>JBBGZY010000790.1:0-1402500 GCA_037952925.1 Lithobates clamitans
TAATGACGGTGATAAGCGATTTTTAGCAGGACTACGACATTGCGGCAGACCGGAGACACTTGACACTTTTTTGGGACCCTTGACATTTATACAGCGATCAGTGCTATAAAATGCACTGATTACTGTGTAAATGTCACTGGCAGGGGAGGGGTTAACACTAGGGAGCGATCAAGGGGTTAAAGATGTTCCCTGGGAGGTGTTTCTAACTGTGGGGGGATGGAACTGACTGGAGGAGGAGACATATCGCTGTTCCTGATCACTAGGAACAGCAGATCTCTCTCTCTCTCTCTCCTTTCTCCTTTCTCCTTTTCTCCTTCCTCCTTTCTCCTTCCTCCTTCCTCCTTCCTCCTTCCTCCTTCCTCCTTCCTCCTTTCTCCTTTCTCCTTCCTCCTTCCTCCTTCCTCCTTTCTCCTTTCTTCTTCCTCCTTTGTCCTTTCTCCTTTCTCCTTCCTCCTTTCTCCTTTCTTCTTCCCCCCTTCCCCCTTTCTCCTTTCTCCTTTCTCCTTTCTCCTTTCTCCTTTCTCCTTTCTCCTTCCTCCTTTCTCCTTTCTCCTTTCTCCTTCCCCCTTCCCCCTTCCCCTTCCCCCTTTCTCCTTCCTCCTTTCTCCTTCCTCCTTCCTCCTTTCTCCTTCCTCCTTTCTCCTTTCTCCTTTTCTCCTTCCCCCTTCCCCCTTCCACCTTCCTCCTTTCTCCTTCCTCCTTTCTCCTTTCTCCTTCCTCCTTCCCCCTTCCCCTTCCTCCTTCCTCCTTCCTCCTTTCTCCTTTCTCCTTCCTCCTTCCTCCTTCCTCCTTCCTCCTTCGTCCTTTCTCCTTCCTCCTTTCTCCTTTCTTTCTTCCCCCTTCCCCCTTTCTCCTTTCTCCTTTCTCCTTTCTCCTTCCTCCTTCCCCCTTCCCCCTTCCCCTTTCTCCTTTCTCCTTTCTCCTTCCTCCTTTCTCCTTTCTCCTTCCTCCTTCCCCCTTCCCCCTTTCTCCTTCCTCCTTTCTCCTTCCTCCTTCCTCCTTCCTCCTTCCTCCTTTCTCCTTTCTCCTTCCCTCCCCTTCCCCCTTCCCCTTCCTCCTTTCTCCTTCCTCCTTTCTCCTTTCTCCTTTCCCCTTCCCCCTTCCCCCTTCCTCCTTTCTCCTTTCTCCTTTTTCTCCTTTCTCCTTTCTCTTCCTCCTTTCTCCTTTCTCCTTTCTCCTTTCTCCTTTCTCCTTCCTCCTTTCTCCTTTCTCCTTTCTCCTTTCTCCTTCCTCCTTCCTCCTTCCTCCTTCCTCCTTTCTCCTTCCTCCTTTCTCCTTCCTCCTTTCTGCTTTCTCCTTCCTCCTTTCTCCTTCCTCCTTTCTCCTTTCTCCTTCCTCCTTCCTCCTTTCTCCTTCCTCCTTTCTCCTTTCTCCTTCCCCTTCCCCTTTCTCCTTCCTCCTTCCTCCTTTCTCCTTTCTCCTTCCTCCTTCCCCCTTCCCCCTTCCTCCTTCCTCCTTTCTCCTTCCTCCTTCCTCCTTCCTCCTTCCTCCTTCGTCCTTTCTCCTTTCTCCTTCCTCCTTTCTCCTTTCTTCTTCCCCCTTCCCCCTTCCCCCTTTCTCCTTTCTCCTTTCTCCTTTCTCCTTCCTCCTTTCTCCTTCCCCCTTCCCCCTTCCCCCTTCCCCTTTCTCCTTCCTCCTTCCTCCTTCCTCCTTCCTCCTTCCTCCTTCCTCCTTCCTCCTTCCTCCTTTCTCCTTCCCCCTTCCCCCTTCCCCCTTTCTCCTTTCTCCTTCCTCCTTCCTCCTTCCTCCTTTCTCCTTCCCCCTTCCCCCCTTTCTCCTTCCTCCTTTCTCCTTTCTCCTTCCCCCTTCCCCCTTCCCCCTTTCTCCTTTCTCCTTTCTCCTTTCTCCTTCCTCCTTCCTCCTTCCTCCTTTCTCCTTCCCCCTTCCCCCTTCCCCCATCCCCTTTCTCCTTTCTCCTTTCTCCTTTCTCCTTCCTCCTTCCTCCTTTCTCCTTCCTCCTTTCTCCTTTCTCCTTCCCCCTTCCCCCTTCCCCCTTTCTCCTTCCTCCTTTCTCCTTCCTCCTTCCTCCTTTCTCCTTTCTCCTTCCTCCTTCCCCCTTCCTCCTTTCTCCTTTCTCCTTTCTCCTTCCTCCTTTCTCCTTTCTCCTTTCTCCTTCCTCCTTTCTCCTTTCTCCTTTCTCCTTCCTCCTTCCTCCTTCCTCCTTTCTCCTTCCTCCTTTCTCCTTTCTCCTTCCTCCTTTCTCCTTCCTCCTTCCTCCTTTCTGCTTTCTCCTTTCTCCTTTCTCCTTTCTCCTTCCTCCTTCCTCCTTTCTCCTTCCTCCTTTCTCCTTTCTCCTTCCTCCTTTCTCCTTCCTCCTTCCTCCTTTCTCCTTCCCCCTTCCCCCTTCCCCCTTTCTCCTTCCTCCTTCCTCCTTCCTCCTTTCTCCTTTCTCCTTCCTCCTTTCTCCTTTCTCCTTTCTCCTTTCTCCTTCCTCCTTTCTCCTTTCTCCTTCCTCCTTCCTCCTTCCTCCTTTCTCCTTCCTCCTTTCTCCTTTCTCCTTCCTCCTTCCTCCTTTCTCCTTTCTCCTTCCTCCTTTCTCCTTCCTCCTTTCTCCTTCCTCCTTCCTCCTTTCTCCTTTCTCCTTTCTCCTTTCTCCTTTCTCCTTCCTCCTTCCTCCCCTGTCAGAACGGGCATCTGTCTACTTACATTGACATATCCCCAGTCTGGCTCTCTGTGGAGCGATCGCGGGTGACTGGTGGACATCGCTGCCCCCGTCCACACACATGGGCTCCGGCGTCGTGCCGCGGGCGCGCGCCTCCCACAGCTTTTAAAGTGCCCGACGTACACCTACGGTGGTTAGCGCAGCCGGGCCAACCTGCCGCCGTAAAATGACGGTGGCTGGTGGGCAACAGGTTAATGTTTGGTTTTGGAATGAATGGAATTTACTGAACACAAATTTGTTCATTCGAGAAACATTTTCCATCCTGCATCCTTCCCGTCGCTGCGGCTGACGAATGATTCGAAAAAGGAACAAACGTTCTTACAATGAAGAATATTGAACAAATCTCGTCTACTCGTGTATAGCCAGCTTTAGTGATCCTGCATGGCTAGCTGTGCATACCATGACCGTACTCCCCTCCAACTCAACCTCCTATGATTACAATCACGTAACAATTCGGTGGTATCTAATGTAACTGCACCCATAAGGATGGTACTTCCAGTGCAATGCATGGATAAGGCGCTTTTATCTTATTAGTGATAAGATGAGGAGAATTGCTTTATACTGTAGCTGTATGCACCATAATCTGCAAAAAGTATTTCCTCTTTTTACCTTTTTTATTACAGAGCTCTACAGTTGGTACAAAAATATTGCGGAGTAAAAAGATCATTTGTAAGTGGACCTGTCATTGTGAAATAGGAGGTGGTCCAGTATTATTCTAGTCCTCCCATGTTATCCAGAATAAGTAAAGAGACCCTGTCACCTACTAAAAAATCTGCAGGTTAAAGCACAGAAAAAAAGCAAAGATTTGAAATGCTAACTTGCAGGTTTTTTTTTTCCTTTCCATAAACTATTTTTCTTCTTATTTTTAATGTGCTTTCAAACCGAGTCTAAGAATGCTCTGTGCTGGCCCAGCTCCTCCACTTCTCTACATACCCTTTTATGTAGCTGCCAGGGGACAATACTATAAAGTGTCTGACATCACATTGAAGATGGTGGCACTCAGCAGTAGTTTCGGGAATTAGGATTTCTCTATTACAGGTGAATAACATACCCAATATATAAACGTAACCACTTGCCGACCAGCCGCCGTCATTATACTGCGACAGGTCGGCTCGTTCCCGCAAATTGCTGTAGGTGTACGTCGGCTTTTTTAACCACTTGCCGACCACCGCACGCCGATATACGTCGGCACAATGGCAGCGGTGGGCAAATGGGCCTACCTGTAAGTCCCCTTTAATTGGCGGGGTTAGCAGGCGCGCGCGCTGCGTACAGCGTGACCGTGCCCGCGGGACCCTCGGACTCAATGTAAACAAGGCATTTCCCCTTGTATCATGACAGAGATCACTTCTCCTTGTCATCGGGAGCAGTGATCGCTGTCATGTGAGTTGTAGCCCAAACCCCCCTACAGTTAGAATCACTCCCTAAGACACACTTAACCCCTTGATCGCCCCCTAGTGTTTAACCCCCCTTTGTCAGTGACATTTTTACAGTAATCAGTGCATTTTTATAGCGCTGATCGCTGTATAAATGACAGTGGTCCCAAAATAGCGTCAAAAGTGTCCGATGTGTCCGCCATAATGTCGCAGTCCCAATAAAAATTGCAGATTGCCGCCATTACTAATAAAAAAAAAAAATTAATAATAAAAATGCCATAAAACTATCCCCTATTTTGTAGACGCTAGAACTTTTGTGCAAACCAATCAATATACGCTTATTGCGGGGGACCCCGATGCCTGCGGGCCACCCGCGGTGTCACGGTAACGAGAGCCGAGAGGAGGAGTCGCCTAGGCGGCCGAGAAGCGGAAGGAGGAAGTGGGACAGGAAGTACCTCTAAAAAGTCCCCCCCCCCCAAAAAAAAAATGACATGCCAAATGTGGCACGTAAGAGGAACACTTCTTTAAGAGCTGTACTAACTCAGAGTGCTGCAATGTTTTCAGGAAGTTATGTGCAGCATTTTGCCAGCCCCCCCCCACCAGACATGATCTGCCTGCATTGCATAGAAAAGCACAGAAACCCGGTGATGATGATATCACTGGGTCTAAAATAAGGTATAATATCAAAATGGAAAGTTTTGATTTAAAAAAAAATTGTTAGCATTTTAATGAAAGGCGAGGGAGGAACCGTGGGAAGGCAAAACATAAGCATATTTAAGTTCAGTATTCAATTAAGGACCATCCTTATATTAATAATCGGGTGTCAACTCTGTAATCTGTCTGTCCGCCAATTTTATCACTTATACATAAATGTCATAAGGGATTAGCAGTCACCCAGCTGTTATGAAAAACGCTGTACAGCCATTTAGCAGTGTGGGGACTTTGGCTCTGGAAGACATAATGAGCCAGCATTCAATGTTTGATTGGCATGAGCAAGCCATACAAACAGAGCCGTACATAGAGGCAGCAATTCCCCCAGTATTTCTCATTATGATGGGTTTTATAGATTTATTTCGATATTTTTGCTAATGCAGTAAGCGCTGCATAATCGTATTTCTGGTTCCAAAAATGTGTGTGTGAAGAAGTAATATTTGTACTTTTTTTTTAATTTCCTACAATCTGATTGGCTTGTGCACTGATTTGGAGGATCTACAATTATAGTGTGAGCCAGTGTCAGCAGTTTTAATCATTAAGGGCCAGTTCACGCCATAGAAATGCAGTCCGGATGCGTTCAAGATGGTTTTCTGCATGTGCGTTTTTGACGCGTTCCAGTGCAGTTTTGATGCGTTTTTGATGCAGTCCAGTGCATTTTTTTCCCCCCTCTTTTTTCTTAAAGTGGCGTTCCGGCCGAAATTATTACTTTTTAAATAAAAATACCCCTATAATACACAAGCTTAATGTATTCTAGTAAAGTTAGTCTGTAAACTAAGGTCTGTTTTGTTAGTTTATAGCAGTAGTTTGTTATTTTATAGACTTACAGCAGGCCGTGGCCATCTTAAGTGTGGGCATCTGAAGCCAGACTGTATTTCTTCCTGGATCTCATCCTTGCAGATCTCGCACATGCTCAGTGCAGCACAAGCAGTGTAATAGGTTTCAGGTCAGGTTTCCATAGCAACGGCAGTGTCAGAGGAAGTTGCCGCCCCTTCCCAGAAGGCATTGCAAACAGGAAATGATGCGATAGGCCGCGGCCAGGGAGGAGGAAGTGAAAAATGAATACAGCAAATATACAGTAGGTGCTGAGAAAAAAAATTAAAAATATCCAATTCATTTACAGTGCACAGTTTAGTGAGGGATGCTGAAGAGTTGTAAAAGTGGGTGGAACTGCACTTTAACCTTAAATAAGGACATGTGTGTTCCAGTGCGTTTTTGGTGCATTCCGGTGCGTTCCAGTGTGTTTTTACAGCATTCCAGTGCAGGAAAAATGCAGCACGTTCTCCTTTTTTTTTTTTCTGGGACTGGAACACACTGGGACTGCAAGGACTGGTTTGAACGATGCCATTGAAAACCATATAACCTACTTTCCCTGCGTTTTTGATGCAGCCCTGGACTGCATGTGGTGTGAACTGGTCCTAAAAATAAGAGTTTTGCAGAATAATGTATGCAAAAAAAAAGCCTGGTATTATCTTTATAGCAAGCAAACCATACAAGTGTAAAGCTGGCTATGTAGTGTTCAGAAATGCGCTCAGTGGGTGGCCCACTCGGGGGGCCTCCCACCCAACATCCTTTTGATGGAAAGTGTCAGCTGACAGCAGCTGCATCCAATCAGATGCAGCCTCTATTTGAGTACTTTGACAGCCAGCAGGGTCAGTTGTTAAAATCCGGTAATCACAGCGGGAGATTCGTCCATCTGCACCGTATAATGAAGATAAGGGAGGAATCTGTTTGTTTTTTTCATTTCATCAGTCCATTGACTGAGCAAAAAAAAAAAAAAAAAAAGACTATCATAGTGTATGGCCAGCATCAGAACTGTTTGTTCCATTTTATGTAGGAAATTTAAAAAGAAAGTCTTTCCTGAAAGAAAAATTGAGGCTTTGATGGGTAGTTTCCTTTCTAGATTACTGGCACCATGCTGACTGCCTTGCTTTAGAGTCACTGCCGTCTTTAGTACCACAATGTTGTGGTTGCACTTTACTCCTCCCCCTATATCAATGCAGGTTTGGGGAGAGTACGCGGATTATGCATTTTACTTGACAGTATACCGTACTTAGTAGGTGTCTTAATCATTTTTTCCAGCAAAGGTGCTGATTGCATTGTCTGACATACAGACATTTGCAGCTGCAGAGGAACTTCAGTCCCTGCTTTAATGGCAATCCTTCTCCCGCTAGCCCCCCCCCCCCCAAATCAATCCCATTACGGCACAGGGACAGATGTGCCTAAACTCTCTGCCTGGCCATCAGGTTCTGGCAGAGGAACTATACAAAAGTCATTATCGCCTAAGTGGCAGCTGAATTCCCAGTCTTGAGTCACACATCCCTCCTTTTTATAGTTTAAAAAAAAAAAACTTTTCTTTTCCATATGGCTCCAAGCCAATCCAGGATACAGGATACCCTGTACTCACAGTATGTCCTCAGTCCTCTGGGTTTAACCACTTGCCTACTGGTCACTTATACCTCCTTCCTGCCCAGGCCAGTTTTCAGCTTTCAGTGCTGTCGCACTTTGAATGACAATTGCGCGGTCATGCAACACTGTACCCAAGTGACATTTTTATCATTATTTTCACACAAATAGAGCTTTCTTCTGGTGGTATTTAATCACAGCTGGGTTTTTTATTTTTTGCTAAATAAATGAAAAAAGACCGAAAATTTTGAAAAAGAAAAAACGTTTCTTTCTTTTCCTATCACTGCCCATCAGTGCAGCCCATCACTGCCCATCAGTGCAGCCCATCACTGCCCATCAGTGCAGCCCATCACTGCCCATCAGTGCAGCCCATCACTGCCCATCAGTGCAGCCCATCACTGCCCATCAGTGCAGCCCATCACTGCCCATCAGTGCAGCCCATCACTGCCCATCAGTTCAGCCCATCACTGCCCATCAGTTCAGCCCATCACTGCCCATCAGTTCAGCCCATCACTGCCCATCAGTTCAGCCCATCACTGCCCATCAGTTCAGCCCATCACTGCCCATCAGTGCAGCCCATCACTGCCCATCAGTGCAGCCCATCATTGCCCATCAGTGCAGCCCATCACTGCCCATCAGTGCAGCCCATCACTGCCCATCAGTTCAGCCCATCACTGCCCATCAGTGCAGCCCATCACTGCCCATCAGTGCAGCCCATCACTGCCCATCAGTGCAGCCCATCACTGCCCATCAGTGCAGCCCATCATTGCCCATCAGTGCAGCCCATCACTGCCCATCAGTGCAGCCCATCACTGCCCATCAGTGCAGCCCATCACTGCCCATCAGTGCAGCCCATCATTGCCCATCAGTGCAGCCCATCACTGCCCATCAGTGCAGCCCATCACTGCCCATCAGTGCAGCCCATCACTGCCCATCAGTGCAGCCCATCACTGCCCATCAGTGCAGCCCATCACTGCCCATCAGTTCAGCCCATCACTGCCCATCAGTTCAGCCCATCACTGCCCATCAGTTCAGCCCATCACTGCCCATCAGTTCAGCCCATCACTGCCCATCAGTTCAGCCCATCACTGCCCATCAGTGCAGCCCATCACTGCCCATCAGTGCAGCCTATCAATGCCCATCAGTGCAGTCTATCACTGCCCATCAGTGATGCCTATCACTGATTGGCGGCACTGATAGGTTTCTCTGATTGGCAGCACTGGTGGGCACTGTTTGGACTGCACTAATAATCAGTGCCCTGATTATCAGTGTACATGTCCCTTTTATAGAAGCCAGTTATCGGCTCTCCTCTCCTCTCCTCATGCTGTCATCATGAGGAAAGGAGTGCCGATAACCAGCTTCGTTTTACATTTGTGATCCGCTGTGATTGGACGTAGGTGATCACGTGGTAAAGAGCCGCTGATTGGCTCTATACCTCAATCTGTGATCAGCAGTGTCCTCCAAACACTGTGATCACAGAGCGTGCCGCCCGCACTCAGCATATATGATGGCCTCCCAGAACTAGCCGTCCACACTGTAGTCGTCATTCAGCTATAGCGCGGACGGCAAGTGGTTAATTTTTTAAGATCTCCATGGAGACTGTTTGA
The DNA here is from genome assembly GCA_037952925.1 of Lithobates clamitans. Lineage (NCBI taxonomy): Eukaryota > Metazoa > Chordata > Amphibia > Anura > Ranidae > Lithobates > Lithobates clamitans. The sequence continues at coordinate 8,760 of JBBGZY010000790.1, forward strand.
AAAAAAGAAGTTGAGCTTTAAAGGCACAATTTAATGCAGTTCTGTAATAGTAACTATATCATTAGATGTATTTTTATATGCAAGTAATGTAAGTACCAGAATTTGACCTGGTAACAGCCTCTAGCAGTTCTTGTACAGCAGAGCTGGAGTGTTAGAGGAGGACGCAGCACAGATAAAAAAGAAGCACGTCTGACAATAAGTATGAATGGAGTCTGAATGGAGGAAAGAGCAGAGTGACATAAACATGAACTCATCACTGTGCTGCTTCTCATTTCACTGTCCAGTCACAGGCAAGAGGCGGGACCAGGACTGTGCATAGAGGAACTGTGTTCAATGATGCTGGCCGAAGACTGATATCTAGTGGCAGAAAAAAGTACTGCAGGGGAAATCTCTGGATTGAAAAAGAATTTTGCAGCAAAGGCTCTTTTTTTTACCATTTTATCTTTTAGTGGGGCTACATTTATATTTTATTTTTAGCTGGTGTTCTGCTTTAAAAAAAAAATGGTACATGTAGCATTTAAAAACCATTTTTTTCAGGTAAATAATACAGTAATGGCTGAAAAAGAATACTGAAAAACAGAGATTTGTTTTCCCTTTTAAGGGAGAACCCATCTGATCAGTCCAGGCCTTATACTAGACTTTGATCTTCTGCTTCTGAAAATAGCATGTGTAGGCGTACAAGTAAATGTATTGTAATAACGGAAACCCGTTATCCCGCCTTCGTTGTGTCATTTGTGGATAATATAGGCTTTCAAGCTTTATTAGTAAGAGCATAAGTATAGACAAGAAGCTATATGAATAATCTTGGAAACCATGGAAACCTGGAGACACTTCTGTGTGTTCTACAGCAATCGGATGACTTCATCCATAAGTTTGGATGGTTCACGCAATAAAGCGGTAGCACGCTATAGACGAAATTTTTTTTTTATGCCCCCCCGCAGGTTTATGGCATAATGTGCTAATATGCATTGAATACATTTAGGGCCAGTTCACACCATATGCAGTCCAGTGCGGACTTTACTGCCCCTTTAACCACTTCAATACCGGGCACTTTCGCCCCTTCCTGCCCAGGACAATTTTCAGCTTTCAGCGCTGTCGCACTGTGAATGACAATTGCGCGGTCAACACTGCACCCAAACTACATTTTTTTTCATTTTCTTCCCACAAATAGAGCTTTCTTTTGGTGGTATTTGATCACCACTGGGGGGTTTATTTTTTACTAAACAAAAAGACCAACATTTAAAAAAAAAAAAGTTTTTCTTCGTTTTCGGTTATAACATTTTGTTTTCTCTTTCACTGATGGGCACTGATGAGGAGGCACTGATATATAGAATTGATGGGCACCAATAGGCGGCACTGATATGCAGCACTGATGGGTGGCACTGACAGGCGGCACTGATGGGCAGTGACAGGCGGCACTGATGGACACTGACAGGCGGCACTGATGGACACTGACAGGCGGCTGTGATGGGCACTGACAGGCGGCTGTGATGGGCACTGACAGGCGGCTGTGATGGGCACTGACAGGCGGCTGTGATGGGCACTGACAGGTGGCACTGATTGGCACTGATAGGCGGTACTGATTGGTACTGACAGGTGTTACTGCTGGGCACTTTTTGGCACTGTGATGGGCACTGATTTGCACTGTGGTGGGCACTGATTTGGCACTGATAAGTGTGTTTATTAATGTGGCACTGACTGGCAGCTGATGGGCACTTATTTGCAGCTGTGGTGGCACATCTGATGGGGCTGTGATGGTAATCAATGTGCTGATTATCAGCACAGACCCCCCCTTTGACAGGGAGAACCACCGATCGGCTCTCCCTGTCAGCATGAACCAAGGAAAGCCAATTACCGGCACTTCCTGGTTCGCGGGATGATCAGCTGTGATTGGTCACAACTGATCATGTGGTAAGGAGCCTCTGTCAGACTAACACACAACACCTCTGATCGCCACGCTGCTCCTCGACATGTTGTCCTGCTGGACATCCTATGACGCCCAGTCAGGATAACAGAACCACCACCCGGCTGTCATTCTGCTATAGGCCGGGAGGGAAGTGGCTAAAGAGACTTTTGTTTCTAGAAAATTAATTTATACAAAAATATTGCCATAGGATTATATGTGCAAACCTGTGTAAACCTTATATGTGTAAAACCTAATGTGTTACTAAACCCACAACAGTAAACTCAGTCTGTATATGCAGTAAAGCATGCTTGTTATACTCACTTTGGAACCTAAGGGGTTAATCCTCCGCATTGTGTGAAAAGGCTGTTTGATCCAGTATGCATAGATCCTCCCCCTTTTGCATTGCCCCCAAAACATGTCCGGATAAGACAGAGTAAATGGAGACAGGCTGCACATGCTCAGTTTGGTGTGTATTGCTAGAGAGTTTTTTTTTTTTTTTTCTTAGGAGAGTGCATGTGATCAGCACAGGGCCAATCGGCACTGTCCAGACAGAGGGTCAGGGGTCCTGCATCCGGATAGGACAGCCAGTGCAATATGAAAACTCCTCCTACAAGCTTTAACCAGACACTGATAGAAGTCACAAGACTGCTATATACTGCTGATAAAAGGTATTTAGCAGTTTATATTTAATAAAACAATTGCATTTCCATGTTCTGTGTACTGTGGGAGACCAGATATAGTTAATGCATGGTCCTGGGTTTAGTAACACTTTATTGCTGGTAAGTTTCCAGTAAAACCCTCCCTTGTGTGACATTCAAAAATGCTGAGGCCGTTGCTGGCCACCGTCCTATTGGGTGTGATGTCAGCGGCCCCAGCAAACTCAGCTATCGCTCATTCTATCTCACTCATCACTATTTGCATGGAGCTTGAATGTTTTCCCTGCAGTCATGTGGGTTTCCTCTGGTCAGGACACTACCTGCATGAAGCTTTCATGTGCTTGTGTGGGTTTCCTCCCACACTCCAAAGACATGCTGTTAGCTTATATGGATCCTGTTTAAAGTGATTGTAAGGGTTTGTTTCAAAAAAAAAAAAAAAATAACAAGCATATCATACTTCCCTCCACTGTGCAGCTCGTTTTGCACAGAGTGGCCCCGAACATCCTTTTCTGGGGTCCCTCGGCGGCTCTCGCGGCTCCTCCCTGCATCAGATAACCCCCTTTGAGAAGGGCTCTCCCAGGGGGGTTACCATGCGGGCATACTCCCGAGTCCAGCATTCAGAGTCTATAGAGGCCGAATGCAGGACTCGGCCCCGGCACCAGCATCATTGGATTTGATTGAGAGCAGCGGGAGCCAATGGCTGCGCTGCTATCAATTTATCCAATCAAGAGCTGAGAACCCCGGACAGGGAGACAGCACGTCCCTGTGGGTCAAGTTCTAGGGCTCAGGTAAGTACAACGGGAGGGGGGGAGGGGGCAGGGGGTCTATTCACTTCCAGGTGTTTTTACACCTTAATGCATAGGATGTATTAAGGTGAAAAAACACGAGGGTTTACAACCCCTTTAAGTTGGCCCTAGTATGTGTATGTATGCATTAGAGATGGGGACCTTAGATTGTAAGCTACTATTGGCCAACAGTGTTTGCAACCTACCAGATTGAAATTTACTGACAGAGCCAAATTTTTACTGACATTTACAAAAGTTACAAAATCACAGTTTGAAGTGCAAATTTCAGTATTTAAAGTGTTACTAAACCCAGGACCCTGCATTCACTATATCTGATCTCCCACATTACACAGAACATGGAAATGCATTTTTTTAATTAAATATAAACTGCTAAATACCTTATCTCATCAGCAGTATATAGCAGTCTTGTGACTTCTATCAGTGTCTGGTTAAAGCTTGTAGGAGGAATTTGCGTTCTACTCTGACTGTCCTATGAGGCTGCAGGACCCCTGACCCTCTGTCTGAACAGTGCTGATTGGCCCTGTGCTGATCACATGCTTCCTCCCAAGAGAAAAAAAAAAACTCTCTAGCAATACATACCAAACTGAGCATGTGCAGAATGACTCCAAAGGCTTCCAAAGGATCGGTCAACTCGTGTACAACCAGCTAAACCATACATGGATCGAAATTTGGCCAGTCCCTGCTGAACTGTACAAATTTAAAATCATGTATGGCTTAAAGTGTTCCTAAACCCACATCAGTAAAATCAGTCTGTATATGCAGTAAAGCCTGCTTGTTATACTCAATGTGGAACCAAAGGGCTTGTTCACACTTGCCTAAATTTCTAACGCTCCTTTAGCGTTTATATGGCGTTAGTGTGGGCATCAAACAGGCATCAATGAGCTTTAGTATGGGCATTAGACAGGCGTTTTACAAGCATTAATGAGGAGTTAAAAATGCTCCCCAAATGCCCTATGGGCAGTTTTGAAGCGCTTGACGAGCGTTAACCACTTCAATACCGGGCACTTTTTAACCTTCCTGCCCAGGCCGATTTTCAGCTTTCACTGCTTTGGGGATGGGCACTGATTGGCAGCTGCCTGGGCACTGATTTCCCTGGTGGTCTAGGGTGTCATACCTGGTGGTCCAGTGTGATGGCAATCCCTGGTGATCCTGGCGGCATCCTGGTGGTCCTGGGTGGGCATCCGAGGGGGGGCTGTGCTGATAAAAATCACCACAGACCCCCCCCCTGTCAGGAGAGCAGCCGATCGGCTCTCCTCTACTCGCGTCTGTCAGACGCGAGTGAGGAAAAGCCGATCAACAGCTCTTCCTGTTTACATCGTGATCAGCTGTGATTGGACACGGCTGATCACGTGGTAAAGAGTCTCTGTCAGAGACTCTTAACCTAGATCAGAATTGTGATGTGTCAGACTGACTCACCGCAACAACGATCGCCGCAATGCACGCCCCCGGCTGGATATCCTGGTGACGTCATATGACGTCCGGTCAGGATATCGCAACCACTTTGCCGACGTCATATTGCTATATGGCGGGTGGCAAGTGGTTAAAACTGCTCCACAATTGCCTATTCCATTACAGTAAATGAACGAATCTTAACATCCTCCCCTTTTACTGTCCCCCAATCCATTTGCTCATCAGACAGAGCCTTTGGAGTCATTCTGCACATGCTTAATTTGGTGTGTATTGCTAGAGTTTTTTTTTTTTTTTTTTGAAAGGAAGCATGTGATCGGCAGAGGACCAATCAGCACTGTTCTGACAGAGGGCCAGGGGTTCTGCAGCCTCATAGGACAGTCAGAGGAGAATTAAAACTCCTACAAAGCAGACACTGATAGAAGTCACAAGACTGCTATATACTGCTGATGAGAAAAGGTATTTAGTAGTTTATATTTACTAAAATAATTGCATTTCCATGTTCTGTGTACTGTGGGAGACCAGATATAGTGAATGCAGGGTCCTGGGTTTAGTAACACTTTAAGGTTCTAAACACTAAAATGTAACAGAATATGCAGCCCAGTGACATCTGGTATCCCAATCCCAGTCTTGGCGATTATTTCTAGCAGCGCCTTTGTCATGTAATGACATGGACCTGCATACAGATTTGGGTTCAGTGAACTGTTTGTCGGAACTGGCAGGACAAAAGATCACCGGACCGAGGGTTAAGGTAAGTTTTTGTGGATGTCAGAACCTTTAAAAATGCAGGGCCCTTTCACACTGATCAGTTTTTCTTCAGTTTATGCCTTACTAAGGACCTGTTCACACCATATTCAATCCAGTGCTTCTTTTTTTTTTTTTACTGCATCAAAAACGCATGGCTAGTAGGTTATATGGCTTGGTATAGTTCACACCAGTGCGTTGTCAGTTCCAGAAAAAAGTAGAACTTGCTGCATTTTTTTTCTGCACTGGACTGTACTGGAAAGTGGTGAAACGCATCAAAAACGCACCGGAACACACATGTCCTTATTTAAGGTTAAAGTGTAACTAAAGGAAAAACTTTTTGGAGAGCGTGCAGAAGGATTAGAATGCTTGTCAGTTTTTATTGCTGTCTGTGCCCTCCGTTAGGGAGATTCATCCTCTCTATTTGTCCTGTTTAGCATTATCATTGAAAGTGGAAGTAAAAGAAAATCCCAAATTTTGGGTTGTCCCCAGAAAAGTAATAGAAGGGGAAATCTTCCAATGGGGACACTAGTTCTGGTGACCTGGGGAGCCCCAAGGGATCCCCTTAATTTGCAGAGATTTCTTTTCACTTCCTGTTTGGCTATGGGACAGGAAGTGAAGGGAAATCTATGCAATGAGACACAGATTGCGTAAAAATAAATCACTAAATTTAGCATTGCGTTGATCCAAAATTGAAGCCTCATGTTGAGTCCGGAGGCGTTTGAAGCCTTTTAACGCCTCCTATTCAAGTCTATGGTAACGCCTCGCAAATGCTCTGGCGGGCAGTTGAGGGGCGGTTGCGGGGCATTAAGATTAGTTCATTTAGGCTACTCTCACACTGGGGCGTTTTTTAGGTGCTAAAGGGCTAAAAATAGCCCCTGTAAAGCGCCTCCCCTGCCACTCCCGTCCTGCTTTCACACTGGAGCGGTTCACTTGCAGGACGGGAAAAAAAGCCCTGCAAGCAGCATCTTTGGTGCGTTGCGGGAGCAGTGAATACATCGCTCCCAAAATGCCCCTGCCATTGAAATCAAAGGCCAGCGCTGCCGAAGTGTCCTCAAAGCATTTTGGCAGCGGCGCTTTGATCCCTTTTTCAGCCGCTGGGGGGGTTAAAAGCACCCCGCTATCGGCGAAAAGCGCCGCTAAAACTACGGTAAAGCGATGCCAAAAATAGCGGCACTTTACTGCCAACGCCCCCCCGCCCCAGTGTGTAAGTACCCTTACTGTAATGGAATAGGTGTTTGTGGAGCAGTTTTATCGCTCGTCAAACGCTTCAAAACTGCCCATAGGGCGTTTTGAGGAGCATTTTTAACTCCTCATCAAAGCTTGTAAAACGCCTGTCTAATGCCCATACTAAAGCTCATTGACGCCTGTCTGACGTCTGTACTAACGCCATATAGGAGCGTTTGTTGAGCGTTAGAAATATAGTCAAGTGTAAACAAGCCCTTAGAAAAAAAGAGGGGAAAAAATGCACCAGACCGCATCAAATAGGCGCATTCAGAAAAACATCTGGAACGCATCCAGACTGTGTTTCCATGGCGTGAACTGGCCCTAAAAGCGGACGAAAAATGCATGACCATTAAATCCTATGGAACTCTTCACACAGGTCAGTTGCGTTTTTAAAAGTCCTGCATGCTGCATTTTGGTGCATGTTTGGTGTGGTTAAAAAAAATAAATAATCGCACCTCCTCATTAAAATAACTGCTTGCCGACCGCCGGCTGTCATATGACGGCCAGGTGGCGCAGCTCTCGTTGCGGGAGGGTGTCATATGACGCCCTCGCCTTCCCAACCCACCAGGGGACGTGCGCGCCGCCGGTGGCAATCGTGCGCGCCCGCCGTGTCACTGGGGACCCGATGTGCGTGCCCGGCGGCCACGATATCTTCCGGGCACCCGTGATTGCCCGGTAACACAGCAGGACCGTAGATCTGTGCGTGTAAACATGCAGATCCACGTCCTGTCAGGTGAGAGAAGACCGATAGTGTGTTCTCAGTACAGTGGAACACTGATCGGTCTCCTCCCCTTGTGAGTCCCCTCCCCCTACAGTTAGAATCGCTCCCTAGGAACATAATTAACCCCCTCGATCACCCCCTAGTACTAACCCCTTCCCTGCAAGTCAGTGCATTTTTTAGCTGTATAAATGACAATGGTCCCAAAAATGTGTCAAAAGTGTCCGATCTGTCCGCCGCAATATCGCAGTCACGATAAAAATCTCAGATTACCGCCATTACTAGTAAAAAAAAAATAAAATAATAAAAAAAATGCTACAAATCTATCCCCTATTTTGTAGACGCTATAACTTTTGCACAAACCAATCAATATACGCTTATTGCGATTATTATTTTTTTCACCAAAAATATGTAGAAGAATACATATCGGCCTAAACTGAGGAAAAAATTTGTTTAAAAAAAAAAAAATTTGAAAAAAAATGATAACAATTTCATCTGGGTACAGTGTTGCATGACCGCGCAATTGTCATTCAAAATGTGACAGCGCTGAAAGCTGAAAAATGGCCTGGGCAGGAAGGGGGTGAAAGTGCCCGGTATTGAGGTGGATAAATGAAAAGCGCATTAAAAAATTTGTGGTTGCATTTTTGAAGCGTTTTTGAGTACCGTCCTTTTTTCACGGTACAGAGCGCACCGAAAACATTGTATAAACACATCAAAAACACAAATGAGTTTTTATGGTGTTTTTGTAACCTAAAGGTAACAGCGAATCTTTATTTTTTTTTTAGTTCATGTCCGCTTTAATAAGGAAGTGTCAGATTCAGCGCGCTGAGCTGCGGCTAAAGCTGGAGATTTGTAGCTCGGATTTAAATGGTTCAGTATTGCTGTATTGTGAGCGCTCTCCTTCAAGAACTCTTGACTTTTCACTTTTTAAATGGCGCATCTGTGAGTATGAAAACACACTTCTCCCATCCTTCCCCATACAAAAGAGCTCATACTGGAGTGCTTTCTATGCTTTTAATACACTCCTATTGAAGCTGCAGCTTTTTATAGAGCGACGTGCATCAAGTGTTGCTTTGAAGTGCATCCGTCTCTATTATGTGGGCTAATAGGATCCATCTGCAGCTTCCCTCTTGGCTGGGTCTCTAAAAGCACGCTGGAGGATTTTGGGGCAATGTCAAATGGATGTATTCGAGTTCTGCGATTGTATGTATCTATTAAAATTCCATGAAAAACCGTATTCTAAAAAGCATTTGTTGGGAAATGACTAGCTCAGCATTGCCTGGAGGTGAGTGTTGGCAAGTTACATATCGATCGTTTGTTTGACGAAGAAGCATTTTGAGATTCTGGTCAAATCTAGCAAACACTGTTTAGCCACTTGATCTCCGAAAGGTTTTACTCCCCTTTCATGACCAGGCCATTTTTTGCTATACAGCACTGCAATCCTTTAACTGACAATTGCGCTGTCTCTTTTTAAATGACAATTGCGCGGTCGCTGTAGCCAAGTAAAAATCGACGTCTATTTTTTCCCCACAAATAGAGCTTTCTTTTGGTGGTATTTGATTACCTCCTGCTGTTTTTATTTTTTGCGCTATAAACGAAAAAATACCGACCGATTTTTTGAAAAAAAAAAAATATATATTTTTTACTTTCTACTATAAAACAAATCCAATTAAAAAAATATAAGTTTCTACATCAATTTAGGCCACATATTTTTGGTAAAAAAAAAAATCCCAATATGTAAATAACCTCCAAAGGTGGGATTTTATGGGCAATAAAAAATATACATAGGAAATTTATACATATAAAAATTGTAATTTATTATGGAAGAATATATTAAAAAGATCTCATATTGGTGATACAACACATCATTGAAACAACATTGCACACTGGATGAATAAAAAATGCAAACATTGCACATAGGCTATATTAAACCATAAAGTAGTAAACCATATACCGGTATATAGTAAGAATGTCCATGAAAAGAGTCCATATAGTGCAAAAAATGAAAGGTGACTGACATCTGGGGTGCTCCTTAGACGAAACGCGTCGGAACGAGCTCTGCTGATGTCATTGCGTTGCTTTTATTCATGAATACAAGCGCTTGTTTTACTCTTCCCAAATTTGAGTGTTCAAAAATGCTTTACATTAAACTTAGTATACCTACGGGTTTAAACTATATGGAGTTTTTTGTTTCCTTCTCGGTTATACTGTATGTTACATGGTTAAAGACACATCCCACGAGACTTGTGGACACCGGTCTTTCTAAGCGGAGCTCGGTCGGGGCCCTTTTCAGTATATGGAGGTATCTCCCATCTTGGCATAAACCATACGTGCAGATGATCCATCCTCTGGTGTTTACACCACAAAGCTTGGCGACTCATTGGGCATATACCCATTTGGGTCCATTTGTTCCGGTAAGCCTTCCTGCAATTGGTTGTGGCTGTCTTTCACATCTATTTATGTCTTAACCACTTGCCGACCGCCGCAATCTGATATACGTCGCCACAATGGCAGCGGTGGGCAAATGGGCCTACCTGTACGTCCCCTTCAATTTTCGGGGCTAGTGGGTGCGTGTGCGCCGCCGGCGGGGCACGCCGCATACTGCATGACTGTGCCCACGGGTCCCGCGGACTCTAAGTCCTCCCGTGTCCCGCGATCGTGTCACGGAGCGGCAGAACGGGGAGATGACTATGTAAACAAGGCATTTCCCTGTTCTGCCTAGCAACATGACAGAGATCTACTGCTCCCTGTCATCGGGAGCAGTGGTTTCTGTCATGTTGTAGTGAGCCCATCCCCCCACAGTTAGAATCACTACCTAGGACACACCTAACCCCTTGATTGCCCCCTAGTGTTTAACCCTTTCCCTGCCGGTGTCATTTACACAGTAATCAGTGCATTTTTATAGCACTGATCGCTGTATAAATGACAACGGTCCCAAAATAGTGTCAAAAGTGTCTGATGTGTCCGCCGCAATGTCGCAGTCACGATAACAATCGCAGATCGCCGCCATTGCTAATAATAAAAATACCATAAATCTATCTCCTATTTTGTAGACGCTATAACTTTTGCACAAAACAATCAATATACGCTTATTGCAATTTTTTTTTTTTTACCAAAAATATGTAGAAGAATACATGTCAGCCTAAACTGAGGAAACATTTTTTTTTCTATATTTTTTTGGGATATTTATTATAGCAAAAAGTAAAAAATATTGTTTTTTTTTTTCAAAATTGTCGCTCTCTTTTTGTTTATAGCGCAAAAAATAAAAACTGCAGAGGTGATCAAATACTACCAAAAGAAAGCTCTATTTGTGGGAAAAAAGGACGTCAATTTTGTTATTTTGTAACGTCACACGACCACGCAATTGTCAGTTAAAGCGACGCAGTTCCGAATCGCAAAAAGTGCTCTGGTCAGGAAGGGGGTAAATGCTTCCAGGGCTGAAGTGGTTAAAGGACTATTTTCCTATCAGTTCCAGTCTTATCATATATGATCACAACTTTTCAGTTTTTGCACTACATGGACTCTTTTCACGGACATTATTACTGTTGATATGATTATTATTTCTGTTCATAGATTTATAGAATATGAGCACTAACAGTTATTTATATCGTTTTTGAATTCTGTAGCCTTGCAGAATTTTTTTTCACTAGCGCTGTACAATTGTTATAAACCATCCAGCACACCACAGCCCCCCTTTGCCATTACATGCATTCTGTGCTGGAGGTGCTGGAACTGCGTTCCGCCACGTTCCTGCTTAAAAAAAAGCTCTGCTTTTGAATTGACTGTCTTTATAGGTTTCCTTTTGAATATTGACATCATTTTTTTTTTTTGGTAAACCTGTAGGGAAGTGTTCTTATTTTCGTTGATCTATTAATCATGGATTTATGACATGATGTTATATTTCAGTGAAGCATATCTTGTAAAGCAATTAATGAGTAAAGCTCAAAGGGAGCGGTGTGTGCTTGCCAATATTTTTGGATGAGATCCCGAGGCACAACTGGCCAGAAATGCTTGCATATGCCTTAAAGGGAATGTGTAGACTTTTCAATATGTTTTTAAATACTGTATGTATTAAAGAAATCCGATTGAAATAAATGATATCAATTTGTGATAGTGTTTAAAAAAAAAAAAAAAGTCTTCTTGCATATAATTTGTCTCTTACAGACAGTCCAAGAAAGGTAAGGGAGAAAGGCAGAAAAGTGATCAGGGGTGTGCCGTGGTCACGAGGTCAGTATGCCTAAAGGGGGCATACCCAAAAAGTAATTAGTAAATAAAGAAAGAAAGTAAAACAAAAGAGGAATGGGTGGGTAGGATAACATGAAAATAAACATTGATGGGATGAGTGAATTGAGGGCAGGTATAGGGCGAGACTCCTCCTACAAATTAATGTGCACTATCTGTGCTTTCTAAAAATGATTCCGGAAAATACCTTTTTTTTTTTTTTACAGCGCCGCTGAGCGCTCACGTGATCTCCCGCTCTCCACCCGGCTGACGTCAGCGGGAAATCTAAGCCCCTCCCTCTGTAGTGCTCAGATCGGGGAAGGAGAGTTCCGGTAGGTCACGAGTGCCCAGCGATGCTGTAAAATAAGGTATTTTGCGGAATAATTATTTAAAAAAAAACAGATACTGCACTTTATATCTTTTTGTAAGAGAGGGGATTGCAGGATTTCTCAGTAGGGACTTTACAACCACTTTAGGCCCCTTTCACATGAGCTGTCCAATTAGGTCAGTTTTTCAGGTGGACCTGATCGGACCCTCCATTCAACCCTATGGAGCGGCGGTTGTCATGGGACACATGTCCGCTGACATTCGCCGTTATTCGATCCGATCCTGTCTGCAAAATCCAGAAGGATGGAGGTCCTATTTTCCATCCGACTGGTGGATCAGATCGGATATGATTACCGGCACTTAATGATTACATGTGACTGGCTGTAATTGGACACAGCCGATCATGTGGGTAAAGAGGCAAGATCGGGATCGCGCCGTGTCCCAGGGACACAGCGTACCCGCGATCGCCGTCATCGGCATCATATGTTGTCAGCCCAGAATGAGAGGGGAGACCGTTAAAAACAAAAGACTTATCTGCTCTGTGCAATGGTTTCTGGGGTCCCCCACCGGAGCTGCCCCCTCTTCCTCGTCTCCATTTTCATCCGGTCTCCCCACAGAGGAGAGCAGGACTGGGTCCACTTCAGTAAGCAGAGACGGACCTGTCATCTGCCTGCTCAGCGGGGATCAGCAGAGCGATTCCCCCCGCCGAGCAAGCGGATCCCCTCCAACAGAGGCGCTCCTGTGAAAGGTGCCTTAAGGTAAAAATCCCTTCCTACTGGTTCCCCCCAACACTTACGTGCTCCATCTTCCTTTTCTCACTGGAGACTATTAGAGCCTCTGGCTCTAATCAGCTGCTTAAAAAAAAAAAAAAAACACCCCCCCGCATTGGAATCCATAGTCCAGCATCACTAATACTTAGGGAGGTGGCGCCCATGCACCCTCTATGGATGTCACTCCTCTATAGTGTGTACTTGTCTCAATTAAGAGCACTGAGTCTCTTTTTTGTCTTCTGCTTCATTCCTCTGCTATCAGCATGAGTTACTTCTCACTGGCATGGCTATGCAATAAGGGTCAAAGGCCTAGAGGTCATGCACCAAGAGATTTGTATTACATATCAAAATGTCCTCTTTTCTGAACTATCCCAGACCTATTGTTAAATGGGCAGATCTGCTATGTATTATCTGACAGGGGGCATGTCAGAGATCTTCTGTTCCCAGTGATCGGGAACAGCGATCTCTGTCATGTTCCAGGCAGCCCATCCCCCCTACAGTTAGAACACGCTGAGGGAACACATTTAACCCCTTGATCGCCCCCTAGTGTTAACTCCTTCCCTGCCAGTGTCATTTTTACATTGATCAGTGCATTTTTCTAGCACTGATCAATGTAGTAATGTCACTGGTCCCCAAACAAGTGTAATTTGGGGTCAGATTTGTCCATCGCAATGTCCCAGTCCCGCTAAAAATCGCAGATCACCACCATTACCAGTAAAAACAATGAGGCTCTGTTCACATCTTGGCGTTGCTATTTTACAGGCGTTTTGTGGGCGTTTTTTCCAGCATTTTTTTCGGGCATCTTTGCAGAGTTTTTGTACAGGAGTTTTCGAGGTTAAAAAGTCACCAATGTAAATGCAGTAAAACGCCTGTAATCTGCCAAAAAAGAAGCTCCTGTACTTTTTTTTTTTGAACGACGGACCTTTTGCTTCAGGCGACAGAATGCTCAGATGTGAACAGGGGCCATTGAAATAAATGGGATTTGTCTTGTTGGGCGTTTTTATGGCTGAGGCTTACAGCAGAAAACACCCAAAAATGTGAACAGAGCGTAAAAACTATATGCTCAGGTGTGAATGCAGCCTAAAAAAAAAAAGTAAAAGTCCCAAAATCTATCCCATAGTTTATAGACGCGATGACTTTTGCGCAAACCAATCAATATACGCCTATTGCAATTTTTTTTACCAAAAATATGTAGAAGAATATATATTGGCGTAAACTGATAAATGTGGTTTTTTTATATATTTTTGGGGGATTTGTATTATAGCAGAAAGTAAAAAATATAACTTTTTTTTTTTAAATGTCACACTTTTTTTGTTTATAGCGCAAAAAATAAAAACCACAGAGGTGATCAAATACCACCAAAAGAAAGCTCTATTTGTGGGGAAAAAAATCACATCAATTTTGTTTGGGTAAAACGTCGCACAATTGCGCAATTGTCAGTTAAAGCAACGCAGTGCTGTATCACAAAAAATGGCCTGGTCATTAAGGGGGCAAATCCTTCCATGGTTAAGCCTTATAAACTGGAACCATAGGCCTGGAATGTCTATCCCTAACAGTCAGTTGTCACACTGAGACTGGTTGGCTTAGTGTTTCATGGACAAGTCTATGACCATAATGGTGGTGGTCTTTAAAGTGGAACTTCACTCTATCAATCAACATTGATTATTTTTAAATCCTTATGCTGCTAGCATTGATAAATGATAGGAAAGTATATAATATCTACTTGTTTTAAACACTTTTTTGCATTTCTTAAGTTACTTCCTGGTTTCCTGCCTTGGCAAATTAGGTCATACATCCCAGAAGTCTTCAGGAGGGGAGGAGGGGTTTTCTCAGCTAAGCCCACCCTCCTCCCTGTATGCCTGAGCTAAGGGTATATGGATTCCAGGAAGTAATTGCTACATGAACCGTCTGCCCTTACTCAAGATGGCTGCGGCCAGAAATGCTAGGGGGTGTTTTTCCAAAGGGATTTCTCAGCAAAATAAAGCATGGATACATAGATGGGTGAATGGGGGAGTTTTCTTTTGAATATTTTGGTATGTGGTGCTCAGATGCATTGTAGTTCTGCTTTAAATGTAAATGTTATAAAGTTTTTTCTGATGAATAATCAAATGTTTTTCTTTTTTTCAAAGGTAGAGCTCTGTGAGTGATCCAGCGGGCAGGCTGGACAGAAGAGCCACCGGAGGAAATGCCTCCACCGCTGGACATTGTGAAGGTAGCCATTGAGTGGCCTGGTGCTAATGCCCAACTGATTGAAATTGACCAGGTAAGAGCCTTGGGCTAAATAATAACTACCCCTGGAGGAGGGCAAAAGGGGTGACCACCACTGGATGAGTGTGAAGGAGGTCACCATCACTGGATGGGGGCAGGGAGGTTGACCACAACTGGCCGGGGGGTGGGGAGGGTGAACGCCACTGGCTGGGGGATGTGTCCACCGCTGGATAGGGGCAGGGGGTTGACTACAGCTGGATGGAGATGGGTGAACACTAATCGCTAGGGGCAGGTAGGTTGATGGGCACTGGTTGGGGTGGGGCATGGGGGGGGATTGAGTGGTGACCACCACTGGATGGGGGCAAGGAAGGTGACCATCACTGGATGGGGCAGGGGGCGTGCATGCCCACTATGGGATGGGGTGGGTTACCACCACTGGCTAGAGGTGGGTAGCTTCACAGATACTAGTTGGGACGTGGAGGGTGATTACCGCTTGAGGAGAGTAACCAATGATACAGCGGGTAAAAAGTATTGAACACTTTTTTCTAGGTAAATATATTTCGGTGCTATTGACATGAAATTTTCACCACATGTCGGTAACAACTCATGCAATTCATACATCAAAAGAAATTAAGTTATGTATAATAAAATAGAATGACACAGGGAAAAAGTAGATGAAGAAAGGGAGGTGCAAAAAGGCTTGAAAAGCTGAAATCTATCAGTAATTAGAAAGCAATCCTGCCCCATCAGTGCAAATTAATATTTGCTGGTTCAGTCTCAACTGATGGCCTATAAAAAGATGTCTCATTACCAAGGTATCACACAAGAATCATCTCATGATGGGTAAAAGCAAGGAGCTCTCTCGAAACCTTTACAACCTTATTGTTGCAAAACATACTGATGACATTGGTTATAGAAGGATTTCTAAACTTCTGAATGTTCCAGTGAGCACTGTTGGGGCCATAATCCAAAAGTGAAAAGAACATAATTTCACCATAAACTGGCCATGACCAAGAACTCCTCATAAAATTTCTGACAGAGGAGTGAAAAAAATTATCAGAAGAGTTGTCCAAGAGCCAAGGACCACTTGTAGAGAGCTTCAGGAAGATCTGGAATTAGCAGGTACAATTCTTTCAAAGAAAACCATGGCCTGTATGCACACGCCATGGCCTGTATGCACGCTCACCACACAAGACTCCAATGCTGAAGAAAAAAACATTTTGAAGCTAGTTTAAATTTTTAGACAAGCCTTTGAAATACCGAGAGAATATAGTCTGGTCAGATGAGACCCAAATTGAACTCTTTGGATGACATAATACACACCATGTTTGAAGGTCAAATGGCAATGCACATCACCCCGAAAACACCCCTATACCAACAGTGAAGTTCGGAGGTGGGACCATCATGGTGTGGGGCTTTTTTTCAGCATAGGGTACTGGCAAACTTCATGTCATTGAAGGGAGGATCAATGGAAAAATGTACCAAGACATTCTTGATAAAAATCTGCTGCCATCTACCAGGATGATGAAGATGAAATGAGGGTTAACATTTCAGCAAGACCATGATCCCAAACACAAAGCCAAGGAAACTCAACTGGTTTCAAAGAAATAAAATAATGCTGCTAGAATGGCCCAGCCAATCACCTGACTTGAATCCAATAGAAAATCTATGTAAAGAATTTAGTATCAGAGTTAATAGAAGAGGCCCATGGAACCTTCAAGATTTGAAGACTGTGTGGAAGAATGGGCCAAAATCACACCTGGGCAATGCATACAACTAGTTTCTCCATACAGGAGGCGGCTTGAGGCCATCATTACCAACAAAGGATTTTGTAGGAAGTATTAAATATATTTCAGTTAGCATGTTCAATACTTTTTCCCTTGTATTAATCCATTTTATTACACAGAAATTAATTTCTGGACCTCTTTGTATAAGTGTTTATATTTGCAAATTTCACTTGATTCTCCCATCAACACAGATAGTTTCAACAGGGGAATCTCTCCCGTGGAGCCATTGTATTCTCCCAGCAGGGGGCGAACTGCCCGATATTCAAACTGTCTGTGGCCAGCCTTAGAGAATGACTAAGGTTCAAGCCAAGAAGCACCCATTAGCACCCCTTTGACCACCACGATATTGCCTCTAGAACAAGTGGCTGACGGTTTACCATACCCATATATTCTAGGCTACAGCCAAACTCTTGCAATCTTTTTCTACATTTTGGGCAAGTGATTAGTTGGCTTAGCACACCCTCAGCTCCCAGTCATTCAGAGGACTGTAAAGCTTACATTTACATTCACAAATTTCAAAATTCACAATACTTTTGTAGTGCAGTGCATTTACCAGACATTGCCATTTATCGCTATGGAAAGTGCATTTTGCTGGAAACTGCCCAGATCCAAAAACATTTTTGTAAGGCACATAATTACAGTGAGGAAAAAAAGTACTTGATCCCCTGCTCATTTTGTTTGTTTGCCCACTTACAAAAAAATGATCGGTCTATAATTTTAATGGTAGGTTTATTTTAACAGTGAGAAACAGAAAAACAACAAAAATATCCAGAAAAACGCATCTCAAAAAAGTTATAAATTGATTTGCATTTTAACCACTAGGCTACCGCCTACTGTCATATGACGGCGGCACGAGGCAGCTCTTGTTCTGGGCGGACGTCATATGACGTGATTGCCCTCCCGAGCCACTAGGGGCCGCGATGTCCGCCGGGCACCCACGATTGCCGGGTAACAGAGCAGGACCGTTGATCTGTGTATGTAAACACACAGATCCATGTCCTGTCAGAGGAGTGGAGACCGATGGTACATAGGGACACCGATCGGTCACCTCCTCCAGTCAGTCCCCTCCCCCCACAGTTAGAATCACCTCCCTAGGACACACATTAACCCCTCGATCATCCCCTAGTGTTAACCCCTTCCCTGCCAGTCACATTTATACAGTAATCAATGCATTTTTATAGCACGGATCACTGTATAAATGTGAATGGTCCCAAAAATGTGTCAAACGTGTCCAATATGTCTGCTGCAATATTGCAGTCACAATAAAAATCGCAGATTGCAGCCATTCCTAGTAAAAAAAATTAAATAAATAAAAATGCTATAAATCTATCCTCTATATTGTAGACGCTATAACTTTTGCACAAACCAATCAATATACCCTTATTGCGATTTTTTTTTTTTTTTTTTTTTTTTTTACCAAAAATACGTAGAAGAATATATATCGGCCTAAACTGAGGAAAAAATTTGTTTAAATAAAAAAAAAAAATGGGGATATTTATTATAGCATATTGTCTCTTTTGTTTTGTTTGTAGCACAATAAATAAAAACCACAGAGGTGATCAAATACCACCAAAAGAAAGCTCTGTTTGTGGGTAAAAAATGATAAAAATTTCATTAGGGTGCAGTGTTGCATGACCGCGCAATTGTCATTCAAAGTGTGACAGCGCTGAAAGCTGAAAAATGGCTTGGGCAGGAAGGGGGTGAAAGTGCCCAGTATTGAGGTGGTTAATGAGTGAAATAAGTATTTTACCCCTTCGCAAAACATGACTTAGATCTTGGTGGCAAAACCCTTGTTGACAATCACAGAGGTCAGAAGTTTCTTGTAGTTGTCCATCAGGTTTGCACACATCTCAGGAGGGATTTTGTCCCACTCCTCTTTGCAGATCCTCTCCAAGTCATTAAGGTTTCAAGGCTGACATTTGGTATCTCGAACCTTGAGCTCCCTCCACATATTTTCTTTTGGATTAAGGTCTGGAGACTGGCTAGGCCACTCCAGGACCTTAATGTGCTTCTTCTTGAGCCACTCCTTTGTTGCCTTGGCCGTGTGTTTTGGGTCATTGTTATGTTGGAATACCCATCCACGACCCATTTTCAATGCCCTGATTGAGGGAAGGAGGTTTTCACACAAGATTTGATAGTACATGGCCCCGTCCATCGTCCCTGTGATGCGGTGAAGTTGTCCTGCCCCCTTAGCAGAAAAACACCCCCCAAAGCATAATGTTTTCACCTCCATGTTTGACGGTGGGGATGGTGTTCTTGGGGTCATAGGCAGCATTCCTCCTTCAAACACAGCAAGTTGAGTTGATGCCAAAAAGCTTGATTTTGGTCTCCTCTGACCACAACACTTTCACCCAGTTCTCCTCTGAATCATTCAGATGTTAATGAGAAAACGTCAGACGGGTCTGTATATGTGCTTTCTTGAGCAGGGGGACCTTGCTGGCGCTGCAGGATTTCCACCCTTCATGGCGTAGTGTGTTACCAATTGTTTTCTTGGTGACTATGGTCCCAGCTGCCCATGTTCTGGGCCGATTCCTCACCATTCTCATGATCATTGAAACGCCATGAGGTGAGATCTTGCATGGAGCCCCAGACCAAGGGAGATTGACTGTTAGTTTGTGTTTCTTCCATTTGCAAATAATAGCACCAACTGTTGTCACCCTCTCACCAAGCTGCTTGGCGACGGTCTTGTAGCCCATTCCAGCCTTGTGTAGGTCAACAATCTTATCCCTGACATCCTTGGACAGCTCTTTGGTCTTGCCCATGGTGGAGAGATTGGAATCTGATTGCTTCTGTGGACAGGTGTCTTTTATACAGGTAACAAGCTGAGATTAGGAGCACATCCTTTGAGAGCCGGTTCACACAGGGGCGACACGACTTACAGCGCGACTTTGCGAGGCAACTTGGACACGTCTTGAGCGTGAACCACAGCGCGACTTGGAGCGACTTACAACGCAACTTGAAGTCGCCTCCAGGACAGGGGACTTTGCCAGTGGCCAATCAGAGCTTATCGGCTCTTGTGACATGCCTGTTTAGTGGGGAGTACCTGGGTAAATTCCTTTCTGCTTCCTGTAAAGTTGCCTCACTATGAACGGGGATCCGACTTGGAGGCGACTTCCACTGAAATCAATGGGTACAAGTCGCCTAGAAGTCGGATTGAAGTAGTACAGGAACCTTTTCTGAAGTCGGAGCGACTGCAGTAGTGTACATTAAGATGACTCTCATTCACTAACATTAATTTTCTTATGTTACGCGACTTGGGGCGACTTGAAGTCGGATCTCAAGTCGCCCCCGTGTGAACTGGCTCTAAGAGAGTGTGCCTAAACTTAGCTTAGCTCGTTACCTGTATAGAAGACACCTGGGAGCCAGAAATCTTGCTGATTGATAGGGGATCAAATACTTATTTCATGCATTAAAATGCAAATCAATTTATACATTTTTTTGAAATGCATTTTTCTGGATATTTCTGTTATCCTCTCTCTCTCACTGGTAAAATAAACCTACCATTAAAATTTATAGACTGATCATTTCTTTTCAGTGGGCAAACGTACAAAATCAGCAGGGGTTCAAATACTTTTTTCCCTCCCTGTATACTACAGAGGTACAAATGCAGCCTGTGTCTCAGTTGCAGAATTCTTATATAGCGCTAGCTGGTGATTATAGAATCGCTGACTTTTCATTCTTCCCTAAGACTGCTTGATAGACAACAAATAAATGAATATAAATTATTCAAAACCACATACAATTGTATACCACACAGGAAAAACAAGCATGAAATAATTGTCAGGTCTCTTGAAGTCTTGTCTTCTGTATTACTGTGTTTTAATCTTATCTCACATTCAAACTTTTTTTTACAGAAACGGCCGCTAGCGTCGATCATCAAGGAGGTGTGCGATGGGTAAGTCTCTACTAATGGTATCATCTAAGAATTTTAAGCTGTTTCTTTAGACATCTCAGTATTGTTTTATATTTAAAGGGAAAATGCACACTTCTAAATGAAAGCGGAAGTGGAGTTTAGTAATTAAAGTGATAAAGTTCCTTTTTTTTTTTGTTTGTTTTTTGAATAACAAATATATCATACTTGCTTCCACTGTGCAGCTCGTTCTCTCATTTTGCACAGAGTGGCCCCGAACCTCGTCTTCTGGGGTCCCCCGGCGGCTCCTCCCCACATCAGATAACCCCCTAGGAGAAGCGATCTCCCGAGGGGGTTACCTTGCGGGCACGCTCCCGAGTCCATCTTATTTGGGTTTTTTTTCAAAATCGTCGGGCTTCTTTTGTTTATAGTGCAAAAAATAAACGCAGTGGTGATCAAATGCCGCCAAAAGAAAGCTCTATTTGTGGGAAAAAGGGACATACATTTTATTTCAGTACAGCGCTGCACGACCGCACAATTGTCAGTTAAAGGATCACTAAAGATATATATATTTTTTTTTAAATAACAAACATGTTATACTTACCACCACTGTGCAGCTCGTTTTGCACAGAGTGGCCCCGAACCTGGTCTTCTGGGGTCCCTCGGCGGCTGTCTCGGCTCCTCCCCGCAAGGACTCAACACCTTCATGCGAGCTCCCTTGCATGGTGTTGAGTGCTTGCGGGCGCGCTCCCGTGATACAGCCGGCGGCCATAGCCGCTCACTGTATCACTCGGCCCTGCCCCCCGGCGCGCCGCGTCATTGGATGTGATTGACAGAAGCGCTGCTTTCAATCCATCCACTCTAGCCAATCAACGACCAGGCTGAGTGGTGAAGAGACTGTCGGGGGCGAGCGCAGGGTCGGGTAAAACGGGGGGGGGGGGGGGGGGGGCGGTATCGTCGGATGTTTTTTCACCTTAATGCATAAAATGCATTAAGGTGAAAAAACTTTTACCTTTACAACCCCTTTAAAGTAACACAGTGCCATATTTTGAAAAATGGCCTGATCATGAAAGGGGGTAAACCTTCCTGAGTGGTTAATTCCTGTGTCCCCTCAGTGGGCTTCAAGAAGGGTTTTTTGTTTTTTTTGAGGTGTACAAAAATCCTATTTTTAATAAAGAGGAGTTCCACCCAATTTTGAGAGGTGGTCTTAAATGAAAGAGCACCTCTCCACCCCTCGTTTTTGGATATTTAAATTTTTTTTTTCTTTCTCTAGTACCTTTTTTGGAAGTACTAGGAGTACTTCCAATCCAGTTGGGCCGCGGCCCAGGATGTCACATCCTCTTCTGCGGCGAGCCCCCCCCCGTTGTCTTCTGGGACCTGCGTGTGTCCCAGAAGACAAGCTGGTCATTCACAAAGTGCCACGCGACTCGCGCATGCGCAGTTGGTAACCGGCAGTGGAGCAGCAAGGCTCCCTTAGTTGGAATGGCGGCCGATCCGATGGATGGATCTGCCTTGGGGGGCCGACATCGTGGGCTCCCTGGACAGGTAAGTGTCCTTATTAAAAGTCAGCAGCTACAGTGTTTGTAGCTGCTGACTTTTAAAGAAAAAACAAATTTCGGCTGGAACACGGCTTTAAGTTATTGGTATTACACATTCTCAATTTATAAGAAGAGGTAAAGGAAAAAAATACTTTACATAAAGTGGAGTTCCACCCAAAAATGGAAGTTCCACTTTTTGGATCCCCCCCCCCCCCCCCCCGGTGTCACATTTGTCACCTTTCAGGGGGGAGGAGGGAGCAGATATCTGTCTAATACATGTATTTGCTCCCACTTCCTGGCATAGATCACCGCGGCGCTTGCGGTGATCTATGCCACTTCCGGCGCCTACCCCGTCCTCCCCCGATGTATTCTGGGAGACACACAGGTCCCAGAACACAGCAGGGACCTGAGAGGACTTGCAGCGCGACTCGCGCATGCGCAGTAGGGAGCCAGGAAGTTAAGCCGCACAGCTTCACTTCCTTATTCCCTTACCGAGGATGGCAGCGGCAGCAGCCAAGAGCCGAAGGACGGATCGGCTTCGGCTGCCGACATCGCGGGCTCCCTGGACAGGTAAGTGTCCATATATTAAAAGTCAGCAGCTGCAGTATTTGTAGCTGCTGGCTTTTAATATTTTTTTTTCAGTGAACCTCCGCTTAACCACTTCAGCCCCGGAAGAATTTACCCCCTTCCTGACCAGGGCACTTTTTGCGATTCGGTACTGTGTCGCTTTAACTGATAATTGCGCGGTCGTGCGATGTTGCACCCGAACAAAATTGACGTCCTTTTTTCCCCACAAATAGAGCTTTCTTTTGGTGGTATTTGATCACCTCTGCGAATTTTATTTTTTGAGCTATAAACAAAAGAAGAGCAACAATTTTGAAAAAATTGCATTATTTTTTAAATTTTGCTATAATAAATATTCCCCAAAAATATATAAAACATTTTTTTTCCTCAGTTTAGGCCGATACGTATTCTTTATTTTTGGTAAAAAAATAAATGCAGTAAGCGTTTATTGATTGGTTTGCGCAAAAGTTATAGCATTTACAAAATAGGGGATAGTTTTATGGCATTTTTATTAATAATTTTTTTTTTTACTAGTAATGGTGGCGATCAGCGATTTTTATTGTGACTGCGTTATGGCGGACATGTTGGACATTTTTGACACATTTTTGGGACCATTGTCATTTATACAGCAATCAGTGCTATAAAAATGCATTGATTCCTGTATAAATGACACTGGCAGTGAAGGGGTTAACCACTAGGGGGCGGGGAGGGGTTAAGTCAGTACTAGGGAGTGATTACTAACTGTAGGGGGGGTTGGGCTGTGTGTGTCACAACTCTGATCACTGCTCCCGATGACAGGGAGCAGAGATCAGTGACATTTGTCACTAGGCAGAACGGGGAGATGCTGTTTACATCAGCATCTCCCCGTTCGTCCTCTCCGTGAGGCGATCACGGGTATCCCCGTGGGCGATCGAGTCCGCGGGACCCGCGACCCAACTCACGGAGCTCCCAGCCGGCGGCGCGCACGCAATGGCACGGTGGGAAATTCAAATGGATGTACCTGTAAGTCCATTTGCCCAGCCGTGCCATTCTGCCGACGTACATCGACGTGCGCCGGTCGGGAAGGGGTTTGGCTTTGTCTTCCATTAATGGTGTCAGGCTGCTGCTCACTGTGACATCATACAGAAGAGAGAAATGGGACTTTTTTTTCTTTGTTTTAGGTGGTCCTTACCTAACTCTGAATATTATGCATTCCGTTATGCAGACGGCCCCCAACTGTACATAACTGAGCAGGTAAGCAAGCCAACCACTGCGCAGCCATTAATAAATAAATAGCGTTATGAGTTTATGCGTGTTTTTTTTTTTCTTTTGCAGACACGCTGTGACATAAAGAATGGTACCATATTACGTTTGGCGGTGTCCCCTGTAAGTAATACATTACCTTTGTGCTTTTTACCGACACTTTCTCAGCATTGTGGATTTATGAATAACGATATATGATTTCTATAGAATTAGAAGAAAGACGATATTTCCGTAGTAACCAATCGGCTGTTTTCATTCATTGTCAGTGGTGTGTGTTGGAGAAAATAAACCCATAGCTGGAATCTGCTCCCTATAGTCACATAGACACAGTTCTCCTATTACATCCGTAGAAAAGGAAGAGTTCCCTTTTGTAGTAACTGATTAGATTTCACCTTCATTTTTTAAACTTACGTTTGAAAAGCTTTGATCTGAACTCTTGATATTGGGTAACACAAACTTCTCTCCCATCACCCCATTACATTGGCCCATTGTTGATAGAGCAGCTTTTCTCTTGCTGGGGGCTAATATTCCTCTGTAAGCTTGTCTTTGCGGTTAAAGTGGTTCTAAAGCCTTATGCCCCGTACACACGGTCCGACGGAAAATGTGTGATAGGACCTTGTTGTTGGAAATTCCGACCGTGTGTGGGCTCCATCACACATTTTCCATAGAAATTTCCGACACACAAAGTTTGAGAGCAGGATATAAAATTTTCCGACAACAAAATTTCCGATCGTGTGTACACAAATCCGACGGACAAAGTGGCACGCATGCTCAGAATAAATAAAGAGATGAAAGCTATTGGCTACTGCCCCGTTTATAGTCCCGACGTACGTGTTTTACGTCACCGCGTTCAGAACGATCGGATTTTCCGACAACTTTGTGTGACCGTGTGTATGCAAGACAAGTTTGAGCCAACATCCGTCAGAAAAAATTCTATGATTTTGTTGTCGGAATGTCCGATCGATGTCCGATCGTGTGTACGGGGCATAAGGCTGGGTTCACATTGGTGCGATGTGGGAAACCCTGCAATTCCTGTGCAGGTTCCTGCATTGTACCTGAATAGCAGGCAGTTCACACTGACATCTGCGAACTGCTACGGGTGTAAACTTAAAGTGGACCTTCAGTCATTTTTTCATCTTTCCATCTATTAAATCTTCTGCCCTTGTTGTTTTAACTTTGGATAGTAACACATTTTTTTTTCTGCCAGTAAATACCTTATACAGCCCACTTCATGTTTCTTGTCTGGTCATTAGTTTAGGCCAGTGATGGCGAATCTTTTAGAGCCCGAGTGCTGAAACCGCGACACTAAACCAACTTATTTCTTTCAAAGTGCCAACACAGAATTAAACCTGCCAGCGGCTCTGTACAGAGGATGGGACTGATCATCCCTCTGAATGAGCCCTAAGGGACCAAAACATGCTATTCTGCCAGATTCACTCAGAATGCAGGGATCAGGAGTGCTCAGAATACACTGTGCAACATACACTCACCTACCTGACACATGCACTGACCATTACACTCACTTACCTGACCATTACACTCACTTACCTGACCATTACACTCACTTACCTGACCATTACACTCACTTACCTGACCATTACACTCACTTACCTGACCATTACACTCACCTACCTGACCATTACACTCACCTACCCGACCATTACACTCACCTACCTGACCCATGCACTCACCTACCTGACCATTACTCAGCTATCTGACCATTACTCACCTACCTGACACATACTTCCTGCACTACTCACACCCCCCCCCCCACCCCCCATAAAATGTAGATCGGAGTATCCATCCTGCTCCTTACCTCTCCATGGCCTCATCATTCAGCTCTCCCCGGGGAGTATTGTAGGAGTCCCCACCATCCAGCGATATCTCCGCCGCTGGGAGGCCAGCTAGCAGCCACTGCCCCTCTCCCATAGCCATGGATCATCTGCTCCGATCACTGCCCCTCCCCCTCTGCTGTTCCACAGGCTACACCAGAGGGACAGACTGAACCAAAGTTGTCCTAGAGCAGGGGGAGCTGGGTAGGGTGGAGAGGAATGCCTGAATGCCTTACTGGAGGTGTAAGGGTCCAGGGGAGGCAATAAGAGCTGCAGCACAGACAGAGGAGGAAGAACTTTACACCCTAAACATCGCACATGGGACAAGATGACTGGCTGGCCCCCCCTCCCCCCTGGCACTGATGCAAGGAAGGGAGTCGGCTCCTCCGTGCAAGTGACTGCCTGATTGGGGGATTCCCCTGGCGTCCCCACAGAGAGGGCTTGGTGGCCAGCTGTGGCACACGTGTCAGGTTCGCCATCACTGGCCTAGACTTATGACATCGTGCACAACTCTCTCTCACTCTCATGAGAGTTTTCCAGGGGGGGGGGAGGGGGGGGTGTCATAAGAGGGCCAATAAGAGCTGCAGAGATGGAGGTGTGCCTCTGTGTGTCTGTGTAAATCCAGGAAGTGAACAGGCAGCAGCTTCAGCTGCCCACAGTTAAAATGGATGAAGCCAGACAGTGGAGGGGGAACTGTGAAATGGTACAGGAATTTCATCGCATGGTTGTGAACACCCATGAGATCCGATTCCAGTGCGGACCAAAAAAAGGGTCCTGCACCATTTTGGTGCGAATGCGATCAGATTTCAGCCATATAGTTTGTATGGCTGAATTCACATTGCACAGACATCGCATGTGATGTGCACAGCGATGTGAATCACATGCAATGTCTGTGACTGCACCAGTGTGAACCCAGCCTAAAGGTTTTTTACCTTTTCTATGCATTAGGGTAAAAAAACTTTCTGTGTAATAGAAGCCTCCCTTATATTTGAGCCCATTCACAATCCAGTGCTGTGCATGAGGCTCTCCCAGCTCTGTCCCTCCTCTCTGGGCAGATTGTTACCGCTGCTGTCAATCAAATCATATGACGAGGAGCAGGCGGGCCGAGCTGCCCGGTCTGTGTCAATGGAGGCAGACAAGGCAGCTTGGGAGCGAGCCCACTTGAGTGCCCCCATAGAAAGCCACTTCCTTTAAGGGCACCCAACGAAGAGTAGGAGCCAGGAGCGCCAATGGGGGACCCGAAGAAGAGGATCGGGGCTGCTTTGTGCAAAACCATTGCGCTGAGCAGGTAAGTATGACATGTTTATTATTTTATATATATATAAAAAAAAGCAACCTTTAATATCACTTTTAATATGGTTTAACTTTCTTGACAGGCCCGCGCAGCACGACAGCTACTGGAGCGGATTCAGTGCTCCAGTATGGACTCCAGGCTGGAGGCAATGAAGGAACTGGCTAAGCTGTCTGCAGATACTACTTTTGCAACCGAATTCATCAATATGGATGGAGTCACTATCCTTACCCGATTGGTTGAAGGTGGCACAAAGCTTCTATCACAGTCAGTACCACCATTTTCCCAAACCTTTTTAGGGCTTTTGTGTCTTAAAGTATGTGTTAGGGCGGACAAAAAAAATATGCTGTACATCTTTAAAATATATACAATTTTCCCATGTTTTAACCCTTCAAGGACTATGAGAGTGCAAAAAAATACCAATTGATCTGCCAGAAATGTAGTCTGCTACGAAGTCCTTTTGTGGCTGTTTTTGTGAACTGAATGATGTCCACTCCACTCAGTTGTGCTTTGCTATGCTACCCAAACCTTTCCACTCTCCTCATCTACAACATAAATACTCATTATTCTGCATTATGAGAACTATGGAGGTTAATTAGACTACTCGCAAGAACATAATAAAATAAACGCTGCCAGTAGTGTACTTTGTAGTAAAATATTTGCATTAAACCAAAAGTAAAAAACTGACTTTACTGGTACTAGGGGAACTACAACTTTTTAAAATCACAAAAACTTTTATTAAGTGAAAAAAAAATTAAAAGGGTAAAAATACCATGCCGATAGCAATCCCAGTATAACAACGCTCATGATAACAATGTGAAGTGTGGATAATTCAATATACAATTTCATAACATACCTATCAAAGAAAAAGGATTGACACGTTTCGCATAGGTGCTTCATCAGGGCCTTTTCATGAGAGAGGGACCTAGCTTGAAAAAATACATATTAGTTTTACATCCAATAACCGATTTTCATTTAAAGTCATTGACAACAATAAACAGTTGTGCAGACTTGCATGTCACCCTAGGAGCAAGACCAGGGACGACATCCACCAACAGGAGGGTGTAGATCTGCTGGGAGTAAAGATGGCCAAAAGTTAGAGGGGTTTTTAAACTAGGCAACGGGGGGGGGGGGGGGGGGGCCCAGAGGTTGAGATAGTCAGCCCGGAACATATTCCAGAGGGTAGTATTGGGGGCATTAGTGGTAAGTTGACTAAAGAGCATAAACCCAACGTAAGTATAGTAAGAAGTCCTAGTTGCAATCTCGAAAGGAAGGGAGGTGTCATCCCAGTAGGCACTGTAAAGTTTCTAGGGGTGGGCCCCCATCCCAATTTCTAGTCAAACACAAGCACCCCCTATCGGAGTGCAATACCTCTAACGGGACTTTTTAGCGGGGTCACCTCTGGTAAAGTGGAAAATAGTAAGAAATTTTTAAATTTTGTATAAAAGTATTAAAGTTTATTCATTGAACATTTCTTAAAAAACATTACCATGACCTAACCGTATATACAGTAAAATTGGATGCGTATAATGGGAAGATACAATTGTAAAGGAAAAATGACCAATTGCAATGATACAGGTAAATAACCAATAATCATAGAAACCCAACGTTTCGAGGTATATAAAAAAGTTGACCTCTTCTTCAGGGGTAACGATAATTAGTCAGAGTGGGTGTTTCATCCCTTGAAAATCATGTAAAACTTCCTAAGGACATTTCCAGCATCCAGTGCGACTTAAGCAAGTTGCCGTCCGTCACGGCCACACAGGAATCGCAAGACCAAGGTTGAAGCAGATAGAAAAAAGACCAAGTAAACCGCAGGAGTGAAAGCCAGGGTGGGCTGAGGTTGCTTCACAAAGGATGTCCCCCATAAAGCAGAACAGACACAGTTCTCCCCTTTTCCCCCTAAGAGGGCTGGAAAGACAGCCTGCTTGATGGAGTATAGAAGGTGGGGGGTAATAGCCCGCTAAAAAGATATAAAGGTGAGTGGAATCAGGTCACGGATTCCAATATTGAGCCAAAAGGAGATATTTTGACAAACCTCAAATTAAAGTGGGCCGAGGTCCAGAGGGGTATGCAGGTTCCCTGGTTAGGTATAGGCCCGCATAAGTCTGCTTGTCTTAGCTTCCTCCAGGCACGTCTATGTGGTATAGAAAACAGCCACATAGACGTGCCTGGAGGAAGCTAAGACAAGCAGACTTATGCGGGCCTATACCTAACCAGGGAACCTGCATACCCCTCTGGACCTCGGCCCACTTTAATTTGAGGTTTGTCAAAATATCTCCTTTTGGCTCAATATTGGAATCCGTGACCTGATTCCACTCACCTTTATATCTTTTTAGCGGGCTATTACCCCCCACCTTCTATACTCCATCAAGCAGGCTGTCTTTCCAGCCCTCTTAGGGGGAAAAGGGGAGAACTGTGTCTGTTCCGCTTTATGGGGGACATCCTTTGTGAAGCAACCTCAGCCCACCCTGGCTTTCACTCCTGCGGTTTACTTGGTCTTTTTTCTATCTGCTTCAACCTTGGTCTTGCGATTCCTGTGTGGCCGTGACGGACGGCAACTTGCTTAAGTCGCACTGGATGCTGGAAATGTCCTTAGGAAGTTTTACATGATTTTCAAGGGATGAAACACCCACTCTGACTAATTATCGTTACCCCTGAAGAAGAGGTCAACTTTTTTATATACCTCGAAACGTTGGGTTTCTATGATTATTGGTTATTTACCTGTATCATTGCAATTGGTCATTTTTCCTTTACAATTGTATCTTCCCATTATACGCATCCAATTTTACTGTATATACGGTTAGGTCATGGTAATGTTTTTTAAGAAATGTTCAATGAATAAACTTTAATACTTTTATACAAAATTTAAAAATTTCTTACTATTTTCCACTTTACCAGAGGTGACCCCGCTAAAAAGTCCCGTTAGAGGTATTGCACTCCGATAGGGGGTGCTTGTGTTTGACTAGTTGCAATCTCGGAACACCCAATAAGAGGATAGTATGCAACCAGTCTAAACTACGTGGCATGTTCACCAATGCCAGGAGCCTGGTGGAAAAGATGGGTGAACTAGAGATATTGTTGTACGTGGAGGATTTGGATTTTGTGGGAATTTCAGAGACCTGGTTCAACGGCTCTCATGATTGGCTGGCAACCATTCAAGGGTATACCCTTTACCGCAGGGATAGAGAGGGTAAAAAAGGGGGAGGGGTATGCCTGTATATCAAGAATAATGAACAAGTGAATGTGAGAGATGACATCACTAAGGGAGCTAGGGAGGAGGTGGAATCCTTATGGGTAGAGCTCCAAAGGGATGAAGCTAAGGGAAAAATAATAATTGGGAGTATGCTATAGGCCCCCTAACCTGAGGGAGGAAGGGGGGAGACGGATCTTCTATCACAATTTGTATTCGCAACAAGGATGGGAAGTGTTATAATGGGGGATTTTAATTATCCAGACATAGACTGGGCGGAGGGAACCACGCATTCGTTTAAGGCTCGCCAGTTCCTATATGTCTTGCAGGACAATTTCATGGTTCAGATGGTAGACACACCAACTAGAAATAAAGCGTTACTGGATCTACTGATCAGGGTTCACAGCGACCACAGGTCAATTGGCTTCCGTATAAATCACACAAATAGGAAAAATAAGGGGAATACAAAGACACTGAATTTCAAAAGAGCCAACTTCCCTAAACTACGAACCTTGCTAGAAGGCATAAACTGGGATATAATCATAGGAACAAAGAACACGGAGGAGAGATGGGTTTGCTTTAAGAGCATATTAAATAGGGGCATTAGCCAATGCATCCCATTGGGTAATAGATTTAAAAGATCGAACAAAAGTCCTGGATGGCTTAACTCCAATGTAAAAATGCATATAAAAGCAAAGGAGAGGTTCTTCAAAAAATACAAGGTTGAGGGATCATCATCAGCATTCAGACTTTATAAGGAATGCAACAAGAAATGTAAAGATAGAGCACAAAAGACACATAGCGGAGGAAAGCAAAAAAGCAAGAAATTATTTTAGTATGTAAACAGTAAAAAAGGGAGGACAGACCATATTGGCCCCATAAAGAATGAGGAAGGACATCTGGTTACAAAGGATGGGGAGATGGCTAAGATATTGAATTTATTCTTCTCCTCAGTCTTCACAAGGGAATCGGAGGGCTTCAGTAACCAAAACTGCAGTGTTTATCCTCATGACACATCACAGGAAGCACCTCCATGGTTAACAGAGAACAGAATTAAAATTAGACTTGGGAAACTTTAACATTAATAAATCATCGGGACCAGATGGCTTGCACCCGAGGGTACTTGGGGAACTCAGTCAAATAATTTCCAGACCATTGTTCCTAATTTTTACTGACAGTCTACTGACTGGAATGGTACCAGCTGATTGTAGAAAAGCCAATGTAGCACCAATATTTAAAAAGAGCCCAAAATACATCCCTGGGAATTACAGACCAGTTAGCCTAACATCAATAGTATGCAAACTCTTGGAGGGGATGATAAGGGACTATATACATGATTTTAGTAATGAGAATGGTATCATTAGCAGTAATCAGCATGGATTCATGAAGAATCGTTTTTGCCAAATCAATCTATTAACCTTCTATGAGGAGGTGAGTTGCCATCTAGATAAAGGAAGGCCTGTGGACGTGGTGTATCTGGATTTTGCAAAAGCATTTGACACAGTTCCCCATAAACGTTCACTGTACAAAATAAGGTCCGTTGGCATGGACCATAGGGTGGTGAGTACATGGGTTGAAAACTGGCTACAAGGGCGAGTTCAGAGGGTGGTGATAAATAGGGAGTACTCAGAATGGTCAGGGGTGGGTAGTGGGGTTCCCCAGGGTTCTGTGTTGGGACCAATCCTATTTAATTTGTTCATAAACAACCTGGAGGATGGGATAAACAGTTCACTCTCTGTATTTGCGGACGATACTAAACTAAGCAGGGCGATAACCTCCGCAGGATGTGGAAATCTTGCAAAAAGATCTGAACAAATTAATGGGGTGGGCAACTACATGGCAAATGAGGTTCAATGTAGAAAAATTCAAAATAATGCATTTGGGTGGAAAAAATATGAATGCAATCTATACACCGGGGGGAGAACCTCTGGGGGAATCTAGGATGGAAAAGGACCTGGGGGTCCTAGTAGATGATAGGATTGGCAATGGCATGCAATGCCAAGCTGCTGCTAACAAAGCAAACAGAATATTGGCATGCATTAAAAAGGGGATCAACTCCAGAGATAAAACGATAATTCTCCCGCTCTACAAGACTCTGGTCCGGCCACACCTGGAGTATGTTGTCAAGTTCTGGGCACCGGTCCTCAGGAAGGATGTACTGGAAATGGAGCGAGTACAAAGAAGGGCAACAAAGCTAATAAAGGGTCTGAAGATATTAGTTATGAGGAAAGGTTGCGAGCATTGAACTTATTCTCTCTGGAGAAGAGACGCCTGAGAGGGGATATGATTTCAATTTACAAATACTGTACTGGTGACCCCACAATAGGGATAAAACTTTTTTGCGGAAGGGAGTTTAACTAGACACGTGGCCACTCATTAAAATTAGAAGAAAAGAGGTTTAACCTTAAACTACGTAGAGGGTTCTTTACTGTAAGAGCAGCAAGGATGTGGAATTCCCTTCCACAGGTGGTGGTCTCAGCGGGGAGCATTGATAGTTTAAAAAAAAGATTAGATAAGCACCTGAACAACCGCAACATACAGGGATATACAATGTAATACTGACATATAATCACACACATAGGTTGGACTTGATGGACTTGTGTCTTTTTTAAACCTCACCTACTATGTAACTATGTAACAGCCAGCATCAGGTCAAAAAAATTTATTATAATGGCCAATCCCAACGAGGGCAGTCAGTTAAAGTGGAACTTCAGTAATTTTTTCATCTTTCCATCTATTAAATCTTCTGCCCTTGTTGTTTTACCTTTTTTGGATAGTAAAACATTTTTTTTCTGCCAGTAAATACCTTATACAGTCCACTTCCTGTTTCTTGTCTGGTAAAAAGCCTAGGCTTATGACATCATACACGTCTCTCTCTCTCACCTGAGAGTTTGCCAGGGAGGGAAAGGGGTGAGTCATAAGAGGGCCAATGAGAGCTGCAGAGCTGGAGGCGTGTGTCTGTGTAAATCCAGGAAGTGAACAGACAGCAGCTTCAGCTGCCCACATTTAAAATGGATGCAGCCAATCTCAGTGGAGGGAGATTTCTGCAGCATATTTGGCGAGTACAGAATATATAAAATAATATGCAATGGTTGGAGGGAAGCTTCAGAATGGTAAATATGTTTTTATTACAAATTATGTGAGCAGACTGCAGTTCCTCTTTTAAGGCACCAGGTAAATAAAGGGAGATCATAAGGTGGCAAAAGGTATTGATATGTGTATCTGTACATCTACAAGTTGCAATAATGTAGGAAGTGTGCACAGGATACAGAACAGCTCTGAATTTCTGACATGATCAACTGTTATTTTTTTTTTGCTCTTATCAAACCTATATAACAAAACATTTTTAAAGGTAAATGTAACAGACACAAAGGGACTGCTCATTATTCTGTAGTCCAGAATGAGAACTAGGAGGGATCATTAGACTCCTTGTGATAACACAGGAAGTGTGCACAGGATACAGAACAGCTCTTTTTTTTTTTTTTATAGTTTTTATTGACATTTTTTGTTTTTGCATACACACAACCAAACATAAATACAGCTCTAAATTTCAGGCAGGATCAACAGTTTATTTATTTTTTTTTTGCCTTATCAAACAGATATAACAAAACATTCTCAATGGTAAATTTAACAAACATAAAACATTTTCTTTTTAGGGTTTGTGCTTCCATTGTTTTTACCATGAATTAAAGCTGAACACCAGACAGATCTATAAAAGCAATTAGATCCAGTTATATCTTTGTTGAAAAAACAAATTTTTATATAGAACTAGTATACGTAGTTGAATATGTCCTTATATCAAGCTCCTGTAAATTTCTACAAAACACAGTAGGAGAAGGTGATAGTATTGAATGTCTTTTGTATTTGTTTTACTGATATGGTAGAACAGTGATTTGAGTGTTTTCTCCTTTTCTTGCAGTTACAGTGAGATGCTGGCTTTCACACTGACAGCCTTCCTGGAGTTAATGGACCATGGTATTGTCTCCTGGGACATGGTGTCACTCACCTTCATAAAGCAGGTCAGTGGTGCACAATCTCTATTGAATATGGTGGGCAATGTGTATTGCGGCCTTAGTCGATGGGCTTTTGTTCGGTACATTTTGCATTCCCTAATGCCATTGCCAAAAGAAAGCTCTATTTGTGGGGAAAAAAAGGACGTCAATTTTGTTTGGGAGCCACGTTGCGCGACCGCGCAATTGTCAGTTAAAACGACGCAGTGCTGAATCGCAAAAAATGCTCTGGTCTTTGGGCAGCCAAATGGTCCGGGGCTTAAGTGGTTAAATATAACCCAGAAAGTGGTCAGCAGCAGGTCAAATGTACCTGTCGATGAATTCTGAATGACCTGAAAAGGATCTCAGACAGACTTCAAACTGATGCCATCAACACAAGCCCAAAGCCTGTTACCACAGGCCCCTAAAAGTGTCGGAAGCGTGAATGTGTTGTGTTGCCTGTTGCATAACAATCAGATTCTTCCTTTCACATTACTAGTACTTGAACAAGAGAATTTGCTTATTATGGACTCGACAATCCATCTCTCTGACAATTTAACCACTTCCCACCCATGGTTCGTCATATGACGTCCTTGACTTTGCCGGGGTATATCTGAATGATGCCTACAGCTACAGGCATCATTCAGATATCAGCTTTTTCAGCCGGCTGTTTCGCCGCTTGATCGTTCTTACGGGTGGCAAGAGGGGACGCCTCCCGATGCCCTCTGGTGCTTCTACCGACTCACCGCTTCCATCAGTGAGTTGGACACAGGATCCGCCGGCCCCGGATGGTGACGATAGAGATTTCTGGCGGACCAGATGGTCGCCGGAGTCTCTATGATTGTTCGGAGGCCGGGCGTGATGTTATGACGTCACGCCCGGCCTCTGCATTCAAACGAATGGTGCCACCTCGGCTGGGAAGCCGAGATTGTTTTATTTATTTTTTTTTATTTCAGGCTTCTCAGCCTAGAGGTGAAATGTGGGGTCTTATTGACTGTAAAGAGGACCCATCGTGCCATATTCCTATTACAAGGGATGTTGTAATAGGAATAAAAGTGATCAATTTTGTTTGTTTTTTTAAAAAGTGTCAAACCAAAAAAAAAAAAAGTAAAATTAACAATTAAAAAAAATAATATATTTTTAAAATGCCCGTGTCCCTGTGAGCTCGCGCGCAGAAGTGAACGCATACCTAAGTCCCGCCCACATACGAAAACGATGTTCAAACCACACATGTGAAATATCACCGTGATCGGTAGAGCAAAAGCAATAATTCTAGCCCTAGACCTCCTCTGTAACTCAAAACATGTAACCAGTAAAAATTTTTAAAGCATATGGGGATTTTTAAGTACCGAAGATGGCGCCATTCCATGAGCGTGTGCAATTTTGAAGTGTGACATGTTAGGTATCCATTTACTCGGCGTAACTTTATCTTTCACATTATGCAAAAAAATTGGGCTAACTTTAATGTTTTTTTTTTTTTTTAAAGCATGAAAAAAATGTGTTTGAAAAATTGCTGCGCAAATACCGTGCGAGATAAAAAGTTGCAACAACCGCCATTGTATTCTCTAGGGTCTTTGCTTAAAAAAGATATATAATGTTTGTGGGTTCTATGTAATTTTCTAGCAAAAAAGGATGAATTGTATGTCAGAAATTTTTTTTAGAATTGGCCTGGATGGGAAGTGGTTAAGGCTGCACTTTTAACGCCCTCAGCTGCTCCCCCTCAAGCAGCAAAGGCAGAGGACAAGGGTGTACATATGGCGGGGCTATGATGCTTTACATTGCAGCGTGGTAAAATTGACCCCCCAGTGAACCGAATGAGGCCATGCAGCACTCGTGTGCGGTGCAGGTTTTTAGGGTTTAAAATAGGTGGTGTGGAAGTGAGATAATGCCTTTTCACTGCCTGTCAAATGCCCTCTGAAGAGTAATTCATAATAAAAACAGCATTGTTTTCTAATCAAAGTGCCTATTATATCAAAGCATTTTACTTCCTGTCCAATCCTTCATAAAAATATATCAATACAGAACATGTACTTTTTTTTTGCTTGTTCCAAAAAGCACAAGACACTGTACACTGAACTAGTATAATGACATGGATATGGCATCCCAATAAAGGCAGTCCCCGAATTACAAACATCCGACTTACATACAACTCATACTTGAGAACGGAGGTAGTGTGACGTCACGCTGGTCCCAGAGACCACCCGCTGGCCATCTTGCTGCTCACCCCATGCTGCCACCTACTGTCTGGTGGACCTGTCAGCAATCCTACATCACTACATGGCCAGTTAACCTTTCCTTATTCTATCCAAAACTTGAAAATATTTTTTTGGCGGGAGTTACACTTAAAAGATTTACCTGTTCCAACTTACATACAAATTCAACTTGAAGTGGTACTAAACCCAGGAACCTGCCTTCACTATATCTGGTCTCCCACAGTACACAGAACATAGGAATGCAAATATTTTAGCAAATATAAACTGCTAAACACCGTTTCTTATCAACAGTATATATAGCAGTCTTGTGACTTCTGTCAGTGCCTGGTTAACGCTTGTAGGAGGAGTTTTCATATTGCACTGGCTGTCCTATCATGATGCAGGACCCCTGACCCTCTGTCTGGGCAGTGCTGATTGGCCCTGTGCTGATCACATGCACCCTCCCAAGAAAATAAAAGCTTTAGCAATACACACCAAACTGAGCATGTGCAGAGTGACTCCGCTAACTCTGTCTTATCCGGACATGTTGTGGGGGGCAATGCAAGAAGAGGAGGATCTGTGCATACAGGATCAAGCAGTCTTTTTACACAATGCAGAGGATTAACCCCTTAGGTTCCACAGTGAGTATAATAAACATGCTTTACTGCATATACAGACTGATTTTACTGTTGTGGGTTTAGTAACACTTTAAGAACAAACCTACAGAACCTGCCTTTTTTGTAACCCGGGGACTGCCTGTAACAGGACCTCTATAAAATTGTCAGAGACCTCGTAAGCTAGAAATTAACAGACCGAATTATCTGACTATATATAATACCAGGTGGGTCCACTAACTATTCTGACCTTTTTGTTTTCCTTAGATTGCTGGATACGTGTCTCAGCCATCAGTGGATGTCTCCATTCTCCAGAGGTCGTTGGCAATCTTAGAAAGCATGGTGCTAAACAGCCAGGCTCTCTACCATAAAATAGCTGAGGAAATCACAGTGGGTCAGCTCATTTGTCACCTGCAAGTGTAAGTCTCCACTACACTTTTTTTTTTCTAAACTACGATCAGAGCTAAAAAATAAATTGTCAACAAACTACTTTAGCCAAATAGATATAAAATATTCCATATAACTATTTGTATCCAATATGGTGCTGATAATCCTATCATGCAAAAATTTAGACTGCTAAAACAAATCTTGCTGTAATAGACAAAATCTTTGGTGCCAAAATATAATTGTTGGTGCAGGTGACAGATTCATGTACCTGTTTGTAGACAGCTACATGAATTTGGGGCACATACCGAGTGTGAAGACGCACTGAGACCCTCGGGGCAACTGTGCTTCCTCCCTGCTGCTGGACCCGTCAGATAGCGAATCAGCATAGAGATTTGTATCCGAGGGAGATTTACAGTCTCTAGTTCCCCATCAGGTCCACTAGCCTTGTGATTGACAACAGGCAGCAGGTGGGTTCTTAGCCAATAGACAGCCTGCTGTTGGGTATAGCATTCACCCACTGCCTGCTGTCAATCACAAGAGAGAGTGGACCTGATGGGGAACTAGTATCTCAGCTTCTCCATAAGACTTGGCCCGCTGCAGTGTCACTGGTAGCTAGGAGGCTGTCGGCTGGGAAGCCAACGGCATCCTTAATCACTTCTCCCCGGGTTGACGTTCATATGACGTTGGGGACTTGAAGTGGCTATATCTGGATGATGCCTGCAGCTACAGGCATCATCCAGATATCTCTTTCAGCAGGAAATTTCCTGCCATGTAAAAGCCATCATAGCAGCTATTTACCTGCTTGATTGCTTTTACTGGTCCCCAGCCATCTCTAAGGCTACTTTCACACTGGGGCGGGGGTGCATTAGCAGTAAAACACCGCCAGGTTTAGCTGCGTTTTACCATCGTTTTAGCGGCACTGCCGTTTTTTTGTTGTTTTTTTTTTGCTGGAAGCCTAACTTGTGTTTTTTTTTTTTCCAACTCTCAAGCTTTTCAGCATAGAGGAGAGATCAGAGGACTAGTAGACCCCATATCTCTCTGTAAAGAGGACCTGTAATGCCCTATTCCTATTACAAGGGATGTTTACATTCTTTGTAATAGGAATAAAAGTGGTCAAAAAAAAAAAATTTAAGGAAAAGTGTAACAAAATAAACAATAAAAAAAAATAAGTTTAAAGTGCCCCCGTCCCCTTTTGCTGGAACGCAGAAGCGAACGCATGCATAGGCTGCGCCCGCATATGTAACCAGCATTCAAACCACACATGTGAGGTATCGCTGCGATTGTTGGAGCGAGGGCAATATTTCTAGCAGATTTTTAAAGCTTGGCCTATGGCGAGTGCCGAAGTTTGGCGCCAATTGGGGTAATTCATGAAAGTGATTTTTTGCAAAACAATCGCGTTTGAAAAATTTCTGCGCAAATACCTTGTGACATAAAAAATTGCAATAACTGCCATTTTATTCTCTAGGGTCTCTAAGAACTAAAAAAATATATATAATGTTTGGGGGTTCTGAGTAATTTTCTATCAAAAAATGATTTTTATATGTAGGAGAGAAGTGTCAGAATTGGCCTGGGTGGTATCCAGTGACAGGGAGAGGGTTGCAGCAGCAAATATGCCGTTCTGCTATACTGTGTACAGGGACAGGCATTCTGCCTGTCTCTACACCAAGTTAAAGTAGGTCTGATTATCTACAAACTGGAAGTAATTATGTGCGTGGTCTCTTGATGTCACACGTACAATGCTGATTCTGTATTGTACACAACATGGTCATTGAGGGAGTTACTTTTAAAGGCAGACCTACGTTTAGCTTTAGGTATACGTGTACTGACAAACTATAGGGACTTTGCTCTCGAAACACCAAATGAGCCTATCAGCACCTAAATTGGAACGAAATGTCCCCATGGGGTTTTGTGTTGCAGACAAAAATTGGAATTGGAATAGAAAAATATATCATTTTTTATTGAAAAAGTATTAACATACAATTGCATGAAAAAATGTTAAAACATGAGCTATATGAGTGAGGCCATTGTGCATACATCATAGTAATACAACCCTACAGGTACATGAACAACATAGCATGATATAGGTATATATAGTCATACTGGTAAACCCCAACGTGTTTCGACCATTAACAATAGAGGTCTTCTTCTGGGGGAGAGGAGTACAAGAACTCTACAAGCACATATGTCCACTCTGTTTAGATGCCCCACATTTTCAGGTTTTACACAGATGGTATTTGAAAGTGATCGCCATAGCAACCAATAGAATTTCAGCTTTCTTTTGCAGCTTGGAAATGAAAACCTCTTCACATGCTTTTCCTAACTAAACATTCTGCAATCTCCTCCCTTTGTCTTTCAGTTGTAATCAGGAAATCCAGACTTACGCCATTGCTCTCATCAATGCACTGTTTTTGAAAGCTCCCGAGGACAAGCGACAGGTGTGTACCTCACATCCAACTCACTTTACATTAGGCCGCGGTGTGTAACGTTGTGTCCTTGCGTATTTGTTCTTGTTTGACTAACCCCTTGAGTCCTGCTGGTTTCTGTCTGCTATTAACTCCCATCTTTGCTTCTGTTTGTGTGCATTGTGCACTCAGGAGAAGCCTCAGAATATCTTGGATCTTCCCGTTAGTGTGAGTACCATGGGAGGGCCTAGTTTGGGAGTTTCTGTTGTCCTCCTCCTGTTTCTCACACTTGGACTGCTCCTCCTTATGTAGTGATTCTCTTCCTCAGTTATTCCTAGCTTTCCTCCTCTTCTTGCGTTATCCTTTTTTGCTGCATTATGTGACTCGCACATAATTGTACTCTCTTTTTCATACAGGAGATGGCAAACATATTTGTACAGAAGCACCTCCGATCTATCATACTCAATGTAAGTAAAAGACGAATAACGACTGAGCATTACTTATGTTTGACTGGACAATTTCAGCAAATTTCCTTGGGTATGCTCTGTGTCAGTAAATGGGCTGCTGTTCTCATTGTTAAAGGGTAAAGATGTCTACAGACACTAGATGGTGGCTGGCTGTAAATGCACGATAGATTGTCAAAAAATCATTGTTACAAACTATTGTTTGTGCCTTTAGATAGGGGAGGCGCAGAACTTAGGTTGTTGGTCTGTCTCTGGGGAAAATTGTGATTGACCATTGAAATTCATCCAGGCCAATTGCTTCTTCCTTTGAGAATCTTCAGACATCAACGGAGGTTCCTCATTCTCAATTCAACTGTAAATGGTCAGATTAACATTCTGTAAAGCCTGTAGGTTCCTTTAAAATGAACCTGTAGTTTATTAAAAGAAAAGTTCAGGATTTAAAAAAAAAACATTATACTCACTTAGAAGGTTGCAGCATTGATCCGATGCTACATCTGTCCCCCAATGAATCTGCAGTGAGAACTGAGTGATCAAACAACATTGATTGCTCAGTCCTCTCGTCCGCTATGAGCAGAGAACCACAGTCTGTCAGTCAGTGGTGCTCTGCTCTTCCTTCTAGCGCTGGGCTGTGGAGGGAGCGGGGGAGGCTGAGCCAGGTGCCGGACCAGGCATCTGGATGGATCCCGACAATATGGTTGGGATCTTTCTCGAGCCTGAACCGGCTGAGTGGCATCAGCTGAAAGCGGCTGACAAACGAACTGCACTTCTGTGATCCAAAGAAGTATGTCAAAAAAAGCTTTAGCCATTTGGCTCATTTAACTACTTCCGGACCGCCCGCCGACGTTACACATTGGTACTTTGACATTAAATATCAGGGTTATGGCAGTAGATAGCGATAGCTTAAATGGCAGGAGGTTCCCTTTAAGATAAAAGTGGGACTTTTTTTTTCTTTTTTTTTTATATTGCATTTAAATGTAAATGTGAGATCTGAGGTCTTTTTGTCCCCAGATCTCACATTTAAGAGGTCCTGTCCTGCCTTTTATTTATTACAAGGGATGTTTACATTGGGAAAAAAGGGATCCAAAATGTTTTTTTTAAAGGGACAGTGTAAAAATAAAAAGTAAAATAAATAAGAAAAAAAAATAAACAAAATTTAAACACCCCGTCCCGACATGCAGAAGCAAACGCATACGTAAGTCGTGCCTGCATATGTAAACAGTGTTCAAACCACACATGTGAGGTATCGCAGCAATCGTTAGAGCGAGAGCAATAATTCTAGCAAAAGACCTCCTCTGTAACTCAAAACTGGTAACCTGTAGACATTTTTAAACGTCGCCTATGGAGATTTTTAAGTGTCAAAGTTTGTTGCCATTCCACGAGCGGGCGCAATTTTGAAGCATGACCTGTTGGGTATCAATTTATTCGGCGTAACATTATCTTTCACAATATTAAAAAAAAATTAGGCTAACTCAACTGTTTTCTTATTTTTGATTAAAAAAAGTGTATTTTTTTCAAAAAAAATTGCGTTTGTAAGACCACTGCGCAAATACGGTGTGACATAAAGTATTGCAACCACCGCCATTTTTTTCTCTAGGGTGTCTGAAAAAAATATATAATGTTTGGGGGGTTCTAAGTAATTTTCTAGCAAAAAAAAATGATTTTAACTTGTAAACAACAAGTTTGAAAAATATGCCTGGTCCTTAAGTGCTTAATGTACAGCTAAATAAAAACTTTACCCCGATGCCCAGCCTCTCCCCAGTATCACACACTTACCTTTCCCTCTCCCCCCCCCCCACCCCCTGTTATGCTCAGGAATCATGAAAACAATATAATGGGGTGCTACTGCTAGAGGTTGTGGAATGCTGTGATGCTGTAACTGGTGCTTTCACTAATAAAGATTTTAACATATTTTGATATTTTGGAACTGTCAGGTATAAGATTTATAATAGACAGCTGCAGCTTTATACTCTTCACATGTTCTATGAAAACAGTAATGGGTTACATTGAGGCAGAGTTGCAGGCATTGCTGTTATTCCACCTTTTTCCCTTTTCCGGGTTTTCATTTGTACAGTTTACAGTCCAGCATCACATGACATCACTATAAGTCCTACATACTGTACATAACACCTATCCCCATTGTAGCCCCTGCTCTGGGCATGGAAGCAAAGTACATCTATCACTTCTAAAAACAAGCTAAATGAAAAGAGTCCTGAAACATCATCTGGGCGCCCCAATATTAAAATTCCAACACTTCCGTCAATACCTGTAATAGGTATTCTTGGTGAATAGCAGGGAGGTGCGAGAGGGGTTTGCAGATTCAAACCTTCACTAAAAAAAGTTGTAATCTGCATTTGAGAGTGTTTCAGGTTTCGGTGCTCCTGATGATGCGCGGGTATATACGGCAGGGGTCTCAAACTGGTGGCCCTGTTGCGAAACTACAAGTCCCATGAGGCATTGCAAGGCAGACAGTTACAAGCATGGCTCCCACAGGCAGCGGCATGATGGGACTTGTAGTTTCGCAACAGCTGGAGGGCCACTAGTTTGAGACCCCTGATCTATGGAGACCTCTGGGGTCTCCATTTTGGTCATAAAGCTGACTTGGCACTTTTTTTTTTTTTTTTAAGCTACAGGTGCACTTATATGGTATGGCTGAATTAGTACAGAGATTGAAGCTTAATTTCAACCCAATTTCAAACCAATGACACCTCCAAAAGTGCTCTAGTCTATGTATCTGCAGCATATACGGTGCACTGTAATGGGTCTTTAATTGAAGGGTTGCGAGCACTGAACTTGTTCTCTCTGGAGAAGAGACGCTTGAGAGGGGATATGATTTCAATGTACAAATACCATACTGGTGACCCCACAATAGGAATAAAACTTTTTCGCATAAGAGAGTTTAACAAGACACGTGGCCACTCATTAAAATTAGAAGAAAAGAGGTTTAACCTTAAACTACGTAGATGGTTCTTTACTGTAAGAGCAGCAAGGATGTGGAATTCCCTTCCACAGGCGGTGGTCTCAGCGGGGAGCATTAATAGTTTCAAGAAACTATTAGATAAGCACCTGAATGACCGCAACATACAGGGATATACAATGTAATACTGACATATAATCACACACATAGGTTGGACTTGATGGACTTGTGTCTTTTTTCAACCTCACCAACTATGTAACTATGAAATGACAGGTCCACTTAAAAATATAGGCTGTTTCAGTGTCTCACTTATCTACTAAGGTAATGTTTCTCCCTATGATATAGTAATGCCTCTGTCCTGTTTCCACAGCATATTATACGAGGAAATCGGCCCATTAAAACAGAGATGGCACATCAGCTCTATGTCCTCCAAGTACTAACCTTTAACCTCTTAGAGGAGCGGATGATGACCAAAATGGACCCCAATGACCAGGTGACAAACAAATCCATTTATTCATCTCTAAACTCATGTGACTGAGAACAGGATGTAGATTTGGAAATGTCTGATTAAGACATAGCGGAATCCCTCAAAGCATATCCTCCTGCTCAGTGGGGGATCTCCCTGCTGATCCCCTCTGAGCAGGCGGATGACAGGTCCGTGTCCACTCCGCTATGCAAGTGGGGACACGGACACAGCCTGCTGTTCTCTATGGGGCTGTCGGATGGAAATG
Source organism: Lithobates clamitans (assembly GCA_037952925.1). Classification (NCBI taxonomy): domain Eukaryota; kingdom Metazoa; phylum Chordata; class Amphibia; order Anura; family Ranidae; genus Lithobates; species Lithobates clamitans. The sequence goes on from JBBGZY010000790.1 coordinate 52,740, forward strand.
GACTAATCTCCGATCCACTGGATGGATGAGGAACGGGTCCTCATCCGTCTGTTTTTAGCGGACCGGATGGGATGTGGGTTGGTGACAGCGGACACATCCGCCGACATCCACCGCCCCATAGAGAACAACGTGTGGTCCGATCGGGTCCGCCTGAAAAATGGACAGACGGACCCAATCGATCCACTGGTGTGAAAGGGGCCTAAAACAGTCACACAGATTCTAGCTCTCATTTCCACCTACAGGTTAGAAAAGGAAAGATCTGATTAGTTTCTCTGGATAACATGAAGTCCTTATTATCAGAATCTTTTTATAGGTGAGACCAGGATTCAGAAAAACCTGTCCCTTGTGAAATTACAAACTCAAAGCTCGCTTAAAGTGGTAGTAAATTTTCACCCAAGAAAAAAAAAAAATCCTCCTGCAGGGTAATATCATAATGTGCTACTATGCATTGCATACTAGCCTTAAAACAAAGCCCTCCAGTGGCGCGTTGTTACCGCTGACAGGGCTTCCATCTTCACTCTTTCTTTCGGGTTTGCGGGCTCAGGCCGTTTGAATGGCCAAACCGCGATAATGTCTCTTTCGTGCAAACACATGCGAGTCACAGCTTTGGCACAGAGCTCTGAAGGGACAGAATGGAGTATGCCATCCTTTCAGAGCGCATGTGCTGGTGATGTCACCGGCTGTAGAAACAACAAATATCCCCTAAATGGTGCACATTTAGGAGATATTCCTTGTGCTTACATGTAAGCTTTATTATAAGCCTGTAGGTACAAGTGTCCAAATGGCGTTTACTATCGCTTTAACATTTGACTTCATTTGTTGACTGCCATTGCTCAGATCAGCTTTGAGAGACTAAAGGCCTTTTCATACTTACAGTATATGTGGGCAGTAATGTTTATTTTTATAGCTTGTTACTGAATGCATTAATACGCTTTTTTGTGCATTTTTATAACTGTTTATGCAAGCTTTCCTGTGTATTAAACACTGGTTTCTTTGTTAAAGCTTTGTGAAGAGTAAGGGAACTTTCCTTGGACTAGATGGAATTTCAAATTAACAAAACTTCAGAATACATGTTTGTGTGCACTTACTTTTGATTTTATGGGGTCTGCTTAAAGTGGTTGTAAACCCTTTACAACCACTTTATACTACAGGCAAGCCTATAATTAGGCTTACCTGTAGCTACACTGGGCGGTTTAGGAGATATCCCTGTATTTGCATGTGCCAATGTCATCATCGTCTTAGGCAAACTGAAGCAACGGCACGTACGTGCCGTTGCTTCAGTTGTGCTGTGCTGTTACCGGCGGCTCCTGCGTGCATGCGTGTGAGTAACATCATCACGGCTCCGGCCAATCACAGCGCCGGAACCGCGATACCCGGAAGTAACCCCTGTGGAGATGACAGCCGCCGGTAAATGAGGGGGGCTTCGATCTCAGGTAAGTAATTTATAATGAGCTAGTATGCTATGCATACTAGCTCATTATGCCTTTATCTTGCAGGGTTTTTTTTTTCAGGATTTTTTTAAAGTGGTTTACAACCACTTTAAAGTTAAACTCCTGGCAAATCAAATACACTGAAGAAATACATATTACCTGCCAAAGGATTTGTATTTTTGTCACACAGTACAGACGTGTCTTGCAGGACAAGAGACCTGATTTTGTTTGGAAACTGTTAAAAGCGAGGTATGGCCATAGACCAAAGCTATTTTGGTCATACTTTTCTTGTGGGTCACAGGACTGCACTTTATTTTCTCTCCTGTGACCCAGAGTCAGCAGATATTGGGTTATTGCCCGCTATCAGCTGAGATCACAGTCCCCTGCCAGGCTCTGAAGGGATCCCAACTGTTTTTTTTGGGGGGGGGGGGGTTTAGGAAGAGGTGAACTAACCTTTTAACAAAAAACTCTTGCAGGTCTTGACCCTTTCCTCTTCTGTTACTGCAGAGTAAAATTCATTTGTGTCTTTTATATCTGTCTGGAGTTCAGCTTTAAAGTACAGTGCCTTGCAAAAGTGTTCATACCCCTTGAAGTTTTCCACATTTTGTCATGGTACAACCAAAGTCATAAATGTATTTTATTGGGATTTTATGTGATAGGCCAACACAAAGTGGCACATAATTGTGAAGTGGAAGGAAAATGATAAATGATTTTCCAATATTTTCTACAAATAAATATCTTAAAAGTGTGGCGTGCATTTGTATTCAGCCCCCTTTACTCTGATACCCCTAACTGAAATCTAGTGCAACCAATTGCCTTCAGAAGTCACCTAATTAGTAAATAGAGTCCACCTGTGTGTAATTTAATCTCAGTATAAATACAGCCATTCTGTGGAGCCCTCAGAGGTTTGTTAGAGAACCTTAGTGAACAAACAGCATCATGAAGGCCAAGGAACACACCAGACAGGTCAAGGTTAAAGTTGTGGAGAAGTTTAAAGCAAGGTTAGGGTATAAAAAAAAAATCCCAAGTTTTGAACATCTCACTGTTCAATCCATCATCTGAAAATGGAAAGAGTATGGCACAACTGCAAACCTACCAAGACATGGCCGTACACCTAAACTGACAGGCCAGGCAAGGAGAGCATTAATCAGAGAAGCAGCCAAGAGGCCCATGGTAACTCTGGAGGATCTGCAGATATCCACAGCTCAGGTGGGAGAATCTGTCCACAGGACAACTATTAGTTGTGCATTTGCACAAATCTGACCTTTATGGAAGAGTGGCAAGAAGAAAGACATTGTTGAAAGAAAGCCATAAGAATTCCTGTTTGCAGTTTGTGAGAAGCCATGTGGTGGACACAGCAAACATGTGGAAGAAGGTGCTCTGGTCAGATGAGACCAAAATTGAACTTTTTGACCTAAAAGCAAAACACTATGTGTGGTGGAAAACTAACACTGCACGTCACTCTAAACACACCATCCTCATTGTGAAACCTGGTGGTGACAGCATGTTGTGGGGATTCTTTTTTTCAGCAGGGACAGGGAAGCTGGTCAGAGTTGATTGGAAGATGGATGGAGCCAAAAACAGGGCAATCTTAGAAGAAAACCTGTTAGACTCTGCAAAAGACTTGAGATTGGGGCGGAGGTTCACCTTCCAGCAGAACAGCAAACCCTAAACATACAGCCAGAGCTACAATGGAATGATTTAGATCAAAACATATTCATGTGTTAGAATGACCCAGTCAAAGTCCAGACCTAAATCCAATTGAGACTCTGTGGCAAGACTTGAAAATTGCTGTTCACAGACACTCTCCATCCAATCTCACAGAGCTTGAGCTATTTTGCAAAGAAGAATTGGCAAACATTTCACTCTCTAGATGTGCAAAGCTGATAGAGACATCCCCAAAAAGACTTGCAGCTGTAATTGCAACGAAAGCTGATTCTACAAAGTATTGACTCAGGGGGGCTGAATACAAATGCACCCCACACTTTTCACATATTTATTTGTAAAACATTTTGAAAACCATTTATCATTTTCCTTCCAATTCACAATTATGTGCCACTTTGTGTTGGTCTATCACATAAAAAATCCCAATAAAATGCATTTACGTTTTTGCTTGCAACATGACAAAATGTGGAAAATGTCAAGGGGTATGAATACTTTTTCAAGGCACTGTAAACCTGTGGTTTGGCCATTCAGGGCCCAGAAACAGGTGTACTTACCCCTGCCCTCCTCTACAGCACATGGCTTAGGATAAAGAGAGAAGAAACCAAATGGAAGTTACAGGACCCAAATCACATAACGCTTACACAAGGCCGAGGACTGTTCCCTGTCCCATGGGGCAGTGCTGGGTGCCTGATGAACATTCCCTGTCCTCTGACATGACATAACTTCACTGTCATGCGGTAAGTAGACGGGTGAGTCACATGCTTCCCATACCCAGAAGTATCATGTATTTCTGTTTGCTGCTGGTGTCCAACTGAAGCAGCTGTGAGGCAAGAAGAAGGTAGGTATGTGCAGTAGGTATGTGCAGTCGTGGAGGGTGAAGAACTTGTTCCCTTCTGTATTATGGGTTACTGCCAGAAAGTGTCTCTTAGGCCCCTTTCACACTTATACGACTTGTCCCACAATTTTGTACTGCAAAATCGTATGACCAGTCATTCTCCATGATTTTCAATGACTTCCATTCATATTGGCACGACTTTAAGTTGTGCCGACTTCATAGTCCCTGCACTACTTTGGTCCAACTTCCATGCGAGTTGATGTCCATAGACCTCAATGTGAAACCCTCAAGTAGCATGCAAATCGTACCTGAATAATATAGACACGATTTCAGTACGACTTTGTAAACACAAGCTGAGACTGGTTGATGCCAAAGTTGTGGCAAAGTCGTACAAATTAGTACTGCTCCCAAATCGCGGCTGCAAAATCGCGGTAAAATCGCGCGACTTTGAAGTCGCACAAGTGTGAAAGGGGCCTTATATAAACATTGTTTTTTTTTATTTTCAGGCCCAGAGAGACATCATATTTGAATTAAGAAGAATTGCATTTGATGCAGAGACCGATGGGAGCGGAGTGTCAGGCACTGGGACAGAAAAGCGCAAGGCCATGTACAGCAAGGACTACAAGATGCTGGGCTTCACTGTGAGTTTGCTGCCTATGTTTGCACAAAGCTTTCAGTGTACAAACCTTTCCTCGCATTCTTTATATGTAGACGTCTAGATGTAGACAGGTAAAATTGTAGCCCTGTGTATATATTAAGATTTGGGTAATAGTGTCCACGTTTTATTGTCATTTAATGTAGATGTAAAGTCAATCCCAAAAATCTCATATATGCTTTAACACGGTAAAGTATATTCAAGTGATTTTAAATGTTTTTAATTCTAGCTTTTATTAACTGCTTCAGCCCCGGAAGATTTGGCTGCTGAATGACCAGGCCATTTTTTGCGATTCGGCACTGCGGCGCTTTAACTGACAATTGCGTGGTCGTGCGGCGCTGCACCCAAACAAAATTGACGTCCTTTTTTTTCTCGCAAATAGAGCTTTCTTTTGGTGGTTTTTGATCGCCTCTGCGGTTTTTATTTTTTGCGCTATAAACAAAAAAAGAGCGACAATTTTGAAAAAAAAAACACAATATTTTGTACTTTTTGCTATAATAAATATCCCCATTTTTTAAAAAAAAGAAGCTAATTTTTTCTCAGTTTAGGCCGATATGTTTTCTTCTACATATTTTTGGTAATAAAAATCGCAATAAGCGTATATTGATTGGTTTGTGCAAAAGTTATAGCGTCTACAAAATAGGGGATAGATTTATAGCATTTTTATTATTATTATTATTATTTTACTAGTAATGGCGGCGATCTGCGATTTTTATCGGGACTGTGACATTATGGCAGACACATCGGACACTTTTGACACGTTTCTGTGACCAATGACATTTATACAGCGATTAGTGCTATAAAAATGCACTGATTACTGTAAAAATGTCACTGGCATGGAAGGGGTTAACACTAGGGGACGATCAAGGGGTTAACTCTCCCTCTCTGTGTTCTAACTGAATAGCGAGGGGACTGTCTATGGGAGATGACAGATCGCTGTTCATACTTTGTATGAACACTCGATCAGTCTCTTCTCCCTTCAGAGAACCGGGATCTGTGTGTTTACACGCACAGATCCCGGTTCTTGGTGTGTCAACAGCGATCGCGGGAGCCCGGCGGTCATTGCACCCGACGCGCACTCGCATCGGCTCCGGGGGTGAGCAGCGGGGGCGCGCCCCTAGTGGCCACAGGGCGAAGCGACGTAACATAACGTTGTTTCGCACAGCCGTGCCATTGTGCCACAGTAAAACTGCGGAGGCTGGTCTGCAAGTGGTTAATGTAAAGTCAATCCCAAAAATCTCATAAATGCTTTAACAAGGTAAAGTATATTCAAGTGCTTTTCAATATTTTTAAATCTAGCTCTTATTAAAATAATACCCGATGACCAATGCAATGACCGTACCAGGGATGCCAACCTCCCGCAGCATTTTTTTACTGACAAAACATGGAAAATTTACTGACCGAGCACCCTTTTTTTTTTTTTTTACTGGCAACCTGAGAATCTGCAGAACTCCTATTGAAAACTAACACAGTGAATATTTGAACAGAATATCAAACATGATATGGAAACACTGACAATACCTATAACAAAGTAATTTGCTTAATTTACACTTAAAAAGTCAACACAGCATGAAATTATCAGCTCCTGATATTTACTGGCAGTTGTAAAAAAAAAAAATCACTGATTTTTACAAACTGTCAGTAAATTTACTGGCGGTTGGCAACCCTGGACCATACTTGTTCAGAATTTCTGTTATATGGGGACAACACTCTGTCACTGTGTAAGTTATGCTGTCATTATTTCACATTGGCACCCGATGCAGACTACAAATGGTCCTTTCAACACACATGTAAGCATAGTCCACTGTTTTCACCATCAGGAAGCCCATCCATACAGCCATCACTTCAGTGTATATGTACAGGTGGCTGCAAAGAGGCTTCAAGGGGATCGGCAGCACTGAGATTTAACAAGAGATGAGAAAAAAGTGAAGCCAAGCGTTTTCTTTTTTTTAAACGTAAATTGTTTATTGCAAACACTATTTCAACAAACTCGGTATCGTTCATTTAGGAGTTGCATCTTCTTTAAAGCTGAACGCCAGGATTTCTTTTACAAAAGATACCCTTGCAGTGCGGCTCCCTTGCATTACAAGGGTTACATTCTCATTAAGTCTGGGGGTGGAGGAAGAAGCTATAATACTTCCTTGCCCCAGCAATCTTTCTGTGAGGCTGATCCCTCAAAGCCTTTTCTCTTTTGTGCTGTGGCTGGTGGTCACATTGTGACGTCATCATGTACAATGCAGGACATTGTCCTTTACAATGCAGTTCAATCCCATCCACAACTCAGAGCGTTGGTCCAAGCAGGAATTTGTCGGCTGCCTAGGGAGTGAGGAATTAGCTCATTTCTCAACTCCTAGACTTAAAGTGATTGTAAGGTTTGTTTTCTATTTTATTAGGTAACTTACCTGTTACAATGGAACCTTGGTTAACGAGTAACGCGGTTAACGAGCGTTTTGAAAGACGAGCAACTTTTTTTTTTAAATTCTGACTCGGTTTGGGAGTGTTGTCTCGCAAAAAAAGCAGAATTCAAGCTAATGGGGTGTGCAGTACCGCATGTGGCCAGAGGTGTTGGGGCGCTGGGGACACTCGGAACGGTTCGGAGCCGTTCGGAAATACTCGAAAACACTTGGAAATACTCAGTTTCCGAGCCTCTCCAAGGCTTTCCGAGTTCAGCTGAGCTGTCCCTGAGTATTTCCGAGGCTCTCCGGCGAAAACACACACCTCTGGCCCCCCCCACACACACACATACCTCTGGCCCCCCCACACACACGCACACACACCTCTGGCCACATGCGGTAGTGCATGTAATAGAAGTCAATACGGAACAAATTATCTTCGTTTCCATTGACTTATATGGGGAAACTCGCTTTGATATACGAGTACTTTGGATTACACGCATTCTCCTGGAACAGATTATGCTCGTAATCCAAGGTTCTACTGTATTTGCAATGGTTTTTGTATAGAGCAGGTCCAATCCTCCTCTTCTTGGGTCCCCAACTTGCGCTCCCAGCTCCACCCACCCGCTGAGTGCCCCTATAGCAAGTTGCTTGCTATGGGGGCATTTGTGCATGCTCGCTCCCAATCCCTGTTCTGTGTTCATAGGACACACAGAGTGGGCCTCATCCCTAACCTTGCTCCCTCGTCACTCTCTCTGATTGACAGCAGTTCCTGCTGCTGTATCTGAGCCAATGAGGAGCGAGAGAGCCTTGGCTCTCGTGCACATCGATGGATTGAGATCGGTCTTGGGTATGTATTTGGGGGGTTGCGGGGGGAGCTGCACACAGAAGGTTTTTTACTTTTTGAATTCAGTAAGGTAAAAAACCTTCTGCCTCAACATCTATTTTACTTAGCAGTACAGGGGAGTGGGGGTAGAGGGGGCACTGCATGGGTATTTTTTTTTTTAATTCCAGAGTTTAACTTTTAGCGGAGGGAAATTTATAGGTTATATGACTGCAGGCAGCGCTCCTTGTGAAATGTATGCAAATTACCCTCTCCAATAAGTGAAAGTGCTTATGGGTAATGCCTCGTTAATGTGGCAGCCCAGTAAGTGAATGCCCTATAAGAGTGATTGGGGCATACCTTACTGGTGCTGTTATTAATCACAATTATGATTGCTATGCACTAGGAACCTTTCCTTAGTTTCATATATATATATATATATATATATATATATATATATATATATATATATATATATATATATATATATATATATATATATATATGTGCTATTATTCATGTTTTTTTTGACAGGTTTATAAAACAATTCTTTAATTATTACAAAGTATGTGCGTTTAGTGTTGAGTTGTACATCATTGCATTTTACCTTTCCTGCGCGTCTTGTTCCTGCGGTCATATGTTAACATTTATCATTTTATCATTCTTAGACTATTGCCATGGTAACAGTATGAATAATAGTATGCAGAAATAGTAGCTGCTTGCCCATTCAGCTCTAGGTTCAATATAGGAAATGCATTTGACTTCGCAGAATAGGCACATTAGAAAGTATAATTCAGTTTTATTCCGTGGCCTCTTGTGAGATGGATAGGCATGAATTTAATTCAGTTCTGAGCTGCAGGATTCTTCCATGTATTATTTTATTTGATTTATATTGTACTGACATGTTGTCCAGTATTCCATGAAGAATACCATGGCTGATGTCACACAAGTGATCTTAACCCTGGCAGGCAGGCTTTTCGCATCAGGATCGATAAAAGACTGCTGGTCAGTCTCTTTAGAATTGCTCTCTCGTTGGCGCAGCCAGTGACATGTTCTTCCCTCTCTACCCTGTTGCAATTGAGGAAGAATCGGCAGTGTTTAAATCCAGTGAGGGAGCAATTACACAGAGTTATATGGAAGGCTCTGATGAGTTGCTCTTGTGACATCAGCAGTGGCGGCCCGTCCATAGGGGGTGCCCCCACCCCCCACCCACCCAGCAGTCACAACATTTTTTTTTTTTTTTAAAAAGGCCCCTTTAAAAAAAAAAAAAAAAATGAAAAAAATCCTTTAAGTGCATCGTGTTTGGGCGCCGTACACAGTGCACCATGGGAGGCGCCACGTCAATGCAATCACAAGATTGCAGACGAGGCGCTCCATTTACAGGCTTTTGACCTGCTTTGCGGCACATTCCAAAACGCTGAACAGCTTCCGCTCGTAGTATTACTACGGGCGAGAGCTTTGTTGTTCAAGTTAAGAGGTTACTTCAGGTTTCCCTGTTCAAGAGGGAAACCAGAAGTGACGTCAGCAGCTCTGTGAAACACACGGCCTGAGCGGAGCTGCCTGTAAGGTAAGTGAGGCTGCATTTGATGGGGCACAGTGAGGCTGCATTTGATGGGGCACAGTGAGGCTGCATTTGATGGGGCACAGTGAGGCTGCATATGATGGGGCACAGTGGGGCTGCATTTGATGGGGCACAGTGGGGCTGCATTTGATGGGGCACAGTGGGGCTGCATTTGATGGGGCACAGTGAGGCTGCATTTGATGGGGCTCAGTGAAGCTGCATTTGATGGGGCACAATGGGGCTGCATTTGATGGGGCACAGTTGGGCTGCATTTGATGGGGCACAGTTGGGCTGCATTTGATGGGGCACAGTTGGGCTGCATTTGATGGGGCACAGTAAGGCTGCATATTATGGGGCACAGTGAGGCTGCATTTGATGGGGCACTGTGAGGCTGAATATGATGGGACACAGTAAGGCTGCATTTGATGGGGCACAGTGAGGCTGTATATGATGGGGCACAGTGAGGCTGCATTTGGTGGGGCACAGTGAGGCTGCATTTGATGGGGCACAGTGAGGCTGCATATGGTGGGGCACAGTGAGGCTGCATTTGATGTGGCACAGTGAGGCTGCATTTGATGTGGCAAAGTGAAGCTGCATATGATGTGGCACAGTGAGGCTGCATTTGATGGGGCACAGTGAGGGTGCATTTGATGGGGCACAGTGAGGGTGCATTTGATGGGCACAGTGAAGCTGCATATTATGGGGCACAGTGAGGCTGCATTTGATGGGGCACAGTGAGGCTGCATTTAATGGGGCACAGTGAGGCTGCATTTAATGGGGCACAGTGAGGCTGCGTTTGATGGGCACAGTGGCTGCGTTTGATGGGCACAGTGGCTGCGTTTGATGGGCACAATGGTGGCAGTTGATGGGCACAGTGGTTGTGATTGATGGTACAGCGAGGCTGCAATTGACGGGGTTTTTTTCCAGAATTTTTCAGTTTGTTTGCACCCCCTCAAAGATTTTGAGCACCAGCCGCCACTGGACATCAGCCTCTTCAATGGAATACTTACAGTTCAAGGACTCATGTACACTAAAATCCACATAAAAATGTGCCTGCAGTCAGTTGTGCTTTGGTGCATTTTTATGCATAGCTTTTTTTAACCTCTTCCAGCCGCCACCTCTCATCAGATCATATGACCACTGTGATTGGCTGTCACAGCAGTCACATGATCAGAAGCGTCTGATCACAAGTATGCTTCGGAAGCTTTTTGGTTTCACTTTAGTTACTGTGCCCCCCCCCCCCCCCTCCAGGGGCACAGTCCCACTCCATTGTGGAGACTACCATAGAACCCAGTAATCAGAACCTGTACTTTGTTTCGTGAGCTGTCACATTGTCAACATTCATGTGGCGCAAGTATGGGGGTTCAAGGTGGAGGAGGGGACATTGGCTATTCACTGATACCTCTGCTCCTGGGTCCTATTGCCATACAGCTGGATGGTCTATCCCAACATTGGTGGGACATGTACATTTTTATGTTGGCTCCAGATGGACTTTTGAATTAATTTGTTATCTGTACTGCGTACTTACCCTATCTGGAGGATCCAGCCATGCATTCACAAGGGTTTTACATTGTTGGTTACATACACCACACTGTCATCTACATGTGTTGTACATATTGCAATGTATATACATACATAATGTTTTTCATATTGAATTTGGGAATTCATTTTATACTTTGTACATATTAAAATTGTTATATTTTTATAAATATTGTCAATTTGGTGAGCCCTCGGTGTTGCATGCAAAACAATTTTTTATTATTAATTTTAAGTGTTTTGCATTCATATTCATATGTAATGACAACATGTAAGGCATTTAAATAGGAACTGCAGTCTTCTCACATAAATTGTAATAAAAACATCTTTGCCATTCTGAAGCTTCCCTCCAACACACTTTGCATATTATTTTATATATACTGTGATTCTGTACTTGCCAAATATGCTGCAGAAATCTCCCTCCACTGAGTCTGGCTGCAGCCATTTTAACTGTGGGCAGCTGAAGCTGCTGCCTGTTCACTTCCTGGATCTACATAGACACACCGACGCACACCTCCAGCTCTGCAGCTCTCATTGGCCCTTTTATGACTCATCCCCCCTCCCTTCCTGGCAAACTCACAAGAGTGAGAGAGAGCTGTGCATGATGTCATAAGCCTAGGCTGAAGATTTAATAGATGGAAAGATGAAAAAAATCACGGTAGTTCCGCTTTAAGCAAGCATAGTCTGTCTCCCATAGCTTGTATGTATCAGTACCCATGTATTATAGATACACTGTCCCCACAATCCATCATTATGTGGATACTTTTATTTAGGCTTTACTGATGCCAGTCATTGAGGATAAACTCCATAAGTGAATGTGCAAGCAACTGGTAAGGGTTTAAGTTAACTCCTTTTTTGTTCTTAGTAGGTAGATGGTTCTTCCTGTAAAGTAAATGAGTGGTAAACACAGGTCATCCCAGATTTGTTCAACTCCAGGTTCAAATGAAATGATTTGGTCACTGATCTGCAGTGTTGATAGAACTAGATTATGGAGCTATAACATAAAATGTTTCTCTTTCAGAACCATGTGAACCCAGCTCTGGATTTCATTCAGACACCCCCGGGTATGCTGGCTCTTGACAATATGCTGTACCTGGCAAAATTCCACCAGGACACCTACGTACGGGTGAGTCTTGTTACAGCCCTGTCAGTTCTGTCTTCACAGTAGAGGAACTTTTCTCTCTTAAATATTTTTCGAGGAGGTTGCTTTCAAAATGAACCTGCAGATCCTAAATGTGTCGGTAAACTTTTATTATATTTGCCAGTTGCAGCCAGGAAGTGGTGAACTCAATCTGCTTTTCCATTCTGCCTATTACCATTATGCTGATAACCGAAGTAGCCTGCTGTCATTTCATTTCAGCTATTTTCAGCTATTCAAGTCATTCATAACCTATGCACTTCCCAATATGATCCGGGATCTTTACTCAAGGGCCTACAGGCTGCTGCTGCTACCTGCCCTAATATGCCTGTATGTGGGACAGAACCTACATTTATTCCTCCACTCCATATAAAAATGGAGTCCACATCTGAAATCTTTACAGATACATGGCCAGTATATTTCTTCCTGTGCCCTGTTAATGCACCATAGAAACATGGGAACAGCCTCTAAACTGCACTGAGCATGCTGTAACTAAGAAAAGTGAGCATCTCCTCTTTAGCTTCTCTGCCTGCGTTCTCTGTAGTTTAGGTCTGATGCAGTGCAAGGCTGTCTTCTTTTTCAAGATTGCAATGCTCTCCATCTCCTAACACCACTCAGTTTCGGTAGCTTTTGCTTCCTCAAACGCCAACACAAAAGCAAGTTAAAGTACCGTATTTATCGGCTTACACGCACAGGTGTATAACACGCACCTTAACTTTAGGAGGGAAGTTTCAGGAAAAAAAACTTTCCACAGCCCCCTGCATGGTACACAGAGCCCCCTGCATGGTACACACAGCCCCCCTGCATAGTACTCAGCCCCCCTGCATAGTACTCAGCCCCCCTGCATAGAACACCGCCCCCCTGCATAGTACACAGCCCCTCTGCATAGTACACAGCCCCCCGCATAGTACACAGCCTCTCGCATAGCACACCCCCCCTCCGGCATAGTACACAAACCCCCTGCATAGTACACAACCCCCCCCCCCGCATAGTACACAGCCCCCCCGCATAGTACACAGCCCCCCGCATAGTACACGGCCCCCCTGCATAGTACACACCCCCGCATAGTACACAGACCCCCGGCATAGTACACAGCCCCCCCCCCGCCGCATAGTACACAACCCCCTGCATAGTACACAGACTTCTTTCATTTTAAAGCCCCCCCCCACCTCCTCTGCACTCCCAGGAGACCCCCAGTCCTGCAGTGTTTGTATCTTCCTGTGCGCTAAACTGAAATCTTAAGGTTATCTGCCTTTCCTGTCATCTTCTGTGAGCTGCAAATTCACTTCTCCCAGGTAAAGAATATGAAGAGAGGAGGTCGTGTTTGTAGTCCAAATCAAGGAGGCAGACTGGTGCGAAAATACTGTTCTTCCGTAGATACAGAATAGTGGGTTAGTATTGTCGCTCTCGGACAGGACGTGTGTTACTGCCAGGTGACAATAAAGGAAAAAAGCCTGTAAAAGGAAATGTAATGCTGCCACCACATCTAATAATGTAAGCTGCAGTATTTTCATTTTTTGTTTATGGGTTTAGTTTTGCTTTAAACCCTTGTCTCTATCTTTCATCAGATACAACATTGTGATGAGCTCTGCAAATTCCCATGTCGTATAATATTTCTATGCCATCTGTCTTACCTACAATGTACAATATTATCTTTGGCCACATTCCCCAAAGTCTGCTGCATATTTCACAACCAGCAAGTTCAATATACCTCTAATACACCTCTAACCCTCCCCCTGTCTTTCCATCCATCTGTCAGAAACAACTGGATTGTAGACCTCCTCACCACCACCCAGTCAATGCACCATCTCCTATGGGGCCTACACTTCCCAAATATGGGGCATATTAAAGTGGAGTTCCACTCAAGAATGGAACTTCCACTTTTTGGATCCTCCCCCCCCCCCCAGTGTCACATTTGGCACCTTTCAGGGGGGAGAAGGGAGCAGATACCTGTCTAATACAGGTATTTGCTCCCACTTCCTGGCATAGATCACCGCGGCGCTTGCAGTGACCTACGCCACTTCCGGCGCCTACCCCGTCCTACCCCGCTGTATTCTGGGAGACACACAGGTCCCAGAACACAGCAGGGACCTGAGAGGACGCGTGACTCGCGCATGCGCAGTAGGGAACCAGGAAGTGAAGCCGCACGGCTTCACTTCCTTATTCCCTTACCGAGGATGGCGGCGGCAGCAGCCGAGAGCCGAAGGATGGATCGGCTTCGGCTGCCGACATCGCGGGCTCCCTGGACAGGTAAGTGTCCATATATTAAAAGTCAGCAGCTGCAGTATTTGTAGCTGCTGGCTTTTAATATTTTTTTTTCAGCGGACTCTCGCTTTAAGTCGATGATACATATGGGATATTATACAATATTCATAATTCTGACACATTCTATTTTTCCAACAATTTTTTTTGCTGCTCACTTGTGTTCTACATTTTTAATTTGAGTGAATTTCTCTTGTCTTTTTCTGTTCACTGTGTGAGCCATAAAACGTTCTTTTTGTTGCACTTTTGGTGTTCAGATTGTGTTGGAGAATAGCAGTAGGGAAGATAAGCATGAATGTCCATTTGGACGCAGCGCCATTGAACTGACTAAGATGTTATGTGAGATACTTCAGGTTGGAGAATTGCGTAAGTATAATGACATTCACTAGTAACATTCCCTATTTATTACCATGCGAAGTATGACATTCGCTAGTAACATTTTCCATTTATTACCATGCTAAGTATAATGACATTCGCTAGTAACATTTTCCATTTATTACCATGCTAAGTATAATGACATTCGCTAGTAACATTTCCCATTTATTACCATGCTAAGTATAATGACATTCGCTAGTAACATTTCCCATTTATTACCATGCTAAGTATGACATTCGCTAGTAACATTTCCCATTTATTACCATGCTAAGTATAATGACATTCGCTAGTAACATTTCCCATTTATTACCATGCTAAGTATGACATTCGCTAGTAACATTTCCCATTTATTACCATGCTAAGTATAATGACATTCGCTAGTAACATTCCCCATTTATTACCATGCTAAGTATGACATTCGCTAGTAACATTTCCCATTTATTACCATGCTAAGTATAATGACATTCGCTAGTAACATTCCCCATTTATTACCATGCTAAGTATGACATTCGCTAGTATCATTTCCCATTTATTACCATGCTAAGTATGACATTCGCTAGTAACATTTTCCATTTATTACCATGCTAAGTATAATGACATTCACTAGTAATATTTCTCAGCCATTACATTGCCAAGAATAATGACATTCGCTAGTAACATTTCCCATTTATTACCATGCTAAGTATGACATTCGCTAGTAACATTTCCTATATAATACCATGCTAAGAATAATGACATTCGCTAGTAACATTTCCCATTTATTACCATGCTGGATGCTTACTCCTCTGATAGTGTATTTAGAAGCCTATCTTTCTGTTGTGTAGCTAATGAAGGCCGTAACGATTACCACCCCATGTTCTTTACTCATGAGAAGGCATTTGAAGAATTCTTTTGTATCTGCATTCAGTTGGTTAACAAAACCTGGAAGGAGATGAGAGCTACTGCTGAAGACTTTAACAAGGTACTGGGCTGTATAAAGGGAAAGACCATTTTTATTTAAGTGTTTGTAAACCTTCGTTTTAAAAAAAAATAAAAATAACAAACATGCCTATACTTAACTGCTCTGTGCAATTGTTTTGCACAGAGCAGCCCATATCCTCTCTTTTTGGAGTCCCCCGCCGGAGCTCCAGCCTCCTCCCCTTCATCAGGAAAGCCGCTTTCCCTTGCTCACTCCCTAGTCCTGCTGCTGCATCCATTGACACAGACAAGCAGGACTCTGCCCCACCCCCCTCTCCTGTGTCACAAGTTTTGATTGACAGCAGCAGGAGCCAATATCTTCTGCTGCTTTCAATCTGTCCAATGAGGACAGTGGTTAAATCTATGATATAAGCATATATGTTATTTATAGAACATATACATAAGGTCAGAAAAAAAAGAAACAGCTTGGATGGTGACCCTAAACTTACAAGACCATAGATCACTAAAGTCATTGCATTTCCAAAGAGGTTCAAACTGTTGAGACACACAGGTCACCATAGAATTTCCCACAAAGGCAACAAAAAGAAATAAATAACCAATGGTTCATATTATACCACTGTCCATAAACAGTAATAAGTATAAAAAAAGAAAAACTTCTTTCGAAGGATAAAGAAGCAAAATATGTGGAGCAAATAAAGGGCCATGTTTGCAATTAGAAGGGGCATTTACCTAGTCTTCATAAATGTCTAAAAATGATGTTGGGCCTCAAGGGTCCGCTCAGTACAGACTGTTGAAATACCCCAGTCACAGGCACAAAAAAAAAAGGAGAGCATCAATTTTAACTAACGTATCTTAACTATCCAGCTCTGGTTGGGTCCATTTTTAAGCCCAGTTGTAGTGGCGTATTCAAGGAGTTGATGATAGAAGTTGTATAAACTTGGAACTGCTTTTTCATCTTGATTATGTCCAGCCGCTAGTTCGTGCCTGGGGTGCGGTGCGTGTCTATTCACCGGTTCAGGTGCGATTCATGTCTGAATTTTTGCCTGAATTCACACCTGAACCGGACCCAAACGTGCACACGACTCTTTTTCAATCCGAACAGCGGCCGCCCCGGACATGTGTGAACTGGCTCCATTGAGAGCCGGTTTCACTCATGTCATGTGAATTGAATGCGGAGAAACCTGCATCCAATTTGCAGATATGTGAACCCAGACTTAAGCTTTATATCTACTTTAACTCAGTGACAGGTCCAATTATTATTTTTTTTTCATATTTTTTCATCATATAGCCATGCAGTACAAAATAGTAGGTTTGCCTTTTGTGGGCTCATAACATGTTCATCTTGCCGATAATTCTGTTACAACATGACATTGCTTTTACCTTCCTCCATTCAACATCAATTCGGTTTAATTCAGACTCCACCTTTGCTCTTTTATTTCAGGTGATGCAGGTGGTAAGGGAGCAGATTACCCGTGCTTTGCCCTCCAGACCAAACTCTCTGGAGCAGCTGAAGAACAAACTACGCGGTCTGAGCTACACGGAAATCTTGAGGCTTCGTCAGTCTGAGAGGATGAGCCAGGATGACTTTCAGTCTCCACCTATTGTGTATGTAGCTTAGATGTATAATGATAAAGCAGTGACCAGGGATGAGCTCAGGTAAGTTCGGACATGAGGCTGAACCCGCCTGAGCTGTCCCACCAGTTGTCTCACTGTGGATTGCCAATCATAAGCTGTAGAGGCATTCCTTGCCCTGCAGCCACACTTATACAAAGAGCATGTACACCTGCTGCTGCATGATGGGAAATGCCTCCGCCATTTATGATTGGCTGTTCGCAGTGACAGCCTCCTGGCGGGATAGCTAAGGTGGGTATGGACTCTTGTCCAAACTCGCTTATGCTCATCCTTAGTTGTGAATCTGGCATTCACTAAACATCCACTGCAGGTGAATGTTCCTGGAGCATGTGTTTTAAATGATACAGATTCATTACTAGAAAATGTTTGGTGAAAGTCACATTCACTGCTTTATAAATATGCCCTTCCTTTTTCTCTAATGCCACGTACAGTTGATCGGACATTCTGGCAACAAAACTGTGGATTTTTTTCCCGACGGATGCTGGCTCAAACTTGTCTTGCATACACACGGTCACACAAATGTTGTCAGAAATTCCGAACGTCAAGAACGCGGTGACGTACAACACGTACGACGAGCCAAGAAAAATGAAGTTCAATAGCCAGTGCGGCTCTTCTGATTGATTCCGAGCATGCGTGGAATTTTGTGCGTCGGAATTGTGTACACATGTTTAGAATTTCCGACAACAAGTTTTGTTGTCAGAAAATTCGAGAACCAGCTCTCAAACATTTTGTTGTCGTAAATTCCGACAGCCAATGTCCGATGGAGCCTACACACGGTCGGATTTTCCGACAACAAGCTCACATCGAACATTTGTTGTCGGAAATTCCGACCGTGTGTACGCGGCGTAACAATTTTTCTCAGACCAGTTCATAAAACGGGAGGAAATCTTGCTAGAATGATCAACTGGGGATAGAAGTTTGGAAGCTGTCACTGCTGAATTAGTTTATAAGCATGCAGGCTTCACAGCTAACATCCTGATATCTAACTTCACTAGCTAGCAAGTCACTGGACAGGTTTAAGTTTAGACTTAACTGGGTGCATGCTTGTTTCAGGCCTTTGGGTTACCAGGTAGTAAAGTTAAGCTGGCCATACACTGATCGAAATTTGGCCAGTCCAGCAGGGACCATACCAGTTTCATTCAGTGTGTGAGCTGCCCCCACTCGACTGTAGTTGATTTGTTTAATCAATGTCTGTCGAAGGAACGTGTTGGAAAATTTTCCATGGATTAGCAGTTGAAGCCAACCAGCTGCAGCCACTAAGCAATGTATTCTGACAGCAACAGGTGCCTCCGTCTGAATCCCTATGGGGACAATCCTCCATCCACCTTGTTTGTATGGATTGAGGTATCTCTCTTTTTTTTTTTTTTTTTTTTTTTAGCAGGCTGAATGAGGTCAGACATAAATGGCCAGCTTTACTGTTAGCACTGGATCCTGCAGTTTTAAAAAACAAAGCCTGGAGAGGCAGCTATCAGATTTCTGCTCCTAAGAGTTCATTTCAATGACGAGTCAGATTCCAGCTGCAAAATTCAGATAACACCTACTTTTATATTTGCTAAAGGTTCCCTTTCACATAGCATAATGTTTTTTTTAAAGTGGTGTCCCACCCAACAAAAAAAAAAATGCATGAATGTGCCTAAAAAAAAAATAAAAAAAACATTTGGAAATTTTTTTTTTTAACTTACCTCTAAATGCCTGTTGCTAGGGGGTCCCTCGTAGTCTGCCTCTTTCAGTGCCTGGGCTGGTGACATCACTTCCCCTCGGCGCAGGAAGGGCTCAGCTCTGCTCCCTCCCTCTTGTCAATCATCTGGGACACATTACAGGTCCCAGATGACTGAGCAGCCAATCGCGGCGCCGCTCGCACAGCCGTGAAGCCACAGCCCGGCACCCACAGTTGCACCGTCGAACGGAGGGGGAGACGAGCGGGGCTTCTATTCCCCGCATCGCTGGACCCTGGGACAGGTAAGTGTCCGATTATTAAAAGGCAGCAGCTGCAGTATTTGTAGCTGCTGACTTTTAATTTTTTTTTTTAAATGGGAACTCCTCTTTAAAAATTGCTACCTACATTTTTCTTGCTCTTTTCTATTCAGCATTCATTTTCTAACTCCCCAAGTACAGCATTAAGGTAGCCAAGATGGGTCAAAATTTGGCCAGTTCAGCAGAGACCAATTGAATTTGAATCCATGTGTCACCACTGCAGTTGAACAGAAGTTGCTGTAACGATCTACATCTGTTCAAACGTCCCTGTCGGATAAAAGCCACTCGATCAACGACTGCAGCCAATGGTTGCAGCGCTGATTTGTGTATTCTGATGGTGGGGTAGTCTCCCCGCTGTCAGAATACAGTAGCACAGCAGCAAGGATTCCCCCATCCACTTTGATGGGGGAATCGGTTCAGCCCGGTGGCTGAACAAAAAAAGAAGCCATCTTGTGGTGTGTACTGCAGTATCTTCCAGCAGTCTCTGGCTTAGCTTCATTTTTCAGGGTCTGTTGCTACTAAACATGCATTTGATACATCTGTTTAAAAGCAAGTGCTTATTGACCTTTTTATTGTTGTAAGAGGTCACTTCTAATCGGTGAGTCTGTTTCTATTGAGGGAGAGTTTTCTACTTTAAAGTGGTGTTCCACCCAAAAAAATAAAAATGCATGAAAATTCCTAAAATAAAATTAAAAAAAACATTTGGAAATTTTTTTTTTTTTAACTCACCTCTAAATGCCTGTTGCTAGGGGGTCCCTCGTAGTCTGCCTTTTTCAGTGCCTGGGCTGGTGACATCACTTCCCCCTCGACACAGGAAGGACTCAGCTATGCTACCTCCCTCCTATCAATCATCTGGGCCCCGTGGGAAGCCACAGCCCGGTGCCCACAGTTGCAATGCCGGCGCCGCCGAACGGAGGGGGGCTTCGGCTTCGATCCCCTGCATCGCTGGATCCTGGGACAGGTAAGTGTCCAATTAAAAGTCAGCAGCTGCAGTATTTGTAGCTGCTGACTTTTAATTTTTTTTTTTTAATAGGCCCTCCTCTTTAAGCACTATTTGCAGATGAAGGATGGACGCTGTATGATACTGTAAAGCACTTTATTTGCACTTTTGCGGGAGCACTTTTATGCTATAAGGAGTAGACTTTTTACATTTATTTTTTGATTGACATTTACCTTGATGGTCACATTGTTATGAAAAATACATCTATTTGTGGTCATTGTTGGCCGGTCCAGTTTCTTTACTTAAGCTTCAGTGTGTTTTCGTTTGATAACCCTTTAATTATTTTTTTAGTGAATTGCGTGAGAAAATTCAACCTGAGATATTGGAGTTAATTAAACAGCAGCGGCTGAACCGCCTGTGTGAAGGAAGCAGCTTCCGTAAGATTGGCAATCGAAGAAGACAAGGTAATTTGGATTAGGAACATAGTGTATGATTTCTGCTCTTATGTGAGTTATTGGACCCCAGTGTTACATCGTCTGAATCCATGGGTATGGCTTCATGTTTTGCAGAAAGGTTTTGGTTCTGCCGCCTGGCTCTTAACCACAAAGTTTTGCACTATGGAGACCTGGAGGAGAATGCACAAGGAGAAGTTCCATACGAGTCCCTGCAAGAGAAGAGTAAGAATTTATGGCACTTGACCTTATACTTTCTGTCCTATTTTCTTGGATGATAGCAGGGTTAGTCAAAAGACTGATGAGGAATGCCACTCTATAAGTCTCCGTGTTTTCAAGGTGCTGCAGTCCTACTAAGCAGGGTTGAGTGCTGGCTATGCACAATAAAATCCAAAAACTCAGACAAATGACAGAAGTAGACACAACGGGGATCAAACCGCTAACGTGTTTCACATCCGAAGATGCTTACTCAAAGCTGAGAGTAAGCCTCTTCGGATGTGAAACGCGTTAGATTTGATCCCCGTTGTGTCTACTTCTGTCATTTGTCTGTGTTTTTAGATTGTATTACTCAATAATGATGCTTCTTTGATGGAGTGCGGAAGTCCAGGACTTTTTTCTGTTTCTGTTAGTCAAAAGACAATTGCAGTAACTGATATCAGCCATGCAGAATACATTTTTATCAGGTTACTTTGCACATTAGCAAACCAGCACTTTGCACATTAGTAAGCTGTGTGTGTGTATGTATATATATATATATTCTCACAAAAGTGAGTACACCCTTCACATTTTTGTAAATATTTTATTATATCTTTTCATGTGACAACGCTAAAGAAATTACACTTTGCTACAATGTAAAGTAGTGAGTGTACAGCTTGTATAACAGTGTAAATTTGCTGTCCCCTCAAAATAACTCAGCACACAGCCATTAATGTCTAAACCGCTGGCAACAAAAGTGAGTACACCCCTAAGTGAAAATGTCCAATCTGGGCCCAATTAGCCATTTTCCCTCCATGGTGTCATGTGACTCGTTAGTGTTACAAGATCTCAGGTGTGAATGGGGAGCTGGTGTGTTACATTTGGTGTTTATACACTGGTCACTGGAAGTTCAACATGGCACCTCATGGCAAAGAACTCTCTGAGGATCTAAAAAAAAGAATTGCTGCTCTACATAAAGATGGCCTAGGCTATAAGAAGATTGGCAAGACCCTGAAACTGAGCTGCAGCACAGTGGCCAAGACCATACAGCGGTTTAACAGGACAGGTTCCACTCAGAACAGGCCTCGCCATGGTCAACCAAAGAAGTTGAGGTCACGTGCTCAGCGTCATATCCAGAGGTTGTCGTTGGGAAATAGACCTATGAGTGCTGCCAGCATTGCTGCAGAGGTTGAAGGGGTGGGGGGGGGGGGGGTCAGCCTGTCAGTGCTCAGACCATACGCCGCACACTGCATGAAATTGGTCTGCATGGCTGTCGTCCCAGAAAGAAGCCTCTTCTAAAGATGATGCACAAGAAAGCCCACAAACAGTTTTCTGAAGACAAGCAGACTAAGGACATGGATTACTGGAACCATGTCCTGTGGTCTGATGAGACCAAGATAAACTTATTTGGTTCAGATGGTGTCAAGCGTTTGTGGCGGCAACCAGGTGAGGAGTACAAAGACAAGTGTGTCTTGCCTACAGTCAAGCATGGTGGTGGGAGTGTCATGGTCTGGTCTGGGGCTGCATAAGTGCTGTCGTCACTGGGGAGCTACAGTTCATTGAGGGAACCATGAATGCCAACATGTACTGTGACATACTGAAGCAGAGCATGATCCCCTCCCTTTAGAGACTGGGCCGCAGGGCAGTATTCCAACATAACGACTCTAGACCTAAACTCTATTGAGCATTTGTGGAAGATTCCTCAAACGAAAGGTGGAGGAGCGCAAGGTCTCTAACATCCACCAGCTCCATGATGTCATTATGGAGGAGTGGAAGAGGACTCCAGTGACAACCTGTGAAGCTCTGGTGAACTCCATGCCCAAGGAGGTTAAGGCAGTGCTGGAAAATAATGGTGGCCACACAAAATATTGACACTTTGGGCCCAATTTAGACTTTTTCACTTAGGGGTGTACTCACTTTTGTTGCCAGCAGTTTAGACATTAATGGCTGTGTGTTGAGTTATTTTAAGGGGACAGCAAATTTACACTGTTATACAAGCTGTACACTCACTACTTTACATTGTAGCAAAGTGTCATTTCTTCAGTGTTGTCACATGAAAAGATATAATAAAATATTTACAAAAATGTGAGGGGTGTTCTCACTTTTGTGGGATACTGTGTGTGTTTATATATGTATGTGTGTATATATATGTGTGTGTGTGTGTATATGTGTATATATATATATATATATATATATATATATATATATATAAACACACACACACACAGTATTTTTTTTCATAGTTTAGTTTATCTTTCACTTTCATATAAGGAACATATCAGAAAAGATTATAATACAGTTGGCAGGTTACCATTGTATTTCAGCTGTGCAGTGGCATCAAGAACCTGCCAGCCATTAATCCCTTATAGAGATCACTTCTCTCCATCCAGCACTCATTCCATACATCCATGCGGTCCGCCTGTGTGAAAGGGGCCTTACTCAGATTAGACTAGGAGAAGGAGGGTCTGCACCAGTGGCGGCTGGTGCTCAAAATTTTGGGGGGGCGCAAAAAAGAAAACCATCAACGCAGCTACTGTGCACATCAAGTGCAGCCACTGTGCCCATCGAGCGCGGCCACTGTGCCCATCGAGCGCAGCCACTGTACCCATAAATTGCTGCCATTGTGCCCATCAATTGCCGCTACTGTGCCCCATCAATTGCTGCCAGCGTGCCCATCAATTGCCACTACTGTGCCGCATCAAATGCTGCCAGTGTGCATCGCCCAGGAGTCGGGACTTGTCCACGCTCCTCGATGTCTCCGGTCCTCTCTATCAGGCGTCCAATCACAGCGCCTGTTGTTTCAGCCAATCAGGTGACAGGTAACCAGACCCGAGCACCTGATTGGCTGAGAGGCGAGTCAGTATTAGGAAAGCGATTTATTTGCTTTCCTAACACAACATTGAGTAAACAGCGAACGCACAGCATTGCGCCCGCTGTTTACCATTTTGGAAGCCTATTAGAGCCTATGGCTCTAATCAGACGCTTCCAAAAAATACCCCGCCGCTGTAATTCAGGTACCCAGCACCCGACAAGGGGCCAGACACCTGAATAGGGGGCGGCAACCATAGATAGATTCATGCAATGCATGAATTTATCTATGGTGAGAGGGAGGTGACAGGAGACAGGGGACGGCGCTCCTGTGCCCTTTATGGACGCACCGCCACTGATCTGCACTCTGAGCCACTCAAGGCTCCACTGCTTTACATGCTTCTAGTCAAACATAGCACATACTGAGTGGAGGAAGGCCACAGGAATGACTTCATCAATGTGCTGCTTTTTCTTAATTGTCCAGTTTTTGACTAAGTTGGGTCCTGGATCAGGTTGTGATGTTTAAATGCAATGTAGTGTAGAAAAAGGACCAAGGCCTGGCTGTGCTATTTGGCAGGTAGTCTGGATCATTAAAGTGGCTGAGCAGAATTGCAAACCTTTTTTGCAGCTAAACCTATTTACATATATGTACAGTATTTTAGCTATGTATTTACTGATTTGTTTGAAGCTCGGATTTAAATAAACCCATATGTTCCCATAATGCAATCAATTCTTCTGTTTCTTCTAGTCCCTGTTGCTGATATCAAGGCCGTGCTTACAGGAAAAGACTGTCCTCATATGAAGGAGAAGAGTGCACTGAAGCAGAACAAGGTCACTGGAGAATCCTCAAACCCCCAATTCACCTTTTCTTTGCTCTCTGTCTGCAAAATATATGAAAACTGTTTTCATTGTCTTATAAATAATTACAATTTATTCCACTTTTTCATAACTTTTTATCTTTGCTGTGTGCCTTCATTTCTGTCTTGCATTTTCAAATGTTGCTGTGCGTGATCTGTATGGAACAAAAGGATAAAATAACACTTACTTGATTGTATCTTTCAGGCTCGGTTCACACTCCTGCAATGTGACTTTGACACGATTTGCTGTGATTATGTAGTGCAACTTGGGTTGCTTTGTGGATGTGGTTGGCATATTCTGTTGTGCCAAGTCACACTGTAAATCGCACCCAAAGTAGCACAGCACCCTTTCCCAAATCGCATTGCAACTGCACTGCATTGATCTGAACAGGCACCATTCAAAGCAATTTTATTTCCATTGTCATGCAATTCAGTGCAACCCAAGTCCCATTTGAAATCGCATCAGAGTGAACCAGGTCTTAATGAAGAGAGAGAAGCAGTGATTGCAAGAAAGATTAAAAATAATTTTTAGGTTAAGGCCTCATGCACACTGGACAATTTTACAGCTGCTGTTAGGGGCGTCTGTCTTTTTTTTTGTCCCTTGCCGCTAAACGCCCCTCCATGTTAGCCAATGTGTCCACACCTAGGCTTTTAGCAGCATTTAGTAGCAGGAGAGTTTAGAAACGGGAAAAAACCCACTGCCAGTGCATCCAGGAGCAGCAGAGCTTGGGTAGGAATAACACTTGGTGCTACTAAAAGCTGCTAAACATACCTAAACACTAGGCGCTATCTCCTGTCTCCCTTCGTCCCCTGATTGGCTCACTGGCTGTGATTGACAGCAGCGGGAGCCAATGGCTCCCGCTGCTGCCAAGCCAATCAGGAGTGTGGGTCCCTGGAGAGGCAAGACTCTCGTTGACATCGCTGCATTGAGAGGGTGCTCAAGTAAGTATTGGGGAGCTTTACAGCCACTTTAAGGCTCCATGTACACTGGCTGCTCCCAGCAGGGCTTCTATTAGAAACCATGGGGCCCCATACAGACAATGCTTCAGTTATGAATGACCACCGTGAGTGATCGGGACCAATCACTCATTGTGTTCATTCAGGATAAGAAGGGACTGGTAAATATGACATATTTACTGGACCCATCCCCCACTCTCCATCTTGAAGGATCCTATTGTGTGCTTGCAGCTGCTAGTGGGTAGTAGAGGAGGGAAGCCGGCAACACTATAGGATGGCACATGGGGGGTGGGGCAGAAGGGGGAAACATATGGTGCAAAGGGAGGGTAATTGATGTGGCCGGGGAGGCAATTACTATAACCAGTCCTTTGTATTGCTCTCTCTGCAGCAGCTGAAAACCAGCGGGAGGGAGAGGAGACGGAGCCAGCTTTCAGCTGCCGCAGAGAGAACCGTACAGAGGATTAGTCCCCCCCCCCCCCGCCGCACTGATTACCCTCCCTGCCCACATCCAATTCACCCTGCTGTTTGCCCCCCCCCCCCCCTGCTGGCCCAGGCCCCTTACAGAAAGACTAGTGGTACCCCCCCATCTATGGCTCTGGCTCCCGGCATTTCTTAAACTTGAGTTTAGGAGCTTTTGGTGGTTTTTTTGACAAAGCTCCTAAACTCAGCTCCATAAATGCCCATGTGTCAGTGTACACATAGGCTTTTAGCAGAGTTTAGGAGCTGCCATGTTTAGGTGAGGTTAAACCTCCCTCTCCTGAAAGTGGGAGAATCGCATTCAGGATAGGAACGTTTTGTCTTTCTTTTATGCCGCATTTTGTGTTTTCTGGTAGCCGTGGTCAGGAGCTGCCAGTGTACATGAAGCCTTACAAGCCTCAGGCATTTTTGCTGCAATATCGCTGCTGGCTTCTAGAGCATTAAATAAATGTCCTGTGTGCATGAGGCCTTAAGGGTTAGTTCACCTTTACCAAAAAAACTGCCTATGTAGGTAAGCTGTGCCTATAGAGAAAAATTAACTGCAGTTTTTACTAAAATTGGATAATGCCCTTGCTATAGGTGTAGGCCAGCGATGGCGAACCTTGGCACCCCAGATGTTTTGGAACTACATTTCCCATGATGCTCAACTACACTGCAGCGTGCATGAGCATCATGGGAAATGTAGTTCCAAAACATCTGGGGTGCCAAGATTGGCCATCGCTGGTATAGGCCATTTACGTGCCTCCCAAAGCCTGGCCAAAAAACTCCTACATGTAGCATCTCTTGTTGCTAAGACTGCTTAATCTTCCTTTTGCAAACTCCATTCTCTTTTCTGTTTTAGGAGGTTTTGGAATTGGCCTTTTCCATACTGTACGACCCAGATGAGACTCTAAACTTTATTGCACCAAATAAATACGAGGTAATTATGTCATTCTGCTGCATTTAATAAAATATGACGTCAAATGTCCTTTTACTTTCCTGGGGAAAAAACAGTTTGTTTGTGTGCGGTGCATTCAGTGTCTTTCATGTGACCTATTGTACAGGAGATTTTATTTTTACTCTGCAACTATAAGTGCCGGTTCACACTACAGCGACTTGGGATCCGACTTGTCAGACCTCAAGTCGCTGGACATAAGAAATTCCATTGAAGTGAATGAGAGCCGTCTTAATACACTACTGAAGTTGCTCCGACTTCAGAAAAGGTTCCTGTACTACTTCAAGGCGACTTCTAGGCAACTTGTACCCATAGATTTCAATGGAAGTTGCCTCCAAGACGGATCTCCATCTATATTGAAGCAACTTTACAGGAAAAAGCAAATAATTTACCCAGGCAAACCCCTCCCTCCCACAGAGCTGATTATTCTGTGCCAAAAGTCACCTGTCCTGGAGGCAACTTTAAGTCGCGTTGTAAGTTGCGCAAAGTCGCGCTGAAGTCGCCTCCAAATTGCCTTGCAAAGTCGCGCTGTAAGTCGGGTTGCCCTTGTGTGAACCGGCACTAACAATGTGAACGGTAGGTTTCCCTGAGCCATAATAACTTGAGTATTTCTGTCTTCTCTTTGCTGTAGTACTGCATCTGGATTGATGGCGTGAACGCTTTGTTGGGGAGGGAAATGAGCAGCGAGCTAACCCGCAGTGACATGGACACTCTGCTCAGCATGGAGATGAAGTTACGTCTGCTGGACCTGGAAAACATTCCAATCCCCGAGGTGCCTCCTCCCATCCCCAAAGAGCCCAGCAGTTATGATTTTGTCTACCACTATGGCTGATCTGGAGATCTACATGGAGGATGGAGGACATGCACACCCACTAACATGGGAAAAGACCTCTCATTAATCAGCTGTGTAATGGACCAAGGTCTGTCCTGAAATGGGGGAGGGGCTTGTGTAACCCAGATGATCGCCCCCCACACATCCATTGGCTGTCTTCAGCAGAGCTGCTGTGGATGACCCCTGCAGTAGCTCTTTAGTACAAGAGCAGCAAGGGCTTCTGGGTTTCAGTTCTTGCCTGCTAGGCACCCTCTTCCTCCCGGTTCATTTTAAAGGTTTACCTTTTCAATAGGTACTGCATAGGTACAGGCGGAGGCTGCATATACTATTGTCGATGGCCCTGTAGGGTTTAAATCAGTAAATCTATTTTTGCCTTAATGTTTAGAATGCTTTTCCAATCAGAGTGCTGCACGCCACCATCCACCCAAAACATGGAGTGCAGCTCTTCATTCCAACAGTGTGTACGGTGCTCCGCTCAAAAGCACAATGAATTTTCTTGTTTCTTGTTACCAGAGAGGTATTTTTGTCTAGGTGCAAAAAAAAAAAATGTAATGTCTCACTATCGTATCTAAAAACAGTTTACAGTATAGGGATTGTTGGAGACAAGAAGAATATATATACACAGCAATCTCTGTGATACGGTACAACTCTTGCCCTTTGTAAATGATGATTAGGAAGGGGCATATGAATGTAAAAGAGATGAGGTACATGAGGCTGACATCCAAAATAATATGTAATATTACTAATAAATAACAAGCTGCTGGTGTACTTCTGTGTGTTTGTATTTTGTAACTTAGAACCTCTGTTAAAGTGTTCCTAAACCCAGGACCCTGCATTCGCTATATCTGGTCTCCCACAGTACACAGAACATGGAAATGCAATTATTTTAATAAATATAAACTGCTAAATACCTTTTCTCATCAACAGTATATAGCAGTCTTGTGACTTTGTTCAAAGCTTGTAGAGGAGTTTTCATTCTACTCTGATTGTCCTATGAGACTGCATGACCCCTGACCCTCTGTCTGGACAGTGCTGATTGGTCCTGTGCTGATCACATGCACCCTCCCAAGAAAAAAATAAACTCTCTAGCTATACACACCAAACTGAGTATGTGCAGAGTGGCTCCAAAGCCTCTGTGCTATCAGGAGATGGATTGGGGACAGTGGAAGAAGGGGAGGATCAGAGAAGATAGGCCCAAACAGCCTTTATACACAATACAGAGGATTAACCCCTTAGGTTCCATGGTGAGCATAACAAGCATGCTTTACTGCATATACAGACTGTATATTACT
Source organism: Lithobates clamitans (assembly GCA_037952925.1). Lineage (NCBI taxonomy): Eukaryota > Metazoa > Chordata > Amphibia > Anura > Ranidae > Lithobates > Lithobates clamitans. Next base: position 81,681 of record JBBGZY010000790.1, read on the forward strand.
GTTGTGGGCTTAGTAACACTTTAAAATAGTTTATCCATTGAGGGACACAGGAAGTCTTTACCTGCTTGCCAACCAGCCGCCGTCATATAGCGGCAGGTCGGCATGATCCCACGAACTGTCGTAGCTATACGTCGGCTCGCAGGATCGGGATAGCAGGGTGCGGGTGCCTGCACAGCGGGGTTTTCGATGCTCGTGCCCGGTGATCGTGACCACCGGCCACGAGCGAGCACGAGGGGCAGAATGCGGAAGTGTGTGTAAACACACAAATCCCTGTTCTGCTCTGAGAGGAATGACAGATCGTGTGTTCCTATTAGTTAGGAACCACAATCTGTCACTTCCTCTAGTCAGTCCCCTCCCCCTTCGGTTAGAATCACCTCCCAGGGAACACAGTTAACCCCTTGATCGCCCCCTAGTGTTAACCCCTTCACTGTCAGTGACATTTTTACAGTAATCAATGCATTTTTATAGCACTGATCGCTGTATAAATGCCAATGGTCCCAAAAATGTGTCAAAATTGTCCGGTGTCCGCCATAATGTCGCAGTCATGATCAAAATCGCAGATCGCCGCCATTACTAGTAAAAAAAAAAATAATAATAAAAATGCTTTAAATCTATCCCCTATTTTGTAGATGCTATATCTTTTGCGAAAACCAATAAATATACGCTAATTGCGATTTATTTTATTTTTTTTTTTACCAAAAATATGTAGAAGAATACATATCGGCATAAACTGAGAAAAAATGTGCTTTTTTTTTAAAAAAAAAAAGGAGGATATTTATTACAGCAAAAAGTACAAAATATTGTGTTTTTTTTTCAAAATTGCCGCTATTTTTTTGTTTATAGCGCAAAAAATAAAAACCGCAGAGGCAATCAAATACCACCAAAAGAATGCTCTATTTGTGGGGAAAAAAGGACATCAATTTTGTTTGAGTGCAGCGTCGCACGACTGCGCAATTGTCAGTTAAAGCGACGCAGTGCTGAATCGCAACAAATGGCCCGGTCATTCAGCAGCCAAATCTTCCGGGGGGTAAAGTGGTTAAACTTCGGGTTATGCTGCCGCAACAGGAGGATTGGACACTGGCAAACAAAAAAAAACTATAGGCCAGTCCAAGAAACCCCTTCTACCAGCATGCCTGTTTTTTTGCTAGACTCCTTTTCTTCAGCTATGCAGTTGTAAAGACTAACCTGTGTTTTTTTTTCTAGTTTTTTTTTTTTTTTTCTACTACAATGCTGGAATTTCCCCTCCAATTGGCAGCTATCTGGTACGGTCGTTCTCTGTCTTGATTTCAGACTGCATCCAAGGGCAGCTGGAGTGGATACTGCAGGGATAGCTTTGGGCACTGGGTTCCTTTGGGCTTGAAAGACTCTGTTGTGGTAAAAGTTGTTGCAGAGCGCATTGCAGGTCAAAAGTCACCAGCATTGCTTTCTGTGTGAGTACTCTAGCTAGGTCAAGCACCAGGAGCTCCCTCGATTTTGTTGGCTGCAGGGTGCCATTATTCCTCGTTTCCCACTGGCTCTGCTGTTCAAGGAGTTAATGTTGGTGTTATTCTTTTGGTAGTGTTGCTTGCGCTCTGAGCTCTCTTTCCTTGTCACACAGCGCTGAGGAAGCATCTCCCTGCTTCGGCTCCTGTTGCAAAGAGCCACATGAAACTTCAGTCAGTTCCTGCTGCCCACCTTCAGTGACTTTGGTCACTCCCAGCCATCTGAGCCTCATTGACCTTCACCTGCTACCAGCTATGAAGGTTTCCAGAGTTCTTGAGGCCTTGCCTTTTACCCATAATATGTACATTGCTTTACGGTACTGCAGCTACAACATGTCAAATTCTAGAGAGGTGGGGGCAAAACTCTGTGCCTCCAGCCCTTCTTATGATCAGATCAGGAACTGTTTGCAGTGCACCCACTCATGGACACTCCTGGAATCATGTTGTCTTCTGCTGTAGAGTCTCTCCTGTATACAGGGTTCAGTTTGGATCAGTCGGGTGTGGCTGGGTCCTCTGCCCTTATGGCTGGGGGTGTAACTACGGTCATTTCAGACATTATGACCCGAATTACCCTATTATTTGCTGACTCTAAGTGCAGAGGCCATAAGCACACTCCTGCGCTTTGTTCTGCAGATTCTGTATCTGACTTAGCTGCAGCTTTAGTGGTTTCTGAGCCATCAGCTGCAGAGACTCTGAACCTAAATTGCTGAAATCTCTGTCAGATGAGCTTATTCCTGAAGAGTCACAGCAAACTGGACCATGTCAGCTTTTGTTTATGCAGCATATACCACTTTGAAACTAGAAGTTCAGCTTGTTGGTTCTGCCAGTGCTGTTACTAACTTTCAGTCATAAAGGGCCGCAAAGGCAGCAAAGACCTTCCCTTTGCACCCTGTTTTTCAGCTCTTTTCATATGAAGATTAGCAGCTCCTTTAGCTTCTGTGTAATAGCAAACTGCTATTACTCAGAAGCTTAAGGAGACAATTTCAGCTCTTATTTATGCAGTGTTCACCACATTGAAACTAGAAGCTCAGCTTGTTTGTACTGCCGGTGCTGTTTCTAATTTTGGGTCATAAATGGCCGCAAAGGCAGCAAAGACCTTCCCTTTGCACGCCATTTTCCAACTGTTTTTATATGAAGATTGGCAGCGTTCTTGGAAGCGGTTTTTCCCCAAAAGCACTTACTGGCCTTGTATTTGTTTTAAATGCATTTTATTGATAAGTGGTCCATTCCATCTGTGGGAAGTAAGCCATATCCTTTCTTAACAAGGGTGACCACTATTCTGGTGCAGTATGCATGTTAAGGACCCTATTGATAAACGAGTGGTTGGAGGTCCTCCCTGGACTCTGTTCTTGCTGGCGGGTTCCAAATTGCACCTGATTCTAGCTGTGATTTTGCTTGGTCAATGTGTGACTTGGTGAAAATAATTTAAAAGGGATCTACCCACCGTTGTCATTGACCCTCTGCTTATGGAATGTGTGGAGTAGATGATTTTGGTTTTGAATTTCAGCTGGGATAGCTTACTGTAATGCCCCGTACACACGGTCGGACTTTGTTCGGACATTCCGACAACAAAATCCTAGGATTTTTTCCGACGGATGTTGGCTCAAACTTGTCTTGCATACACACGGTCACACAAAGTTGTCGGAAAATCCGATCGTTCTAAACGCGGTGACGTAAAACACGTACGTCGGGACTATAAACGGGGCAGTGGCCAATAGCTTTCATCTCTTTATTTATTCTAAACATGCGTGGCACTTTGTCCGTCGGATTTGTGTACACACGATCGGAATTTCCGACAACGGATTTTGTAGTCGGAAAATTTTATATCCTGCTCTCAAACTTTGTGGGTCGGAAAATCTGATGGAAAATGTGTGATGGAGCCTACACACGGTCGGAATTTCCGACAACAAGGCCCTATCACACTTTTTCCATCGGAAAATCCGACCGTGTGTACGGGGCATTAGCCTTACACCTTGTTTATTGAGTGAGTCTCCTGTATGCGTAGGGCACTTTGGCTAAAGTGCTGGACTACAGAACTGGCTTGTGAGAAGTGTTTAATCTGTATGCACTTTGAGGGAAAATGCCTATTTTAATCCTGCATAGATGTTTTCCTTCAGGATATTACTAGTGGTAAGAGCATTCGTTTTCCCCAGCAGAAGATGCCTAAGGAGCAGACTGCTAAATCGTCTTTCTCTTTGTCAAGAACTGTCTCTTCTGATTCTCCATTCCCTCAACTTCATCATCAAGAACCCCCCTTCTGCACTGAGATTGTGCCAGCCTGCCCCCCACCCCACCATTCCTTACAGCCCCATAGGATGGTGTCTATTGTGAGAGCCTTCCAAAAGATGGAGGAAAAAAGACTTGCCTGTCTCCAGAACCAGGCTGCTCAAGCCACAGCTGGCCTGGTCTTTGGCATCAGTTGAATTAGCCAGTCCAAAAACCAAGTCGATTTTGCTTCACAATGACAGACTGTTGAGTTGCATATCTGTTGAAGGCCAGGTTCTGAGGGCATACTTTACTTGGTATAAGTCTTGAGGCTCAATCTGTGAGACAAATTATCTCCTTCCTGTAACTGGTGTGAGCCAGCATTTGACTTCCAGCATTATCAAGGTTAAAGTTTCTGCCCTTTTTCTACTGTTTCAGAGACCATTGCCCTCTAACTTTTTGATTAAAACCTTTAAAAAGGGGGTCCTCTATGTAGCTTCCCTATTTTTTACCTTGCAACTCCCCAGTATCCAAATCTGGTTCCCTCTGCCCTTGAACGTTACTCTCACCCACAAGGTGTTGTTTCTTTTAGCCTGTAAGACAAACGTCTGAACTGGTGGCCTTATCCTGTAAGGAACTCTTCTCGTTTTGTGTAATGACAAGGTAGGTGGTGTTAAGGCCCAGAAATTCCCTTTTACCTAGGTAGTTTCTGCATTTAATTTCAGCCAAGACATTTTTCTTCTGTCCCTCTTCCCACTTTCAGTTCAAATTTCTCTCTTGCCTGAATGTGGTTTGGGTGGTGAAAGTCTATCGCTCAGCCACTTTCAAAAAGGCTGGTTTCCTATATGTTATCCTGGCTGGACCCTGAAAGGGTACACAGGCTTCTCGCTTCACCATTTCTAGGTGGCTTAGGCAGACCATCATCCAATGGTCTCAAGGATTGGGTTCCACACTTTCCTGTCAAGGTGTACCATACTAGATCTGTGAGAGCTTCTTGGAGTTTTCGGCATCAAGCAGCTCTTTTTTTCAGATTTGCAAGGCTGCCATTCGGCCTTCTGTTCAACAGTCCCTTAAATTATACCAGGTGGATATTTTAGCCTCACCTGATGCCAAATTTGGGGGAAAGTCCTTCAGGCAGTTCTTTGAACTGCAGGTAGTCCTCATTTTGCAGTTTTTTTCTGTTTATTTTATTTTTTTTGGGGGGGGGGGGGGCTCTTAGCAATTGCTCTGTTGCCCACTCCTCCATTGGACTGCTCTTTGATGTGCTCAAGGTTTAGGACTACCTATGTCTCTCAACAGTTTAGAAACAAAAACAGGGTTTTTGTACTCACGGTCACAAATTTTGAGTTCATTAAGAGGTTACAGGTCCCACGTCTGTTTGTGATCATGCTGTTGGTATTGTTTTGCTACAAAACTGAGGCACGCTGGTAGTAAGGCAGGTCATCCTGGACTGGCCTACTGTTTTATTTTGCCAGTGTCCATTCCTTCTGTAGGGGGCAGTATAACCCACTACAGAACTACCCACAATGATTTTCAATAAAATGATTTTACAGTGAATACAACAATCCTATTTTATAGATTTGTTCAAGATGGACTCCAGGTAAACGGATAATTTATTCTGGTGACCTGTCATAACTGCCAGAATATGTGTAATTTGGTGCGATCCAGGCGCTCCTGCCAAACAGCATTACATGGCCCCACCTTTGCCCACTGCAGATAACCAGTACAGCTTGGTCATGAGCCTGTCCCTAGCTTCCTTATTGGAAAATAGAGAATTCTCACTCATGAGGTCTTAACTCTGTTCTCTCCTGTCAGCAGGCTTCCAGTGTTGGATTGACAGCACTTTTGCAACACAATAGAGTTCTGATCGGCTGACTAGGTTTGCATTTTTTTCCCCCAGGACCAATTTTTACGAGGATTGTAGAAAGTTACAAAAGGAAAAATCATGGTTATTATGCTAGCTGTATTTATTAGTGAATGTGGTGAAAATTTACTTTACAGAGTATACCCAATCACATGTAAGGATAATTAAAAAAACGGAATGTTTGTGTGTAATTGATTTGATTATAGCGCGCACTTTTTCCCCCTGAAAATCATGTTATGTGCTGATTCATGCAGCCTCAGAATGGAAGGTGGGGACAAGCCTCACTGGATTACACACAGAGCCGCGATCTCCTGTGTATCCGGCGCTCATTCACACTGTAATCCAGCACTGGCGAGGCTGCAATGATCGGCAAAGGCGAGGCTGCAGATGGACACTAAGCAGGCTGAGCTGCAATGATGGGCATATTAGAGGCTGCAGATGGGCACTAAGCAGGCTGCAATGATGGGCATATTGCGAACCGTATTGCAATTTAAGCATGCATATGTGTAAACCCAGGCTTAAGACTTCTCTGTCATTCAGAAGAAAACAGGTTCTTTAGCGTTTTGATATGAGGCCATGAGTGTTAGGTCACATTATATCAGCAGATACTTTGACTTCAGCTTTAACCACTGTAGACTTCAGGGATCCAGTGCACTGCTTTTGCAGCTTTGGATTACTTAATCACCATATCACATATTTTTTCCAGCTGAGAAGTACATGGAAAGCCCATAGTAATGCTTTGCTGTTTTTTTTTGTTTTTTTTATGTAGACCTAAACGTAAGTACAACCTTGGCATAAAAAGCTGATATTGCTCCCTGTAGCAGAAATGACTTCTTTTTGGCAATTTGTATAACTGCCCACCATGCAAATTTCCTTCTGTCGCAAGATGTTTGTGGATTTTCTTGCCCGTTTCAAAATCCTGATATAAAATGTAAATGTAAATCAAATTTGGGCTTTGACTAGGGCTAGAGTGCTTCAAGTCATTATTGTATTGAAAAACAAATTTTTAGTTCAATTCCAACTTTCGAAAAGATGACCTCACATTCTCAACAAGCACGCTTGGATATGACGCAGAATATGTATAGTTGACTAAATAACTTCAAATTGCTCACACCATAAAGTAGCAAAGCAACCCAAAACCTTAACATTTCCACCACCATGCATTACAGTTGTTTGGTTCTTCTGAAATACTATATTCAATTTGTGGCAAACCTGTCTACTGTGACCAAACAACTGTCTTTTTTTTTTTTTTCTTTTTATCAACAAAATAGTTTTACTAAAAGAAGATTGGTATACAGCCATTTGCTGTGTTACATTAACCACTTGCCGAACAGCCACCGCAGTTTTACTGCGGCAGAATGGCACGGCTGGGCGAAACAACGTTATGTTACGTCACTTCGTCCTGTGGCCACTAGGGGCATGCGCCCGCTGCTCTCCCCCGGAGCCGATGCGAGTGCCCAACGGTCACAATCACCGCCGGGCTCCCGCGATCGCTGGTGACACACCAAAAAAAGGGATCTGTGTGTGTAAACACACAGTTTCCGGTTCTCTGAGGGGAGAAGAGACAGATCATCTGTTCATACAGAGTATGAACAGCGATCTGTCATCTCCCCTACACAGTCCCCCCCCCCCTTCAGTTAGAACATACACTAGGGAACACAATTAACCCCTTGATCACCCCCTAGTGTTAACCCCTTCCCTGCCAGTGACATTTTTACAGTAATCAGTGCATTTTTATAGCACTGATCGCTGTATAAATGCCAATGGTCCCAAAAATGTGTCCGATGTGTCTGCCATAATGTTGCAGTCCCGATAAAAATCGCACATCGCCGCCATTACTAGTAAAAAACAAAAAAAAATTATAATAATAAAAATGCCATAAAACTATCCCCTATTTTGTAGACGCTATAACTTTTGCGCAGACCAATCAATATACGCTTATTTTTTTTTTTTACCAAAAATATGTAGAAGAATACATATTGGCCTAAACTGAGGAAAAGAAATAGTTTTTTAAAATATTTTTGGGGGATATTTATTATAGCAAAAAGTAAAAAATATATTGCGTTTTTTTTTTCTTCAAAATTGTCGCTCTTTTTTTGTTGCACAAAAAATAAAAACTGCAGAGGTGATCAAATACCACCAAAAGAAATTTGTGGGAAAAAAAGGACGAAAATTTTGTTTGGGTACAACGTCGCGCAATTTTCAGTTAAAGCGACGGAGTGCCGAATCGCAAAAAGTGCTTTGGTCAGGAAGGGGGTAAAATCTTCCGGGGCTGAACCTGTTAAAGTACATAACAAAACAAGCATAGAACAAAAACGTACCACAATAAACATTACACTTCCACATCAGATAATCCCCTCTTTTATCCTGTCCAAACTGTTCCTCAACCCACATTCAGTCCCAGAAGCCTATCCATGACCAGTATCCAACCATGGAGCCCACAATCTCTCGTATTTCTGTGTGCTCCCCCTATGTTGGTATAAAAGTTTCTCCATAGGTAATAGTGTCCCAATATTATGAATCCATTCCCTTATCGAGGGGGGATCTTCTGATTTCCAATGCACCATAATCAGTTTCCTGGCGTAGAAAATGCCTCGTACACACGATCGCACATTCCGACAACAAAATCCATGTTTTTTTTCCGGCGGATGTTGGCTCAAACTTGATTTGCATACACACGGTCACACAAAGTTGCTCGGAAATTCCAAACGTCAAGAACGCGGTGACGTACAACACGTACGACGAGCCGAGAAAAAGTTCAATAGCCAGTGCGGCTCTTCAGCTTGATACCGAGCATGCGTGGCACTTTGTGCATCGGAATTGTCTACACACGATCGGAATGTACGCAAACTGATTTTGTTGTCGGAAAAATTCGAGAACCAGATCTCAAGTTTTGTGCGACAGAAATTCCGATGGAAACTGTCTGATGGAGCCTACACACGGTCGGAATTTCCGACAAAAGGCTCCCATCGAACATTTTCCGTCGGAAAATCCGACCGTGTGTACAAGGCATATGAATGGCCTCCCTAGTATACCCCTCCCAGTCATATTACCTTTTACTGTATTCACCACTCCAGCCCAAAAGGTGTGCAGTTTGGGGCATCGCCATAGAAGGTGAATAAGGTTGCCATGATCACGTTTACACCGTGTGCATGTGGCCTCATCCTGCAAGTTCATCAGCTGCAGTCTGCATGGTGTTTAGTACACCCTCAGTATGATATACAGCTGAGTAAGACATTGTGCTATGTTCAATGAACAGATGCTCACCGCCTGAAATATCTGAGTACAGCTTGTATCTTCTATATTGGCCAACCAAATCTTCATCTGTGTCAAAAGCGCTGGGAGAACTCCAGTTGAAGAAAAAAGAACGTTTTTCAAGAACTGCAAACCAAACTAGCCATTGTTCGTCTTGCTCCACCAACAGGGCAGAGTGGGACATTGCAACTTCAGTCAAGCGCTTAGGCATGAACAATGTCAAAGATTGTAAATCCACAATAAGATTTCTGTAGCTCTCATCTTGATCTGTTGAAATGTTATGTCCCCCAGCCAGAGAGCATCTGTAGAACAAGTGTAAAGAATTCCCTCGCCATTATATTAAGTAGTGAAGATGGGTGATAACTTGGGTTTCATAACAGAGCCGGAGATCAGGTGTCAATCCTCCGCCCCTTCTTGCCTCCGCTGTTTCAGTGCCTGGTCATTGCGGTCCAGCCAGTTGGAGGCATCTTTGGCCGATCAAAAAATTGGCCTCTCATGGTAACCCGGAGTTTAGCAGGATATAACAGCATAAGATATTAGGAGCCGGAGTTGGCATTTCACATCAAAGAATTTGGCCCTACGCCTGAACCTCTGCCAAGAAATCAGGATAAAAGGACACCCTGGTGCCATTATGCTGTATGTTAGCTCGTTCCCTTGCCTGTCGCAGCACGGTTTCTCTGTCACGGTAATGAAGCAATTTCGCCAACATGGGTCTAGGTGGCCCCCCAGGTTGGGGTGGGCGAGAGGGCACTCTATGAGCGTGTTCCACCGCAAAAAGGGGAGAGAAAACATTCTTGCCAAATATCAAGCAACCAACTTTCCACAAACGCTGTAGGGTCTCTGCCTTCCACACTTTCAGGTGATCTTTTTTAAATCCCTTTTCAGACTCCTAGGCACCCACAGCTTTCTTTCTGGATACCTCCGGGCAGTGGCGGTGGGTCCATAAGGGCCCCCCTCTCTCCAGCCACCCCCCTGTGTATAATGGATAGATTCATGCATTGCATGAATCTATTCATGGCCACTGTAGACCCCCTCTATTCAGGCGTCCAGCCCTTTTTCGGTCACCGGTGCCTTAGGCTCTAATAGGCTTCAAACAGGCTACATATGATGGGCACAGAGGCTGCATATGATGGGCACAGTGGCTGCAATTGATGGTCACAGTGACTGCATTTGATGGCACAGCGGCTGCAATTAATGGGCACAGTGACTGCGTTTGGGGGCACAGTGGCTGCGTTTGATGGGTACAGTGGCTGCGTTTGATGGGCACAGTGGCTGCGTTTAATGGCACACAGGCTGCAAATGATGGGCACAGTGCCTGCAATTGATGGGCACAGTGGCTGCGTTTGATGGCACAGTGGCTGCGTTTGATGGGCACATTGTGTTAGGTACCTGGTAGTAGAGCCTGACTTGTAGGAGAAGACCTCTCATACAACGCTGGTTCAGGAGCCACTGGAGTGGGGACAGTGGTCTCCTGAGCGCAGTGGGGTAGGAGTGCCTGTTGGAGTATAGTCTCTGATGCTGAGGTAGAGATCCCTCCAGGGATGGCTGGACTGCAGGTGAGGCGGAGACTGGAAGCAGCAGACTGACACACTGGAGGTGAGAGATCACAGGAGCTGAAGCTGGAGGTGTAACAGCAAGAGCAAGCAGCAGGCACAAGCAGGGTCAGACAGTCCGGGTCGGCAGGTAGATAAGACAGGTGATCACGGCAGGCAGAGGCAGAGTCGGTGGACAAGCAGAGGTTGGCAACGGTATCAGGTAGAGACAGCAGAGTAGTCAGGCAGGCCGGGTCGGGTTTGGAGCAGGACGGATGGTCAGACAAGCCGGGTCAAATCAGGTAGCAGACAATCAGATGCAGGTTCAAACAGGAATCACAGAGCTGAGACAAAGCAGCAATGCACCATGGAACAGGGGAACTTTTATGCGCTCTTTGCCGCCAAAACAGCGCTAACGCGAACACGCGCGCACACGCGCGCGCCCGAGCGCCGCGCTGATGCACAGAAACAGCAGCAGTTTGATGCCGCATCTGTACAGGGGCGCGCCGGCGCATAGGCGCATGCAAGCGCCCAGGTCTGGCGCTGGTAGATCCCTGACACATTGGCTGCAATTGATAGGGCACAGTGGCTATGTTTAATGGGGCACAGTGGCTGCAATTGATGTTTTTTTTTTAGAATTTTTCAGTTTGTTTGCGCCCCCCCCAAACATTTTAAGCACCAGCCGCCACTACCTCTGAGTAACTCTATTGATCTTGGCATAATGACATCACATTTAACATTAGCAAAGAGAACACCAGACCCTAGATGTCTGAGGTTTAAATAAGACCATTTACACCTGCATGCTCCCTAAGAAGATTCTAATTACTGGTACCTGAACTGGAACACTGAATTCTATTTTCATGGATTTGAAGTCGGGGTAAATGTAGGAGTGTGACAGAGAAATGATCAGTAAAACCTACGCGGAATCACTGCAATATAGGAGAAAGTACTACCACAGCTAGACTAATAAATTATATTTTAAACAATTGTGCAAAATACCCATCACAATGTTTAAGAACTATACATGCAATTGTAAGTATTAGTACTGCTGCCCACATTTCTTATGTTCCCACAAGTGTCAGCCAAAACCATATACAGTGGGGAAAATAATTATTTTGATCCCCTGCAGATTCTGTAAGTTTCATTTACAAAGAAATGAAGGGTCTATAATTTTTTTATCATAGGTGTATATTAAATGATAGAGACAGAATATCAACCAAAAATCTAGAAAACACATGATACAAATGTTATAAACTGAGTTGCAGTTCAGTGAGTAAAATAAGTATTTGATCCCCAAGCAAAACATGACTTCGTACTTGGTGGAAAAACCCTTGTTGGCAGGTAAAACTTTCTTGTAGTTGATTACCAGGTTTGCACACATCTCAGGAGGAATTTTGGTCCACTCTAGATCTTCTCTAAATACATAAGGTTTCTTGGCTGTCGCTTGGCAACTCGAAGTTTCAGCTCCCTCCATAAATTTTCTATAGGATTAAGGGCTGGAGACTGGCTAGGCCACTCCATGACCCTAATGTGCTTCTTCTTGAGCCACTCCTTTGTTGCTTTGGTAGTATGTTTTGGCTCGTTGTCATGCTGGAAGACACATCCACGACCCATCTTCAGTGTTCTGGCTGAGGGAAGGAGGTTCTCATCCAAGATTTTAGAATACATGGCCCCGTTCATTGGCCCCTCAATGCAGCAAAGTCGTCCTGTACCTTTAGCAGAGAAACAGCCCCAAAGCATAATGTAGGGATGGTGTTATTAGGGTCATAGTCAGCATTTTTCTTCCTCCAACGCGGTGAGTTGGGTTAATGCCAAAGAGTTAAATTTTGGTCTCATCTGACCACAGTACTTTCTCCCAATCCTTCTCTGAATCATTTAGATGTTTATTGGCAAGCTTCAGACGGGCCTGTATACTGTATGTGCCTTCTTGAGGAGGGGGACCTTGCGGGCCCTGTAGGATTTCAATCCATGGCGGTGTATTTTTACCAATGGTTTGTTCAGTGACTGTGGTCCCAACTGCCTTGAGATCATTTACAAGCTCCTCCCCTGTAGTTCTGGGCTGATCCCTCACTTTTCTCATGATCATCCTTGCCCCATGAGGTGAAATTTTGCATGGAACACCAGACCAAGGGTGATTGATGGTTTGTTTGTATTTCATCCATTTGCAAATAATCACTCCAAGAGTTGTCTCCTTATCAACAAGCTTCTTGCTGATGGTCTTCTATTCTATTCCAGCCTTGTGTGGGTCTACAATCTTGTCCCTGACTTCCTTTGAAAGGTCTTTGGTCTTGTCCCCAGATGGTAAGGTTTGAATGGAATAAAGAGATTCTGTGAACAGATGTCTTTTAAACGCATAGCGAGTTGTCATTAGGAGCACCTTCTTAAATTGACTAATCTGTGTAGCACATGAGCACATCCTTTTTTCCTTTCCAAAAAGCAAAACAGCAGGTGCCCTGCTGCTATAAGTTTTAACGTATATGTGAATCCTCACCTTGTAAAACAATCAATTTCGTTTAAAATAGAAATAAGAGGCAAAACATTTGTGAATACATATAAAAAAAAAAGTATAAATGCCTTTTTTTTCTTTTTTAAGTGATTATATACCCTCTGTTCACTGAGAACTAGGGGAGGAGAAACAGCATAACACTGGTCTTCCCAGTACAACAAAAAATGAAGTGTGTAACCTTCATTACATGTCTTATACTAATAAAGAATATGCAATCAAAAAACTTTTGCTCAGTGAATATGTATGTATAATATATATGATAGTCTGTCTTAAAGTCCAATTTATAAGCCCTGCAAAAAAATAAAGTGAACTGGCAGTAAAGTGCAATTATTTCAGGTGTCCTTTCAGCAGTCCAAATATATAATGCAATTCATATTGTGCCAATAAGTTATCCACAAATGTGCACCAGTGCTTCAGTAACTACCACCACCATCCAAATATTGCACTCACCTCCACATTTGACCTATTATCCCAGGTCAAATTGCTCTTTCCCCTACACTGGGGGAATTTTAAATAGACTCTTTTGTACTTCTCATCCTTCTCCTGTGTACTCTCTGAACTCTAGATCATTTCCTCCAATAAAGTGGTATGGCCCTTTAAATCGGGGATACCTCCATTTTAAACAGAATTTAAGAACAGCTTCTGTTTCTGTATGACAGCTGGGCTCAGCGGCTCCTGCGTCACTTCCGGTATTGGTAGCTCCACCCAACGTGTACCGTCAGTCACATGACTTCCTCAGGGGTACTTCTGAGGAAGCACTGGCGCACATTTGTGGATAATCTTTTTACACAATATAAATTGCATTATATAGTTGGACTGCTGAAAAGACACCTGAAATAATAATTGCACTTTACTGCCTGTTCAATTTATTTGTTTGCATGGCTTATATTTTGGACGTTAAGACGGATAATCATATATATTATACATAAATATCCATTGAGCACGAAAAAAAAGTTTTTTAATCACACAAGGAATAATTTATTATATTCATGTATCAATTATTATGCACATTTAAGGGAATAGGTGCAGCAACAATTATGCAAGTGAATCAAAGTACACTTTTGAATTAATAAGTGCATTTATACCCCCCTTGAATATCCAGGAACCTGATTGCTCAGTTTTTTGCACAGGAAACTTTCTGCCAGGAAGATCAGGAGTTCATGCGTCAGTACCATATGAAATGACCCACAATTTGTAAACACTTCTCTTATCATACCACTCCACCACTAGAACCCCTGCCATTAAGGCTGCCACATAGTTGCCTGTCCGTATGGTGCAGAACACATTGATCCAGGAGGCCGATTAAGATTGTTCCAATGGGATATAAAGAATAGATAGATAAATAAGGTGCTGTCGGAGTGAATAGATTATGTTGGCTTGAGATAGGGGATAGATGCACTCAATACCAGGATTACCTCTCCCAGGAGAATTTATAAGAGTACTTTGACTCACTTGTTAATGCAAAAGGTCAACCATATCTGGTGAGTGTGGGCAGTACCCAGGGAGTACACAAGGTTCACGGGTATGTAGTGAAATTCACAGACTGCGTTTTTTTAGGAAGATTGCATCACTTTTGTTTTGGATTTGTTTCACACACTGCACAGAGCACTCTGATGTGGACTTTTTTCTGCACCATTTTTATGATACAGTTTTGTAATGTTTGCACAATATTGGTATGCTGCACTGTGTTACTTTAACTAACAATGTATGTCCTTTTTTCTCCCACAAATAGAGCTTTCTTTTGGTGGTATTTGATCACCTCTGGGTTTTTGTATTTTTTGCGCTACTATAAACAAGAAAAGACAGACAATGTTGAAAAATATTTTTTACTTTCTGCTATAAAACATATCCAATAAAAAAAATCTAATTTCATCATCAATTTAAGCCAATATGTATTCTTCTACATGTTTTTGGTAAAAGAAATGCCAATAAGCATATATTGATTGGTTTGGGCAACAGTTATAGTTTCTACAAACTATGGTATAATTTTATTTATTTAAAAAAATATTTTGTTAGTAATGGTGGCAATCAGTGACTTAAAGTGGGACTGCAATATTCTGTCAGACATTCAGACACCGACACTTTTTGGGGACCAGTGACGCTAATACAATAATCAGTAATAAAAAATATGCACTGTCACTGTACTAATGACACTGGCTGGGAAGGGGTTAACATCAGGGGTGATCAAAGGGTTAACTGTGTGCCTAACCAGTGTTTTTCTAAACTGTGGGAGGTGCTTTTCCTAGGGGAAGACATGGATCCTAGTCGTTGCTTTGCAGAGACACAGGATCCATACCCTCCCTCCTGTCAGAATGGCAATCTGCAGATTGGTGTTCTGTCTCTGTGGCTGATGATCGCTGGGTGCCAGCGGACATCGAGTCAGTGGTACCCGCTGATCAGCTCCCACTGTGTGTAATCACAGCGAGAGGGAGCTGCCAGCTGTGCGCATTTGCGCCCCTTACCTGGAAGTGCAGGGTCATATATATATACATGATCCTGCGCACAGCGGCTGCCCTGTAAAAGTACTATAGAGGGCGGTTGGCAAGTGGTTAATAAAGTTTAAAAAGTGCGGAAACTTTTTGAAGAATCCTTGTGTGTGTATGTATATATATATATATATATATATATATATATACAGTGGGGCAAAAAAGTATTTAGTCAGCCACCAATTGTGCAAGTTCTCGCACTTAAAAAGATGAGAGAGGCCTGCAATTGTCATCATAGGTATACCTCAACTATGAGAGACAAAATGTGGAAACAAATCCAGACAATCATACTGTCTGATTTTTGAAAGAATTTATTTGCAAATTATGGTGGAAAAAAAGTATTTGGTCAATATCAAAAGTTCATCTCAATACTTGATTATATATCCTTTGTTGGCAATGACAGAGGTCAAAAGTTTTCTGTAAATCTTCACAAGGTTGTCACACACTGTTGCTGGTATGTTGGCCCATTCCTCCATGCAGATCTTCTCTAGAGCAGTGATGTTTTGGGGCTGTCGCTGGGCAACACGGACTTTTAACTCCCTCCAAAGGTTTTCTATGGGGTTGAGATCTGGAGACTGGCTAGGCCACTCCAGGACCTTGAAATACTTCTTAGGAAGCCACTCCTTTGTTGCCCGGGCGGTGTGTTTGGGATCATTGTCATGCTGAAAGACCCGGCCACGTTTCATCTTCAATGCCCTTGCTAATGGGAGGAGGTTTGCACTCAAAATCTCATGATACATGGCCCCATTCATTCTTTCATGTACACGGATCAGTCGTCCTGTTCCCTTTGCAGAGAAACAGCCCCAAAGCATGATGTTTCCACCCCCATGCTTCACAGTAGGTATGGTGTTCTTTGGTTGCACCTCAGCATTCTCTCTCCTCCAAACACGACAAGCTGTGTTTCTACCAAACAGTTCTACTTTGGTTTCATCTGACCATATGACATTCTCCCAATCCTCTTCTGGATCATCCAAATGCTCTCTAGCAAACCTCAGACGGGCCCGGACATGTACTGGTTTAAGCAGGGGGACACGCCTGCACTGCAGGATCTGAGTCCCTGGCGGTGTAGTGTGTTACTGATGGTAGCCTTTGTTACGTTGGTCCCAGCTCTCTGCTGGTCATTCACTAGGTCCCCCTGTGTCTTTCTGGGATTTTTGCTCACCGTTTTTGTGATCATTTTGATCCCACGGGGTGAGGTCCTGCATGGAGCCCCAGATCCAGGGAGATTAACAGTGGTCTTGTATGGCTTCCATTTTCTAATTATTGCTCCCACAGTTGATTTCTTCACACCAAGCTGCTTGCCTATTGCAGATTTAGTCTTCACAGCCTGGTGCAGGTCTGTTTCTGGTGTCCTTCGACAGCTCTTTGGTCTTCACCATAGTGGAGTTTGGAGTGTGACTATTTGAGGTTGTGGACAGGTGTCTTTTATACTGATAACAAGTTCAAACAGGTGCCATTAATACAGGTAATGAGTGGAGGACAGAGGAGCCTCTTAAAGAAGAAGATACAGGTCTGTGAGAGCCAGAAATTTTGCTTGTTTGTAGGTGACCAAATACTTATTTTCCACCATAATTTGCAAATAAATTCTTTCAAAATTCAGACAATGTGATTGTCTGGATTTGTTTACACATTTTGTCTCTCATAGTTGAGGTATATAGAAAAAGAGGGGGAAGAAACTGCGCTTTGGTGAAATAAACAAGCAAAAGTTAATTGTTAAATAAACTAGAAAAGCTGCAATTCCTCCTGCAACACCTGTTTACCTGTGGTGGTAGATCAAGCACTTTTGTCTACATCTAGCAGGAATTACACTTCTTTATGGACTTTTTTCACTTATCACATTGGTAATTCAGTTTTTATATACATGGACTTATGTTGATTATATTTAATATTTTTATCAGGCTAATATATATATATGGTGATTCCGTTTTTACACACAAGGACTTACGTTTACTATATGTAATATCCCTTTTCAGGTATTATTCATTTGGCGAATTGTTACTTTATTTTTGCATCACTTTGTTTATTTGTATAATCCACTTATAGGGATTTATGATTGTGGATCACCCACACGGTCATTATTTTCTTCATAGCGCGATTCATATTTTTCCCATAGTTGAGGTATACCTATGATGACAATTACAGGTCTCTCTCATCTTTTTAAGTGGGAGAACTGGCACAATTGGTGGCTGACTAAATACTTTTTTGCCCCAAGACGGAAAGTATTCAGACCCCCTTACATTTTTCACTATTTGTTATATTGCAGCCATTTGCTAAAATCATTTAAGTTCATTTTTTTCCTCATTAATGTACACACAGCACCCCATATTGACTGAAAAACGCAGAATTGTTGACATTTTTGCAGATTTATTAAAAAAGAAAAACTGAAATATCACATGGTCCTAAGTATTCAGACCCTTTACTCAGTAGCACCCTTTAGATCTAATACAGCCATGAGTCTTTTTGGGAAAGATGCAACAAGTTTTTCACACCTGGATTTGGGGATCCTCTGCCATTCTTCCTTGCAGATCCTCTCCAGTTCTGTCAGGTTGAATGGTAAACGTTGGTGGACAGCCATTTTTAGGTCTCTCCAGAGATGCTCAATTGGGTTTAAGTCAGGGCTCTGGCTGGGCCATTCGAGAAAAGTCACAAAGTTGTTGTGAAGTCACTCCTTCGTTATTTTAGCTGTGTGCTTAGGGTCATTGTCTTGTTGGAAGGTAAACTTTCGGCCCAGTCTGAGGTCCTGAGCACTCTGGAGAAGGTCTTAGTCAAGGATATCCCTGTACTTGGCCGCATTCATCTTTCCCTCAATTGCAACCAGTCGTCCTGTCCCTGAAGCTGAAAAACACCCCCACAGCATGATGCTGCCACCACCATGCTTCACTGTTGGGACTGTATTGGACAGGGGATGAGCAGTGCCTGGTTTTCTCCACACATACTGCTTAGAATTAAGGCCAAAAAGTTCTATCTTGGCCTCATCAGACCAAAGAATCTTATTTCTCACCATCTTGGAGTCCTTCAGGTGTTTTTTTAGCAAACTCCATGCGGGCTTTCATGTGTCTTGCACTGAGGAGAGGCTTCCGTCGGGCCACTCTGCCATAAGGCCCCGACTGGTGGAGGGCTGCAGTGATGGTTGACTTTCTTTAACTTTCTCCCATCTCCCGACTGCATCTCTGGAGCTCAGCCACAGTGATCTTTGGGTTCTTCTTTACCTCTCTCACCAAGGCTCTTCTCCCCCGATAGCTCAGTTTGGCCGGATGGCCAGCTCTAGGAAGGGTTCTGGTCGTCCCAAACATCTTCCATTTAAGGATTATGGAGGCCACTGTGCTCTTAGGAACCTTAGGTGCAGCAGAAAATTTTCTGTAACCTTGGCCAGATCTGTGCCTTGCCACAATTCTGTCTCTGAGCTCTTCAGGCAGTTCCTTTGACCTCATGATTCGCATTTGCTCATGCACTGTCAGCTGTAAGGTCTTATATGGACAGGTGTGTGGCTTTCCTAATCAAGTCCAATCAGTATAATCAAACACAGCTGGACTCAAATGAAGGTGTACAATAATCTCAAGGATGATCAGAAGAAATGGACAGCACCTGAGTTAAATATATAAGTGTCACATCAAAGGGTCTGAATTCTTAGGACCATGTGATATTTCAGTTTTTCTTTTTTAATAAATCTGCAAAAATGTCAACAATTCTGTGTTTTTCTGTCAATATGGGGTGCTGTGTGTACATTAATGAGGAAAAAAATTAACTTAAAGCGGGGGTCCACCTAAACCGCCAAAAAAAAAAAATATTAAAAGCCAGCAGCTACAAATACTGCAGCTGCTGACTTTTAATACATGGCCACTCACCTGTCCCAGCGTCCAGCGATGTCGGCAGGCGACGTCGAGAATCCGCTCGGTTCTCGGCAGCTGCCACCGCCGCCATCCTAGGTGAGGGAATCAGGAAGTGAAGCGCTGCGGCTTCACTTCCCGATTCCCTACTGCGCATGCGCGAGTCACGCTGCGCTTCCTAACTGGTCCCCGCTGTCTCTGGGACCCATGTGTGTCCCAGCAGACAGCGCGGTGGGGACGGGAAGAGGCATAGACTCCCATGGAAGTCTATGCCAGAAGTGGGTGCAAATACCTGTCTTAGACAGGTATCTGCACCCCCCTCCCCCCTGAAAGGTGCCAAATGTGACACCGGAGGGGGGGAGGGTTCCGAAAAGCAGAAGTTCCATTTTTGTGTGGAACTCCGCTTTAAATGATTTTAGCAAATGGCTGCAATATAATAAAGAGTGAAAAATGTAAGGGGGTCTGAATACTTTACATCCCCACTGTGTGTGTGTATATATATATATATATATAGTGTTTTTTTAAATTTATTTATATATATATATATATATATATATATATATATATATATATATATATATATATATATATATCTAGATATATATATATATATATATGTAGCGATACCCCTGACGGAGCTGCTTTTGTTCAGTCCGTTACTCTGCCTCTCAACCCTAATAACAGCCTTGGCCCCCTCTGGCACACCTGGCAATAGTGTAAGTGCAGTAACCAATGAGAAACACACACGTTATGCTAAAACACAGAAATTATCTTTACTGCAATATTTCTGTGTAAGAATAACAGACAGTAACAGTATATATTCAAGTAATCAAATAGAGAACAATAACTGAGATTTAAGATCAATATAGCACTTAATCCTATATTCAAGTTGCTTTCAGGGGATTCCAAACCTGGGAATGTCCCCAAGAGTAGAGGCACACTTTGATAGTAAGTAAAGCACAATATGGCACTTTAAATTGGATTGATTACCTTTACTTAGATTTGCTCTATGAGTCCAGGCAGGAGGAGAGCAGAGGAATGACTCCCTTTGTGTCAGGCCTCTCTCTACTGTCCCCTGACACCTCCTGCCCAATTTTACACACTTATTTGAGTCAACAAGTAATGGCTTAACTTTCTAGATAAACTGGTTCCACACACCCAATGCATATGCAGAACCCAGAATATGGTTTGTAGCAAGAGATATACAAATAAACCGCCCCTGAATCTCTCTTACTCCACTGCGCCAAAGAAAAGTGAAAAGCTATATAAATAATGTGTAAATGAATACAATTTGCAATTTTGCAATCCCATTTGAAGAAGTCTTTTCGACGAAACATGTCTTCTGGGGTGTGGTTACACGGCATTCCATCGCATTGACATTAGATGGCGCTGTCTGAGGAGGACTACACCGATCGGATTGCTGGGCCTTAGAAGGTTGGGTGAGAGATACACTAGTTCACACTTCAGGTCCGCTGTGACCGCGGTGCACCGCCGTTGGATCACTGATCCTGTTGCTTGCTGTGGATTTGTTCAAAAGCTTTTTTGTTTCAGTTTAAAAGTGAGTGTAACCTTGTAAACTTACTTTATGTATCTTTATAATATTGTATACTCAATAAACTTCTTTTGACAAGGAAAAAGTGAGTGTAACCATTGAAGTGTGTTTGGAGTGATTTTAATAAATCTGTCAAAACGGTATCACGCTATGTGGAGCACTTTAATCATTTTTTCACATATGGAGCTGGCTTGATTGGAGTCACAGTTCATCGCATGCAACCCAGCTGTGGTTCAATTGCTGTCTTGCCGAACGCGAGAGTGGGAGGCTATACAATCTGGTGAGTGCGCTCTTCAGAGGGAGTGGTGTCACTATCACGGTGGTGTGGTGTATGAGTAGAAGATTTATCACACAAGAAGATTGAAAAACAACTGTTGTGCTTGATTATTTACGCATTTATTTTTTGCAATTTATTACTTATAGTGACACTTTTCACTGGGTGTTGTAATTTTTTCCATGATATATTTTTTTTATGTATAATTAGAGGGTCATAGGCATTATGCTGCTCTGACTCATTATTTTACACAATATATATTAGCACCACTATCTCTATCTGTGCACATGTGAGAGGTATAGTTTTTGGATTCTGAACAGAGCCCTGAATATGTATGATGTGGATCTGTATGGCACTAGTAGCTTCAGTCCTTTTGAAGAAAAGATAAGATTTGGTGTCTTCAGCTAGCCACTTTCTTTCGTGCACTTAAACTCCTGTATAGCGGCACAACTGGCCCAGATTATCAAGTGAAACAGACAGGATCCTCCTCAGTAAGGTGAGAGGACAATGATGTCTGTATACAGTGTCCCAGAAATGGATAACTTTATCCCTTATCCCTGTGGCACTACAAGTGTCAGCAAGATGACTACCAGCAACGATGTCTGTATACAGTGTTCATACTCCTCCTATGGTGTAGTGTCCCTGTTCCCTGCAGATAGGCAAAATGCCCTCTCACCAAATCCTGTGGTCAAGGCCCAATCGATCGTCCTGGAACAGCAGGCCTTCCCGGTGACCCGACTAGTCACCTCACATTGGAACACTTCACCACTGGTGTACCTCCATATGCACCTTGATTCCCCCTCTCTCAGGCTGGATGTCCCGACTGGCGGTGGAGGCCTGAATTGTGCGGGCAGATCATCTGAGAGACCACATCTCTCCTTCAGGTCTGATCTCTCTCACTGCCTCATGGGTAACTGAGATCTCTTCAGGAATTAAAATGGAGTCTTTTGTTTCCTGCCTCCTAAAGCATGCTGGCTCTTGTATTTCTGTCTCTATAGTAAGCTATGGGGCCATTTTAGATAGGGACTACACATTTCAGAATCCTTTGCATTTGCTGCTTGTTAATGCCCAATCAATTGGTTCCTGCAATGGCTCCTTTAATTGGCTTTCTTCCTCCTGCCAATAGGAACACAGGGAGGAACAGAATAGCCTGTGTAAATCAGCTCACATTACATTAAACTCAGTCAGTGAAACAGGGAGAAGGAGGGGGTTGAAAAATCCCATGCAGACATGACAGACAGGGGTTAGTCAAAATTGTGATCACAGATATTATTAATGGTTCGTGTTCCCGATAAAACACGTGGCGACAGCTGTTTGGTGTGTAATAGGTTAACTGCGTGGATAACCAAACCCAGTGTCGATTGCCCATGTGTGAGATTTCCCATTTGTATGCACAAGGATTCATGGGAAATCGTCCCCATTGGGGACAAACACTGTAACAAAACACTAAAAACATGAACAGTTTAGAGCTCATGCACAATGAGCATTTCCTCGACTCTCCTGAACGCGTTTCTCCTGGCAAAAGAAAAGCGGCTTCAAAAACACGCTTAACCACTTTAGCTCCAGAAGATTTGGATGCTGAATGACCGGCCCAATTTTTATTGCGATTTGGCACTGCGTTGCTTTAACTGACAATTGAGCGGTCGTGCGACGCTGCACCCAAACAAAATTGACGTAGTTTTTTTCCCACAAATAGAGCTTTTTTTGATGGTATTTGATCACCTCTGCAGTTTTTATTTTTTGCACTATAAACAAAAAAAAGCGACAATTTTGAAAAAAATGCAATATTTTGTACTTTTTTGCTATAATAAATATCCCCATTTTTTTTTTTTTTTTAAAAAGCTATTTTTTTCTCAGTTTAGGCCAATGTGTATTCTTCTTCATATTTTTGGTAAAAAAATCGCAATAAACGTATATTGATTGGTTTGCGCAAAAGTTATAGCGTCTACTGTTATAGCGTCTACTGTGCTTCTAACTGTAGGGGGAGGGGACTGATCTAGAGGAAGTGACGGATAGTGATTCCTAGCTAATAGGAAGTCACGATCTGTCACGCCTCTCAGAACAAAACAGGGAAGTGTGTGTTTACACACACACTCGTCCCTGTTCTGCCTCTAGTGCTCTTGATTGCTCGTGGCCGGCGGTCATCACGACCGTCGACCACGAGCATTGGCACCCCAGCTGTGCTTTCCCGATCCCGCGAGCCAACATATAGCTACTACGGCTCACGGGATCATGCCGACCTGCCGCAGTAAAATGACTGCGGCTGGTCGGCAAGCAGTTAAAGCCGCGTTTTTGTAAACGCGTTTAGGTGTGTCAAACTTTTGGGCATTAATTTATTCTGGTTATTGAAATTAATTAATGCTTAACCTACCTGATTATGTCAGATTTTTGCATCTCAAAGAGGTACATTGCTTCGCATGGAAATTTGGCGTTTTATATTGTAGGCCTGTAATAACTCACTTAAATCTGTCCAAACAAGAGTCTAGTAGACATCCCGGGTATGATAAAGTTTGAAACACGAAATCATAAATTGTAATATAATAAATAACTATAAATAATTATAACAAATAATAATAAAATGTATTCAATAATGTAATCAAATCAAAAACTCTGAAATTTGCTCAGTTGCAGAATTATCACTTTCGCTAATTTCAATTTTGACGTAAAGGGACACTTTTTGGTTGCCATAGGCAATCTCCAGTTTCCAGGCAAAAAAGAACAGTACATATAATAAAAAAAATGCATGCAGGGCACTGGACAAAGCACTAGGGACAAAAGGGAAATTAAATTATTTGATACAGTAATGTTATCTGTAAGATTCCAGTGTACTGTATGTGTTTTGTTTTTTTCACTTTTTGAATTTGCCGCCGGGCTCCGTCCCCGTGCGTTGCGACGCTCGCAGGGAGCGGAGCCTGGCACATTGATAGATCGAGAGGAGTACACAGCCCGCGGACACAGCAGGAGGACATCGCAGGATTCTGGGGACAAGGCAAGTAACTTTCCCAGGATACTGCAATGCAATCCCAAGTGTGGCTCGGGGTTACCGCTTTTGGTAATGAAAATTCACCATGAGCCACACTCGAGATTATTGCCAGGGAGGTTAAGCACTTAAAGCGTGTTGACGCGCATCAATCGTTTTTTCTGCCAGAACGCTGCTGCTCCTGCATGCCCTGGCATTGGGGTTTTTTTTGCCTGTAAATGTGTGCATGAACATATAGGCTAACACTGAGGGATGTTTAGAGGCATCAAAAAGTAAAATGCTCCTAAAAGTGGCATTTTTAATGCGCAGTGTGGATGAGGCCTGAATATTATCACTTGAGTCTTCCTGTCCCTGTGCCAGCTTTTTTATTTCCTGGCCTATTGTAACAGGGACATGACGTGAGGAGCAATCTACCCAAGGGGGTTTACAGACAGCAAGAAATAGTCAAAAATGTTTGTTCTTCCCAAATCGATCCAAATGAAAAAAAAAGTCTATGAATTGATGAAGGTTTCAGGACCAAAGAATTTAAACACCAAAAGAGGTCGGTAAATATCTGAATAGTGAGGTTTGAGGTTAGTGGGCTAGGGAGACAAGTATATACAGTATCTCACAAAAGTGAGTACACCCTTCACTTTTTTGTAAATACTTTATTATATCTTCATGTGACAACATTGAAGAAATCACACTTTGCTACAATGTAAAGTAGTGAGTGTACAGCTTGTATAACAGTGTAAATTTGCTGTCCCCTCAAAATAACGCAACACACAGCCATTAATGTCTAAACCGCTGGCAACAGAAGTGAGTACACCCCTAAGTGAAATTATCCAAATTGGGCCCAATTAGCCATTTTCCATCCCCGGTTACATCCATCCATCCCCGGTTATCGCTCTCGCTCTCTCATACTGGTCACTGGAAGTTCAACTTGGCACCTCATGCTAAAGAACTCTGAGGATCTGAAAAAAAGAATTGTTGCTCTACATAAAGATGGCCTAGGCTATAAGAAGATTGCCACGACCCTAAAACTGAGCTGCAGCAGGGTGGCCAAGACCGTACAGCGGTTTAACAGGACAGGTTGCCCTCAGAACAGGCCTCGCCATGGTGGACCAAAGAAGTTCAGTGCACGTGCTCAGCGTCATATCCAGAGGTTGTCTTTGATAAATAGACGTATGAGTGCTGCCACCATTGCTGCAGAGGTTGAAGGGGTGGGGAGTCAGCCTGTCAGTGCTCAGACCATACGCCGCACACTGCATCAAATTTGTCTGCTTGACTGTCATTCCAGAAGGAAGCCTCTTGTAAAAGATGATGCACAAGAAAGCCCGCAAACACTTTGCTGAAGACAAGCAGACTAAGGATATGGATTACTGGAACCTGTCTCCATGTGTTCATCTCCAAAGACCAGCTGTCTCTCACCTGACTGCTTTTATTAACTCTCCTCTAACATGGCTCCACCCCAGCTCCTATCAGGAACTCTATATTAACCTCTGCACTGCAGGTCAGCCCTGCTGATCAACCTTTGTGTGTTTGGCTTCCTGTTCCTGCCTGCCGTGTGCTCTACGTTTGTTTCTGTTACCGACCTTGGCGTGTTCTATACTATCCCTGTTTACCTGTGACCCTGAACCTTGGCGTGTACTCTGTTGTCCTTGTCTGCTTGTGGCCCTTACCTTGGCTTATTCCTTTACTATTCTTATCCTTCTGTTGCCTACTGTGGGTGCGAGCTGGGGGACCCTGGGGGTTGCGACCTGGAGCCAGTTGCAGCCCAGTCCATCCTCACTACTAGAGGCTCTGGTGAACACCTGCTGGCTCTTAGACTCCGCGGCCCAGGGAATCCTACTCTCTAACCCCGGTGGGATCCGTGTTGGTGTTCCAGCGGCCCTGCCTTATACCCGGACTCCCATTCACAGCAGTCAGCCGTAGGGTCCACTGCCTTGCGGTGCACTCCTGATCCCAACGGTGTGCATCTGTCACCTAGCCTCAAGGTAACCTGACAGTGGTAACCAGGTGAGGAGTACAAAGACAAGTGTGTCTTGCCAACAGTCAAGCATGGTGGTGGGAGTGTCATGGTCTGGGGCTGCATGAGTGCTGCCGGCAGTGTTGAGCTACAGTTCATTGAGGGAACCATGAATGCCAACTTGTACTAAGACATACTGAAGCAGAGCATGATCCCCTCCCTTTGAGGCTGGGCCTCAGGGTAGTATTCCAACATGATAACGACCCCAACCACTCCAAGACGACCACTGCTTTGCTAAAGAAGCTGAGGGTAAAGGTGATGGACTTGCCAAGCATGTCTCCAGACCTAAACTCTATTGAGCATTTGTGGGGCATCCTCAAATGGAAGGTGGAGGAGGGCAAGGTCTCTAACATCCACCAGCTCCGTGATGTCGTCATGGAGGAGTGGAAGAGAACTCCAGTGATAACCTGTGAAGCTTTGGTGAACTCCATGCCCAGGAGGGTTAAGGCAGTGCTGGAAAATAATGGTGGCCACACAAAATATTGACACTTTTGGCCCAATTTTGACATTTTCACTTAGGCGTGTACTCACTTTTGTTGCCAGCGCTTTAGACATTAATGGCTGTGTGTTGAGTTATTTTGAGGGGACAGCAAATTTACACTGTTATACAAGCTGTACACTCACTACTTTACATTGTAGCAAAGTGTCATTTCTTCAGTGTTGTCACATAAAAATATATAATAAAATATTTCCAAAAATGTGAGGGGTGTACTCACTTTTGTGAGATACTGTATATATTTTTTCTTTTACAAGTTAAAGCGGAACTGTACTTACCTTCTTTCCAGTGCTGGGCAGTCCCAGAGCTCCCGGCAGCTGCTGCCATCTTTGGTCTGTGTACCGATATCGCAATTTTAATCAGCTGGTGACGTCACTCCCAAACAAGCACAGGATTTCAGTCAGCTCAGCATTGCCAAAATTGTTCATTGAGCTGCACATGTACAGCAGCAGACAGGCAGGAAAGAAACTTTAATAAAGAAGAGACATAGGGGTTGATTTAGTAAAGGCAACTACACTGTGCACTTTGTAAAGAGCAGTTGCGGCAGAGCTCAGTAAATGAGCAAAAGCTTTGCTGACTTCCATCATCCAATCGTACAAGCAAAAATGCATTTTTTTAAATTTTCCTTGCATGTGATTTCGTACTTTTTGCAAAGAGTTTTACCTTATTTACTAACCACTTGCGGATAGCCCAACGTAGCTATATGATTGTAAGAGCTCAGGAGATCCAGTGGCAGTGGCTCAGCGGGTCTACAGTAAGTGATAAACTTGGAGCTCAGCTGAGTGAAGATCTAAAAAGGAGATTGTGGAGAAAGTGAAAGAGTTCATTACAATCTTTGTTAGAAACTGTTCAAGATTGTTGCCATAGGAGACAGCGTGTTTACACATACCTCCCAACTTTTTGAGATGGGAGCAAGGGACACCTATTAGCAAAAGTATGTAGGCAAGGGACACACCCCTTGCCACGCCCCTTAACCACTTCCAGCCCGCCCTATAGCGGATTGACGTCCGGGAAGAGGTTCCGTTATCCTGACTGGGCGTCATATGACGTCCAGCAGGATAACATGCCGCCGCGCGCCCTCAGGGGCACGCATTACGGCGATCGGTGGAGCGGTGTGTCAGCCTGACACACCGCTCCATCGATCTTGGTAAAGAGCCCAATCACGGCTGATCACGCTCTCAATAGGAAGAGCCGTTGATCGGCTTTTCCTCACTCGCGTCTGACAGACGCGAGTAGAGGAGAGCCAATCGGCAGTTCTCCTGACAGGGGGGGTCTGTGCTGATTGTTTATCAGTGCAGCCCCCCCTCAGATCACCACACTGGACCACCAGGGACGCCACTAGGACCGCCAGGGAAGGGGGCAACATGTGGATGGCCAGGTATGTACCCCATGGCCATCCACATGTGGGCACTGATTGGCACCATTATGTTTTAGCTATGCCCAGTAATGCCACCAATACATTTTATCAGTGCCACCAATCAGTGTCATCAGTGCCACCTGTCATTGACCATCGGTGCCACCTGTCAGTGCCCTTCTGTGCCCACCAGTGCCCATCAGTGCCCACCTATCAGTGCCCATCAGTGGCACCTATCAGTGCCACCCATAAGTACCCATCAGTGCCACCCATGTGTACCAATCAATGCCACCTACGAGTGCCCATCAGTGCCGCCTATGAGTGCCCATCAGTGCCGCATACCAGTGCCACCTATCAGTGCCCATCAGTCCCACCTATCAGTGCCCATCAGTGCCGCCTATCAGTGCCCATCATCAGTGCCCATCAGTGCCACCTCATTGGTGCCCATCAGTGCCGCCGTATCAGTGCCCGTCATTGAAGTAGAAAACGTACTTATTTACAAAAAATTTTAACAGAAACAAAGAAAAACTTGTTTTTTAAAAAAAAATTTCGGTCTTTTTTTATTTGTTGCGCAAAAAAGAGGTGATCAAATACCACCAAAAGAAAGCTCTATTTGTGGGAACAAAATGATAAAAAATGTGTTTGGGTACAGTGCAGCATGACCGCGCAATTGTCATTCAAATTGCGACAGCGCTGAAAGCTGAAAATTGGCCTGGGCGGGAAGGTGTCTAAGTGCCTGGTATTGAAGTGGTTAAAGGAGAATATAAAAAAAAAAGATTAGTTAAATCCACAAGTGCTTTTTATTACCACTACTATTCCTTTATATTGGCTTTTAAAATTTACAAATGCAGCAATTTAGAAAATGGATGAAACTGGTTTCCCTAGTACTGGGAAACACTTTGAAAGATAAAAAGTGCATTTTATATACAACTGTATAGATTGGACCAAAATGAGGGACAAATGAGGAGGAATGAGGGACAGAGGGACATTGAATGAGGGACAAATGAGGAGGAATGAAGGACAGAGGGACATTGCTCCAAATCAGGGACAGTCCCTTAAAATCAGGGACAGTTGGGAGCTATGCATACAGATGTGGTGTCCGGATGGGTTCCTTTCCCTGCATGGCTGTCTACCTATAGAAGTCTCGGAGTCTGCTAATTACCATTGAAACTACTAAAGGGTGCCCTGGCCCTAACCCTCTCTCCCACACTTCTGTTTAAGAGACAATAAATCTGTTTGCATGCAAGAAGTGTCTGGCACCCATTAATCTACCTTGCATTGCACCCACCATGCCTCGTAACCCACTCTACACAGAAGGATGTCAGCTATCCCTAACTCTGGAGGTCACCATAAGGCCTGGAGAGGCCCGGGACTTGGCTACACCTGTGTTTTATTAGGGAGATTTGCCTTCACTTCCTGTCCTGTAGAGTCAGCGGGAAGTGAGAGACTATCCAATAGATAGCTTGTCACAGGAACAGGTGTTCCTATTTTTGTTTTATTCCTGTCCAGGTGGCAGCTCAATATCTTGGATAGATTAGGCTCACTTTTATTATTATTCGGGACCATTAAGTCACATTCATATGGGGCAGAGCCACAGAGGATCTGTACAGAGTAAAGAGGCATGTGTTTTTGCAGCCAGAAGTGACAGGCCTTTGTGTACACTGTAGAGAATTTCGGCTTCTAAGACCACCCAGGTAGGTTCAGGTAATGCAGGAAGACTTCCGTAGACCCCCAGGCCCGGAGATATCAATAATGTGACACAGGAGACTGGTTTGCTTGTTCACTTAAAGATATCTAATTTTACTCACTCAGACCGAGAACATTTATGCAGTCTAGGGGACAAGGGAGGGGACAGGAGGAGTTTACTAAGCTTGTACGTGTCATTTCAATGAAAATAGGTTCAGTTAATATTTACCTATTAGCTGGTGTCATAAGACAAAATTCACATCATTTTTACTATATGTATTCTTATACAGGTGTTGAGGAAAGTACTTAGCTAATCTAAAACAAACATAAGCTTAGGGCAAAGTCCACATTCTAGCTATATATACCTGCATAAGTAAACATGAAAACATTTCTATAGATAACAGCTTAAACATGTGTGGATTTCAACTTTCCTTTTAAAACATAAAAATGCATCTTGAATTAAAATGGAGTCCCTCATGCTATATGCTATGTTCTTTACATACACCCGCCTATATAAATAACCTTATGTAATGGGTGACCCCGCCCCCCTCTGACATCAAGGGGAATGCCACAGGGAAGTCCCCGTCAAGTCCCGGTGCATCAGAGGTAGGCAGGGTCACCGGGTGGCCCCGCCCTCCGTTATTTAAGAACCGTCAGAAGACGAGAAGTGTCACACAGCGGGAGCCTCTCATCATGGATGCGGAGCGGCCCGAGGAGAAGAAGGGAAGAAGACGCCGCGGAGGAAGATGCCGGACGAGAACACCGAACCAGAAGAGAATCAGAAGAAGAAGAAGAAGAAGAAGAAGAAGATGGCGGAAGAAACCTAAGGAAGATAGAAGATATAAGAAAGTAGATAGAAGAAAGAAGAAGCATTTAAATAAAAGGAATTGTCAAAAACTGTCTCTTTTTTAACATTTTGACACTTTTTTTGTGAAATGGTAGGGGTACAAACCCTTACCATTTCACACAGGGGGGGCTTCCAGATTCCAATAGGCCCCCAGCCCGCAGACCCCCACAACCACCAGGCAAGGGTTGTGGGGATGAGGCCCTTGAGACCCTGGTCTACCCCAAAGCACCCTCCCAATGTTGAGGGCATGTGGCCTGGTACGGTTCAGGAGAGGGGGCGCTCTCTCGTCCCCCCTCTTTTCCTGCGGCCTGCCAGGTTGTGTGCTCGAATAAGGGTCTGGTATGGATTTTTGGGGGGACCCCACGCTATTTTTTTTAAATTTTGGTGCGGGGTTACCCTTAAAATCCATACCAGACCTGAAGGGTCTGGTATAGATTTTGAGGGGGACCCCACACCATTTTTTTTAAATTTTGGCTGGGGTTCCCCTTAATATCCATACCATACCTGAAGAGCCTGGTATGGAATTTAGGGGGACCCCCCACGCCTTTTTTTTTTTTTTTTATAATTGGGTTCGGAGTTTCCCTGTGGGGAATTCCCATGCCGTTTTTATCAATGAACTTTTATATGTATTGTCAGACCGGCAATTCATTAATAGCCGCGAGTAGTTTTAAATGACTTTTTTTCCTTTGAAATGTCATTTTGCTGTCAGACTGTTCTAAACACGGGAAACATGCGCCCCTTTACAGGCATACTATAGACACCCCCCAGGTACGACATTTAAAGGAATATTACACTTTTATTGTTTCACTTTAAGCATTATTAAAATGGCTGCTCTCGAAAAAACAGCTGTTTTTAAAACAGGGTGCACAGCTGCCAAATTGGGAGCAATGGCTGTATCCTTGCAGCCGCTGTGCCCCAAACAGCATGAATGGGAGTGCATGGAACCCCTGTGCATCCCCATGTGTGCAAACCAGTGCTCCATTTTTTTGGGGAGGGCAGCAAACCTCTATTCGGTCGATCGATCAAAACCCCCACCCCGATCGGGGAAGAAACCCACCCCTCCCTCGCTTGCCCGTCCACCCACGCACTTACCCCAGCCAGGTCGTGGGCAGCTTCGGCGGCTTCCCCCTGCATCTCTTCCTCGGCGGCTTCCCCCTGCTTCTGCTCCCGGCCATTACAGTCGCTTCCTCTCTTGGCCAATCGGGTCTTAAGAGATGCTGCCTGATTGGCTGGGAGGAGAAGCAGGAAGACAATAGGAAATTCCACCGCGGAGTTCCACCCATTTAAAAGTCAGCAGCTACAAAAAGTGTAGCTGCTGACTTAATAATCAGACACTCATCTGTCACACAGTCCAGCAATGCAGGTGCAGGAAGCCCCGCTCCTCTCCCCCTCCTCTCTGTGGCGCCAGCATTCTAACTGTGGGCGCCCGGCTGGGGCTTCACAGCATGGCATATACTACACATTCGTGAGCCGTGCTGTGCGATGTAAATAGCCGGGCAATCTTCTGGTACCTGTGACGTGTCCCAGAAGATTGCAGGGAGGGGGGAGAGGTGATCTTCCTTCCGCCGCCAGGGAAGGAAGTGGGAGCTGGGTGCCTGTAAAAACAGGGTACCCACTCCTCCCCAAAAAAAATGACATGGCAAATGTGGCATGTCAGGGGGTCACCAACACTTAAAACGGAAGTTCCATTTTTGGGTGGAACTCCGCTTTAATTCGCCATTGTCACACAAGTGGATGGGATCAGGCGCAGTGCTCTGCGCCCTGAGCCCACCTTTTTTGAAGCCAATTAGAGCCTCAAAAAAAAACAACCCATTGAAATCCATGCGTCCGGTGCCCTGCAAGATCAGGTGCTGGGGCATGGATTAGGGGGGCAGTGCTCCTAATGGAGCGGCTGCCACTGGTGCAA
Organism: Lithobates clamitans; assembly: GCA_037952925.1. Taxonomy (NCBI): domain Eukaryota; kingdom Metazoa; phylum Chordata; class Amphibia; order Anura; family Ranidae; genus Lithobates; species Lithobates clamitans. Next base: position 113,940 of record JBBGZY010000790.1, read on the forward strand.
ACAAGGTCCTCGCACAGCCATATGCTTAAGGCGTAGCTTAAGGCTTCTTTAGAAAAAAATACAGTATTTGTAGCTGCTGACTTTTAATATTAGGATGCTTACCTGTCCATGAATCCAGCAATGTCCTCACCTGAGCTGGTTTTTCAATTGGCTCTCAGGTGCTGCCCGCTACCTCGGCTAAGGCAGACTTGCAGCTTCACAGCCGGTTCCCTACTGCGGAAGCGCGCTGCACTTTGTGAATGGCCCGGCGGCTGGGGAAGGAGGAGGGGGCCGAGCTTCCAGCTGAGTTTGCCGCGGCGGACTCACCCAGAAGTGGGAGTGGGTACCTGTCAAAACCAGGTACCCGATCCCCCCCAAAAGGTGGCAAATGTGGCAGCGGAGGGGGGGGGGAGTGGAGGCAGACAAGCAGAGCTTACGCTTTTGGGTGGAGCCCTGCTTTAACCCCTTGCCGACCGCCTCACGCAGATATACTGCGGCAGAATGGCACGGGCAGGCAAAATCACGTACCTGGTACGTGACTGCCTCCCGCGGGTGGGGGGCCTGATCGGACGAAAATCAGGTTTAGCCCCCTGATCGCCCGGCGGTGATATAAGTTAGGTTTTAGGGTCATATAGGGTCTGCGTCGCCCCAGGCAGCGTCAGGTTAGCGCCAGTACCGCTAACACCCACGCACGCACCATACACCTCCCTTAGTGGTATAGTATCTGATCGCATCAATATCTGATCCGATCAGATCTATACTAGCGTCCCCAGCAGTTTAGGGTTCCCAAAAACGCAGTGTTAGCGGGATCAGCCCAGATACCTGCTAGCACCTGCGTTTTGACCCAGCCCACCCAAGTGCAGTATCGATCGATCACTGTCACTTACAAAACACTAAACGCATAACTGTAGCGTTCGCAGAGTCAGGCCTGATCCCTGCGATCGCTAACAGTTTTTTTGGTAGCGTTTTGGTGAACTGGCAAGCACCAGCGGCCTAGTACATCCCGCTCGTAGCCAAACCAGCACTGCAGTAACACTTGGTGACGTGGCGAGCCCCATAAGTGCAGTTCAAGCTGGTGAGGTGGCAAGCACAAGTAGTGTCCCGCTGCCACCAAGAAAAAGACAAACACAGGCCCGTCGTGCCCATAATGCCCTTCCTGCTGCATTCGCCAATCCTAATTGGGAACCCACCACTTCTGCAGCACCCGTACTTCCCCCATTCACATCCCCAACCAAATGCAGTCGGCTGCATGAGAGGCATTTTCTTTATGTCCTCCCGAGTACCCCTACCCAACGAACCCCCCAAAAAAGATGTTGTGTCTGCAGCAAGCGCGGATATAGGCGTGACACCCACTATTATTGTCCCTCCTGTCCTGACAATCCTGGTCTTTGCATTGGTGAATGTTTTGAACGCTAACATACACTAGTTGAGTATTAGGGTAGGGTACAGCATTGCACAGACTAGACACACTTTCACAGGGTCTCCCAAGATGCCATCGCATTTTGAGAGACCCGAAACTGGAACCGGTTACAGTTACAAAAGTTACAGTTACAAAAAAAAGTGTAAAAAAAAAAAAAAAAACACAAAAAAAATATGAAATAAAAAAAAATAGTTGTTGTTTTATTGTTCTCTCTCTCTCTCTCTCTCTCTCTCTCTCTCTATTGTTCTGCTCTTTTTTACTGTATTCTATTCTGCAATGTTTTATTGTTATTATGTTTTATCATGTTTGCTTTTCAGGTATGCAATTTTTTTATACTTTACTGTTTACTGTGTTTTATTGTTAAAGCGGAGTTCCACACAAAAATGGAACTTCCGCTTTTTGGAACCCTCCCCCCCTCCGGTGTCACATTTGGCACCTTTCAGGGGGGAGGGGGGTGCAGATACCTGTCTAAGACAGGTATTTGCACCCACTTCCGGCATAGACTCCCATGGGAGTCTAGTGCCTCTTCCCGTCCCTTCGCGCTGTCTCCTGGGAAACACACAGGTCCCAGCAGAGAGCGGGGACCACTTACGATGCGCAGCGCGACTCGCGCATGCGCAGTAGGGAACCGGGAAGTGAAGCCGCAACGCTTTACTTCCTGATTTCCTCACCTAGGATGGCGGCGGCAGCTGCCGAGAACTGAGCGGGTTCTCGGCGTCGCCTGCCGACATCGCTGGACCCTGGGACAGGTAAGTGGCCATGTATTAAAAGTCAGCAGCTGCAGTATTTGTAGCTGCTGGCTTTTATTATTTTTTTTTTGTCGGTGTGGGTGGACCCCCACTTTAACCATTTTTTTGTCTTCAGGTACGCCATTCAGCTGCAGCGCGGATTTATTTATCTTGACAGCAACAGCATTTGCTCCCACGATATATAAAGCCGTGACTCCAGCGGAGGTGATATATGCCAAAGCATGGGGGCAGCAGGGGGGGGGGGGGAGCGATTTGCTCCTAACTTTTGCGGGAGGATGCCCCCATGCTTCGGCATATATAAATGGTGCATGTATGCCCATCATTAGAAGTGGGTGGATGAAGGGAGGTATTCTAATGGTGGGCATACCCACCGATCAATCTCTTTTTTTCGTGCAGCCCACAGGCTTCATGAAAAAAAAAGATTACAATATATGCCCAACAAGGACCAGCAACGTACTAGTATGTTGCTGGACTTTGAGTGGTTATACCAGAATGATGCCTGCAGGTTTAGGTATCATCTTGGTATCATTCTTTTCAGTCGGCTTTCATGTAAAAGCAATCCTAGCGGCTAATTATCCTCTAGACTACTTTTACAAGCAGTGGGAGGGAATGACCCCCCCCCACCGTCTTCCATGTTTTTCTCTGGCTCTCCTGTCCCAACAGGGAACCTGAGAACGCAGCTGGTGATTCAGCCAGCTGACCATAGAGCTGATCAGAGACCAGAGTGGCTCCAAACATCTCTATGGCCTAAGAAACCGGAAGCTACGAGCATTTCATGACTTAGATTTCGCCGGATGTAAACAGCGCCATTGGGAAATTGGGAAGGCATTTTATCACACCAATCTTGGTGTGGTCAGATGCTTTGTGGGCAGAGGAGAGATCTAGGGTCTAATAGACCCCAATTTTTTCAAAAAAGAGTACCTGTCACTACCTATTGCTATCATAGGGGATATTTACATTCCCTGAGATAACAATAAAAATGATAAAAAAAATGAAAGGAACAGTTTTAAAATAAGATAAAAAAGCAAAAAAATAATAATGAAAAAAAAAAAAAAAAAAAGCACCCCTGTCCCCCCCTGCTCTCACGCAAAGGTAAACACAAGCGTCGGTCTGGTTTCAAATGTAAACAGCAATTGCACCATGCATGTGAGGTATCACTGCGAAGGTCAGATCGAGGGCAATAATTTTAGCAGTAGACCTCCTCTGTAAATCTAAAGTGGTAACCTGTAAAGGCTTTTAAAGGTTATTAAAAAATGTATTTAGTTTGTCGCCACTGCACGTTTGTGCGCAATTTTGAAGCATGTCATGTTTGGTATCCATGTACTCAGCCTAAGATCATCTTTTTTATTTCATCAAACATTTGGGCAATATAGTGTGTTTTAGTGCATTAAAATTTAAAAAAGTGTGTTTTTTCCCAAAAAAATGCGTTTGAAAAATCGCTGCGCAAATACTGTGTGAAAAAAAAAAAAATTAAACGCCCACCATTTTAATCTGTAGGGCATTTGCTTTAAAAAAATATATAATGCTTGGGGGTTCAAAGTAATTTTCTTGCAAAAAAAAATAATTTTCTCATGTAAACAAAAAGTGTCAGAAAGGGCTTTGTCTTCAAGTGGTTAGAAGAGTGGGTGATGTGTGACATAAGCTTCGAAATGTTGTGCATAAAATGCCAGGACAGTTCAAACCCCCCCCCCCAAATGACCCCATTTTGGAAAGTAGACACCCCAAGTTATTTGCTGAGAGGCATGTCGAGTTCATGGAATATTTTATATTGTGACACAAGTTGCGGGAAAAAGACAATATTTTTTTTTTTTTTTTTTGCACAAAGTTGTCACTAAATGATATATTGCTCAAACATGCCATGGGCATATGTGGAATTACACCCCAAAATACATTCTGTTACTTCTCCTGAGTACAGGGCTACCACATGTGTGAGACTTTTTGGGAGCCTAGCAGCGTACGGGACCCCGAAGCGGGACCCCAAGCACCGCCTTCAGGCTTTCTAAGGGCGTAAATTTTTTATTTCACTCCTCACTGCCTATCACAGTTTCGGAGGCCATGGAATGCCCAGGTGGCACAAAACCACCCCAAATGACCCTATTTGGGGGGGTTTTGTACTGCCCTGCCATTTTAGCACCTCAAGAAATGACCTCTGCCGGGTTAGCCCCCCCATATCAAAATTTTTGAAAAAATCTTATGCAGTTTGTTAGATCAGGTTAGATCAACCGTTGTTTGCGTTAGATCTCACACAGAAGAAGCAATATTAACAGTTATTTGCTTGGGGGGGGGGGTAACCCGTCATCAGCCCCCCCTTATCAAAAAAATTGACCAAACAGTTAGCTATTTTGGAAGCAATTTGTTAGATCCGGTAAGATCAAGTGTTTTTAACGTTAGATCTCACATAATTGGAGACTTATTAGGTGATTAATGAGGGGGGGCCCCCCCTTATCAAATGTTCGGGCCAAAAATCATTCAGGCTAATAGATATTCATTAGATCCGGTAAGATCAAGTGTTTTTAATGTTGGATCTCACATCATTTCAGAGATATTCCACATCAAAATAGAGATATTAGGTGGTACATATGGACGGGCTGGCCCCCCCTTATCAAATTTTCGGGCCAAAAATCATTCAGGCTAATAGATATTCGTTAGATCCGGTAAGATCAAGTATTTTTAATGTTAGATCTCACATCATTTCAGAGATATTCCACATCAAAATAGAGATATTAGGTGGTACATATGGACGGGCTGGCCCCCCCTTATAAAATTTTCGGGCCAAAAATCATTCAGGCTAATAGATTTCCATTAGATCCGGTAAGATCAAGTGTTTTTAACGTTAGATCTCACATCATTTCAGAGATATTCCACATCAAAATAGAGATATTAGGTGGTACATATAGACGGGTTAGCCCCCCTTATCAAATTTTCTGGCCAAAAATCATTCAGGCTCATAGATATTCATTAGATCCAGTAAGATCAAGTGGTTTTAATGTTAGATCTCACATAATTTCAGGGATATTCCACAAAATAATAGAGATATTAGGTGATATTAGGTGGTACATAAGGATGGGTTGGCCCCCCCACATGCCATTTTCTGCCCAAAAATCATTCAGGCTAATAGATATTTGTTAAATCCGGTAAGATCAAGTGGTTTTAACTTTAGATCTCACATAATTTCAGAGATATTCCATAAAAAATAGAGGTAGAGGGGGTACAGAAGGTACATCCATTTTCAACCGTCTCTGGATGGTCTCTGGAACCTTCTTTGCATGGTTCTTCAGCGGGTGCCTGTAGTCTCTCCTCGCACCTCCGTTCACCTCGCCTCATGGTGATCTCTTCTCAGACCAACAAGCTTAAGTCTTTAGGTAGCCCCCCCTTCTTGCAAAGCAGGCTGGGCTTGGTAGTTCCACCCCCTGTAGAATCAATGGGGCTATATTGTGGGCCGTGGTCCTCTGCTGCTGCTTGATTGGCTCCCTCTCCCTGCCAATAGGGACACAGGAAGAGGAAAGGGGAGGGGGAGAAATCCCCCACAGGGACTGACAGGCGTGCTCTCCCTCAGTGAGTGCCTGTGTCAGTGTCTATTCAGTCTGGCGGTCGCTGGCAGGAATAGTGGGAGGTGCGGGACCATGGGTGATAGAGTAGCCCCCGCTACACACTCCCCCCATTAAAGAACCTTTGGTTCGCCAAAGGAGGTAAAGAGTCTATGACCTATTACATGCTTTTGATATACACACGGAAAAAAAAACAGGTTACTGTGCACAGGAAACCATACAATTTACATCTGCATAAAACCCTGGCAGAGGAACATCCCACCAATAAGCATAGGAGGGGAGGTTAACTGGAATGGCCCAGCTAGATGTGCCAGGGGCTGAGTGTCAGAAACCAAGAAATCAGGTCGAGACAGAAGTACAGTGAAATCACACTTGTTTAATAATAAAAGTAAAAAGAACAAACGTAGTCAAAACATAGCCAAAGTTCAATAACCGGAACGGATAGTCAGCCAAGCCAGAAGTCAGGGATCAATGTAGTGGAACAGCAAGCAGGATCTGGAGCCAGAAGGGATGTCAGCAAAGCAAGTCTTGAACAGGATCGCAGGAGATTGTTTCTGTGATGTTGACCAAGGCGAAGGCAGAGATCCTCTGGACTGGACGGTTTAAGTAGGCAGGACTGACGAGCAGGATATCATGAACAGCTGAGTAACTGTGGAGAGATAGGAGCTGGCAATTATCCGACAGCTAAGTGGCCAGCTCAGAGAAGGAAGGGCTGAGCCCAGCCCTGACAGTGAGTTGGGATTGTCCACCACCAAATCTGCGGTGGAAGGGTCGGTTTCTTCAAGAGTCCTTTTTGCAATGAGAACGACCTCCTCAGAGCTTTCACCCAAAGTATCATATGTTAGTCTTTTGGGCGGGTGAATAACCCTTCGCTCTCGCTGTTCTTTAGGTTCTGGGGTTACAGGCACACTGGTCTCTTCTTCTTCCTGCATATCAGCTTCAGCTTCCTCAATGAAGGATGGAAAGTCTTAGGGGTCTCTTGTCAGCAGGGAAGATTGAGGGTCTTCCAACTCTTCAAAAGGTGTACTTTGAGGTACAAACTCAGGAGCCTCTGGCCTGAGAGTCACCTCAGTCACCTTGGGAGGAGAAGAAAGGGGGTGGGGGTGGGTGGTAGGCCCTGGCATTTGATATGGCCACAGACAATCTTTCTCTTCATTCTCGCTGTTTTCATCTTCAGCAAGGGGTATAGTGTGAGATCTAATCACTGGCTGGGATCTTTCAGAGGCCGTGGGTGTGGACTGTAAATCTGGCTGTGGTGGCACATGAACTGCTTCTGACAGAGGCAACAAATGATTGTGATGCTAAGTCTTCAGCAGGCCTGTGCATCCCTCTGGCCGGATTTGATATACTGGGTGTCTGGGCAGATGCTTGCAAACGACATAGGTTAGCCAACTTGTGCTTTCCAGGGACACCCAGGTTTCTCAGCAGTACCTTGTCATCCGGCTGTAGGTCCTGCACTCGTACCCTAAGGTCAAAGTTTATTTTGTTTCTCTGTCCTCAGGCATATGAGGCAGCTTGAGCCTTATCAAAGGTGGTTTTCAGACGTCTCTGCAGGCGATCCACATACCCTCTGTGGAAAGTTGCTAAGGTATGGTCGAGGGATGTGCCGAAGGCCAAGTCTACTGGCAGCCAGGCCTACGGTCCCAACATCAAACTATAGGGAGAGTAACCTGTGGCATCATTGGCTTTGCTGTTATAAGCATGCACAATAGCCACTATATGCTTTCTCCAGTGCTGCTTTTGTTCTGAACTCAGAGTTCCAAGTATAACCAGGAGGGTTCAGTTGAATCTCTCTGGTTGAGGATCCCCTTGAGGATGATAAGGAGTGGTTTTAGACTGAAAGTTACTTGATGAGACTACTCTTGAAATCTCTCCCTTGATCAGAATGGATGCGTTGGGACAGACCATAGTGCACAAAGAATTTCTCAGCGAAGATCTTGGCCACCATGGATGCTTGTTGGTCCCTCGTAGAAAACGCCTGGGCATACTGAGTGAAATGGTCAGTCACTACCAGGATATTTCCCTGCCTGCTCAGATCAGGCTCCAAGCACAGAATGTCAATGCACACCAGCTCCATGGGTCCTTGACTCTGAAAATGGTCCATTGGGGCAGCTCGTGAGGCAAAGTCTTCCTTTGGATACATCTGTGGATACATCTGATGCAGGAGTGGCAATAGTCCTCAACTTCAGCCTGCATGCAGGGCCAGTAGAACCTCCCTCATCAGGAGAAAAGTCCTTTTGGTCCCTAGGTGGCCATGGTTGTCATGTAGGTGTCAAGGCTGGGCTCAGCCCTTCCTTCTCTGAGCTGGCCGCTCAGCTGTCAGCTAATTGCCAGTTCCCATTTCTCTCCACAGTTACCCAGCAAGTCATCCAGCTCACTTGATCTTTCTCCTGCGTTCCTGTTGGAGACTTGCTAGGCTGACGTTCCTTCTGGCTCCTGATCCTGCTTGCTGTACTACTACGTTTATCTCTGGCTCTCTGACATTTGCTTGGCTGACTACCCGATCTAGTTGCTGAACTCTGGCTTGTTTTGACTACGCTTACTCTGTTTACATTATTATTATTATTATTATTATTAATAAACAAGTGTGATTTAACTATACTTCTGTCTCAGTCTGATTCATGGTTCCTGACAGTAGGGCAGTTAATACCGTCTCCGTATGTTTTTAGGCAGGAATAGCTGCCATTTTTCTTCAGAATCGTCAGAGGGGCCCCTTCGGTAGACCAACCATCTGTGCACCTGAAACCGATCCCACTCTCGGTGCAGCAGATGGGTTTCCTTCGGGGAGTCAGTGAGGAGCAAGTCAGGGCATTGGCTCTCCAAGGCCTTCAATGCCAAGCTACAGGGAGGGTCCTCCAACTGGTCCCTCCACAGGTCTTTGACAGCTTGGGCAGACCTTCATCCCCGACTTGGGCAACATTGCAATAACATTTGGGGACACCAACGGCTGACACTACAACCTCTTCGGTCCTGGATCCTACTCCAGGTTGATGTTCTGCTCCTTGACATAAGGCTCGTACCCTTCAGTTGTCAGTTGGGCCTATCCTTCTGGAGGGTCTCTGGAACAATGGGGCATCAGCGTCTTGTTTCCTGACCCCAGTCGATACTTCAGGCTGAAAATAAACCCTGATTTAGCAGCCAACCATCTGTGACCCGTGGCGTCCAACTTGGTGGAAGTGAGGATGTAGGTGAGAGCATTGTTGTCGGTCTTGATCACGAACTCCGCTCCATACAGTTAATTCCTCAGCTTAACCACCCACTTCAAGGCCAGGAACTCAAGTTTGTGCATGGGATAGTTCTTCTCGGCGGGGGCCAAGTTCCAACTCACGTAGGCAACAGGCCGTAGATGGCAGTCATGCTCTTGATATAGCACCCCACCTAACCCATCTCGACTGGCGTCAAAGTGTAGCTCATATGGCTTGGTTGGCTCTTCATAGGCCAGGACTGGAGCGGTTGTTAGGCTTCACTTCAGCTGCCTAAAACCTCTTCACACTTCAGAGTCAATTGTTCCTGAATTAACTCTCTGGGTTTTCTGGGCCCTCCAGCTGGTCTGACAGGCTTCGCCAGATCAGGGTCAGCGTCTTAGCGAATCCCTTGACAAATCTTCTGTAATAAGAGCAGAATCCCAGAAATGACCTAAGCTCAGTCACGTTGGTAGGCCTCGGCCAGGAGGTCAGTGGCTACTTCATCAGCAGACACAATGTGACCAAGGTAGTTGACCGAGGGTTGATAAAACTGGCACTTTTCCCAGAGGCAGCTTCAACCCCCTCACCATGGAGTCTCTTAATGACCTTCTGCAGAAACTCTACGTGCTCTTCCAGGGTCTTGCTGAAAACGATGATGTTGTCTAAGTATACCAACACCTCGATCAGTTTCATGTCACCCACGGTCTTCTCCATTAGCCTTTGGAAGGTGGCTGGGGCACCAGACAGGCCTTGATGCATACAGTCAAATCCAAACATCCCCTGCGGGGTAATGAAAATGGTCTTCTCCCGATCCTCAGGGTGCATGGGGATTTGTTAGTACCCACTCTTCAAATCCAGCATGCTGAACCACTTTGCTCCTGACAGGCTCTGCAAGTCATCTTATATCCTTGGGGTGGTATATTGGTCAGGAATGGACCTTCAGTTCAGCGTCCGGTAGTCAATACCCAGCCTCAGTGACCCATTCTTCTTCCGTACCACCACTATTGGGGAAGCGTATAGACTCTGGGACTCTCGGATGATACCTGCCCTCTTCAACTCTGCCAGTTGTTCATGCAGATCCTCCAAGTCCCCTAAAGTAATCCATCAAACGCTTTCCCTGAACGGCTTATGCACTCGAAGAGATGGATCTGGTATTGGGCACTTTTTGTACACCCCACATCAAATTCCCTCTTGGAGAATGCAGCCTGCCATCTCAGGAGCTGAGTCTTGGCCCTTTCCTTCCATTCAGGCGAAAGGGGAGTATTTTTCAGATAGAGCTCCTCCACAGAGATCCCATCCTTTGCTCCCCCCCACCAAATCAGAAGGTCGTGACTGGGGTGGCCAGATTCACTTGTCCCAGCAACATGTGAGCCGGCATCTTCACTGGCGAGGCTGTTATGTTGTGAACACTTATCAAGATCTTCCCGTGACTTCTTTGCAACCCTTTTTTTGAAACCACCTCGGGAATTATCTCCACTCCCATGTCTTCTCTCTGTCCGTCTGATTGAAGGACAATGAAAGGGTCTGCTTGCTTCCAATTTAGCTTGACAGATGCTCGTAAATAGGCCACTTTACCAGGCTGTAACACCTTCTCACACTTGTCCAAGCGCCACTTCTTTCCCTTCTGTTTTTGTACCAGGTGCTGGTAGGCTTGTCTCAGCATGTGGTGCAAACTTGTAGTTGAAGTGCCCGGCTCCAGAACAAGAGGTGTCAACAGCGTTCTGACAAGATCAGTATTGGTCCCTATGATGAGAGAACTCTTACTGGCCCCTGGTGGGCGAGGACAGACCACTGCCTGAGTTTCAAAAGTCTCGGCTTTCCCAGCCATGGAGGGATCGAAGGTCAGCTTGACCGGTAGATAGCCATCATAGGGGAAGTTCTGAGTCACAATGCCCCATATCTGCAACTCTTCCAACTTCTGCAAAGGCAGGTGCTTGAGGTGCCTGTCATAGAAGTCTCTGTAGAGAAGGGTCACTTAAGCTCCAGTATCCAGAAGGGCCCTGGTTTAGACTCCCTTTACTTGGATGGAAACAACAGGAGAAGGTCCCACCAGCTTGTCAGGGAGCTTGGAGGAAGTGGTGGTTTGTATCCGGGCTCCTCTCTTCAGAGGTTCTGATTGGGCTTAAGTCTGCGCTAAGTTCTGGGAGTCTGGTGTGCATTGACTCTCCGACACCAGGCAGAATTTGTCAAAAGAAACAGTACACTGGGTTGCTTGGAGGCAACAACGGCGGGCCCTCTGCAAGGGTTTGGACTTTCGCTGCTGTTTCTTCGTGTCATTGGTTTTGAGCCAGCTACTGTAGATGGGCACCCGGTTGGCTCCTTCACCAGAGCCCTCAAAAGTTTCCCTCTGGCTTCTGGCACTGTGCTTCGGGCTTCACTGGGCTTGGACACACCTGTTGATTAATGTCCCACCTCGGTATGCTCAATGGCACTCCTCACTGGTACACATGAAAATGCTCATCACCGCCTCCAATATAGACACTAGTATGGATATGCGTGCATCGCTACCAAATATCCATAATATCCCTGTAATTATGGATAATCAAACATTAAAATCACTTGACCTTACCGGATCTAATGAATATCAATTAACTGGGGTGATTTTTTGGCCAGAAAATTTGATAGGAGGGGGCCAACCCCCTCATTAATCACTTCATAAGTCTCTAATTATGTGAGATCTAACGTTAAAACCACTTGATCTTACCGGATCTAACGAATATCTATTAGCCTGAATGATTTTTGACCAGAAAATTTGATAAGGGGGGGGCCAGCCCGTCCATATGTACCACCTAATATCTCTATTTTGATGTGGAATATCTCTGAAATGATGTGAGATCTAAAGTTAAAAAAACTTGATCTTACTGGACCTAACGAATATCTATTAGCCTGAATGATTTTTGCCCCGAAAATTTGATAAGGCTCATTAATCACTTAGTAAGTCTCTAATTATGTGAGATCGAACGTTAAAAACACTTGATCTTACCGGATCTAACGAATATCTATTAGCCTGAATAATTTTTGGCCAGAAAATTTGATAAGGGGGGGCCAGCCCGTCCATATGTACCACCTAATATCTCTATTTTGATGTGGAATATCTCTGAAATGATGTGAGATCCAACGTTAAAACCACTTGATCTTACCGGATCTAACGAATATCTATTAGCCTGAATGATTTTTGGCCAGAAAATTTGATAAGGGGGGCCAGATCGTCCAATTGTACCACCTAATATCTCTATTTTGATGTGGAATATCTCTGAAATGATGTGAGATCTAACGTTAAAAACACTTGATCTTACCGGATCTAACGAATATCTATTAGTCTGAATGATTTTTGGCCCGAAAATTTGATAAGGGGGGGCCAGCCCATCCATATGTACCACCTAATATCTCTATTTTGATGTGGAATATTTCTGAAATGATGTGAGATCTAACGTTAAAACCACTTGATCTTACTGGATCTAATGAATATCTATTAGCCTGAATGATTTTTGGCCCGAAAATTTTATTAATCACTTAATAAGTCTCTAATCATGTGAGATCTAACATTAAAACCACTTGATCTTACCGGATCTAACAAATTTCTTCCAAAATAGCTAACTGTTTGGTCAATTTTTTGATAAGGGGGGGCTGATGACGGGTTAGCCCCCCCAGCAAATAACTGTAATATTGCTTTTGTGTGAGATCTAACGCAAACAACGGTTGATCTAACCTGATCTAACAAAGATCTAACAAACTGCATAAGATTTTTTTCAAAAATTTTGATATGGGAGGGGGGGCTAACCCGGCAGAGGTCAAGAAATGACATAGGCAGTCATAAACTAAAAGCTGTGTAAATTCCAGAAAATGCATCCTAGTTTGTAGATGCTATAACTTTTGCGCAATAAACCAATAAATATACACTTATTGACTTTTTTTTTTTACCAAAGACATGTGGCCGAATACATTTTAGCCTAAATGTATGACTAAAATTGAGTTTATTGGATTTTTTTTTATAACAAAGTAGAAAATATCTTTTTTTTTCAAAATTTTCGGTCTTTTTCCGTTTTTAGCGCAAAAAATAAAAACCACAGAGGTGATCAAATACCATCAAAAGAAAGCTCTATTTGTGGGAAGAAAAGATTTTTGTTTGGGTACAGCATTGCATGACCGCGCAATTAGCAGTTAAAGCGACGCAGTGCCAAATTGTAAAAAGTGCTCTGGTCAGGAAGGGGGTAAATTGCTTCCGGGGCTGAAGTGGTTAAGTACGCCTGTGTGAACAAAGCTTAAGGCTGGGTTCACACTATTGCGAGTTAGATGTGGATTTCTCCGCATCCAATTTGCATAGCAGGAGATTGTGACCAGCTCTCTATGGAGCTGGTTCATACATCCTCAGAGCGGCACCGGTGCGAAATGCACAGGAGTCCTGTGTGTCTTTTGGTCCGTTTCAGGTCCGAATTCAGCCAAAAATTCAGACTGAAATCGGACATGAAATGGTGAATGGAGACGCACCAGACTCCTGCTGTGAGCTGGAGTGTGCTGCAGTGTGAACCCAGCCTTAGGGCCCTTTCACACTGGGGCGGTTTGCAGGCGCTATTGCGCTAATGATAGCGCCTGCAAACCGACCCGAAAGTGCCGCTGCTTTGTCTACAGTGTGAAAGACCTCAGGGCTCTCACACCGGAGCGGTGCGCTAGCAGGACGGGAAAAAAAGTCCTGCTAGCAGCATCTTCAGAGCGGTGAAGGAGTGGAGTATATACCGCTCCTTCACCGCTCCTGCCCATTAAAATCAATGGGACAGCGCGGCTATACCGCCGGCAAAGCGCCTCTGCAGAGGCGCTTTGCGGTGGTTTTTAACCCTTTCTCGGCCGCTAGCGGCCGAATACCGACGGTAAAGCGCCTCTTACAATAGCGGCGCTTTACCGCCGACGCCGCCCCCACCCCAGTGTGAAAGGGCCCTATGAGCCCTTTCACACTGGGGCCGCCTGTGCGTTAGCGATAAAGCACCACTCGTTTAGCAACGCTTTTCGAGAGCTAGCGGGGTGCTTTTAAACCGGAGTTCCGACAAAAAAAAGATTAAAAGTCAGCGGCTACAAATACGGCAGCTGCTGACTTTTAATAATCGGACACTTGCCTGCCCCAGGGTCCAGCGATGTGGGGGAACGAAGCCCCGCTTGTCTCCCCCTCCTCTCTGCGGCGCCGGCATTGTCACTGAGGGCGTCCGGCTGTGGCTTCACAGCCATGCACGCGCTGCCCATGCGCGCTGGCTGGCCAGGCAATCATCTGGGACCTGTGACGTGTCCCAGATGATTGTTTAGAGGAAGGGGGGAGAGGTGAACTTACTTCTGGTGCCGCGGAACCCTGGGAGGAAGTGGGAGCTGGAACCCTCTAAAAAGAGGGTTTCCGCTCACCCCCAAAAAAATGACATGCCAAATGGGGCATGTGAGGGGGTCATCTTCCCTTAAAGCAGAAGTTCCATTTTTGGGTGGAACTCCGCTTTAACTCCATAGAAGAGGTTAAAAATGCCCGTGTTGCAGCACTTTAGAAGCGCTGCCCATTCATTCAAATGGGCGGGGGCGTTTTAAACCGCCCCAAAGATGTTGCTTGCAGGACTTTTTCTAACGTCCCGCAAGTGCACTGCCCCAGTGTGAAAGCACTTGGGCTTTCACATTTTGGTGGCATGGGAGGCAATTTTCAGGCACTATTTCTAGCGCTAAAACGCCTGAAAACTGCCTCAGTGTGAAAGGGGTCTAAGTTGTACTTCAACCAGTGCGATAAGCTAAAAGATAGGTAAAAAGTTTAGACCCCTTTCACACTGGGGCGGTTTGCAGGCGGTATTGCGCTAAAAATACCGCCCCTAAACAGCCTCCGCTGTTTGTTCAGTGTGAAAGCCCGAGGGCTTTCACACTGAAGCGGTGCGCTGGCAGGACGGTGAAAAAATTCCTGCAAACCGCTTCTTTGGAGCGGTGAAGGAGCGGTGTATTCACCGCTCCTGCCCATTGAAATCAATGGGACAGCGTGGCTATACCGCGGCAATACCGCGGCTACAGAGGCGCTGTACGAGTAATTTTAACCCTTTTTCGGCCGCCAGCGGGGGTTAAAACCGCACCGCTAGCGGCCGAATACAGCTGCAAGAACGACGGTACAGCAGCGCTAAAAATAGCGCTGTTGTACCGCTGACGCCCCCACCGCCCCAGTGTGAAAGCGGCCTTAGCGCAAAATAAGAAAGTTTGGTTTAAATAATCTATTTTCTCATATAAATCTCTATATCAGTACTGTAAGGGGGGCATATGATGAATCATCAGGGACTTGGTTCCAAAATAGGGACAGTCAAAATTAAGGACTGTTGTAAGCCATAAAGTGGTGTACCTCAGGACCCCTCCCTAGAAACATGGGGCATTTGACAACTCTGTTCTACTTTTAATAGCTGACAGGTAATATTAGACTTTACATTGGACATTTCTCTTCGTGTAAGGCAAAACATTACTGGCGAACTGCACACAGAACAGCCAGTCAGTGTAATAACTTGGAATGAGATTTATCACATGCCACCACCAAGATGGCGGCGGGAGGAGGACGTTCGTATGTGAGGCAGAGAACCCCTCCCAGCATGCTGTGCGCGGTGAGCCACGTCTTGTTGAAGATCTGAGTAGAGGAGGTACAGGGGTCTGATAGGGTACAATGGGAGGACACTTGGAGGATAGTTGTAGTTCGGTGAGGTCGGTGTACACGGACATATTACTAGGTGTGAGGAGACGTGTCCCAGAACCTCTCCCATCTGTTGCACACACCTTGCAGTGCTCACAGCAGTCTCAAAGTGCAGCCTGTGACTACATGCGGGTCATTGTGTACAAATCCCCGGCTCTGTACAGTAATAAAGAGCTTACAGTCCAATAAAGCAGGAGGGGTGAGAGTGCATTGATCAATGTATTACTAATCTGTGTGATCTGTGCAGGTGACAGGCTGAAGGACTGGGCAGATGTTGGAGGACACATGTCTCCCTGTGGTGACACCTCTGGACACAGTGTGGGTAAGTTGTGTGAGTGGTGATGGGTGAGGTACTGATAGTGACCCCTCTGTGATCTCACATCCGCTACAGGTGTTTATACCCAGAATAGAAAGATTTCCTAGGTGGTGATCATTCAGAATGGGGCCCTTTATAAACAATAGGACCACGTTATTGTTCAGGACCTGACTGTAGCCAGTAACTGTAATGAATATAAATATATATATATATATATATATATATATATATATATATATATATATATATATATATATATATTGCCCCGGGTTGGTGATCAGTAGAAGTTACAAACAAGTTGGTGATTGGTGGGAGTAATAAACGTTGCAAGCCAGTGATTGGTGGGAGTAATAAACGTTGCAAGCCAGTGATTGGTGGGAGTAATAAACGTTGCAAGCCGGTGATTGGTGGGAGTAATAAACAATGCAAGCCAGTGATTGGTGGGAGTAATAAACGTTGCAAGCCGGTGATTGATGGGAATAATGAACGTTGCAAGCCGGTGATTGGTGGGAGTAATAAACGTTGCAAGCCGGTGATTGGTGGGAGTAATAAACGTTGCAAGCCGGTGATTGGTGGGAGTAATAAACGTTGCAAGCCGGTGATTGATGGGAATAATAAACGTTGCAAGCTAGTGATTGGCGGGAGTAATAAATGCTGAAAGCCGATGATTGGTGGGAGTAAAAAACGTTGCAAGCCGGTGATTGGTGGGAGTAATAAACGCTGCAAGCCGGTGATTGGCGGGAGTAAAAAAACGCTGCAGGCCGGTGATTGGTGGGAGTAATAAACGTTGCAAGCCGGTGATTGGCGGGAGTAATAAATGCTGAAACCTGATGATTGGTAGGAGTAATAAACGCTGCAAGCCAGTGATTGGCGGGAGTAATAAACGTTGCAAGCCGGTGATTGGCAGGAGTAATAAATGCTGAAAGCCGATGATTGGTAGGAGTAATAAACGCTGCAAGCCGGTGATTGGCGGGAGTAATAAACGTTGCAAGCCGGTGATTGGCGGAAGTAATAAACTCAGCAAGTCGATGATTGGTGGGATTAATAAACGCAGCAAGTCGATGATTGGTGGGATTAATAAACGCAGCAAGTCGATGATTGGTAGGATTAATAAATCCTGCAAGTCGATGATTGATGGGAGTAATAAACGCTCCAAGTTGGTGATTGGCGGGAGAAATAAACGCTGTAAGTTCATGATTGGTAGGAGTAATCAATCCTGCAAGTCAGTGATTGATGGGAATAATAACTGCTGCAAATTATTGATTAGTGGGGAATAATAAAAGCTACAAGTCGCTGATTAGCAGGAGTTTTAAATGCTCCAAGTCACTGATTTATGGGAGTAATAAGCACTGAAAGTCCATGATTGGTGGGAGTAATCAATCTTGAAAATCAATGATTAGTGGGAATAATAAACACTGCAAGTCAGTGATTAGTAGGAGTAATACATTTTGCAGGGTTGGTGGCTAGCAGAGATGAGCTCAGCCACCCTCTGAGCTCCTCTCTTATTTTTACTCCAATGAGCTGTGGGTGGGGTCATTCCCATCCTGTAGCTCACATAATTAAAGAGGCTTGGGAGCAGGAAGCGGTCGGATGCAATCTCTAAACACATTTGGAAGCGTGGAATTCTTTTCTATGCCTGAATGCACATTTAGGCGTTCAACAGTGTCTGGGTGCATTCCGTCTAGCTGCAGATACATAAACGAGAAATGCGTGCATCTTGAGACCCTTTGACCTGGTTTATGCAGCTAAATGCATGTAAAAACAGACATTTCACACAGGAGAACTTGATCTGGGAAATAAAAGGTCTGTTTTTTTCTTCCCACATAAATTCCTCCTGCGTTCAAATAAAACAAATACAGAATGACATCACACTCTGCAGAGCCCAGTGAGAAGAGCTCTGGGAGCTGATTGGAGGGAAGAGACACACCCCCTTCACACAGCACACAGAAACAACTGATGCTGTCAATCTACTGGAGATCCCTCCCCTGTCACCTTTTTTCTCTGGGTGTCAGGAAAACTTGTCAGAAGTGACTCGTTCTGATAGCAGAGGGACAAACCAGCAGACAGAAATGACACTTAGTGCTCTTAATTGAGACAAGTACACACTATAGAGGGATATGCTTTGTTCATATTCCATGTCTGAGATTTACAACCACTTTAAGGTAAGATTTATTAATAACCAAAAACCCATTAAAAGAGAAGTTAGGAGGGTTGTTGTTTTTTTTTTTGTAATCATACTTACCTAGGTGGGTGCTGCATTGGTCCCCTGCCAGCTCTAAGACTGAGAACTGAGTGATCAAACACTACTGATCGCTCAGTTCTTAGTGCTGCATGAGTAGAGAGCTAGTAACTGTCAGTCACTGGCTCTCTGCTCTGCCCCCTATGTTCACTGAAGTGCTGGGCTGTGAAGAGTCAGGAGCGGCTGGCTTAGGCCCCATCGGCTCGCTGAGAGGTTGAGCCAGGTGCTGGTCCAGGCATGTGGGTGGATTCCGACCATATAGTTGTGATCTTTCCCCAGCATGGACCTGCTCTGTGATGCTTCAGCCAGCTGTTTGCTGAATCGGGTCACAGTAGTGCAGAACGGGCTGCACTCCTGTAATCTACAGGAGAAGAACAGCCAAAACGAGCTTTGGCTGCACTTCTTTTAACCACTTCCCTACCCGCCTATAGACATATGACGTCCACAGATGGGATCTCCCATCCTGGGTGGACGTCATATGACGGCCTCCGGTTCCCGGCCGCCTAGGGGGCGCGCATGCCTGCCGCGTTGCTCAGGACCCGGTGCATGTGCCCGGCGATGTCCGCCGGGCACCCGCGATTGCCCGTTAACCGTTAATCCACGTCCTGTCAGCTCAGAGGAGAGCGATCTGTGTTCCCAGAACGGAGGAACACTGACCGGTCTCCTCCCCTTGTGCGTCCCCTCCCCCTACAGTTAGAAGCATTCCCTAGGAAACACATTTAACCCCTCCCCGCCCCCTAGTGGTTAACCCCTTCGCTGCCTGTCACATTTACACAGTAATCAATGCAATTTTATAGCATTGATTGCTGTGTAAATGTGAATGGTCCCAAAAATGTGTCAAAAGTGTCCGATGTGTCCGCCATAATGTCGCAATCACAAAAAAAAAAAAATCGCGATCGCCGCTATATAGTAAAAAAAAAAAAAAAATAATAATTTTTTTTAAAAAATGCCATAAATCTATCCCGTATTTTATAGACGCTATAACTTTTGCGCAAACCAATCAATATACGCTTATTGCGATTTTTTTTTTTAACCAAAAATATGTAGAAGAATACGTATCGGCCGAAACTGAGGAAAAAATGTTTTTTTTTAAAAAAAATTGAGATATTTATTATAGCAAAAAGTAAAAAATATTGTGTTTTTTTCAAAATTGTCGCTCTTCTTTTGTTTATAGCGCAAAAAATAAATACCACAGAGGTGATCAAATACCACCAAAAGAAATCTCTATTTGTGGGGAAAAAAGGACGTCAATTTTGTTTGGGTACAACGTTGCACGACCGCGCAATTGTCGTTTAAAGTGCGACAGCGCTGAAAACTAAAAATTGGTCTGGGAAGGAAGGGGGTGAAAATGCCCGGTATTGAACTGGTTAAACAGTATACAAGAAAAAGTGAACATATATGGACAGTGAAGCAAGGGACAGAATACCTAATAATAAACCTATGATATAATATATACAAAGGAAGAACAACACGCATAAACAGGATAAGTCAGGAGATGAGTGACACAACCAGGAAGACAGATCAGGAAGGGGAGCCAAAATGGGGAAACAGATTCCAGGTACTGGAACAAGAACAGGATCACAGTTGGAATCTGGGTAGGGGACAAGATCAGGAACAGGGCCATGGCATCAATAACCAGGTATGTGGATCACAGGCTAAATACTGAGGCACCGATGGAAGCTAGGGAAGGGGTTATATAACTTCCCAGCAGCCAGCAACAGGTGGAGCTTGAATACTGGAATCTGTTGACTACTGTGAGACACCTGCTGGTGGCCATCAAAACTTTGCCCTTCAGCTCTGGGAACCACAGTGCCACCAGCAAGTGATCCAGGTGCTGACACCTTCTATCAAGTTGAAGGATGTATAAAGAGGGTTGGGGGAGGACAGAGGCTAATTTTGGCTTTTGCAGAAGTCCAGATTTGCATATACCATCCGCAGCCACAGTATATTCTATATTGTTTTGACATGTGGTTGTCACAGGTAAGTGTTACTTTGTGTTTTTTATTTTTTATCATATGCTCATTTTGAACCATCCAAGTTTGTTTGTTTAAGTTTGTTGCGTTTAAGCTTGCAGGGCAGGTCTTGCAGAGATACATTGTTACATTATTTTTACATTGTATTAACTAAGTTTCCCTGATCGGTAGATCAAAGGGGTAAAAATCAATAAATCATTTTTACATATAACTGGTACACCAGCATAGGCTGGTAACCAAACTGTATTGCTTAACTGCAGTAGAGGAAAATGTGTCTACTGACCACATAGCTATGCTGTGATCGCCACCTAGGCTGTCTGGAGTTGCCTAGATACAAGACTGGCAAAATGTATACATATTTCCTGTGTCTATATAGCGGTTTTCAAGCGATTTCACTTTTTTTTTTGATGATCAATGCAACCAAAGTACTTTGCACACGCTTTAAAAAAGTTCAGCTTGTGAAAATACTGTCGTCTTTCCTGGAGTTTCCCACCTTTAAGGCTACTTTCACACTGAGGCGTGCTAAATATAGCGCCACTTTACCGTCGTTTTAGCGGCGCTAGCCCCCCGCTAGTGGCCGAAAAAGGGTTAAAACCGCCCGCAAAGCCGCTTTACAGGCGGGTTTGGAGCGCTCCCCTATTGCTTTCAATGGGAAGGGGCGTTTTGGGAGCGGTAAATACACCGCTCCTACAGCCCTCCAAAGATGCGGCTTGCAGGACTTTTTAGACCGCCCTGCAAGCGCACCGCTCCAGTGTGAAAGCCCTCGGGGCTTTCACATTGGATTGCATTGAACGGCTCTTTCAGGGCGCTTTGCAGGCGCTATTTTTAGCACTTTAGCGCCTGCAAAGCGCCTCAATGTGAAAGGAGCCTAATTGATCACCATCCTTCTAGGGATCATGATATATTCCATCCAGTTACAAAAAAAAGTAATAATTTCCTATACAGAGACATTTTAGATCCTATTACGCAATTCTTTTCTGTTAAAGGGTTTTTCTGCTTTTGTCTCAAAAGGTGAAAACCTCTTCAGTTGCTTTTCATTTCCAGGCAGACAGTGTTCTCCTGGCTGTGTCTGCCTCTGGTTAGCTGTTTGCATGTGAGCTGCTGGGGCATTCAGAGCTGTTTGAGGCTGGGTTCACATTATCTTCGCATGCGGCTCACAGCAAGGGTCCGGTGTGTCACCGGTTCAGGTCCGATTTCAGCCCGAATTTTTGGCTGGGTTTGGACCTGAAATGGGCCAGAAGACGCACAGGACTCCTGTGCAAATTCGCACCGGGCCGCAGCAGAGATATGTGAACCAGCTCCATAGACTGTCAAAATCTCCTGCTATTGCAAATTTTTTCATCTAAGATCATACATTTTTCCTGACATAACCTTTATTTTATGTTTTATAGGTTCATTTTGCCATTATACATTGTAATGCAACAAAGTATTGGTGCGGCTGACAATATGGGTTTACCTTGCTGGGCCATACTATGGAAAATACTCTTCACGGTGGGGCTGGTCCTTTTTTACTACTGTTTTTCCATCGGGATCACCTTCTACAACAAATGGATGCTCAAGGTGAGGATTATATTTTAATAAAAATATGAAGCAGAACTCCGGGAAAACAGATTGCTTGAAACCTTTAGTTGGGGAAGGTTTGGTTCCCTGCAGGTGCTCATAGTTGTCTAGGACTCCTATGGGGATCCTCAACCTACCCTTGTCATTGGAGAAATCTGATTTTCAGCTGAGCTACTGTTGTAACCAGCCTATGTGTTATTTGCATATTCTTATTAAAGTGGATGTAAAACCACTCTTATCATTTCTAAATGACTTCCATAGTGCTGATCTATGCCTCCTGCATGTATCCTTACCTGTCAAATATCTCCCCTTTAGCTGTTTAGAGCCCTGCAACACTCCAGATTCTGTGGGTGGGTCTGTTGTCCAGGGCTCGGTGGGTGGAGTCGTGATGTCAGTAG
This sequence comes from Lithobates clamitans, assembly GCA_037952925.1. Lineage (NCBI taxonomy): Eukaryota > Metazoa > Chordata > Amphibia > Anura > Ranidae > Lithobates > Lithobates clamitans. Next base: position 135,989 of record JBBGZY010000790.1, read on the forward strand.
ACTCCCTGCCCACCTCTACACTCCCCTTGGCCAGGCATCGATATTTCTTACACTGAGCTTCTGCTGGTCTCGTGGATTATGCCCCATGATCACTAACATCCAGTCATAACCCGGGGAAGTCACCACATGACTTCAGCATGCCCAATCATGCTGAGGTGTGGAGAAGCCAATCCTGGGAGAGCTGGAGAAGAAAGGAGGGGGGATGTGAAGTACACAGATTGCCTCTCTCACACTTGTGCATGAGATCAGGAAATCACCTGTCACTCACAACAAGGGGGAAGAAACAGACACCTATTTCTCTGTGTGTCTGTTTTTATCTTACTGAAGAAAGATAAGAGGATTCCACAGAGCTGGATTAACTCTTTATGGCAAGACTGGGCGCAGATGAAATGACATCCTCTGCTGTAACAGATATGAGTCTTAATTAAAAAAAAAAAAAATTGGGGTTTGCATCCACTTTAAAGGTTCTTTTCGCAATCAACATGTGCAAGATAAATATTGTATGTGACCTACTACTGTATACTGAAGACCAAAGATGATAGTTTGAATTCCTTTCTAGCCAGGCCCTGTTTTAATTTCATAACTGCACCCACAAATGTATCTCCTTAAAGCTTCTTCACCGCTGTATGTTGCAGAAAAGGTACATCTTTGCTTCCCATACTTGGAACTATACGCAACAACTTGCAGAAATGATATGACCAGTTCTGTAGAGCACAGGCATTCTTTTTATTTCATGGCACTATAGACATAGAGCATGGGTGCTTAACCTGTGACCCTCCAGCTGCTGCAAAACTACAAGTCCCATGAGGCATTGTAAGGCTGACAGTTACAAGCATGACTCCCAAAGGGATGGGACTTGTAGTTCCGCAACAGCTGAAGGGCCACATGTTGAGCACCCATTACATAGAGTATATCCTGAGTGGATTGGAAGATGTAGGCTGGAATGCTATGCATTCATATTAAGAAGATTTCCAGATTTGTGAACACTGTTTAGGGCGCTATGCAGAGATACAGCATTACATTATTGTTACAATGTTATATCTCTGTTCTTTTTATCTGCAGATCAGTGGGATAAAAATCAATAAATATTTTTTTACATAGAACTGGCATACCAATCTGAATCTCCTGATATCAGTTTGCACATCCGCACTAACTCCGGGAGAAGGGTTGGCAGAACTCTGAGCTAGTGTTCTACACCTATACACCATGCGATCAGTTAACAATTTAAATATGTTTGAAGGAGGAGAGAGCAGAGTGATGAACTTATTACTGTGTTGCTACTCCTTCAATGTCCAAGAATGGGCTAGGCACAGATTGGTGACCAAGCTGAACTTCTTAACACTTATATCCATGTTTACTGGGGTTGCACCTATACTGTTATTTTCCGGTGAGTATGAGTACCAATACTTTCGGTCAAGCACTCACCGATACCGAGTACCCATACTTTGTGGTGCGATTTGCATCAATACAAATACACTGCAAAGAAACGCATGTGATTTGAACAGGAATGTGGCACGAATCCTGTCCGTATCACATGCAATTTCTTTCCCCACTGCTCCGGTGTGTGTGTGTATAGAGAGGAATTAAAGCGCCATCTAGTGGGTAGTTTACATTTTTTATAGCTCATAGTACATATCTGGCCACATGCAAAATCATCTACATAGGTGTCCTGGTTCACCAATGGCAGCAAATCAGGGCTGCTGGAGGTGCTCACAGGGCTGGAGGAGAAGTTCCAGGAGGTATAAGGCAGAAGTGATACAAGCTTGGGGGCGGACCGTCTCTACAGTGCCTTGCAAAAATATTCACCCCCTTGGCATTTTTCGTGTTTTGTTGCCTCACAACCTGGAGTTAACATGGATTGTTTGAGGATTTGCATCATTTAATTTACAGAACATGCCCACAACTTTGATTTTTTTTTATTTTTCTTTATTTTTTTTATTGTGAAGCAAACAACAAATAGGACAAAGTAACAGAAAAAGTCAATGTGCATAACTATTCACCCCCTAAAGTCAATACTTTGTAGAGCCACCTTTTGTGACTATCACAGCTCCAAGTCACTTTGGATAAGTCTCTATGAGCTTGCCACATCTTACCACTGGGATTTTTGCCCATTCCTCCTTGCAAAACTGCTCCAGCTCCTTCAAGTTGGGTGGTTTGCGCTTGTTAACAGCAAGCTTTAAGTCTGACCACAGATTTTCTATTGGGTTGAGGTCTGGGCTTTGAGTAGGCCATTCCAACACATTTACATGTTTCCCCTTAAATCACTCAAATGTTGCTTTAGCAGTGTGTTTGGGGTCATTGTCCTGCTGGAAGGTGAACCTCCGTCCTAGCCTCAAATCACACACACAGAGTGGTACAGGTTTTGCTCAAGAATATCCCTGTATTTATTTATGATGTGATGTGTTGGGTTTGCGCCAGACATAGTGTTTTCTTTAATGGCCAAAAAGTTCAATTTTAGTCTCATCAGACCAGAGCACCTTTCTACATACATTTGGGGAGTCTCCCACATGCCTTTTCCCACATGTTTTTTTGCTGAAAGTAATGGCTTTCTTCTGGCCACTCTGCCATAAAGCCCAACTCTATGGCGCATATGGCTTATTGTCGTCCTATGTACAGATACTCCAGTCTCTGCTGTGGAACTCTGCAGCTCCTCCAGGGTTACCTTAGGTCTCTGTGCTGCCTCTCTGATTAATGCCCTACTTGCCCGGTCCATGAGTTTTGGTGTGCGGCCGTCTCTTGGCAGGTTTGCTGTTGTGCCATGTTCTTTCCATTTGGTTATGATAGATGTGATGGTGCTCCTAGGGATCATCAAAGATTTGGATATTTTTTTATAACCTAACCCTGACTTGTACTTCTTAACAACATCGTCCCTTACTTGTTTGGAGAGTTCCTTGGTCTTCATTGCAGTGTTTGGTTAGTGGTGCCTCTTGCTTAGGTGTTGCAGCCTCTGGAGCCTTTCAAAAAGGTGTATATATGTAATGACAGATCATGTGACACTTAGATTGCACACAGGTGGACATCATTTCACTAATTATGTGACTTCTGAAGGTAATTGGTTGCACCAGAGCTTTTTATGGGCTTCATAACAAAGGGGGTGAATCCATACACACATGCCAATTATCAGTTTTTTATTTCTGAAAAATAGTTTTATGTATATATTTTTCTAATTTTACTTCACCAACTTAGACTATTGTGTTCTGATCCATCACATATAATTCAGATTAAAAAAACATTGAACTAAAGGCTGTAATTTAACAGAATAGGTAAAAAGCCAAGGGGGGGGGGGGTGAATACTTTTGTAAGGCACTATACATCTCCAGCTCTGTGAGCACCTCCAGTGGCCCTGATTTGCTATCATCGGCGAACCGGGACACCTATGTAGATTATTTTGCATGTGGCCAGATATATAATGTGAGTTCTAGCATTTTTTTAAACTGCCCATTAGATGGAGCTTTAATTCTTCCTATACACACACACAGAAGTGGTGGGGGAAATCACATGTGATTCGGACAGGAATCGCACCGCATTCCTGTTCAAATTGCATGTGATTCTTTGCAGTGCGATTTGTGCCCATTCATTTTTGTATCGATGCAGATCGCACCACAAAGTATCTGTTTTAGCATCGGGAGCATTTGGGCAAGTACTGATAATAGCACAAATGCTTGGTATTCGTGCATCCCTAATGTTTACTGTGACTTTGTTACTGTGAGTTTGTTTGGACCAAGCTGGCCCAAATTAACTTTTTTCTTTACTAATAGATGTGCCTGCTGGGCATGCTGTATGTAGCATCATTGACATACAGTATACAGCAATGTGTTCCAGCAGTGGGACAGGGACAAAATTGAGTCAACTGAACGCTGCTCAGTCAGTTACCCACAGCTTTATATTCTGTGAATAAATACAATCGATCTTCTGGCAGAAATCCTACCATTATGTGCCTGCCTCTCCACTGCAGCCAATCAGAGGAAACTCTATAGAGGAAGCTCTCGCTATCCCCGGGGTCTGTACACCTACTGTGGCTATTGTGAGGGGTCCCTACGCCTCCCACTCCATTTTTATTTTATTTAAATTATAGGCTTTACCTGCGGGAAAAAAAAACAAACACTTGCCTGTCCCTTTCCACCATTCACAGAACTCCTACTTATATTGCCCCACAATGCATCGTATGCAGTGAATGGAGGAGAAACCGTTGAATGACAGGAACTCCCTGATTCTGCAGATTCACAGAAAATGATGCTGTGATGAAACGCCTGGCACCCCGCTTGGGTGCTTCCGCCAAAGGGTGCTTCCTACTCTCCAAATCCTTCCAACAGACTGAAAGCTAATACCAGCCCTGTTACCCCAAGCTTCGTAAACAGGGGGCGGGTTGGGACTTTAAATGAGGCACAAAGTGTAGCAACCAAGTGCCTCCATTCCCGTTCAGTTAAAAATTAAAAAGGAGTTGGGACTTTAAATGAGGTGCGCTATAATGTCAGTAATGGGTAGTAAAGTAAACACATCAATAATTCAATATGTACATACTGGAGTGGAAATAGTAACATAATATTACACAATAATGTTGAGAGCAAGATTTATTATTCAAGACGCTCATCAACAATGTGATATAGAATGGTGTCCATGGTCCATAGTCCATAATAAGTGGATAGGAGGCTTGCCCCTAGTCCCCTCCAAAAGCCTCTGTCCCAGTTGGGTCTGTCACAGATGCATTGTGGGACAATATCAGTAGGAGTTCTGTGAATGGCAAAGGGGGCAGTTGGGTAAGAGGTGCAACTTTTCTCAGGAGCAGTGGAAGACAGCCACTCAGGTCAGTGTCCAGTGGCTCTGAGGATGCACAGCAAGATTTATTTATTTATTTTAGCAGCTACCTGAAGGTAATGGGATACACACCATTACACATAACTAACACAAAAAAATACTAAACGTCAACTTTAACATCAGTCTTTAAAAAATGACTTATTCCCTTACATTATTGTTTAAGGGGGTTGTAAAGGTTTGTGTTTTTTCACCTTAATGCATCCTATGCATTAAGGTGAAAAAACTACCTGGCAATGACGGCCCCCCCCGTTTACTTACCTGAGCCCGTTCACCTGCTGTGCGCGTCCCCCGGCGTCCTCTTCTCCACTGAGTCTGGCCGTTGATTGGATAGATAGGATAAGATTGATAGCAGTACAGCCATTGGCTCGCGCTGCTGTCAATCACATCCAATGACGCGGCACGCCAGGGGGCGGACTGAGTCATACACTCTGTGTCTATGGACACATGGTGTATGACAGGGGAGCGCACCCGCAAGCTAACCCCCTCAGGATAGAGCTTCCCAGAGGGGGGTTAGCTATTGCGGGGAGGAGCCGAGACAGCCGCCGAGGGACCCCAGAACAGAAGGATCAGGGGCCACTCTGAAAAACGAACTGCATAGTGGAGGCAAGTATAACATGTTTGTTATTTTTATAAAAAGAAAAACGAACCCATATATCCCCTTTAACGGTTTAGTAATTTTAGCAGACAAAGATGCCTGTTTTAATGCATAATAAATGGTATATTTGTTCTTGAACTTTATTGAATTGCTTTACTGCTGTTTGGAAATGTGTATTTATTCCTTTACCACTTAAGGACCGGGCCTCTTTTTTAGATGTGGTGTTTACAAGTTAAAAGCAGTTCTTATTTGCTAGAAAATTACTTAGAACCCCCAAACATTATACTTTTTTTTTTTTTCTAACACTCTAGAGAATAAAATGGCGGCCGTTGCAATACTTTCGGTCACACCGTATTTGCGCAGCGGTCTTACAAGCGCACTTTTTTTTGGGAAAAAATAAAACAACAGTTAAGTTAGCCCAATTTTTTTTTATGTTGTGAAAGATAATGTTATGCCGAGTAAATTGATACCCAACATGTCACGCTTCAAAATTGCACCCGCTCGTGGAATGGCGACAAACTTTTACCCTTAAAAATCTCCATAGGCGATGTTTAAAAAATTCTCCAGGTTGCATGTTTTGAGTTACAGAGGAGGTCTAGGGCTAGAATTATTGCTCTCGCTCTACCGACTGCGGCGATACCTCAAATGTGTGGTTTGAACACTGTTTTCATATGCAGCTCGGCGGGACAGGGCGCGTTTAAATTTTTTTTTTTTTTTATTATTTGTTTTGCCTTTTATTTTTTATTTTTAAACTGTTTAAAAAAAAAAAAAATGTTGTCACTTTTATTCCTATTACAAGGAATGTAAACATCCCTTGTAATAGAAAAAAAGGATGACAGGACCTCTTAAATATGAGATCTGGGATCAAAAAGACCTCAGTTCTCATATTTACACTAAAATGCAATAAAAAAAAAATTGTCATTTAAAAAAATGATTTAAAAAAAAAAAAAAAGGCCCTTTAAGAGCTATGGGTGGAAGTGACGTTTTGACGTCGCTTTCGCCCTGCAATGTCACGGAGACGGGTGGGGGCCATCTTCCCCTCATTCATCTCCATGCACAGCCACTGAGAGGACCGGATCGCCTCCGCGCTGCTGATAAAAGTGATCTCGTGGCGAATCCGCTGCAGAGACCACTTTTATCTTGTAGTTGACCGCCGGCCGAACACAAGGATACCGGGTTTATGGCAGCTAGCTGCTGCCATAGCAACGATATCCGTCCTCAAAGTAAGGACGTATATTGGCAGTCGGTAAGTGGTTAATGTATGAGTGTCATTGTGGATCAGCATTGTCTGAATGACACCCGTGCTATGCTCTCAAACTTCTGTGTTTAGAGTGCAACAGGGCAGACGCTCAGAGCGGGACCCAGAAGCCATTGAGAATCACTGGAGTAGCCATGTCTACTTCAATGATCTCCAGTTTCCAGGGGCATTGCCCAGGTATGGTGTATACATAGTTATGTACATTAGTCCAACCTAGACCAATGTACCTGTATAAAATATCCATACTTGCAGTTCCTCTTTAAATGTGACTTGCATCAAACAAGGCATCTAATACAGGTCCAGTTTAAACCTCCGATGTAGTTTCATGGATGGACTTGAAGTTGGAAATAAATACTTGGCAGCCAATAAGAGCAGTAAAGACCAAGTAGGGATGGAGATCCGATTCCCTCCAACATGTAAAGTGTATCTAAATCCCCAAAACAATAATGTAAAATTTTGCAACTTACAAGTCCTGAGACGTAGTGGCTGCATTCGTTTTCTTTTTAAGGCTTGCTTACCCTGATTTTTACTTGGTAGTCCTACCAGTAACACATTCTTGTCCTAGGATGATGACATTCACTCACTGTACTGTATTTGTGGAAATGCAGTGTTGTCACCCTATGACATAACCACAGAACACCTTCCCCTCTCTATTCCCTAAAGAGGAGGTGTTTTGTAGTCCACAGAAGAGAACTTGGAAAGCTGAAAAGTTGTTTGAACTTTCAGTTCAGTGCATAGGATGTTATAAGTAGGGATGCACCGATACCCTTTTTTTATTGAGTAATACGAGTACCAATACTTTCAGTAAAGTACTCGCTGATACAGAGTACCGGTACTTTGCGTTGCGATTTGCATCCATACAAAATGAATGCAGTGCGATTCCTGTCCAAATCGCATGCAACTTCCCTCGCCGCTTCTGTGTGAACCCAAGCTTGTTATAGTGATTTTGAGCCTGAATTCACACAGGTGCAGTGCGGGAAACATTCCCTGCATGATTGGTTTTTCTCTCCCATGGCTTTGTTCCCCACATCTCCAGCGGTTCCAACCATCCGCTGAACCCCGTCCTCATCCCCCCGGTTCCACTGTACCAGATTGCCGCGATCCCTCGCTGTCAGATGCCGAAAACCCACTTCACCGGTCTGGGGATTTAAAATCCCTGCGGCTTTCTCTCCTCTCCTTGCAGTGCTGACAGTAAGGGCTAGGCAGGCCATGGGAGAGGCAGGAGGAGGCCCAAGCCACAAATGCAGATGTCCGCAGGGGTATCGGGAGCCGGAGATGGTGAAACCCGTCATACAGGGAGGTTTCCCGCACCGCTGCTGTGTGAACTCAGGCTCAAAATCACTATGACAAGCCTGGGTTCACACAGGAGTGGTATGGAAAAACCACATGTGATTTAGACAGGAATCGCACCGCATTCCTGTTTAAATCGCATGCAATTCTTTGCAGTGCGATTTGCGCCCATTCATTTTATATGGATGCAAATCGCACCGCAAAGTAGTGGTTTTGGGTATCGGAGGCATTTTCACGAGTACTCGTGAAAATACTCGATATCGGCACTGGTGCATCCATAGTTACAAGTACACTGGCATTCCGACAGGATTTACAGGTATTTTTTGTACTTGCAGAAAATGTACCAAACCAAAAAAAATAAAACTGCAGCCACCACATGTACTATAAGGTTTGGTAAGCTGCAAAATATAACATTTTTGATCTTTGGTTTAGATCTATTTTACATTTTGAGCCTGGTTTAACATTTTATATTTCTTAATATTCTACCGTGAATCTAGTGTTCCCAGATTTGCTGATATAGTCCATCTAAATGCTCAACAGAGCAGTGAGCTGTACTTGAAAAGTAGACATATTCTGATGTTCACAAGAGAAGGTAAAAGCTTTCAGTGAGGAAGCCGAAATATTTTGTTGACTTTTCAGTCAAATGTCTCATTTACATATTTTTTTTTTTTTTAGTTTCATCAAAGCAAAACAGCCAGCAAAGCAAATTAAAATTACATGAACATGACAAGTAGAGATACAAAGAAGAGCATTTTTCATTTTGGAAAAATGCCAAAAATAGTAAAAGTTCAGACAGATGTTAAAGGGAAATTATAATGGTTTGGAGTTAGTTTTGTTTGTTTGTTATTTTTTGTTTTTTAACCCAGGCTAAAAAGTAGCTTTAAAGAGGTTGTAACCTCTTTTTGTAAAAAAAAAAAAAAAAAAAAGAGAGATGCTGTTCCTTTAATGCAGGTTAAACAGCATAGTACGTGTGCTGTCTAATCTGTCCCTTTCTATGCTGTAAAAAACCTGGTTGATCTTGCCTGTCCCTGTGTCCCCCTATGTAACCTGACCATGGTAATCATGGATGGTGATCCGTGGTCAGTTTACGTGTCTGTGTCATCCCACTGCTTTCCTTTCTCCCCCTTGCTGCCTGTTGGCTCCTGTGTATGAGCGATCTCCTCCCCGCCCCTCCCCTCCTGCCGCTATTAGTAGCTGGCAGTAAAGTCAGAGTAGGATTGCTGCCAGCCCCTCTTTTCTACCAAGGTATAATACACAATGGGGTTGATTTACTAAAACTGGTGCACTCAGAATCTGGTGGAGCTGTGCATGGTAGCAAATCGGCTTCTAACTTTAACTTGTTCAATTAAGATTTGACAATATAAACCTGTAAGCTGATTGGTTTCTCTGCAGAGCGGCAAAAGATTTTGCACTTTCCAATTTTAGTAAATCAACTCCAGTGTAAATGCTTGTTTAAAATGATGCCGCTAAATACCTTCTTTCAGATCACCTCTTTGTGGTCACATGACTTCCTGCCACTCTCCTCCCTCGATCTGAGGATTAGAGTGGGAAGGGCTGAGCGGACAGCACAGCAGTCACATGACCTCCCAGCTGACATCAGAGGGGGATCTCAGCCCCTCCCGCTGTATCCCTTAGATCGGGGGAGGAGAGCAGCTGGAGGCCATGTGACCGCTCAGAAACATCTGAAATAAGATATTTTTATAGGGGGCTGGCAGAAATTCTAATTTGACTTTACAATAACTTTAATGATTATAGATTTTTATGCCTCGTTGAGACTAGCAATGACATGCATATGTTTATAGGACATTTCTAAATGCATATAATTGCATAAAGTAAAAGTTTGGATTTAGGATGATACTATTTCTTTGCCAACTAAACAGATTTTACTGTAAGCATTAAAGGCACACTGGGAACTTCTTCAGGTTATAAAAAGGGGACAGCTTTCCCCCCAAAAGCTTGCACTGTAAGTGGTTTAATTTAATTAGCCAATAAATATCAACCACAATCCAGACTTCTAATTTGTCAATGGCTAACATTATACAACACTCAGCTGCATATAAATACATGTAGTAATTGTAAATGGTATAGTTCACACCAGGGATGTACAGTCAGGGGAGGCAGGGCCATGAACATTAAAAAAAATCGAGCTTCGAGGGTCGTAGCTCGGTGACCTGGGGTCACAGAGACCCTAAATTTGGAGGGTATGTAGCCTAAGTCCTACCCCATTGGGGCTCCTACGACCTATGGTTCCAGAGATATGGGGCTTCTTGCGCAGCCTGTCAGAAGCTAAATACAGAGCAGCCACTTTAACCACTTGCCGACCGCCTAACGCAGATATACTGCGGCAGAATGGCACGGGCAGGCAAAATCACGTACCCATACGTGATCTGCCTCCCGCGGGCGGGGGGTCCGATCGGACCCCCCCCCGGTGCCATCGGCGGTCGGCATCTGACTGGGAGCGTCGGGAGGCGAGGGGGAGACCATCCGATCGTGGCCCCCCCCTCGCGATCGCTCCCAGCCAATGGAAATCCTCCTCTGCCTGTGTGTCGTTTCACACAGGCAGAGGATGTGATGTCATCTCTCCTCGGTCTGGCAGTTTCCGTTCCAGCGCCGAGGGGAGATGACAAGTGAGTGCACAACACACACACACACACAGTAGAACATGCCAGGCATACTTTACACCCCCGATCCCCCCCCGATCGCCCCCCGATCCCCCCCCAATCACCCCCCCCCCCCCTGTCACAAACTGACATTAGCAGTATTTTTTTTTTTTTTTTTTTCTGATTACTGCATAGTGTCAGTTTGTGACAGTTAGTGTTAGGGCAGTGAGTATTACCCCCCTTTAGGTCTAGGATACCCCCCTAACCCCCCCTAATAAAGTTTTAACCCCTTGATCACCCCCCATCACCAGTGTCGCTAAGCGATCATTTTTCTGATCGCTGTATTAGTGTCGCTGGTGACGGTAGTTAGGAACGTAAATATTTAGGTTCGCCGTCAGTGTTTTATAGCGTCAGGGACCCCCCTATACTACCTAATAAATGTTTTAACCCCTTGATTGCCCCCTAGTTAACCCTTTCACCACTGATCACTGTATAACCGTTACGGTTGACGCTGGTTAGTTCGTTTATTTTTTATAGTGTCAGGACACCCGCCGTTTATTACCGAATAAAGGTTTAGCCCCCTGATCGCCCGGCGGTGATATGCGTCGCCCCAGGCAGCGTCAAATTAGCGCCAGTACCGCGAACACCCACGCACGCAGCATATGCCTCCCTTAGTGGTATAGTATCTGATCGGATCAATATCTGATCCGATCAAATCTATACTAGCGTCCCCAGCAGTTTAGGGTTCCCGAAAACGCAGTGTTAGCGGGATCAGCCCAGATACCCGCTAGCACCTGCGTTTTGCCCCTCCGCCCAGCCCAGCCCACCCAAGTGCAGTATCGATCGATCACTGTCACTTACAAAACACTAAACGCATAACTGCAGCGTTCGCAGAGTCAGGCCTGATCCCTGCGATCGCTAACAGTTTTTTTGGTAGCGTTTTGGTGAACTGGCAAGCACCAGCCCCAGGCAGCGTCAGATTAGCGCCAGTACCGCTAACACCCACGCACGCACTGTACACCACCCTTAGTGGTATAGTATCTGATCGGATCAATATCTGATCCGATTAGATCTATACTAGTGTCCCCAGCAGTTTAGGGTTCCCAAAAACGCAGTGTTAGCGGGATCAGCCCAGATACCTGCTAGCACCTGCGTTTTGCCCCTCCGCCCAGCCCGGCCCAGCCCACCCAAGTGCAGTATCGATCGATCACTGTCACTTACAAAATACTAAACGCATAACTGCAGCGTTCGCAGAGTCAGGCCTGATCCCTGCGATCGCTAACAGTTTTTTTGGTAGCGTTTTGGTGAACTGGCAAGCGCCAGCGGCCTAGTACACCCCGGTCGTAGTCAAACCAGCACTGCAGTAACACGTGGTGACGTGGCGAGTCCCATAAGTGCAGTTCAAGCTGGTGAGGTGGCAAGCACAAGTAGTGTCCCGCTGCCACCAAAAAGACAAACACAGGCCCGTCGTGCCCATAGTGCCCTTCCTGCTGCATTCGCCAATCCTAATTGGGAACCCACCGCTTCTGCAGCGCCCGTACTTCCCCCATTCACATCCCCAACCAAATGCAGTCGGCTGCATGAGAGGCATTTTTATGTCCTCCCGAGTACCCCTACCCAGCGAACCCCCCAAAAAAAGATGTTGTGTCTGCAGCAAGCGCGGATATAGACGTGACACCCGCTATTATTGTCCCTCCTGTCCTGACAATCCTGGTCTTTGCATTGGTGAATGTTTTGAACGCTACCATGCACTAGTTGACTATTAGCGTAGGGTACAGCATTGCACAGACTAGGCGCACTTTCACAGGGTCTCCCAAGATGCCATCGCATTTTGAGAGACCCGAACCTGGAACCGGTTACCGTTATAAAAGTTAGTTACAAAAAAAGTGTAAAAAAAAAAAAAATATATGAAATAAAAAAAATAGTTGTTGTTTTATTGTTCTCTCTCTCTCTATTCTCTCTCTCTATTGTTCTGCTCTTTTTTACTGTATTCTATTCTGCAATGTTTTATTGTTATTGTTATTGTTATTGATTGTTATTGTTATTGATTGTTATTGTTATTGTTATTATGTTTTATCATGTTTGTTTTTCAGGTGTGTAATTATTTACACTTTACTGTGCTTTATTGTTAACCATTGTTAACCATTTTTTTGTCTTCAGGTACGCCATTCACGACTTTGAGTGGTTATACCAGAATGATGCCTGCAGCTTTAGGTATCATCTTGGTATCATTCTTTTCAGCCAGCGGTCGGCTTTCATGTAAAAGCAATCCTAGTGGCTAATTAGCCTCTAGACTGTTTTTACAAGCAGTGGGAGGGAATGCCCCCCCCCCCCCCAACATCTTCCGTGTTTTTCTCTGGCTCTCCTGTCTCAACAGGGAACCTGAAAATGCAGCCGGTGATTCAGCCAGCTGACCATAGAGCTGATCAGAGACCAGAGTGGCTCCAAACATCTCTATGACCTAAGAAACCGGAAGCTACGAGCATTTTATGACGTAGATTTCGCCGGATGTAAACAGCGCCATTGGGAAATTGGGAAAGCATTTTATCACACTGATCTTGGTGTGATCAGATGCTTTGAGGGCAGAGGAGAAATCTAGGGTCTAATAGACCCCAATTTTTGCAAAAAAGAGTACCTGTCACTACCTATTGCTATCATAGGGGATATTTATATTCCCTGAGATAACAATAAAAATGATTTAAAAAAAAAAAAATGAAAGGAACAGTTTAAAAATAAGATAAAAAAATAATAATAATAAAGAAAAAAAAAAAAAAAAAAAAAAAAAGCACCCCTGTCCCCCCTGCTCTCGCGCTAAGGTGAACGCAAGCGTTGGTCTGGCGTCAAATGTAAACAGCAATTGCACCATGCATGTGAGGTATCGCCGCGAAGGTCAGATCGAGGGCAGTAAGTTTAGCAGTAGACCTCCTCTGTAAATCTAAAGTGGTAACCTGTAAAGGCTTTTAAAGGCTTTTAAAAATGTATTTAGTTTGTCGCCACTGCACGTTTGTGCGCAATTTTAAAGCATGTCATGTTTGGTATCCATGTACTCGGCCTAAGATCATCTTTTTTATCTCATCAAACATTTTGGCAATATAGTGTGTTTTAGTGCATTAAAATGTAAAAAAGTGTGTTTTTTCCCCAAAAAATGCGTTTGAAAAATCGCTGCGCAAATACTGTGTGAAAAAAAAAAATGAAACACCCACCATTTTAATCTGTAGGGCATTTGCTTTAAAAAAAATATATAATGTTTGGGGGTTCAAAGTAATTTTCTTGCAAAAAAAAATTATTTTTTTATGTAAACAATAAGTGTCAGAAAGGGCTTTGTCTTCAAGTGGTTAGAAGAGTGGGTGATGTGTGACATAAGCTTCTAGATGTTGTGCATAAAATGCCAGGACAGTTCAAACCCCCCCCAAATGACCCCATTTTGGAAAGTAGACACCCCAAGCTATTTGCTGAGAGTCATGTTGAGTCCATGGAATAATTTATATTGTGACACAAGTTGCGGGAAAGAGACAATTTTTTATTTTTTTTATTTTTTTTTGCGCAAAGTTGTCACTAAATGATATATTGCTCAAACATGCCATGGGAATATGTGAAATTACACCCCAAAATACATTCTGTTGCTTCTCCTGAGTACGGGGATACCACATGTGTGGGACTTTTTGGGAGCCTAGCCACGTACGGGACCCCGAAAACCAAGCACCGCCTTCAGGCTTTCTAAGGCCGTAAATTTTTGATTTCACTCTTCACTGCCTATCACAGTTTCGGAGGCCATGGAATGCCCAGGTGGCACAAAACCCCCCCAAATGACCCCATTTTGGAAAGTAGACACCCCAAGCTTTTTGATGAGAGGTATAGTGAGTATTTTGCAGACCTCACTTTTTGTCACAAAGTTTTGAAAATTGAAAAAAGAAAAAAAAAAAATTTTTTTCTCGTCTTTCTTTATTTTCAAAAACAAATGAGAGCTGCAAAATACTCACCATGCCTCTCAGCAAATAGCTTGGGGTGTCTACTTTCCAAAATGGGGTCATTTGGGGGGGGTTTGTGCCACCTGGGCATTCCATGGCCTCCGAAACTGTGATAGGCAGTGAGGAGTAAAATCAAAAATGTACGCCCTTAGAAATCCTGAAGGCGGTGCTTGGTTTTCGGGGTCCCGTACGCGGCTAGGCTCCTAAAAAGTCCCACACATGTGGTATCCCCGTACTCAGGAGAAGCAGCTAAATGTATTTTGGGGTGCAATTCCACATATGCCCATGGCCTGTGTGAGCAATATATCATTTAGTGACAACTTTGTGCAAAAAAAAAAAAAAAAAAAAAAAATTTGTCACTTTCCCGCAACTTGTGTCAAAATATAAAACATTCCATGGACTCAACATGCCTCAAAGCAAATAGCTTGGGGTGTCTACTTTCCAAAATGGGGTCATTTGGGGGGGTTTTATGTCATCTGGGCATTTTATGGCCTTCAAAACTGTGATAGGTAGTGAGGAATAAAATCAAAAATGTACGCCCTTAGAAATCCTGAAGGCGGTGCTTGGTTTTCGGGGCCCCGTACGCGGCTAGGCTCCCAAAAAGTCCCACACATGTGGTATCCCCGTACTCAGGAGAAGCAGCTAAATGTATTTTGGGGTGCAATTCCACATATGCCCATGGCCTGTGTGAGCAATATATCATTTAGTGACAACTTTTTGTAATTTTTTTTTTTTTTTTTTTTTTTTTGTCATTATTCAATCACTTGGGACAAAAAAAATGAATATTCAATGGGCTCAACATGCCTCTCAGCAAATTCCTTGGGGTGTCTACTTTCCAAAATGGGGTCATTTGTGGGGGTTTTGTACTGCCCTGCCATTTTAGCACCTCAAGAAACGACATAGGCAGTCATAAATTAAAGGCTGTGTAAATTCCAGAAAATGTACCCTAGTTTGTAGACGCTATAACTTTTGCGCAAACCAATAAATATACACTTATTGACATTTTTTTTACCAAAGACATGTGGCCGAATACATTTTGGCCTAAATGTATGACTAAAATTGAGTTTATTGGATTTTTTTTAGAACAAAAAGTAGAAAATATCATTTTTTTTCAAAATTTTCGGTCTTTTTCCGCGTATAGCGCAAAAAATAAAAACGGCAGAGGTGATCAAATACCATCAAAAGAAAGCTCTATTTGTGGGAAGAAAAGGACGCAAATTTCGTTTGGGTACAGCATTGCATGACCGCGCAATTAGCAGTTAAAGCGACGCAGTGCCGAATTGTAAAAAGTGCTCTGGTCAGGAAGGGGGTAAAACCTTCCGGGGCTGAAGTGGTTAAATACAAGCTGAAACTCTCTGTTTGCAGCAGACTGAGAGGATGAGCTCACAGTGCCTCCCACTTCTTGTCAGAGGCACTGAGTTCAATGAACAGCTTGGAGTCTTGGACCAATGGTAAAGTACCATTGGTCCCAGCTGTCCAATAAAAATGCTGCAGTGGAGGCTCTCCTCTCACTGCAGTGTCATAGAAGGGGCATGTGTCTAAAAGACAAATGCTCCCTTCCAACCCAGCCCTCTTATCTACAAGGAAAAAACATGTGTTTATGGGTATAAGATTTACCCACAATCCCATGTTTTTCTCACACAGTTAAGAGGGAGAAACTGATTCTGTTGAAAAGGCACTGTTAGAGCCCTTTCACACTGGGGCGGGGGGCGGCGTCGGCGGTAAAACGTCGCTATTATTAGCGGCGTTTTACCGTCGGTATGCGGCCGCTAGCGGGACGGTTTTACTCCCCGCTAGCGGCCGAGAAAGGGTTAAATACCACCACAAAGCGCCTCTGCAGAGGCGCTTTGCCGGCGGTATAGCCGCGCCGTCCCATTGATTTCAATAAGCAGGAGCGGTAAAGGAGCGGTATACACTCCGCTCCTTCACCGCTCCAAAGATGCTGCTGGCAGAACTTTTTTTACCGTCCTGCCAGCGCATCGCTTCAGTGTGAAAGCCCTCGGGGCTTTCACACTGGAATGAAAGTAGCGGCACTTTCGGGTCGGTTTGCAGGCGCCATTATTAGCGCAATAGCGCCTGCAAACCGCCCCAGTGTGAAAGGGCTCTTATATTAAAGCTAAATCATATATTTATATGCTATATGTTATGACACAATAATTTTTTATTTATCTATTTACTGTGAAATTACTGGTAGGAAGTTATAACTTTAAACTTCAGTAATTTGTCCGTTAAGCCACCTGCTTGAGTACAGTATTTGAAAATATAGTAAATTACCTTAAAAACAATATATAAAAATTATTTGTATATTACTTACTTATTGTAATTACCCCTTGCCACCCAGGCCAATTCTGACACTTCTCTCCTACATGTAAAAATCATCAAATTACTCAGAACCCCCAAACATTATATATATATTGTTTTAGCAGACACCCTAAGGAATAAAATGGTGGTTGTTGCAACTTTTTATATCACACGGTATTTGTGCAGCAATTTTTTTTAAACGCATTTTTTTGGGGGGAAAAAATTGTTTCAAGAATAAAAAAAAAACCACTAACGTTAGTCCGATTTTTTTTTTTTTTTTTTTTGTATTATGTGAAAGATGTTACGCCGAGAAAATACATACCTAACATGTCATACTTTAAAATTGCGCACACTTGTGGAATGGCCCCAAACTTCAGTACTTATAAATCTCCATAGGTGATGCTTTTACAGGTTTACATGTTTAGAGTTACAGAGGAGGTCTAGTGCTAGAGTTATTGCTCTCGCTCGAACGATCGCGGCATATGTTACCCGTGTGTATCTGGCTCTGATACTAGCCGGTGCCTCACCAGCCACTGACCTCACTGTGCATCCCTGGTTCACACTGTGTTTAAACACAAAAATCCCTGTTCTGTCAGGGGAGAGGAGACATGTCATTTGTTCCTACTAAGTAGGAACAATGATGTGTCTCCCCCCTAGTCAGTCCTATCCCCATACAGTTGGACCACACTAGGGAACACACATTTAACCCCTTGATCACCCCCTAGTGTTTAACCCCTTCCCTGCCAGTGACATATATACAGTAATCAGTGCATATTTATAGCACTGATCGCTGTATTAATGTCAATGGTCCCAAAAATGTGTCAAGTGTCCAATCTGTCCATCACAATGTTGCAGTGATGCTAAAAATCGCAGATCACCGCCATTACTAGTAAAAAAAAATGATAAAAATGGCATAAATATTTCCCATAGTTTGTAGACGCTATCACTTTTGCGCAAACCAATCAATATACGCTTATTGCGATTTTTTTTTTTTTTTTTTTTTTTTTTTACCAAAAATATGTAAAAGAATATATATCGGCCTAAACTTATGAAGAAATTTAAAAATAATTTGGGGGATATTTATTATAGCAAAAAGTAAAAAATATATTGTTTTTTTTTCAAAGTTGTTGCTCTTTTTTTGTTTATAGCGCAAAAGCTCTATTGATGGGTGAAAAAAAGGACGCAAATTTCGTTTGGGTACAGCGTCGCATGACCGCGCAATTTTCAGTTAAAGCGACACAGTGCCAAATTGTAAAAAGTGATGGTCAGGAAGGGGGTAAAATCTTCCGGAGCTGAAGTGGTTAAAATTCTATGCGTCCACGGGTAGATTAGATACTCAGACTGCATCTAAACGCATGTAGGTGCAAATACGTTTAAACGCAGCACAACTTGATCTGGGAAGCAAAAGGTTTGTTTATACTTCCTAGATACTTTCTGCTGCATTTATTTAAACAAAACACATTAGACAAGTGTGAATGGCGTTCAGCTACAATCTTGATGATCTACTCTTTTAACTATAATTTGATTAAAAGATAAAAGAAATACCTGCGCTATGATGGACAACAATAACGTACAGCAGCTAAGCACTATAACCCAGATAGTAGACACATAAGCAGATATATAGAAGAAAAGTGCAGCGCTATAATTTGATAAATATGTGTGTGCCACAAATTATTAAAATGCAAAAGTGCAAACAATATCCATAGTGTAAACCATAAATCATGAAAATCAATAAAAAATAATCAGTACAGCGCACAACAGCAATTGATTAAACAAATGTCCAATATATCAATACTGTAGTGCACAAATGACAAATATCCATATTTTATTAAGGTTAATAAGTGACTTGAGTTCATAAACAAAATCCTGGTGCGCTGTGAAGTGAATCATTCATAGATAGTGGGACATGAGATAGACTTGACCACGTGAGATCACCACCACAGAGAGACAGGAGGCTTACAGTACCAGTGAGCCAGTGACCTCTCGTTACATGCAGCATTACAATCGCCATCCATTAAAAGCCTTTTTTTTTTTTTTTTTTTTTTTTTAGCAATATTGCGCTATTGGTGTCTTTTTGCTTTTTCTTTTTTATATTCATTCACTTGCACCTTTGTCTGTGGGACTTGACTGGACTACCGCTCAGTGCCTGTGGAAACCATCCAGTGGTGAAGGCCCAGCATGCTGGGACATCTTTTCAGGCTCCAGTTATCAGGATACTTCCCCAACAAGATCTCAGATCCAACAAGCCTTGTATGACCCCCCCTGAATAAGGGCGGTCACTGGCTTTCTGGTAAGGCTCCTGTCTCTCTGTGGTGGTGGTCTCACGTGGTCAAATCTATATTCTCTTATTAATTTTAATAGAATATGGATTTTTGTATTTTGTGCACTATTGATATTTTGGACATTTGTTTAAATTAATTGCTGTTGTGCACTGTACTGATTATTTTTTATTAACTATAATTTGAGTTTAAAGTGGCGCTAAACATTTGCTTACTTTGTTACCTCCCCTTTTGCAAATGCTAAACATTTTTAATGTTTTTCTTACCATTTTTCTTTTCTTTCTTTTTTTTTTTGTTGGTAAATGTTGCTTCTCTTCTGCGTTTCTGGCCTAGGACAGGCCCCACTGCCTCCTGGTATTGCTACGTCACAACTATTCCAGGAGGCAGTGTATTAGTAAGCTGCAATTTGTGCACAGGCGTGACGGATGTGTGCACGTGCGCACTAATGTTGTGTGGCACTACAGTGCCCATCTACCAGAAGCTTGGCTGCGTTTGTGCAGACATGCTACCGGTCTCTGCCAGCTCCCAAATGCCTGGAAGAGAGTTCTGTTTTAAAATCCATATCAACCAGATTCCTCGGACTGTCAGTGTGTTCCTGGATAGGATTGTAGCCTCTTGTTCCACACTTCTGAATGTGTGCAAATTCTCTCACTGAAATCTGCAGAGGGTGGTGCTCAGAACCAGGGAAATTGCTGACTCAGAAATTATTGGTAATTATAGGGGTGTAATGAGCACTGCGAAGGTGAGTGAGAGCATGAACATTCGTCACTAAGCAGACAGGCGGCGTCCCGGGTCAGTGTAGATGCAGCATTTTCATGTTTGACTAGAGTGTACTGTACAAAACAAAATATGCGTTATGATTCACGTTTCCCTACTTCCTTTATTTTCTTTGTTGCAGAGATTTCACTTTCCTCTATTTATGACTCTTGTGCATCTGCTTATGATTTTCATTTTGTCATCGGTAAGTCGAGTACTGATGACCTGCTATAGCGGCCGTGCACGCGTTATCCTGCCGTGGTCAGACTACCTCAAAAAAGTGGCCCCTACAGGTACAGGCAACATTCTATCCTTTGTTTCTATCCTTTGTTTAGTACCATATATTATAGTTTGTGGTTTATTTTCTAAATATTTTTATTGAAGATTCAAAAAAAGATTACCCATTTCCAATACTTATAAACATAGGAAAGGAAGTATACCAAAGTATAATAACAATACATGCATTGAGGTTCAAGAAATATTGAAGGTGTAACCTGTGGATATATTTCAATGAGCACACCTCTTACATAATTTTGCTCAATGAGCTATAGCATAATATTCTACAAAAAAAGATATAAAGAGAGAGGAGTATACCTGTGCCCATTTTCCCTGTCGCTCCTGTAGGTGCAATATGGAGAGAGAGAGGGAACATAGGATCACAAGATCATAAAGCCTTTGCATAGGTCCCCATGAATTGTGAACCCAACGTGGGTGAGAGGGTGTAGCGGAAAGCCGTAATGACTATCAAAATTCTGCCACATCCCCTCCCACACTGCGCTTGTAACATAAGGTCTTTTGTTGTATAGCTCACTGGCAGATTAATAGGAACCTATAAGAGAAGAAACCTGCAGAGGAAGAAACAGAAAAAAAAAGGGGGAGGGGCAGTAAAGAGACGAAAAGGGGGGGAATAAAGTGAGAGGAAGTGTGCACCCCATCTTATCAGAGCATGACTAACTGATAATACTTCATAAAGCATCCGATAAGTAATCCTGTTTGTTAACTAGTATTGCTGAAAGGCGTTCATTGAACGTGATCCAGGACAACTTATTTTTCACCAGGTCCAGGGGAATCGTAGATGATATCCAGGACCTGGCAATTGCAATCCTAGCTGCCATGAATATAAATGCTGTAAGTTTCCTCATGTGTCCTGGCGCCTTCCCATTCGAGCTTCACAGTAATGCTTACTGAAGCAATTTAATAAGGTTCACCAGAATCAGTGAATATATAAAGTTATAAATGCGAATCCAAAATCGTTTGACTTTTGGGCAGTGGCCACCATATGTGGAACACTGTGCCTTCCATGCCACATTCCCCGAAACACAAGGGGGAAACCCCCAGGACACACTTCCACCCTCACCGGTACCATGAACCACCTCGGCAAAACTTTGTAGTTAGCTTGGATCAATGAAGTATTAAGCTGGCCATACACCATACAATTTTCCTGTTCAATTTTCTTTAGATTTACCTTCAACTATGTAGTACAAGGGCCTGCCTGATTGCATCCAAATTGAAAGTGTTTAGGTTTGACCTCCTATTATATGGTTTTGGTAAATCTAAAGGAAAGTTGAACAGGAAAATTGAATAGTGTATGGCCAGCCTTAATGTAGGATTTTGAGGCATATTGAGCCTTTCTAAACCATTCATTAACCTCAAATGTTTCACCTATGTCTTGCTCCCATTTATCCATATAAAACAACTTTTCCAATTTAGATGTCAAAAGAGAATACATTTTTGATATGTGACTTGTAGTCTTTGGTTTCTGATTCAATGTTTTTATTGAAGGTTAACATACAAATAATCTTTGGCCATGATATCATAAAAACCTGTGGTACCTAAAATTCTCCATAAGCAACTCTTTAAAAGCTTACAGCTCATCAGTTTACAGTGAATTATGGTCCTAAAATTATTGCTCTCACTCTGCTATTCAAGGCGATACCTCACAAGTGTGGTGCAGTCGCAGTCTACATACACATGCGCACGCTATACATTTTGCACTTCTGGGTGTGTGCAAAGTGACAGAGTTGCATTCAATTTTTTTTTTATTATTACATTGTATTATATTTTTTATTTTATTTTTTTACTTTTCCTCGTTTAGCCCCCTATGTGATAGCATTGGGCAGGTGGCAGGTTCTCTTCATGGAAAAGACCCCCAATGTCTCCAGTGCCCTTTAAAGCAGCCAAGAAGGCACATCTTGATTAGTTGCTTCCCTGGGCACAATACTTGAGGAATGACTGCTCTGAAACTAGAAAATCTCAGAGCTGACACTTCTGGCTTCATAAACAGCAGGGGAAATTGAGGAATGGATGTTCCTCAATCTCTTTCCACCTGGCATCCTGAAGACCGTCTTTTGTGGTACTGGGCTCGAGGGAAGAGAAAGAGAACGATGGAGAGAAGGGAGTGGGCATACCACATGCACTGTAAAAGTGATTGGGTGGCTATACAACCATCCAGATCACTTTAACCATAACAGCCAGGAGCCGGCTGAACAAAACAAACACAAGCTTATGGCTGCTACTGTATTTCAGCTTGCACAAATGCTTCTGATATTCATGACCCCTTTGTGTACAGATCTTTAATGTTTAACCCCCCCCCCCCCGAACATATCTTAGCATTATATTCTTTTACCTTGTTCTTGTAGTGCGAAAACTCTTTCATTACTCCAGTAGCTACTGGGAGGAGGAATCAGGGTGCTTTTTTCAGTTCTTAGAGAAGTAATAAAGCTCTACATAAAGATCTACATTACTCAAGAGCCCTTTCCCTGCATACAGTGGTGTTGATTTAAAGGCAAATAGAAAGTTCCCCCTGCAGAGTGCAATTTCTCTTGAAAAGTGAATAACCTGTTTGCCTTTAGTAAATCAACCCCATTGTTTGGGCAGGTTTTGGGAGTCAAGGCAGCGGCATTGTTTTGCTGGGAAAGAAATCCATGTATGCCTTTGGAGAGGGTAGGGGTGGTAGGGCTAGGTGGCATTCTGTAGTGCAGCATTGGCAGCCCCTTAATGGAAGTTAAAGTATAAGTTCACTTTTACAAAAAAATAAAAATAAATGCACATTTTTTTTGCAGGTAAAAAAATATGCATTTATTATTATTTTTTGTTAGGGACCTGTAAAGCATTTTACCCACGATCAGATCCAGGATGCAGGGTGGGTGCAGTCCTGAAAACTGTCAATCTGTCTGCCTGTACTTCCAATAGGGGCAGGCAGTTGCACCCTGACAGGAATCTCAATGAACTACCAAGAGCGCTCAACAGCACTCTTGTAGTTTATTGAGAGCTACAAGCCGACAGCCACAAAGGCTGTCGGTACTTGTAGTTTTCCCATTCACAGAACACTGTGACTGGATGAAGCGGCCGGGCGGGTGGAGTTTATGACAGCTATCGGCGGAAAGAAGATCCCCCACTAGCTGTAAAAATGGGGACTGGGGGGGGGGATGCAGGGGCCAGTGCATTTGTAACATGTTACATCCTGTATATTGGTGAAACATGTTACAAAAGGTGAACTTATCCTTTAAGAGCTTACTGGATCCTGTCTGGAAGGATCACCAGGTAATTTTCTGTACTTGCATTGTTTTTAAAGGGTCAAAGCATTATGCATGTATTGCAGAGATGTGACTAAGTGTCCCAGGACCTGCACATCAAGTTAAGACCTGCTGTATGGTAGTGAATGGCAGTCTCGGCCTGGACCCCCGACAGGCCTCGCTCCAACGCGTTTCACTCCGGTCACCAGAGTTTATTCATGGGGAGGAGTCACCATGAGTAAGCTCCGGTGGCCGGAGTGTAACGCGTTGGAGGCATGACCTGGTCGGGGTCCAGGCTGAGGCTCATATACTATCATACAGCAAGTCTTGACTTGATGTGAGGCTGGGACTCTTAGTCACTCTCTCTACCTTTGCCTGGAGCATAGACAAGCTCCTTTCCCAGCCAGCACTCACAGCGGTGGGCACAGGATTTCATTCCCATACAGCCTGAGCGGCCTACACACATATCCTTGGTATTGCAGAGATGTATTGCATATGTTTTTTTTTAGTTTACCCAGACATATAGTTTAAATAGAAAATTACACTTGTTCCTGACAGTGTTGGCTTGCACATTGCAGAATTTTAACTATTGCTATTTATGTTCAGCTTTGGCCACTGCTCTGGACATTGGACTTTCTAATTGGAGCTTCCTGTACATCACTGTGTCACTGTGAGTTGGTAAGGCCTACATTAATCATCAGAGAGAACAATGTTTGTACAAGTGCTGTTATGTTTTTTTTTTATTCTGTTACCACCAGGTACACCATGACGAAGTCCTCTGCAGTTCTCTTCATCCTTTTCTTCTCCCTCCTATTTAAGTTAGAGGAACTGGTGAGTCACCGGAGGAATGTGCAGGGTGGATAGGGAGTGAACGGGAATACATAGGGATCTATGTATTTATTATATGACAGCTAAATTACCTTTAGGCAACACAACAGCACCAATCTGCCAAGTTTTTTGTGATTGATGCCTTGCAAATGCAGCCATGTTTATTTCAAAATTTCACACAAACAAGCTCTCTGGCTTGATGAAACACATTAATTAGGCTGAACGAATAGGATCAGTTTCACGGATCCAAAAAAAGCAGTTTTATTTCAGAAGACTCAAGTTCGTACTTGTTTAATCCAATATGGCAACATACCATAACGCTTATTTTTTTAGATTTGAGAAGAAACAGCCATATACAGATTACTGTAGATGTTGGTAGTTCTTTCCACTGGTACTGTGTACACTCTTGTACAACTATACTGTTATTATTCACAGAAAAATGTAAATGGATAGTAGACTCTTTCTGTATGACCTATGAACTTTAACCTGTGTTATCAATCCTGCTTTCTGCAGAGACCGGCCCTTATTCTAGTGGTTTTACTCATTTCCGGAGGCCTTTTTATGTTCACATTCAAGTCAACTCAGTTTGACACCAGGGGTTTCATTTTGGTACTTGCTGCTTCCTGCCTTGGTGGGATCAGATGGACTCTGACCCAGATCCTCATGCAGAAGGCCGAGCTGGGTAAGTACTGGGTGATGGCTGGTTGGTATGTTCATTTTTATGTAGCAATTATATTTTTATATCATATGAGATAAGTGCAGCTTTTTGCTGAACCATCATGAATAGCCTTTTTATTTTGCTTTTTGGTGGCCTCTGAAAACTTCAAGCTGAAGTTCGGGCACAAAAATATTCATTTTAACTAGGGTTGCACCGATACCGAGCATTTGCACAAGTACTTGTACTCATGCAAATGCTCCGATGCCTAATTCGATACCTAATGCTTCTCCTCCTCTCCCTTCCCCGGCTTTCAGCTGCTTTATTGAAAGCTTTACAGGGAGACTGGTGATTGTAACTGCCACCACCGCTGCACCGATCACCCCCGACTGTCCCCTGTATCTCCCTCCGGCTCCCCGGGTCCTCCGTGTCCTCCTCTGGTCCCCCTCTGTGTCCTCTTCCGGGTCCCCCTCTGTGTCCTCTTCCGGGTCCCCCTCTGTGTCCTCTTCCGGGTCCCCCTCTGTGTCCTCTTCCGGGTCCCCCTCTGTGTCCTCTTCCGGGTCCCCCTCTGTGTCCTCTTCCGGGTTCCCCTCTGTGTCCTCTTCCAGTTCCCCTCTGTGTCCTCTTCCGGGTCCCCCTCTGTGTCCCCCTCTGTGTCCCCCTCTGTGTCCCCCTCTGTGTCCCCCTCTGTGTCCCCCTCTGTGTCCCCCTCTGTGTCCCCCTCTGTGTCCCCCTCTGTGTCCCCCTCTGTGTCCTCCTCCGGGTCCCCCTCTGTGTCCTCCTCCGGGTCCCCCTCTGTGTCCTCCTCCGGGTCCCCCTCTGTTTCCTCTTCCGGGTCCCCCTCTGTTTCCTCTTCCGGGTCCCCCTCTGTTTCCTCTTCCGGGTCCCCCTCTGTTTCCTCTTCCGGGTCCCCCTCTGTTTCCTCTTCCGG
The DNA here is from genome assembly GCA_037952925.1 of Lithobates clamitans. Lineage (NCBI taxonomy): Eukaryota > Metazoa > Chordata > Amphibia > Anura > Ranidae > Lithobates > Lithobates clamitans. Next base: position 161,780 of record JBBGZY010000790.1, read on the forward strand.
GTCCCCCTCTGTTTCCTCTTCCGGGTCCCCCTCTGTTTCCTCTTCCGCCTCTGTGTCCTGCTCCGGGTCCCCCTCTGTGTCCTGCTCCGGGTCCCCCTCTGTGTCCCCCTCTGGGTGCCCCTCTGTGTCCTCCTCTGGTACCCCTCTGTGTCCTCTTCCGGGTCCCCCTCTGTGTCCTCTTCCGGGTCCCCCTCTGTGTCCTCTTCCGGGTCCCCCTCTGTGCCCTCTTCCGGGTCCCCCTCTGTGCCCTCTTCCGGGTCCCCCTCTGTTTCCTCTTCCGGGTCCCCCTCTGTTTCCTCTTCCGGGTCCCCCTCTGTTTCCTCTTCCGGGTCCCCCTCTGTTTCCTCTTCCGGGTCCCCCTCTGTTTCCTCTTCCGGGTCCCCCTCTGTTTCCTCTTCCGGGTCCCCCTCTGTTTCCTCTTCCGGGTCCCCCTCTGTGTCCTCTTCCGGGTCCCCCTCTGTGTCCTCTTCGGGGTCCCCCTCTGTGTCCTCTTCCGGGTCCCCCTCTGTGTCCTCTTCCGGGTCCCCCTCTGTGTCCTCTTCCGGGTCCCCCTCTGTGTCCTCTTCCGGGTCCCCCTCTGTGTCCTCTTCCGGGTCCCCCTCTGTGTCCTCTTCCGGGTCCCCCTCTGTGTCCTCTTCCGGGTCCCCCTCTGTGTCCTCTTCCGGGTAGCCCTCTGTGTCCTCTTCCGGGTCCCCCTCTGTGTCCTCTTCCGGGTCCCCCTCTGTGTCCTCTTCCGGGTCCCCCTCTGTGTCCTCTTCCGGGTCCCCCTCTGTGTCCTCTTCCGGGTCCCCCTCTGTGTCCTCTTCCGGGTCCCCCTCTGTGTCCTCTTCCGGGTCCCCCTCTGTGTCCTCTTCCGGGTCCCCCTCTGTGTCCTCTTCCGGGTCCCCCTCTGTGTCCTCTTCCGGGTCCCCCTCTGTGTCCTCTTCCGGGTCCCCCTCTGTGTCCTCTTCCGGGTCCCCCTCTGTGTCCTCTTCCGGGTCCCCCTCTGTGTCCTCTTCCGGGTCCCCCTCTGTGTCCTCTTCCGGGTCCCCCTCTGTCCTCTTCCGGGTCCCCCTCTGTCCTCTTCCGGGTCCCCCTCTGTCCTCTTCCGGGTCCCCCTCTGTCCTCTTCCGGGTCCCCCTCTGTCCTCTTCCGGGTCACCATCCCTGTCCTCCTCTGGTCCCCATCCCTGTCCTCCTCCTGGTTCCCATCCCTGTCCTCCTCCTGGTTCCCATCCCTGTCCTCCTCCTGGTCCCCATCCCTGTCCTCCTCCGGGTCCTCCTCTGGGTCCCCCTCTGTGTCCCCCTCTGGGTCCCCCTCTGTGTCCTCCTCTGGGTCCCCCTCTGTGTCCTCCTCTGGGTCCCCCTCTGGGTCCCCCTCTGGGTCCCCCTCTGTGTCCTCCTCTGGGTCCCCCTCTGTGTCCTCCTCTGGGTCCCCCTCTGTGTCCTCCTCTGGGTCCCCCTCTGTGTCCTCCTCTGGGTCCCCCTCTGTGTCCCCCTCTGTGTCCTCCTCTGGGTCCCCCTCTGTGTCCTCCTCCGGGTCCCCCTCTGTGTCCTCCTCCGGGTCCCCCTCTGTGTCCTCCTCCGGGTCCCCCTCTGTGTCCTCCTCCGGGTCCCCCTCTGGGTCCTCCTCCGGGTCCCCCTCTGGGTCCTCCTCCGGGTCCCCCTCTGGGTCCCCCTCTGTGTACTCCTCTGTCCCAGATCTGTCAGGATGGAGAGCGGAGGAAGGAGCCAGTAAATATGTCATTCACCGGCTCCTTCCTTTTCTGAATGATCACTGACTGTCCATTCGTAACTGAGCATCATAAACTGTTTATGATGCTTCAGTTTATGAATGAACAGGAGCCTCCGTCTCCTGTCCATTCCTCTCCAGTGCAGCTCAGGCTGCAGAGACAGGGACTGGGGAATCTGTGCCACTGTCACATGGCATAAAAAAAAAAAAATCAGTAATTGGTATCGGTGAGTACTTGGGGGGGAAAAAAGTATCGGTACTTGTAATTGGTCTTAAAAAAAGTGGTATCGGTGCAACCCTAATTTAAATATATTACTCAATAATACAATGTACAGTAAGTCCAATTTATGTGCACTAAATGCCTTTGAAAAACCCAGATGTTACCCTTTAAAAGTAGTATTGATATCATTGTGAAGAAAGCAAAGTAGTGGGAGGGGCCCAGAAGGTTCAGCACTACAAGCTGGTTGTAGAAAAGTACGGCGGCATGGGGGGGGGGAGCAGATACAAGACCGGTCATCCTTTGTAACAGAAAACTACTGCACAGAGGGAGGTTGATTTACTAAAGGCAAATATACTATACACTGGATGTGCATATTAAGCGCATTTGCTCTAGACATGAGGGAAGCTTTGCTGGTTTCTATCATCCAATCATGTACAAGCAAAAATGCTATTTTTTTTTATTTCTTTGCATGTGATTGAGTATTCTTTGCAAAGTGAAGCTTTACCCAGTATATTTGCTTTTAGTAAATTGACTCCAAAGTGTCCATTAGTTGTTTAATGCTTTCTTACTGCACAGATCTGGAATAAATACACAAAGGACACCAGAATTTAAGAATACACACACAGCTCTAGGCTGTGCTAAGCCACTGGCTGCTGTGTCTGTATCCGCTCGTTATCAGGGCTTGTCTTTTCCCCGCTGGAGGGCTTTGTTTTAAGGTAAGTTTCACATAATGTGCTAGTTACATACTAGCACATTATGATATTGCCTTGCAGGAGGAATTTATTTTTATTTTTTTTATATACCGAGTTTACTACTGCTTTAAGCATCCCATAGATCAGTGGTTCTCAACCTTTCTAATGCCGTGACCCCTTGATAAAATTTCCCAAGTTGTGGGGACCCCTAACAGTAAAATTATTTTCGTAGCATGGGTTGCCAGCACCCAAGGCAAGACAAGTAATTTGCACCCCTAACCCACGGATATTTAGTGCTCCCCGAGTCCCTTCTAGTCGTATAGTATTAAAACCTCTTATGGTACATTTTAGGATGTACCACTCTTTCTCTTTGTTCTCCTTTCTTTCCCTTTTATCTCTCTCTATCCTAATTTCTTGTTTTTTTTCCCCATCCCTCTCTCTAGCCATCTTTCTTGTTCTTTCTCTTATTCTTTCTCTCCATTTTTCTTTGTTCCTCACCCTCTTTTTCTCTCCCTTCCATGTATTCTCTATTTTTATTCCTTGGTGGGGAGTGGGGGGAATGGGATGAGTGGCATTGCTGGCGTGGAGTTAGGATGAGTGACAGTTCTGGTGTGGGGTGGGATCAGTGGCACTGCTGGGGGGAGTTCTGATCAAACAACTTAGGTGCTCTTGATCAAGGTCATTTGCTGATCTGAGAACTGTAGTGGGAACTTTTAATGGCAACTCTAATCACAGGTAGTGTTACTCACTCTGTCTCCAGCTTCACTGTGTCTCTAGCTCTGTAGTGTCTCGCAGCAGTGACACCTATGCCGAAATCAGGAGATAGGGTCTCCTCCAGCCCCTCCAACTTCACATTCCTCACCAGTCAGCTGACCTCTAGTCTCTGCCCCCCACCCATGCCATGACCTGAATGGGTGGCTGCGAAGAGGCTGAGTGGGTGGCCGCGGGCTCTAGGAACAGCCCAGCTGGGCGGCCACAGGCTCCAGAGAGGGCCCTGCTGGGTGGCTGCAAAAAGGCTAGGAGAGTGGCGCGGGCTTCAGGAACAGCCCAGGATTTGGTGACCCCTGGCAAATCGTCATTCGACCCCCGAGGGGGTCCCGACCCCCAGGTTGAGAACCACTGCCATAGATGATTCCGTTTTTTTTTTTTTTTAACCAGCAGGTTGAACGAAAAAAAACTCACCTGATTCCCATCCACATAATCGGAGGATGGGGGAATCACTTCTACTAAACTACTGAGTTGCTGCAGTTTGAGCTTACCCAGAGCTGAGGATTCCCCACCTCCACGTGACAGCACTGGACCTATGGTCAAGCGCCAGTATTTTCACATGGAGTGAGTCACATGTTCCCCTTAATACTTATACGTACTAGCATAGGCGTGCGCAGCCTATGGCATTAGGGTGTGCACCCCAAAGCTCAAGCACACACGAACGTTTACTCATGATGTTCATTCGGAAAGGGAAAGGGCTAGTAAATTACATTTTTACTGGCCCCTTCCCCCACTCGTCCTAAAACACCCCCGCCAAAACAGCCGGCGGTAGAGGGGGGAAGGAGGGGACGCCAGATCAGTAAGGGGAATATGTTCTGCACAGGGTTATTTGGGTGTGCCTGGGCACACCTGGCACACCCTGTGCGCACACCCTGTGCGCACACCTATGCGTACCAGGCATTTTTATTTCTTTCCCAGTGGATGAATAGAGCCACTAAAGAGCAAAGAATAGGTGAGTATGTGCTGGAGGGGGAGCGAAATTAAGGTAAATTTGCTACTTTCTGCAGAGAAAAGGATGCATTGAATAGCCAGCTAACCAGTAAAATATATTTATGTGTGTATTATTTCTCCCCCTAGGTTTACAGAATCCCATAGACACCATGTTTCACTTACAACCTCTTATGTTCCTCAGCCTGTTCCCTTTGTTTGTGGGCATTGAAGGTGAGAATGTGATATCTTATGCAGTTGATTTTGCCATTGCGGTCAGAGGCGGCTCTCTAATTAGGCAAATTAGGCGGTCGCCTTAGGCCTCGCCCCCACAGGGGCCTCGCGGCCGCCTAATTTTCCCATTTCACACTGCTTTCTGCGAACCGCTGTGGGTGTCAATACATTGTTTATGACATTCTAATATATGAGGTAACTCTGTGCTGGCTGGGTTATATTAACTTGAACTTCATGTAAATGGAGAAATATGCATGTAATATATAATATATATGTAATATATATATATTTGATTAAAGAAGAATTGGTTAGAGAGAATTCTATAGACGGTGAATTCATAGTTCATAAAATTTAAAACTCTTAATATATACAATTTATACAGCTAATTTTTATTGCTTGAATTATTTTTCCAATTATGGATGTGAGTGGGGCCTCATGTCTCAGATTTGCCTAAGGCCTCACAAAGCCTAGAGCCGCCTCTGATTGCGGTATAACTACAGTACCATCATTAAGTGTAGTTGGTGTGTGATGTCAATAGGAATATTTGAATTAGTAGTATTGAAGTAGTTTGACGATTAAAGTTGGTTACACATGCTATAAGCTAAGTGTAACAATCTTTTTTTTTGATAAATCTTCGATTTATTAACAACTATTTCCTGCAATGGGTCGTCTCTACAATCCATCTATTTTATATTCAATCAGGCCCTCTCTCTGCATATTTGTTAAAGTGGTTGTAAAGCCACTTTGTAAAGTACATACAACCATCCTCTGTTAGATAACCTTCTATGCTCCAGTGTATATTCTTTGTAAAAAATATGCAGATTTCTACCTTTTTTCAGAGCGCCGCTCAGCACTCGCATGACTGCTCGCTGCTCCCTCTCCAGATCTGACAGCTACGTCAGCGGGAGGGGCTGAGAACCCCCTGCTGACGTCAGGCGGGAGAAGAGCAGTGAGGAGTCACATGAGCACCGAGCGGCGTTTTGAAATAAGGTAGAAATCTGCATATTTTTTACAAAGAACATACACTGGAGCATAGACCGTCTCTAATGGAGGGGGGGGGGGGGAAGGGCACTGTCACTAGCTGACAGGCAGGCAGGGAGGGAGGGGGAGAGGAGGTTAGAAGAGAGTTACGAATGACAGAGGCACGTAAACTGACCACAATGTCAGGGGCTCAGCAGCCATGATAAACCATGGTCAGTTTACAGAGGGGGGCAGAACCAGGCAGGATCAACCAGGTATTTCAGGTGATAGAAGGGGCCAAACAACACTGCACAACTTCTGTGCTGTATAACATGCTTTAAAGGAACAGGATTCTTTTTTATTTTAATTTTTTTTAGGGTTATAAACACTTTAAATCTAATAGTGGCTCATACATACTTCAATCTCTCCCGATGGGAATAATCCTTCTATAGTCAACAAACCATTCTATTGATATGCCATACATGGGGAAGTGAATTTTGATCAATAGATAAGATATGATCATAATTTTCTTATCATAAACCATCAATCTCATCTATGTTTCCACCATGTAATCTCATAATCTGATTGATCGAAGTATGATGGCAAAGCATCACAGTGCTGCCAATCAATGCAAAACAATTGATAGTTTTCTGACCAATCGACTTTGATTGAATCATTGAATCTAAATGAAATTGAGCCTAAATAGATCAGAAAGGAAGTTATGGCTATTACATTGTTTGCAGATTCAGTTATTTTTATCGATCAGATGAAAAAAACAAAGCTTGTATGACCACCATTAAAGCAGATTGTGCAATCATATTGTAATGTGTGTGGTCAGATTTCCGGTGATTGCCTTATGTTCTTGTTATTTGCTGACCTGAGTTTTCTTTTTGTATATCTTTCTTCTGCAGGTCTTCATATGTCCACGTCACAGCAGTTGTTCCGCTATCACGACATTAATGAGTCGCTTGTACTTTTTGGAACACTTGGGTTGGGTGGACTCCTGGCATTTGGTCTGGGATATTCAGAGTTTCTACTAGTTTCAAAAACATCCGGTCTCACCCTGTCCATAGCTGGTATTTTCAAGGTAAAGCTAGGTGTATATTGTTTTGTGCAGATTACGATCATTTTTTATAACAGTGGACACACATTTAAGGCCCATTCAGACCTGCATGTTACAGTGTGGCATAATACATGCTGGGGTGTCATTTATTTTGAATGGTATCCTGCACCTAGCAAACTCAGTTCTTGCTAACACGTTATTATTGTGTGCTCTGTTGAAAAATAAATGGGCTAATTTACTGCAGAGCCTCTTTTAACCTGCTTATATTAACGCATTGCCACATAACGAATAGAACTTTCTTAATCGAAAAATGTTACACTTAAGGGTTACCAAGACACTGGAAGTGTGACATCAAAATTAAAGTGGAATTCATGCCTAGGAGTAGTAAGACATTTAAAAATAGTTATGTTTAGGCAGGAATTCCACTTTAATACCCTGAAAGCTTAGTTTGAAATTGCCAATGATTAGCTATCATCATGAAATTATCTGAATGCCACCTGTCTATTACCTTTCATACACAGAAGGCATATGTTAATGTCTTCACATAGAGAGTGTTGAAACGTCAGTGCAGCGAAGAGGAGTCTGTGTTTCAGAGGTAACATATAGCATGTTTCTTTAGGATATGAAAAAGCATATGATATAATTTGCAATCCTAAGCATGCCATAGATTGGAACCAAAACCCATGACAGTAGTAAATGCAGGGGTACTAATAGGACAGATGGACATCCCCTCAAAAAAAACTAAAGAGCTGAAGAAAATCTCCAAATTATTAGAATTATTCCAAATGTGTTTGTTTGCATTCAACCACTGAGTGGAGATGCACTGCTTGGTGCTTATAATTAGGTTGGTAATGAGACCAAGGTGCTTTAGGTAATCGATTAGTGTCCGAAAGTAAATTCGCCATGCTAAAGTCAGGAGTCCAGGTAGCATCAAGTTTGGATGCTAAATGCTTGCCCCAAAGGAGGATGAGCATTTAGTGCCTGAAATTGATAGCATCTTGCTCCACTGAAGTATCAGCACTCGTTATCTAAAGATGATGATACATGCCATCAGTCTATAAGATCAAGTAGACACATGTCATTATGATAAACACTTATAGATAGAGCTGATCAGTGTCAGTCTGAGGCTACACCGTCAGGTTTAATTTTGATGCCTGTGTTTTTATTGATATGCTGTATGTTTAAACAAATCACTGGGGTGTGGCTTGCAGCTCACGAGGTAGGATGTGTGGCGCACTCTCTCCGCTGTTGATCCTGAAAATTATCCGGACAGTCTGCTCCTTAAGCCTGCTTCTTAGATCTTCACATATTCTGCTCACGATCTCCGGTGTCGTGTCTCCCTTCCTGGCTCATCATCTCCCAGGAAATCATGTCGCGGCAGGGAAAGAAGCTCCAGGCTACAGCAGACCATGCGGGGCAAGATGGCGTCTGGCCGGCAACTTCGGCCAGAGATGCAGCAATGAAGCTCTTTGCCAAATCCGCTGGAAAGGACACCCCTGCTAAGGCAATCCCTTTACCAGAGGAGCCTGGTGACTCTACGTCTATGCTGACCGAACCGAAGGCGGTCTGGCCTGAAGACACAGCAGATTCACCTGCATGGTACACAGTGAGTAACTCAGCCCCTACAGTCATATATGCTGAACATGGTGAACAAGGTATGCCTGTCACTGAACCCACACCGAGGGATATCTTTACTGCAGTCACATCCTGCAATACAGTTATTGATTTAACCTCTGACATAAAAAGGGTTAAAATAGAGATTAATCTTGTGAGACAAGATATGTCAAAACTGAGAGATCGTACAGCAGCCCTGGAGGATAGAAGGAGCAATGTGGAAGATGAGATGGCGCCATTACAGCGTGACATGCATCATGTTCAATCCCTTACTTCAGTCCATGCGGCCCACTTGGAAGACATGGAGAACAGGCTAAGATGTATTAACGTCCGGGCGGTGGGTATTTCAGAGAAGACGGAGGGGAAAAACCTTGTTGCCTTTATTAAAAACTGGCTTAGCAATGCCTCTGGGAGAGAATCATTTTCCCCGATGTTTGCTGTGGAGAAGGGCTCACAGAGTTCCTGCTAAGCCTTCCAGACCCCGTGAGCCTCCGCTGCCATTTCTGTTCAAACTCCTAAATTTTAAGGATAGAGATTCTAGCCTCTACAAAAACAAATTTAAGACTCCAACAAATATACTTTTTATGGGTTTTAATGATTTCTTTTTTTTTTTTTTTTTTTTTTTAACAAGAAAGGTTTTAATGATTTCTAAATAAGTACAGTATTTTAATTACTATAAGTTTCTTGATACCAATAAATTCCGGCATATTTCAGTGGAGAAAGTTCTTGATGTATATTCATTGGTGCATTACCCCAACTCATAAATCCATTATTCAGTGTAATCAAAGGGACTGAGTGGCCCCTTACAATGTATACACACGTTTTAATAGTCTGACCTTCAATTGAAAGTTCAGCGTTCTCAACTTCAAATATCTTTATATCATTTAGTGCAATCTGATTTTATTTTTTCAAAAATGTGACAAAGGACTTACAGAAGTGTCCCAGTTCAGTAACAATTTTCTTATTTGGATCTTCGGATTAAAATGTTTGGTTTATAATAAACCAGCTGCATGTATCATTTTAACTGGTGATTATTCTCTTATTTTCAGGAACTCTGTGTACTTCTGTTGGCAACACACCTATTGGGTGATAAAATGAGTCTACTTAATTGGTTGGGGTTTGCAGTCTGTATTTCGGGTATTACTTTGCATGTCGCTCTCAGAACTACACACTCAAAAGGTAAATATGAGCCCAGGTTGTCTTTAATTCCTTCATGATGGAAGGTAAAGCAAACCCTAATGCCTAAACACTGTATATATCTTTGCAACTACTTAGTGTATTCAGGTGATTTTTTTTTTGTATTATCGAGAGACAACTGGCCCAAAATAGTGAAAAAAATAATAATAATTTTATCAACTTTAGCTGTATATTTCTTGCCATTATGATGATCCACCAGCAAAAAAAAAAACCCACCAAAATTCCCCTTCTGACATTCATGGTGATATCACATATATGTATGTTATTTGTGTACAGGACACCTTTCTTCACTGCTAGCAGCTGAATGAAGCAGTTAGGGTAGGTAGTCAAGGTTCATTATGTGCTGACGGTAAGGTTGGCAATAAAAAGAAATTGTTGCACTGATTTGCTCTAACCCTTTCACTGCACACTAAACTGCACGTCTTTCCCGTACATTGAAGGACCCAGAAAGTCTTTTCCTTCGGGTTATACTGCTGCCTACATGAGGATTAGACAATAAATAATGTAGACCAGTCCAGGATAACTCCTCCTAATACCAGCATGGTTTAGTTTTTATAGTGCTGTGGGAGGATGAACATCTTTTCTGCAGCTGTGCTGTTTAAATTATTTTTTGCTAGCACTTTTTCCTTTCTTCAATTATTTTTTTTTTCTTTAAGACTTTTCTCTGCATTACTGGTGGAGCGTTGGTTCTACAATTTCAGCTTTCCAGTATGGTTGTCCCCAGCCCTGCTTTTGAGTCCATACCCTGCTGGTCTAAACGCTGCAGAGAAATGACCTTGGGCTCTGCATAGGGTGCAGTCCAGGCTCTGTTCTGGTAAAAGTTTAAAGCAGAACATTTTCCAGGTGCAGAGTCACTGACATTAACTCATCACTTGCCCTGTCTCTGAAAACTCACCTAGTGAGTAGGCCGGTCAGGCCAAGCACCTGGATCTACCTTATTTACTTAGGTCACTGGGTGCCATTAATCTCTGTTTCATGCTCCAATGCAGATTCTATATATTATTTTCCCCTAGACTTCACAGCTTTTTAACTATCGGCTACAGAGATTCTCATTGGCTCAAGCCTTTGATTTATAAGCTTATCCCTGAGGAGTCGCAGTCTTCTGCTTTTACTCCCAAATTAAAGGAGACCATTTCAGCTATTATCGATGCAGTGCGTGCATACTACTCTGAAACTAGAGAATCAGCCTGTTGCTTCTACCTGTGCTATTTTCAGTCTTGCATTATTTAAAACTCTTAACCCCACAAAGCCCTTCTCTTTGCATCTAGTTATCCAACTATTCCTCTATGGAAAGCAGGGATGTAGATGGGGGGGGGGGGGGGGGGGTTGGAGGGTTGAAACCCCCCCAGAGCACATCAGTGCAGTAGTAGTATTAAGTGTGCTGCTGCACTAGGCACTAATTCACCTACCTTTTGTGCTGCCTGGCCTGCTGTTACACCGCCGGGTGCGCCGGCCTGGGCCTTTCGGGCCTGGCTTTGACTGAAGGAGGCTCTAGTAGCAGGGAGGGGTGTATTTCATCCGCACTCTCTGGTTAGCTAATGTCCATCCGTAGTCTCTGGTTATCTCCTTTAGTCCATCTGCAGTCTCTGGTTATCTCCAGTAGTCCATCCGCAGTCTCTGGTTATCTCCAGTAGTCCATCTGCAGTCTCTGGTTATCTCCAGTAGTCCATCTGCAGTCTCTGGTTATCTCCAGTAGTCCATCTGCAGTCTCTGGTTATCTCCTGTAGTCCATCTGCAGTCTCTGGTTATCTCCAGTAGTCCATCTGCAGTCTCTGGTTATCTCCAGTAGTCCATCTGCAGTCTCTGGTTATCTCCAGTAGTCCATCTGCAGTCTCTGGTTATCTCCAGTAGTCCATCTGCAGTCTCTGGTTATCTCCTGTAGTCCATCTGCAGTCTCTGGTTATCTCCTGTAGTCAATCTGCAGTCTCTGGTTATCTCCTGTAATACATCCGCAGTCTCTGGTTTTCTGTGCATTTGGTTTGTGACTGCGGTGACTGTGACTTCAATGGGCAAGTTTAATGGTGTGAAAATTGACATGTCGGGTTGTGGCACCGTGAAGCTAAGCATTGATGTCATGACAATGTGTAGTCAACGATGCAGGTGGTTCTGCTTAATCACCCTCTTTTTACTGGCACCAAAATGTGGTGTGGTTTTGCTGTGATTGTTGAGCGATTTATTGTCCAACAAGCATCCAAAACCACACTGTGTTTTGGTGCCACTAAAAATAAATGGAACACAAACGTGCTGCATTTTCCAAGCAATGCAGTGCGATTTGGAATCGAGCATGGAGGTGGGCAGAATCACGGCGATATTCTGCCCACGATCCCAAATTGCTACATGTGAACAGTCAGGGGCTAACATAACAGCAATTATAGAAGACTCAGCCTCAGCATATATTATAGGTAAAAGGAAACCCAGATTTTCTTTAAAATGGAAGTAAATACATTGTTCATGATGCATATACACTATAGTATACTATATACATGTAACAAACAGACATCTTTGAAATATGCTGTATATTCTTATTATTATGTTCATTTAGTGAGACCTGTTTCATCTCGTGTCCTGAGGAAGCGAATCAGCAAAACACACTGACGCACAGGGACTCGCTTATCCACTACAACGCAATAACATTTATTTGAATACAGTTGGCCATGGTAGGCCCTATTTTGTACGAGATGTGAATACATTTTTTTAATCATGTCCATTTATGTGGAAATATCTATATTTGTGTCTTCTATGTATAATAAAATATAGGTTTGCCTTTAAAATCTGATCCTGGGGGTTTGTTTTTGTTTTCTAATTAGCCCAGAATATTATAGGCTGAATCAGCAAGCCAGTGGAGGAGAAATAACTCACTTGGGGGTGTTGGGAAATACATGAGTGAGTTATTTCTCCTCCACTGTGAATAGAAGCAGCTCCTGACTGGTGTTTTCCCTATTGGTTGCCAAGAGGATACTTCCACGCCTAAGAATGTTTTGCTGTCTCTTTCAAAGACATAGCGGATGAAATAAGCCCATTGTGTAGTATTGTTTGAAGCCAAACAATCACTCCTTAAAAGCAAAACAATAAAAAACAGCACATGCAGGGCCACTGCCAGGATCCTAAGACAGCAGTGTGATGTCAGTACGTAGGCTACCCCAACTGGTTTAGACCCAGAGGACGTCTTAGCGGTGGCAAGAATCAATCACCAAGGAGGAATCAGGAGTCTGTTCCCCTGTCCCTCCATGGGATCTGAAACTACTACTCTCTTGGCTTCAGAAGCCACCATTTGAATCTGCCTCTCAACCTCTGCTTCTTTCAAGCAGATTGATTCCCTTTTTGCCATCCTGGATGAATCCTATGAGGGTTCACCATCTCTAGCTGGCTCAGGCAGACCATCATCAAGGGTATGGTCTCAAGGATCAGGTTCCACTCTTTCCTGTCAAGTTGCACTTGAGTGCTTCTTGGGCTTTTTGGCATCAAGCAACTGTTTCCAAGATTTTCAAGACTGACACCTGGTCTATTCTCACGTTCTCTAAGTTCTACCAGGTGGTTATTGCCAGCTTTATGTGTAAGGCTTTCAGATGGCAATTTGAGCTGCAGGCAGTTCTGAGTTCTGTACTTTAAGGACTTCCTGTATCCCTCAATAAAAAAGGAAAAAAATAGGATTTTTGTACCACTTTCCTACAAAACTGAGGCATGATGGTCGTAGAAGAAATTATCCTGGGCTGGCATACAATAATTTTTTTTTTTTTGCCATTGTCCAGTCATCCTGTGGTTGGCAGTATAACCCAAAGGTTAAAGACTTTCAAAATCCCTTTGTGGGCTACAGGAAGATTTCATGGTAGGTTTTGAAATCCTGCATATAAATTCACTTAGACCCCTTTCCCACTGAGGAGTTTTTCAAGCGTTTTGGTGTTAAACAAGCGCCTGAAAAGCTCACGAAAAATGCTTCCCATTAAAATCAGTGAAAGCGTTCAGTTTATGGGCAGCTTAGAAGCACCTCAGTGTGAAAGGGCTCTTAAAGTGATTGTAAACATATTTTTTTCCCTAATAACAAACATGTCATACTTGCTGTGTGCAGTTGTTTTGAGCATCCTCTTTTGCGGTCCTGGCTCGTCCCCCACCAAGCCACTTGCCTTGTCCATTGACACACAGAGTGCAGCTCAGAGCTGCCCCCGCTCCCTCCTCACTGGCTGTGATTGACAGTAGCGGGAGCCAATGGCTCCCATTGCTGTCAATGAGCCTTTGAGGAGGGAGAGAGCTGCAGCTCTCGTGCACAGAACTGGATCGAGTTTGGGCACCCGTATAATGGAATGGGGAAGGGGGGGAAGATTTTTTTTACTCTAATGCAGAGAATGCCTTAAGAACCACTTACAGTGGGTATAGAAAATAATCACCCCCCCCCCCCCTCCATGCACATACAGTTTTTGTTTTATCCAGCTATATTTACTAGTGCAACTTATAACATCCAAGTGAAAGATATCACACAAACAAGTCAGAAAAAATAAAAAAGTATTTTGTTGGACCACATTTTGCTTTAATTACAGCCTTTAGTCTAGACTTTGCAATATTTGTCCACTCTTCTTTGCAGAACTGCTCAGGTTCAGTTAAATGTGATGGTGACTGCTTGTAGACTGCAGTCTTCAAGTCATTTCAGAGATTTCCAAGCGGGTTTAAGTCTGGGCTCTGACTGGGCCATGCAAGGACATTCACCTTTTTCTCCTTCAACCACTGTGTGGTCATTTTTGCTGTGTGCTTTGGGTCATTGTCATGTTGGAAGGTAAACCTTCTTCCCATTGACAACGTTCTGGCAGAGGGCAGCAGATTTTCCTTGAAAATGTTATGGTATTTTGCCCCATCCATTTTTCTTCTATCCTGACAAGTCCAGTCTCTGCTGCAGAGAAACACCCCCATAACAGGATATTACCCCCTCCATGCTTTACTGTAGAAATAGTGAGCTGTATTGGATTTCTGCCAGACATATTGTTTTTGGTGTTGAGGCCAAAGAATAACATTTTAGTCCTATCTAGATTCGGCTTTGATTAGCTGTTCGTGATAGTAACCCAGAAGCGATGACATCCCTTCCAGTTTACTCAGAAACAATCAACGCCATTTTTTATCAATCAAAGTATTCAAAAACACTGATCTTGGTGTTTTGATTGCTTTTAAGGGGAGGGGACGGATTTGGGGTTTTACAGTATAGACCCCAGATCCCTCCATAAGAAGTACCTGTCACATGCCTATTGCTGTAACAAAGGATATTTATATTCCTTGTGACATCAATAAAAGTGATTAAAAAAATAACAGTGTAAAAAAAAATGAAAATTAAAAAACAAAAACATTGTCCCTGTGCTAGCCCGCAAAGGCGAATGCGCACATCGGTCATACACGCAAACAGAGATCATTCCACACATGTGAGGTATCCCTGTGAACGCCAGATCAATACTGTTTTTTACATGTAAACAAAAATGGCAAAAAAGCCTGGAGCCAAAGTGGTTAAAAAAACACTCAAAATTGTTTTAGAGCTTGCAAACACATTTTTTGAAACATTTAAGAGGAGATTGTGTTGAGTAAATAGATAACAAATATTTCATCTCTCAAAATTGCATGTGCCTGTGAAATGGAAAAATACTGCAGTACCCAAAATTGTCCACAGGCAACTCTTTAAAATCCTTTACTGCTAACAAGTTTGGTGTTAACCCTGAATTATCGCCCTAGAACTATTTTTTTTTTTTACCTTTGTGGTGATGCTTAATATGTGTTACACAACTGTTGTTTTTTTTTTTTTTTTTTTTACATGTGCGCACCTGATGCATGCGGGCATTTAAATGTATGTGATGGCAGGGGGGCTTTAAAATGTTTTTTGAGTTATTTTATTAAATGTTAATTTAACAACCTGATTGCTATCACGAAGGGGCTGCGAAGTTTCCTATGTGATAACATAGTGCATTCCTCTTTCATGAGACATCAGGGGTCTTTTAGAAGTGCTCCGAGGTAAGTGCTTCTAGATTCATATACTACAGGTGAAAGCATCTCAACTTTTTCTAAAAATGTGTGCTTTAATGAACGTATTTGGCATTATGGATTTTTTTTTAGAAGAACTATCACTGTGTTAGCACTGATTTTTAGCTCTTAAGTACTGATGTCTTCTTACCCAGGAGAGGACAGCCACAAGGAACACAGAGTGTCTCTCAGCACAGATATGGAGATGTTACTCAGGGGAGGTGATGATGAGGAGGATGAGGAGACATGACTGATGAACAAAGATACCAACTACGAGGAACTGTGAAAGATAAATATGACCAATAATGTGAATTCCCCTTGGCTCACTTTGAAGTATATGCCAAGAGGACAGCAGAAGAATTTCACCATAAAAAACTGCGGACTAGTAGCTGTGACATTCATCAGTGCCTCAGAAGTTCTGCCACCACCTATCAGCATTCATTTCCAATGAGGTCCACAGATGCTCATCATTCCAGACTCTTTAAAATATTTTGCTATTTTCTGGATTCTGCCGTCCTTTTCTTTACTCTGATGTATTGACAAAGATGGGCGTATACTGGTGTATCATAGTTTTATACTAGAAGGACTAGTATATCTCCTCTGTATATTAGCACATTCTCTTTCATGTTGCAGATGGACAACCGCCATCAATTTCTCTATAGACTGGCATTACACAGACCCTATTAATGTGCGTTATCTATTATAGCTACATTTCAGTTAAACAGCTGGTCATTTGTCCACCATGCTGACCATTTTCACATCAGGGTTGTGCTTAAAGCGTATCTAGATCCAAAAGTAATATATTGCAGCTTACCAACTCTTACATGTGGTTGCTGCAGTAGTTTTCATTTTTAAAGTGGTATTAAAGCGAAGTTGCAACCTTTTAAAAAAAAATAAAATAAAAAAAAAAAAAACTCCCACGATGGTCGCATATTATATAATACATTCCGGCATTAAGGTGGTTGTAAACCCTTACAATCCACTTTTTACTACAGGTAAGACTATAATGAGGCTTACTTGTAGCTACCCTGGATATCTCCTAAACCTGCACGGTTTAGGAGATATCCCCTGTATCAGCATGTGCTGACGTCATTGGCACATGCACACTGAAGCGGCGGCTCCCATGCGCGTGCGTGGCAGTGACGTCATTACGGCTCTTTCCAATCACAGCGCCGGAGCTCGTGATACCTGGAAATAACTCCAGGAGTGATGTTGCGGGCTGGACCAGTGTACGGGGACCGCTGCGGGGGTTTCGATCTAAGGTGAGTATTTCATAGTGAGCTAGTATGCTATGCATACTAACTATTTATGCCTTTGTCTTGCAGTTTTTTTTTCTTTTTAGTTGAGTGGGTTTACAACCACTTTAATAGTAAATGAACTTTATTTTGTTGGATAGTTCTGCAAATTACTCACTGTCAGCTCCTTAGCAAGCACCCTCCCATCTTCAGTGTAGGCATCTGAAGCCCGCTCGTAGCTCCTTCCAGGATACAGTGCTGCTGGCCACCCAGCATGCACCTCCCGACTCGCCCATGTTTATTGCATACAAAGGGCACACTTGTATTGTGGAGGATGCCCATTGACTCCTGGGTTTGATGACACTTATATCCCAGGAGCCAACAGGCGGAAAGATATATTTATGTGAAATCTTTATCCCAAAAGGAAAAAAAATGTTTGCTGTAAGTGCTTATAAAGTGTTAGCTGGAGTTCAGCTTCCATTTATTACTGTATCTAAATCTGCTGGTACATCTAACACACCCCTCCCCTCATATTATCAATACTACTGTTCAAAGGTGCCCCCTTCACCTAGAGTGGGGGTGCTGTAAAACAGGAGGTGTGTTAGTGGCCAGATCACCAGGTGAAAGCAGAGGGGAAAGGCCTAAAAAAAGAAATTGAATGTAGCCGCCACTTATTATTGGTAAGCTACAATATAAGTTTTCAATACAATAACAGTTTCACGGTTATAATAATTTATAATACAATACATTTTGGGTTTAATATCGCTTTTAAGCTTCTTTTTTTTTCTCCAACCTGATAATCTGGCTAATGAGTTTGTTATTTCTAAACTTTCTGTAACAGACCAGTTTTATACTCTAACTTCCACAAAAAAGTGTAAGTTAGAGAGTTGAGGCAAACTGCCAACTTTTATTCATTTAGTTAAAACTTTTATACAACAGTAAAAAAAACGGTTTCTGCAACTGATTAGGAAGTGTTAGCTGGATCTATGCTTTAATTTATTAGTCACTTATGTGAAGACCAACTTTATCTAATAGTCTATCAAATACTACCCTCTCCATGCCATGCTGCTGCCAATGGGTGTCTCTGTTGCTCCTCCGTTGAAAGAATACACTCTAAAAGAGGAAATGTTACTGGTCAGATCACCTGGTGAAAATAAAAGAATAAAGCCCAAAAACAGAAAACTAAAGAAGCCACTATATCTATGGGTTGGTGAACTTTCTGTATAACATTTTTTCTTTTTGGGTTTGGATACAGTTCAATGATATGCCATTCAAGCGTAGAAGTAAGGCTTCCAGATTTATTAAACTCTTCTAACATTGTCCTTCACCTTAAATGACTTGCCAATAGAGTCCTATCTCATTTCAGTGAACCTAAATTTCAGGTCAGTAAACTTAGAATTTTGATTGGTCTTTATAGGTTGGTGCACATTGCACGCTGTCTTGTTGAAAAGCCTAATTGTGAAATGTTTACCTCTTGATTCAAGTCTCTATAACTTGAATGTGAGTATGTTCTGCAATTTGGTGGAGGTACAGTAAAATAACAAGTTGGAGCTTTAATTGTGTGTTTGTGACTCTTTCTAATGTACAGTGCACGTGTTTTGTCATAGTTGCCAATCCTGTCTAGCCAGATGTAATATATAATCTCTTATTTTCTTCTCAACGTCAACATAAGCTCAAGCACTCACTGTTTTTAAGCCTTTATTTACAGCATTATCCTAATACAGAGGGGAGTGAGTTTTAAAAACTTGATGAGGAAGAGTCCCTGGACTGCGTATAGCATTCCAATACACAGTGTACATACAGAAAAAGCCAACAGAGGCCATGTCAACATTCCAAGTAGTAGAAAACGTATACATCAACTGGATGAGGTATCATGGACATAGCCAAAGATGATATACCAAAAATACATATGTAAACACATTTAAAGTAGTTGTAAACCCTCACATATACCCAGTGAAGTGAACAGCCTCAGAAGATACACAGAGATGAAACAAATCTCCCTACATACGTTTTACATATGTATCTGCTGTCTTTCCCTTTCTACATTCTTTGGAAAGTGCAGATTGTGTTAGGGTTTCCTCTCTCATCAGTGGGTGTGGAATCTGGTTTACACTGTGTGTGAGCTGATTGGAGAAAAGGCACACACCCCCACTCCATATAGGCAGAGGAATATGCAGAACGTAGTCTGAATAGACAAGCTCTTTGCTTATCTCCCTCTAAGCACCCTCCCAGACACACATTTCTTTAATCGTACATCACGGGACACAGAGCCATAGTAATTACTATGTGGGTTATAGTCCACCTTCAGGTGCTTGACACTGGCACACCCTAAACAGGAAGTTGCCTCCCTATATAACCCCTCCCATACCGAGAGTATCTCAGTTTTTTCGGCAGTGTCTAAGGTGTTGGTCACGAGTGAAGATGTGCTGTGCGGAGCTCCAATAGAGCAATCCTTGCTGGGGCTAGCTATGCAGCCGGATCCATTCAGTGTCTTTTTTGGGCCAAATTGAATGGTACCCGGGCCTTGTGTCCGAAGAAACGAGGTCTTTGCTTGTAAACGCTTCTCTTTTTAGGGAGCTGGACCCCGGGATCCAGTACTTTGGTATTTTAAGCCATAAAGTTTTACTGGTGGGGTGCTATTACAGGTCCAGGATTGTGGGTCCCCGGTTCCTGAAGGTTTGTTAACGGAACCCACCGTGAAGGGTGAAGATTGGGTCTGTTGGTTTTACCACAGAAAACCCTGCAGCAGGAAAGGTAAATGGAGTTTTTCTAAGGAATTTTTACATTTTCTTATGAAATGTCTCCTTTAAAAAAGTAAATGTTGTCATGCCTAAGTGTCACCACTGGGGGCTGTATGAAGCACGAACCCTCTCATGCTTTGCTCAGAGATCACGCTGTGTCACAGAAGCAGCAGGTTTTTTTCCTCCGGCTAGCAGGCAGACCTCCGGTAAGTTTGGGGGGGGGGTTGCTTCCACCAGACACCCCCCACCTGGGCTGAACTCTCCCCCTCTTCACGAGGCTGAGCATTGAGGGAGAGCTAAAAAAATAGGATCGGTCGATGCCGTTTTCTTTCACCGCCCCTACACGGCGGCGGCTTTCAGGTCTCCTTCATGCCATCCCTCCCTCACACACAAGCCGATCCCGTTGGATCGGAGGCCCACGCTCGCGCAGGAAAACTCTTTTTTGAAAGAGAAAGAGGGGGGAGCGATGCGACGGAGGGGGCAGGGCTTAACGCTGTGTTGGCGTCCTCCAACGCGGGAGTGTGGTTAAATAAAAAAAAATTCCATTTGTCGGAGGGACACGAGCAAAGAGGGGCATGAAAGAGGTTTTGGTGACACAGGCATTTCCTATTTGACACATTTACTATTTGCATCAGGTTGAGCATTAATAACAGCGGCAGTGGCTCACTATTGCTCAAGCAGTGGATGCGATTTCTTCTGGTAGTACCTCTGCTTTGTGCATGGGGCTAAGGTCAGGGGGGGTTGAAACACCCCCAAAAAAGAGCTAAAAGGGTCTCCCTCAAGCTCTGGAAAGCCTACTCATCTCTACAAATGGCATCCTGCCCTGAAAGGGAGTGGCTGGTCAGAGTGAACATCGGGCCATGAAATGTTTGCAATTGTTTTCAACACTGCAGCCCCTGTTTATGTTATTAAAAAGATCTTTTTTCCTCAGCCATGATAGGATTAAAAAAAAAAAAAGGTTAGCGGCTTTAATCGTATCCCAGTGTGGGACTAAATGCGACAGGTTCTCTTCCATTACCCAGGACCCTCAAACTGAGGACCTAGGGGCAGGAGTAGATGAATTCCCTCAGGGGACCGTGGTGAGGCTGATGACTCCTCTTCTGAGGTGTCAAATGCGGGAGGATCAGCATTCACATCTGTAAGATTGATGGTACAATTTCTTGCTGAATAGTCCGCTCCACATTTATGTACCCTTAACTGAGTGTTTGGGTTCGCTAAAGCCTCCTCAAACTGTGCATGCCTTTTCCTGTCCGTTCATTGCTGGAAAAGTTTTTTTGTATCTGAGTGGATCACCCAGATAAGCATTTTATTCCCTCCTAAAAAGTTTTCACACTTTATCCTATGGTGCAAAAAATTCACTAAGTAGGGTATACCAGCAAATAACGCTGCTATATCATCTGTGATTAAGAGTTTGACTTGTCCGGCAGACAATGCTCAAATACTTGCGGATCCAATGGATAAAAAGTTGTAATACTTATTTTAA
Organism: Lithobates clamitans; assembly: GCA_037952925.1. Lineage (NCBI taxonomy): Eukaryota > Metazoa > Chordata > Amphibia > Anura > Ranidae > Lithobates > Lithobates clamitans. The sequence continues at coordinate 182,612 of JBBGZY010000790.1, forward strand.
AAAAAACAAACAAAAAAAACCCACTTTTTTCTCTGGCAGATTGAGTGTCCCAGCCTGCGCTGACAGTAATTGGTTAATCGTTGAGAGACCAGTGTAAACAGGTGTTCAAGGTTATCCTGCTCAGCAGGCCCAGGATCTGGCAGCTTTATGTTTGCAATAGTTGCTATGAGATATTCTATCCTTCAGGTTTTGCACCCTTCACTAAGCACCATGCAAGAAGCTCCTGGCTTGTCTTTCTTTTTGCAGTGAAACAGCTATTTGGGGATCTTTTGGATAATACATCCAAAGAAATTCTAGTGGAAAAAGTACTCCTTTTGCCATTTAAGAAAAGGAGTAAATGTATTTTCATTTTAAAGCTCCTTCTCCTGTGCCAGGGGCATCAGCCTCCAGGCAGTCACGACGGCTTCCCCTGTCAGGTTCAAAAGGTAATCCTCAGAGTTAACCAAAGGGACAAAAGAGGTCTTGGGGAAGGAAACCTAGAAGATACTGAAGCCTCCTTATGAGGAGGCTCCCCCGCTCGCTCGAATAGGGGGAATTCTTCTGCAGTTCTCAAGGATCTAGCAGAAGAGTGTTGAGACGAATGGGGGACTTCCTCAATAGCTCCAAGGTACAACCTGGAGTTCTAAGAGTTCCCATCTCCTCGTTTTCTCAGATCAAACGTTCCTAAGGATCTAGAGAAAAAGAAGTCTTTCTCTCAAGCATTGGTCCATCTTTTGGCAAAAAGTGATCATGGTGGTCCCCATGTAAGAGCAGATGGGGTTTAGTTCAAACCTCTTTTTCACAGTGCCAAATCCGAATGGACATTCTTGGATCTCAAAAATCTAAGTTAAATTCCTGAATATAACCACTCTTTTTTTCTCATGGAGTCAATCCAATCAGTTATCTCCATCTTTCAAGGAGGAGAACTTCTGGCGTCCATTGACATCAAAGATACATACCTCCATATGCCTATTTCCTCGCTCACTAGTAATATCTGCTTTTCAAGGTGGAAAATCTTCATTTTCAGTGTGTAGGTCTGCTTTTCGGTCTAGCTACTGCACCTTGAGTGTTTACAAAGGTTCTGGGCCCTCTTCTAGCCAGATTAAGGGCCCAAGGTATAACGATTGTGGTTTACCTAGACGATCTGTTCTTCATAGACCAGTCGGTAGCCTGCTTAGACCAAAGTATGGTCACCACATTCAACTACCTAGAATATCTAGGTCGGATTCTCAACCTAGAAGAAATCTTCTTTAAAACCATGAAGAAGGCCAAAATACTTGGGTCTGATCATAGATACACCCAAAATAGGGTATTCTTGCCCCAGGCAAAGATCAGCGCCATAAAGGAACTGATTCAGGTGGTCAAAGGAAGATGAATTTTTCTATTCAGCTTTGCATGAGGTTGTTGGGAAAGATGGTAGCTTCATTCAAAGCCGTTCCTTATGCTCAGTTTCATTCGAGACTGCTGCAAAACAGTATCCTAAAGGGTTCAAGCTCTAGATTCCCAATGTGCCTGATTCCACATCACCCTGAAAGCGCCTGATCTCGTCGGATCTTAGAGGCTAAGCAGGGTCAGGCCTGGTTAGTGCCTGGATGGGAGACCGCCTGGAAATACCAGGTGCTGTAGGCTGGGTGCGCCGGAGCCTCAGTTTATGGTTGATAACCAAAAATCTGCAAAGGGGAAAATCCTTCCTTTAGTTACCTGGGAAATGGTAACAACATATGCCAACCTTTTTTTTTTTTTTTTTTTTTGGGTTGGGGGTCCAAGAGAAGTGGCCCAGATCAGAAAGGGCTTGCCCATTAACACTCTAGAAATTCAGGCAGAGCACTTGGTCCTGAGGGCCTGAACGTTCAGTTTACGGAATTGTCCTGCCAGGATTCAATCCGACAATGCCACAGCAATGGCCTATATTAATCACCAAGGGGCAGAAGAAGTTGTGCGATCCAGAGAAAGGTGAATCATATCCTATCTTGGGCAGAAAATAATGTACTTTGCCTATCGGCAGTCTTCATTCTAGGAATAAAAAATTGGCAGGCGGACTACTTGAGTCGACCAGCAGTTGTTCCCGGGAGAATGGTTCCCTTACCCCGATATCTTCCTGTCAATATGTCAAAGATGGGGGATCCCAGATGTAGATCTGTTTGCGTCCAGGTTCAACAAAGAAATCGACAACTTTGTGTCAAGAACAAAGGATCCGCTAGCATGCGGAACAGATGCCTTGCTATTCCCATGGAATCGGTTCTCACTGATTAATGCATTCCCTCCTATTTTGCCTGCGTCCACGACTTCTTTGCAGGATCAAGCAGGATGGGAAGTCGGTGATTCTTGTGGCCCCCAGCGGGGCCCAGGAAATCTTGGTATGCAGAGATCGTAAAGATGGCAGTAGGGGACCCATGGACCCTACCGCCACAGCCAGACCTTCTCTTGCAAGGTCCGGTATTCCATCCTACTTTACAAACGCTAAATTTAACGGTTTGGCTATTGAGACCCACACTCTGAAGAAGCGTGGGCTGTCAGGTTCAGTGGTTTCTACCTTGGTTAATGCAAGGGAGCCGGCCTCCATAATTATATATTATGTATATTATATATTATGTAATTATATATTATGGAGTCTTAGAAGCATGTGTCTCCTGGTGTGAAACTAGCGGTTGCACCCCAGGAAATAGGTCAAAGGTAGAATCCTTGACTTTCTGCAGATGGGGTGAGACATAAAGCTGGCTTTGAGTGCTTTCTAAGAACAGGTCTTGGCCTTATCAGTATTATTTAAATGACCACTTGCTTCGCATTCTTTGGTTCGTAACTTTATTCAGGGGGTAACACGGCTTAATTTCCGGTTAAGTCACCCCAGAACCCTTGGGACTTGACTTTTGAGTTTTGTTGGCATTTCAAAACAGCCTTTTTTTGGGCCAATACGACATATTCCCTTGATCCTTTTTGACAAGGAAACTATTTTTTCTGGTAACCATATCTGCTGTAAGAAGGGTATCTGAATTGGCTGCTCTTTCTTGTAAAGAGCCATATTATTATTGTTTTCAAGGATAAGGTAGTGTTGCGTCCTCATCCTATCTTTTTACCAAAGGTAGTATCAGGTTTTTATCTAAACCAGGATATTGTTCCACCTTCTTTTTTTTTTTCCAGAACCCTGTTGTATGGAAAAAAAATCACTACATTATCTTGATGTGGTGAGAGGGGTCAAAGTCTACTTAAAGGCGACTGCTCAGATTCGGAAAATGGATGTTTTGTTTGTGTTGCCTGAAGGTCCTAAAAGAGGACAGGCAGCATCAAAATCTACTATTTCTAAATGGATTTGACAAGTAATCATTCAAGCTTATGGTTTAAAGAGGTAGTTTCTACCCTCTCAAATCAAAGCGCCCTCCTCTAAGGCTGTTAGTGCTTCGTGGGCAGTGCATCACCAAGCCTCCATGGCTCAAATCTGCAAGGCCGCAACTTGGTCTTCAATCCATACATTTACCAGATTCTATAAGGTGGATGTAAAAAGACATGAGGATGTCGCCTTTGGGCGCAGTGTACTGCAGGCAGCAGTATAAGTCCTCTGATCTCATGGTGCCCTACTTTTGTTGTGTCTCCCTACCCTCAGTTGGCATTGCTCTGGGACATCCCACATAGTAATCACTATGGCTCTGTGTCCCGTGATGTCGATTTAAGAAAATAGGATTTTTATAACAGCTTACCTGTAAAATCCTTTTCTTTTGAAGTACATCACGGGACATAGAGGTCCCGCCCCTCTTTCTAGTATACACGTGTATTGCTTTGCTACAAAACTGAGATTCTCCCGGTATCGGAGGAGTTATATAGGGAGGCAACTTCCTGTTTAGGGTGTGCCAGTGTCCAGCACCTGAAGGTGAACTATAATCCACATAGTAATTACTATGGCTCTGTGTCCCGTGATGTACTTCAAAAGAAAAGGATTTTACAGGTAAGCTGTTATAAAAATCCTATTTTTCAGCTGCTATCTTGTGTGTCGCAGAACTAGTCAGATGTGACTCTGCTGATAACAGAGGAACGGAGCAGCAGAAGGACATGGAACTTAGAGCTTTGGAGAGAGATAAGTAAACACTACAGATGTATGTGCTTAGGTCAAATTTCATTAATGGGATTTACAACCACTTAAGAATGAACACACAATCTAAAGGCTGCTGCGTAGGATTCAATGCTAAAAACACAAAGTGTTCAAGTAAAGACCCAGGTGTAAATAGCAGCAGAGCATCTCCAGCAAAAATAAATGGGGAGAGACTAATTCTATAAAATGGGCAGCCTTAACCAAAGGTTCCCTCTACCGTTAAATCAGACAATATAAAAAGAATAGGAGGGGAAGAAAACTCAGAAGAGAAAAAGGGGGAAAAAAGGAAGAAGGAAAGGGGAGGTCCCGGGGAATCTTGATGAGCATAGGATCAGATATGTAAAAGAGGGTGATCCAATCTAGATGTATGGGTGTACTCAATCCAGGGATGTCAGCTCCGGAGAAACTTATGGGAATCTGCCAAGATGGCTGTCAACTATTCGTTAACCATAAGGTTATGCATGCAGTGTTTTACCACCTCGAAACTAAGGGTAGGAATTTTCCAGGCCCCAGCTTTTTTAAATTTAGTAGCTGTAAAGAGGTGTGCAGCCAATTGCCGCTCTGAGTGGAAGGGAGTCGATTGGTTTATGAAGTGGGTTTTTGTTTTTAAGAATGGAGTGAAATAGTGTACGTAGTAGCGCATAAACCCTGATCCACAGTCTGCTCACCCTTGAACACGTCCACCAAATGTGCGCCATCGTTGCTGTTGGGCATAACCACAAAAGCATAATGGAGAATACTGTATACTGTGGAATAATACTTGCAAATCAAGCTGGGGTCTAGTACCATGGGTGCGGTATTTTGTACGCATTTTCCAAAATTAAGATGTTCTTGGAACATTTAGCAATATTCTGTGTCATGACCTGCCAGTCCTCTGGATCCAGCACAGCCCCTAACTCACTTTGATATTGGCGTCGATAGTTACTGGAGGTTTCCTCTGAGAGACAATAGCGGAGCATACACGCAAGATGATACCTGAAGAGTATGGGCATGATTTGCAGGTACTTTCAAAATTTGTCAAGCTATAAGTTGGAGTTTGTGTACAAATGAAGTTAAAAGCAAAAAGTCTAACCTGCATATAGCGAAAATGCTCTCGCAATAGAATATCGTGGGAAGATCTGAGCGTATCGAAGGTAAGTATCCGAATAAGGGTGAGAAGGAAATGGACATTATCAAAACCATGATTGGTCCACCAGTCAAATTGGGTCAGATGATCAAGGCCTAGAGGAAACAAGGGACAGCGGAGCAAAGGTAATAAGGGTAAATGCGAAGAGATTAAGCCAGCAGAGTATTTAAGGGAGTCCCAAAGCTTAAGAGTAAAGGCCAGAATCAGATTCAAGGATTTAGGTCCGAAGGTCGGGGGAGCCATTGTAGTGAGGCCAGTGGGACTGGATGACCTTGATAAGATCTAAGGAGTCCCAATGCAGTAAATGGGAAATGTACAGGTGTGAGAGATGGACAATGTTTACCGGCAAATAGCAAGCTTGCAGGTTAGGGACAGACAGCCTGCCGGATTTTTTTACGCGTGAAGAGTATCTGTTTATGTATACGAGGCTGAAAGACCCCATTAAAAGTGTAGAATTTTCAGCTAATAAATTCCGAGTATGTGGGGGGGGGATGGGAACTGGAAGGACTCGAAAGGTGTACAATAACTTAGGAAGCTATATTATCCGGACAGCATTAATTCTGCCGAACCATAACAGCGGAAAATGAGACCACGAATCAAGCATGGAAGACATTTTCCAAAGTAGGTGAGGGTAGTTAGCCAGGTATAGAGCCTTGTATGTTGGTGTAAAACAGATAGCAAGATACAATAAAGTGGAAGACCATTGGAAGAAAAAAGCTTGTCGATGGTGGTTGCTGAAAGGGTTACCGTCATGGCTTCAGATTTAGTAGGGTTGACATGTAGGCCTGAAAGGGAGGCAAATATATCTAGGACAAAAGCCACAAAATCTCTGCGCTTAGGACAAAGGACACAGGAGAGAAGAAAGAAGAAGGAAGAGGACGGAGGGGGATGTAAGATGCAGGGGGGGTGTACCCCAATAGGAAGAGAAGAAGGAAGAGGGAAAGGGGTCAGTGAGGAGAGAAGCCAGAAAAGAGATAAGCTAAGGTGTGCTGCCTCCCCTGGTTAAGCCCTCAAAAAGGGGGCTAACATGTATGAGAGAAGGTAAATGGGGGTATGGCGCTCCCTTGTGGGGGGGTATATAAGTGATACAGTAAATAGTGATGCAGTAATGCTAATAGGGATATTAACTGGAAAGTGCAAAAACTCATGAATGGATGAAACCCTAAACCATTAATAAATCGTGAAACCAAAAAATAGTAATGAGAACATCCCTAAATCGCATTTGCATGTAATAACAAATGTAAATTAGTGGCAAATAGTGACCACTAGGTGCCACCAATATAAACTATGCAGCTTAAGTGATGATTCCAGTGTGTTTCCAGCGTGTATCTGGGTATCTATACCCAGATATGCGGGACTATGTGCAATTCTTGCGCATATTGTTGCGCTTGATATTTGTTGGATATTGCTTCCATATATGTATATACTTTTTAATAATTTCCTTCATGCTGCTTCCTTTTATAATCTTCTTGTCCTGAATGTAACCTAACCCTGGGATGATATTATGTACTCTAAATTCCATCATTTTCTAGCACCCCAGAACGTAATGAAGGGCCCTCCTCGGGGTTGCTGGTACTATATTGGAGAAGGTTTACCAAGTAGTATCTGGGTTTGCGTGGGAGAGTGCACTACTGGAATATACCACTGGGAGGCTTCTGTATGTGGTATATTACCCATGTGAATTAGTGCCCAGCAGTTATAAACACCTATGCAACACCTGCACCTAGGAATACATAGGCCTAACATAGGGATGTTTGCAAATCACCTTTTTCTTTTTATTTTTATTTATATCCTTTGTACATACATTTGTTAATATTACTCTGCGTGAAATATGTCTGCCAATCTATGTAAGGGTCAGCGGAGATGCACGGGTCCGTGATAATTATTTTTGCCTACGGACATAAGGATCTGGACTGGGACTCTTCCAATGAGGTTGCACCTGGAGGGAGGACTTTATGATTGAATATCCAATCACAGTTCCTATAGCGATGGGAGAAGGGAGGACCCAGCATGTCCGCTTACCATATAACCTGTGAGGTGTAGTAAGATGGCGCCGCCTTTGACAACGTCGATGACGAAACGCGTAAGACGGAGCTACGCACTTACGTCATTTCAGGGTACGGAGCGAGAGAGCTTGGAACGCAGCTGGACCGCACGCTGCGGGATAGCACTTCCTGGCTTTCGGCTTCACCCATAGTGTAGTGTATTGTGGATTTTACCTTTTCCCGTTTGGGGAGTATATTTTTAATAAAGATTTTAATCATACTACACTATGAGGAGGCATCTTTTCTTATGAGGATTCCCCTGGCGATCCCCTTCTTGGACGTGGTATGGAGAAGTGACCTGATATTCCTGGGAGAGAGGATACCATATCTCAGCAACCACGGGATACGTACCAAGAGGACGGCATTGGGATCTTAAGGTGTCTGTCACCCCTGCAGGGGTATTGGGAGTCGGTGAGTGGGGAACCAAAAGGGGGAGCACAGAAGTCACGGATACTTTCCTCTGTGGGCACTACAGTCACCAAAGCTCTTGGAACTTTGTCCTGATATTTGCATTTTGGGAACGTACCACCTATGAATAGACTTTCTGCATTTTTCATTTTCTTTTAATTTAATTTAATATTTATATTTATTATTATAATTTACAATATTTTTTTCGTTTATATATTTTTTGTCTATTGGATTGCATTATCACTTACCTTTGAAGCACGCTGGAATCATCACTTAAGCTGCATAGTTTATATTGGTGGCACCTAGTGGTCACTATTTGCCACTAATTTACATTTGTTATTACATGCAAATGCGATTTAGGGATGTTCTCATCACTATTTTTTGGTTTCACGATTTATTAATGGTTTAGGGTTTCATCCATTCATAAATATATCTAGGAATCAAAGGTTTGGCAAGGATATATGGAGGGAAGTAATACACAATAAAATGTCAGCAGCAAAAAGTGAGCTCTTATGGGAAGGACCTATTACCTCCAAGCCTCTAATATCAGTATGGCAATGTATAGTCTCAGCCAAAGGCTCAATATCCAAAACAAACAACAAAGGTGAAAGGGGGCAACCCTGCCAGGTACCTCTCTGGATAGGAAACAAAGGAGATTCAAACCTGTAATATTTTACCATAGTGTGGGGAACACTATAAAGTGCTGAAATCCATTGCATAATGGTCAATTTGGCTAGCGAAAGGCTTGCAAGAAAGTCATTGATTGCTGCAGTATCTCCTAACAGGATGAATAGTTAGGTCAGCACGTCTAGTGCGAAGAGTATTTGGGGCATGTTTGGAGGAAAACGTTCTTAGTCAGTTGTCCAACATTGTGTTGGGTTTGTTCGCTTTAGTTTATAAAACAGACTCAACGTGACTTCCACCGTAGTGCTTACAGGTGTGAGTCACCAGCCAGTCATACCAGTGAGCACTATGATGGAAGTCACATTGAGTCTGACTTCTCTGGGATTTGTTGTCATGGGCACTACATATGTGAAATATCATTCACGAACTGTATATCATCCTTGATATCTGCAGATGTTTAAGTGTAAAAGTGCAATATTTACTTTTTGATTTGGAATGGCAGCACATGTAGTAGCTCTTATCCTAGATATGGAAAGAGGGCTAGAATACAAGTAGATGTTAAACTATACAGTGCCTTGCAAAAGTATTTACCCCCTTGGCATTTTTCGTGTTTTGTTGCCTCACAACCTGGAATTAACATGGATTGTTTGAGGATTTGCATCATTTAATTTACAGAACATGCCCACAACTTTGAAGATGTTTTTTTTTTTTAATTGTAAAGCAAACAACAAATAGGACAAAATAACAGAAAAAGTCAATGTGCATAATAATTCAGCACAAGTAATTTCCCCGCACCAGGTTGGATCCAAACCAGGTATGAAGTGGATGTTACTCTCCAGAGATAAAAAGCCCCAGGTGCTGGCTAATGCTGATCCATGCTGTGAGTGGAGGACTTTTTCCTCCACTCACTGCATAATAATTCACCCCCTAAAGTCAATACTTTGTAGAGCCACCTTTTGCGGCTATCGCAGCTCCAAGTCGCTTTGGATAAGTCTCTATGAGCTCACATCTTACCTTTGGGATTTTTGCCCATTCCTCCTTGCAAAACTGCTCCAGCTCCTTCAAGTTGGATGGTTTGCGCTTGTGAACAGCAATCTTTAATTCTGACAGCAGATTTTCTATTGGATTGAGGTCTGGGCTTTGACTAGGCCATTCCAGCACATTTACACGTTTCCCCTAAAACCACTCAAGTGTTGCTTTAGCAGTGTGTTTGGGGTCATTGTCCTTCTGGAAGGTGAACCTCTGTCCTAGCCTCAAATCACACACAGAGTGGTACAGGTTTTGCTCAAGAATATCCCCGCACCTCGCATATCCCTCCCAAATTTACAAGTAGAGCTGGAAAGGTATAGCGTCCTTTCGGGTTATAAAATTAACTGCTCCAAGACGGAGGCTCTCCCTCTTAATTTATCCCCCCAAACATTATCCACACTCTCGCAAACATTTCCATACTCTTGGCGGTCCTCCTCCCTAAAATACCTGGGGATACATATAACATCCACATACGATACACTATACAAAGCCAACTTCCCCCAAATGTTCACCTCTATCAGAGCTTCCCTAACCAAATGGAAATCTCTGAAACTGTCCCTTTTTGGTAGACTTGCAACCTTGAAGATGACGATACTACCCAGACTTCTATATCTTTTTGAGACACTCCCCATCCCCATTCCGTGTTCACACCTAAAAAAACTTCAAGCCGTCCTGATAAACTTTTTCTGGAACTATAAAAGACATCGAGTTGCTAGATCTGTTTTTATATGCCCCACGTAACCAGGGTGGATTGGCGTTTCCCAACATAGCTAAGTACTACCTGGCAGCTCAACTAAGACCTATAGCCTCCTGGTGCTCCCTACATGCCTACAATAGATGGACACAGATAGAAAAGCTGTGGCTAGCCCCCATACACCCAAATTCCATGCTTTGGAGCTCCGATATACCCCCCAGCAGCATACAACTGCTAGGACCGATGGCTCTACTACGTACCTTATGGCGACGGGCTAAATTGAAATATCCGCTCACCACCACATCCTCCCCAGTCACTTCATTCCTATTCACGCCAAATATTCCTGACAGCTTAACTTCACAGATGTCCCACTTTTGGATGGATAAGGCCATATTCCATTATGGACAACTACTTGATCCTAAAACCAGAATGTTGCGACCCTTCCTAGACCTGCAAAAGTCTTTTGATATCCCCAAGCAAGCCTTTTTCGGTTACCTACAACTACGCCATTATGCACAATCACTGGGCTCGAATTTGAGATTTTCCCCCCTCACAGACTTTGAAAAGCTTTGGAGGGTTCGTCCCCTAGAGGCATGATCTCCCGCACCTACCAGATACTGATTACAGATTTCTCACCAGACGGGCCGCGACATTCATATATGGCTAAGTGGGAGCAGGCGCTGGGCACAGAGTTAACCTTAAGGTCCTGGCAATCCATATGGACCCAGGCCACCAAAAGCTCCATATGCATGCTTTATAAAGAGAATCAATTTAAGATTCTATATCACTGGTATCAGACCCCTGACCTGCTCCACTCCATATACCCTACGGCCGACTCCCGTTGTTGGAGATGCTATAAAGATAGGGGAACACTATTTCATGTCTACTGGACCTGCCCTCTAATCATTCCCTACTGGAATATGGTTCATTCCCTGCTCCAGTCCATCTTTGATGTTGAAATGCTTCTCGACCCGAGGACCTTTCTTTTGGGCCTTCCACCTGCCACCTTCTCTAAAGTGTCCAAAAAACTCTTAGCCCATGTGCTTACTGCAGCACGCTGCCTGGTGGCCCTAAAGTGGGAAAAAAAGAGAGCCCCCCTCGCTAACTGAGCTGCATTCCAGGATCAGAGATGTCAAGAGAATGGAATATCTCACGGCCTCATTAAATGACACACTTGACAAGCATAATAGTATCTGGGAACCCTGGGTTTTGTTGGAGACCCCTGTGACCTGAAGGTATATGTTGTTTATGTATTAATGAACCGCTCTCCGCCGGCCTGGTCCGGACCCTGGAGGCGAGTGCCCCCCCTCCCCCCCTTCCTTTTTCCGTCTTTCTCTTCTTTCTTCCTTCTTCTCTATATCTGAGAATTTAGATGTTTAAGCATATGGTACTAGTGTATACACTGTTTGAGATGTATCATTATCCAGTGAATCCACTTCTTTTTATCACTAACTGTCAATACTGTAAAGATTTACCGCCCAACATGTGAGTGATAACGTGCCAAATTGAACTGTGATATTATGATCTCTTTCTCTTTATGTACCCAATGCTGAAATGCTGTATTTGTTTTTCTGTGGAAAAATAATAAAAAATGTCAGTTATAAAAAAAAAAAAAAAAGAATATCCCCGCAACTTTAGCACCATCCATCTTCCCCGCAACTCTGACCAGTTTCCGAGTCCCAACTGCTGAAAAACATCCCCACAGCATGATGCTGCCACCACCATGTTTCACTGTGGGGATGGTGTTCTTTGGGTGATGTGATGTGTTGGGTTTGCGCCAGACATAGCATTTTCTTTGGCCAAAAAGTAAAATTTTAGTCTCATCAGACCAGAGCACCTTCCTCCATACATTTTGGGAGTCTCCCACATGCCTTTTCGCAAACTCAAAACGTGCCATTTTGTTTTTTGCTGGAAGTAATGGCTTTCTTCTGGCCACTCTGCCATAAAGCCCAACTCTATGGAGCGTACGGCTTATTGTCATCCTATGTACAGATACCCCAGTCTCTGCTGTGGAACTCTGCAGCTCCTCCAGGGTTACCTTAGGTCTCTGCGCTGCCTCTCTAATTAATGCCCTCCTTGCCCGGTCTGTGAGTTTTGGTGTGCGGCTGTCTCTTGGCAGGTTTACGGTTGTGCCATGTTCTTTCCATTTGGTTAAGATAGATTTGATAGTGCTCCTAGGGATCATCAAACCTAACCCTGACTTGTACTTCTCAACAACATTGTCCCTTACTTGTTTGGAGAGTTCCTTGGTCTTCATGGTGATGTTTGGTTACTGGTGCCTCTTGCAACCACTCTAACCAAGATAGGAAATGAATGGCCTCTATGGTAGATAAAGGATAAACATATTGAAGGCTAGTACCATCATCCAGGAATCTATAATATAAAGAAATTGGGAGCCTGGTCCCCAATCAGGCCACCAAAAGAACATGAGGGCATTTGGACTAATGCTGTACAGTAAAAGAATAGTACATAAAAATAGATAATCAGCAATAATATAAAATTTGTACAGTTGATTTTATTGATGCAGAAAATAATCAACAGTTACACGATAAAACATGATAACAGTACAAATATCTAATTCACAAAATCATTTAGCCCCGAAGGGAAATTATACAGTGGAGCAATTGATCCCAGAATTAAAAATCCTCGACTAGTTTTGCGGACCATAGCCGCTTCATCAGGAGGGATTCTGTAGATAGGTTTCAACTGTTTATTCAAAAAGAAAAACAAGAAAAACATAGTACAATTACCAGAGAACATGGACAGTAAAACCTTGTAATAAAGCATCAATTTTAAGCTGGGTATTGGTAAGAAATTATTGAAGGGGGAGCAATTCTGCTTACCCATGTCCCCGCAGACATCAAGTGCAGGACCATGCCACCGAAAATTGATCTCCCGCGGCAACCCAGGGGAGCTATAAACATGACGGATGAGGATCTGGATAGTTAAAGTAAAAAATTGAGTGTATTGGAATTGCCAAATTAGAAACAAGATGGTATGTGGGATGTGAATGGTGAAGGAAACAATTGTTGGAAAAGTGTGAGGTAATAGGATGAACATATTACACATAGGAAACGAAAAGAAGAAGGGAGAAAAAGGTGAAGAAGGTAAAAACAAGGCTGAAAGCAATAAAAATGTAGAGTAAGGTGTAAATGATCTAATAAGGTGTGTGGACAATGAAAATGCAGGAAAACATGGAGGGAGGAAGAAAGGGGAGGGAAGAGAGGAAGGGAAGGAAAAGGGGGAAGAGGGAGAGGCAAGGGAGCAAGGAAGGGAAGGAGGGGGGAAAGGAGAGGGAGGGGAAGGGAAAAGGGAAGAGGAAATAGGAATGGGCTGCGGAAGGGGAAGAAAAAGGGGGTGGGAGGGAAGGGGAGGAAAGGGAAGGGAAAAGGTAGTGAATAAAAGTGGGGTGAGTAAGAGGCAAGAAGATACCTGGTACTAATATAGAAATAAAATGTTGCCGGGAGGACACCACTCGAAAGGCAGAAGCCGAAGTGTGGCCATCAAGGGTAACGTTAGGGGCTGCCGGCGGAGGGTGGGAACACATAAGGTAACCACCCGACCCGGGGCACCTATAGGGAAGGAAACGATAACAGGTAAACAATGGTAGCAGTACCTCAATATGAGGGACTGCAAAGGTAAAGATAGTTACGCTAGTGGTAGGTGAATAACTTACTAGAAGCTGGCTGCCACATGTAATCCCGGGTACGAGAGTCCAGACCGTCACTGAACAGGCAATGCCTGTTATTTATAGCTCCCAACCGTGCGATGCTGACCAGACGCCAGAGAGGCGCCGGCGCATGACGTCACAGGGTCAGGGATACCACATGACACGTGCCCGAGAGATCGCGCGCATGCGCACCAGCCCTAAGGTTAAGGGGAGGGATTCCCTGCCAGGGCTGGTGCAAGAGGAGGGATCGACCCCGTGTTAATGGGGAAAACCCATCCGCCAGGGATCCCACCGGGCCGCCGCGGTAGAGCACAGGCGGAAGGTCCCACGCCGGTGCCCATCATAGGGACAAGACAAGTCCCAAAACTTATCTAACATAACACATACTTATATAACATAATCAGATTATCGGATGAATATTCATCCGTTTTTTTTGTTTTTTTTTGTTGCATGCTCGTCTCAGATTGAAAGTGAAGAGGTTACGAAACATACAAACATTTTTGTACGACAGAATACAACTTCAGAAGTGATGTAATGTGTTGAATTGTTTTGTATGTATTATTTCGTTTCTGAGCATGCAATATTCTTGCTCTTACTATTTTATTTCAGGCGAAAACTGTACTGATTAAACAAAAATCGGACGTTACGTTCACATACGATAAAAATTTTATAGCCTGCACCTTCAGTTTTTGTCATCCAAAAAGTCGGAATCGGCTGTTGAATCGTTCATCGTACAAAAGTTTACTTTTTTACTTTACTGATTTTTCTTTTTGTGTGTATGGGCCTTTTAAAGAGAAGTTTGGAGTTGTTAAAAAGAAAAAAACAAACAAAACATACCTACTCACCTCCATTCTACAGCATCAGTCTGATGCTGCAGGTGTCCCTCCCGGATCTAAGCCCAAGAACTGAGCGATCGCCTGACCACTGATCGCTCAGTTCTTGGTTAGCTCTGAGCAGAGAGCGGTGACAGTGATAGTGATAGTGAGCCCTTGTTCGTCAACTGGGGTTCCCCAGGGTGTGGACTCTAAGCCCTAGCCTGCTTCTACACCAGGGCCTCTGATGGTGGGGGTGGCCTAGCAGTAAGCTGGAACCAGGTCACAGCTGAAGGGAAAACCAGAAAATAAGCCAAGGGCAGGGTGGGCCACAGACAAGCACAGACAGTAGACAAAGCCGGGATCAGTACACAGGTAATCAGACAACATAAACAAAGTAGTAAGCAGATAGGAGCTCGAAGAACTGAGAAGTTGCTCACACAGGCTGGACTGAGCACATTACAGTGCTGTGAAAAAGTATTTGTCCCCTTCCTGATTATTTTTTGTTTGCATATTTGTCACACTTAAATGATTCAGAGCATCAAACAAATGTTAATATTATACAAAGATAACTCGAGTAAATACAAAATGCAGTTTTTAAATGATGATTTAATTTATTAAGGGAAAAATCTGTCCTGCCTGGCCCTATGTGAAAAAGTAATTGCCACCCCTTGCTAAATCATGCATGAACTGTGATTAGCCACTTTTTTTTTTTTTTTTTTGGAAAGATGAGCTAAATTTCACTTGAAACACCCAGGCCTGATTACTGCCAGACCTGTTGAATCAAGCAATCACTTAAATAGAAACTGAAGCACGCTAAAAGATTTCAAAAAGCAACACATCATGTCACGATCCAAAGAAATTCAAGAACAGATGAGAAACAAAGTAACTGACATGTATCTGTCTGGACAGGGTTACAAAGCCATTTCTGAGGCTTTGGGAGTCCCGTGAACCACAGTGAGAGCCATTATCCTCAAATGGAGAAAACTTGCAACACTGGTGAACCTTCCCAGGAGTGGCCGGCCTACCAAAATTACTCCATATGCACAATGACGACTTATCCAGGAGGTTATAAAAGCCCAGAACAACATCTAAAGATCTACAGACCTCACTTGCCTCAGTTAAGGTCGTCTTCATGATTCAACAATAAGAAAGAGACTGTGCAAAAATGGCATCAATCGGAGAGTTCCAAGGCGAAAGCCACAGCTGGCCAAAAATAACACACAGGATTGTCTCGCATTTGCCAAAAAACATCTTAAATATCCTCAAGACTTTTGGGCAAATATTCTGTGGACTCATGAGATAAAAGTTGATCTTTTTTGAAGGTGTGCGTCCCATTACATCTTACATCAACAGTCAAACGTGGTGGTGTGATGGTCTGGGGCTGCGTTGCAGCTTCAGAACCTGGACAATTTGCCACAATTGATGAAACCAATGAATTCTGTGCTCACCAGAAAATCCTGAAGGAGAATGTCCTGCCATCAGTTTGTGACCTCAAGCACATTTGGGTTATGCATTAGGACAATGATCTGAAACACACCCGCAAGTCCACCTCTGCATGGCTAAAAAAGCAAATTAAGGTTTTGGAGTGGCCTAGTCAAAGTCTGGACTTAGTGTTACTCAACCCAGGACCCTTCATTCACTATATCTGGTCTCCCACAGAACATGGAAATGCAATACTTTTAGTATACAGTATATGAACTGCTAAATACCTTTTCTCATCAGCAGTTAGAGCAGTCTTGTGACTTCTATCAGGGTCCGGCAGCAGAGCAATGGTTAAAGCTTGTAGGATAAGTTTTCATTCTCCTCTGATTTCCTGTAAGACGGCAGGACCCCTGGACAGTGCCGATTTTCCCTGTCCCGATCACATGCACCCTCCCAAGAAAAAAAAATCTCTAGCAATACACCGCAAACTGAGCATGTGTAGAGTGACTCAAAAGACTGTTATCAGGAAATGATTCGGGGACACTGGAAGAAGGGGAGGATCAGAGAAGCCAGGATTAAACAGCCTTTTTACACAATGCAGAGGATTAACCCCTTTGGTTCCACAGTGAGTATAACAAGCATGCTTGACTGCATATACAGACTGATTTTACTGTTGTGGGTTTAGTAACACTTTAAATGTGTCTGCTGTGGCATGACTTTCAACCACTTCAATACCAGGCATTTTGCACATTCCTGCCCAAGCCAATTTTCAGCTTTCAGCGCTGTCACTTTTTAAATGACAATTGTGCGGTCATGCTACACTGTACCCAAACTACATTTTTACCATTTTGTTCCCACAGATAGAGCTTTCTTTTGGTGGTATTTGATCACCTCTGCGGTTTTCATTTTTTGCTAAACAAAAACATTTTGAACAAAAAATTGTTTTTCCTTGTTTCTGTTATAAAATTTTGTAAATAAGTAAGTTTTCTCCTTCACTGATGGGCACTGATCAGGCAGCACTGATGAGGTGGCACTGATGAGGTAGCACTGATGGGCACTGATAGGTGGCACTGATATGCAGCACTGATGGGCATTGATAGATGGCATTGATGGGCACTCATAGGTGGCACTGGTGGGCACTGATAGGCGACACTGGGCACTGAAAGGCTGCTCTGATGGGTTTTCATGGGTGGTACTGATGGGCACTGAAAGGTGGCACTGATGGGCACTGATGACTGGCACTGATAGACATGACTGATGGCACTGGCAGGTATTGTTAATGGGCACTGATTGGCATCTGCCCTGGCACTGATTGGCATGTCCCTGGTGGTCTAGGGTGGCATACCTGGTGGGCGTCCTTTTATTGCCATCCCTGGTGGTCCTGGCGGCATCAATGGTGGTCCAGTGTGGGCATCTCCCTCTCAGGAGAGCCACCGTTCGGCTCTCCTCTACTTGCGTCTGTCAGACGCGAGTGAGGGAAAGCTGATAAACAGCTCTTCC
Organism: Lithobates clamitans; assembly: GCA_037952925.1. Lineage (NCBI taxonomy): Eukaryota > Metazoa > Chordata > Amphibia > Anura > Ranidae > Lithobates > Lithobates clamitans. The sequence goes on from JBBGZY010000790.1 coordinate 200,005, forward strand.
TGTTTACATCGTGATCAGCCGTGATTGGGCACGGCTGATCACGTGGTAAAGAGCCTCTGTCAGAGGCTCTTTACTGTGATCGGTGTAGCGGTGTATCAGACTGACATGCCACACCACCAATCCCTGCAATGCGCGCCGGCAGTTGTTCTGCTGGATGTCATATGAATGTATATATAGGGAAGAAAACTGGGAGACGGGCCAGGAAGTGATGGAAGGGAAGAAATTATAAGCCCAGAGAAAAGCAGGGACCCCCATAGGTGAGCACAGAAGCCAACAACTCATGTGAAGGAATCAGAGGACTAGGAGAAAAACTCCAGCAAGGAGGTAAGGATACACAGGCAGGAAAACTGCTGGCCAAATCATGACAGATTTGACAAGTTTTTCCAGAACACTTGATACCCCTAAACAAAAAGGCTTTTGGGCACTTTATAAAGCCGAAAGAGATATTAAACCCAAAAGCAAACATTTACTATATTGCAGCTTACCAATTCATATGTTATGACTGCATTCATTTTCTTTTTTAGGCTTTCATTTTCACCTGGTGATCCTGCCAGTAGGTCTGTGTTGTTTGTCAATAGAAAAAGCTCTCCTGCAAATGTACGGTAGCAGTTAGAGTGTTGAGACAAACTATTTACCACTGTCAGAGGTGCTTTCAATAATCAGCTTGTATTATTTTTTATGTAAAACCTTTATCACAAAATGAAAAAAAAAAAAAAAACTGTTGCTGTAACTGCTTATAAAGTGTGATCTGGAGTTTGGCTTCAGTTTGCTATCCAAATCTCCTAGTCCAACTAATACGCCCATCCTACCAGATTAATAATGCCACTGTCCTAATACAGGAGGTGTGTTACTGGCCAGATGACCAACGAGAGGGAAGTGAAAAAAGAGGGGGGAATAAAGCCTTAAAAAAAAAAAAAAAAAAAAGACGAGAAAACTGATGCAGTCGTCACATCTAATGATTGGTAAGCTGTAATATAATAAATTTTTGCTTGTGGGTTTAATACCGCTTGAAGGTCAGCTTATCCTACCTGTGTTCTTTTGTGATGGATCATTTATATATATACAGATATATATACAGAAGACCATTCATTGAGAATTGAATAACCGTAAGGAATAGTTAAAACCTTTGATAGATATTTTTTTGTTTGCTTTTTTTTTTCACATATAAGTAGAAATCACCTGTCAATTGTCACTAAAATAGGAAGATGATTCCTGTTCTGGCGACAACTAGAAATTTGGATTTCCCTGATGACTTTCTCTCCTGGTGACAATGATCAGAGGAACAGAGGGCTACATTTCCCCAATGGGACACAGATCGCAATAAGCACTTGATAGGGGTTTTTATACTCCCACACTATCCAAAACCTAAATTAGAACTATTAAGCCGCGTACACACGGTCGGACTTTTCGTCTACAAAAGTCCAACGGACGCTGACGGACTAAAGCTGGCTGGTAATCCGATCGTGTGTGGGCTTCTCCGGACTTTCAACGTACTTTTTTAGCCTCAAATCCGACGTACTTTAGATTTGAAACATGCTTCAAATCTTTACGTCGTAACTACGACGGACCCCGAAATCCGCTCGTCTGTGTGCTAGTCCGACGGACAAAAACCCACGCTAGGGCAGCTATTGGCTACTGGCTATGAACTTCCTTATTTTAGTCTGGTGTACGTCATCACGTACGAATCCATCGGACTTTTGTGTGGTCGTGTGTAGGCAAGTCCGTTCGTTAGAAAGTCTGCCACAAGTCCGCCGCAAGTCTGCCGAAAGTCCTCCGGAAGTCTGTTGGACAGGCTGTCGGACTTTTGTAGCTGAAAAGTCCGACCGTGTGTACGCGGCATTAGAAATTGATATGTTGTTCAGCAGAAAAGGTTTTCCTATGTGTATTCTTTACGTTGATATTCCACTTGCAAATCCTATTCAGTGCCTGTTGATCCTGCCAGAGCTCTCTGCTGCATGCAATTGCTGCATGGGTAAAAAGAAGAATTTTGGAAGATTTTTCCTCTATTCCTATATATATATATATATATATATATATATATATATATATATATATATATATATATATTGGGAATTGTTGGATCAATTCTAGGAACAGACTGTCATATCCACATCCCAGAGAAATTGGTTAAAACAAGATTAGAGAGAGCACCACTCCCCCATGAGGTGATGGGACTTTCCCGGATATGTCACTGTCTCTGAGGTAAGCACATACAAAAGGAATGATAATAAAATAAGAATTTATTACAAAGTATACACAATATAAAACTTTGTTTGATGGTAGCATTAGGCCATATACACAGTTGACCAGAAATGATACTCAATCCATAAACGCTTGAAAGATGCTTGTATGTACAGTTAGCCGAAGCATTTCGCAGACTTCTTATCTGCTTTTTCTGGGATTTGTTGTGTTGAGTTACTATAGTGATTGGCATTGTCACAGTTTTCTGGCCTAACTGGGAAAGCTTTCTGGACCCTATCCAGAAAACTTGTACTTGTACAAACAGAGGTAGGACTTGATGTCTTTTTCTTGAAACTTAAAAAATTAATAGAGAAAAAATCTAACCTTGGGTGGCATGTGTGAATCCATTGGGTTTACAAGTGCAAATCTTTCCATCTTTTTGATGTGACTGACTAAGAAAGAAATTTGACACAATGTTCTGCAACAATGATGGAAATGTTGAGGGACAAACATAGGCTAGATTTGTCAGATTTAGATAGGGAGATTGAGACATTATGTGCCAGTGGAAGTCAGTTTGTTCAAAATCCTGACTATAAAAAGAAAGAACAAGACCTGGTACAACATCTGGAAAAATACAATAAAAATGTAGTGGTGAAAAAGGACCAAAAATTCTACAAGGATAAACTTGCTTTCTCAGGGGGTTATGCATACCGATGGCAGACAGGGTCCAATAGTAGAAGAGGTAAACCTTCTAGACAGTAGTCTAATCAAGAAATGCCAATATTAAGATCTGATTCTGACCTTTGTTTCCTCCTCAGTTTCTTCCCAAAGGTCATACAATACGGCACACAAAGGAATCACTGGAAGGGGACGTGCGCGCAAAGGTTGTAATGGTGGTGGGTATGACACACAAGGAGGTACCAATAAGACGCGCATTGTTTCACCTAAGGCATCCTCTCCAGGACCCAAACATGGGGGGAATATTGGGACACCAGTAGCTACACATGGTGAATCGGTGATGGGTACAACTCTGATGTCAATGTTTGGGAATGAGAACAATGTTAACCCAAATACATATAAAGAACAGGGAGCAACCCCAAAAGCCAAACAAACTAAACCAAACATCAACCCAGGTATAGCCCCTTTAGGCCTAGCTCACACCTCTCAAACGCCCATGGTACAGACACAAATGGGGAAAATATACCCATTCGTAGTCAAACAGACACAGATCCACCAGGATTAGATATAGCTAACCTATCCTCCTACCCTTTGTCCACAACTGAGACTGAGGTACTTAAGTTGGGCCTCCATTTCTGTCCCCTTCAAAAGATCAACAAGTTCAAACTGGTAAAAGATTTGTATTTATTTGCAAGAAATCTAACCTATAAATATATCTTTGATAAAGATCGGGGGGAAACAGGAACAGGGGAGCAGGATATGTATAAAGGTTTCAAGGCGCAGTACTTTCGTACTTTAAAAACTCTTATCCAGTTACTGGATGAGAATGAAGGAGCTGGTGTAGATCAGGAAATGGCCCTACCCTCTTCGTATGAAGAGGACATGGACATAGAGGTGGAACCAGAACCGGTGAAATTTAAAGCTAAGTCTAAAAAATTCCCCCAGCTACAGACATGCCCAGCGATCTGGGCTTTTCTTAAACAAACCATTAAGGAAATTGACGGTTTTTCCCTACCACGCTAAATTGCCAGTAACCTCACACAAGTGCAACAGCAGGCCCTAACAAGCCTCATCCAGAATGACCAGAATACTATTAAACTGGCCGATAAGGGCGGGAATGTGGTCGTGATGGATAGGAATCAGTACATACAGATGTGTGATACAATTCTTAGCAATACAGAGTGGTATCAACCAGTCTGTGAGGATCTGCTAACTGATTTCAGGTCTCAGTACAAAGCCATTATAGTTCAGGCATATCAGAAATGCCTAATTGATAAGGATCTTCTAGAGTATTTGGAAGTCAAATGGCCCATTACATCCACTTTCTATGCCCTCCTGAAGGTCCACAAAAATCTTAATAACCCTCCTGGACACCCAATAGTGTCGGGAATTGGTTGCCACACGGAAACAGCAAGTAAATATGTGTTTTTGGATGACCTGCCTCCATCTACCTCCGCCACATCTTATTGTGGCGGAGCTATAGCAACAATGTGCTGGTCATCTGGACAGGAACATTAAATTAACTCTCAGAGTTTATGACATTCATTTCAGTTAATCAATTTAACTTGAAATCTACTATGCAGTTGGATGCATACAGCATCCCTATTTTGGATCTATCTGTTTCTAAATCCTGATGGATCTATATATAGCACCCTGTACCATAAAGAAACCGCCGGTAACACCATTCTACATTACTCTAGTGCCCATCCTCGTTCTCTGGTACGTAGTATTACATTCAGTCAGTACCTCAGGCTGTGTCGAAACTGCGCCAGAGAGGAGGATTTCAAAATTGAAGCAAAAGCCCTGTTTGGATGTCTATTAACTAGGAGGTACAGCAAAAAAGTCCTAAAGAAGGCATATCCGAGAGTAAGGACTAATCAACGAGAGCAACTTTAACATCTTTAAACCCAGGGCCCAGAACAGTAATCCTACCAACAGGGCACATGGACCAGTTGTCCCTGTCGGAGGGCGGAGAGGAGGTTGGTGCCATTGTCGCAAACCACCATTCCTGGCTGAAGCTGGTGTGGCGTCAACTACCTCTGAGCCTGCCCCTGCAGAGCTGACAGAATCTCTGCCCCAGTGTGGCTCCTGTCCCCCAAGCACACCAGCTCAAGCACCGCATGGCATCTTTTGGCCTGCGTACTTGCATAGCCCCTTGAACGCCTACGGAGCACCACTGGTTCTGAGGACAAAGCACAGGAAGAGGCCATGGAGGAAGAAGAAGAGGAGGGGGTGGAGGAGAGAGGTGTTTCAGAATCACCAGTAGTAGCATTTTGGAGGCATGGTGGCGGAACAACCTCCAACACTACTGCACCTTGTCCTGCATCCTTCCCAGCTGCCAGTAGAGTCACCAAATGCGCCGTGAAAGAGAGGTAATGTCCCTGTCCAAGCCTGCTGGACCATGAGTCAGCGGTAGTATGCACCTTACCACTGACCACCCTGTCCAGCGAGGCCAAGACATTGCCTTCCACATGCCGGTAGAGAGCCGGAATCGCCTTCTGTGAGAAAAAGTGGCATTTGGGAACCTGCCACTGAGGAACCGCACATTCCACAAACTCACGGAAGGGGGCAGAGTCTACCAACTGAAAAGGCAGCAGTTGAAGTGCTAGCAATTTAGCCAAGCTAGCATTCAACCGCTGGGCATGTGGATGGCTGGGAGCGAACTTCTTTCTGCAGTGCAGCAGCTGGGGCAGGGAAATTTGCCTGGTACAATCTGGCGTCAGTGTACCGATAGCAGATTGCCCGCAAGTATTTGGCTGTGACACACCTAATTCTACACCTTCATTCCTCTCAGTGCAGGTCTCAGAGAGGACTGAAGGTATAGTGGGGTTGGAGATCCCAGCTGATGAGGAGCAAGGAGAGGTCCTCTTTGTTCTTTGGTGTGGGTCTTTTAGGTACGCTTGCCAACGAACTGCATGGCAGGTCAACATCTGTCTGGTCAAGCATGTGGTGCCCAAGCGGGTGATGTTTTGGCCATGCGAGATACGCTTGAGACATATGTTGCAAATAACAGTGGTGGGATCTGATGCACTCATCTCAAAAAAGGCCCACACCAAAGAACTTTTGGAATAACGCAACGCGCAGAGACAGCAGCGCCCTGCACATGTGGAGCTCTGCGGTGTGATGCAGTCGGTGTGCTGCCCTTAAGCCGCCCCCTGGAGGGCATCCTGCCTCGTTGGTGTTGTGGCACCTCCTCCTCCTCTCTCCTATCAGGCACCCACGTGGAGTCAGTCATCATCCCCTCCCTCCTCATCACTGGAGAAAATCTGGCAGTATGCTGCAGCTGGGGGAACATGACTGCCAGAGTGCTGTCCTTCTTGGGCACCCCCTCTGTCTGGGCTCACGTTACTGCCTTCCTCTAGCTGAGTACCATCGGAGCCTTCAAAACACTGGGCATCCTCCTGGAGCATGTACCCAACAATGTGGTCAAACAGTTCGGGGGACTCCTCAGGAGGACATGGTGGGGCTATGGAAGGAGTGACTGATGCCATTGAGCCGGGGGAAGAGGCCGCGTTGGCAGCTGCTTTGCCAGACAACATACCCTGAGCCTGGGTGAGAGAGGAGGATGAGGATGACTTGGTCATCCACTTTACCAAGTCTTCCGCATGTTGCGGCTCAACGCGGCCAGCTGCTGAAAAAAGGACAAGCGTGTCCCACGGCCACGTGCTAAAGAGGAAGCACCATGTCCACGACTGGCACTGTTGCCTCTAGACACAGAGCCTGCTTGCCCTCTGTTATTGGCTTGTGACTATCTGCCTCTCCTTGTTGGCCTTCCAGACATACTAATGGCCTGCACTGCATTGAGATGTAGCTGCACAAAACTGGGAAGTGTATATGTATATATATATATATATATATATATATATATATATTTATTGAATATACAGCAGCTAGCAGAATGCCTGCCTGTGGTATTAATAGGATCAGAAGAAGCACACCAGCACTTGTCTTCAGGTAGCTATAGGTGCAACTGTGCAGGGTACACAGTACACTAAGCACACAAGCACTTGCACACAAGCACTTGTCTTCCGGTAGCTATACTGTAGGTGCAACTGTGCAGGGTGCAAAGTACATTAACTGTAAATACTTCAAGAGCCTGCCTGTGCTATTAATAGGATCAGAAGAAGCACACAAGCACTTGTCTTCAGGTAGCTATAGGTGCAACTGTGAAGGGTACACTGTACACTAACTGTAAATACTTCAAGAGCCTACCTGTGCTATTAATAGGATCAGAAGAAGCACACCAGCACTTGTCTTCAGGTAGCTATAGGTGCAACTGTGCAGGGTACACAGTACACTAACTGTAAATACTTCAAGAGCCTGCCTGTACTATTAATAGGATCAGAAGAACACAAGCACTTGTCTTCAGATAGCTATACTGTAGGTGCAACTGTGCAGGGTACACAGTACACTAACTGTATATACTTCAAGAGAAATTGATTGGGGGTGGGTGGCGCTACCTTATCAGGGTACCTTGATTTACAATTTAATGAGCCTCAAAGGAATCAGGAAAAATATAATAGTAAATGCACCCCCTTAATCCCTCTTTAGGTGGTGGATCTAGATGTCCAGCGTTACCTGAGTAGACTGTGCTAGCAGGTCATTCTCATACCTACATGCAGGTGTACACCATGTGGTTAATCAACAAAAATTAATTAGGTGACAATTGATAAAAAGTCAATAGTGATAAACCAAACCTACATAAAGTAAATAAAATTAAATAAACCACAGTACAAAATTAAATTAATCCCCATGTGTCCAAATGTGCTTATAAGCATAAAAGTGAATTTGAATAGTCCCAACATTAGACATATAGTGCAGAATTGCACATTAGATACTATAGAACTGGTGAAAAGTTAGTAAAAAATGATGCACAACTTTGTGGAAAAAATAGATGAGAAAAATAGTGTAAAAATTGTAACAAAGTCCAATAGCAGCAAGTGAAAAACGTCTGTGATAGGTGACTTTCGTGAACACAGCTGATCAGATCCAGTGACTTATCATGTATCATATATGACCGCAGTGCATATCAGCTGACCACAGCGTATGTGTCACAGGATTCAAGGAAGTAAATGTGTGAAGAGCTTCACAAAGATATACTGAAGTATACCTTACAGCTGGAGCGGCGTACCCTGAGGACCCATACACATCTTATTGCAGCCTACTACTACATGCCTACTACCCCTGCAGGGGTGTAGGGAGCTGGTGAGTGGGGATCTTTGAGGGGGAGCACCGCAAGTCACTGGATCTGATCAGCTGTGTTCACGAAAGTCACCTATCACAGACGTTTTTCACTTGCTGCTATTGGATTTTGTTACAATTTTTACACTATTTTTCTCATCTATTTTTTCCACAAAGTTGTGCATCATTTTTTACTAACTTTTCACCAGTTCTATAGTATCTAATGTGCAATTCTGCACTATATGTCTAATGTTGGGACTATTCAAATTCACTGTTATGCTTATAAGCACATTTGGACACATGGGGATTAATTTAATTTTGTACTGTGGTTTATTTAATTTTATTTACTTTATGTAGGTTTGGTTTATCACTATTGACTTTTTATCAATTGTCACCTAATTAATTTTTGTTGATTAACCACATGGTGTACACCTGCATGTTGGTATGAGAATGACCTGCTAGCACAGTCTACTCAGGTAACGCTGGACATCTAGATCCACCACCTAAAGAGGGATTAAGGGGATGCATTTACTATTATATTTTTCCTGATTCCTTTGAGGCTCATTAAATTGTAAATCAAGGTACCCTGATAAGGTAGCGCCACCCACCCCCAATCAATTTCTCTGTACTATTAACTCACCCCTTCAGGGGTAAGTGCAAGGGGAGGCTGCAAGCCTTCAGGTCCGTGAGCGCGGAAACCCTTTCCTTAGTTTTTGTATATACTTCAAGAGCCTGCCTGTGCTATTATTAGGATCAGAAGAAGCACACAGGTAGCTATACTGTAGGTTCAACTGTGCAGGGTACACAGTACACTAACTGTAAATACTTCAAGAGCCTGCCTGTGCTATTAATAGGATCAGAAGAAGAACACAAGCACTTGTCTTCAGGTAGCTATACTGTAGGTGCAACTGTGCAGGGTACAAAGTACATTAACTGTAAATACTTCAAGAGCCTACCTGTGCTATTAATAGGATCAGAAGAAGCACACAAGCACTTGTCTTCAGGTAGCTATAGGTGCAACTGTGAAGGGTACACAGTACACTAACTGTAAATACTTCAAGAGCCTGCCTGTGCTATTAATAGGATCAGAAGAAGAACACAAGCACTTGTCTTCAGGTAGCTATACTGTAGGTGCAACTGTGCGGGGTACAAAATACATTAACTGTAAATACTTCAAGAGCCTACCTGTGCTATTAATAGGATCAGAAGAAGCACACAAGCACTTGTCTTCAGGTAGCTATAGGTGCAACTGTGAAGGGTACACAGTACACTAACTGTAAATACTTCAAGAGCCTACCTGTGCTATTAATAGGATCAGAAGAAGAACACAAGCACTTGTCTTCAGGTAGCTATACTGTAGGTGCAACTGTGCAGGCTACACAGTACACTAACTGTAAATACTGTAAAAACACCTGCCTGCCTGTCAGTATATTAGGAAGAGAATAACAGGAACGGATCCAGCTAAACTGAATACAGTGTGTGTGTATATATATATAAACACCTGGGATGTATATATATACACACTACTCTATCTAACTTAAATCAAATGACACTGTCTCTCTGTCTATCTCTCTCTGCTGCCGCAACACACTACACAAGGCTGCCACTCAGGCGGCCTTATATAGCGTGGGGCGTGTACTAAACCCCCTGAGCCATAATTGAACAAAGCCACCCTGGCTTTGGCCAATTATGGCTCTCTGTACACACGGCGCTGTGATTGGCCAAGCATGCAGGTCATAGTGCATGCTTGGCCAATCATCAGCCAGCAAAGCACTGCGATGCCGCAGTGAATTATGGGCCGTGATGCGCCACTTGAATTTGGCGCAAACGGCCCATATCGTTCGCAATTTGACGACCAGTTGAACAGGCGATGTTCGAGTTTAATATGGGTTCAACTCGAACTCAAAGTTCATCCCTACTGAAGATTATGATGGCAGAAGTGGGAGGGGAGTTTGAGGAGAAAGATTCACCTAAACCAGGAGCCGGCAGCACATTGGAAGTCATATCCCTTGTGTGTGTTTTTCTTTTTTTTAAATAAACTTAGGCTTTATATTTAAATGTTTTATAAAGTATTTTTCACTGTTTTTGGTCAAGGAATTATTTTGTATTTTTGTTTACAGCCGTCCCATAGAGTTCTATGCATTTTTTCTGTTGTTTTTGGGCTATCTTAATCTGCTGCACTGACAAAAGACCATTTACAGAGTTCAGTTGTTCAAGCTCAAATGAATAATGTGCACAACTCAATAGCTGTGAGCAATGGCACATGCTCCTTCTTCCCCCTCCCTGCCTGCTTTGTTCATAAGGGGTTCTATACAGAGTCTTATGCTTCCCACTCTTTACATTAACCATAATGTGTCCTGGATGCACCCTTTATAAAATGTTTGCAAAATAAGGATTTTCTATGCATAGTAAAAAATAAAAACATTAACACAAAATGTAAAATAACAGCATTAACCCAGAACTAATGTAGTTTCACTTTAAATACAGGAATTTTAATAGGACCAACAATAAACGGTAGTGTAATTTATAACGAAGTAAAATGTTAATTGCCAAGATCATGGTGTGTAGAGGAAATAGGCTGGGCTGTTGTCGCATTGGTTGTGTCTATAGGGAAGTCTGTTGTCTGGTTTGTAGAAGAAATAGGCTTGGCTGTTGTCTGGTTTGTAGAAGAAATAGGCTGGGCTGTTGTCTGGTTTGTAGAAGAAATAGGCTGGGCTGTTGTCTGGTTTGTAGAAGAAATAGGCTGGGCTGTTGTCTGGTTTGTAGAAGAAATAGGCTGGGCTGTTGTCTGGTTTGTAGAAGAAATAGGCTGGGCTGTTGTCTGGTTTGTAGAAGAAATAGGCTGGGCTGTTGTCTCATTTGTTGTAGCTTCAGGGGACTCCGTTGTCTGTATATCTAAGAAAATAAGAAGGAAACTAATAGTTATAACTAATCCCTTAACACATACACAATTGACTCCATCAAAAATAGTTTTTGACATGGACATTGGCATTGGGCATTCATGTGGTGCATTTTTTTTTTATTAGATCCCCACTTGTTGTAAATAGTAACTTAACATAACCCCAATTCAGAGTAAGACAAATCAAAACCCCTTTCTGTCAAAATGACCTTTTTGGTGCCCCGACATTGTAACTGTCATCAATAACACACATAAATTTTGTTTATGTGTGTTATTGTAACCTCTGCCTCAGCATGTTGTAGTTGAACAGGTTTTAAAGCGGAGTTTCGCCAGAAAACAAAAATTAAAAGTCAGTAGCTACAAATACTGCAGCTGCTGACGTTTAAAATAAGGACACTTACCTGTCCAGGGCGCCCACGGTGTCCTCACCCGACCCGTCCCTCTGCTCTGGGTGCAGGCGCCGGCATCTTTGGTAAGGGAATCAGATAGTGAAGCCTTGCAGCTTCACAGCCTGGTTCCCTATGCGCAAGTTGTAATGTGTGTTGTGACTGGTCCCTGCTGTCTTCTGGGACCTGTGTGTCTCCCAGAAGACAGCGGGGGGAGGGGGGGGCGGAGGAGAGGGCGCACATGGCGTAATTCGCCACGAAGTCTGCGGCGGTCTTTCCCCAGAAGTGGGAGTAAATACCTGGATTAGACAGGTATCTGCTCCTCCCTTACGTCCTGAAAGGTGCCAAATGTGACACCGGAGGGGGGGGGGGGGGGGACCGGATCAGCAAGGGTAACATTTCTGGGTGGAACTCAGCTTTAAGCAGAAAAAACTCTTAGCTCCCGTATGTAATAGCAGCTTCTGTTTTTTTCACTTTACTGTTTGTTAGCTGTTGCCCTGTGTGATATACTAGTAGCACAACTGTTTAATCCTGTTAGGTTCTGGAGTGCAAATTGGACACTCTCCCATTGAAAGGAAAAAATGATAAATGGTTATTATTAAGAGCAACTCTATCCAAAACAGTTTTTTTTCGATAGAGTATGGAAAAGTTAGAACATCTGTCAACTGTTTGTATTGCTGTTTTTGCTGGGGTAAAGGGATTTATCATCACATCCTGTTTATTTTACTAGTATTAAACAGACCAGTTAGTGAGGGGCTAGTTTCCCCAAATGGAAAGGGAAACCCCTAAGAAGGATGCAGGAAGAGGCACACCCCTATAGCTGGTGGTACCACCCCATATCTTGTGCTTTTGATGACAGCACAATCTCCTGTACCCCTCCCCAGTGACCTTGGTGGTGTGCCCAGGGAACAGGAGTCACACTCAACCAGAGCTTCTGTCAGCTCTCCGGGATCAGACCAAGAGGTGGCTGACCTCACACCATATTCAGCCCAGGCAAGGTTGCATGTGACAACAGCACTAACTTAAACAAAGGGATGCATATTGCACATGTACCCTGTTTTTTAAACCAATTGCTGCAGCCAGACAATTGTGCCTTATACTAAGTATTCAAAATATGCACCACTATTCTTATAAGTATGATCTACTCCTTACTCCTATATACAATTTCCTTTCACCCCAAAAAATAAAGCAAAAATGCAAAACCGAATTACATATGTAAACCTATCACAAAAAAAACATATCACTTATATAAAAGTGCACCAGTGTTTTGCCTAAAAATAAAGTGTTCAGTGCTTTGTGCAAAGACTTAGAGGCAGTAAACTCCACAATTTACTGGTGCATTATTCAAAAGTTCATATTTAATGCGCAAAAAAATATATTGTGCAAAGTCTCCTCCTAAAATGCTTCCATATGCTTCACGCTTGATTATTCACATAACACACTCTGTGCCTTTTCATGCTCCATGTCTCCACACCACTCTTTTCCTCCTCTGTCCCCAGCAACTTCCTCTTTTGTGCACACCAACATCTACACCCAGGAGAACTCACTAGATTCCATTGGCCCCTTTCTATATAGAGAGTGGGTCACAAGGTGCTTTTTCCCCTAAGGGTGTTTTTTTCAGATGCCCGCTGTTTCCTCTTCAGCTTTAATACTGCATTAGACCGTACCTCACAGTTCACACGCCAGCTCTGGCACGTCCACTTGATTCATTTCCAAGCTTCTCTTCAAATCGAGTCCTATTCCTTTGCAATTGCATATGTGTAATACGTTTTTATGTGATATGTTTACATATTTACAAATGCTTTGCATTTTTGTTTTATTTTTTTATGATATCTACTAAATTATATATAATACTATTAAGGAGTAGATACACATAAGTATAGCTCTGCATATTTTGAATACTTAACAGCACTAACTTCCTGGCTGCCATTCACCAGTAAAAATTCACACTTATACCTTGCCTGGCCTAAACCTGGTGTTGCAGTGGTTTCCAGGAGGTCCTTCACCGGGCCAGGTGGGTTTGTGGCCACTTTAGGCAGTCATACCCAGCCAGTGTTTTCCTGGCAGAAATTCAGCACCAACACAAGCCTCCTGCTGACCGCTTAATCTGTGACACTCCCATGTGCTGAAACACAACATTGGCTATGCTGCAGATGCCCTACCAGCTGCAGCGTATCAAGAAGTATCTGTTTTCTTACAGTATGAGCCACCCATCTCAAAACTCTGGGAATTGGGTGGGGTGAGGTTTTTGGGGGAAGATTAGAGTTCCTCCAGGCTTGGGTTTATACAGCCCCTAAAGCACTTGTGACTATAGGATGGGTTCAAACTTGCTATATGGGCTGGGACCCAATACCATCTTAGAGGGACCTTGTAGGCAGCCTCCATGTAGGTGTTAAAAGAATATTTTGCAATGAAGGACTGGGCCTTACTCCACTCCTAAGGGTTGATAGAGGTTGCCAGGTCAGCTCCCACTGGGATTTATAGGAGGCAGCAGCGGAAGAGTCAGTGGCGTTGAGGGAAGAGTAGATCCTCAAGAAGGTGCTGGGAAGCCCGGAGAGTGTAGGCATGTGTGTTCAAAGGCAAAAGGGGCAATTTTTGAAAGGGGGAAGTAGATTGGCATTTCTCAGACAGGTCACCCAGTGACAGAGATAGGCGTAGCGAAAAACTCAGCAAGCGGCGCCTCGTGAGTTTCATGGAACAAGGCCAGGTGGAACTGGTGTGGGACATAAAGAAATGGCGGACCTCCGTGAATCCATGAGACAACCACAAGGAAAATGATCCTGGTTGTTTGAAACCTGCCGGAAATAAAGTTGCATATGACGTCATATGACGCCCTCCCAGAACGAGAGCCGCGCCGCCTGGCCGTCATATGACAGCCGGCGGGCGGCAAGCGGTTAAACTAGGGATAACAAAAAATAATAATAATTGATAAAAGCCCATATTGAAAATATATAATGTGCATCCATAACAATTGGCATACAAAATGAATTATGCAAATGGTATCCAAATATATTTAAAATATATATAGCACTTGTTAGGGCATACAGACAGCATGGATATCAAAAATGGCTAATAGAAAAAAGCAAACAAAAATAACAAAAAGAAAAGAGAAGAAAAATCAATGAACCTTACCAATGCAGCTTGAAATATATATATATAACTTGTAATTGAAGATAGGAAATTTCAGATTTATATTGTGCAAATTTAGATCGCCTCTTCACATTGAGTCCCATCAAGGTTTGTAGCAAAGAACAAAAAAATTGTTGACCATTTCCCAACTGGTCAATAAAATATTGACGTCCCGGAAGTGGTTGCGTTATCCTGACTGGGTGTCATATGACGTCCAGCAGGAAAACATGGGGGCGCGCAGTGCGGCGATCCCCAATGAAATTGGCTGTTTACCACGTGACCGGCTGTGTCCAATCACAGCCGGTCACAAATGTAAACATTGAGGAGCAGTTACTATCTGATCCCTGCTCTCTCCTCACACATCGATCATGTGAGGAGAGAGCAGGGATCAATGAGTGAAATCAGTGTCTGATATATTGTATTGTATTGTAATGTGCACAACACGCCCCCCCCCCCGCAATAAAGAGGACTTGTCACACAGCCCAGCCAATCAACCCAGCTGTCAATCAGCCCAGCTGTCAACCAGCCCAGCTGTCAACCAGCCCATCTGTCAATCAGCCCATCTGTCACAAGCCCACCGCCATCGGTACTGCCACACAGGCTACCAGTACCGCCACTAGTACCGCCATCAGGCCCACCATCTATATTGCCACACAGGCCGCTACCAGTATCGCCACTAGTGCCGCCATCGGTACCACCACCACCCGTACCACCACCTGTACTGCCACCACTACCCGTACCGCCATCGGTACCACCACCTTACCGTCATCGGTACCACCACCACTCGTACCGACATCGGTACCACCACCACGCCACCTGTACCGCCATCACCACCTGTACCGTCACCACCACCCGTACCGACATCGGTACCACCACTTGTACCGCCACCACCACCCGTACCGCCATCGGTACCACCACCCGTACCGCCATTGGTACCACCACCACCCATACCGCCATCTGTACCACCACACAGGCCCGCCACTAATACCTCCATTGGTACCACTACCATCAGCAGTACCATTACACAGGCCTGCCAATAAGCACTGCCATAATATCCCAAAGGGTTTACACACCTGAGGAGGCATATGATATTCTTGCCATGTCGGATGATGAGAGCAGCGGGGAGCTCCCATCATCTGATTCTGGTTTGGAATACGAGCCAGTGGAAGATAGTGGATCAGAGTCCGAGTCCACGGAGGAAACCGTCCCTCCCAAAAAGAATGAGATCAGGACCAAGATCAGGAGATCTGCCCACCACCAGCAGCGCCAGACCCCAGGAAGAGGAGCCCAGTACAAGTACTGGAAATACATGCCCAACCCGAAGAATCCAGCCCCAGTCGTACCTTCCCGATGCCCTGGCAAACCCTTTATGGT
The DNA here is from genome assembly GCA_037952925.1 of Lithobates clamitans. Taxonomy (NCBI): domain Eukaryota; kingdom Metazoa; phylum Chordata; class Amphibia; order Anura; family Ranidae; genus Lithobates; species Lithobates clamitans. The sequence goes on from JBBGZY010000790.1 coordinate 215,833, forward strand.
TGCCTGCCAACTCAGTATCCGCTATCATCCCCCCTTTCACCTCACAGCCAGGTGTGCAGCCCGATACTACAAATTTTTCTCAATTCGATTATTTTTCTTTATTTTTCCCACAAGATTTTCTGCAGAATATGGTGGATCAAACTAATTTATATGCATCCCAATTTATTGCTGCCAACCCCATTTCTTCCTACGCCCGCATGATCCAGTGGCGATGTGTCACACTGGATGAATTTAAATTGTTTTTGGGCCTTACTTTCAATATGGGGCGTACAAAAAAGAACGAAGTCCATGCATGTTGGTCCACCAACCCTATCCAACACATAATCTACTAATAAACCATCTCTAAAATATAATAACCACTCTATACTTGGTTACCCACCACTGCACCTCGGAGTAAATATCAACTTTAATTAATAATAAAAGTTGATACACTAGTCTAACTAAAGCTGCCACGTTGTAAACATCTACTATACCATATGTTTTTTATCTATACCGTGTCTAATGTGTATGGATCACACGTGAAGAATAAAAAAGTGGTGCTTTCTAGAAAACAAATTTCACCCTTTATAGTGACTAATTACTCTACTAGTGAACACTAGGGATGAGCCGAACACCCCCCGGTTCGGTTCGCACCAGAACCCGCGAACGGACCGCAAGTTCGCACGAACGTTAGAACCCCATTGACGTCTATGGGACTCGAACGTTCGAAATCAAAAGTGCTCATTTTAAAGGCTAATTTGCATGGTATTGTCCTAAAAAGGGTTTGGGGACCCGGGTCCTACCCCAGGGGACATGTATCAATGCAAAAAAAACTTTTAAAAACGGCCGTTTTTTCGGGAGCAGTGATTTTAATGATGCTTAAAGTAAAAAAAAAAAGTGAAATATTCCTTTAAATATCGTACCTGGGGGGTGTCTATAGTATGCCTGTAAAGTGACGCGTGTTTCCCATGTTTAGAACAGTCCCTGCACCAAATGTCATTTTTAAAGGAAAAAATCTCATTTAAAACTGCTTGCGGGTTTAATGTCATGTCGGGTCATGGCAATATGGATGAAAATCAGTGAGACAAACGGCATGGGTACCCCCCAGTCCATTACCAGGCCCTTTGGGTCTTGTATGGATATTAAGGGGAACCCCGCACCCAAATTAAAATAAGGAAAGGTGTGGGGCCACCAGGCCCTATATACTCTGAACAGCAGTATACAGGCGGTGCAAACAAGACAGGGACTGTAGGTTTGTTGTTAAGTAGAATCTGTTTGTAATTTTGAACATTTTTAACGTGTTTAGCTCCAGCCAAAAAATCTTTTCTAAGCTTTTTGGAAAACATAGGGAAGGGTTATCACCCCTGTGACATTTGTTTTGCTGTCTTTCCTCCTCTTCAGAAGATTTCACCTCACTTTTTTGTCCCAATGAAAAATGTTTTTTGAAAATTTGGGTTTTTTTGTGGAACAAGGATTGGAAAGCATCAGTGGAAAGGAGAAATTGTTTTCCCATATTAACTCTTACAGGAGAGAATTTCCCTTCCTAGGGGTAGATTTCATCTCACTTCCTGTTGTCTCCTTCCGTTTGCAAGTAGGAGTCGTTTGTAAGTTAGATGTTTGAAAGTAGGGTCCTGCCCTATATACTCAGCAGAAATTTGGGCCTTAGGTGTTGCTGTGGCCACAACACTGTAAGCCCTCACAGGGCCCTGCTGTGAAATATTAGATCAAGAATTGTAATTACATGCCCCTGTTGAACAGGAGCTGAAAAATTAGGCCTTAGGCACTGGTGCTGGTGCCACAACACTGCAACCCCTCACAGACACTCTAGTTGGAACGCAGGAACGAGCCCTGCTGCAAAGTATTGCATCAAAAATTGTAATTACACGCCCCTGTTAGACAGGGGCAGAAAAATTGGGCCTTAGGCACTGGTGCTGGTGCCACAACACTGCAACCCCTCACAGACACTCTAGTTGGAATGCAGGAACGAGCCCTGCTGCAAAGTATTACATCAAAAATTGTAATTACACGCCCCTGTTAAACAGGGGCTGAAAAATTGTGCCTTAGGCACTGGTGGTGGCGCCCAGAACCAAAAATGTTCTTACAAGCTATCAGCGTGATGATTGAGGAGGAAGAGGATAATTACTCAGGGATAGTCACTCAGCATCAGCATAGGCAGTCTTTGAAGGGATCTGAGATTTCAAAAAAAATTATTCGGTTACATCAGCATCAGGTGCTTGGTAGCTGGTGGTGATCCAAGACTGATTCATTTTTATGAAGGTCAGCCGATCGACCGAGTCGGTGGACAGACGCACCCTGTGATCGGTTACCACGCCTCCAGCAGCACTGAATGTGCGTTCCGAAAGAACGCTGGATGCAGGACAGGCCAGTAGCTCAATTGCATACTGTGCAAGCTCTGGCCAGTGATCCATCCTCAAGACCCAGTAACCCAGAGGATTTTCGGTGGGAAAGGTGTCCAAGTCTGATCTTGCCCCTAGGTATTCCTGCACCATGTAAAACAGACGCTGGCGATGGTTGCTGGAACATACCTTGGGGCTGCGGACCAAAAAATTGTCTGAACGCATCGGTCAGACGGCCACCTTCTCCACCGCTCCTTCTTTGACTGACCGAAGCCTCAGCAACACGTTGTCCAGAAACAGGAGTTTGTAACCTCCCAGTCTCTGGGAACGCGTTGCACAGACCTTTCTGCAAGGCCTCCCGAAGATGTTTCATCCTCTGCTCCCTCTGCGATGGCAAGATAAGGTCCGCAACCTTACCCTTGTAACGTGGATCAAGGAGGGTTGCCAGCCAGTATTGGTCCTTCTCCTTGATACCACGAATACGAGGATCCTTACGCAGGCTTTGCAGGATCAGGGAGGCCATGCAGCGTAGGTTTGCTGAGGCATTCGGTCCGGAGTCCTCTGGGTCACTAAGGACAACAACGTCCGCAGCCACCTCCTCCCAGCCACGTACAAGTCCATGTGTTCCTTGGGACTGATCCCTTAAAGACTGCTGCTGATGCTGAGTGCCAGGCTCCACCTCCATACTGACACAATCTTCCTCCTCCTCCTCCTCGTCCTCTTCCTGTGTGATCGGCGGGCACGCAGGAACACTGTCTGGATAAAGGGGGCCTTGAGAGCTAAGGAAGTCCTCCTCTTCCTGCCTCTGTTCTGCCTCAAGTGCCCTGTCCATTATTCCACGCAGCGTGTGCTCCAACAGGTGGACAAGGGGGACAGTGTCACTGATGCATGCACTGTCAGTGCTCACCATCCTCGTGGCCTCCTCGAATGGTGACAGGACAGTGCATGCATCCCTGATCATGGCCCACTGGCGTGGGGAAAAAAAACCAAGCTCCCCTGACCCTGTCCTGGTGCCATAGTCACACAGGTACTCATTGATGGCCCTCTGCTGCGTGTGCAGCCGCTGCAGCATGGCCAACGTTGAGTTCCACCTGGTGGGCATGTCACAGATTAGGCGGTTCCTGGGCAGGTTAAACTCCTTTTGGAGGTCCGTCAGCCGAGCACTGGCATTATATGACCGGCGGAAATGCACACAGACTTTCCTGGCCTGCCTCAGGACATCCTGTAAGCCCGGGTACCTGCCCAAGAACCGCTGCACCACCAAGTTAAGGACGTGAGCCAAACAGGGCACATGGGTCATTTGTCCCTGTCGGAGGGCAGAGAGGAGGTTGGTGCCATTGTCGCAAACCACCATTCCTGCCTTAAGTTGGCGTGGCGTCAACCACCTCTGAACCTGCCCCTGCAGAGCTGACAGAACCTCTGCCCCAGTGTGGCTCCTGTCCCCCAAGCACACCAGCTCAAGCACCGCATGGCATCTTTTGGCCTGCGTACTTGCGTAGCCCCTTGAACGCCTACGGAGCACCGCTGGTTCCGAGGAAGAGGCCATGGAGGAAGAAGAAGAGGAGGGGGTGGAGGAGAGAGGTGTGTCACAATCAGCATTTTGGAGGCGTGGTGGCGGAACAACCTCCAACACTACTGCACCTTGTCCTGCATCCTTCCCAGCTGCCAGCAGAGTCACCTAATGCGCCGTGAAACTTAGGTAACGTCCCTGTCCATGCCTGCTGGACCATGAGTCAGCGGTAATATGCACCTTACCGCTGACCGCCCTGTCCAGCGAGGCATGGACATTGCCTTCCACATGCCGGTAGAGAGCCGGAATCGCCTTCCGTGAGAAAAAGTGGCGTTTGGGTACCTGCCACTGAGGAACCGCACATTCCACAAACTCACGGAAGGGGGCAGAGTCTACCAACTGAAAAGGCAGCAGTTGAAGTGCTAGCAATTTTGCCAAGCTAGCATTCAACCGCTGGGCATGTGGATGGCTGGGAGCAAATTTTTCGGCGGTGCAGCAGCTGGGGCAGGGAAATTTGCCTGGTACAATCTGACGTCGGTGTACCAAAAGCAGATTGCCCACAAGTACTTGGCTGTGACACACCTAATTCTACACCTTCATTCCTCTCACTGCAGGTCTCAGAGAGGCCTGAAGGTCTAGTGGGGTTGGAAATCTCAGCTGATGAGGAGCAAGGAGAGATCCTCTTTGTTCTTTGGTGTGGGTCTTTTAGATACGCTTGCCAACGAACTGCATGGCAGGTCAACATATGTCTGGTCAAGCATGTGGTACCCAAGCGGGAGATGTTTTGGCCACGCGAGATACGCTTGAGACATATGTTGCAAATAGCAGCGGTGCGATCTGATGCACTCGTCTCAAAAAAGGCCCACACCAAAGAACTTTTTGAATAACGCGCAGAGACTGCAGCGCCCTGCACATGTGGAGCTTTGGGGTGTGATGCAGTCAATGTGCTGCCCTTAGGCTGGCCCCTGGAGGGCATCCTACCTCGTTGGTGATGTGCCGCCTCCTCCTCCTCCTCTCTCCTATCAGGCACCCACGTTGAGTCAGTGACCTCATCATCCCCTCCCTCCTCATCACTGGAGCAAACCTGGCAGTATGCTGCAGCAGGGGGAGCATGACTGCCAGATTGCTGTCCTTCTTGGGCACCCCCTCTGTCCGTGCTCATGTTACTGCCTTCATCGAGCTCAGTATCATCATCAGAGCCTTCCAAACGCTGGGCATCCTCCTGGAGCATGTACCCAACACTGTGGTCAAACAGTTCGAGGGAATCCTCATGAGGACATGGTGGAGCTAGGGAAGGAGTCACTGATGACATTGAGCTGAGGGAAGAGGCCGCTGCTTTGCCAGACAAAGCACCCTGGGCATGGGTGAGAGAGGATGAGGAGGATGAGGACGGCTTGGTCATCCGCTCGACCAAGTCTTCCGCATGTTGCGGCTCAACACGGCCAGCTGCCGAAAAAAAGGCCAAGCGTGTCCCATGCCCACGTGCTGATGAGGATGCACCGTCTCCACGACCAGCACTAGACACAGAGCCTGCTTGCCCTCTCTTATTGGCTTGTGACTGTCTGCCTCTCCTTCTTGGCCTTCCAGACATACTAATGGCCTGTAGCTGCACTAAGCTGGGATAGAACACCTGTAATTTTCTTCAGGTAGCTTTATATACTGTAACCAGACAAGCCTGCCTGTCAGTAGGAAGATAACAGGAACGGATCTAGCTGAACACTGTGAGCAGGACGCACTGTACTAAATGTAAATAGTCTAGCTGCCTGACCGTGGTACTAATAGGATCAAATAGAACACCTGTAATTTTCTTCAGGTAGCTTTATATACTGTAACCAGACAAGCCTGCCTGTCAGTAGGAAGATAACAGGAACGGATCTAGCTGAACACTGTGAGCAGGACGCACTGCACTAAATGTAAATAGTCTAGAAGATAACAGGAACGGATCTAGCTGAACACTGTGAGCAGGACGCACTGCACTAAATGTAAATAGTCTAGAAGATAACAGGAACTGATCTAGCTGAACACTGTGAGCAGGACGCACTGCACTAAATGTAAATAGCAGGAACGGATCTAGCTGAACACTGTGAGCTGGACGCACTGCACTAAATGTAAATAGCAGGAACGGATCTAGCTGAACACTGTGAGCAGGACGCACTGCACTAAATGTAATTAGCAGGAACGGATCTAGCTGAACACTGTGAGCAGGACGCACTGCACTAAATGTAAATAGCAGGAACGGATCTAGCTGAACACTGTGAGCAGGACGCACTGCACTAAATGTAAATAGTCTAGAAGATAACAGGAACGGATCTAGCTGAACACTGTGAGCAGGACGCACTGCACTAAATGTAAATAGCAGGAACGGATCTAGCTGAACACTGTGAGCTGGACGCACTGCACTAAATGTAAATAGTCTAGAAGATAACAGGAACGGATCTAGCTGAACACTGTGAGCAGGACGCACTGCACTAAATGTAAATAGCAGGAACGGATCTAGCTGAACACTGTGAGCTGGACGCACTGCACTAAATGTAAATAGCAGGAACGGATCTAGCTGAACACTGTGAGCAGGACGCACTGCACTAAATGTAATTAGCAGGAACGGATCTAGCTGAACACTGTGAGCAGGACGCACTGCACTAAATGTAAATAGCAGGAACGGATCTAGCTGAACACTGTGAGCTGGACGCACTGCACTAAATGTAAATAGTCTAGAAGATAACAGGAACGGATCTAGCTGAACACTGTGAGCAGGACGCACTGCACTAAATGTAAATAGCAGGAACGGATCTAGCTGAACACTGTGAGCTGGACGCACTGCACTAAATGTAAATAGCAGGAACGGATCTAGCTGAACACTGTGAGCAGGACGCACTGCACTAAATGTAATTAGCAGGAACGGATCTAGCTGAACACTGTGAGCAGGACGCACTGCACTAAATGTAAATAGCAGGAACGGATCTAACTGAACACTGTGAGCAGGACGCACTGCACTAAATGTAAATAGCAGGAACGGATCTAGCTGAACACTGTGAGCAGGACGCACTGCACTAAATGTAAATAGCAGGAACGGATCTAGCTGAACACTGTGAGCAGGACGCACTGCACTAAATGTAAATAGCAGGAACGGATCTAGCTGAACACTGTGAGCAGGACGCACTGCACTAAATGTAAATAGTCTAGAAGATAACAGGAACGGATCTAGCTGAACACTGTGAGCAGGACGCACTGCACTAAATGTAAATAGTCTAGAAGATAACAGGAACGGATCTAGCTGAACACTGTGAGCAGGACGCACTGCACTAAATGTAAATAGCAGGAACGGATCTAGCTGAACACTGTGAGCAGGACGCACTGCACTAAATGTAAATAACAGGAACGGATCTAGCTGAACACTGTGAGCAGGACGCACTGCACTAAATGTAAATAGCAGGAACCGATCTAGCTGAACACTGTGAGCAGGACGCACTGCACTAAATGTAATTAGCAGGAACGGATCTAGCTGAACACTGTGAGCAGGACGCACTGCACTAAATGTAAATAGCAGGAACGGATCTAGCTGAACACTGTGAGCAGGACGCACTGCACTAAATGTAAATAGCAGGAACGGATCTAGCTGAACACTGTGAGCAGGACGCACTGCACTAAATGTAAATAGCAGGAACGGATCTAGCTGAACACTGTGAGCAGGACGCACTGCACTAAATGTAAATAGCAGGAACGGATCTAGCTGAACACTGTGAGCAGGACGCACTGCACTAAATGTAAATAGTCTAGATAGAAGATAACAGGAACGGATCTAGCTAAACTGAATACAGTGTATATATATATATGCAACACCTGGGATGCATATATATACACAATACACTGTAAGTGCAGCTAACTGACTGACTGTTCTGCCTAATCTATCTAACTCAAATCAAATGACACTGTCTCTCTCTCTCTCTCTATCTCTCAGCACACCGGAACACACACTACACAGGGCCGCCGTGCAGGCGGCCTTATATAGTGTGGGGTGTGTACTAAATCCCCTGAGCCATAATTGGCCAAAGCCACCCTGGCTTTGGCCAATTACAGCTCTCTCTACTGACGGCGCTGTGATTGGCCAAGCATGCGGGTCATAGTGCATGCTTGGCCAATCATCAGCCAGCAATGCACTGCGATGCCGCAGTGAATTATGGGCCGTGACGCGCCACACGAATTTGGCGCGAACGGCCCATATCGTTCGCAATTCGGCGAACGACCGAACAGCCGATGTTCGAGTCGAACATGGGTTCGACTCGAACACGAAGTTTATCCCTAGTGAACACCTATTAAAAGTGTACATCATGATAAACAATTCAATATTACATATATATATATATATATATATATATATATATATATATATATATATATATATGGTGAACACCAAGTGAACAAACTCACAATTTATAGCACAGTATCAATACTGCTCCAAACACAATTATTGCACAAAATTGTTTAAAAAATTATATAGAATAAAAATGTGAGATTATTATATATCCTTTAGCGTATATGGAAATGTGATCCAGTGACAGAAAGCAAAAGTTCATTTAAATTCGTGCCAAAAAGTCCTCAAACACCGTGTGTAAATCTTCTTTCAAAAAACTTCCACCACACCCGGGTGTTCGGTGAGCCCACTCCCAATGAAATTTCACTCACCAGCTCCAATTGCCCCCACTTGCGTGTAAGGCTGTAAAGCTTAATGATTCCAAATCACCAGGATTCAGCTAACAATTTCTCCATCCAAGAACACGTTCCATATGTGAAGTGAGAAAAAATGCTCCAAATAGTGTGATAACGTAAAACCAGTTTATTGACACACACTTCAAACAAATCTCCAATGGTTAAACTCACACTGTAAAATATATAAACTAGCACAGCAACCTCCACAGCACACTGTATAAGCAGTATACAACACAGCAACTTGTAAAAACGTCCTGGGGGTATGCGGTCACGGCGGACCCGAGATAAGCAGGCGTATGTTGTGATTCTCTTACCCTCTCCTCGCTTGCCCGACTATTAGACCCGATCTCTTCCCAGGTGGGTTAACCGCAACGCTCGTTTCTCTGTATGTCACTCGTATGCAATGTCCACCACTGCTTGGCCACGCCCCGACATGTTTCGTCACACCTGTGACTTATTCATGGGATAGGCCACTCTAAATATCAGTCAATCCTTATATACCCTCCCATCCATGACTGACAAAGGGTATTCCAGTGCGCATTCGCCCCATGTATACCTCGCGCCTGCGCATCAATCGTGTCCCCGTGAGTGCAAATCCCTGCTGCTTGGGACCGCTGCTCAATGGGTCCTGAAGCATCAGATTGTAATATTTAATAGTCTACACTTAAAATTGCACTTCCCCAATGTCAGTTACCTTTCAACAACATATAATTTAATGGTAAAAAGTACTTAGTTAGCTGCTTTCAAATCTAAATATCGGACCCTAAATATTAACCCCTTCGTGCTAGTTGCTTTATACATCTTGCTCAGGTAAACCACACCATCATACAGCAACCTACTCCTCCCAATAGCCCTAAAATTACATTATAATCGTGCGCAATAATAAATAAATAATAATAAATATGTTATTTTAAATGAGTGGTTTTATTATTGCGCACGATTATAATGTAATTTTAGGGCTATTGGGAGGAGTAGGTTGCTGTATGATGGTGTGGTTTACCTGAGCAAGATGTATAAAGCAACCAGCACGAAGGGGTTATTATTTAGGGTCCGATATTTAGATTTGAAAGCAGCTAACTAAGTACTTTTTACCATTAAATTATATGTTGTTGAAAGATAACTGACATTGGGGAAGTGCAATTTTAAGTGTAGACTATTAAATATTACAATCTGATGCTTCAGGACCCATTGAGCAGCGGTCCCGATCAGCGGGGATTTGCGCTCACGGGGACACGATTGATGCGCAGGCGCAAGGTATACATGGGGCGCATGCGCACTGGAATACCCTTTGTCAGTCACGGATGGGAGGGTATATAAGGATTGACTGATATTTAGAGCGGCCTATCCCATGAATAAGTCACAGGTGTGACGAAACATGTCGGGGCGTGGCCAAGCAGTGGTGGACATTGCATACGAGTGACATACAGAGAAACGAGCGTTGCGGTTAACCCACCTGGGAAGAGATCGGGTCTAATAGTCGGGCAAGCGAGGAGAGGGTGAGAGAATCACAACATACGCCTGCTTATCTCGGGTCCGCCGTGACCGCATACCCCCAGGAGGTTTTTACAAGTTGCTGTGTTGTATACTGCTTATACAGTGTGCTGTGGAGGTTGCTGTGCTAGTTTATATATTTTACAGTGTGAGTTTAACCATTGGAGATTTGTTTGAAGTGTGTGTCAATAAACTGGTTTTACGTTATCACACTATTTGGAGCATTTTTTCTCACTTCACATATGGAACGTGTTCTTGGATGGAGAAATTGTTAGCAGAATCCTGGTGATTTGGAATCATTAAGCTTTACAGCATTACACGCAAGTGGGGGCAATTGGAGTTGGTGAGTGAAATTTCATTGGGAGTGGGCTCACCGAACACCCGGGTGTGGTGGAAGTTTTTTGAAAGAAGATTTACACACGGTGTTTTGAGGACTTTTTGGCACGAATTTAAATGAACGTTTGCTTTCTGTTACTGGATCACATTTCCATATACGCTAAAGGATATATAATAATCTCACATTTTTATTCTATATAATTTTTTAAACAATTTTGTGCAATAATTGTGTTTGGAGCAGTATTGATACTGTGCTATAACTTGTGAGTTTGTTCACTTGGTGTTCACCATATATATATATATATATATATATATATATATATATATATATATATATATATATATATATATATATATATATGTAATATTGAATTGTTTATCATGATGTACACTTTAATAGGTGTTCACTAGTAGAGTAATTAGTCACTATAAAGGGTGAAATTTGTTTTCTAGAAAGCGCCACTTTTTTATTCTTCACGTGTGATCCATACACATTAGACACGGTATAGATAAAAAACATATGCTATCCAACACATACCCATATATTCCGCTGTCATGTCCAGGACAAGATATGACATGATTATGCGTTTTCTCCACTCCAATGACAATTCACAGTACCCTCCCCGGGATCATCCCAACCATGACAAATTGTACAATCAATTCCTTCTCCCAGCGATTTAGAGAAGTTTTCATCCCAGACCAAAAAATTTGTGTGGACGAGTCTCTCATACATTTCACTGGCCGACTGCACTTCAAGCAGTATATACCAAACAAGAGAGCCAGGTATGGGCTTAAAAATAAATAAATTATGTGATCAAGCCACTGGATACGTCTTCACATTCCGGATCTACAAAGGCAAAGACTCCCAGTTCCAGCCCCATCACTGCCCCACATATATTGGAACCAGTGAGAAAATTGTCTGGGAGCTGTACCCCCTGTATGAAAAAGGATACCATTTATATGTCGACAACTATTATACCAGCCTGCCCCTTTTTCATCATCTTTACAGAAAAAAAACCCTGGCCTGCGGTACCTTAAAAAAAAAACGTAAGGGATTCCCACAAAATCTGTTGACAAAAAAAATGCAAAGCGGAGAATCGGCATTCATGAGGAACGAGGAGGTGTTGGCCATGAAGTGGAAGGACAAGAAATATGTCCACATCCTCTCTACCATCCACAATGACGCCGTGGTAGAGATCCAAAGAGAACATGGCCCCATTGTAAAGCCCGAATGTGTCCACGACTACAATATGTATATGGGGGGTGGTGGATTTAAACGATCAGATGCTACAGCCCTATTTATCAACCAGAAAGTCCCGTTATTGGTACAATAAATTATTGGTACAAGAAAGTTGCGTTTCACCTGTTTCACATGGCCCTTTTTAATTTGTTCGTCTGCTACCAAAAAGCAACTCAAGACCAACAAATCACCTACCTCAAGTATATTGAAGATATCATCACTGCCCTCATTTACCAATAAGGTCCCGCCCCAGGAAGCATTTTCTCTGATAGTGTGAGTCGACTTCACGAGCAACACTTTCCCTATAGCATTCCCCCCACAGAATCTGGAAGAAGACGCCAAAAGGAATGCCATGTATGCAGCAGAGGAGGAGTAAGAAGAGATTTCAGCTATTATTCCCAATGTCCCTCCCAACCTGGCCTGTGCATCGGAGATTGCTTCAAAAATTATCATACATCCATCTAATATTAGTTCCCTTTATTATTACCAGACTGCCATTTCCCCATTTGCCTGCTACCATGTTAATTAACTGACCCTGGCCTGTTTACGACAATGTCTTTGCTTGCCGATTTAAACCACATTTCTGACTTCCACGTGCACCAACCTCAGCCTGTTTACCGACGATGCCTCTGCCTGCAGATTTAAACCATGTTTCTGACCATTGACATAACTAGAGGCTTCAGGGCCCCGGTGCAAGAAACCATGATGGGCCCCCGCCTTCCATCTGAGCCCCAGGCTTCCAATTTTGGGAGGGTGTCCATGTACATTGTCCCAAAACTGTGCATCCCGCATGCCCCCTGGGACGTGCATCCAGCGCAATCACAGTGGCCCTTTACCATGTGATGTCAGCTAATCACATGTAAACAGACTTGCCGGTTATCCGCAGCCCTTTCCTCCCACGCTGTGTCTGTGTTAGGAAAGGACTGCCATTAACTGTCAAGAATGTCAGAAAATTGTTTACACTGATAATCAGTGCCCCAATCATCAGGGCCCATCAATGCCGCCTATCTGTGCCCATCAATGCCGCCTATCAGTGCCCATCAATGCCGCCTACAAGTGTTACCTATCAGGGCTCATTAATGCTGCCTATTAGTGCCCATCAAATCTGCCTATCAGCACCACCTATCAGTGCTCTTAGATGCTGCCTAACAGTGTCCATCCGTGCCACCTATCAGTACTCTTCAATGCTGCCCATCAATACTGCCTGAGTTCTGCATATCAGTGTTCTTCAGTGCCCATCAGTGCAGCCTATGAGTTCTGCCTATTAGTGCTCATCAATGCCCATCAGTGCCACCTATAAGTGCCCATCAATGCCCACCAGTGCCTCCCATTGGTGCCCATCTCAGTGCCCCCTAGTGCCTTCTCAGTGCCCCCTAGTGCCTTATCAGTGCCCCCTAGTGCCTTCTCAGTGCCCCTAGTGCCATCTCAATGCCCCCTATCAGTGCCCCCTAGTGCCATCTCGGTGCCCCCTATCAGTGCCCCTAGTGCCTTCTCAGTGCCTCCCTTCAGTGCTCATCGGTAAATCCTATCAGTGCCTCCCATCGGTGCCCCCTATCAGCGTCCCCTATCAGCACCTTCTATTAGTGTCCCCTATCAGCGCCCCCCATTAGTGCCTTCTATCAGCACCCCCTATAAGTGCCTTCTATCAGTGCCCCCTATCAGTGCCCATCAGTGTCTTCTATCAGTGTCCCCTATCAGTGCCCCCTATCAATTTTCACTATAAGTGCCTATCAGTGCCCATAAGTGTCCTCTATCAGTGCCCCATATCAGTGCCCATAAGTGTCCTCTATCAGTGCCCCTATCAGTGCCCATAAGTGTCCTCTATCAGTGCCCCCTATCAGTGCCCATAAGTGTCCTCTATCAGTGTCCCTATCAGTGCCTCCTATCAGTGCCCATCAGAGTCCTCTGTCTTCTCAGGACAGCACGGCACTGAGCAGAGAGCGTGTCTCTCAGGTAACAGCAGCACAGAGACACCGACATTGACAGTTTTAAATCCCTCTCCGACGGAGACCGTCCGGTCTGTTCTCTCTCGCATGGGACACACAGCTGATCTCTCCCTTCTCCCCCCTCCTCTCTCCTGTGCTCCGCGGGCAGTCAAGTGTGAAGCTAAGGAGAGAGCTCACGTTTGCCGCGGAGCACAGGAGAGGGGAGGGGGAGAAGGGAGAAAAAAGTTGTGTGTCCTCTGTAATCCCATGCGAGAGAGGACAGACCGGTCGGTCTCCGTCGGAGAGGGATATAAAACTGTCAATGCCGGTGTCTCTGTGCTGCTGGTAACTGAGAGACAAGCTCTCCGCTCAGAGCCCTGTGAATAGCAACCCCACTGGGCCCCCCCACAGTGACAGAATGCCAGGGCCCCGTCGCAAGTGCGACTGTGGCGACCCTGGTAACTGCGCCACTGTTTCTGACTTCCATGTGCACCGACCTTGGCCTGTTAATCGACCATGTTTTTGCCTGCCACTTGGACTGATCTTTTGGCCATCTAATTTAGTACACAGGGGTCTCACATATGTGAGGGGCTTCAGAATAGCGTTCTGAGTAGAGAAAAACAGTTTTTCGTTTTCTGTGCTCCCAGAACAGGGTCTGGTTGCCCGGAGGCTTCAAAGCGATTTGGGTGGGAGAAGCCTCTACCCCTGTCCCCCGGGCCCTAAGCTTGATGGTCCTTCCTGCTGCCCGCACCAATACTTTGGCTGTGCTGACCATATTGCTGCCTGTAATGACCCATGACATTATGGACCATGTTTCTTCCTGCTGTTTGGACCAATACTTTGGCTGTGTTGACCATATATCTGCCTGCTGCCTCTACTGACTTTGGACAGTATTTCTGCTGGGACACCTCTGCCTGCTACCTGGATCTGTGCTTTGGCTGTGCTCTGACTGTGTTGACAGTGTCTCTGCCTGTATGAACTATGGACAGTATTCCTGCCTGCTGCCTGGACCGATGCTGTCCTCTGTGGACCACTGCACTTCTAAAACCACAGGTAATCTTTTGTTATTTGGTATGTACCTGCTATGTGTTAGAAATATGAAGGGCCTTCAAAAATGTGTTCGGTAGTCAGAAAATGATATGTGTAATTAATGCTGCTAGAATGCCTGGAGGTGTTTGGGTGTTTTCTTTCTAAAATGGGGTGATTTTGTTAACAATTCCATTGTCCTGGTGCTCTAGGGCCTTCAAAAGTGTAATAGGTGGTTGAGAAAGGATATGTGCAATTTATGCTTGTAGAACGCCTGAAAGTGCTACTTCAATGTTGGACCTTTGTATGTGGCCAGGCTGTGTAAAAGTCTCACACATGTGGTATCGCCATACTCAGGAGGAGTAGAGGAATGCATTTTGGGGTGTCATTTTTGCTATGTACATGCTATGTGTTAGAAATATCTTATAACTGGACAACTTTGTGTAAAAAAAAATGCATTTTCATATTTTTTCCACTTTTTCCAAAACCTGGAAAAAATGAACCGTTCAAAAGACTCATTATGCCTCATAGATTATATGTTGGGGTGTGTCCTTTCCAAAATGGGGTCATTTTGTGGATAATTCCATTGTCCTGGTGCTCCAGGGCCTTTAAAAGTGTAATAGGTGGTTGAGAACGGATATGTGCAATTTATGCTTGTAGAACGCCTGAAAGTGCTACTTCAATGTTGGGCCTTTGTATGTGGCCAGGCTGTGTAAAAGTCTCACAGATGTTTTATCACCATACTCAGGAGGAGTAGAGAAATGCATTTTGGGGTGTTTTTGCTATGTACATGCTATGTGTTAGAAATATCTTATAAATGGACAACTTTTCAGCTTCCCTGGATAAAGAGATTGAAAAGTTGTACAAGGAAAATGATTTGATCGCCTCTGATGTGTTCTTCTCCGCCTGAGAGGGCACATTAAAGGCGAATCTCGAAACCTATGTTGCTGAGATCCTTAAAACAAAAGAGAAGAAATATATGAGAGACAAGCTGTCCTATGACAATGATCAGGCCTACAACTGGGCCCCAATTAAAAATAGGAGGCGCAATACCAAAATGCGTGCCCCCAAGGAAACTTATTCTGAACCTAATGACTCTGACACCTCTTTTGCTTCCTCCCTCTCTTCACAGGCACTTGATCGTACTAACAGTCAAAAGAAATCGAAACCTCACAAATGCACCGATGGTAATGTACATGCACCTTCAGGCTCATCCAAATGTTTTGCAAACACTAGTCGAGCACCGATTAATACCAGAGCCACCACAGCCAAAATTAACGCTACCACCCACGCACCGGGTCAACGTGAGTCTATCACAAATACTAGTACTGTCAATTAATTACCAGCTCAGTCTTCACTTTCACAGGTAAGCAATGACATAATTACCCAGTCAGATTTTCGTCCGGCTCCTATTTTTTCGCAGCCGGAGCACGACCCAAAGAAGACGACAAATGCAGAGTCACAACTTCAGAAACAACACAAAGGTTTGAAGTAATACATTTGTCCTCCATTCCTCTTACACCTAATCAAGTTTCTGTTTTGGAATTAGGTCTCTCCTTCTGTCCAACATAGAATATTGATCAATTTGAACTAATTATGGATCTCAATTTGTTTTCACGAAAATTAATGCTTTGTATTCTGTATGACAAACCCAAACCATCGATTCAAATGCAATCCCTAGTTGAACCCTCATGGAGGGAAATGAATATCAATGACAGCCTTGGAAGAATTGATGGAGTTGTGGGATGAAGGGCATACTGATGAAATTGACTATTTGGAGGCTGAATCCCTCCAATTGGATCGGCCTATTAACTCAACTATCCAGACCCTTCTGTCTTCCACTTCATTACCTAAGGAGTATAAACCCAAATCTAGCACTTTTCCCACCCTGCAGGGTAATCCCAATGTTTGGGCCTTCACCCAACAGGTGATGAATGAAATGCGTAAAACCAAATGGAAAGGGTTATCCCATTCCAATTGAACTTCTTCACAAAATCAGATAAACGACTGATTGTAAAACCTTCGGACAAGGGAGTAAATCTCCTTGTCATGGAAACCCATCAATATGAATTAATGGTCATGCGATTGTTACAGAATTGGGAGTGGTACAAAAAGGTATCGGATAGCCATGTAAATTACATGACAGTCCGATACAGACAACTAATAGGTTCGGCTTATCAGAGGGGTTTAATCAACAAAAAAACTTGGGAATTCTTGAATGCCCCCGTTCCAAAACTCCAACACTGTATGCTCTTCCAAAAATCCATAAGGATTCTACAAACCCTCCTGGTTGCCCTATAGTATCTGGGAATGGATATTTAACCGAAAAGGCAAGTCAGCTGATTGATGACTTTCTTAGACTCCATGTTGAGGGCTTGGCATCCTATCTAGGAAAAATAGAAATACAAACTGTGCTATAAAACAAGTGAACAATTAATAATAAAAAAAGCTGCAATCCCAACAATAAACATCAATTGTGAAGTAAAACATAAAAAATAAAAGAATTGTGCTAATACATGTGCAGTTTTACATACATAACATAAGTAAAAAATATGGTAATATGTGTAAACGAGGACGAATGCAGATAGCAACTGCATATAATCCACAAAAGTGTCCCATCCAGTGAAAAAAACTCAATATAATAAAATAGTGACTCCAAATAGCCCACAAGTAATAAAGGAAAAGTCCAAGTGATGATTAATAGTTAATCCGTGACCACAAAGGAGGATCCACCACCAAGAATGGAAGGGGTTACTTCTTACCAAGTGGCCATGATCCCCCACTACAGAGGATCACAGCTAGCAGGCAAACTTTAAAACAGACTATGGAAACTTCTATCGGCATCCACTGGGGGTCATCACACCGTCAGCCACAACAGCAGAACTCATGGCAGAGATGCACCCATGGTGATGGGTAGTCAGGCAGCTGCAGGTGACATCCAGCGGGAGGACTCGGTGTCTCTCGGGCTCTCAGCGGATCACACACGCGGCTCTCATCAGTTGATCCTCACGGAGCTCCAGGCGGCACCGGGCTGAGTGTGATCCCGGGAAAGAGAGGCGGAGTCCCGGGGATGTAGTGTGCTCCGTCCTCCGGTGATCAGGATTAGTGGATCTCTCCCGTGTTCTCCACTCTGATCGCACTGTGTGGATGAAGTGAGAAGACCGGTATAAACTGGACTGCTGTGAGGAACAGAGGCACAAGTGTAACCTATCCAGGATCCAGCATACAATACCGAATCCATAGAGGTTCTAAGGCGCATTTTGACCAAGCTTAATCACAAGGTCACACGCCCTAAGGTAAGGGGCTATCACACAGCACTTTAGTTTGTGTTCACTGAAACACATGGATAGATTTTGGAATGTTTATGGACTGTTAATTTGATCATAGCACTAAGCTACACAGCACCGAATCACACAGATGCAACACTGAATTACATGGATGCAGCATTGAATCGCATGGATGATATTTCTTTGGAATTTTTTATCTAATATTATTTGAACATTGCACTATCACTGAATTACAGAGATACAGCACTGCATTGCATGGATGCAACACTGAATCACATGGATGATTTTTGAATTATTTATTTATTATTTGTTTGAATATTGCACAAATATTTTGGAACATTTGTATATATTTTTCATAGGCTTATTGAAGCACTCCTATTAATTCATTTATTTATTGAAGTTTATTGCACATTAATGTATAGTATTTTGGACATTTTATACATGTCACGAGAGAGCACAATACCACTTTATTATATATTTATAATTTTGATAGCGCAGCATTTTATAACTTGATTTGATTATCTTGCATGATATATGAGACATACGTAACGTTAGCAGCTGATCATTTGTAAGATACAGTACTTTGGAGACCTGATTTGGTCAACCACCTGGAGACTCACAGGACTATTAATTAGCATCTCGAGTGCCCCTTCTTATGCCAACCTGTATCTGGGGGGGTGGGAGCGTGACCTTTTTTTCAGGGAAGACATGCAACTCTTCCTTGAACAGATACCGATTTGGAGGCGATACATCAACGACATTTTCTTAGTTTGGACAGGAAGCAAAAGTGATCTTTTTTTTTTTTTTTTCGAGTCCAATCTATATAATCTCACTTTTACCATGGAGGTCAGTCAACACACACTGACTTTCTTGGATATTGAGGTTTTTTTAAACTTGGACAGGACGATTAGAACAACTTTGTTTTGCAAACCCTCAGCGGGAAGCTCTCTTCTACACACCAATAGCTCTCAGCCTGCCTCCTTGATAGCAAATGTGCCCTATGGGCAATATCTAAGACTTAGAAGAAACTGCAGTGAGAGTGCCCATTTTGAACGTGAAGCCAAAGCACTTGGCTATAGAAATAAATGCCTTAAAAAGGCCTATGCGAGAGCCAAAAAACAGGATCGATCCAACTTAATTCACGGTTGAACAACCCCAAGATCCGACCCTGGATTAAGAATGATCACTAGATTCTCTGGACAACATCAACCTATTGCAGAAGCACTGGTACCTCCTTATGGGGGATCCCACTGTTTCTAAACATTTGAAAAGTTATGTAGAGATAACTTATAAAAGATCGCGATCAATTAGGGATCAAATTGTGCATAGTCACTATGCTCCCCTCTCCACAATTACAGTTAACACCAGGGGAACTAGGCCCTGTCACAAATGTGGCTTTTGTAGGTACATTCATGCATCACGGAGTGTTGCCTTACCCAACGGACGCAAGTATTTCCCCAAGTTTTCAGCCACGTTAGTGCATTGGCGTGGTGTACCTCATGACATGTGAGTGCAACGCTTTCTATGTGGGGAGAACCAAGCGCCCCTTCTTTCATCGCATTAGAGATCATGTTTCCTTGGTGCTAAAGAAGAAGATGGAGACGCCCATAAGTCGCCATGTGGGCCTCTGCCACCACTTTGACGATACCAATATGCATTTTTATGCTCTCGAACATGTCCCCCCCAATGAGAGAGGGGGAGACTATGATAAAAATGTTATTGCAACGAGAGGCCAGATGGATCTCTGCTTTATGTGCTCTTAAACATCGTGGGCTAAATGATGCCTTAAGTTTTAAGCTGTTCCTCTAAATAAATTATGATGGTTTCTTTCTCTCCTTTTTTTTTTTTGATTTATCTATTTACATATCTTATTCTTATCTATTGCATTG
Source organism: Lithobates clamitans (assembly GCA_037952925.1). Taxonomy (NCBI): domain Eukaryota; kingdom Metazoa; phylum Chordata; class Amphibia; order Anura; family Ranidae; genus Lithobates; species Lithobates clamitans. The sequence continues at coordinate 235,580 of JBBGZY010000790.1, forward strand.
AAATTGCTATTGAGTGCACAATAATGAACTACATATGAGTATATATATATATATATATATATATATATATATATATATATATATATATATAAAATGTATTTTCATTCATGGCTATGGATTACTCACTAATTTATCAATTTAATCCACTAATCCTTTATATTAAATAAGTTAGTAATTTTTTTAATTATAATTATTACTTCTATATTTGCAGTTTGATCTGCTCTATCGTTGAGACCGTTTGTGCATTCTGGGTCCTGCCCTACTGCTTGATGTTCTCTTTATTCTGGTTGCACGGACATCCAGGGCACTTATGAATTGGTTTTTAATCAATATCCCGATTCATCTGTGCCCTAATGAGTTAGCCTTTTCCCATTGCACCATGACCTATTTTTACCAGCCCTTTTCTTTTCCCTCTAGCTCCGATTGATATGGGCCGGTTTGCCTGCTCATTCATTGGTCCTACTGGGGTTTTAATCCTACGCCACACTCCTTTGTGGGCACAGGATTTTCTAAGATGGCTGCCATTGCTACTGTCTAACAAGCGTCATCTATCGCACGGCTATCCCTGCTCTGTCGCATGCGCAAACAGCAGCTTTCTCTATGTCCACGATGCAGCGATGACGTTAGACGTCACCACGCCGGCAAAGCTGATAAAATGGGGGATGTCCCCCGCCACTCTCTGTCTGCTATCTTGAGGGTTAGGGAGAGAGGTACATCTCTCCCAATATACCCCCTAACCTCTCATCTTGTCTGCCACGGTAAGCTCTTTTTAGATTACCACTCATTACTCAGCAATGTCAGCGCTTTGAGTTGGACATTTGCTTTCAACTCCCACTTCATTTATTAGCCCTAATACCCTATTATTTTTTATTCGTTTATTTTTTTAGATCCTTTTATCTGGAGAGTATCGTGCCAGCTCACTTTTGACCCCATTTTGTAGCATTGGGTGTCTTTGTGACCACACGCTGGATCCTTTGTTCTTCTTTTGAAGAATCCTTAGATCCTTCTCCCTTTAAAGTCCCGAGGCTTGTGACCTCCAGTCCCGCATTTCTTCTATTTCCTAATTTGGGATGTGGTGTTCTGTTTGATTCCCCTCTTCTATATTTTTGTATTAGTACAGCTGTAGTGCTTACCGATTCTCTGAATTCTTTCATATATCCCAACACACAAAACCTGGCATCTAGTTCTAAGGTAATCCCATATATTGTGTTTATGATATTGAGAACCTCTGTTCAATACGGAAATAGCATTGGGCATCTCCATACCATATGTAAAAGGTCCCCTGTCTCCTGGCACCTAGGGCATTTGGCGTCCGGTCTCCAACCCAACATAAACAATCTCTTAGGGGTATAGTAAGCTCTATGTACCAGAAACAGATACAATACTTTCTGTGAGGGGGAGATGACACCAGTGACCCCAGTTCCAATGTCCTCCTCCACTACCCCGCCGTTATCTCTCCTATATCCTATTCCCATCTCTTGTTACTGATAAGGGATTCGGCCCTTCGATGGCTCTATTGCATATCTGTGCATATAGCTCAGAGATAAGTCCCTTGGAAATACCAGACTTGATTACTCTTTGAAGGAGGGGAACCTTACTCCATTCTACTTCTTGTGTTTTAAACTGAGCGCATGTCTTATCTTTAAATATCTGTAGAATGAGTGGTTTGAAATACCATACTCTCTCCTCAGATCTGCAAATGATTTTAAGGCGCTGCCCTCGTATAAGTGGGCCAAGTGACTTATACCCTGCTTTTCCCATTCTTTAATCTTCCCCAATGACCAGCAGCTCTTGCAAGTTCTTATTGTTGCAAAGGGGGGAGTATTCTTTTACTCCTCTATACCCCATTAATGTCTTAACTGACTCCCACACTTTTACGGGCATCCTTAGTGTTGAAAATAAGGGGGGGGAGGCCTAAGGCCAAGTGGGACTTTGAGTGAGGCAGTAGACAAGTTGGAGTAGAATAAAAAATGTGTACAAGTTTATTGGTGAGAAATTCCAGATATGCGACACATATAGAGGGTTAGGTGTGCATGTGCACAAACTCTAACCTGCAATCAATGCATATGTATACAGTCAATCAAGAGTATATCTAACCATGTATAGTTGTTACAAATGTACACTGTGCAATAAATACATATAAATATATACTGGGGGGCACAAAACACTTGATGAAAAAAGTGAGTGAAAAAAATAAAAAATAACAAATATAGGGGTACATCAAAGAGTTGGTAGATGTCAAATCCAATAAAAAGCCCAATGGCTGCATCCTTGGTGCCCAAAATAAAATAAAAAGGTACATCAAATAGTTAGTACATGTCAGGTCCAATTGAAAGCCCAGTGGCTGCATCCTTGGTGTTGATGCCTCACTCACAGTTCAGGGTTGGTTTGGGGTGTGGGGGATCGGGTTGGTGCCCACACCGCATCGGCGCCACGCACTGCTCCCACATATAGCGTCATTATTTGGCGCCGTTGTGCGGATGCACCATGTTCCATCCGGTGCCGACGTAGCTGTACGCAGTGACGTCAGCCCGGGCGGGTCCCTGCCGCTTGAGCAGGGGTCCCGCCCTACGTACCGTCGGCCTGCACCGTGACGTCGGTGGCAATCACCGGCGTGGTCTGAGCGCACAATAGGCACCGCCCCGCGCACACTCTCCTCTCCTTCCCACAATAGTACAGACACCATAGCGTTGGTCAGTCTTGACGCCAAGCACCTCCAAGGTAATACTCCATGATTTACCACTACTTCCTACTTCCTTTACTCTCAAGTGTCAATTATGTGACCATTTTTGATGGATTTATCTATCCATTTTAGACCCTTGTCCACCCTTTTTGGCCATGGTTTGGAGAGGTTGGTGGTGCTTTGGGGATGATGCCGCTGTGCGCCCGTCCTGCCTTGGATTGGTTGCCACCCCAGCTCTGGGGGAGAGCATATTTCTTGCCCGGTCCTTGTCCTGTACCACCGTCTGGTTTCATCGTGAGTACCCAGAAATTGACATACTGTCCTTTCTGGTTGTATTTATATTTATTTTTATTTATTCATTTTTGATGGTTCCATACTTTGTATTTTCAGAAACTCTATAGCATCCGCCCCTGAAGAAGTGTATTCACAGAAACGCGTCGGGCACCAAGGATGCAGCCACTGGGCTTTCAATTGGACCTGACATGTACTAACTATTTGATGTACCTTTTATATTTTATTTTGGGCACCAAGGATGCAGCCATTGGGCTTTTTATTGGATTTAACATCTACCAACTCTTTGATGTACCCCTATATTTGTTATTTTTTATTTTTTTCACTCACTTTTTTCATCAAGTGTTTTGTGCCCCCCAGTATATATTTATATGTATTTATTGCACAGTGTACATTTGTAACAACTATACATGGTTAGATATACTCTTGATTGACTGTATACATATGCATTGATTGCAGGTTAGAGTTTGTGCACATGCACACCTAACCCTCTATATGTGTCGCATATCTGGAATGTCTCACCAATAAACTTGTACACATTTTTTATTCTACTCCAACTTGTCTACTGCCTCACTCAAAGTCCCACTTGGCCTTAGGCCCCCCCCCCCCTTATTTTCTTTTGTATTCGGGATGGAGGCACAGCCCCATGCCTCACTCAAAGTCCCAAACCATTTTACTTTACCGGCATCCTTAGTGTTGGACTCCTGAGGGGGAAAGAGTCTGCTTCTAATGGCTCCACTACTGTGTTGTGTGGGGCTCCTAGTAGCATCATTCTACCACCTGCGTTCCCTCCCCCCGGAATATTACACCCCCCCACGTGCTGCAACTGGAACAGGAAGTAGCTCCGGGGGTGTGGTACAGCTAAGCCCCCCTCATTTGCTGGTAACTGCAAAGTATGCAGATGGATTCTGGCCTGGCCCTTCTTCCAGATTAATTCTCTAAAAAGGGTTTCAATTTTTTTAAACCATTTTTTATATATCCACACTGGGGAATTATGCAGCAATTATGCCCCGCCACTGATAAAGGAAACCTGCACCAAATGTCACTTTTACGCTTAAATTTGGTCAGGAGTGGGATTATATTATTACTGATGTATTGATTGGGGTCTCTTGTCAGACATATAACTAAATATTTCAGTGTCTCCACTACTTCTAATTGAGGATTTTCAGGTGGTATAGGCTTTCTAAGCGGGTCCACAGGCAAAAGTGCAGATTTCTCCCAGTTTATAACTAGGCCCGAAAACCGTCCGAACTCCTCAACTATGTTCATTGCGTTCATTAGGGCACCTCAGTATCCCCTAGAATATATATGTATATGTATTTTAATCCGAGCATTTAACTGTTTGCCTAGAGTTCAGTTTTAAATTGTATGTGAAGCCAAAATGTTTTTGTTACTTTTGTATAAAGTTGGAAAGGACTAGAACCCCTGCTGAGTTTTACTGCTTTCCCATACACATGGGCCGAATGTTAGGCGGCATTGGACAATTCAATATAAACCGGCCAACATTTGGCCTGTGTGTATGGCAGCTGGTCTGACAGAAGCTGGCTTTGTCTTGACCGTACAAGGTCTGCCAACCGGCTTTTGATTTGCGCTCTCAGCCAATGGCGGGGGGGGGGCTTCGGGTCGTCCTCATGTCAGAACAGGGGATATCGCTGTACATTGGATTTTTAGTACAGCAGCTCCGACCTGAGCTATCAGTTTTCATTCATTCAACCCAGCTACAGCAAGTAGTAGTGTGTAGTAGAGGGAGAGATTTCCTCTCACTTACACCCAAGTGACAATTGTTTCACCAGACAGGAGGTAAAACATTTCCAACAGCTCAAAAAGAGGAATAATTTCTTTAGTGGTGGTAGGCTAGACAAAAAAGGTGTCCACTGGCCATTGCAGCAAGCAGCATTGGAAGGCAACATATGGTATAAACGAGGCCAAGGATAAATCCATGGAAAAATCCAAGCTTACTTACCGACCAGTCCGCAGACAACCGAATCAACTTGTCTCACAAAACGGGTTTAGTCTGCACACATTTACAAATGCATGCGTAAGCTACACAGGGGCAGATCCAGGGGAAGGGCAATGAGTCAATTGCCCCCCCCCCCCCCAGAAAATAGTGAGCAGGCTGTGCTGATGCCGACCCCCCCATCAGGACACAGGGCAGCGGCGCCAAAACTGACAGGCTCTGTGAAGGGACACAGGCAGAGCCGCAGCTGTGGGGTATTTCCACTCCTCTTTGAGCTGAGCAGCTCTCATTCACCCAGCAATGCCCGCTCCTATTGGCTACATTCAGGGCCAATAGCTGGGAAACTAACATCAAGGGGATTATGGGATATGTAGTCCCAGATACCAGCAGGCCCAGGACAATTCCCTGAGAGTGCACTGCAGCCCCCAACATGCAGAGCGAGAGGAGGGGAGAGGAGGACCGTGAGAGCAGAAGAGGGACCAAGAGGCTGCCGGGTGGAGGGAGCCAGAGAGAAAGTGCCTGTGATCTGATTCTAGATTCTAGTGATCTGATTCTACTATATATCCCCCAAGGTAAGAACTTACCTCCAGGTGGGGGGATGGGGGGGGGGATAAGGTACAGGACCTTATCACTGGCTGCTCCCACTCTGTCCTCCCTTCCACCTGGCTGCTCCCACTCTGTCCTCCCCTCCACCTGGCTGCTCCCACCCTGTGCTCCCTTCCACCTGGCTGCATCCATCCTGGATAGTAACTATCACCAGCTTATGAGTGACTCCACAGTGGAAGCACATGCATTCTGATGGATAGATGGAGGGCAGGTGGACTGAAGGGAGCCCACCCTTTCTTAAAGGTACAGGGGGGCACTGAACACCCGGTACATAGCACAATGGTCAGCTTTTTATTGCTGGCTGTGTCCCTGTTGCTGATTTCCACCAATTCCTGTCTTCTGAAACTGGTGTCCCTGTGACGGAAATTATGGAGAAATCTCTCTAATGGATTTCCAGATAGCAGAAAAAAATCCAACAGGGGTTCTCATTCTTCCCCACTCCATTCAAAACTTTAAAAAAGCAAAAAATTGTTTTGTCTGGACTTAAACTTTACTTACGCCACCAACACAGACTCCAAAGCATTTCACCAAATAGCTATTTTTTTAATAAGGAAAGTATGGGAATCAGGGTTATTACAGTTTTATACTTATCTAGGTGGATGCTGCATCGGTCCTATGCTGCATCTGTCCCCTGGCGACTCAGCACTGAGAACCAAATCATCAAACAACGCCGATGGCTCAGTTCTCTTGGCTCCCCAAACAGAGAGCTGCTGACTGTCAATCAGCAGCTCTCCTCTCTGCTCCTCCACGCTCATTGGAGCACTGAGCTGTGGAGGAGCGGGGAATGGCCATCTCAGCTGTTCGCTGAGTGGCTGAGATGGCTATTAATCCAGGCACCTGGCGGATCCAGACTCCCAGAGTAGGGATGACGCGGTGCTTAGACTGATCTGTGTGTGACGTTGGCAGAGAGTGGACTTCAGACCGCACTCTGCTGAAAACAGGTCACAGGAGTGCAAAACGAATTGTACTCCTTTGATCCATAGGAGAAGCCCAGCCAAACGAGCTCAGACTTCTCCTTTAAATACATTTTTTATTGTTTTTAAAAAATTATAACAAATTAAATTACAACAAAATTTAATGTAATGTCCTAATCTTTTGCTAAAATTTTGGCTTAGTGAAAACTTTTGTAGTCCCTTATACTTCATTGTTCTTAGGGAGCAAACATAGCAATCCTCCTAACATCAAGCTAAAGCAAACATTTGTATTACCTATTTCAGTGCAGGAATGTGTGCCACAATTGTTTGGACAGCATCGCGTGTCGTTTGTGCAATCTGAATCTTCCTCACAGTCTTCATTACAAAGTCCCAAAACTCCATCCTTTATGGGAGGGCAGAAAGGAGAGTACTCTGCACCTAACAATTCATAAAAAGCAGCATGAGTAAAGACTAAAAAAAACACACAAAGAAGTTTCCTCATATCATGTAAAGTGATATTATTTGCAACTAGTCAAAAATCTGCTGTAAATAGACTAGAATATACATTTAGGGCCTATTCACACAAACCGCTGTGTTTTGGGCTGAAGTGAGGTGTGGTAGGGGGTGGTATAATGCACTATTTACCGCATCACACAGCTCCATTTTGTGTTGCAGTGACAAGCAATGTGATCCAATGAGGTGCAATAAAATGCAGCATGTCTGCATTTTATCGTACTTCACTGGAGCGCACCAGTGAGCTGCATTGTAGAGAGAACGGGGCACGCAGAAAGCAATTGTTTTCTCTGTGCCCTAGTAGTGACCAGCGTTCTTCCAGTGAGAAAAAACATGTGTCACTGCTCTAGTGTGGACGGGCCATTAGAGTACATATTGTTAGTAGCAGACTTTTGCCTGTTCCTTAAGCAAGCTCAGTTTCCGCTTAAAAAGCTGATAGGATCCCTCTGGAGTATTAAGTCTTTCGTCTATGAAACAAACTCACAAATTACCCCATCAAGAACTTCCCAGATACTTTCTAATAAAACTATATATCAACCTATAAGATCTTCGCACTTTCTTTGAACATCTTTGCAAACAAGATCCTACTGCTAAAGGTCTTCTCTCAATGATTCATAAAACAAACTATATAAAACAAAACCTCATTCCTCCCACACTCCAAAGACATGCTGGTAGGTTAATTGGATCCTGTCTAAATTGTCCCTAGTATGTATGAATGTGAGGTAGGGACCTTAGATTGTAAGCTCCTTGAGGGTAGGGACTGATGTGAATGTACAATGTATATGTGTAAATTGACAGCGCTATGTAAGTACCTGAAATAAATAAAATAAATAAATTCATATAAAACAAAATGGGAAAATGATCTTGGAACAGCTATAACAGAAGATGAATGGAAACAAATCTGGTATACTACTTCACACTGTTCTATTAATACTGCCACAATAGAATCCAATTAAAAATTACTCATGAGATGGTATTTGGTTCCCAAATGTTTAGCCAAGTTTAAACCAACTATCTCAAATAAATGCTTTAGAGGCTGTTTGGATATTGGAAATGTTTTAATATGTGGTGGGAATGTCCTAAATGGAAACAATTTTGGTCTGAGATATATATATATATATATATGTATGTAATGATTTTTACCTTATTTGGAAAAAAAACCTTCTAAAAACACTCTAGAAGCCTTATTAAATCTCAAACCAAAAAACGTTACCAATACCCAATTCCATCTTTTGACATTTTTATTCACTGCTGCTAAACAAACATTGGCAAAAGCATGGTGGTCTTCTACTCCAAATTCCACTTCAGCCAGGAACAAAATGAATTGGTTTATGTCTAATGAAAAACTTGGTGCTATTGTTTGTGATAATATAGACAAATTTGAGAAAACATGGTCCCCATGGATTACATCTTACCACAAAATTTTTATAAATCCCTTCTACGTTTGTTATATATCCTTAAAAACTATTGTACATTTGTTATTTACACTTATTTGATTATTGTTTCTTCCCTTTTTTAACTACTAATATATTTATATGTATTTTAATATACAATTTTTTTATGTACTGTATATGATTTGTACTACTCTTCTTTCTTGAAAATAATAAAAATATTTATATAAAAAAAAAAAAAAGCTGATAGGAATATTCCTTTGTCAGGCATGGATTTCAGGCTGTGGAATAAGTTGGCCTGGCCTTTCCAGTCCACAGGTCTACCCATACCTCCCAACTGTCCCTGATTCCAAGGGGATGTCCCTAATTTGGAACAAAGTCCCTCTGACCCTCCTTTCTCCTCATTTATCCCTCATTTTGGTGTGAACGATATACTTGTGTATAAAATGCACTTTTCATCTTTCAAAAAGTGTTTCCCAGTGCTAAACCTTTCATCCGATTTCCAAAATGCTGCATTTGTAAATTTCCAAAGCCAGTATAAAAGGAATAGTAGTGGTAAAAAGCACTTGTGGGTTTAACTAATCATTTTTTTGTATAATCTTTCTTTATGGGAGCGTGGCAGGGTGTGTGGTTTATGCCTACATACTTTTGCTAATAGGTTTCCTTCCTTCCCATCTTAAAAAATTGGAGGGCATGGGTCTACCTGCCAGGATATCTGGTATGAAAGGGTTTGGAAGACTCACAGGAAGAGGCTATACTATGTACTGTATTTTGAAATTCTGTGAATGGGAAACATATTCTGGTTCTGTGCAGCAGCAATTGGAAGGTTCACTTATCAGACTGGGGCTTGTTTAGAGAAAAAAGCCCCTTGTATGATCTCTGATATATTTCATGAAGTATGCAGGATTTGTTTTATTGCTGAAGTGAAGCATCTTTTTCTGTTAATTTGGTTAATGAAAATATACGTGGGAACAATAATCCATTGAAGAGACTGTGTTGTTTGGTGCCTCTCTGCCATAGAGCTGCTATCTGAGCATATATATGGTGCTTGGATGCAGCGAGTCCCTACAAAGAGACAATTTATTTTAAAGGGACAGGCACCTGTTTTGCTAGAAACTGCTTCTGCTGTTTATAAAATGGAGGACGACATGAAGACCTTTGTCCAGATTATGACTGCACAGCAGGAGGCTACCAGGGTGCAGCTGCAGGCCTTTGAGGAGGCTAACTAACATGAAGTGGCCCAGCTGGAGACACATCAGAAAGATAGAGAGGAAGATAACTGCCACATTAGGTATGTTCCTGGAGGGAAACGGTGGCCCAAAGAGCAGTGGACAGGTATCCTGGCACCTTTTTTCTCTGGAGATGCTTAGCAAGCATACTTCGACCTGGTCCCAAAGGTAGCTGCAGATTATGAAAGGCTGAAGGCAGAGATCTTTCGGCAGTTAGGTGTGACTACAGTGATATGGGCTCTGCAGGTCTGTGCCTGGGCCTACCACCTGGAAAAGTTACCCCGTGTCCAGATCCATAAACTGACCCACCTTGAAAAGAAGTGGCTCCAACCAGAGCTGTTGATGACAGTTCTGCCACAGGAATTAAAGAGGTTGGTTGGTCACGCTATCCTCAAAACAGCAGAGGAGCTGGAGGTGGGCGATGAAATCTATTTCACTACTGGGGACTGGATCCTGGTTGTTTTGCCCTCTGAACTGCTCCAGAAGCCACTGCCACTAGTGAGATTCAATACCCAGAATTCCTTTCCAAGGCAAATTGGCAAGTGTATAATGATGCCAAAAAAGGTGGTGTCCCCTAACAGGTTGATCATGGGCAATGCTGTTCATGCATAGCTTACATTGGTATGAAGTACAGATGGCAAGTGCAAATGCTCCTAATACTAGACCGTTTCCTCTAGATGTGTGAAACAGAAGAGAAATGCCCCCCCGATGCTTCTTCCATGGGGAATGTGGATCTGGAAGCACTGCAACATAGGAGCGTGACTGAACATATCTCCCAAATGCAGGACAGAATTACGACTGTTATGTCTATGGTGGAACGTAAATGCCTGAGTCAGTGTCAAGGCCCTTCGAAGATCCTTGGATAAGCTGGTGATGTAAATTTTAAAGTGCTTCAGCTGGATTAGTGAAAGTCAAAATAAGCTTTACTTTAGGTCCAGCCTGATTTGTACTGGTCTTGGATGTGAAACAGGAAAGCTGGAAAATCCCCCCCCCCCCCATTCCCCCAAGAAAAGACTGCCTTTTCCACTCCCGAGGGTTTGTTCCAGTATGCCCGAATGCTTTTTGGCTTGCAGTGGGCCCCTGTAACCTTCCAATGGGCTATGGAGGAGATCCATCTGCCACACCAGAAGTATGAAGCAGTCATTTCCTCAGAGTTTGAGCTGTTTTGGATGCTATATGGAAGGTGATGTTGCCAGTCAGTTCAAAAAAATTTTCTAAAGACATGACTGGAAGCCAGGTAATTGGGGATATGTCATTGGCAGAGGTCTTGTTAAACCACACACTACGTAGGAGCTATCAAGGAGTGGCCCCTGCTGGTGACCAAAAGGCAGGGGCAAACTTTTCTAGGTATGGTTGGCTACTATAAGAGATAAGAGGTTCATTCCTAATTTTGTCACCTACCCAAGGCCAGAGAATCCACAATAATTAGGTGAAACCTGGAAGCAGAAATGGCATTTAGGCAACTAAACAAAGCCTTCTGTAACAAATCTGTTTTATTTGCTCATGACTTTAAAACAGAATTAGTGGTTCAGATGGATGCCTCTAGTGTGGGCTCAGGTGCAGTCCTCTCGGAGGCTGTAATTAGGGAAGAACACTCCATGGTGTTAAAAGCTGAATCCTGCAGAAAAAATTGCAGCAAAATGGAGCAGGAATGCATGACGATTATGTGGGCCATGGAGTCCCAAAATAAGATGCCTTAGGAAGGATATACCGACTGATTTGAATTCCTTACTGCTCAAGTGGATGTGCCAGGTGAAAGAGAAAAATAGTACTGTTTTGGGTATTCACATTACAAAACTTCTCCTTTAGGGTAGAGCACAGAGCCAGGAAAATTTACTCTAATTCAGTTTCCTAGGGGAAACTGTTCAGCCCAATGGATCTGAACAGTGGATAGGGGGGCATATGTAATACTTAAAGAGGCTGATCAGAAAATTCCTCTGTTGGACCCGGAGTTTTGGGCTGCGGAAGAGATTGGGTGGGTCTGCAGCCTGACCACCCCTGTCCACAGGTTTACCTGCCGAGAAACCTGGTTCATTATAAAAGGGCTAGGAAGCTTCACAAGAAGTAGCTGCATTATGGATTTTGAAAATCTGTGGATGGTAAACTTTGGTTCCTTAAGAAGCTGACATGTTCAGAGAGGCATGCTGACAGCTGTCTGTATGGATAGCTGCAAGAACTGTTAGGAGAGAGCCTGAGGAATGGATTGGTACAGCAGCGAGGCTCAGTTCTAGTGGGCTCCCTCACCACTTTTGCTAGCCTGCCCTACTCCAACATTGTGACCAGCAGAGGACATTTCTTCACCACTGCTTCTAATAATCGTGCGTGTGCTCACTATTTCATAAGCAGTTGTGCTTGTTATTCCCAATGTTTGTTTCTATAGGTTTATGTACTTACGGATCTTCCCAGCGTAGTCCCGGTTCACACTGGTGCGACATGCGCTCCGACTTTGAGAGCACAAAGTCACGCTGGGATGTCGGCTTCAAAGTCCTGCGGAAGTTGCGGCAGTGTGAATCGGCCCGTAGTGTTTACCTAAGGCTGCTGATTTAGTTAAAATATTTTTAATTATACGATAAGCTTTGTTTCAGCCTTCCACTACAGTCCCAGTTTCTCATGTAACCCCTTCAGAAAATGCCCCTGATATATAGTAATTTAAATCTGTAGATATTGCAGAAATAATAGAAGAGTAGTTGTACTATCAAAAACATAAAATAATGTTTAAATACTATAATTTATTGCAGTGTTTAAATATACCCCTTGCATATAGCCTACAAAGGCTACAAGTATATATAATACTTTGTTAGGTCTTTAATATATAACATGCAGCTTTGCCAGTTACTCACCTGTTACGCAGACTGTCCTCCACTGTAGGTACACGGAGAAGAGCAGGATGAGTGCTGCATGCTTTGCTGAAGTCATCTTGCAGTTTGGAGCTCTGTCCTCCTCTAGGATGAGATATAATATATCCCAGGTGAGGCCAGTAAAGTAATACCATCACCCCCTCCCACCTGTTCTCAGCCACCTCTGTTTTCATCAAACAGGAATGTGTGGGAGACCTGGCACTTGCATGACAAGCATGCCACAATACTAGGCAATTAAGAATACAGTATGTAATATGCAGGGTTGGGATTTGATTGCATAAATGCGATTTCTTCATCGTCAGGAGTTTTCAAATGCTCTCAAAAAACCATTACAGACAAACTAAACTGATATAGTTTTTAAAAGAGGAGCCTTTAAACTACAAAATACAACATACATACTTAAGTACCTTTAACCACTTTAACACCATGCTACAGCTTGGTCATCCAGTTCTGGGAGGACGTCCATGGACATCCTCCCAGAACCCCGCTCCCTGGGGGGACATGCATTGTGTTCTTAAAGAGCCAATCACAGCGGTCCTTTACCATGTGATCTGCTGTGTCCAATCACAGCTGATCACATGTTAACAGACTTGCCGGTTATTGGTGGTCCTTTCCTCACGCGCTGTGTCAGGAAAGGAGAGCCATCAAACAGCAAGGCTGTCAGGACACTGTTTACACAGATGATTAGGGCATCAGTGCAGATCAGTGCCGCCTCATCTGTGTCCATCACTGCAGCCTCATCAGCACACTTCAGTAAACAGAAACTATTAAAAAAAAAAAATTAATCCCAGTGCTGATCAGATCCCAACAGAAGAAAGCTCTATCTGTCTCAAAAAATTGATAATTTCATCTAGGTAGTGTTGCATGACTGCGCAATTGTCATTAAAAGCGCTAAAAGCTGAAAACTGGCCTGGGCCATTGGGGGTGAAAGTGCCCAGCAATGAAGTGGTAATGTGAAATAACTGAATGATCCTTACCTATATCCCAAAAAAGGAGTCAAAGAACCAAAACAATGCTTTAAAACCAAACTGCACCAAAAACTGATTTTAGTATTGGAGTAGGGAGTGATTAGAACCTCTGTTAACTTTTAAGGTCTCTCCAAAGTGAGGTAAATCATCATTTTCCACTCTTCTGCTGCCAGTGGCTGTACATTTTGTGAAGAGTTGAGTGGAGGGGGGTGGAGACCTCACACCAATGCCGGAATATTAAAGGTTTGCACCAATGCTGTACTATTGGGCAGAACCAAGATAATGCTTTTTATACAGACAAAGGAATCTATTTACATACATCTACAAAGCTTAGCTAAAGACCTTCATATGCAGGTAAGGGGTGTCTGTAAAAACAGGCTGTGCAGCTTTGACTAAAGTTGGATAATGCCCCTGATAGGGGCTATCTACGTATCTACTGAAGCCTGGCTGACAAAAACCCATAGATGGTATCACCAGGTCCTGCCTTGTTGCTAGGATGTTGCAAAGACACTCTCAAGCAATTAGTTCTTACCCCCACCATCACAAGAGCGAGCTCTCAAAACGCCACACATGCCTGGTCCACCATCTCCTATATCACAGCATTGCTAAGCCCACAGCTACTGTGATGGGGGGAGAGAACATGCATGAAAAGGGGTTTGAATCAGAAATAGAGTTTGTTCCTGTGATGATCGCGTCAAGCAGTGATAGTTAGGAGTGTGTTGGCAATGTCCTAGCAACAAGCAAGGACAGGGGGACGCCATCTCTATTTCTTCAGTTTTTCAGACTGACTTCGGGAGGTAGGTAATTGTCCTACACCTATATCAAGGGCATTATTTAACTTTGATTAAAGCTACTGTACATGGTTTGTTTTTATCTATGGGTGCCCCTTACCTGCATATTCAGTTTTTTGGTAAAGATGAACTAATGCCGCGTACACACGAGCGGACTTTACGGCAGACTTTGCCCGGCGGACTTTTCGACGGACTTTATGACGGACTTTCCGAATGAACGGACTTGCCTACACACAATCCACCAAAGTCCGTCGAATCCGTACGTGATGACGTACGACCGGACTAATACAAGGAAGTTCATAGCCAGTAGCCAATAGCTGCCCTAGCATGGCTTTTTGCCTGTCAAACTAGCATACAGACGAGCGGACTTTTCGACCGGACTCGAGTTCGACGGATAGATTTAAAACATGTTTCGAATCTAAGTCCGTCCAACTTTTGAGAAAACAAAGTCCGCTGGAGCCCACACAAGATCGAATTGTCTGACGAAATCCCGTCCGCCGGGCAAAGTCTGCCGTAAAGTCCGCTCGTGTGTATGCGGCATAAGCCTTTAAAAATCTTTAATCTAATAGCATGAGAATGCCTGGAGCTAGGCTTTAAGACTGTATGCTGGTGACGTCTTGTTCTTGGCAAATTGTACTGGATCAGCTTTAGGGCTGTTTCCTAAAGAGGCCCTGTCCCTGAGTAAATTTGCATTCTGGACTGAGTGCCTAAAACACTGGGGAAAAAATCCAGGGTTTTAATACTTTTCCAAGTTAAACTGTATTCAAAAGCAATACAGATAATTGGGACTATACTATGAAATGTGCTGGCACTGTTAGGAAATTGCATTAGCCACAGGTATCTGTGCCAATGTAATGCAGTGTGGTGTGAAGAGGCATTTTGTTGAGTATTAAAGCTGAACTACAGAAATAAACGATCAGCATTTCAACCAGTTAGGTATTACTTCAAAAATAATTTAAAGTGTATCTAAACCCAAAAACAAAAATGTAACATGTTTCAGCTTACCAGTCTTTTTGACATGGTGGCTGCATTTGTTTCCTTTTGGCAGGCTAAGAACAATTTCAGCAAGTACCGAAAATACCTGCTGATCCTTCCAAAAAAACAATTGTCCTGGTTACTTCTTGTTACCTGAAAACACAGCATAAACAATATTATCTCTCTTTTGTAAACTACTAGTTCCATCACTCCACCATGTAACTAAGATGAACATAGACAGATATGTTTGGGCTTGGTGACAACCATGCCTGCCTCTATAGTACAATGTAGAAGGGAGTGTAGGTAAAAAGCGACGGGAAGTGTGTTATTTGCAAAATTGCCAGGTGAAAATAAAGGAAAAACAACAAAGTAAAAAGAAAGCTTATACATCCATTACATCTAATGGCTTGTATGCAGCAAAATGTAATTTTTTGAGGGATTTAGATAAATCTTAACGTTATAGTGAACTGGTTGTTTTCTTCGCATTGGAAAAGCTATAGTTATTTTTATTTCTTTTTAAAGCTTATGTAAAGTTCTTACGTAGGCTAAGTTACCTAACATCTTGCACTTATGTGAACAAACAGCTTTACTTAAAAACTACTTAAATATTCAGCTATTTCATTTTAATTAAAGGATTATCGTGTGGTCCTGTCTATATGGCATGACAAATCAGTTTAACTTTAAAATACATCACTGCAAAGTAATCTGATTCTACAACATCCTTTTCTCTTGCTTTAATGTTGGTGACCTCAAACTTTATCATCTATGTATCCTTGTGAACCTGACATCTTATTATTTATATTTTAAATGATATTCCTACCATGAAATGAAAATATTAGCACCTTGCCTTATTCAATATTATTTTATTATTCTTATTGTATTATTATTTTAATATTAAAAATATAGCATGTTGTACCTTCTATTCTAAGGTAAGAAATGTCAAATATGCTAGAAAAAATAGATTTTTAGTTCACTAACCAAAGATCTGTTTACTGTATAAAGCCACCCACTGCTGTATAATGTATAAAGCCACCTACTACTTTGTTTGTGGAACTGACCTCTGGAAGCTGTGCCTGAAAAAAAAAAATCAGGCAGAGGGCAAATGGCTAGTCACTACCAGTATTGTCTGTGGTCTCCCTGCAGCTGATCTTTTCTCCATTACTAATTTATCACGCCTTGTTCTGACTGTATCTCTGTATGAAGGTAGACATCTTGGTAGAGGCAGGGTTTTGCTTCCTCGTGTCAGAGCCTTCATCAAGGAAAACAATGAGCAGCACAATAGTGATATCACAAAATATCCCTTCAAATCTGGTGAGGATAGCAGTCAGAAGCAGCAGTGACTTAGATCTCCTATAATAACAGATATGGGGCTTCAAGCAAAGGAGTGCGTGGGCACTCCCACATCACAAGAACTGCACTGCAGGAAGAATTCAAGACAAAACAATAAATATTTCAGGGTAATGCCTCGTACACACGGACGGACTTTTCGGCTACAAAAGTCTCCGACAGACTTTCGACGGACTTTTGGCGGACTTGCGGCGGACTTTCTAACGAACGGACTTGCCTACATACGATCACACAAAAGTCCGACGGATTCGTACGTGATGACGTACACCGGACTAAAATAAGGAAGTTGATAGCCAGTAGCCAATAGCTGCCCTAGCGTGGGTTTTTGTCCGTCGGACTAGCATACAGACGAGCGGATTTCTGGGTCCGGCGGAGTTACGACGTAAAGATTTGAAGCATGTTTCAAATCTAAAGTCCGTCAGATTTGCGGCTGGAAAAGTCCGCTGAAAGTCCGGGGAAGCCCACACACGATCAGATTGTCCGCCGTATTTGGTCCGTCGGCGTCCGTCGGACTTTTGTAGACGAAAAGTCCGACCGTGCGTACGCGGCATAATGCTTAGACACAATTACCATTTCTAAACATTCCCTATAAAATAGCAAATCTTCATTTATTTTAAAATTCTGGCCCAGTTTAACGTGGATCCCAACATTCATTACTCCAGAACTACTGAAAGAGGAGCTCCAGACTCCTTCTGAAAAAATTAAAAGTCAGCAGCTACAAATACTGTACTTTTAATATTAGGACACCTACCTGTCCACGAATCCAGCAGTGTCTTCACCCCAGCTGATTTTTCAATTGGCTCTCAGGTGCTGCTGCTGCCGAAATTTCTTGTAAGGGAAATCGGCAGTGAAGCCTTGCGGCTTCACAGCCGGTGTTCTGACGAGAAAGGTCGCCCTATCAGATAGTGTCCGCCCTGTACTGCGCAGGTGCAGCGCTTGCGCAGTACGGAGGACAAAGGAGATGCCGAAAGTCTCCGAACATGAACAGCTGTTCATGAGCTCTATACGGCGCCTGCGCCATTAATAGTACATTCTGTCACACGTTCCCGCACGCTCCCGATGCTCGTGCAACTCTGAAAGGGGCGGGTGTAGGAGCGGATGCATACAGAAGATGGCCAGAGCTCATAAGTTGAGAGGGTGGATTTAATCATCATTGCAAAACCCACTCTTCAGTTGTTTAAACATGCGCCGCAAAGATCCTCCCCTTTGAGAAATACACCCCCATCGTATGAGCTCTGGCCACCTTCTGTATGCATCCGCCCCTACACCCGCCCCTTGCAGAGTTGTACGAGCATCGGGAGCGTGTGGCATGTAGTGTTAATTGTGCATGCGCCGTGTACAGCTCATTAACAGCTGTTGATGTTTGGAGACTTTCGGCGTCTACTTCGTTCTCCGTACTGCACAAGCACTGCGCCTGCGCAGTACAGGGTGGACACTATCCAATGGGGGACAGTTCTCAACAGGACACCGGCTCCCTACTGCACATTCGCAAAGTGCCCTGTGCTTTGTGAATGGCCCAGCGGCAGGGGAGGGAGGAGGGGAGCCAAACTTCAGGGTGACTTCACCGTAACAAAGTCAGCCAGAAGTGGGAGCGGGTACCTGTCAAAACCAGGTACCCGCTCCCCCCCAAAAGGCGCCAAATGTGACCGCTTCACCGGGTCTTCTTTCTGGTTTTGCGGGCTCCAGCTGTTTGCATGGCTGAGCCGCAATGACTCGCATGCAGGAGTTAGCTGCCACACAGCTGTCCTAATGGACAGCATGCCATCCATTAAGAGCACAGTGTGCATGCGCCGGTGACGTCACTGGCTGCTACACATGTAAATATCTAAAAAAAAGTGCACGTTTAGGAGATATTCACTGTACCTACAGTCAAGCTTTATTATAGGCTTACCTGTAGGTACAAGATAGAAAGCGGTGTTTACTACTGCTTTAAACAGTGGTTTGAAAAAATAAACTACCAACTCATGGAAGAACTTACACACGCAAAATGGATACTTGGATCTTATATCCACTCCACCCTAACCTACAATATGTGTTATACTACGCATTGTATACACTTGTTTGGTGATTGTGAAATCTATGTTCTCTATGTTCTCACACAAAGCCAAAGTCGAGGCCCCCCCCTTTATTCTACCTCCCACCCTCCATTTACCATTTCTCTTCTCTAAATATGTTGTTCATGAAGTTGATGTGCTGAAAGCAGAAAATAATGGGCATCGCAGTTTATTTTGTGGGGCTGTGTATCCGCAGCCCAGTCTGGGTGCCCATGCTGACCCGTGTCCTCAGCCAAACGTGCCTACAATTGACACGTGAGCATCAGAACTGGGCCATGAAGCAATGAAAGGAGGTGGCCTGGTCTAATGAATCATGTTTTCTTTTGGATGGCTGGGTGCGATGGCTGGAAATCCATACTTGCACAGGGGGCCTCCAGCACCACCAAAATATAGCAAGCCTAGCAGAAAGCTTACTACACCAGAGCCACAGAAAACGGTGGCGTGACGTGAGCAGTAGCTCCTCCCAACATGTTTTGTGCGCATTGATGTCTTCAAAGGATACTAGATATTATTTGCGCTTTGATTTTTGATTATAAGATTGTTATATGCACATATGCATTTTTGATCACTTAGGCACTGCACTTTTGTTTTTACGTTTTATTTTGGGGTTTGTATACTTACCTTTCTTGCTAGCTGCACTTAGGCACTGGTCAGTACTTGGATGGGAGACCACCTTAACTTCTTTGCTAGCTGCATAAATATTATCTTTTTCCCTAATGCTGACTATTCTTTTTTAGTTCTCCAAAATGTTTGGAAGAACCTACCTGCTGAGTTCCCTCAAAAACTGTATGCAAATGTGCCTAGAAGAATTGATGCTGTTTTAAGCCAAAGAGTGGTCAACCAATTATTGATTTGATTTGGATTTCTCTTCCTTTCACCTACTTTCAATTTTGTTAATTGATAAGAACAAACTATTAAAACTTATATTTCTGGAAGCATTCTTAACCTCTTAAGGACCGCCCCACAAACATATACTGCGGCAGGGTAGACTTAAGTGCGAAATCACATATCAGTATATGATTTCTCTCCTCGGCACTGGGGCGCACACGCACTGCCGGAGCCCCGCTCCCGTTATGATTGGACACAGCGGGAGCCAATCAGCGGGTCCGGTGGCTGCGATGGCCACCCGCGATCATTCATAGGAGAGGCAGAATGGTGGTCTGTAAACAAGGCAAGTCTGCTAAGCAGAAACACAGATCTCTGTTATCTTCCAGTCACAGCATTCCCCCACATAGTTAGAAAGCACTCTCTAGGAACACACTTAGCTCCTTGATCACCCCTGATGTTAACTTTCCCTGCCAGGGTCAGTGCACTGCCAGTGCATTTTTTTTTAGCACTGATCACTGTATTGGTGTCACTGATCCCAAAAAAGTGTCACTTAGTGTTAGATTTGTCCACCGAAATGTCGCAGTTCTGCTAAAAATCGCTGATCGCCACCATTACTAGTAAATACAATAAAAAAATTAAAAGTCCATAAATCTATCCTATAGTTTATAGACGCTATAACTTTTGCACAAACCAATCAATATACGCTTATTGGGATTTTTTTTAACCAAAAATTTAAAGCAGAATACATATTGGCTTAAATTGATGAAGAAATTAGATTTTTTCCATTTTTTTAAATTGGATGCGTTTCATAGCATTAAGTAAAAAATATTGTCTTAAAAAAAAATGTTGGTCTTTTTTTGTTTATAGCACAAAAAAACTAAAAACTGCTGCTCTGATGTGATCAAATACCACCAAATGAAAGCTCTATTTGTGGAAAAAAAAGGACATTAATTTTATTTGGGTACAGTGTCACATAACCGCGCAATTGTCAGTTAAAGCAATGCTGTTTCGCAAAAAATGGCCTGGTCAGGAAGAGAGTAAATCCTTCCGGGGCTGAAGTGGTTAATTTACAGCATTTTTTTTCACACCTGCCTAAAACTTTTACACAGTACTGTATGAGAATAGTGAAAACCACAATTTCCCACACATACAGTGCTGAATACTAGAACAAACAGATCTTCTACAAAATATAAACAATGTTGCAAAAATACCAAACACAAAAATAGACAACATGCTACAAACAATCAAGATTTCAAACATACTTAAGTTAAAGATAAGTATTCATAAATAATAAATAAAAAAACAACAAAGTCCCCTCCTCTTGACAAAGTCCACATAGGATGAAACGCGACGGGACGGAGCCTACATGCTGCTAGCCAAGCTGTAAGGAATTCAGTGTGAACCCCGGAGAGAGAGAGAGAGATACAAGCCTGGTTAGCCTAATCTGAGATAGGCAGACATTTTTGGTGAGTGAGATTCCAAATGACTGGTGAAGAGATCATTAAAATCACATGTGCCTATTGGGATCAGAGATTTTATCTGAGCTTCGTTTTCTACAGTTTTTCAAGCTTTTAACTACACAATAGTGTGGAAGGGATTTTATGTTTTTTTTCATTCATGAACACTTATCTTTTAACTGCTTGCTGACCAGCCGTCACCATTATACTGCGGCAGGTTGGCACGGCTGCGCGAATCGCCATAGGTGTACGTCGGCCACTTTAATAGAGATAGGGTGCGATGCCGGAGCAGATGCGCTTGGCCGGCTGCTGCGATCTCTCCTCAGAGAGCCAGAACGGGGATCTGTCAATGTAAACAGACAGATCCACGTTCTGACAGGGGAATAGAGAGAGATCCGCTCTCTCTCTTCCTCTAGTCAGTCCACTCCCCCCACAGTTAGAAAAACCTCCCTAGGGAACACTTAACCCCTTGATCGCCCCCCTTTCCCTGCCAGTGACATTTATACAGTAATCAGTGGCTATTTTTAGCTCGCTGAATAAATGGGTCCCAAAAAAGTGTCAGAAGCGTTCGACCTGTCTGCTGCAATGTCACAGTAAAATAATAAAAAATAAGTAAATAATAAAAATGCCATAATTCTATCCCCTATTTTGCAGACGTTATAACTTTTGGACAAACCAATCAATATACTAGACATGTGCGATTAGTTTCGTACGAATCGAAAATTTGTACGCATTTCCAGAAATTCGTACGAATCCGAAATACGAATTTTTATGCATACGAATTCTGTACAAAATACGAATTTTCATTTATGAATTTTGGATCCAAATTCATAACGAACATTCGTAATTGTCAACTATTTTATTCCTGCACTACCATGCGAAAAAACTGATAATGGGGGAAAAGCAGCTTGCACCGAATAGGGTCCAGCCTGGCCCTAAAAACAGGTGTAGGTACACAAATGGGAGTGGTGCTGCGCTAATCCTTATGTATACACCAGTGCATAGATGCAGATAAACTAGAATAATAACTGGCTGGGAGGTAGATAGCCTACACTCGATATACTAAATAATGTGCAACTCAAACAAACGGTGAAAGTAAGCACATATTCTGCTTAGTAAAGATTCACATAAATGAACATAAGTGAAGGTGGTCAAGCAACTAGATATTAAATCAAAATACTGACATAGGTATATAAATTGTGCAATATAGACACTTCATCTATAGTAGAAATACATAGGTACATAAATACTAGAGCCAAAAATACAAAGACGCAAAAAACACAAAAGTGCAATGTTACAATCAATGTCCGTGGAGATCAATTACAGATGCTATAAAGTGGCCAGTGCCAACAATAAATGCTTACAATTATATAAAAACAGTATTAAAGTTCAAGAAAGAGGTGACTTGTGCAGCAGCAAAACATTATAAACTGAAAGACAAAAGTGACTTGTGCAGCAACAACCAGCTCCAATATTTCTTCAAACGTGCCAAACAGTGAAAGGGTGTAGGCAATATCTAGATTCTTTGCATCATTTGCTAACATGGGTGGAGATGTGAAGTGTTTAAAGAAAGTCCTCTTCATGCACAAAATCCTACACTGGAAGGTAATGGCCCCTTACCTCATTATACTGAGGTTACAGCATAAAACAAACAGCACTTGTGGTGTCTCCTGTGGGGGTGGATTCCGGACTATCTTTCAGTATACCTCAGATCCACCAAGAACATAACGACCAAAGGAGAGACAAGGATGCCATATAGTGTAGTAATTTGAAATATTCAGAGCTTTATTCATAAAACAAACAGGGGTACTCACACAGTAATGTGACAGAGGGTGAAGTGTATCCAAACGAGCAGCGAGCTCGTACACTGCTGACAGTGGAAGGTGCCTGACAGGTCCTGTCAGCAGTGTACGAGCTCGCCGCTCGTTTGTCATACTTACCTGCCCTGCTCTGTGCAAGGATTTTGCACAGAGCGGCCCCGATCCTCCTTTTCTGGGGTCCCTCGGCGGCGATCCTGGCTCCTCCTCTTCATCGGATCTCCATGGGGGCACTTGTGCGGGCACGCTCCCGAGTCCTGCTGCTGCGTCCAGTGACACAGACAGCAGGACCCAGCCCCGTCCCCCCGCCCCTCGTGTCATTGGATTTGATTGATGGCAGTGGGAGCCAATGAAGACCCGAGACAGAGGCTGGAGCTGCTAGGCTTGTGCTCGTCATTTACATCACATGAGAT
This sequence comes from Lithobates clamitans, assembly GCA_037952925.1. Classification (NCBI taxonomy): domain Eukaryota; kingdom Metazoa; phylum Chordata; class Amphibia; order Anura; family Ranidae; genus Lithobates; species Lithobates clamitans. The sequence continues at coordinate 258,672 of JBBGZY010000790.1, forward strand.
GAACAGGAGAGAAGGGCCAGGGATCGGAGCAGTACACATCCCGCCCACACAAGCAGTGACACTTGAGGAAGATACTCAGTGAGAAGATTGGAAGAGCTCAGGAGATCCAGTGGCAGTGGATCAGTAGGTCTAGTGAGAGACAATGGGAGCTCAGTTGAGTGAAGATCTACAAGAGAAGATTGCAGAGGGAGTGAAAGAGTTCATTGTAACCTTTGTTAGAAACTGTTCAAGATTGTTGCCATAGGAGACAGAGTGTCTACTCATGCAGATGTGGTGTCCGACTGGGTGCTTTTCCCTGCATGGCTGTCTACCTAAAGAAGTCTCAGAGTCTGCCAATTAACATTGCAACTACCAAAGGCTGTCCTGGCCCTAACCCTCTCTCCCACAGTTCTGTTCAAGAGACAAAAAATCTCTTTGCATTCAACAAGTGTCTGGCGCCCATGAATCTACCTTGCATTACACCCACCATGCCTTGTAACCCACTCTATACAGAAAGATATCAGCTATCCCTAACTCTGTAGGTTCTCATTAGACCAAAGGGGACCCAGGATTTGGCTATAGTAGTAAAACGCTTCACCATAGGGGATTGTTCCTGAACCAATGCAGAGGGTTGGAAACTGCTGGGGAAAGGTGGAGGGATGAGATTACATTTCAAATTGTAGAGTTGGCCCACTGCAGGCTGCTGCTGTCCCCATGGCCCAGAATCAAGGAGGCTGTACAGGACAAGGCCATTTCAAGACAGCTTAGTAAAAGGTCTGTGACTGTCCTGGCAAAGTATGCATACATAATGCAAGATTATCATGGGGCCCCCATGCACCCGGGGCCCCTAGGCAATGCTCAGGGTTGTTTATGCATTAGGATAGACCTGCTGGGAAGGCATCAGGCAAATGATAAGCTATTTGAAACACATCTACGTTGGGACCTCCAGACAACCGGAACTCCTAACGATAGCATGTCAATCTGTGCATCCAGTGATCTCACATATGACCACAAATTGGTTTTAGACTGGTTCAGTGAATACTCTACATGTAAATTAAAGTGTATGTCCAACCAAGACATACATACACTTTTAGGTTTGAATACAGCAGGAAGGGATTGGAACCTTTGCAGGATTTTACTGCTATCTATGACTCTGTTAGAGAGATTTCCCCTCATTGTTTATAAATCGGAGAAGGTTAGAACCCCCCAAACAGCTTTTATTTGTTCTGTGTAAGATTTTCCCTCACTTTGTTCTTCTGATAAAACAGATCTTTGCCAAGTGGCCTGCCTGGAGCTGCACAGATTTTTTCCAATCTCATCAGCCAGACACCATTCACTTCAATAGGAGACCCATTCACAGGTTGACAAGCTGCGGGAGGACCTTACGTTGAAGTAAGTAGGTTTTTGGGTGGACATGTGGGACACACTAAGTGACTGTAAAAATTATTATTGAGGAAGAGAGGTGCTTATTTTACCTATACTGTAAGAGCACCATGCTCTCTGATATAAGCCTGACAGGAGATCATGTTTGTCTCCTATTATGAAAAACTAAATTTGAAAATCACACCCATAACAGGGTGATTGATGATCAAGTGCCACGTGAGTCAGGATTAAAAGCTGTGCCAGTAACTGGATAATTTATATGCGTCAATGCATGACTCCCACCCAATATAAGCTATATAGGAAGATTAACAAATACCTCTAAACATACCTGCCCTTAATTTATTCATTGTTTTATATGTCTCATGATGAGAACCACACTTCACACGGGGGCCTTGACAAGGCATAGTGGCTTCCATATACATTTAAGATGAAAAATACCTAAATGAATCTGTAGTGACCTGTAAATTATTGCCTTCAACTGCCCTACACATTACCCTTTCATCTCCAACCTCCCACTGTATGAGACCTGTACCCCTTCACCTCTTGCACGGCAGTATCTAGCACACCATTTCCAAGCTCCATGTCTTTCCTACCACAATACCAGCATGTTCCATCATTTCCAAAAAATTGTGGCAAAAAATGAGCTCATCACGGGGTGCATACTCCCTAAATAAGGGTAATTTGGGGGTGTTTGTACTGTTCTGGCATTTCTATTTAAAATTTTCTAGATAAAAAAAATGAGTGAAAGAGTTTTTTTTTTTCTTCAAAATGTTTGATCTGTTTGCATCATGTACTTAAAAAAAAAAACCTCAGCTATGAAATACCGGTACCATTACAATAAAAGTTGTCTATCTACACTATAAAATAAATTATATGAAATTCATTTAGGAACAGGTACAGTATCACAACATTGAAAACTGAAAAATGAGCTGGTAATGAAGGGGTGTACTGTATACAGGCTAGTACTCAGGTGGTTAAAAATACTTCTACCTTACAGATTACTACAGCCGCGAAACAAACAATCGCCAAAGCTTGGAAATCCCCGTCCTTAGTAATTACTGAAACAAAAAAATAAAGTCAGTCAAGCAATGATCCATGGCAAAACAGAGGCTATAACTCAAGATAAAATATCCAACTTTAAGAATATATGGAATCCCTGGGTGACTCACTTTTTGCCTTTCAATTTTGATGCTTCCCTACTAAGACCTTGGTACTCTCGATTTATATTCCCATTCTCTACATTCATAGTATGTGTTTATTACCATGTACTACCCTGGGGACCCCTACTACCTCCAGGCCTGGATTTATTCCGTTTGCCGCTCCAAGGCCGGGTCCTTCAATGCCGCCCCACCCCCTCCACACACACACACACACCAACATTCTCGTCCTTTATCGATGACTGCTGCAATAGATCAATTAAAAACATATCTCCACACACGAGAACACTGAAAATAACTGGCTTTAATTGTACAGACTGAAAATACTCTGTAATGCAGAAAATGCCTTTTAAAGATTATAGATGGATCACAGAAGGGACGGGTCAGATACAAGGCTCAGGGTCCAGGGTTCAGGAAACAGACAGGGAACAGGATAAACAGGTTCCAGGAATCAGGTTTCAGGTACAGGAATCAGGTTTCAGGTACAGCAATCAGGTTTTCAGGATCAGGGTAACAGGATGCAGGCTGCAGGTCAGGGCTCAAGGACAATACCAAGGCAAGATGAGTGTGCACTTGCCGGGTATTTATACTGCAGCTGCTAATTAAAGTCAGGTGACGTCTGTCTGCAGAGGGGTAATACCTGCTCCATACTGCCAGGATCCCTCCGCTGGTGGACGCCAGTACTGCGGCCCAAAGATGACAAACTACCAGCAGGAAAAAGCTCTCCTGACAGCTCAAAACTGCCAGGAGACACCTGCTGGAGGACCTCAGTACTGCACGCCAAATGATCAATATTACCAGTGGAGGGGACCTTTCCTGACACCCCCCTTCACATCACACCACAGACCCCCTTTTACATCTGTGTCCTCAGTCCCCGCTTTACATCACATACCCCCTTTTAGATCACGACACCCTTTTACATCAGTGTCCTTAGCCCTCCCTTACGTCACATCCCCCCCTGACTCATCACAACCCCCCATCACAGACCCCCCATTACAGACTGACCCCCCCATCACAGACTGACCCATCACAGACCCTCCCATCACAGACTAACCCCCAAAATCACAGACCCCTCATTGCAGACTGACCCCCCATCACAGACCCCCATTACAGACTGACCTGACCCATAGCAGGCCCCCCATCATAGACTGACCCCCCCATCACAGACTGACCCCCATCACAATCACAGTCCTCTCTCAATATCAAACTCCTTTACAGCACAGCACTCCCCCCTCCCAAAAGAACCCTTCCTTATTCACACAAGACATGGAGCCTGGCTGCTCTCGACAATGGGCGGGACTTTTCACATTAAAAGTGAGTGATTATTGCTGGGACCGCCCCGCTGTCTAGCAACCAATCACCCACTTCTTAACTTAAAAAGTCCTGCCCTTTGCCTAGAGCGGCCGCGCTTCATGTTTTGTGTGAATAAGACAGGCAGTGTGGGAGGGGGCAGTGCAGTGATATTAGAGAAGGCACAGACCTGCCGCACCTGCCATGCTGCTATGTTAGTGCGGGGGGGCGGCCGCGAAAGCCGAGAAGTCGCCACAGGAGCGGCGCCGCCCCTGCACCATTGCCGCCCCGAGGCCTGGCCTCGGAGGCCTTGCGGGAAATCCAGCTCTGACTACCTCTTATTTCTTTTTTCCCTATCTATTTTTTGTCCTACCTAAGATTACGTTTTTAAGTGTTCTTGCATAGCAAGACCACTTACTGTTATCTCACATATATATTATTCTTATTATTATAGCCAAATTTACCACCCTAACTCCTCCCACAGTTTTTACACTACATAGACAAGTAATATACCGAAACGTGCGGATTGTTCCCGAATGGTGTGCTATTACTTTGTGGAACGTTTCGCCGAATGGTTCACGAAATATCGTCGTTTTTGCGGCGAAATTGGTCCCATAGGAATGAATGGGGAAACTAGAGTGGGAGATGACAAAAGCTGGAAAATCAGAACATGATTTCTAAACTGCCGCCACTCCCTCATTTTCAAGCCCACCTACACAAATCTTATATCAAAACGTTCAGCTATCCCTGCTGCCACTAAACATGTCCACGGCTAAGCCATAGTCCTGATAGTTTTCACAATATGACCATTTGTTTGCAACTCACGCTGTCCATTGACATTCATTGAAACTACACTCTAGCCCCCTCCAAATTTGAAGGACAATTTCTAAACTGCGACTGTGCCTTCATTTTTAATATTTCAGAGACATACTATACATCAAAATCTAGGTCTGGGTCTTGTGATTCTCACAATATAAAGATCTTCGCTGTAGGATGTATAGTTTTTAAAATACGGCCATTTGTTTAGAGGTCATTTCAGGAAATTTTAGCCATTAATCAGAGTGTACTGTTAGTGTTTGTTTTGTTGCCATGGTTACCAAAGCTTCTGTTATACACAGGGGGGAAGGTGGCTGGAGCATCTCAGCTGATTACAGAGCCCGGGGGAGGGGACAGACACACCATGTACTGATTTATAATAGAGGAATATGATGGGGCAGTTTTGATGGGGTAATTCTGATGGGGCAGTTTTGATGAAGCAGTATTTGGGAAGCATAAACAGGGCATGAGCGTTGCTAGGAAACAGTGGTTGTAAACACAAGATGCTGAGACACTCCAAATGCATGTGACTTCATCTGCTAGACTTGATAATGCTTGTAGACTCCTCCCACAGTTTTCACACTACAGAGACAAATAATATACCGAAACGAGCGGATTGTTCCCGATTGGTGTGTTATTACTTTGTGGAATGTTTTGCCGAATGGTCCACGAAATGACGTTTTTGCGGCGAAATTGGTCCCATAGGAATGAATGGCGAAATGTTCAAAACTAGAGTGGGAAGTGACAAAAGCTGACAACCCCATGATCAGCCAAAACATTATGACCACCCCATGATCAGCCAAAACATTATGACCGCCCCATGTAAAAAAAAAAATATTTTTGAAAAAAAAAATTATTTTTGAAAAAAGTAAAAAAATAATTTTTGAAAAAAAAAAAATCATTTTTGAAAAAAAAAAAAATATTTTTGAAAAAAAAAAATTATTTTTGAAAAAAAAAATATTTTTGAAAAAAAAATTACTTTTAAAAAAAAAATTATTTTTGAAAAAAAAATATATTTGAAAAAAAAAATATTTTTGAAAAAAAAAAATTATTTTTGAAAAAAAAAATTACTTTAAAAAAAAATAATAATTTCGAAAAAAAATTATTTTTGAAATAAAAAATTACTTTAAAAAAAATAATAATTTCGAAAAAAAAATTATTTTTGAAATAAAAAAATTCATTTTTGAAAAAAAAAATTACCTTTGAAAAAAAAATTACTTTTGAAAAAAAAATATATTTGAAAAAAAAAATATTTTTGAAAAAAAAAAATTATTTTTGAAAAAAAAAATTACTTTAAAAAAAATAATAATTTCGAAAAAAAAATTATTTTTGAAATAAAAAATTACTTTAAAAAAAATAATAATTTCGAAAAAAAAATTATTTTTGAAATAAAAAAATTCATTTTTGAAAAAAAAAATTACCTTTGAAAAAAAAAATTACTTTTGAAAAAAAAAATCATTTTTGAAGAAAAAAAAAATCATTTTTGATTAAAAAAAATTCATTTTTGAAAAAAAAAATTACTTTTGAAAAAAAAAATCATTTTTGAAGAAAAAAAAAATCATTTTTGATTAAAAAAAATTCATTTTTGAAAAAAAAAATTACTTTTGAAAAAAATGTTCAGCTCTTTCAGCGAATGATGGAACTTTTTTACTACTATTTATACTTTTTAAAATATTAAGCTTTTTAACACTTTTCACAGTTACTCAAGCCACTCCACCCCACCCAGTTACTCCGCATACTCCAGTTGTAGAGGCAAGAACACTTTCACAATTTCCCCAGAAATTGTACCTTTTCTAGTCTTTTATCTTCTTTCTCTCTTCTACTTTCCCTCCTATTCTCTCTCTTTCAATTTACTCTTTATATAGTTCTGGTAGCAGAACTTTTATTTCCTTGGTTATCATTATACCAATTGTACATAGTTCCAATATGTAGTATAAGATTTTAGATTCTATAATAATTTTTTTTTCTTTAATTTAAAAACTATACTCTTGATAATAATTAAGACTTTTTTTTTTAAATCTGAGGTCATATTATATTATCCACTTCAGCCCCGGAAGGATTTACACCCCTCCTGACCAGAGCACTTTTTGCGATTCGGCCCTGCGTCATTTTAACTGAAAATTGACGTCCTTTTTTCCTCACAAATAGAGCTTTCTTTTGGTGGTATTTGATCACCTCTGCGGTTTTTATTTTTTGCGTTATAAACAAAAAAAGAGCGACAATTTTGAAAAAAAGCAATATTTTTTACTTTTCGCTATAATAAATATCCCCCAAAAATATATAAAAAAAACAATTTTTTTCCTCAGTTTAGTCCGATATGTATTCTTCTACATATTTTTGGTAAAAAAAAAATCACAATTAGCGTATATTTTATTGTTAATTTTTTTATATTAGTAATGGCGGCGATCTGCGATTTTTATCATGACTGCGACATTATGGCGGACACATCAGACACTTTTGCAGCTATTTTGGGACCACTGTCATTTATACAGCGATCAGTGCTATAAAAAAATGCACTGATTACTGTGTAAATGACACTGGCAGGGGAGGGGTTAAACACTAGGGGGTGATGAAGGGGTTAACTGTGTCTTAGGGAGTGATTCTAACTGTGGGGGGATGAGCTACTACTCACATGACAGCGATCACTGCTCCCGATGACAGGGAGCAGTAAATCCCGGTCATGTCACTAGACAGAATGGGGAAATGCCTTGTTTACATAGGCATCTCCCCATTCTTCCGCTCTGTGACACGATCACGGGCACCCGGCAGACATCGAGTCCACGGGACCCGCGGTCACGGAGCGCGCGCACGCCCACATCACTGCATCTTAAAGGGGACGTACCTGTATGCCCATTCCCCCATTGTGCCGCCGTATATTGTCGTGCGCTGGTCGGCATGTGGTTAACCTGGTCTAAGTTGGTTTTAGCCCCTCTTATACAATGTAAGACGCAATCTTTTGAGTAGTTAGATCCATTCTAAAATTGTTTTAGTTAAACTACTTTTAGTTTATGTTGGAACTACAACTCGCAAAAAATGCCTGGTCAGGAAGGGGGCAAATCCTTCCAGGGTTGAAGTGGTTAAAAAACTAAGCTTTTTCAACTTGGCTTTAGCAAGTAAAAAAAAGAAAAAAGGAAGAGCATTGTAATTAGCTGCATTCTGATAGGTGCAAATTCATTCACGTGGCAGGAAATAATGCATATATAAGTGTTTTTTAGTTACAGGTCTGAACACAGCTGAATTGTTTTCAATAGAGCCATTTACATAGGTGTGTAAACATAAGCTGCTTTTAGATCCGTAAGGTCCCTTTCACACTGGGGCGTTGGCGGTAAAACGGTGCTATTTTTAGCGCCGCTTTACCGTCTTTTTAGTGGCGGTATTTAGTGGCGGAGAAAGGGTTAAAACCACCACAAAGCGCTGTTGCAGCAGCGCTATGTCGGCGGTATAGTCGCGCTGCCCCATTGATTTCACTGCTCCTTCACCGCTCCAAAGATGCTGCTAGCAGGACTTTTTTTTACCGTCCTGCCAGGGCACCGCCCTCGGGGCTTTCATACTGGAGAGACAGCAGCGGCTCTTTCAGGGCGCTATTTTTAGCGCTGTAGCGCCTGAAAAGCGCCCCAGTGTGAAATGGGTCTAACACAGAATCCAAACATCTGCGTCTAAGAACATATGCTTTACGCGCTTATGCTTATAAACGCACATTTGCATGTACGCAAATTAAGACTAAACAATGGGGAAAGATAAATTATCATAAAAACAAGTTATGTATGCATACGCATCTTTATGCATTAAACCACTTCAGCCCTGGCACTGCATCTCTTTAACTGACAATTGCGCGGTTGTGCGACGCTGTACCCAAACAAAATTGACGTCCTTTTTTACCACAAATAGAGCTTTCTTTTGGTGGTATTTGATCGCCTCTGCAGTTTTTATTTTTGCACTTTAACCGGTTCACGACCCGATCCTGTAGATATACGTCGGCAGAATGGCACGGCCATAAAACTATCCCCTATTTTGTAAACGCTATAACTTTTGCGCCAACCAATCAATAAATGCTTATTGCGATTTTTTTTTACCAAAAATATGTAGAAGAATACGTATCGGCCTAAACTGAGGAAAAAAAATGTTTTTTTATATATTTTTGGGGATATTTATTATAGCAAAAAGTAAAAAATAATGCGTTTTTTTCAAAATTGCTGCTCTTATTTTGTTTATAGCGCAAAAAATAAAAATCGCAGAGGTGATCAAATACCACCAAAAGAAAGCTCTATTTGTGGGAAAAAAAGGACGTCAATTTTGTTTCAGAGCCACGTCGCACGACCGCGCAATTGTCAGTTAAAGCGACACAGTGCCGAATCGCAAAAAGTGCTCTGGTCAGGAAGGGGGTAAATTGTTCCGGGGCTGAAGTGGATAAACAAAGAGCGACAATTTGCTATAATACATATCCAAAATAAAAAAAAAAAATTAAAGAAAAACATTTATTCATCAATTCTTCTACATATTTTTGGTAAAAAAAATCTCAATAGGTGTATATTGATTGGATTGCACAAAAGTTATCGTGTCTACAAACTATGGGATAGATTTAGGGACTTTTATTTATTTTTTATTGTTGTTACTAGTAATGGCGGAAATCTGCGATTTTTAGCGGAACTGCAACATTGCGGCGGACACATTTTTACATCAAAAATGACACTTTTTGGGGACCAGTGACATCATTACATTGATCAGTGGTTTAAAAATGCACTGATCAGGGGGCTAACACTAGGGGGGGATCAAGGGGTTAAGTGTGTTCCCTGGGTGTGTTCTAACTGTAGGGGGGGTGGGCTCACTGGAACATGACAGAGTTCCCGATCACTGGGAACAGAAGATCTCTGACATGTCATCTGTCAGAACAGGGACCCGCCTTGTTTACACTGGTAGATCCCCGTTCTGCCTCTGTACTATGCAATCGCAGGTTACCGCCCGACCCACAAATATTCGCGAGTATTTTACTGATTATTACATAGGAACTTTTCTCCTAGAAAACACCTGTGATTACATAAGTAAAATATTTACGGCTGTGTGAATGAAGCCTAACAAGCACTTACAGATCAGATTTGCAGATAGCATCTATGCTACATAGATCAGGATGTCAGATATAAAACTGACTAGGGTGTGGGGGAAGTAATTTGGTAGTCAATTTTCAGATCGGGTGATACAAAACTGTCAAGCTAACACCTATCTCATCAGTTCACTATAAAGCACAACATTTGTGCTATAAATTCATCTCTAGATGGTATTAGGGTCCTGGCAAAACTGTCCATGATGTTTCCAATGGTCTAAGCAGAGTGCTAGTGGGCATAGGTGTGTGCAGCCTATTGCATTAGGGTATGCACCCCAAAGCCCAAACACACATCCTTTTCTTTGCAGCCTCAGCTGCACTAGACAGTGAATCAATGGGAAGTGCTCTATGCTGAGAGACTTCCTGTTCATTCACAAACTGAAGCATAATATACACAGTTTACTATGCTTCAGTTTTGATTGAACATAGTGAGTGAGTATGTTCACTGTGTTCATTTAGAAAAGGAAGGTTTTGGTAAATGACATATTTACTAGCCCCTTCCCCCCACTCTCCATCCTGAAACATCCCCCGCAACTTGGGGGGGAGAGGAGGGAAGCCAGCAGCACTGCGTGGTGGGGGAGCAACACAAGGGGAAGCCCGGGCAGTAGGGTGAATCGGCACTGAATGTAGTAAATAGAGTGTGCCCGGGCACACCCCCTGCGCACGCCTATGCTAGTGGGCAGTGGCAGCCCATCCATTAGGGGTGCACGGGTGCCGCCCCCCTATCCATGCTTCCAGCCCCCTGATCTACATACAGGGCGCCGGACTATGTATTTTTTTGAAGCACTTGATTAGAGCCAGAGGCTCGAATAGGCTTCAAAAAAGGGTGAGCTCAGGGTGCAGAGCACTGTGCTCCGAGCCCACCCAGTTGTGTGCCAATAGCAAATTAATATTCGCTATTTTCACACTAAATCTCCTCCCCGTCAATCAGGAAGCAGGTCATGAGACCCGTTTCACGATTGGCCACAACGTCAGGTGATCCTATATGACGCCTAGCACCTTGAATGAGGAGAGAGGAGACGGAGAGGACACCGGAACCGCTGCCTGCCACCCTGCCATGCTGGAGGACAACGGAGCCTCAAGAGGAGATGGAGAGGAGCCACAGCCCACCACCCACCACGCTGGAGGACACCGGAGCCGCAGGAGGAGAGGAGAAGAGAGGAGATGGAGGGGAGCCACAGCCTGCCACCCGCCACCATCCGCCGTGCTGAAGGACACCGGAGTCACAGGAGGAGAGAGGAGACGGAGAGGAGAAGCAGCCCGCCACCGGCCGCCGTGCTAGAGGACACCGGAGCTGCAGGAGGAGAAGAGGAGAGTGGAGATGGAGAGGACACTGGAGCTGCAAACCGCCACCCAGATGGGGTAAGTGCCAGACCAACCGGCGGACACAACAGGGGGGGGATGGTGGTTCTTTGCCGCCCCCTCCAAAAAGAAGATCACCAGCCGCCACTGCTAGTGGGGATGCAATCGGAAAGGTGTGTTCCTGCATCTGCAGTAGGAATGTCCTCATATCAGGCCATTTTGGAAAGAAGTGCTTTGACACTAGGTTCACACCTATGCTTTTTTTGCTCGTTTTGCAGTCCATTTAACATGGTTTCCTATGGTACAAGTTCACATCCATGCGTTTTGCGGCCAGTGCGTTTTTGGAAAGGGTCAGGGACTTTTTTCCTGAGATTTGCGGGTAATAGACTTCAATGGAACCGCCCCTGAAACGCAAGTGTTGTGTTTGTGATGCGATTTTTGATGTGTTTTGCGTTTTTAATTTTAACACTGGCCGCCGTGCCTTTAACAACCGATTATTCATCATCTGTCTGCAGGGTTTCCCGCTGACAGCTGAATGTAAGAAAAAAAAAATTGGCGGCGAAAAAAAAAAAAATCCCGAAAAAAATGGCGTGGGGTCTCCCCCCAGGTCTATACCAGAGTGTCAAAAAATTGTAGAAGTGGTATACCGCGCTAATAATAATAGTAACTGTGAAAAATCCTGTGAGAAAAAAGCAGCGACACAAACATACAATATCGTCATGTGCAAAAAATGAATAAACCAATAGTCACACTAATCAAAAACACTATGGATGGCTGAAGTGTAAAGATATCTATATAATACATATAATTACATATAAAGGGAAAAGTGATTCATAAAATAAAGTCTCTGAAAGATAGCAAACGAAACAAGTTCTATAACGGTAGAAATCCAGAAGGATGAAAAAGATTCTCAGAGCTTTCACCACCACCAAGGGAAAGAGATGGAGCTCTCCGTGTGGCAATCACCTGAAGGGATGCAGACTCTTACCGGAAGGAGTGGACCTCCTGTTGTAGTGAGGTCACACACGCCTGCAGATATAGCCCTCTGCGGGGTCGGAGATGAGTCTTGGCTCTAGGGTGTGCAAGCAGACTAGGGGCATCCTCCTCAATGTGTGGCCACCGTCCGTCTCCCTTCCTCGAGACGGAGAGTATCTTGATAAATTTTGTTGCAAGTATACAATGACAATAAAGTACGGTATATCTGATCTTGTCTTATCTTAACACCTATAACGACGGCGGCAGGTTGGCTCCCCTGCCACGAATCGCCGTAACTGTATGGCGGCCGCTTTAAGGGCTATAGGGGGCCACGATGTCTGCCGGCTACCCGCGATCGCTCCTCAGAGAGGCAGAACGGGGATCTGTCAATGTAAACAGACAGATCCCTGACAGATCCCCATTCTGTCAGGGAAGTAGAGAGAGATCTGCTGTTCCTAGTGATCAGGAACAGCGACCTCTCTCTATTCCCAGGCAATCCACTCCCCCCACAGTTAGAAACACTGCCCTAGGGAACACTTAACCCCTTGATCGCCCCCTAGTGTTATCCCCTTCCCTGCCAGTGACATTTATACAAGAATCAGTGGCTATTTTTAGCTCTGATCGCTGTATAAATGTCACTGGTCCCAAAAAAAGTGTCAAAAATGTACGATCTGTCCACCACAATGTCGCAGTCCTGCTAAAAATCAGTGATCACTGCCATTACTAGTAAAAAAAAAATGTAATAATAAAAATACCATAAATATATCCCCTATTTTGTAGATGCTATAACTTTTGCGCAAACCAATCAATATACACTTTTTTTTTACCAGAAATATGTAGAAGAATACTGATTGTCAGCTAAAGCGACGCCTGGTCAGAAAGTGGGTAAATCCTTCCGGGGCTGAGGTGGTTAAATAGAAACTGCAGTCTGCTCACATAATTTGTAATAAAAACATCCCTCCAACCACTTTGCATATTATTTTATATATACTGTGATTCTGTACTTGCCAAATATGCTGCAGAAATCTCACCTCCACTAAGTCTGGCTGCAACCATTTTAACTGTGGGCAGCTGAAGCTGCTGCCTGTTCACTTCCTGGATTTACAGACACACAGAGGCACACCTCCAACCCTGCAGCTCTCATTGGCCCTCTTATGACTCATCCCCCCTCCCTTCCTTGCAAACTCTCACAAGAGTGAGAGAGAGCTGTGCATGATGTCATAAGCCTAGGCTAATGAGCAGACAAGACACATGAAGTGGGCTGTATAAGGTATTTACTGGCAGAAAAAAAATGTTTTACTATCCAAAGTTAAAACAACAAGGACAGAAGATTTCATAGATGGAAAGATGAAAAAATGACTGAAGGTCATTAAGTGCGGGATTTGGTTATGAAGGCCACACATTGCACCTATTACAAGTGATCTTGACGTTTACAATAGATCCCCTCTCCTTACTGTCCCCAAAATTTTTATATTTTTTAAAGGGTTCCTCAAGAGTAAAAAGATAGACAAAGCCTGACCTAGTTGCTGGATTCAGAGATGGAAGATAAAAGAACATGTGAATTGCTACTGTTTCCCTTCAGTATTTTTCCGTTCTTGATGTATCTGCTCTTTCTTGTTTTCCTAATTCCATGCGGGTGTGGATTAAAACATTAACACACGTGAGATTGCTTTGACATCTAAATCTTTATATTGTGACTAGGGATGAGCTTCGTGTTCGAGTCGAACCCATGTTCGACTCGAACATCGGCTGTTCGACCGTCCGTCGAATTGCGAACGTTATGGGCCGTTCGCACCAAATTCGTGTGGCGCGTCACGGCCCATAATTCACTGCGGCATCGCAGTGCATTGCTGGCTGATGATTGGGGGGTCATAGTGCATGCTTGGCCAATCACAGCGCCGTCAGTAGAGAGAGCTGTAATTGGCCAAAGCCAGGGTGGCTTTGGCCAATTATGGCTCAGGGGATTTAGTACACGCCCCACACTATATAAGGCCGCCTGCACGGCGGCCCTGTGTAGTGTGTTCCGGTGTGCTGATAGAGAGAGAGACAGACAGTGTCATTTGATTTGAGTTAGCTAGATTAGGCTAGATCTGTTCCTGCTATTTACATTTAGTGCAGTGCGTCCTGCTCACAGTGTTCAGCTAGATCCGTTCCTGCTATTTACATTTAGTGCAGTCAGTGCGTCCTGCTCACAGTGTTCAGCTAGATCCGTTCCTGCTATTTACATTTAGTGCAGTGCGTCCTGCTCACAGTGTTCAGCTAGATCTGTTCCTGCTATTTACATTTAGTGCAGTGCGTCCTGCTCACAGTGTTCAGCTAGATCTGTTCCTGCTATTTACATTTAGTGCAGTGCGTCCTGCTCACAGTGTTCAGCTAGATCCGTTCCTGCTATTTACATTTAGTGCAGTGCGTCCTGCTCACAGTGTTCAGCTAGATCCGTTCCTGCTATTTACATTTAGTGCAGTCAGTGCGTCCTGCTCACAGTGTTCAGCTAGATCCGTTCCTGCTATTTACATTTAGTGCAGTCAGTGCGTCCTGCTCACAGTGTTCAGCTAGATCCGTTCCTGCTATTTACATTTAGTGCAGTCAGTGCGTCCTGCTCACAGTGTTCAGCTAGATCTGTTCCTGCTATTTACATTTAGTGCAGTCAGTGCGTCCTGCTCACAGTGTTCAGCTAGATCCGTTCCTGCTATTTACATTTAGTGCAGTGCGTCCTGCTCACAGTGTTCAGCTAGATCTGTTCCTGCTATTTACATTTAGTGCAGTGCGTCCTGCTCACAGTGTTCAGCTAGATCTGTTCCTGCTATTTACATTTAGTGCAGTGCGTCCTGCTCACAGTGTTCAGCTAGATCCGTTCCTGCTATTTACATTTAGTGCAGTGCGTCCTGCTCACAGTGTTCAGCTAGATCTGTTCCTGCTATTTACATTTAGTGCAGTGCGTCCTGCTCACAGTGTTCAGCTAAATCCGTTCCTGCTATTTACATTTAGTGCAGTCAGTGCGTCCTGCTCACAGTGTTCAGCTAGATCCGTTCCTGCTATTTACATTTAGTGCAGTCAGTGCGTCCTGCTCACAGTGTTCAGCTAGATCCGTTCCTGCTATTTACATTTAGTGCAGTCAGTGCGTCCTGCTCACAGTGTTCAGCTAGATCCGTTCCTGTTATCTTCCTACTGACAGGCAGGCTTGTCTGGTTACAGTATATAAAGCTACCTGAAGAAAATTACAGGTGTTCTATCCCAGCTTAGTGCAGCTACAGGCCATTAGTATGTCTGGAAGGCCAAGAAGGAGAGGCAGACAGTCACAAGCCAATAAGAGAGGGCAAGCAGGCTCTGTGTCTAGTGCTGGTCGTGGAGACGGTGCATCCTCATCAGCACGTGGCCATGGGACACGCTTGGCCTTTTTTTTGGCAGCTGGCCGTGTTGAGCCGCAACATGCGGAAGACTTGGTCGAGTGGATGACCAAGCCGTCCTCATCCTCCTCATCCTCTCTCACCCATGCCCAGGGTGCTTTGTCTGGCAAAGCAGCGGCCTCTTCCCTCAGCTCAATGTCATCAGTGACTCCTTCCCTAGCTCCACCATGTCCTCCTGAGGATTCCCTCGAACTGTTTGACCACAGTGTTGGGTACATGCTCCAGGAGGATGCCCAGCGTTTGGAAGGCTCTGATGATGATACTGAGCTCGATGAAGGCAGTAACATGAGCACGGACAGAGGGGGTGCCCAAGAAGGACAGCAATCTGGCAGTCATGCTCCCCCTGCTGCAGCATACTGCCAGGTTTGCTCCAGTGATGAGGAGGGAGGGGATGATGAGGTCACTGACTCAACGTGGGTGCCTGATAGGAGAGAGGAGGAGGAGGAGGAGGAGGCGGCACATCACCAACGAGGCAGGATGCCCTCCAGGGGCCAGCCTAAGGGCAGCACATTGACTGCATCACACCCCAAAGCTCCACATGTGCAGGGCGCTGCAGTCTCTGCGCGTTATTCAAAAAGTTCTTTGGTGTGGGCCTTTTTTGAGACGAGTGCATCAGATCGCACCGCTGCTATTTGCAACATATGTCTCAAGCGTATCTCGCGTGGCCAAAACATCTCCCGCTTGGGTACCACATGCTTGACCAGACATATGTTGACCTGCCATGCAGTTCGTTGGCAAGCATATCTAAAAGACCCACACCAAAGAACAAAGAGGATCTCTCCTTGCTCCTCATCAGCTGAGATTTCCAACCCCACTAGACCTTCAGTCCTCTCTGAGACCTGCAGTGAGAGGAATGAAGGTGTAGAATTAGGTGTGTCACAGCCAAGTACTTGTGGGCAATCTGCTTTTGGTACACCGACGTCAGATTGTACCAGGCAAATTTCCCTGCCCCAGCTGCTGCACCGCCGAAAGAAGTTTGCTCCCAGCCATCCACATGCCCAGCGGTTGAATGCTAGCTTGGCAAAATTGCTAGCACTTCAACTGCTGCCTTTTCAGTTGGTAGACTCTGCCCCCTTCCGTGAGTTTGTGGAATGTGCGGTTCCTCAGTGGCAGGTACCCAAACGCCACTTTTTCTCACGGAAGGCGATTCCGGCTCTCTACCGGCATGTGGAAGGCAATGTCCATGCCTCGCTGGACAGGGCGGTCAGCGGTAAGGTGCATATTACCGCTGACTCATGGTCCAGCAGGCATGGACAGGGACGTTACTTAAGTTTCACGGCGCATTGGGTGACTCTGCTGGCAGCTGGGAAGGATGCAGGACAAGGTGCAGTAGTGTTGGAGGTTGTTCCGCCACCACGCCTCCAAAATGCTGATTGTGACACACCTCTCTCCTCCACCCCCTCCTCTTCTTCTTCCTCCATGGCCTCTACCTCGGAACCAGCGGTGCTCCGTAGGCGTTCAAGGGGCTACGCAAGTACGCAGGCCAAAAGATGCCATGCGGTGCTTGAGCTGGTGTGCTTGGGGGACAGGAGCCACACTGGGGCAGAGGTTCTGTCAGCTCTGCAGGGGCAGGTTCAGAGGTGGTTGACGCCACGCCAACTTAAGGCAGGAATGGTGGTTTGCGACAATGGCACCAACCTCCTCTCTGCCCTCCGACAGGGACAACTGACCCATGTGCCCTGTTTGGCTCACGTCCTTAACTTGGTGGTGCAGCGGTTCTTGGGCAGGTACCCGGGCTTACAGGATGTCCTGAGGCAGGCCAGGAAAGTCTGTGTGCATTTCCGCCGGTCATATAATGCCAGTGCTCGGCTGACGGACCTCCAAAAGGAGTTTAACCTGCCCAAGAACCGCCTAATCTGTGACATGCCCACCAGGTGGAACTCGACATTGGCCATGCTGCAGCGGCTGCACACGCAGCAGAGGGCCATCAATGAGTACCTGTGCGACTATGGCACCAGGACAGGGTCAGGGGACCTTGGTTTTTTTTCCCCACGCCAGTGGGCCATGATCAGGGATGCATGCACTGTCCTGTCACCATTCGAGGAGGCCACGAGGATGGTGAGCACTGACAGTGCATGCATCAGTGACACTGTCCCCCTTGTCCACCTGTTGGAGCACACGCTGCGTGGAATAATGGACAGGGCACTTGAGGCAGAACAGAGGCAGGAAGAGGAGGACTTCCTTAGCTCTCAAGGCCCCCTTTATCCAGACAGTGTTCCTGCGTGCCCGCCGATCACACAGGAAGAGGACGAGGAGGAGGAGGAGGAGGAGGAAGATTGTGTCAGTATGGAGGTGGAGCCTGGCACTCAGCATCAGCAGTCTTTAAGGGATCAGTCCCAAGGAACACATGGACTTGTACGTGGCTGGGAGGAGGTGGCTGCGGACGTTGTTGTCCTTAGTGACCCAGAGGACTCCGGACCGAATGCCTCAGCAAACCTACGCTGCATGGCCTCCCTGATCCTGCAAAGCCTGCGTAAGGATCCTCGTATTCGTGGTATCAAGGAGAAGGACCAATACTGGCTGGCAACCCTCCTTGATCCACGTTACAAGGGTAAGGTTGCGGACCTTATCTTGCCATCGCAGAGGGAGCAGAGGATGAAACATCTTCGGGAGGCCTTGCAGAAAGGTCTGTGCAACGCGTTCCCAGAGACTGCGAGGTTACAAACTCCTGTTTCTGGACAACGTGTTGCTGAGGCTTCGGTCAGTCAAAGAAGGAGCGGTGGAGAAGGTGGCCGTCTGACCGATGCGTTCAGACAATTTTTTGGTCCGCAGCCCCAAGGTATGATCGGTTCCAGCAACCATCGCCAGCGTCTGTTTTACATGGTGCAGGAATACCTAGGGGCAAGATCAGACTTGGACACCTTTCCCACCGAAAATCCTCTGGGTTACTGGGTCTTGAGGATGGATCACTGGCCAGAGCTTGCACAGTATGCAATTGAGCTACTGGCCTGTCCTGCATCCAGCGTTCTTTCGGAACGCACATTCAGTGCTGCTGGAGGCGTGGTAACCGATCACAGGGTGCGTCTGTCCACTGACTCGGTCGATCGGCTGACCTTCATAAAAATGAATCAGTCTTGGATCACCACCAGCTACCAAGCACCTGATGCTGATGTAACTGAATAATTTTTTTCAGATCCCTTCAAAGACTGCCTATGCTGATGCTGAGTGACTATCCCTGAGTAAATTATCCTCTTCCTCCTCAATCATCACGCTGATAGCTTGTAAGAACATTTTTGGTTCTGGGCGCCACCACCAGTGCCTAAGGCACAATTTTTCAGCCCCTGTTTAACAGGGGCGTGTAATTACAATTTTTGATGTAATACTTTGCAGCAGGGCTCGTTCCTGCATTCCAACTAGAGCGTCTGTGAGGGGTTGCAGTGTTGTGGCACCAGCACCAGTGCCTAAGGCCCAATTTTTCTGCCCCTGTCTAACAGGGGCGTGTAATTACAATTTTTGATGCAATACTTTGCAGCAGGGCTCGTTCCTGCGTTCCAACTAGAGTGTCTGTGAGGGGTTGCAGTGTTGTAGCACCAGTGCCTAAGGCCCAATTTTTCTGCCCCTGTCTAACAGGGGCGTGTAATTACAATTTTTGATGCAATACTTTGCAGCAGGGCTCGTTCCTGCGTTCCAACTAGAGTGTCTGTGAGGGGTTGCAGTGTTGTGGCACCAGCACCAGTGCCTAAGGCCTAATTTTTCAGCTCCTGTTCAACAGGGGCATGTAATTACAATTCTTGATCTAATATTTCACAGCAGGGCCCTGTGAGGGCTTACAGTGTTTTGGCCACAGCAACACCTAAGGCCCAAATTTCTGCTGAGTATATAGGGCAGGACCCTACTTTCAAACATCTAACTTACAAACGACTCCTACTTGCAAACGGAAGGAGACAACAGGAAGTGAGATGAAATCTACCCCTAGGAAGGGAAATTCTCTCATGTAAGAGTTAATATGGGAAAACAATTTCTCCTTTCCACTGATGCTTTCCAATCCTTGTTCCACAAAAAAACCCAAATTTTCAAAAAACATTTTTCATTGG
This sequence comes from Lithobates clamitans, assembly GCA_037952925.1. Classification (NCBI taxonomy): domain Eukaryota; kingdom Metazoa; phylum Chordata; class Amphibia; order Anura; family Ranidae; genus Lithobates; species Lithobates clamitans. The sequence goes on from JBBGZY010000790.1 coordinate 278,113, forward strand.
GACAAAAAAGTGAGGTGAAATCTTCTGAAGAGGAGGAAAGACGCAAAACAAATGTCACAGGGGTGATAACCCTTCCCTATGTTTTCCAAAAAGCTTAGAAAAGATTTTTTGGCTGGAGCTAAACACGTTAAAAATGTTCAAAATTACAAACAGATTCTACTTAACAACAAACCTACAGTCCCTGTCTTGTTTGCACCGCCTGTATACTGCTGTTCAGAGTATATAGGGACCTTTCCTTATTTTAATTTGGGTGCGGGGTTCCCCTTAATATCCATACAAGACCCAAAGGGACTGGTAATGGACTGGGGGGTACCCATGCCGTTTGTCTCACTGATTTTCATCCATATTGCCATGACCTGACATGACATTAAACCCGCAAGCAGTTTTAAATGAGATTTTTTCCTTTAAAAATGACATTTGGTGCAGGGACTGTTCTAAACATGGGAAACACGCGTCACTTTACAGGCATACTATAGACACCCCCCCCGGTACGATATTTAAAGGAATATTTCACTTTTTTTTTTTTACTTTAAGCATCATTAAAATCACTGCTCCCGAAAAAACGGCCGTTTTTAAAAGTTTTTTTTGCATTGATACATGTCCCCTGGGGTAGGACCCGGGTCCCCACACCCTTTTTAGGACAATACCATGCAAATTAGCCTTTAAAATGAGCACTTTTGATTTCGAACGTTCGAGTCCCATAGACGTCAATGGGGTTCTAACGTTCGTGCGAACTTGCGGTCCGTTCGCGGGTTCTGGTGCGAACCGAACCGGGGGGTGTTCGGCTCATCCCTAATTGTGACTGAAGAGGAGGTGTACACAACATTCCTATAGGGTGATTCATTGAGATCTGTATGCAATTGATGCAGGTTGCTGCAGCTACACTCATGGATGTACAAGGTACATTTTGGGTCCTTAAAGCGGCCTTCCAGCCGAAATATGGCTTTTAAAATAAAAATACCCATAGAATACTCATGCCTCGTGCAATCTAACGAAGGTATGCTGTAAACTTTGCCCAGTTTTCTATTTGTGCAGCATCGTTTTCTTGCTTTGTGAAGTTTCTGCACAGCGCGGCCATCTTCAGTGTGGGCATCTGAAGCCACAGTGTCCTTCTTCCTGTAATCTGTGCATTCTGGCTACCCAACATGCGGTAAAATCTTTGTCAGCTTGCCATGCCAAGCTGACCAAGAATTTCCATATACGCCAATGTTAAATGTTACAGTAGCAGTGCCATGCCAAGCTGACCAACATCTCCCAGGAGCCAATGCAAAACTGTAAATGATGTACGCGGCCGTGGCCCCTAAAGGAGGAAGTGAAATTAGATATATTAGATATAGGCGTAAATCAGGTAAGTGAACAGAAAAAAGAATAATAAATTGACATTTTTCATTTTAACCACTTGCCTACTGTGCACTTCAACTACCCTCCTGCCCAGACCAATTTTCAGCTTTTTTTGTCCTTTTTTTCATACAAATAGAGCTTACATTTGGTGGTATTTGATCACCTCTGGGTTTTTTATTTTTTACCAAAAAAATTTTGAAAAAAAAATGCATTTTTCTTCATTTCTGTGATAAAATTTTGCAAATTAGCAACTTTTCTTCATAAATGTTGGCCACAATTTATACTGCTACATATCTTTGGTAAACATAACCCTAATTAGTGGATATTATGTGGTCTGTCTCATTTCTTGAGATCCTAACAAGCCAGGAAAGTACAAATGACCCCTTTTTGGAAAGTAGACAATCCAGGGTATTTAGTAAAAGGCATGGTGAGTTATTTGAAGTTGTAATTTTTTCCCACAATTCTTTGCAAAATTAAGATTTTTTTTTTCCACAAAATTGTCATTGTAATAGCATATTTCCCTCACATGGAATGTGTATACCACAAATGACACCCCAAAATACATTCTGCTACTCCTCCTGAGTATTACGATACCACATGTGTGGACTTTTTCACTACCTGGCCACATTCAGAGGCCCAACATGCAGGGAGAACCATCAGGTGTTCAGGGAGCATAAATTATCTAACTTGTTGACTACCTATTACACTTTTGAAGGCCCTGGAGCACCAGGACAATGGAAATGCCCAGAAAATTACCCCATTTTGGGAAGCTAATACCCAAACATATAATCTATGAGGCATAATGAGTCTTTTGAACGGTTCATTTTTTCCATAAGTTTTTGGAAAATGTGGACAAAAATGAAAACGCTTTTTTTTTTAACACAAAGTTGTCCGTTTATAAAATATTTCCAACACATAGCATTTACATAGCAAAAATAACACCCCAAAATACATTCTGCTACTCCTCCTGAGTATAACAATACCACATGTGTGAGACTTTTACACAGTCTGACCACATACAGAGGCCTAACATTGAAGTAGCGCCTTCAGGCGTTCTAGGAGCATAAATTACACATTTCATTTCTCAACCACCTATTACACTTTTGAAGGCCCTGGAGCACCAGGACAATGGAAACACCCAGAAAATGACCCCATTTTGGAAAGCTAACACCCCAACGTATAATCTATGTGGCATAATGAGTGTTTTGAACAGTTAAGTTACAGAGATCCAACATGCAAGCATGCAAGGCACACTGTCAGGTGTTCCAGGGACACATAGCATGCACATACCAAGAATTACACCCCAAAATACATTATGCTGAGCAAAGGGTAAACAAAAGTTTACCTGTGGTTTTAATAGCACAGTTGTCCACAGGAGGATAGCACTGGTCCAGGCAGCAGGCAGGGACTTGGTCAGCAACAGTGAACACAATTTTTCAGGCAGCAGGCAGGGATACTGTCCATATACAGTCCAGGGTCAGTGCAGGCAGAGATATTGTCAGCAGTACCAAAAATATTGGTTCTGGTAGTAGGCAGGAACATGGTCCATGTGCTGTGGTCAGTGAGACAGACAGGCATGGCGGCAGTAAGATCTACAGGCAGCAGGCAGAAGTAGGGCCTCAGGACAGAATGGGGACAGGGGTAGAGGCTTCTCCCACCCAAATCTCTTTGAAGCCTCCGAGTTTCCAGAGTCTCCAGGAATGAGAAAACAAAGAAAATTGTTTTCTTCATCCAGAAAAACAATTCTGGAGCCCCTCACATATGTGAGACCCCTGTGTTGAATCCCACTAGTCCAGTTGCAGGGTACAAGATCAGTCCAAGAGGCAGGCAAATAACATGGTCAAACAGTCAAAGGTCAGTTCCAGATCAGGCAGAGGTATGTACAGAATCGTTAGGCAGAAGCATGGTCGAATAACAGTCCAGGGTCAGTTCCAGATCAGGCAGAGGTATGTACAGAATCGTTAGGCAGAAGCATGGTCGAATAACAGTCCAGGGTCAGTTCCAGATCAGGCAGCGATATGTGCAGAATCGGCAGGCAGAAGCGTGCTCGAATAACAAGCCAGGGTCAGTTACAGAGCAGGCAGTGGCATAAGGGGTGTGAAGGCAGGAACTGAGGATTAGGTTTACCATACTTCACTAATAATTTATTGAAGTATGGTAACGGCGAAAACATTCACCTATGCAGAGGCCTGGTTGGGAAGGACATTGTGCACAATAATAAGATGTGTCTCTTCTGACTCCTCTACTGGTATACACCCTACATCTTTTTTTACATCTTTGGCCTGTTGGTTTGGTAGGGATTTTATTGGGAAAGTGGCGTTCGGAGAGTCGACTAAGAGCATCTGATCGGATGTTTTCTGGTGGGCCGTTCGGGAATATAAGCGCAGTGTAAATTTCCTCCTGGTAGCCAAGGAAGGGTTGGGGGTTTTGGGTGGAGTTGTGGTAAATGATATAGGAATTGAATATTGCCAATTGCAAAAAATAAATTGCTACTTTTTTTACCAATGGTATGTCCATCTTGTGGCAAGGTATGGTTCGAGTCCCCCTATAAACAAATTGTATTCATGGATGCAAGTTGGTTTTTGGATGGGGCCATTCCTTCTGGGGATTTCCACGTAGGTGTTATTGTGGATCGAAGACAACGTGTAGACATCCCTTCTGTCCCTCCACTTCAATGCCAGAACCTCCTTGTTTCGTAGACTTATCGTTTCTCCTTTTCTCAACTTCTTATTAACAAGACTTTGAGGAAAGCCCTTCTGGTTCTTTTTTACCGTGCCACATGCTGGCGTCTTCTTCCGTGAAGGTTGTGGAACAGGGGCAGAGATGTGTGGAAGTTGTGAACGTATGTCGTAGGGTCTATATAAGGTCCCAAACAACTTTCCTGCTGGATCCCAAGTAGTCCAGGCAATTAGGGGGCTGCAGCTGGGTGTCCTTCCCTTCGTAGACTATGAAGGAATATGTGTACCCTGTGGCTCGGTCACATAATTCGTACACCTTCACCCCATAGTGGGTCTTTGCTGGGGATAAATTGCTTAATTTTAAGCCTGCCGCTAAATTTAACAAGGGACTCATCCACACATATGCATTGGTCCGGGGTAAACAACTGGGGGAATATTTCTGAAAAATAATTTAGTATTGGCTGAATTTTGTAAAGCCTGTCATTAATTGGGTAATTTCGGGGAGGGTACTGGGCATTGTCACTGAAATGTAGGAACCTCATGATCATCAGATACCTGGTTCTGGGCATTACCGCGGAGAAGAGCGGCACATGGTGGATGGGGTGGGTTGACCAATAGGAACGCAATTGATTTTTTTTGGTGAGTCCCATATTAAATGTGATGCCCAAAAAAACCTTGAAATCCTCCACTGTTAGGTCTCTCCACTCATACGGACGGATATAATATGATGTTGGATTTTGCTAAATAAATTGCTGTGCATACAGGTTGCACGCCAACATGTCCTCCGTAAAAATTAAATTAAAAAAAATAATTGGGGTAAAATTCTCTGTGTCCACCTGGACTCCTGGCCGGGCAGTGAAAGCGGGAACATTAGCTTCTCCTGAATTAGGAGGAAGCCACAAGGGGTTCTGAAGGGCATAGGGAAGGCTGGCATGGGTCCTAACCCTTTGGGGCTGAGGTGACACCCCACTGGTACTTGGCCTTTCTTGCCGAGGTACTGCGGTGCTGGTGGATGGCACTGCGGTGCTGGTGGATGCCACTGCCTCCTCACCAGTTTGGCGGGCCGAATATCTTCCTCCTCTGAGTCTGTCAGTGTTCCACTACTGAGAACTGGCTCATAATTTACGTCAGACTCAGAATCCGAATTTGAAAGGGAATCCGAAAAAGAGAGCTCCCCGTTGCTCTCGTCAGCCGTGGAAAGAATTTGGTATGCCTCCTCGGCGGAAAAGCATCTTTTGGACATGGTTGCTGGTGGTGATGAGACTGCACAGGTGTGTGCTAAGCCTGCACTGATGGGCACTGATGTGCACTGATTGATGGCACAGATGGGCACTGATCGCACAGATGTGCACTGATGAGGCGGCACAGATGGGCACTGATGAGACGGCACAGATGGGCACTGATGAGGCGGCACAGATGGGCACTGATGAAGCGGCACAGATGGGCACTGGTTGATTGCACAGATGTGCACTAATGAGGCGGCACAGGTAGGCACAGATATGCACTGATGAGGTAGCACTGATGAGGTGACACAGATGGGCACTGATGAGGTGGCTCAGATGGGCACAGTTGAGGTGGCACAAATGGGCACTGATGAGTCGGCACAGATGTGCACTGATTGACTGCACAGATGTGCACTGATTGCATAGATGTGCACTGTTGAGGTGGCACAGATGGGCACTGTTGAGGTGGCACAAATGGGCACTGTTGAGGTGGCACAAATGGGGACTGATGAGGCGGCACAGATGGGCACTGATCAATCGGCACAGATGTGCACTGATGAGGCGGCAGAGATGGGCACTGATTGGTACAGATGGGCACTGATGAGGTGGCACAGATGGGCACTGATTAGGTGGCGCAGATGTGCACTGATGAGGTGGCACGGATGGGCACTGATGAGGTGGCACAGATGCGCACTAATTGCACAGATGCGCACTGATTGCAGAGATGGGCACAGACGGGCACAGATGGGCACTGATGGCACAGACGATGCACTGATGGCACAAGTGGGCACTGATGCGCACAGATGGGCACAGATGGCACTAGCTATAGATGCTAATTGTCACTGTGGGCACTGATTGGGCACTGTTTGGGCACACTGTTTTTTGTACTGTAAAATTTACTCACAATTCTTCACAGAAGCTCTCTCTCCTTACACTTGGATTCTGTGTGAGGAGAGAAAGCAGTCAATGAGAGATGATCTCATATGTTTACATTTGAGATCATCTCTCATTGGCCACGGCGATCGTGCTGTAAATGGCCGCTGTGATTGGCCATTTACAGCGATCTGTGATTGGCCGTGTCCTAGGGACACGGCCAACACAGGTTTTCCCCGATGTGCGCTCACGAGAGCGCACAGGGAGCGAGGAAAGGGGACTACGTCAATGGACGTAGTCTCGGCAATGTAGATCCGCGCTGTAGCTGTCATTTGGTTATTGCGCGGATCTGAACTGGTTAAGGATGCACATTAGTGCTGCATGGTGAGGAGTGAAAAATGTGGGTGGAACTACGCTTTAAAGAGGAACTACTTTACAAATCAAAAACGCTATTTAGTTAATTTTTAATATTCTAAGCAAACTCACCCATCCATTTATTTCTCCATGCTTTATTTTGTTTAGATTCCACCTTAAAACACACACACCTAACATTTCTGGTCATGGCCATCTTGAGTAAGGGCAGATGATCCATATAGCATTTATTTTATGGAATCCCTCTGCCCTTAGCTCAGGCTTGCAGGCAGGAGTGTGTGCTTAGCTGAGAAGACCCCTCTTCCCCTCCTGAAGATTTCTGGGATGTATGACATCATTTGCTCAGGCATCGAAAGCAGGAAATTATTTTTATATAGCACCAACAGTTTGCGCAGTGCTTTTAATAATGGAATAAATGTAAAAGAAAATGTTTAAAAGACGTAAATATAGTATGCTTTCCTATCTATTTACTAATGATAGCAGCATAAGCAAAGATTAAAAACAGTCAATGTTAATTATGAGAGTGAAGTTCCACTTTAACCGCTTGTCGACCACCCTATAGCAGTTTTATGACTTTAGGGCAGCAGCTGTGCGCCAGATGACATACGTGATCCTGCACTTCTGGGTAGGGAGCACGAATACACACAGCGGGAGCCAATCGGTGGGTGCCAAGGACTTAATGTCCGCTGGCAGCCGCCGATTGTCAGGCAGGGACACACAAGGCAGATCGCTGTTCTGTTCTCTTCCCCTAGTAAAAGCACTTCCCACAGTGTAGTAAAACACTGGCTAGGCACACAGTTAACCCTGTGATCGCCCGAATGTTAACCCCTTCCCAGCCACTGTCATTAGTACAGTGACAGTGCATATTTTTAGCACTGATCACTGTATTAGTGTCACTGGTCCCCAAAAAGTGTCAGTCTGAGAATGTCCGCGGCAATATAGCAGTCCTGCTATAAGCCGCTGATCTCCGCCATTACATGTAATAAATAAATAAATAAAAATATCCCAAAGTTTGTAGACGCTATAACTTTTGTGCAGATCAATATTTTTTGACCAAATATATGTAATACATCATTTTCTAAATTGAGGAAATTTTTTTTGATTGGATATGTTTTATAGCAGAAAGTAAAAAATATTGTTTTTTTTTTTTCCAAAATTGTCAGTCTTATTTTGTTTATAGCGCAAAAAATAAAAATGCAGGATGATCAAACACCGCCAGAAGAAAGCTCTATTCGTGGGAAAAAAAGGACATAAATTTTTTTGGGTACATCGTACGACCACGCAAATGTCAGTGTGCGCAGTGTCGTATCGCAAAAAATGGCCTGGTTATGAAGGGGGGTGAATCTTCCGGAGGGCAAGCGCAGACCTTCTTCCCAAAATGAATGTTGCTCTCATCCTCTTATGTTTTTTGTCAGTACCTGCTACTACTTCCTCTCTCCTCATCTAGGTGAGAAGGATGACATAACCCATGACAAACTAGAAATTTGGACCCTCAAGATACTGCCCCTAAATACTAATATCGAAAAACCTTTAGGTTGAATGGAAAATAGAAAAAAAAAGGAAAAAATATGTAGCACCCTCTAGTTAGGTAGGTGCTAGAGTGAGGAATTTTCTTGAGAGTAGGAAAATGTAGGCAGGTCTAGCTGGTGGCTAGGCCTGTTTTTATTCCAGGCTGGGAGTGGCTCAGGGCAGGGCTGGGTGACTCTCAGGTTGCATTACTGTCACCTCCCTCTTCTTTCTAGAAGGTGCTAGAAAGAAAGGTGGAGAGGAGAGTTGGAGCTGCCTGGGGTATTCTAAGCAGCCTTGACCAATCCCCAAACTTGGATTGGCAGGGGGAAGGCCTCCTTAAATACCCAGGGTCAGCCCAGCTGGGGAGGAGTTGTCAGGTGGAAGAGCTGGAGTGAGAAAGTGCGGAGGCTGTTGGGGCCCATGGGGAGCTCCCCAGTCTGGGTGGGGGTGACCCTGGGCCAGGGCTCAGGTGCATCCAGGAGGAGAGAAGAGTTCCTGGAGGAGAGGCACATGAGAGAGCAAGAAGAGAGGACAGAGGGGAGAACACTGCTAAGAGACTCCAGGGAGGACAACTGGTGGCAGCCAGGAGGGCTGGTGAGTGAGCACAGTCAGGAGGACTGGGGAGGCACGCCTGAGAGAACTGGGAGATTGCAGTTTGAGATGGGTGCAGAACCAGAAGAGAGGACTATGGGAAGGACAGTGATTACAGCCAGGCTGGCTGGCAGGGCCTGAAGAGAGCTATCTGGGATTGGTAGCTGAGCAGAGGACAGTTAGCATCTGAACTATTTCTACACCACATGGCCCTGAGGTCCCTGCCCGCAAAAGGCAGTTCACTGAGGCCTGGCTGAATTAGTGTCAGGCCTAACCATTCGGTGCTAGCTAGTCTAGTGGAGTAACAGTCTGCAGCAAGGGAATTGCTGGTGGAGTAACAGTCTGCAGCAAGTGAAGTGCTGGAGGAGTGAGGGATAAGAGGTCTTAAGCAAGAGTTTGTGCTGGGGAGGAGACTGGAGTGTATACACTGGAGTGAATATAGAAGTTCCAGGCAATTTGCACTGAATATTCCTGGGCATTACATAATTTTCCATTTCCCATCCAAGTTCAATCTCCTCAATAAAAAAACAAAGCTTATGGACCGTTCTATGCCTCTCAGTGTCTAAGAGATGGATGCCCGATTGAGCAGGGTGACAGGTGAACCACTACATTCAGAAACCCCTACGGGGCATGGCTACAAGTAGATTGAAAAAAAAGAGGAAAAAACAACAACAAAAAACAACAATGTACCCCTTAACCACTTGACGACCGCCTCACGCCGATGTACGTCGGCAAAGTGGCACGGACAGGCAAAATCACGTACAGGGTACGTGATTTGCCTTCCGCGGGTGGCGGGTCCGATCGGACCCCCCCCCGGTGCCCGAGGCGGTCGTCTTTTGTCCAGCGGCGATCGGTGATGAGGGGGAGACCATCCGTTCGTGGCCCCCCCCTCGCGATCGCCGCCGGCCAATCGAATCATTCCTTTGCTGCTGTATGCTAAACAGCAGCAAAGGAAATGATGTCATCTCTCCTCGGCTCGGTAATTTCCGTTCCGGCCCGAGGAGAGAAGACATCAATGTGAGTGCACAAACACTACACAACACAGTAGAACATGCCAGGCACACAAAACACCCCGATCCCCCCCCCGATCGCCCCCCGATCCCCCCCCAATCACCCCCCCCCCCCTGTCACAAACTGACACCAGCAGTTTTTTTTTTTTTTTCTGATTACTGCATGGTGTCAGTTTGTGACAGTTACAGTGTTAGGGCAGTGAGTATTACCCCCCTTTAGGTCTAGGGTACCCCCCTAACCCCCCCTAATAAAGTTTTAACCCCTTGATCACCCCCTGTCACCAGTGTCACTAAGCGATCATTTTTCTGATCGCTGTATTAGTGTCGCTGGTGACGCTAGTTAGTGAGGTAAATATTTAGGTTCGCCGTCAGCGTTTTATAGCGTCAGGGACCCCCATATACTACCTAATAAATGTTTTAACCCCTTGATTGCCCCCTAGTTAACCCTTTCACCACTGATCACCGTATAACCGTTACGGTTGACGCTGGTTAGTTTGTTTATTTTTTATAGTGTCAGGGCACCCGCCGTTTATTACCGAATAAAGGTTTAGCCCCCCGATCGCCCGGCGGTGATATGCGTCGCCCCAGGCAGCGTCAGATTAGCGCCAGTACCGCTAACACCCACGCACGCAGCATGCGCCTCCCTTAGTGGTATAGTATCTGATCGGATCAATATCTGATCCGATTAGATCTATACTAGCGTCCCCAGCAGTTTAGGGTTCCCAAAAACGCAGTGTTAGCGGGATCAGCCCAGATACCCGCTAGCACCTGCGTTTTGTGCCTCCGCCCAGCCCACCCAAGTGCAGTATCGATCGATCACTGTCACTTACAAAACACTAAACGCATAACTGCAGCGTTCGCAGAGTCAGGCCTGATCCCTGCGATCGCTAACAGTTTTTTTGGTAGCATTTTGGTGAACTGGCAAGCACCAGCCCCAGGCAGCGTCAGGTTAGCGCCAGTACCGCTAACACCCACGCACGCAGCATACGCCTCCCTTAGTGGTATAGTATCTGAACGGATCAATATCTGATCCGATCAGATCTATACTAGCGTCCCCAGCAGTTTAGGGTTCCCAAAAACGCAGTGTTAGCGGAATCAGCCCAGATACCTGCTAGCACCTGTGTTTTGCCCCTCCGCCCGGCCCAGCCCAGCCCACCCAAGTGCAGTATCGATCGATCACTGACACTTACAAAACACTAAACGCATAACTGCAGCGTTCACAGAGTCAGGCCGGATCCCTGCGATCGCTAACAGTTTTTTTGGTAGTATTTTGGTGAACTGGCAAGCACCAGCCCCAGGCAGCGTCAGATTAGCGCCAGTACCGCTAACACCCACGCACGCACCGTACACCTCCCTTAGTGGTATAGTATCTGATCGGATCAATATCTGATCTGATCAGATCTATACTAGCGTCACCAGCAGTTTAGGGTTCCCAAAAACGCAGTGTTAGCGGGATCAGCCCAGATACCTGCTAGCACCTGCGTTTTGCCCCTCCGCCCGGCCCGGCCCAGCCCACCCAAGTGCAGTATCGATCGATCACTGTCACTTACAAAAGACTAAACGCATAACTGCAGCGTTCGCAGAGTCAGGCCTGATCCCTGCGATCGCTAACAGTTTTTTGGTAGCGTTTTGGTGAACTGGCAAGCGCCAGCGGCCTAGTACACCCCGGTCGTAGTCAAACCAGCACTGCAGTAACACGTGGTGACGTGGCGAGTCCCATAAGTGCAGTTCAAGCTGGTGAGGTGGCAAGCACAAGTAGTGTCCCGCTGCCACCAAAAAGACAAACACAGGCCCGTCGTGCCCATAGTGCCCTTCCTGCTGCATTCGCCAATCCTAATTGGGAACCCACCGCTTCTGCAGCGCCCGTACTTCCCCCATTCACATCCCCAACCAAATGCAGTCGGCTGCATTAGAGGCATTTTTATGTCCTCCCGAGTACCCCTACCCAGCGAACCCCCCCAAAAAAGATGTCGTGTCTGCAGCAAGCGCGGATATAGGCGTGACACCCGCTATTATTGTCCCTCCTGTCCTGACAATCCTGGTCTTTGCATTGGTGAATGTTTTGAACGCTACCATTCACTAGTTGAGTATTAGCGTAGGGTACAGCATTGCACAGACTAGGCGCCATTTCACAGGGTCTCCCAAGATGCCATCGCATTTTGAGAGACCCGAACCTGGAACCGGTTACCGTTATAAAAGTTAGTTACAAAAAAAGTGTAAAAAAAAAAAAAAAAATATGAAATAAAAAAAAATAGTTGTTGTTTTATTGTTCTCTCTCTCTCTATTCTCTCTCTCTATTGTTCTGCTCTTTTTTACTGTATTCTATTCTGCAATGTTTTATTGTTATTGTTATTGTTATTATGTTTTATCATGTTTGTTTTTCAGGTGTGTAATTATTTACACTTTACTGTGCTTTATTGTTAACCATTGTTAACCATTTTTTTGTCTTCAGGTACGCCATTCACGACTTTGAGTGGTTATACCAGAATGATGCCTGCAGGTTTAGGTATCATCTTGGTATCATTCTTTTCAGCCAGCGGTCGGCTTTCATGTAAAAGCAATCCTAGCGGCTAATTAGCCTCTAGACTGCTTTTACAAGCCGTGGGAGGGAATGCCCCCCCCCCCACCGTCTTCCGTGTTTTTCTCTGGCTCTCCTGTCTCAACAGGGAACCTGAGAATGCAGCCGGTGATTCAGCCAGCTGACCATAGAGCTGATCAGAGACCAGAGTGGCTCCAAACATCTCTATGGCCTAAGAAACCGGAAGCTACGAGTATTTCATGACTTAGATTTCGCCGGATGTAAATAGCGCCATTGGGAAATTGGGAAAGCATTTTATCACACCGATCTTGGTGTGGTCAGATGCTTTGAGGGCAGAGGAGAGATCTAGGGTCTAATAGACCACAATTTTTTCAAAAAAGAGTACCTGTCACTACCTATTGCTATCATAGGGGATATTTACATTCCCCGAGATAACAATAAAAATGATTAAAAAAAAAAATATGAAAGGAACAGTTTAAAAGTAAGATTAAAAAAGCAAAAAATTAATAAAGAAAAAAAAAAACAAAAACAAAAACACCCCTGTCGCCCCCTGCTCTCGCGCTAAGGCGAACGCAAGCGGCGGTCTGTCGTCAAACGTAAACAGCAATTGCACCATGCATGTGAGGTATCACCGCGAAGGCCAGATCGAGTGCAGTAATTTTTCCAGTAGACCTCCTCTGTAAATCTAAAGTGGTAACCTGTAAAGGCTTTTGAAGGCTTTTAAACATGTATTTATTTTGTTGCCACTGCACGTTTGTGCGCAATTTTAAAGCATGTCATGTTTGGTATCCATGTACTCGGCCTAATATCATCTTTTTTATTTCATCAAACATTTGGGCAATATAGCGTGTTTTAGTGCATTAAAATTAAAAAAAGTGTGTTTTTTCCCCAAAAAATGCGTTTGAAAAATCGCTGCGCAATTACTGTGTGAAAAAAAAAATGAAACACCCACCATTTTAATCTGTAGGGCATTTGCTTTAAAAAAATATATAATGTTTGGGGGTTCAAAGTAATTTTTTTGCAAAAAAAAAAAACTTTTTCATGTAAACAATAAGTGTCAGAAAGGGCTTTGTCTTCAAGTGGTTAGAAGAGTGGGTGATGTGTGACATAAGCTTCTAAATGTTGTGCATAAAATGCCAGGACAGTTCAAAACCCCCCCAAATGACCCCATTTTGGAAAGTAGACACCCCAAGCTATTTGCTGAGAGGCATGTCGAGTCCATGGAATATTTTATATTGCGACACAAGTTGCGGGAAAGAGACAAATTTTTTTTTTTTTTTTTGCACAAAGTTGTCACTAAATGATATATTGCTCAAACATGCCATGGAAATATGTAAAATTACACCCCAAAATACATTCTGCTGCTTCTCCTGAGTACGGGGATACCACATGTGTGAGACTTTTTGGGAGCCTAGCCGCGTACGGGACCCCGAAAACCAAGCACCGCCTTCAGGCTTTCTAAGGGCGTGAATTTTTGATTTCACTCTTCACTGCCTATCACAGTTTCAGAGGCCATGGAATGCCCAGGTGGCACAAAACCCCCCCAAATGACCCCATTTTGGAAAGTAGACACCCCAAGCTATTTGCTGAGAGGTATAGTGAGTATTTTGCAGACCTCACTTTTTGTCACAAAGTTTTGAAAATTGAAAAAAGAAAAAAAAAATGTTTTTTCTTGTCTTTCTTCATTTTCAAAAACAAATGAGAGCTGCAAAATACTCACCATGCCTTTCAGCAAATAGCTTGGGGTGTCTACTTTCCAAAATGGGGTCATTTGGGGGGGTTTTGTGCCACCTGGGCATTCCATGGCCTCCGAAACTGTGATAGGCAGTAAAGAGTGAAATCAAAAATTTTCACCCTTAGAAATCCTGAAGGCAGTGATTGGTTTTCGGGGTCCAGTACGCGGCTAGGCTCCCAAAAAGTCCCACACATGTGGTATCCCCATACTCAGGAGAAGCAGCTAAATGTATTTTGGGGTGCAATTCCACATATGCCCATGGCCTGTGTGAGCAATATATCATTTAGTGACAACTTTATGAAAAAAAAAAAAAAAAAGTGTCACTTTCCCGCAACTTGTGTCAAAATATAAAATATTCCATGGACTCAATATGCCTCTCAGCAAATAGCTTGGGGTGTCTACTTTCCAAAATGGGGTCATTTTGGGGGGTTTTGTGCCACCTGGGCATTCCATGGCCTCCGAAACTGTGATAGGCAGTGAAGAGTGAAAGCAAAAATTTACACCCTTAGAAATCCTGAAGGCGGTGATTGGTTTTCGGGGCCCCGTACGCGGCTAGGCTCCCAAAAAGTTCCACACATGTGGTATCCCCATACTCAGGAGAAGCAGCTAAATGTATTTTGGGGTGCAATTCCATATAGGCCCATGGCCTGTGTGAGCAATATATCATTTAGTGACGACTTTTTGTAAATATTTTTTTTTTTTTTTTTTTTGTCATTTTTCAATCACTTGGGACAAAAAAAATAAATATTCAATGGGTTCAACATGCCTCTCAGCAATTTCCTTGGGGTGTCTACTTTCCAAAATGGGGTCATTTGGGGGGGTTTTGTACTGCCCTGCCATTTTAGCACCTTCAGGCAGTCATAAACTAAAAGCTGTGTAAATTCCAGAAAATGTACCCTAGTTTGTAGACGCTATAACTTTTGCGCAAACCAATAAATATACGCTTATTGACATTTTTTTTACCAAAGACATGTGGCCGAATACATTTTGGCCTAAATGTATGACTAAAATTTAGTTTATTGGATTTTTTTTATAACAAAAAGTAGAAAATATCATTTTTTTTCAAAATTTTCGGTCTTTTTCCGTTTATAGCGCAAAAAATAAAAACCGCAGAGGTGATCAAATACCATCAAAAGAAAGCTCAATTTGTGGGAAGAAAAGGACGCAAATTTCGTTTGGGTACACCATTGCATGACCGCGCAATTAGCAGTTAAAGCGACGCAGTGCCAAATTGGAAAAAGACCTCTGGTCCTTAGGCAGCATAATGGTCCGGGGCTCAAGTGGTTAAATGAAAGTGGGAGCGAACGGTAAGATCATGTAGCAAACACTGAGAATAAAAGCCTGATTGTGCTCAACCAAACCTCAAATATACAGTGAAAAATCAATCCCCTGTCCTAAAGATACTAATTAGTGATTAGGCCTGCCTCTGCTGTACATGACATAAGTCAAAACATGGAAAAAAGGGTATGAGTACCACAGCGCTGACAGCCAATATTCCTTCACATTCTGTGGTTTATTAGCACCATCTAGTGTGTGTTTGGAATATTATCAGCTGAGGTAAAGTACACTATATTACCAAAAGTATTGCGATGCCTGTCGTTACACACACCTGAACTTTAATGGCATCCCACTCTTATTCCGTAGGGTTCAATATTGAGTTGGCCCACCCTTTGCAGCTATAACAGCTTCAACTCTTCTGGGAAGACTGTCCACAAGGTTTAGGAGTGTGTCTATGGGAATGTTTGACTAATTCTTCAAGAAGCGCATTTGTGAGGTCAGGCACTGATATTGGATGAGAAGGCCTGGCTCGCAGTCTCCGCTCTAATTCATCCCAAAGGTGTTCTATCGGGTTAAGGGCAGGACTCTGTGTAGGCCAGTCAAGTTCCTCCACCCCCAAACTCACTCATCCGTGTCTTTATGGACCTTGCTTTGTGCACTGGTGCGCAGTCATGTCTGGAAGAATGGTCAAACATTCCCATAGACACACTCCTGAACCTTGTGGACAGCCTTCACAGAAGAGTTGAAACTGTAATAGCTGCAAAGGGTGGGCCAACTCAATATTGAACCCTGCGGACTAATGCCTCGTACACACGGTCGGACATTGCTCGGACATTCCAACAACAAAATCCTAGGATTTTTTCCGACGGATGTTGGCTCAAACTTGTCTTGCATACACACGGTCACACAAAGTTGTCGGAAAATCCGATCATTCTGAACGCGGTGGCGTAAAACACGTACCTTGGGACTATAAACGGGGCAGTGGCCAATGGCTTTCATCTCTTTATTTATTCTGAGCATGCGTGGCACTTTGTGCGTCGGATTTGTGTACACACGATCAGAAATTCCGACAACGGATTTTGTTGTGGGAAAATTTTATAGCCTGCTCTCATACTTTGTGTGTCGGAAAATCCGATGAAAAATGTGTGATGGAGCCCACACACGGTCGGAATTTCCGACAACAAGGTCCTATCGCACATTTTCCGTCGTACGGGGCATAAAACTGGGATGCCATTAAACTTCATGTGCATTTAAAGACTGCCGTCCCAATACTTTTGGTAATATAGTGCATTTGTAAACCCTAACAATGAACTTCGCTTATTTTCTCTCTATTGGTCTAGTATATATACCACAAAGTGCTTTGTCATATCCGTTTATCCTGCCAGAAACCCAGTGCTGTCCAGTATTCTGTGCACTCTACTGTGTTAATTCATGCAGTCTCTACAGTTCATCTCTGTGATCTACGTAAGACATCTACATCTACATAAGACTCCCCACTGCCACCCTGTGCTATAAAGATGAGCAAAGTTGTTCAGTGATTATGACACACTACATATCCTTGTGTGACAACACCTGATAACTCTTCTTCGATTAGTAGAAGCAGATAGGGGAAAAGAGAGCCCTGATCTGGGTGTATACTTGGCTAGTACAACCTGGGATTTGACTTCTGTCACCTGAATGGTGTCATTCTCAACAAGAGGAGATCAGGAACAGATGTTTCTGATATCCTTCACATTTTCTCCATCCTAAAATCTCTTAGCCACCTCTGGCACTGGTCCCAAGCTCACAGGAGAGCAAGGTGGCAGAGAGAGAGGGTCTTACTGCTGCCACAACAAGAAGTGTGTAGAACTGATTGGGCAGCTTTACAACCACTTGGATCACTTCCACATGATCGCTATCAAGGTACAGGATTAACAGAAAACAAACTTGCAATTACTATTGCTTTGTTTTAATCCTTCCACTGTCCTTGATTGGTAATGACACAGAGTGGTTACTAATCCAGTCTCTTGTTCCCCCCACACTACTGAGTAGCTTCCTTCTGAAGATCAGAGAAAACTCCAGAGTGTGGAATTGTACTGAAACAAGTACTTTACTTAACATAGGCTTACATTTGTGCGTTGTAGGAATGTGCAAAAAATCACACATGCTCCCGAAGAGCACAAAAAACATACATCCCTTTTGTATGCGCGCAATGGTGCCATTATCTCTTAACCTCCCTGGCGGTATTCCCCAGTCTGGCTCGGGGTGGAATTTCAGAACCAAAAGCGGCAACCCTGAGCTAGACTCGGGATTGCATCGCAGGATCCAGGAAGAGGTTACTTACCTTGTCCCCTGGATCCTGCGATGTCTCCCCGCAGTGTGAGCGGCTCGTCCTCCGCTCGATTCATCACGGAGCCGAGCTCCGTTCCCTGCGAGCGTTGCGATGCACGGGGACGAAGAACGGCGCCAAATTCAAAAAGTGAAACACACACTATACATACAGTATAATGTAATCTTACAGATTACATTACTGTATGAAATTATTTCACATCCCTTTTGTCCCTAGTGGTCTGTCCAGTGCCCTGCATGTTTCTGCCTGGAAACTGGAGATTGTCCATAGCAACCAAAACTGTCCATTTACATCAAAATTGGTTTTAGACCAGCTAGAAAACAGCGATAATAAATTAGAATCACTCGCAGAATTGAGCGATAGTGATTTGTGGGGAAATTCGTCATCAAACACTGAAAGTAATGACAGCGACAATTCTGCAACTGAGCAAATTTCCGTGTTTTTGATTTGATTACATTATTGAATAATTTTTATTATTATTATATTATTATTTGGTATAATTATTTATAGTTATTTATTATATTATAATTTATGATTTCGTTTTTCAAACAATATCATACCCGGGATGTCTACTAGACTCTGGTTTGGACAGATTTAAGTGAGTTATTCCTCAGAATTACAGGCCTACAATATAAAACGCCAAATTTGGTATACAAAATAATTGTACCGCTTTCAGCATCAAAAATCTGAAATAATCATACCGCCAGGGAGGTTAAGCAGGCCATAGACAAGTCAAAAACTAAACAAAAACTTTTAGTTATTCTTCGCATCATTAGTGTGCCAGCTGTGATGCACGATTTTCGCAGCGCAAACAAAAAAGTGACTGATCCAACATGCTAGATTTTGTTTCGAAAAATTAAACAAATGTAGTGCCACCCCTGCGATTTCCCACTCCTGCACAGCCAGGCAACAAGTATTCTCCACACTTTCTCCAGACACAAGGAATGGTCCTTGAGCTTGGTTTTTATGTTTTATTAGTGGTAATCACTTGGATGGGGAATAGGAATTATGGAATGCCAAACTTGATAACAACAAAACCAGTGGCAACTTCCTCCCTATGTACATCTCTGGGTTGTCTCCTCTTCTTCCCTATGTACAACTTCAAATTGATCTCCTCTTCTTCTCTATGTACAACTCCAGATTGAACTCACTCCCGACTGTTGAGTCTCTGATAGAAAAGATGCAAAAGCCTCTTAAGGGCTAGGAACTCTCAGTCCCTTTGGAAAGCAGCACAAAATGTTGTAGGTTGCATACAGGAGTACCTCCAACTTCACCGTAGACACAGATCCCAGTTCTACTGATTGAAGTAAAAACTACCAGCCCACCTGGCTGCTTCTCCACAAGCCCAACCCGGCTGCTACTGAAGATCTCCCAGGGTGAGGTAAAGGAAAGAGCTGTCTTCCAGAAAGGCTTGCTACATGTGGCAGTGTTTCCTCTTCTAAGTCCCTGACCGTGCTAATGTACTCACACTGTCCTCCTTGCTCCCACTGCCTCTTAGGTAAGACTCTTTTCAAACCGTGATGCTGTTAGGATCTTCCCAAACCAGCCCCAGGCAGGGGTTCACATCACGGGCCCCCTTTAGTCTCCTCAGCACTCCATCTTCCACCCGACTCCCCTCCTGGCACGACTCATCCATATTTAAGGGCTGGCTTAGTCACCATGCCAGGCCCAACTCCCCTAAATATGCAGATCAACCCACCTGGCCTCCAACCTCCAGCTTCCAACCTTCCAGAACCAGAGGGAGGCACCAGAGAACTGCCTGAGTCATACAGCCCTGAACTGTAGTAAACGCTTGACCCAGATTTAAAGACTCATTTTTACCATGAGCCAAAACATACATTAGCCTGCACTCACACTAGTAGGACACAAGAGGGTGCTACACAAATAATGGCACAATTGTATGCACCATTTTTGTTTTTCGATCAACAGAACATTCATTTTTCACTTCATCCTTGGCCAGCCTTAATGGCACCCCAGCGCACCTAGCAAATGCATGTACAAATTTGCGTGCCAAAATGCATGGTACAGTACACCATGCTATTGGGTGCAGCGTTATTTTTAAAAAAAGGGGTCATGCGCGTCTTTGATGCAATTTTCGCATGTAGGGTAGCTCATTGAAATGAATGGTCTGCCCCAAATGCAACATGCAAAAATGCGCATGCACTGTCACACCTGCATAGGTGTGAATGGAGCCTTAGTGCCTTAATGACATTGGAAAGTTGCCAGAAGGAAGCAATTTGAGTTGAGAAAGGGGTTCAAATTTTTAAAAATTACTTTTGAAATTATCATTAAGATGTTAAAGCTTCGAATAGATTTTAGTAATTAAGTTCACATAAACTTTGGTTGATGCATACTAATGCCCCGTACACACGGTCGGATTTTCCGACGGAAAATATGTGATAGGACCTTGTTGACGGAAATTCCGACCGTGTGTAGGCTCCATCACACATTTTCCATCGGATTTTCCGACACACAAAGTTTGAGAGCAGGCTATAAAATTTTCCGACAACAAAATCCGTTGTCGGAAATTCCGTTCGTGTGTACACAAATCCAACACACAAAGTGCCACGCATACTCAGAATAAATAAAGAGATGAAAGCTATTGACTACTTCCCCGTTTATAGTCCCAACGTACGTGTTTTACGTCACCGCGTTCAGAACGATCGGATTTTCCGACAACTTTGTGTGACCGTTTGTATGCAAGACAAACTTGTCTTTATTATTATTAATAATAATAATAATAATAATAATAATAATAAAGACAAGTTTGAGCCAACATCCGTCAGAAAAAATCCTAGGATTTTGTTGTTGGAATGTCCGATCGATGTCCGACCGTGTGTACGGGGCATAACAGTTCTAAATTTAGTCTGGGCATGTGGGCTTAAAGTGGGATTGGACTCAAAAACTATTTTTTTTTTTTGTTATAGGAAATATCTGCAAATGTTATTTGTAAGGGAAAAGCAGAGGGTACCAACTAAGTGCAGTATATAAGAAAAGACAATTAAAAATCACAAATGGCAACTTACAAGATGCATAAAGATAAGAGCATGTAATCCACCTAGTAGTGTGGTTTGTTTTGGGCCTTGGTGTGCCTTCAGGAGCCAGGCAGCAGATGTCACTGTCAGGAGCTGTGTAGGACACCAGAAACTAAACTGGAGATCCTGGAGCCACCCTGGAGTGTGTAGACTCTGCAAGACTGTGATGTCACACCTGGGGGGGGGGGGGCACAGTGTGGGGGGTATGGTTACATGTTTTGGGGTGTAACTGCTCCTTTTTCAAGCCTGAGGACATGCTCATGGGTGCACATGTATATATACCAAAGCTGGGGGGGGGAGGGGCCATACAAGATAATTAGTTGAGACTACACTAATATGGCTACTTAAGGTCTGTACCATATAGACTACAATTAAATGGTTGCTAAAAGTCTATACCATACAAATGAACTACAATAAAAATGCCACCTGACTCTTTGATATGATTATATTAAAAACCATTAGGAAACTTTAAAAAATTTATATATAGTAAAAATAGATCTATAATTCTTATATAGCAAACATGCCAAAATTAAAAAAGAAGGGGAAAAAGAAGAATGGGTAGAGTGTTTGCCAATCCACGTCCAATAAAAAAAGCTGGACGTTTATTGTATTCGAATATACGCATATGTTTACACGCACATACTAATGCATCTCTGTAAGCAACAAAACATCATAAATGTATTTTACATGCAAGCAGTGTAAATACATGAATTTGACCTGGCATCAGCCTCTTGCAGTCCATGTATAGCAGAGCTGTAGTGTGAGAGGAGGAAGCAGCACAAGGAGCCAATGTGTCTATGTATTGACAAGAACCATGCTGATAGGAAGATAAAACAGAGTGACAGAGAGATGAGCTCATCATTGTGCTGCTTTTCCTTTCACCATCCAGTCACGGGTTTAGGAGGATTTGGAATAACTTGAGCGCAGAGGAAGTCGGTTGAATGATGCTGGCCATCAAACCTGAAGATGTCTTGTGCAAGAAAAAATAAAAAAGTACTGCAGGGGACATCTCTGAATTGAAATTAATATTGCAGCAAAGATTGGTTATAATAGACTATTCATTTACATCTTTTTTTTTTTTTTGGCTAGAGTTCTGCCTTAAACTCGTCCATAGCCACTCATCATAAATCAGTACAATGCTGGATTAAACACAGACAAAACTTGTTTTGTTTTTAAATTTAATTGTTTTATTATTTGGTTGCCTTTGTATACACTTCAGAGGAGCTACAAATCCAATAACAATCAAGGGAAAATAAAAATCGCACATGTATCTACATATAACGACTGATCTATAGGCCTGGCTCAATCACCAAGTACCCATGTATACAACCAATACATACATCGGCTACAGCATGCTAGTATAAAAATAAGAACATGTGCCCGGTAGACTTTGTTTATCTTCCACTTCCAACAAAGTCAAACAAGTGGGGATGTTGAGGGTCATATATGTTGACAGTACCTGCAAGAAAAGAGACCAGAAACAAGTTAACAAAAGTCATAATTTATAGTCATGTACAAAACCAAAGAAAATAACCAACAGTTCGGACTCACACCACCCACTATATTCAAAAACCTATCTACATAATATAACAAATCAGGAGCCACAGAACTTTGTAATTTTTGTTCATTTTGACTTTTTGGTTCATGTTTTCGGTTTGGTTTATTATGTAGATCAGTGTTTTGAATATAGTGAATCGTGTGAGTCCATACTGTTGGTTTTCTCTGGTTTTGTTCTCCTGTTATATACCACAAGGACACCGATCCCTATAGATATTTGGACATTGGAGCAGCTTCTATTGATATCAGTTATTAAGGCCAGGTTCACACCCATGCAGGTTGCAGTTTTGCATATTCCAGGTGCATTTTGTGTTCTTCGATACATGTTTTTGATCCATTGAAGTCTATGGAACCAAACACCAGAAAAGGTCCCTGGCCCTTTCCATAAAATGCACAGATGTGAACATGACCCATAGGAAACCATGTTCTGCAAAACTGAAAAAGCGTTAAAAAATGCATAGGTGTGACCCAGGCCTTATTGTTATGTACTGATGCTGTTCATATGTTCTCAGTGATGTAGCTATGCTTTGAGGGGCCCTGTAAACTATGGATGGTGTTCCATAGCTCCCAACTGTCCCTGATTTGGAGGGACTGCCCCTGATTTGGAGCAATGTCCCTCTGTCCCTCATTCCACCTGAAATATCCCTCATTTTGGTCTGATCTATATAGTTGTAAATAAAATGCACTTTTTATCTTTCAAAAAGTGTTTCCCAGTGCTAAACCTTTCATCCAATTTCTAAATTGCTGCATTTGTACATTTTAAGAGCCAATATAAAGGAATAGTAGTGGTAAAAAAAAAGTCCTTGTGGATTTAATTAACCTTTTTTTTGGGTTAATTCTCCTTTAAGGGGGCGTGGCAGGGGCGTGTCCTATGCCTACATACATTTGTTAGTAGGTGTCCCTCATTCCCATCTCAAAATGTTGGGAGGTATGGTGTTCTCACATGCTGCCACCACCATCATATGTCCACCTTGCTGCTCCTTGGTACCACTCACTATAAAGCAGAGCTTGCCAGTTTGTAACATGAAGATACTCCAAAGCAGAGCTATGCAGGAAAGTGGCTATAAAACCTGTGCAGGAACACCTTCCCATGTGTCCCTATTTTGCTTGGTCATGTGACATCACAAATCCAATCACATGACCAAGAACAGAGGATCAGTGGGAAGTGTCTCTGCACTCTGCTGCCGGTCATCAGCAACTCTGCCGCGGGAGACAATTCAGCAACTCTGCTTTGTTGTGTTACCAAGGCACATTGGAGGATGTAGGTGGCCTGTCTTGGAGGTCTCAGCTGTGACTGGTGCTCTTCTTATTTCTATTACCCAGTATGACCCTTACAAGCAATGCCTTACTTTGAGCATTGCTTTCAACCACCAGGAGACGTCAGTCTATGGAACCAAACACCAGAAAAGGTCCCTGGCCCCTGGTCCCAGGACATATAGGAGTTAAAGCTCAACTCAAGGCAAAAAAAAAAAAGTTTTCCCCTGCAGTGCCTTCAGTCAGCACAAGCCTTGGCCATTGAAGGACAGACAGGCTGTGCTCCCAGCACTTCCAGAAAACTGACCACACTGAGATGGATGTGCTCTCATACCTAGTATGGTCAGTTTGAAATAGGAAAGCAGAGGAGACTGGCAGGATCACCAGATATTTCACACAAAGAGGACAGGATAATTTTACAAGTACATGTTTACAGACACATATCAGGAATATGAAGCGTTGGGGTAACAAAGACTAAAGAGTTATGTGTTTACCATTAACTGAATGTAGGCATCTCTGACCACAACTTGTAGAACAACACTTGTAGAAAGCCTTGCAGTCATAATCTGATGAGCAACTCTTGTTTTCATCTCCAGAAGGACAGGCAGCATTTGCAGGACACACACCGTTCCTCACTGAAACACATAAGAAACACAACAAAATATTGAACATTCAGACAGTGCTCATAGCAAAAAAGCTGAAAGGTATATGAAACCCAGTGAATGTTGTTCACTTTTCATAGTTTGTGTGTAAACGAGTGTCAGAAAATTCAATGTGTACTAATAGGTTTATTTAAGCAATCAGAATTCATCTTGTGCTGGTCTAATATCAGCGTTTAATTACTATGGATTAATGCAGTTTGCCATTAACCTGGCTGTACACTAGTAGAATTTTGTTTGAAATTTTTTTTTTCAAGAACGTTTTTCAAATTTCTGTTAGTGGGGTCAAATCAACCTTTGTTTTTGAACACAGTCAGAAAATTCGAAGGAGCAGGATGGAAAACTCTAATGCCCCATACACACGGTCGGATTTTCCGATGGAAAATGTCCGATCGGAGCGTGTTGTCGGAAATTCCGACCGTGTGTGGGCTCCATCGGACATTTTCCCTCGGATTTTCCAACACACAAAGTTTGAGAGCAGGATATAAAATTTTCCGACAACAAAATCCGTTGTCGGAAATTCCGATCGTGTGTATACAAATCCGACGGACAAAGTGCCACGCATGCTCAGAATAAATAAAGAGATGAAAGCTATTGGCTACTGCCCCATTTATAGTCCCGACGTACGCGTTTTACGTCACCGCGTTCAGAACGATCGGATTTTCCGACAACTTTGTGTGACCGTGTGTATGCAAGACAAGTTTGAGCCAACATCCGTCGGAAAAAAATGCAAGGATTTTGTTGTCAGAATGTCCGAACAAAGTCCGACCGTGTGTACGGGGCATTACAGTGCATATGGTTTTCATTTGGAAAATTACATTTATTCCAAAATCAAATGTTTAAAGCACTTCATCAAACATTCATCCAGTCATCGAGTGTACAAAGAATTTTCATACGAATGTTCATTCGAAAATCTAGTGCTTTCCTCTTGGCAATGTTATTGAATAAGACCATCCATTAGCAAATGTTGGCACTAGAAAACTTAGAAACCTAAGCTGGCTATACACTAGTAGATTTTCAAATGAACATTTGTACCAATATGCATACAAACATTCGTACAAAAGTTCTTTGTACATTCAATGACTGGATGAATGCCATTTAAAAATACATTTTGTTTGCTTATAACATTTGATTTTGGAACAAATGGACTTTACCAAAAGCCACATACACTTAGAAATTTGTTCGTTCGAGAACATTTTTCCATCCTGCTCCTTCCAATTTTCTCATCACTGTGGTCAAAAATGAATGCTAGTTTTACCCCACTAATGGTTAGGAAATTGAACATTCTTAAAAAGAAAAAACTCAGCCAAATTACAACTAGCTTATATGAATATACACTATATTGCCAAAGTATTGGGACGCCTGCCTTTACATGCATGTGAATTTTAATGGTATCCCAGTGTTAGTCCATAGCGTTCAATATTAAGATGGCTTCAACTCTTCTGGGAAGGTTGTCCACAAGGTTTAGCGGTGTGTCTATGGGAATGTTTGACCATTCTTAAAGAAGCGCATTTGTGAGGTCAGTCACTGATGTGGACGAGAAGGCCTGGCTCGCAGTCTCCACACTCTAATTCATCCCAAAGGTGTTCAAATCAGGTTGCATTCAGGATTCTGTACAGGCCAGTCAAGTTCCTCCACCCCAAACTCGCTCATCCATGTTTTTATGGACCTTGCTTTCTGCACAGGTCCAAATCATTTGGTGGAGGAGGGATTATGGTGTGAGGTTGTTTTTCAAGGGTTGGGCTCTGCTCCTTAGCTCTAGTGAAGGTAATACTTAAGACGTCAGCATACCAAGACATTTTGGACAATTTCATGCTCCCAACTTTGTGGGAACACTTTGGGGATGGCCTCTTCCTGTTCCAACATGACTGCACACCAGTGAACAAAGCAAGGTCCATAAAAACATGGATGAGCGAGTTTCGGGTGGAGGAACTTGACTGGCCTGCACAGAATCCTGAACGCAACCTGATTTGAACACCTTTGGGATGAATTAAACTCCAGTTATGGTGTCATGTGTGTTACTTGGGTAAAGAAATAAAGGGGAGTGTTGGTCATGCAGTCATAGAGACAAAATCATCTTTTATATCCTAGTCATGTGCATGGGGTGCATTTTTTGATTGAGAGGAACAGTCAATTAGCAATCACTTATGATACATTCACACTTGCAAATGCACATGCTTGGTGATTAGCCACGAGGACCCCAGCTGGGGTTCCCACAATTAGCTGCTGGAGGCAGCTCCATTGAAAGCAATGGGAGGCTGCTGGCTCCTGCAGCTGATCGCACCCACTCACTTGCAACAGTCACATGTGAGTGATCAGCCCTGGACACAGGCAGTATGCATCAAGGACTGATCACTCACATGTGATTGTTGATGAGTGATTACATTCAAGTGGGCACAATTAGCCGGCGGAAGCCAGCAAGCCTCCCATTGCTTAATATTTGGCTAAGACTGGGTTCACACTATACAATTTTCTTGTACAACTTTCCTTTAGATTTACCAAAACCATAAATGATGAGGTCAAACCTAAACACTTTCAATTTGTATGCAATCAGGCAGGCCCTTGCACTACATAGTTGAAGGTAAATCTAAAGGAAAGTGAACAACAAAAATTGTATATTGTGTCCCTGCTGGGGTTCTGGCAGCTAATCGCTGAACAATCAATTGCTAGGCAGTCTTCCTAATCTGCCTCTTCGTATTCCGCGGTGCTTCCTCCTCTTTGGCGAGCGGCCCCGTTGCCTTCTGGGACATGTGTGCGTCCCAGAAAACAACAGGGCCACTCACAAAGCGCCATGCGACTTGCCCATGTGCAGTAGGAAATGGGCAGTGAAGCCGCAAGGCGCCGGCAGCCGATCCGATAGACGGATCGGCCTCGGGGGGCTGACATCGCGGGCTCGCTGGACAGGTAAGTGTCCTTATTAAAAGTCAGCAGCTACAGTATTTGTAGCTGTTGACTTTAAAAAGAAAAATCGCGCCCGGAACACCCCTTTAAAGAGGTGGAGATCTACCTGAACAACATGGGAGAAGTCAAAGCTCACCCGGCACAGTGTCACCTCCTCACACCTGATTTAAACCTCTAATTGCTGTACGACCGTGCCACAATCACATGCATTGCATGGCAATCATGGGTTTAAAATATATCGCCTCCTTGCCACCTGTCCAACACACTCGAATCACATTTCAGAGGAGCAAAAGTGCCTTCTGCACTTGTGAATGAGCCCTTAGTCGCATTCGGCAGCGGCAGCCTCGTACACATGGTAAGATTGTTTGTTGACAGACTGTTCCCCTAAAATCTTACCGTTAGTACGCTCCTTTTGACAATTGTCCAATTTTCGGCCAACAAATGTTGGATGACAGGCTAGTAAATTTTTGGCGGACAACGGCTTGACGTCTGTTTTTCGTATGGTCAGTACACAAATCCGTCACACAAAAAAATCGAAAGTACAAACACGCATGCTCAGAATCAATGCTCATCAAACACGAATATAGCAGAAGGGGCCCAAAGGGTGGTGCTCACAAGCTGAAATTCCTCATAATACGTCACTACGTTCGTGTTTGTGGCACAACAATTGTGTAACGTTAGTATGCAAAACAAGATCCTGGCACACACCCTTTTGACAAAAATCAGACGCTCGGTTGGCCAACAATCGTACCATGTGTACAAGGCTTTGGGGCTCGTATATACGTAAAGTTGGCGGATGGGAAAACCGTGCGGTTGAATCATGGTTTTACCACCCCCAATCCCTACCCCTTTAGCTGCTGAGGCAGCAGCCAATGGTGTACATATGCCACATCAGGAATTAAGCCCCCTGTTGCTTTTGGTGGGTGCTACTGCCTGCAAAATGTGGCCCACTCAAGTAAATGGGGCCACTCTGCAAATGCCCTGCAACTGCATGCTTCTGCGGGGCCCAAGGTGTTAAAGCAGGTGGTGAGGAAACAACACAAAGCTGCTTTTATGCCCAGTGTATTGCTTCACGTAGACCTGTAGATCTCTGCTTTCCTGCTGCTGGCACCACAATGGAGACCACTAGCCGGGATAAGAGGTGCAGTTGGTATCACTCCGCATGGGACAGGAGCCAGCACTACACAGGAGGCATCAGCTTATGCGGCTCTTCCTCCCTACTACAGCTCCAACTTTACAAGTAGTCCCTCTGCATTGCACTCTGTTTGATGCTCTGGGATGGTGGGTCAGCAAGCCCAGACCGCGATCTACCAGTCACCTGTCTGCGATCTACTGGTTGCTGACCCCCGCTCTAGAGGGATCCCACAGGTATGGCAAATGCATACATATATTGGTCCAATGTAACTAACTGTGCTATATAATCCATGCCTGGAATTCAGCTTTCAAATGTTCATTATAAAGATGGATATATATATATATATATATATATATATATATATATATATATATATATATAGTGCTCACCCCCTAAAGGGCCCACTGTTTAGGTCCTAAGGTTCTTTCCCAGTAGATGCACCAGCAACCAGATTCACAGTCACTTTTTTGGCTCAGTAATCAGTCTAGGGGTATGCTTTTCTCATGCTTTATAGCAGAACTTGAACTTGGATGGGTTTAAGGTAAGTGTGGGATACTCCACATAGTGATAAAGCAGAACTACTCTGCATCTGACCACCACAAACCAAAAACGCTATTTAGTTAATTTTTAATATTCAAAGTAAACTCACCCATCCATCCATGTCTCAATGTTTTATTTTGCTAAGAAATCACTTAGAAAAACACACCTCTAGCTTTTTAGGCCATGGCCATCTTGAGTAAGGGCAGGTGATTTATGTAGCATTTACTTCCTGGAATCTATCTGCCTTTAGCTCAACATGCAGGCAGGAGGGTGTGCTTAGCTGAAAAAAAACCCTTCTCCCCTCCTGAAGACTCCTGGGATGTATACCATCATTTGCCTAGGCATGCAA
Source organism: Lithobates clamitans (assembly GCA_037952925.1). Classification (NCBI taxonomy): domain Eukaryota; kingdom Metazoa; phylum Chordata; class Amphibia; order Anura; family Ranidae; genus Lithobates; species Lithobates clamitans. The sequence goes on from JBBGZY010000790.1 coordinate 307,021, forward strand.
ACCAGGAAGTAACTGAGGAAATGTAAAAAAAAAGTTTAACACAAGTGAATATGATCTACTTTCCTATCTGTTTACTAATATTAGAAGCATAAGGATTAAAAATAGTCAATATCGATTGATGAAGTGAAGTTCCACTTTGAGCAGTAGCTTGAAGACACTAATCTTCCCCTTAAGATTCTGAGCACAGTCTTTGCAATATTGGGCTGAGCTACACTGAGACGGCAAATACAATGTCCCTCCCAATTGTAGGTAACACTGACTAGTAGAAGAGTCCCTACTATTGTCCCTGGATAATGGAATGCTTCCTTCCAATATATTCCAGACACCTCTCCTGTGAATCTTTTGGACCAGATCCACAAAAGAAAGTCCCTCAGTCAGCTCCAGCAAACTTGAGCAGAATAGGCCTCCCCAGCTATCATAGCTGGGACCTCGATGAGCAGTAAAAGCATGGCAGACCTGCCCAGAAGGCCAGCAGCCCACCGCACTGGGGTCTCTTTCTCCAGGACAAAAACCCCTGTGTTTCAGGCCCCAGACTATTTATATGCCCTCCCAGCCACCATATGGACACCACTCCCCAGCCCACTATCTCCCTGGATAATTGGATGCCTCCTTCCAATATATTCCAGACACCTCCCCTGTGAATTCTTTGGATCAGATCCACAAAAGAAAGTCCCTCAGTCAGCTCCAGCGAATTTTAGCAGAATAGGTCCCCCAGCTAGCATAGCTGGGACCTTCGATGAGCAGTAGAAGCATGGCAGACCTGCCCAGAAGGGCAGCAGCCCTCCAGGCTGGGATCTCTTCCTCCAGGGCAAGTACCCCTGTGTTCCAGGCCCCAGGCTAGTTATGCTCCCTCCCAGCCACCATCTGGGCACCAATCCTCAGGAATTGACTCCCCAGCCTGCTATCTTCCAGAACCCCCCAAACAGACAGGGAAGTAATCAACCCTGCAGCCATTAAATCACAGAACAGACCAAAATAATCACATGCAGCTCAACTGATCACAGCGAGCCAGTAACTAAATTTACCTAACCTAGCACCTATCTAGGAGGGTGCTACATACTGTAAATTTCCCAGGAAGACTATATGACAATGGTCAACTTTCAATCTATGTTGAGTAATAAAACCAAGATTTGAGTGAGGTATCTCTCTTATAGTGTTTTCTTTGTTTGGTTTTGTATTATCAGGGAATGAAGCAACCTGGCAGTTTGTAGTGGAGAGTGGACAGCAATTTCCCAAACTACATAAACCTAAATGAGCACTGATTTACTTCTCTACAGTAGTTTTATTAGAGTTTTACCTGGAACAGGTTCCCGACATTCTTTATGGCAGATGAAAGGGCAACATTTATAACCATCCAGGCAGGAAGATTCATCGCAGTAAAACCTTTCTGCATCTGCACATCTGTAAAGAGCCTCTTGTGGGCAGAATCCTTGGCCTAGGAATCAAATATAATAATAGAACAGTTAAAAAAACTAAATAGAAGGGCAAGCATATCAAACTTAGATGAAACAGATAGCTGAACTGAGAGGTCTAGGAGTTTATTCATTAAAGTAGGGGTCTCCAAACTATGGCACTTCAGTTGTTCAGGAACTACAATTCCCATCATGCCTAGTCATGTCTGTGAATGTCAAAGTTTTACAATGCCCCATTGGGACGTGGAGTTGTGCAACAGCTGGAGGGCCGTAGTTTGGAGATCCCTGCATTAAAGGCAAATAGACTGTTCACTTTTTAAGGGAAGTTTCACTTTGCAAGGGAAATTTCCCTTATGCCGCGTACACACGGTCGGACTTTGTTCGGACATTCCGACAACAAAATCCTAGGATTTTTTCCGACGGATGTTGGCTCAAACTTGTCTTGCATACACACGGTCACACAAAGTTGTCGGAAAATCCGATCGTTTTAAATGCGGTGACGTAAAACATGTACGTCGGGACTATAAACGGGGCAGTGGCCAATAGCTTTCATCTCTTTATTTATTCTGAGCATGCGTGGCACTTTGTCCGTCGGATTTGTGTACACACGATCTGAATTTCCGACAACGGATTTTGTTGTCAGAAAATTTTATCTCCTGCTCTCCAACTTTGTGTGTCGGAAAATCCGATGGAAAATGTCTGATGGAGCCCACACATGGTCGGAATTTCCGACAACACGCTCCGATCGGACATTTTCCATCGGAAAATCCGACCGTGTGTACGAGGCATTAGTGTTTGCTGAATGAGGTGAACTTCCACAATTCCATAATCAAATCATGTGCAAGCAAAAATGACATTTTTTTATTGTTTTTAATTTTCCTTTCTATGATTTGGGTATTTTTTGCACCTTGCAAGGTGCCAATTCATAAATTGATGGGTCTGGAAAAATTGTCCAAAGCAATGACAGGCTGATAGCCGTCTGCCAGTGTTTGTAAGCAATCACACAGCCAGTAAGGCACGCCATAGATGATGAGATTTTCTTTCCTGCAACCTTGGGTTGATGGGGGAATTCCTCCCATGGAACTCTTGTGGGGGGAATCGGGGAGCCACTCTTGCTGTGTTGAGAGAACACAGCGATCATTGCTAGAAATCGGACATGCTGGTTGTACCCAAGTCGATCGATGGATAGACTTGGCTACAATCAGCCTGCCCATACATTGATCGAATCTCAGCCGGTCCCTGCTGAAACGGCCGAGATTCCAACCATCTATGGGCAGCCTATTTACCTGCAGTTAGGGACAGATGATCATTCCTGGACCCTTAATGTTGTGGGCCATGCAATGGCAGCTACTGTATAGCGTGTGTTGCATGCCATTCAGAATGAATTGTGAATTGACATTTGCTTTGGTAATGAAATGTGCATTTCAAAGCACATTACTGAAATGCAATCTACTTAGTGGTCCCACAGGTGACATTAAAACCATTTTTTTTTTATCATACTGTGGTTTGGTTTAACTTACTTTTTGCAGTCGCAGGCTTGCCAGAGTCACTTAGATTAGGAACACACGTCTTTCCGCAAAACTTAAAGCAGCACTTATAATTTCCAGGGCACTCGCTGTCAGATGTGCAGTTGTCATTACATTTTGTGGCAGAAGTCAAAGAAGGCTCAAATGTAGGACATTGGCCTGGCCTGTCTGTGAAGGCATTAGGATACATTTTAACATAGAGCAACTTTGAAAAGGAAAAAAAAAAAAAAAATAAAGAAAACTTCAAAACTCATTTGTAACATTTACACATTTAAAAAAAAATTTAAGTATTAAATATATCATTTAAAAATATAGAACCATTTATATATTTTCCATCATTCGTATGATATCTTTTTACAAATAAGCATTTTTAATGCAGGTTGCATCTAATGAGCCCAGCACTTACTGTACTAGCGTCTCCTTTCTGATTAATGAGGCCAGATATAGAAACATATAAAATTACGTAAGTTACTAGAATTAGTAAATAGGCCGAGCTTTAATTAGCAGTCATGCTGGGATATATTTAGATGATGGTAAAACCCTTTATGTGATCCAGCATTATAATCACAGCTAAAATGAACTATGGTATGTTGTTATTATTATTTGTACAGAAAATTGAACACCACAGGGAAAAAGGCTGCAGGCTGTTCATTTTGGAGAGGCCATTAGACAACCACCGATTAAAAACCTGCAGTGGAAAAAAAAGCTGTCTGCATTGTTTCTTGAGCTACAGAGAGTTTAAGGCCTTCTTTTAGCCCTCCATACTCAGTTCTCCAGCTGGATTTACATAAAACAATGTAAGGCTTGGTTCACACTTATGCGAATTGGATGCAGATTTCTCCGAATCCAATTCGCAAGACAGGAGATTGTGTCCGGCTCTCTATGGAGCAGTTCACACATCTCCAGGGAGGCTGCGGAGCGAATTGCACAGGGGTCCTGTGTGTCTTTGGCTCAGTTTCAGGTCTGATTTCAGGCAAAAATTCAGGTCTGATTAGTCCCTGAAACAGAGAACCTCTTTTGAACAGAGGAGAAGCAACAGCACACTGATCTTCTGAGTGAATGGCTGTGAGTGAATTGACTGAGTTCCGAGCATAGCTAGAGAACCGACAACGGTGTGCTCTCTTGCCTAGTGTGATCAGTTTTTTTTTTTGGAAAGCAGAGGGACTGACAGGAACACCAGGGATTTCAAACAAAGGAAGCAATACAAATAGAACAGGATAATTTCATACAGGCACATGGTACAGCAGGCACATATCAGGAATGTGACATTTTGGGTTTACATACTCTTTAACATTGTTCCCAGCTCTCCCTTAGGACTACATAAGACCTTCTATGTTATGAGGAAGATGAGAGGGGAGATGTTCTGTAGCCCTAACACACTTCCTGTTTTAGGTTCCTCCATAGATACAGTACAATGAGTCAATGTTCTTACACTAGGCTAGGAAGTGTGTTACTGGAGGCTCGCCAGGTGAAAAAAAATCCTGTTAGGTTTTTAATTCTGCCCATGACCCCATTGGGTACGTTTTCTATCACTTCGTTCCTTGGGGGTGTGGTCATGACTAGGATAGAAAAGATGGCAATAAAAATTGGCGTCAGAATTTCTAATGCGTCCTCACTCCACTAAAAATGTGTTTTTATTGGTCTATTTAATGGAGTTATTTGCCATTACTTCCCATTATTTCAGGAAGTGAGTGAACGCTCCCCACTAGGGATATGGGCTGCAATGCTCTCGACAAAATAAAATACATGTAAAGGTATCTTTTACTGAGAATACTGCTGACTAAACTGCCCCATTGATGGCATATTACTAAACAGGGTGACAATACTGTTAAAATTATAATAAAAATAACTCAGTAATTTTGAATTTAAATTTCAACCACACACTAATATTTTAAATACATTTTTTGTTTTATTTTTTTTAAATTTTTTTCATGGTTACCTCATATTTGGATGACTCTGTGTCATCTCCATCCTATTCTTCCCTGTTTTCTGGGACCCTGGTGCGGAGATCACACTCCCAACCCACCACGGCTATGACATATTATAGCTATCAGGATTTTGGCCAGGTTTATTATGTAGTACTTGTAGTATACTTGTAGTAACATCGTCTTACCTTGGGCAGGAGGCTTGCATATTATGTGGAGGTTGTCTGAGCAACACTTCATGTTACCTTTGCATTTATAGTCATTGTTGTAGCAGAAGTTGTGGATTTTATCCGGATTACTAGCTTTGATATAATAGCGTTCAGGGGGACAGGTTCCTGGTTTCTGAGCAACTAAAACGAGACACATTGCAGAGTGAGTTATTATACTTGGGAAAACAAAATTGGTTACTGACAACTTGTTTTGTGTAAATTGTAATGTCCTATTAGTATTGCTGTAGTTGCTATATGTTGTACCGCCTGCACTGTCATTTTATTAGAGACTCTCAGTGTGCCTATCTAGCACAGTGACAACTTCTCTTGAAAGAGCAACCATTACCCAAACCTACCCACTAATTCTAATTTCCCTGTGCTCCCTGCAACTTTGTTCAAACCCTGTGTAAGCTCTGTGTCAGTTGGTATGGGAGCTTACACAAAGGGTACATAACTTCTTCCTCCCTTCAGTGTTCAGGGGCTAGCAAGGGACTGCTGAGACCCCAGCACTGTATCCTGGGAGGAAGGTCACATGAGAAGAAGCACTGGATATCTCCCAAGGGCTGCTACAAAACAGTGAGGAAGCTTGGCAAAGGTGAGTATCAGCGACTAGAGGATTGCTCTTCTAGTAGAACTTGTCACTTGCCTATTCAGAACCTCTTTAAAGGGGGTGTACATTGTCTAGAATTGTATTCAGCAGAAATGCGGTAACAACTGTTACAACAGATAAATGGGCTTTTTCAACCACGTAAAGTGGTTCTAAGTTCACGAGTTTTTTTTATCTTAAAGCAGAGTTCCACCCAAAAATGGAACTTCCGCTTTTCGGAATCTCCCCCCCCCTCCGGTGTCACATTTGGCACCTTTCAGGGGGGAGCAGATACCTGTCCAATACAGGTTTTTTACTTCTACTTCCGGACATAGATAGCCGAGCCACTTCCGGTGCCTTCTCCGTCCCCCCCGCTGTCTTCTGAGAGACACACAGGTCCAGAAGACAGTAGGGACCAGTTGGATTGCGCAGCGCAAGTCGCGTAGGGAACCAGGAAATTAACCTGCAAGGCTTCACTTTCTGATTTACTTACCAAAAATGGCGGCACCTCTACCCGAGAGCCGAGGGACAGGTCGGCTTCAGTTGCCGACATCGCGGGCGCCCTGGACAGGTAAGTGTCCTTATTTTAAAAGTCAGCAGCTGCAGTATTTGTAGCTGCTGTAGTAGTATATTATTCCTGCGCTACCATGCAGTGGTGATCCAGGAAATAGTAATAATAGGGAAGGAGAAGCAGCTTGCACCGAATGGGGTCCAGCCTGGCCCCTGGTGTAGATGTAAACTGGCAAGTGGGGTTGGTGCTGCGCTAATCCTCAAATAAATTCTACTAATGAAGTGCAGACAAATTGAGTAACTTAGATGGAGCACTTATCACCTGCCCTTGCTATAGCATGCGGTGGTAGTCACAAGATAAAATTGTATGAAAGTGCTAAATACTTTCTGTATTTAGCACTTTCATACAATTTTATCTTGTGACTACCACCGCACGCTCTAGCGAGGGAAGGTGATAAGTGCTCCATCTAAGTTACTCAATTTGTCTGCACTTCATTAGTAGAATTTATTTGAGGATTAGCGCAGCACCAACCCCACTTGCCTATTTGTAGCTGCTGACTTTAAAAAAAAAAAAATTAGGCGGAACTCTGCTTTAATACATTAGAGGAGGGAATGGTGACAGTGTCTATAGACACACACAGCCCACCTCAGGAGTGCGCTTGCATGCCTGACCCCATAGCGTTCTATAAAAACGAATAAACATAAAAAATATTCAGGCAAATAAAAAAATTTACATAATAGGAATTTTCCAGATGTATTCATCATGAGTACATATAGCTTAAATCCAATCTATACACTGCCTGACACTTAGAGTTACACCCATATGTAGGTTATGATTGGTCTTCAGATTCCTAACAGCAGGAGACCAGTGGACTGAGTCCGCCAATGATATATGTTTTGAATAGTCCACCAATGAGAGCACCCTTCCTTAAAGTAGGCAAAAAAAAAAAAAAACAACAAAACATTTTTTGTTTGTTTTGGAGAGATATAAGAAAGGATTTATCGCTGTCTGTGACCCCTTTAAGGAGATTCACCCTTTCTATTTGTCCTGTTTATATTTACCATTATCACTGAAAGTGAAAGTAAAAGAAATTCCCAGATTTTGGGTTGTTCCTAGAAAAGTAATAAAAGGGAAATCTTCCAACAGGGACACTAGTTCTGCTGAACTGGGGTTTACCATTAATTCCCTTAATTTGTAGGGATTTCCTCTCACTTCCTGTTTGGTTATGGGACAGGAAGTGAAGGGAAATCTTGGCAATGGGACACACATTGCGAAAAAATAAATCCAACGGGTTATAACCCTCCTTTGCTCTATCCAAAATGAAAAAAAAAAAGTTTTTCCTATAGTTCTACTTTAATTCCTTATTCTGCTCCTGTCCACCTTGGAGTTTTGAGTGTTCCTATCCACTTTTATGTGTTCCAGCTACACCTGGTAAATTCTTCATAAAATAATATAAATGTTAAAGATCTAAATATAAGGGTGGACCGCCTCCAAATCATCACATCAGGTGTGCCAAACCAAGAACTCAGAAGCAGTTCACCAATAGACTACCCAAGACCTATAACAAACCAACAATTAAATTATCAGCCAATAACTAAAATATCATTCATGTTTAGGCAGACTAATCAGTTAAGGAATTAACAATATGGTAACTAAAATATCATTCATGTTTAGGCAGACTAATCAGTTAAGGAATTAACACACGGTCGGATTTTCCAACGGAAAATGTGTGATATGACCTTGTTGTCGGAAATTCCAACCGTGTGTAGGCTCCATCACACATTTTCCATCGGATTTTCTGACACACAAAGTTTGAGAGCAGGCTATAAAATTTTCCGACAACAAAATCAGTTGTCGGAATTTCCGATCGTGTGTACACAAATCTGACCCACAAAGTGCCACGCATGCTCAGAATAAATAAAGAGATGAAAGCTATTGGCTACTGCCCCGTTTATAGTCCCGACGTACGTGTTTTACGTCACCGCGTTCACAATGATCGGATTTTCCGACAACTTTGTGTGACCGTGTGTATGCAAGACAAGTTTGAGCCAACATCCGTCTGAAAAAATCCTAGGATTTTGTTGTCGGAATGTCCAATCAATGTCCGACCGTGTGTACGGGGCATTATAAACGTCTCCTAGTTTTTAAATTTTTATATATGATACAAAAGCAGCTAAAAGAGTGGGAACACCCTAGACTATTCCTGTTTTAACAAGAAGAGTAAAACTCCAAGGTGTGCAGGAACAGAAATTGAAACGATGGTAGGGAGGTCACTGGAGCCCCACTAGAATCCCAAAGAAATATAACAAGCCAACTGGCAATTTAACCCACCAAGCTTTCACCTATAATTAAAGTTTTTTTTTTTTTTTGAGTGGACTGACCCTTAAATTAACTAAAGGTGTAATGTTTGCTTTCTGTAACTTACCATTTACAGGCTTCTTAATTGAAACGCTGGTGACCACTGCACAGAGTGGAAGTAGGAGACCCAGGATAAAGAAGATCTGTGTTGTCCTCATCATGATGCCAGTTTGTTCTGCATGAAGCTTTCTGCTCTATATATCTACACAGCCAATTAATTTTACAGGGGGTGGTGACATGTTGGGGTGTGAGCATCCATTGGGATCTAATTTGGTTTCTTGTCTAGAAAGCGTTTCGATTGAAGTCTTGCCTAGAGCTGATATTTCATCTGAGAAGTGACTCATGCATTTTGTATTTAGGATCACTTAAGATTCAACCTGAACTGTAAAATATTAAATGTGATATTAAAGTGTATATAAACAATGTGATGGCTGCAACAATTTTCTTTTTTAAGGCTTTTTGTCCTTCAACCTGGTGATCAGGCCAGTAACCATTCCTGTTCCTAATGCCTAGTACACATAATAAGAAAATTGGTCAAAGCCGATCACAACTGAAGGAACATGTGCAAAAAATGTTCTCCAATAACAGATCTAACCATCCTATTGTTCGGTGGCACTTTGCTACGTATGCGGGAAGTTGTTTTCTGTAATGCAACATTTTTCGTATGGTTAGTAATCCTCCTTGGATATGATACGAGACTAGCATGCAAAAAACAACAGATGGTCTTTTGTCTGATTTTCTTATCGTTTGTATTATCCATTATGGTGTCCCCACTCTATGGAGGAGCAACAGAGCCACCTTGGACAGCAGCACTGTCATCCTGTGGAGAGGGTAGTGTTATGCCGCGTACACACGACCGGTCGGAAAAACCTTCAGAGTTTATTCCGATGGAGTTCCGCTGAAACTGTCTTGCCTACACATGATCACACCAAAGTCCGATCGCCTAGAATGCGGTGACATACAAGACGTACAACGGGACTAGAAAAAGGCAGTTCAATAGCGAGTAGCCAATAGCTGCCGTCTTGTACTTGCTTCAGAGCATGTGTCGTGTTTGGTGCGTCAAAACAGCATACAGACGAGCGGTTTTCCCGATAGGAATTGATTCCATCGGAAAGATTTAACACATGTTCTATTTCTAGGTCCGTCAGAATTTTCGGAAAGGAAAGTCCGATGAGGCCTACACATGATCGGAATGTCCGATGAAAAGATTCCGTCTGACTTTTCCTGCCAGAAAGTCCGACCGTGTGTACTTGGCATTAGATGCACTAGCAAATCTAGATGGCCTTGACTAACAAATTAAAGCTGAACTCTAGCTATTCTAACAGACATATCAGATCATGATGTATCGAAAGCAATAGGAATTTCAATTGTGAAATCCATGGTCTGAAATGATTGAGACTGGTCAATGGTTTAGCATGATCAGCCTGACAAAAGCCCATTCATACCCAAATTGTAGATGGAACTATAATGAAGATAAATTAAAACCTCCCAGTGGGAATACCTGTTCTGACTATTAAAAGTGGTATCTTCACCTTATTGTTGCATAATTAGGACAGGAAGTGAGGGGCAAACAGACAGCAATTAAAACTTAACCCTCCCTTGCTCCATCTAAAACCAAAGAAACATTGCACTTTCGTTCATGTTTCAATATATGTCTATGGCCCTCAACAGTGATGTCGAGAGTGAATGTAGAGTGAGCTTTAAGTCACAAGATTGTTTATGAGGTAGAGTTGTAGTGCTGCCCCTCCACAGTTCACTGTTGTCCACCAAAAGGTTTTCAATGTTTCTCCCAAGCTGCCATGACAACTTCTAACTAATGAAAAGTAGAGATATCTGCAAATCAAGGCTGATCTCAAAGCTGCCTCCAGTGTCCCAGCTATATTTTAGCCTGATTGGACATACTATCATTTGCCAGACGACAAGCTCTTAGCCAAGGTGGATAAGATAATAAATAGGGGTGTATAAAATACGCTCCTAAAGATTGTTCCATTAATCTATGCATAGAGCTGCCTGCTCGAGAAATACATCTTCAGTCAGGCTCAAACAAAGATTGTAGGCAGAGTATAGAATGTTTGAGAATCCATAGCTAATATGAGTTGGGGTTCTTCTGATTTATAACCTTACCTGGCCCTGGGGTAAAGAGAATTCAGATGAGTATTAGCTGAACAATTGCAAATTAGAAATGAATTGAAAGTTCAATCCCAAAAAAATCTTTGGATAAATGCCCCCTCCTGTTTCCACCATTAAAAAATAAGAAAACCCTTACACATTTTTTATTTAGCTGAATTCGCCATCATGTAACCTTCCATGGCTTCTCTACCAGGAGTGGAAACTGGTGATCTAGCGCTGAAGTCCAGGCCAACTGCTGAGTAGTCCTGTTGCTACCTCTTATCTTGATGTCATCACACCTCGGCAGTTTTGTGGGATTTGTGAGGACCCTGCTGCTGGGCAGCCAATGGGAAATGTCCACGTCACCCAGACAGCAACGTGGCCGACCCAATCATGAAGCTCGGACTCTGCAGTCCAGAAGAGAGAAAACATGGAACTTGGAAGTAGTAGTATTTTTTATTTATTTTTTTATAAGGAGGGGGTAGGGGGTATAAGGTAGGGTGGAACTGCACATTTCCTGCATCACGTTCAAGGACAATGTGTACTAAAAGTACACTTGTTCTTTAAATTGAAGTGCCATTTTATTAACGTTTTATGCATTTCCTAAATGTATTAAATTTATTTATGTTGCTCATTCCTACTTTTCACCTTCTCTTTTAAGGTATTCCATCAGCAAGTGCAGATATCCCCATAGTCAGTTTCCCATCACATCACTGTGGTTGTGCAAGAGATAACTGTGGTTTTATTTTAAAGATTACAGATAATTGCATATAACACAGTTTAAAACAAGCTATAAAATGTTGTAAAAACACCATTACTTACTACGCTTTCAACATTTTTTTTACAGTGCTATTCGCACCACCCTAGGCAAAAGCAGACAAAGTTTTCCTTTACATCACTATCAAAAAAAGGTTGTCCAATATTTTAAATAATGGAATCAATGGGAGATGAGTACAGCGCTGCACCAATAATACTGGAGAGTGGTTACACAGCAAGCAGCTGACACTCCTCTTAAACAAAGAGAAATAAAAAAGTAAAATGTGCTAAGTGTAGCGCTAAATGTGTAAATAAATGAGAACAATGAACTAGCCCAAACCATTCATGGGGGGCCCACGAGAACAGTAGAAAAAATGTGGTTCAAGGTTACATATAAATGACTAAACACAATCAAAAATAAACTGAGTGCCATACACTGTCATATAGATTGATACTTATAAACCAGTGAGAAAACAATGTGAAAAATAATAATATAAAGGTGAAGAAATAACAAAATGTCCATAAATGTTGAAAATTATGATCTAGATGAAACTCCACATCCGCCGCTTAAAAGTCTCTAAGGGTGAGATGGTAGAAACAACGATGGAAAATTTCTGCCAAGTGGATAGATAAAACACCAAGTAAATAAGGCGTCTAGAAGAGTGTCGGGACCACCACCATAGCATCAGAGGAGGCTTACCGGAACCAGGTGACTTGAAAAGACATACGTCTTACAAGTCCCAGAGAGCTTGTTTAGCCACCAAGGCTGGCAAGATGGATCCTCAGATGTCCTCAACTTCAAATGGAGGGGGGGGGGGGGGGGAGATAGAAATCCCGTCACAGCTTCAGCCGTCCAGACTTATCAACAGGCCAACCGGATAATATTACATGCCATGGGAGAAAAGAAGCTCACATGGCATGATATCGTTTAAAATATAAATTTATTGAAACAGTAAAAAGGAACACTCACATGTTAGGAGATCAGAATAAGCTCAAGACTGTATAGTAATCGCGGTGATCGTAGGGAGTCCACCCAGGGTCATTTATATGTAACCTTGAACCACATTTTTTCTACTGTTCTCGTGGGCCCCCCATGAATGGTTTGGGCTAGTTCATTGTTCTCATTTATTTACACATTTAGCGCTACACTTAGCACATTTTACAATATTTTAAATAATACAGGACAGACTTGTGATGGATTGCGATTTACTTTAGAACCTCACTAACCTGAATTAGAGAATGTTTATGGATCATCAACAATAATTTATTTTGCCCTTTGTTTCATAGTGTTTAAAAAAATAACAATGAGCTGTTAATATAATCACACAGATGACACGTATTCAGCAGGGTGTGGAAGCCTGAAAAGAGGTTGAATATTTAAAGTTTTATTCAGAGCACTCAGACAATGGAAAAGATTTTTGTTCCTATTATGATAGACTAATAATATGGTAAAATGTGTTTAGAGTAAAAATAGTGCAACGTGTGAGTTCTCAGCAGCTTAAAGAAGAATATTTTTATAGTTACATCCAGTTTGGAACAATGTAACTATGTACAGTATATACCATAACTGTTGGATCTCCCTGGAAGCTGGAAATCAATGACGTAGATATGTAGACACCGAACCCCAGTGATCTCCACTAGTTTCAGGATCCTGGGCCCAGCGGCTGCCCAGCTGCATTGAGAACACAGGAGGTCAGCTGCTCAGCGCCATTCAGAGATCGCTTTGCATTTTCTGAATGCAAAGCATTCTTTGATTGCATGAAGTGGAGAACTGCCTCTCCACCTCGTCCAATCAGAGAACACTTTGCATTCATTGGGAAAATGCAAAGCAAACTCTGAATGGGGCCAGTGCTGAGTGGGCGATCTCCTGTATTTGCAATCTAGCAGAGAAGCTGTTCGGCACAGGTTCTAAAACTTAGGCCTCATGTACACTGCTGCTGGTAAACGGAGCAGTGGGGCTTTTTTTTTCAACTGCTCCTGAACTCTCCTCTATGTTATCTTATCAGTACATGTACACAGGTTCGTTTATAGTTGTTTCTAGGCAGTTGCGTTAAGAGGCTTTTTTTGGAACCCAAAAAAATGCGTTCAGAAGCTGTGTTTAGAGGCATTTCAAACGCCAAACACGGCTAAATGCGCGTGTAGCTGCGTTTCATTTACAGGCATTTTTCATTTTTGGCTATTTAAGAAAAAATAAAAAAAAAATTTTCAAGCGCTTCTAGATGCAAACGCGGATAAATGCAACTAAACGCGGCATGTAAACGCGGCTAAATGGCCGTTTTTTGGACGCCGGTTTCTAGCTGTCAAGTTAAATCATTCAGGAGAGGTTGAACAACGTCCTGTGTACATGAAGCCTAAGTGAAGATAACTGGAGTAGAAGTGTCTACTACAGTAATTTCCAGCTTCCAGGGGATCCCAAAGCTATGATATATCCATAGTTACATTGATCCAAGCTGGATCAGTATAACTAGTAAAAATATCCATACCTGAAATTCTTTTTTAAGGACCAAGCCTCTTTTTTAAATGCGTTGTTTACAAGTTAAAAACAGTGTTTTTTTTGCTAGAAAATTACTTAGAATCCCCAAACATTATACATTTTTTTTCTAACACCTTAGAGAATAAAATGGAGGTCGTTGCAATACTTTCTGTCACACCGTATTTGCGCAGCGGTCTTACAAGCGCACTTTTTTTGGAAAAAATACACTTTTTTAAATTAAAAAATAAGACAACAGTAAAATTAGCCCAATTTTTTTTATATTGTGAAAGAAAATGTTATGCCGAGTAAACTGATACCCAGCATGTCACGCTTCCAAATTGCGCCCGCTCGTGGAATGGCGACAAACTTTTACCCTTAAAAATCTCCATAGGCAATGTTTAAAAATTTCTACAGGTTACCAGTTTTGAGTTACAGAGGATGTCTAGAGCTAGAGTTTATGCTCTCACTCTAACGATCGCGGCGATACCTCACATGTGTGGTTTGAACACCGTTTTCATATGTGGGCGCTACTCACGTATGTGTTCGCTTCTGCACGCGAGCTCGGTGGGACAGGGCGCGTTTAAAAAATTTTGGTTTTCTTATTTATTTTACCTTTTATTTTTTATCCTTACACTGTTTTTAAAAAAAAAAAAAAATTGTGTCATGACCTCTTTAATGTGAGATCTGGAGTCAAAAGACCTCAGATGTCATATTTACACTAAAATGCAATAAAAGAAAAAAAAAATTGTAATTTAAAAAAAAAATTTAAAAAAATGGCCCTTTAAGAGCTATGGGCGGAAGTAACATCGCTTCTGTCCTGTAGTGTCATGGAGACAGGTGGGGGCCATCTTCCCCTCGTCTCCATACCCAGGCAGGGGACAGACACGATCGCCACCGCCGCTGCCGACGGCTCCGGTAAGCAGCGGAGGGCACCGGATCACGGGGGGAGGGGGGGCCCTCTCCCGCCGCAAATAAAAGTGATCTCGCAGCGAATCCGCCACAGAGACTAGCTGCTGCTATAATAACGATATCTGTCCTCAAAGTAAGGACGTATATCAGTATTCAGCGGTCCGGAAGTGGTTTTAATAAGAGTCCCTGACAGATTTTAGTTGATTACCTCTTGATGCACCAGAATATTATGGCCGAGGGGGTGGGGAGATTCAGGACTGAGGATTCCTACTAAAAGAAGACGAAGAATCAACACAAGGAACACCTCATACTAACTAAACTCCTTGTGCTGATTTTTCCATATGTGTCTTTGGCTGCGCTTAGGCTTTAAATGTAACAAAATCGCACCTTTAATTTTAGACACAGAAAGTAATTCCCTAATTTCAGACTCCCTTTGTACCTATGCTCCCTGTAGTTCTAACACTAACTTTCCCTGTAACCCTAATGCCCTGTACACACGATAGGATTTTCCAATGGAAAATGTGTGATAGAACCTTGTTGTTGGAAATTCCAACCGTGTGTAGGCTCCATCACACATTTTCCATAGGAATTTCCGACACACAAAGTTTGAGAGCAGGCTATAAAATTTTCCGTCAACAAAATTCGTTGTCGGAAATTCCGATCATGTGTACACAAATCCGACACACAAAGTGCCACGCATGCTCAGAATAAATTAAGAAACAAAAGCTATTGGCTACTGCCCTGTTTATAGTCCCGATGTACGTGTTTTACGTCACCGCGTTCAGAACGATCGGATTTTCTGACAACTTTGTGTGACCGTGTGTATGCAAGACAAGTTCGAGCCAACATCCGTCGGAAAAAATCCATGGATTTTGTTGTCGGAATGTCCAATCAATGTCCAACCGTGTGTACGGGGCATAACACTAACCCTCTGTGTCTTCGCCCTAACACTAGGTGGCCATAAACTCTACAATCTGATTATTCAATCTCCTTTAGTTCTATGATCAATTATGTAGTTCAAGGGCCTGCCTTATTTCATACACATTGAATGGATTGTTGGGGTGTGTCCTCCTATTACATACTGTAGTTTTGGTAAATCTAAAGCTCATTGTAAAGAGATTCACATTTCAGATTCTATAGTGTATGGCCCTCTTAAGTCTCTTTGTAACCTAACACTGATGCTAGCCTTTACTGTAATCCTAACACAAGACTCCCTCTAACCCATTTTTTCTCAGCCCTTCTAGTGCTGTGACCCCTTGATAAAATTTCCCAAGTTGTGGGGACCCCTAACAGTATAATTATTTTCGTAGAGTAGGTTGTCAGCACTCAAGGCAAGACAAGTAACCCATGGACATTTAGCGCTCCCTAAGTCCCTTCCACTTGTACAGTATTAAAACCCCTTATGGTACATATTAGGATGTACTACTCTCTCGTTGTTCTCCTTTCTTTCCCTTTTATCTCTCTCTATCCTAATTTCTTGTTTTTCTTCCCCATCCCTCTCTCTAGCCATTTTTCTTGTTCTTTTTCTTATTCTTTTTCTCCCTTTTTCTTTGTTCCTCCCTCTCTATTCCTCTCCTTTTCATGTATTCTCTATTTTTAACTTTATTTTTTAACTTTATTTTTTAAGGGGAATGGGATGAGTGGCAGTGCTGGCGGGGAGGTGGGATGAGTGGTAGGTGCTCTTGATCAAGGTCATCTGCTGATCTGAGAACTGTAGTGGGGACTTTTAATGGCAACTATAATTACAGGTAGTGTTACTCACTGTATCTCCGACTTTGTGGTGTCTCGTAGCAGTGACACCTATGCCGAAATCAGGAGATAGGGTCTCCTCCAGCCCCCCCCCCACTTCACATTCCTCACTAGTCAGCTGATCTCTAGTCTCTGCCCCCAGCCATGCCGTGAACTGAATTGGCGGCTGTGAAGAGGCTGAGTGGGCAGCCGTGGGCTCCAGGAACAACCCAGCTGGGGGGCAACAGGCTCCAGGGACAGCCCTGCTGGGCGGCTGCAAAAAGGTTGGGAGAGCAGTGCGGGATTCAGGAACAGCCCAGGATTCGATGACCCCTGGCAAATCCTCATTCGACTCCCGAGAGGGTCCCGACCCCCAGGTTAAGAACCACTGTTCTAACCAGACTCTTGCTGTAACTTTACCACGGCCTTCCATGTTAACCCAGCCATTACACTACCCTCCCTGCACCTCTACCTTGCCTGTAACCCTAACACTACCCTCCCTATAACCCCAGCACTATCCCTTCCTGCAATCCTAGCCCTAACACTACCATCCCTATAACCCCAACCCTACATTTAGCTTTTATATAACGCTCTCACTACCTTCCCTGTAAACCTAACACTATCCTTCCCTGTATTCTCAACCCTTACACAACCCACCTGTGACCCAACCCTGTAATCAAACCCAACAAAGATCCAAACATAATGTAAGCAAAAAGCATATGTCAAGCCAAATGTTTGGATAAATTGAAGGATTCATTTTTACCGCCATCCAGGCTTTGTTTGAAAGATTTGTATTTATTTTCTGCTACAAGACTCAATTTAATTTCTTTCTGTGTTACTGTTGGATAGTTCCCTTCACTTCCTGACTGCTAAAACATTGACAGCAGTACATGACATTAGGGGAAATCCTTCTACAAAGCCCCTTATTTCAGTTAAAAACACAACTGGGGTTCCAACCCTTCTCTGCGATATCTAAAATGAAGGGAAAGCGTTTCAACTGTACGACCCCTTGTAACCAATTCTCCTGCAATGTGATCCTTTGTCCCAAAGAACATCATCGATGATGTTGCAGTTTATCTACATTGGTATATGGTCACATATCGTAGCTTTTTAGTCATTAAAAAAATATGCAGCTCAGATGCATCATGCACAGTTTCTACTATAGTGACGTACAATATGCACGTAAAATTACTCCAATTAAATAATGGACAAATAATACTCCCTGTATGACCTTTTTAAAAATAGCACAGGTTATGCCAGTTCCAGGAGAACATTTATAGTTTTTTCGGTTATTTCATAACAAAATAGTTTTATAATAATGGTTATTATAGGGATCACCATAGATTCAAACACGTGTCTAAGGTTAAAATAGAAGGTGACATAGCCGATACAACCTAACAATGGCATCCGCACCTGGCACAGCATGAGATACCAGATACCAGCCAAACAAGGTGACAAAGATTCTATTATATGCAAATTTAAATAAAACTTTTAATGTTGATGACAGTATATTAATGTTTTAATTGTTGAAATGGGCACACCTAGAACCTTGTGGCCTAGATTTCAAACTTCTATTGCTTATTTTACTGCAATAAGTATAAGGCTGCCTTCACACCATTACTTTTTATTAGCATGTTGAAAAAACAACAAACAGTCTAAACTGAAAATAAATATTGCCACAAATATAAGAGGCACAGCCAGTTCATTAGTTTTTCTTCAAGGCCCCGGGCCACCCTAATCTTTTGTTGGTAATCTGGTGATCTGAGAACCTCTACTTGCGATGCCAGACAGTAATTGCCAAATACCCACTGTAGGGTCTTTAGTTTCTCACCCATACAGAAATGCCCGCTGTCTGCTGATGTAACAAACCCGGTCCAGGCTCTAAAAAGATCCCGACCATATGGTTGGGATCCACCCAGAAGCCTGGACCAACAGCTGGCTCAGCTTCTCGGCGAGCCACTGAGAGCCTGAGCTAGCTGCTCCTGCCCCCTCCACATCTCAGTGCTCCAGTGAGCACTGGAGGGGCAGAGCAGAGACTCACTGGCTCTCTGCAGGCTGAAGACTGAGAGCTGAGCAATCAGTGGCAAGTGATAGCTGAAGCTGGGATCGGTGCTGCAGCCATATAGGCAAGTATGATTGTTTGTATTTTTTATAATCCCATACTTAAAGAAGAATTTAGTGTAGCGCACACCCCTGAAAAGGGCCTGTTGAGTGGTCCCAAAGGCTCTTTCCCAAATAATTGAATGAGCCTCTCAGGGACACCATAAAGAATATCCACAGGGGCAGAGCAGAGAGTCACAGATTCTCTGCAGGCTGAAGACCGAGAGCTGAGTGATCAGTAAGGGTGCAACAGATCGTCATCGATCCGTGACCCGTACGGATCAACCTCCGCGGATCGGGACACCCGCGATCCGTGGAGCGCTCTGTGGCCTCGGCCATTGGAAAAACGGCGGCTTCGGCCTAGCTCCGGAGCGGCGGCCATCTTGGTACACCCGGCGGCCGTTTAGCACATGATCGCTCCGTCAAATGATGGAGCGATCACTTGTAACAAACCGGCGTCATTCCTCTCTCCCCTCTGTCTACTGATCTGTACAGTGGAGGGGACAGATCGGATGGCAGCAATGCCCTGCCAATACTCTGCAATGCCCTGCTGCAATGCCCTGCCAATACTCTGCAAAGCCCTGCCAATATTCTGCAACGCCCTGCTGCAATACTCTGCTGCAATACTCTGCAATGCCCTGCTGCAATACTCTGCAATGCCCTGCTGCAATACACTGCAATACCCTGACAATACTCTTCCATACCCTGCCAATACTCTGCCATACCCTGCCAATACTTTGCCATACCCTGCCAATACTCTGCCATACCCTGCCAATAGTCTGCCATACCCTGCCAATAGTCTGCCATACCCTGCCAATAGTCTGCCAATACCCTGCCAATACCCTGCCAATAGTCTGCCAATACTCTGCCAATACCCTGCCAATACTCTGCCAATACTCTGCCAATATACCTTGCCAATATACCCGCCAATACCCTGCTAATACTCTGCCAATATACCCACCAATATACCCTGCCAATATACCCGCCAATACCCTGCCAATACTCTGCCACACCCTGTCAATAGGGAGATTGTGGATATTACAGTGGGGGAGATTTTTTTTTTTTTGATCCGAAAATGATCTGAACCGTGACTCCTGATCCGAGGAACGATCCGAACCGTGAGTTTTTTGATCCGTTGCACCCCTAGTGATCAGTGTTAGTTGATCACTCAGTTCTCTGTCTTAGAGGTGGCAAGGGACAGCTGAATGCTTTTTTCCTATGATTAAGTCACTGTCGTGATGAAACGCATCAGTACGCCCGTTTGTGTGTTTTTCAGCCATATCCAGCATTCATCCAGGAATGCTGATGAATGCTCAAATAACACACATACAGCCATGATCATTATCATTGATGCTGTATGTGTGTTATTTGGTGCACTGGATGATAGAAGTGCACTATATTTGTGAGTCATTTTAATTGTTCAATAAATTGTGATACCTTTTGATACTGCACCATGACAGTCTCTCTATTTCTTTCATGCATTTTTGGTGATTGGAGTCACGCCATTTAACTGAAATATTACATGCTACAAGCGGGTCTGAAGATACCTGTGGAGCATTACCCTGTTACCGGGACAAGTGTTGTTAGACCTTACCTGTGTGTAGGTCTAACTTTGTGGTAAGGGGCCACAGTGAGAGGAGGTGGTACACTGTGGTGCAAGACATAGTTTTGAAACACTTTCCTCACACAAGATATTTTTTATATAAAGTTTGGAGCACATTTTTTTCATGCAAGAACATTTCAGTATATTCAACTTTGTGAAAGAAGCACAATGGATACTTATTGGCAGATTGTCTATATTTCTTCTCTGATATGTAAATTTTTTCACATGCACATGGACTACTTTTACTTATAGCTTATAGCTTGCTAAAGCTTTATATGTATGATTCATATTGTTTGTAGTTTTTTTTTTTTTTTACAGGTATACACTTACTTTTTTGTATACCGTATTTATTGGCATATAACAAGCACAGGCTTATAACGCACTCATTCATTTTAAGAGGGAAGTTTCAGGAAAAAAAAATAAAATTTAAATAAGGAGCTTTGAAGCAAAATAAGGGTCAGTACCCATCTGCAGCCTCACCATTACCATCATTGCAGGCTGATCAATGCCCATCTGCAGCCTCACAAGTGCCATCAATGCAGCCTTATCAGTCCACTTCAATGCAGCCTCACCATTGCCATCAATGCAGCTGCCTCACCATTGCCATCAATACAGCAGCCCCACTATTGCCATCAGTGCAGCCTGATCGATGCACATCTGCAGCCTAGAGGGGACAGGGAGGGGGGCGGGACGAGCGTCAACAGATTACATACAGTGAGAATCTCCTATGAAAGACAGAACAGTGGTCCAATGGCGGCCCAGGAGACAGGACTTCCTATTACAGAGGCCGCCAAGTAAACAGGAGATTCTCACTGTATGTAATCTCGTCCTGCCCCCTCCCTGTCCCCTCCGAGGCAGCTAAAATAGAAGTATTGGCATATAACACGCACACACTATTTGCACCCGATTTTCATGGTGAAAAAGTGAGTGTTATACGCCAACAAACACAGTATTTATTGTGGTTGCGCTGCATTTTATTGGCTTTTAATTTTTATTGGTGTTTGAATACACTTTAGGCTGGGTTCACACTGCAGCACGGAGTGGCTCAAAGCAGGGGTCCGCATTCACCATTTCAGGTCCAATTTTAGCACAAATTTTTAGGCTGAATTTAGACCTGAAACGGACCAGAAGACAAACAGGACTCCTGTGCAAGTCGCACCGCAGCCCCTCCGGCTTTATAGAGAGCCGGTCACAATCTCCGGACATGCGAATTGGATGTGGTGAAACCCACATCCAATTCACAACAGTGTGAACCCAGCCTTAGTGATAAGCTCAAACTCACATTTGAGTAGTTAAAATCAGGCATAGGGTAGTTCTCTTTGCCTTCATCGGTTATCCTCCGGTTTCCAGCTGGGCTGCGATGGGGGGGTCAGACCCCAGTTGCTCCCAGTGGCGTCCGTAGCTGCGAGCTACAGACGCCACCGGAAGCGACCGGGGTCTGACCCCCCACCGCAGCCCAGCTGGGAACCGGAGGATAACTGATGATGGCAAAGAGAACTATCCTATGCCTGATTTTAACTACTCAAATGTGAGTTTAAACTTTTAAAACGTATTAAAGCCTTGTTTTAAACTGACTTACTACTCTTAGAGCAGTGCTGCTCTATCTCTCTCTCTCTCTCTCTCTCTCTCTCCCATGCTACAGAGTCTCTTCTGCTCTTAGGAGCTGGCTGCCGCTTGCAACACACACCAGAACCTATTAATATAGGTCTGGACTAATAAAACTGTTTTGAATCACCACGAGAAAGTTCTTGTTCTTTCCTTTTATTCATACTACTGCCCCATAATACTTCACTAGCAGCCCCTACCAGCGCTCCACCCCCCCCCCCCCCTTCGTTACTGCATCACTGGGGTCTCACACACGGATCGATACTCACAAATGTCCTTGAATATTTGGGTGCCTGCTTCTGATATCAGCCAGACATGCCTCCTGTGAGCTCTTCAGACCAGATCCCCAGACAAATCCCTCAATCAGCTCCAGCTAAAATCAGTACTACTACTGCAGCTGGTACCTCAATGACCTTCGGACTAGGATCTTCTCCTCCTAGGCCAGAACAGGGCAGCTCCAGGTATCAGACTATTAATGCTCACTCCCAGCCACCATCTGGGCACCTTCTTCCAGGGATTGGCTGAGACAACATAAATGTTCAGCTGTTGCTTTACTTCATCCAGCCTACTACTTTCCAGAACTATTTAGAAGGCAGAGGAAAGCAGTCAAACCCACAGCCATACTCAGAGCAGACAAGAGCAATCACACACTGCTCCACTGATTACAGAAGAGCCAAAATAACAAATTTTACCTAACCAACCTAGCAACCTATTTTGAAGGATGGTACATTATCCTTCTGTGACAGTATTGGGTATTGACCAGTTTAGATGCACCAGTAGCAAGATAACTGTTTTATCAGTTACGTGATAGTTTCCATTTTTGGGGTTATTTCAAGATGTGCAAACAGAGATCACACAAACACTTAGGTTTCACGTAGGGGAAATCAAACTGTATATAACATTTAAATTATAATAACAGATAAAGGTAACAAATGCAATAAAATTGGAAAATGTAACAAGAATACTTATAGGTGCCTTTCGTTCAGGTGTTTTAAATAGCCTTGCAGGATTTAAATGTAATCTTTCTATGTGTGCGCTGTAATCTTTTGTTTCCTTTTGCCAAGGAGTCCCCTGTCTCTGGCTTGGCATGATGATCAAACCAGGCGCATGTTATGCCCTGACATTGCCCCGAAATTCCGACCGTGTGTAGGCTCCATCAGACATTTTCCATCGGAATTTCTGTCACACAAAATATGAGAGCTGGTTCTCAAATTTTCCGTCAAAAAAATCTGTTGTCATAAATTCTGATCGTGTGTACACAATTCCGATGCACAAAGTTCCACTTTTGAATTTTTCTCGGCTCGTCAATTCCGATCGTGTGTACACAAATCTGACCCACAAAGTGCCACGCATGCTCAGAATAAATAAAGAGATGAAAGCTATTGGCTACTGCCCCGTTTATAGTCCCGACGTACGTGTTTTACGTCACCGCGTTCACAATGATCGGATTTTCCGACAACTTTGTGTGACCGTGTGTATGCAAGACAAGTTTGAGCCAACATCCGTCGGAAAAAATCCATGGATTTTGTTGTCGGAATATCCGTTCAATGTCCGATCGTGTGTACAGGGCATAATAGGCAGCTCTGGTACGGATTAACTATTCCAAGTTTTGGCTGTGGTATATTCAGGGCTAGTGGGTACACAACTAGCGGTAATTGTAACCATTTGGAAAGTGATAATACCTTTTAAAAAAGATAGCACACATTTCTAGGAGCTTGTGGGCTTGGTCACTAGGTCAGCTTGTAATGACATTCCTATAGTATGAATTCATCTAAGGTAACCAGGCTTAGAATGCATTATTATCCAATAATAATAGGGAAATATGACATTTCTCCATCAATGACCCTGGAATTTTAAAAGAAAAAGTTAAAACACCCATAAGATTGTTTTTTTTTGGTGAGGGTGAACCAGAGAGGAAAAAAAATAAGTGGTAACTTTTCTTAGAGGTCATGATGTCTTTGCACTTTATTTGAGGCTTATGGCCAGCTGGTTGCTCTTCCTTTCCATACAAGTTTATCTTTTCCCATGGGGCATCATAGAAAGCCCAATCTGACTGTTATGCCCCGTACACACGGTCGGACTTTGTTCGGACATTCCAACAACGAAATCCTCGGATTTTTTCAGACGGATGTTGGCTCAAACTTGTCTTGCATACACACGGTCACACAAAGTTGTTGGAAAATCCGATCGTTCTAAACGCGGTGACGTAAAACACGTACGTCGGGACTATAAACGGGGCAGTGGCCAATAGCTTTCATCTCTTTATTTATTCTGAGCATGCGTGGCACTTTGTCCGTCGGATTTGTGTACACACGATCGGAATTTCCGTCAACGGATT
Source organism: Lithobates clamitans (assembly GCA_037952925.1). Lineage (NCBI taxonomy): Eukaryota > Metazoa > Chordata > Amphibia > Anura > Ranidae > Lithobates > Lithobates clamitans. The sequence continues at coordinate 331,169 of JBBGZY010000790.1, forward strand.
TTGTTGTCGGAAAATTTTATATCCTGCTCTCAAACTTTGTGTGTTGGAAAATCCGATTGAAAATGTGTGATGGAGCCTACACACGGTCAGAATTTCCGACAACAAGGTCCTATCACACATTTTCCATCGGAAAATCTGACCGTGTGTACAGGGCATAACAGCTTTCTTCCATCCCTCCCCTTCCCTCTTACTTCTGTATCACTTTTTTTTTCCGTCCGACGGAGCCACGGGACCTGACATCACCACACATCAGCTCGCTAGCTTCGCTGCAGGCTGAGCTGTTTGTTTGAATTTTCTGCTTTATCCTTGATGTCGGCTACCCATCGTTTTATAATAAAAGAGCCTTTACTTACTACACTATGGAGGACCCTCTGTTTTTGTGATTTCTCCCTACATATATAACGAGTGATCCCACAGAGGCATTATACGGTTACCACAGCGCTCAAGAAGGACCCAAGGTGGATCTAAGTCTGCATGTGAGAATAAAATCAGCTGTTCCTGCCTGCAAGATCCGGCATCTTTGAGCCCTGAAGACCCCCGTAATAGGGGTCCTGCATATCTGGTAAGCGCCCCCCCCCCCTTCTTTTACCATTATCTGGCTTGTTCAATACTAAAGGAGATGAAATTCCGCAATCTGAAGGAAGGACTGCTTATATAGAAATATACACTGTTTAATTTTTCAGGACTTTTATTAAATATTCACTTTTTAGGACTGCACAATATTGGAATAATCATTTTTTTCACACTCAATGTTTAAATATTATGAACTTTAGGATGAAGGTGTATCTTTAACCACTGTGGTTTTTGACACTAGTAACGCACCTGAATCTATTTTACTATGGGCTCTTCTCGCCTCACACTGACAGAGTGTGTGGTGAGGAGAGACGATCAGCGGCATCTCCTCGCAGGGGAGAATGTACAGGTAATCAGGGCACTGATCATCAGTGCCCTGATTACAGTGCAGCCCAATAGTGCCCAGCAAGTGATGCCAGTCTGTGCCTATCAGTGACACCAACAGTGGCGGCCCGTCCATAGGGGGCACCCGGGCGCTGCCCCCCCCTCCTGTAGTCACCATAAAAAAAATTAGAAATAATTTTTTTTTTAAAGGGCCCCTTTAAGCAAAAAAAAAATACTAAAAAAGTCCTTAACTAAGTGCACTGTGTTCGGGCGCTGGACACAGTGTACTATGGGAAGCGCCACATCAATGCAATCACGACATTACAGACGTGGCGCTTCATTTGTATTATTTTTACCTGCTTTGCGGCGCAATACAAAGCGCCAAGTAGCTTCTGCCTGTAGAATCACTACGGGCGGGAGCATTGTTGTTTAAATCTAGAGGTTACTTCTGGGTCTCGTGGAACAGATGAAAACTGGAAGTGACGTCGGCAGCTCTGTTCTTCGGTCCGAGTGGAGCTGGAAGGTAAGTAATGAGACTGAGAGCGCACCACGCAGCATGAGGGATTCGGCTCATAAAGGCAATCACAGATCACTCGGGAGTCGGGACTAATAAAGCGACCACTACCCCAGGATTTTTTCTTAAATGAAACTATATTTTTATGCAAATGTTGTGGAAGCCTCTCTTTTTTAATGTTGTGCATATAGGGTGCTGCAGACAGTGTAATGCTATTTCACACCTCCACCAACATATCCGATTTCTGGCAATAGCTGGAGCAGCTTCGGCTGATCTGCATAGATTTTTTTTAACATCATATGAAGACTCTCTTGCTGTTATCAGGAGCATATGTAACATCAGAGACAGGGAAGGGGTGCTGCAGCTTCAGGCTGGAATTGCATAGGCTCTGAATGCCGGTTCACACCAGCGCGATGCTCACTGACAGGCAGTTCACACTGCCCTATGTGATCCGCTGCAGAAATAGTCAATAGAAAGTTAATGACACCCCCAGATCAGTTCGCATTTCGCAGTGCGAACTGTGAATTCAGACAGGAATCGGATCGCATGGGTGTGAACATCCATGCGATTCGATTCTTGTGCGGACAAAAAAAAGGGTTCTGCACAATTTTGGTCTGAATGCGATGCAAATTCAACCATACAATCTGTATGGCTGAATTCGCATTGCACAGACATCGTGGTCTGCACAGCAGTGCGGTGCGAACCAAATGCGATGCCTGACATTGCACCAGTGTGAACCGGCACTAAGTGTTGGAATCAACTGAAGTATGTCTGTATAGCATTATTCTCCCTCTCAACCAGTCTCTGTAGAACCAATGTGGGGGAAGTAATTGTCACCGAGTGTTCTTGTTTGTGTCCCCACTGGTGAGATTTTCCATCATTTCTGACAAGAAGTGAGGTGAAATTTTTCAAATAGGGACAGAGACAGCAATAATGACATTCCCTGCTGCTCTATCCAAGACAAAATAAAAGGTATTGAGTCAGTGGCGTGACTAGAACCTTCAGAGCCCCGGTGCAAGAAACTATGAAGGGATCCCCTGACTCCCAGCTGGGCCCCTCCCCTCCGAGCCAAGTGGTGGAACACCAGGGCCCAGTCGCATGTGCGACCATTGTGACCCTGGTAGTTCCACCCACTGGTGTCAGTAGTTTTTTTTTTTTTTATTACTTTTGAGATATTAGGGGTCTAAACAGACCTCTGATGTTTCACCTTTGAGATAGAGAAAGGTCTCAGCTGCACTGAATGAATGGACAGGAATAGCTCTGTTCATTCGTTCCATTCATTCACAAACTGAAATATAGCAAACACTGTTTACTATGTTTTCAGTTATGAATGGACAAAATCAGTGATCGGTACTGATCACCGACTCTCCATTCAAAAAAGGAAGGGGGCCGGTAAATGACACATTTACTGCCCCCTTCTCCGCTCTCCATCCTGACACATCCCCTGCAGCAGCCGGCGGTAGAGGGGAGTGAGGAACCCAGCAGAGCTGTGGGGGATGAGGGGGGAAGGCCAGCAGAGAGCACAGGGGGGCTGGAGAGCACACTGGGGGCAGCAGAAAGACGCTGGATAGGAATAGGGGCGGCTCTCCATTTTCCTCCTGCAGCTACTGAATGCCCGCTTCTCCTTCTTTCCCTTCCACAGGCATTCAGTGGCTGCAGGAGGAAAATGGAGAGATTGCTTCCTCTATATGCAGCCACCTCCCCCGACGCTCCTCCTATTCAGGCATAAAGGGGGGCGTGTTGTGTCGCAATTGTGACCCCTGTGACCACTGTAAGTACGCCCATGTGTTGAGTAGAGTTGGACTTTTAATTAGTCCTAATCCGAGTTTACTTTTCTGCCTCCCCTGTTTCCAAGCCTGTGCTGAAAAGGGTTTATTATCAACTTGTGACGAACCTGCCTCTGTTAAAAACTACTGAAATAGCATGAAAAGTGGTACCTGAGCACCACAGTAACCAATAACTACTAGTACTAATAACCAGTAGAAGCCATTACAAGATCCTGCTGGTATTTTACTCCTCTTTGGAGCTGAAGATAAACATCCATCATACAGAAAATCTTGTATCTGACTTATCAAAAACAGTTTGAGCTCATGACACAATACAAAATTGTGCTTCAATGAGTAATTCTATACTCATTGTTAATTATTAGCTGTCACAGTAATAAAGGGCAATCATAAAACTGCAAAAATAGACCCATCAATGTCTATAATGTATACACAGATACAATACATTCCTAGCAGCGTGATCGGGTGCGGCGGCCCGTCCATAGGGGGCACCCCCCCCCCCTGTAGTCACCAAAAAAATTTTTTTTTAAAACAGCCCCTTTAAGAAAAAAATTCTAAAAAAAGTCCTTTAACTAAGTGCACTGTGTTCGGGCGCCCGACACAGTGCACTATGGGAAGCACCACATCAATGCAATCACAAGATTGCAGACGTGGTGCTTCATTTGCAGGATTTTTACTTTTTTTTGCGCATTTACATTTTAAAACACAACTGTATGTATGCCAAGTTTGCAATAAGTAGAGGCAATGGCAAGACTATGTGTGGTATATTTGTACTTCATTGTCTACGGTAACCTCTGCCTATTGCTGTTTCCTGAGAACCTTTTTTTGTGTTTCCTGTTTGTTTTTTCTCTCTGGTGAACGAGATATATACCAGTCTCTACATTATACACAGGGCTCTGTACATCATATACCAGGCTGTACATTATACACAGGGCTCTGTACATCATATACCAGGCTGTACATTATACACAGGGCTCTACATTATACACAGGGCTCTGCACATCATATACCAGGCTCTACATTATACACCAGGCTCTACATTATACACAGGGCTCTGTACATCATATACCGGGCTCTACATTATACACAGGGCTCTGTACATCATATATAGATTTGTGGGTTAAAAATATCAGTCCAGCCTTTTGCATCAAAAGTTTGCCCTTTTACATCAGAAGCCCCTTCCATCAGAATACCTCTTTCACATCAGAAGCTCCCCATGACATGAGAGTCCCTCCTTTCACACCAGACACCCCCTATAACATCAGGATCCCCCTTTCACATTAGAAGCCCCCTCATCACATCCAAGAGCCACCCCTACCCCCTGTATGTCAGAAGCCCCCATCATATCAGAGTTGCTGCAGACTGGGAAAAATATTGTAGTGGGTCGGATGTCGTTCTCATGCCATAGTTTGGAGACCCCTAGTCTATACTGCCTTTCAGGTGTGCAATCTAAAGGGAAATACCCCAAAATAACAACTGATAGCTATTGATTTTCCAAGATAAACTGAACATTTCTGGCTGTGTTTTTCACATGGCAATATTGAATAAACATGCATCCGGAACAGCTGGAAAAATTTGGTGATCAGATTGAACCTACATAATGTACCCTGTACACTTGTCCTCTGAAGTCTATTGCCACAGTATAAAAGCCAGCCAGGAACTCAGCACAGGGATGGTGGGAAACTGCCATTCCGCTCCTTGACAGAGAGGTGTGAGGTTGCTGGTACCTTTGCTCCTGTGCTTCCAGAGACCAGGGGCTAGAGTTGCTTCTCTGCCCCAGGAGTGATGCAGGATCCTGGGGAGGACCCTGGTGGAGGCCCCCTGGATAGGCCTCAGCCTGTGGACGACACTGGGCCTGGCCCAAGGAAAGATGAGTCCCTGTCTGCTTTTAGACGGAGGGTTGTTGAAACACTGAAGAGGATTGAGAAGGAAGAGGAGAAATTGGTAGCTTTGAAAAATGAATTTAAAAAGAAAAAACAGATTTGTGTCAAAGTGTTAAGCAAGAAAAGACCGGCTCTGAGGCCTGAGTTGAAAGACCTGGAAAAAGCTCTGCGGAAACAGAAAGAACTGGTGAGTTCTCTAAAGGAGAATAGTGGAGCATTTAAAGAAGAATATAAGAATGAAGATTCAGCCAAATGAGAAGAGGAGCCGCTTCCTGCATGGAGGGTGAGGGGACCAGTGAGGAGATGCAGGTACAGACAGCAGAGAGTGAGAAAGGGGGCCCAGAGGATGAGCCCAGCTCTTCAACACCTCAGACATCTGCTGAGCCCTCAATGATGGAGGCCTCTGTCCCCTTCACTCCCCAGCAATGTGGAACATCTGAGCAGGAGGTTGAAGGTTCCGGCATGCTGGATTTTATCAATAAACTGTGGCTTCCCAGGATGATGAGGAGGAGATGGACACCGTTCCTAGCCCTGTGGAAGAAAGACCTGTGGGGAGACAAGGTGCAGGTACAGTGTGTGTGCAGGATGGTGTGAACTTTAATGACAATGTGCTTGCTGAGGGTTGTAGTGCTGCAGGCAGTCAGCCCAGACCCATAGACAATACACAGCATGCAATAACATCTGCTAATAACTGTCAGCTTCAGTCTGCAGAGAGGTCCATGGACAATACAGAGACTTTGCCTGGACCAGGCACAGCGGCTGTTCCTGTGAATGGTGGAGGAGATGCTGGGTGCAGTAGTGCTACAACTTTCCAGGAGTCTGCAGCAGCCATGACTGTGATTGATCCCAGAAAAGAAGCTGAGTGTTCAGGGGAGGGTCCTGCCTCTGCTAATCATAAGACTGCTATCCCAGCCGATTCAGACTCTCTGCCAGCCGGTTTGAATGTGTCTAAGGACAAGACTGCAAATGCTGCTGGTGTAAGAAAAACTTATGCTGGTGTTGCTGCTACAGGTTCTGTGAGGGGGCAGCAAGCAGGGAAGGAGCATGAAAATGTTTTATCTTCCTCCCTGTTTAAAAGGAGGAATGTTATTCAGTTAAAATGGGAAGGCGGTGGAATCCCCCCACATAGGAGGGAAGTGGTGGATAAAATCCTACAGATGGGGTTTACACCCACAGATATCTTCGCCCTGATCAGTCCGGCAGGTTCCTATGAGTATGATTTGTCCTTTATCCGTCCGGAGTCTTTGGACATATTTTGGGAGAAGTATGAACACGTGTGTAGAGGCCTGCCGGACTGGAAAGGGTTCATCCCAAAGCTTATATCACGACAGCCCCTCATTAAAATGGTCACAATTTTGGTCCGCAATGAGTCCATACCACAAGGGGATTTAACTGTTTAGTTGAGGAGGTATGGAGACGTCCTGAGCCCCCTAAAAAAGATTGTGGACGATCAGGGAATATGGACGGGGGGGTGGTCTATGCAGCTAAAATTAAAGGTCATTGATAATGTCGTCCAGCATCTGCCATCCTCAGCTTTCCTGGGGAGAGACAGGCTGACCATCTTTTATCCAGGCCAGCCAAAGCTCTGCAATAAGTGTGGTGATAAAGGGCATCTTGCATCCTCCTGTCCAGTGATGAAGTGCTCTCTGTGTCAGGGTATAGGACATTTGGCAAAGGACTGTAATAGCATCAGGTGCAATCTGTGCAATGCGGTGGAACATCCTTGCAGTCAGTGTCCTGAGGCAATGCGCAACAATCCTGAGCTCATGAGAGAGTTCTTCCACCTGGACATTGAGGATGCTCAGAGCTCAGCAGCTGGGGTGCCTGTGAGTCTATCTGAGTCTGTGCCAATACCTAATGTGTCTCCCCAGTCTGTGGTGCCCCAGTCTGTGCCAATACCTAATGTGTCTGTGTCTCCCCAGTCTGTGCGTTTACCTAGTGTGCCCGTGTCTTCTGTAGGTAAGGTATCCGTTGCCGAAAATGTGTCCAATCCTTCTGTGTCTGTGTCTTCTAAAATTGCAGAGGCAGCAAGAGGTGCTGAGGAAGGTGCATTAGGTGTGGTGCTAATTCCCCTCCCCCGATGCTGCAGGGTTTCTATTGAGGATCGTGGGGTGCAGAGGAGTGGAGAAAATAGTGGAGAGGCTGGCCTGGTGGTAGATAAGGGAAGGGGGAGTGGGGAGGAGGGGGGTGAAGGGGAGCATAGGTGTGGGGAGGCTGTTGAGTCTTTTTTGTCTAAGGATGATATGGAGTGATTGGAGGATAGGAGGAGGAGGGGCAAAAGAAGGAAAAAAAGGAGTTCAGTTACCTTAAATCCTAAAGTTTTGCCTTTGGAAAATAAGTTTAAGGTCCTGTCTGATGATGATGATGATGAATGGGACTCTTTCAGTTCAGCATCCTCTATGGGGGATGAGTGCCAGGGTGCAACGAAGCGCGCTGGTTCTCTAGGAAGAGGGAGTAGTCAGGCTAAGAAACGGCTGCCTCAACTAACCTAATGGTAGTTCCCACTCCGTTAAAAGTGGCAACCATTAATGTTGCCAGCTTAAGATCAGTAAGTGCTCGTCATATGGCCTTATTTTTGCTCAGCGAGTTTGATGCTGACATTTTGTTTTTGTAAGAAACCCATCTGAGTAGTCTGGCCAATATACATCTGGCAAAGAAGGAGTGGAGACGTGGTCCCTCATTTTGGTCTCTTGCGGCCGAGCCTTACAGCGGAGTTGCAGTCCTTTTTTCTTGTATGGTAACGTGCCGGCGAGTAATTGAGGTAGAGATAGGGAGATGCATGGTCTTAGACGTCTCTGTGAAGGGGCAGGACTTGCGCCTGATTAACATCTATGGTCCCCAGACGAAGTGGGACAGGAAATGCCTCTTTACAAAGATTAAGCCTTTTCTTTTTACGGCCCAGCAGGTTATCTTTGGAGGTGATTTCCACACCATTACTAGGTCTAAAGACAGGAGAGGTTTCAGAGATAAACTGGGCTATGACACCCTTTTTCTTAATGTGATAGTTAGGGTAGCAGGTGTGGTAGATGCGCACATTAAGCGCTGCCCAGACAGCACGGGGTTCACTTTTCAGTGAGGTAATAGTCAGAGTGGGATAGGTTTTTTTAAAGGTAGACTCCGCTTTTTCAAGACCTGTGTGTCGGGCAGTGGAGTTTTCTGATCACTATATTCTATCTGTGACTCTGAATGCCCCTGACATGCCACCTAGGACATGCCGCCTAGACATGCCTCCTTTGGTTCAGGAGAGGGATTACGGGAAATACCATGCGCCTGACCCTTACCAGAACTGTAAACAGAGCGTAGCAGTTAAGACGGTCAATGGCCTGAGGGACAGTACGGGCTCTCTGACGAAGTCTAGGTCAGGGATCCTGGAGGTTGTCAGGTCATACTATGCCGATCTCCTGGGAGGAAGGAACCTTGATTGGACAAGGATGTTGGGTTTTTTGGACTCTACACCAGGACTGGAAAGTAATGTTCCTTTGATGAATTTGACAGATGAAATCACTGCAGATGAAGTAATCCAGGCTATTGATAAACTAGCCATCAAGAAAACGCCAGGGCCAGATGGTTTGACAGCCGAGTTCTATAAATATTTTAAGACGATCCTGGCTCCCTACCTTGCGGAGGTTTTTAATGGCTGTTTGAATGAGGGTTCTCTCCCTTCCTCCATGAGGCAATCTGCAGTGATCCTTCTGTCAAAGGGTAAAGATCCTTCGATGGTAGGGAATTGGCGCCCCATTAGCCTTCTTAATGTCCATAGAAAGATACTGGCAAAGATTTTCTTCTGGCGATTATCACCAGCAGTTTGTTATCCCGCCACCAGCACTGTTCGGTCCAAGGTAGAAGCACTTTCTCAGCGGTGTTAGCTGTCCGGGAGGCCTTGGAGCGTTGTAGGGCTGCTGGTTGGGGTAAATTTTTGCTGACATTGGATCAGGCTAAGGTCTTTGATCGGGTTAATCATGAGTACTTGTGGATCCTTCTTGACAAATATGGCCTGGAGGGGGGTTTCATTGATCGGCTCAAGATTTTGTACAAAGGGGCTGAAAGCTTTCCTCTGGTTAATGGTTGGGTCGGGCAGCCCTTTGCAGTTGGCTCGGGTGTGCAACAAGGGTTTCCATTGAGTCCTCTGCTATATGTGTTTGCAATCGACCCCTTCATTAGAAGGCTAGAGAGTGGACTTTTGTGTGGGGTATCTTTGGGCATTGCTGGTGAGCCTCCTTTGAAGGTTGTGGCCTATGCTGATGATGTTTCTGTTTTTATCTCTGGGACTGGGGTGGCGCAGGAGGTGGTCTCAGTGATAGGGCAGTATGCAGAGGCATCAGGTTCAAAGGCCAACCAGGACAAGTGTGAAGCTTTCTGGATGGGCATGGAAGGTGAGAGCTTTGTTCTCCCGGATGACTTCCCGGAGCCCCGAAAAAAAAAATTCAAGTTCTAAGTATTGAATTTGGTCCAGGTGACTATGGTCATGCAAATTGGGTGAACAGGCTGGAGAATGCCGATGCCAAGGTGGCAAGCTGGGAAGGTTGGCAGCTTTCCTTAAGGGAAATGGTTGATCTGATCAAGACTTACCTGATTCCGATTTTTCTGTATGTCAGTTTTGTTTGCATTTTGCCAGTTTCTATCTATACCAGGGTCTACAGTTGTTTCTTCCAGCTGTTATGGGGGAACAGAATAAACCTTGTCAAAAGGAATGTGACTTACCTTCCCAGGCGGGAGGGTGGTCTAGGGATGATCAACCCTGTAGTCTTTTTCTCTCTGATGTTTGTGAAGTACAATCTTGGTAACATGTTGGCAGAGAGACCGCCTGGGTGGGTTGATATTTTCCGGTCCTGGTTTAGGCCCTTTCTGCGAGACTGGGAAAATGGTGGGCCAGTGAAAAGCCTGAGGGTCAAGCATGAACAGCTCCTGGCTTATGTTGCCCCGTGTTTGAAAATGCTTCGGCAGTGGCAAGTAACAGCAGGAGAAGTCAGATCTCTTCCAAGGAAACTTCTTGAGAAGCAGATCATGAGCTCTGCTTTTTGCGAGCCACTGGCCTTGAGGGATTGCCCAAGCCTCGTTTTGGGGGTGGGTTTGCGATTGATTAATTTGGAGAGAATCCCAATGAAGTTTAGGGATCAGGCTTGGCTTGCCTTTCATTGAAAACTATATGTGAAGGGCAACTTGAAGTTTCTTTCCATGAGTGATCGGGGTTGCCCGAGAGTGGAGTGTGGAGGAGTGGTGGAGTCCATGGATCCATTTCTACTTCAATGCCCTTTTAATATAGAGGTGTACAAGAGGGTTCGGAGGGCTCTGAGTATACCCTTCCTCCCCCATATGAGTTATGCAGAGTGGGTGTATGGGGCATTCCAGACTCGTCGGGATTATGATTTGGAAACACTTTTTTTAGTTAGTCTAGTAGTCCGTTATTTCACGTGGAGTGCACGGTGTCAGGTATCCTTACGGAGTAAAATCCTCCCTGTCGAAGTGGTGGTGCAGGGCATTCTGGGTGAGGTTGGGAAGATTCAGGGTCTTGAGAAAGGCAGGTGGCAGCAGGAGGCCTGGATAAGGGCGTGGCGGAATATCAGGACTCTGTAGCTGCTGCCTGTTGATCTCGGGGTGTGCGACCTTTCTTTGTATTCTTGATTCACTCCCCTAGATTTTCAAGATCAAATATATTTTTGATAAAAGGCTACATGCATGGTGACGGTGATGTTCCTTAGTCTGGCTCTCCTGTAGGGATTGTGTTGTGCGCAATTTGGTTTGCACCGTTTATTACGTTCTTGTTTTGTATAATCATATTCAATTATTTTGTAAATATGTTTTATTTATTTATTTATTTATTATAGTTTTATTGTATATAAGTTGTTGTTTGTAAGATTTTTCAATAAACAAAATTAACCCCTTATAATGGGCACAGCAGCTGTACAGACCCGGGAACTCAGCACAGGCATGCTGGGAACCCCTCATTATGGACACAGTGAGGCTGCAATTGATGAAATAGACACTTGCATTTGGCAGCGCCATATCTATCTCTCTTTTAAACTTACCCATGTTTTCATTTGACTCATAGGTACTGATCATTGTGGAAATTTTTTTCAAAATGAGTGAAAATTCGGTTCCATCTTTGAAACTATTTCCCTTCACAAGGCGTTCAGATGAAGAAAAAAAGAGGTTTAAGGAGCTTGGACCACATCAACCCAAATTGCAAATTCAGCAGAGGTCAAGTGATTGTGGTCGAGTTTACACTCAAAGCTTTTCCACCATTTCTTATAGTAAATGGAGTTGGCTAGCTGGATGTGATGTGACTCATGCCTATTATTGTTTTCCCTGTTTGCTATTTCAAAATCATGGCACCGACACGCTATGGATATCAACAGGGGTTAACGACCTAAAGCATCTCACTGAAAAGTGCAAGCGGCATGAAACTACCCAAAGTCATCTTGACAATGTTATGAGGCTCGAGTTTTTTGGGAAGCGTAGCATTGGTGAACAGCTAGTTGCAGGCTACATAATTGGCATTAGAAGACACAATGAAGAGGTCACAAAAAATCGACACATCCTGTCTAGAATAATAGACTGTGTGAAATTTTGTGCTGCATTCGAGCTGGCTTTGCGTGGCCATGGCGAGAGTGAGAGATCAGATAATCCTGGGATATTCCGTGGCTTGGACAATTTTGTTGCTTCTCTTGATGGAGTTTTGAAAGAGTCAAAGAGTCAAGATTTGAAGGGAACTTCAAATACTGTGCAGAACGAGCTGTTGGACTGTATGTTGTCTGTTGTGAGGGAGCACATTATCCAAGTAGCACGGAGCAGCAATTTTATCTCAATCCAGGCCGACGAGACCACTGATATTGCCACACAATGCCATTGTGTGCTTGTACTGCGCTGCATTGAGAGGTTTTTTGAGTTTATTCCTCTACATTCCACGGCTTTGCCGTGCTGCTGGAGGATCATAATTTCCTGATTTTCAGGTCGCTCTTCATAGGCCTTGCTGTTCTTCAGTGCGTTTGTTCTAAGTTTGTTTGTTGGACTAGCCGACCGTTTTGAAGCCATGTTGCGTGGACGTACTCGTTCTCAAATTCGTGCTGCGTGGGGACTTGGTGTTGGGGTTAATATTTTGACCCGAGTCCAGTCCATGAACAGGGCGAGGAGGAGTTCATGGATGAAGAATTGGTTGCGCCAGCGTGACCAATTCTCGCACATGCCTTTGCTCCGTGAGATCCGTGAGAATAATTCTTAGGATTTCAGGAATTTTCTCAGGATGACGGACCCCGTTTTTGAACGTCTGCTGTCTACTGACCCCCTATATCAGCAAAGGCATCACTGCGGAGCAGAGGCTAGTTGCCACTTTACGTTACTTGGCGACTGGGAGAAGTCTTCAGGACTTGAAGTTCTCAACAGGCATCTCCCCCCAGGCTCTGGGGATCATAATCCCAGAGACCTGTTCTGCTATTATTCAGTTCCTGCAGAAGGACTATATGAAGGTAAGTTTTTTCCTTTAACATTACATGATATGTATTTAATGTTTGCTAATGTATTGTCTAAATGTCCTAGTTACCTAATTACCATGCTTTGAATATGCTAGGAATGTCCCCTTTATCTTCATGCATGACTGTTTTTTTACCTTAATCATTTTTGGGCCTACATGTATATTTCCCTTCAATAACCTCCCCACCATGCAATCCTGGGTCCATTTATACCTCTAGCCTATAGTCCTTTGAACAATGTATATTGTCAGCTTCATTGTACTGTTTTACCCTCCCCCACCCCCTCAAATGTTTGCAACTGTCAGGTGTGTTCTTGTCCCCAATTAGTGCCCCTCCCCCACCCCCTCAAATGTTTGCAACTGTCAGGTGTGTTCTCGGCCCCAATTAGTACCCCTCCCCCACCCCCTCAAATGTTTGCAACTGTCAGGTGTGTTCTTGTCCCCAATTAGTGCCCCTCCTGCACCCCCTCAAATGTTTGCAACTGTCAGGTGTGTTCTTGTCCCCAATTAGTACCCTTCCCCCACCCCCTCAAATGTTTGCAACTGTCAGGTGTGTTCTTGTCCCCAATTAGTACCCCTCCCCCACCCCCTCAAATGTTTGCAACTGTCAGGTGTGTTCTTGGCCCCAATTACTACCCCTCCCCCCACATACAAATTGATCAATGGTCCATCAGAGGGGGTGAGTAATCTTATAAGTAGGCCTTATTTTATTTATTTTTTAGCTAAAAAATAACACATATTAATAATGTTCAACTGCTGTTGTTCAAGAATGTTTTTGTGTAATATGATATCCAAATTATGTTTAAAAGTACTTATATTTTTTTTTTCTTGTTTGACTCCACAGTTTCCTTCAAACACACAGGAATGGCAGACTGTGGCCTCCCAGTTTGCCGACCGTTGGGACTTTCCCAACTGTGTCGGCGCGATCGATGGGAAGCATGTCCGCATTGTGCCACCACCCCATTGGGGATCTTATTTCTACAACTATAAGGGGTTCCATAGTGTAGTTTTGATGGCGGTGGTCTCGGCACAATTGTAATTTATGTTCATGGACGTGGGGAAGAACGGCCGGATGTCTGACGGAGGAGTTTTTGCACAGACCGAACTGTGCCAGCGTCTCCAGACTGGTGGCCTGGGATTGCCACCTGATGACCAGAATGTGGATGGACTCCCCTCAGTTTTCATCGCTGATGAAGCGTTTGCTCTTGGCGAGCACTTGAGCACTTCCCCCAAAGGACACTCACCCCTGAGAGGAGGGTATTTAATTACCGGCTGGCCAGAGCAAGAAGAGTTGTGGAGAATGCCTTTGGGATTCTGGCCAGCCGGTTCCGTTTGTTCCTCTCCGCAATAAATCTAGCAGAATACAAAATCAATTATGTGATCTTTGCTTGCTGCATTCTGCATAATTTCTTGAGACGTCATTCTTTGACATATATAACTTCAGTTGGGCCTGAGGCTGGACTTGGTGTTGATGAACCACTCACAGGCCTGGAAAGTGGCCGTATTGGCTTGGCCCCCCAAACCGCCCGTGAAGTGCGTGACAGATATGTCAATTATTTTAATGGTCGGGGGGCCATTGCAATGCAACAAGATTTTTAAGATTTTTTGAAAAAAAAATAAAAAAATCTTGGCAACAATCTCTTGTCACTGTAACCACACAAAAAAATAACAAACTGTTATTGATAAATAATAAGCCACACACATTGTAGTAGTAAAAACATTTTACTGTGTGCACATTGAAAGGTGCATTTTGTTTGAACGTGTTTTTTTTTTTTTTTGGTTATCAATATTTTTTTGAATATTTTTAGTTTAGGCATATTTGTAGAAAATATACATTGTTTACAAAATTTGGCTTCACAACAGGGTTTTAAAAACCATAAGAACAATTAAATAACAGGAACTTACAAAGTTCAACAGTGCTGGTGATGTCACCCATGTAAAATAACAAAATTGCAGATGCTCACAATTTCTCGTGAAAAAAGGTTCAAGTCAACATGTGTTATCTCCCATCATGGGGGAGCAATAAACGTGTTTTGTGTGTGCAATCCCTTTGTTCCTCTCACAAACGAACATCATTCTGATGAAGGGGTTGCAAACACAAAACAAGATACATTGATATCCCCTGATAAAAGATAGCACATGATGACACACCGTGTGCATCAGCAAAATTTTTACATTATAGTATTTAGCAAGTTAAAACATTTTATAAAAATAAAACTTGACAATGAAATGAAGAACATGATTGATGTTTTTAAGCAAAGATTCATTAGATTCTGCCCAAAACATCAATCATTTTCTTCATTTCCTGCTGTATGCTTTCCAGCCAATTTCTCATACTGTCAATTTGGTCACGCATTCTATCAATTTGGCCATTCCACACCATTATCTGGCCAATGAGTCTTTGTGCACTGTCTGTGCTAAATGGCTCCGCCGCTTGGCCTTCCACAACCAGAACATCACCTAAAATTTGTGGAAAAAAAATTATTGTAAAATATGCACGCCTAAATAGATGAACTTAAGCTGGGGTGTCAGTCACTCACTTGGTGGGGTGGAAATATCGCACACTTCCTCCACATCTCCTTCCTCCAGCTCGTCGGGTGGGCGTGGTCTTGGGCTGGGGCTTGGAGTAATGTCAGCTTCAGGCTGGTGACTTGGGGGTGTCCTGGGATCCTTGGACTGTTGTCTGAGTCTTTTCTCCCCTATGATAATTAAACAAAAGGTATAGTAAAAACACAGTGATATTTCAGTTTTGAAAAAGGAATATGAAATGTTCGTTAGAAGTTGTGGACAATTTGTCATTTTTTGGCACCAAAAATTTTAAAGACAGGATTAAAATTCACTATGCTCAAAAATGCCAAACAATACACATTTTCATGCAAGTTTCACAGATGCAGAGACCTCAAGTATCGCCTGGAGCCTCTATGTGTATTACCCCCCAAAATGTTCTCGGGTGTCACACAGTACACTAGTGCTCGTGAGTCCAGATGTGGAAACAGCTGCTGTGTCCTGTCCTTACATTACACTGAATCATTATTGAAGAAGCATTATATTTTCAAACACATCTACACAACATCACCACATTTTTGGAATACGACAAATTATCAAGACCTAAATGTATGTCAAAACCCTGTACCATCGTATTTGCCGAAAAAAACACGTCATTTTCTTAGTATCATATGTTTTTTTCAAAAGAACGGTCTTTACGAACGATGCTGTATAAACGAAAAGAATATGGATCAGCATGCAAGTTAAGTATCTCATTAGGAACACACAACAAGTACTTACTTTTTTTAAGCAGCTTCTTTATTCGCCAATATTGTTCAGGCTCCCTACTTTTGAGGTCAGACCACCGCTTCCTCAATTGTTCTTTAGCCCATTTAGTGCCAAATTTTTGTTCAAGAGCGGTGACAACTGAGGACATTATTTTGTCCTTCCGCATATTGGGTCGGGTGTACGGTCCTTTTTTGCCATCGTAGTCCTCCCTTCTCAATATGGACACCATCTCCACCATCTCTTCAAAGGCCATGTTGGTGGCCTTATATCTCCTCTTTGATCTGGATGGTTGTGGCTCCGGGCTTTCCTCCGCGCTACTTGCAGATAATCTCTCCGCCATCTTTCTCTATATCCTGCCACTGCGCAACGAAGAGTGAAGGGGCGGGGACAAATCGTACTAAAGAACGCCAGGGGCGGGCGACGCAGGCGTAGCATGACACATGCGCAGTGTATATAAAGCTATTACGCTGGTCTATGTATGTCCGAGCGGAAGTAGCGAGCGTCAGAAACGAAGGTAAGATTAAACGTGGGTGTGTGTTTGGTGAATGTGTTTGGTGTGTGTGTGCGTACTCTAGATTGAGCCAAATATAATACTGGGAGTTTGGACTGACATTACAGTTTTTATATTGTGTCTTTTCTTTCAGCAAAAATGAATCCTTTTAAGGAGGAAGAATTTTTGACACGTTTTCTTGAGTTGTATCAACAAAACAGAAATCTGTGGGAGGTCAAGCACCCATTGTATTTTAATAGAGATGTAAGGAATTTTTTATTTGTTGCAATATTTGTCTTTTTTATAGCTCCCTTATAGATATGAAGATTGGAAAGAAAAATATTTTTCTTACAATATTCATAAAAAAATGATGTGATCTAAAACGATTTGTTATTCCCTCTAGTGGATAACATTAGTATTACAGCCTTCATCTTTGTTAGCTGCCTGAGCATCAGAAATGCATGAAACTTGATGTATTTACTAAGAATGTCTTGTCCATGTGTATGGAGTTCTGAGAAATTATGGATTCAAAACCACTGAAACTGATCTCCCTTCATAACTTAAAACTGAAATAAAATGTTCATTTTTAAGTTATAAAGGGAGATCAGTTTCAGTGGTTTTGAATCCATAACTTCTCAGAACTCCATACACATGGACAAGACATTCTTAGTAAATATGTCAAGTTTCATGCATTTCTGATGGTCAGGGAGCTAACTGAGATGACATTGACATTTTGTCATCACTACCTAATATTTGTTTTTATCCTTCACTCTATAGGTCTGTGATACCATACTATTACACAACATGGAACGTTTCTCCTTCACAAACCACCTTGTTAATGCCACCTTGCTTTAAGCAATGGAGTTACCAGAGGATGCACTGAGTAACACTTTGAAGGCCTATCCACTGCTCAATAAGAATAAGTTAAAGACAGAGCTTAGTCTCATCTACTGCACAGAAGAGTTCAGAAAGTGTAATGGTGCTGTGGACCTATTCCAGCTGTTTGTGGAGAACAATCTTGATAAAGTATTTAGAGAGACTGTCACTCTGCTAAAGATCCTCATCACCACACCCATGACCACAGCAGAAGCTTAGAGGTGCTTCTCAACCTTAAAAAGGATTAAGACTTTTCTGAGAAATAGCATGACTCAGGAAGGGCTGAATACATTGGCCATGCCAGCAATGGAAAAGAGAGTCGTAACAGAGATGACTGACTTCAACCAGAAGGTCATTGAGAAATTTGCAGGCCAGAAAGAAAGGAGAGCAAAAACGGAAAATTGTATGCTCACCTTTTCGTAATTTTCCTTTCCTGTCGCATCTTCATGGCAGCATACACTTTGGGTTGTGACTCCGCCCCCACAACCTGATAGGACCACATAGCTATAAATTGTAGAGAGGGCCCCCACCCCAGTATTCTCTGTATACCAGACCCACCCCCCCATGTTGAGGACATGCGGCCTGGTACGGCTCAGGAGGGGGGGCGCTCGCTCGTCCCCACCCCCTTTCCTGACCGGCCGGGCTGCGTAGGGGGTTCCCCTTGCAATCCATACCAGACCTAAGGGCCTGGTATGCCGTTTTTTTCATTTAAAATTTGGCGCAGCGTTCCTCCTCAGGATTCAGCACTGCCTGTCGCTCATCGGGAAAGGAAAAAAAAGTTTTCCTTTCCCGATGAGTGAGCCGGCACTACATGCACAGCACCCTGTCACTGAGAACCAGTGCGATGGGATTGCGCTGGAAACAAAATCTCGCGGTTAGGTACTGTACCTTCAAAAGGACTTCTGATCATTGGAGGCAGGGGTTTTGGGCTTCTGGAATTTGAGGAAAGACGTCTGAGGGTTCTTCCAACTCTTTCTGTATTCTTTCCCGGGTCTATAGGTTTTTGCATCCCTGTATCTCTCCGGGAGATTGCGTCTAAAGGGAGGCGGTCTCTGCTGTTTCGGCTTTCTGTCTGATGGGATAAGACCTGACTTCCCACCCATCACCTTTGAAATTGGTGTATCCAGCTTCGTCCCGAAGAGGTTTACCCCGTCGTATGGAATTCGGCACCAATTGGATTTTTATGCGGGTCAGCCGACCAGGGTTTAAGCCATAGCGCCCTTCTGGCCATTACAGCGGCCAGCATGGGCCTTGATGCAGATCTAATAGTGTCCACGGAAGCCTCCGCTACAAAATCCCCTGCAAGGCTAAGTTCTTTTAGAGCCTTGATTATATGCTCTTGATCTGCGCCCTCAGCAACGAGTTTTGCGGTACCAGAGGACCAACTGGAGATAGCTTTTCCGACTGCAGCCAGTGTCACCGCTGGTCTGCAGGTGCCTCCTGCAAATAGCTAAGCTCTTTTAAGGTCAGTATCGACCTTTCTATCAAGCACGTCCCAAAACATCACTGCGTCTTCAATAGGGAGCATCACGTGTCTGGCTAGACACATCAAAGATGCGTATACTACTTGAGGGGAGACCAAAGGGGATACCTTGGATTCCTTAAGCGGGTACAATTTGGCAAGTCTGTTGGTTAGACTAGTCTTTTTTTCAGGATTCTGCCATTCCTCTTTAATCAGCTCATCTAATTCCTCGATGAACAGGAAAGCCTCCGGAACTCTTTTGAGATTTGGAAAATACTTCCTCTGTTTCTGCTGTACCTCCTTAGGTTCCTCCCAGTTTATCGCTTCCTTGACCGATCTAACGAAAGGCTCTATAAGCGAAAAATCAAAACCGGCTGATGCTTCCAGCTCCTCATTGTCCGACGGGAATTCTTGTTCCCTTTGATGTACTGGGATGGGTAGGTGAGGCACTCTGGGCTGTAAACTCTGCATTGGGAGTTGAGACTTGCGGAGTTGAGACTCCAGTGGGCTCTATGGTATCCGGTTCTCTTTCCCTGGTGGCCTTGTCAATACATCTGCGACAAGCCAGTTTGTCTGGGAGGGCTGTGGCCCCGCATACCCAGCAAGCGTTCCGGGCGTGAGGGGTGCACAGGTGACTGGCGTCTACGTGCAGGGGATCTTCTGTGGTAGGAGCGGCTATGCCTTGAGTAGGATCGACTCTTTCTACGGCTTCCCCTGTGGCCTGAGTGACTTCTTCCGCGTGAGCGGCTTCGCCTATGGCCGGAGCGGTTTCTCCTGTGCGAGGTCTCTCTTCGCCTTGATTTGGACAATCTTGAGGACCTGATAGGGCTGACCAATTAGGCAGCGTTAGTACGATCCTGCTCTCTTTTTCGATCTTCACTACTTATCAACGGAAATCCCCCCTCTTACCTATTAGGCTGATGGTGATCTGCTGGGGCAGCGGCCTCCATAGGAAAAGAAAGGTGATGCACCTGAGAGAGATACAGGAAGGTAAGAACATGCAAAGCAAGACAAGAAAAAAGTCCATGGAGGTAAAAAGTCACTTACCCAGAAGGGGGGGGGACACCAAGAATGTAATCAGAGCTGAAATGTAGTCAGAATACGTTCAGGGAGCAGGAGGAGCACAGAATGAGAAACAGGAGCTTTTTAAATTTGCTGCCATGGCCGCCGAGGTCACGTCCTGCTCGCGCATGAGCAATAGCGCCACGCATGCTCCGCGCCATCTTGGAGACTGGCAAAAACGAAGGGACGCCCTGAGGCTGTGTACTGCGCATGCGTGGAAGCGCGCTGTGGGTCATAGAGGTACTACAGGGCACAGGAAAACACAAACAGTGATGTGAAAGATTTTTGGAGACCGCTGCACAACAACTAAGCCTGTTTAAGGCTTATACTGGAGCCGCAACATACCCCTGAGATCACCAGAGCGGGGTTCCTTCCATCTAGCTCATTTAGAGGCTGTACAGGTAAGGACTTCCACCCAGGAGAGGCTAGAACCTGGTTGGGGCGAAGCGGTAAGGGGGTGCTTCTTAATCCGTTCGGTCTTGACAGGTGAGGAAAAATAACAGATTACGGGGGCGGGGGCCCTCTCTACAATTTATAGCTATGTGGTCCTATCAGGTTGTGGGGGCGGAGTCACAACCCAAAGTGTATGCTGCCATGATGCGACAGGAAATTTATTTTCAAATAGTTCTACTGTCGCGAATGTAGCTTGCATTTGTATTCAGTCACCTTTACTCTGATTCAGAGTTTTTTTGTTGTTGTTTGCTGTACAATAAAATTTGTTTACTGTTTAAAAAAAAAATCACTGATTTGTGGTACATTTATTGTATTCTTTAACAGTTGACTTAAACATTAACATTTTCTATATTTTATCTAGCAGTAATGACACATAATCACCTGATAAAAGCCTATTTAGAGTCCTTCATTACTAACAGTGTAATTTTTCAGTTGGTTTGCGCCGATCTGTGAGGCTGTGCTATATACCATGATCTGTGAGGCTGCGCTATATACCATGATCTGTGAGGCTGTGCTATATACCATGATCTGTGAGGCTGCGCTATATACCATGATCTGTGAGGCTGAGCTATATACTCTGTCCTGTAATGCTGAACTATATACCCTGATTTGTGATGCTGAGCTATTTACTCTGTCCTGTGATGCTGAGATATATAATCTGTCCTGTGATGCTGGGACTGTATACTCTGTCCTGTGATCTGAGCTGTATACTCCTGACACTATGGGTGGAAGCAAGTGGAATACAGGGGACGGAGTGGGTGGATTCTATAAGGGGTGTGGTTTATGAGAAGTGGGAGGGGTCAAAAACGATGGACGGGGTCTGGCGCCCCCCCATCCAAAAACTTCACCAGCCGCCACTGGACACCAATCAGTGCTCATCAGTCACACCAATCAGTGCCCATCAGTGCGGCATATTAGTGCCTCCTCATCAGTGCCACCTAATCAGTGTCCTTTAGTGCCGCCTCATCAGTGCTGCCTCATCAGCGCACATCAGTGAAGAAGAAAAAATCTTTTTTTTTTTTTTTTTAACAAAAAATAAAAAACCCTGTGGTGATTAAATACCCCCAAAAGAAATCTCTATTTGTGTGAAAAAAATTATAAAATTTTAGTTTGAGTACAGCGCTGCATGATCGCGCAATTGTCATTCAAGTGTTGCCATAGTTGGATGCCATTTCATAGACGTGTGCAATTTTAAATATTTACATATTTGGTATCTATAAATAACAGAGACCTCCACTGTGCCACATCCTAAACTAGGTAGTCAACACATATTCTAGCAGAAATGTATCCTGCCATGGTATGAACTTTAATAGCAGCCACATGAGACATACACAATCATTTAAAAAATAACAATCTTTATTTACAGTCAATAGTAAAAGACGCTGCTGCGTATACAAAGCATTAAATTCATGCAGCCCTCAAGACCAATAAGATAAATATACCCCTATTGGACCACAATAAATAACCTCTATTAAGGCAAAAAAGCTTTCCAAACCTGCTGGGCTTTGTGTGAAAAAGTAATTGCCACCTAAACCTAATACCGAACTCAGTGCTGTGAAAAAGTATTTGCCCCCTTCCTGATTTTTTTTATTTTTTTGTATATTTCTCACACTTAAATGATTCAGATCAGTTAATTGTCCAGCGTTTTCAGCTAATATCTCTCCAGAAGAATGGGACGATCTTTGTTCTGCACACTAATGCCCCGTACACACGATCGGACATTCTGACAACAAAATCCTAGGATTTTTTCCGACGGATGTTGGCTCAAACTTGTCTTGCATACACACGGTCACACAAAGTTGTCGGAAAATCCGATCATTCTGAACGCGGTGACGTAAAACACGTACATCGGGACTATAAACGGGGCAGTAGCCAATAGCTTTCATCTCTTTATTTATTCTGAGCATGCGTGCCACTTTGTGCGTCGGATTTGTGTACACACGATCGGAAATTCCGACAACGAATTTTGTTGTCGGAAAATTTTATAGCCTGCTCTCAAACTTTGTGTGTCGGAAAATCCGATGGAAAATGTGTGATGGAGCCCACACACGGTCGGAATTTCCGACAACTAGGTCCTATCACACATTTTCCATCGGAAAATCTGACCGTATGTACAGGGCATTACTGGCATCTCCAGTGATAAACAGCCAACTCATGCAGCTCTGTAGTATCCACCACACAAGTCCATCTGCATAAAAATGTGTATAGCTATGTCAAGATCTTTGTGGTACAGTCAGCCACAAGCAGACTTTCTATGTTTATTATGGCACTACCCAGCATTTTCAGCATTTTGGAAACAGGTCACTGATTTGTTGAAAGATCTGCTGCACATGCTGGTTAAATGTATACCTGAGATATGTTTATTTGACATGAAGAACTCTGGTTGCATTACAGTAGAGTTTTTCTGAGAGAAACTCTATTTATGACATAAATAGAGTTTATGTCATATGTTTCTCATGCAATTGTGCATAGGAGCACAGGATGCTATCCTAAAAAATGTCTAAGGCCTCTTTCACACGGGGATCCGTATGTCCGTTTTTCATCCTTCCGTTTTCGGATGAAAAACGGACATACATTCATCCTTATGGAGCGTCGGATGTCAGCGGTGACATGTCCGCTGACATCCGACCCCGCTCCGATCCGAAAAGTGTAACGGAGGAAAAACCTACTTTTCCCTCCGTTTTCGGATCGGATCGGATGATGACGGACACTACGGACCGTCATCATCCGATCCCCCCATAGGGGAGAGCGGCGCTCTGACAGGTCCGTCGCTGCACAGTGTGCAGCGATGCACCTGTCATCTTCCTGCTCAGCGGGGATCGGCGGAGCTATCCCCGCTGAGCCAGCGGATGTTCACGGGGCGGATCATCACTGATCCGCCCCGTGTGAAAGAGGCCTAAGTCAGTATATCAAAGGTTTTCAATACGGAGTTGTCTGGGACTGTAGTGAGATTTATCAAAATTAGATTATCCCAAAGGGACAGTCCAAGAAGAATGCCTGTAAGATACCAATTTTTTCACCACAGACCACACCGACCAGGCAAGTCTTAAGATAGATAAATGGAGCCTAGCAAGGAATCATTTGTTTGCTTCAAGGTAGATTAGCAGCTGAGACACCTTCAGGAAATGCACCAGATGAGCTTCTGTGGACGGGGAAACATTGGGTGAAACCCATGAAGATAAATGTTTTAATTGATCTGTCAAGTAGTTTAAAAACATGGCCAGTAGGGCCATTCCAGCTTTTTCTTCAGGCCTTTGCAAAATAGTGATTTTTCAATCTGCATTTGGTATTAGTCCATATTGGTTTGGGCATCACTATGGGCATGAATATAGATTCATTTTGGTAGAGGAATCATCTTAAAAGAGAAGTGTGGGATTTCAAAAAGCAAACACACATACTCATATTGGTGGATGCAGGAATGCTGCATCTGTCCCCTGCCGCTTCTAAGACCGAGAACCGAGCGAGCGAAGACCACTGATCACTCAGTTCTCAGTCTTCAGTGAGCAGAGAGCCAGTGACTATCAGTCATTAGCTCTCTGCTCTGCCTCTCTAGTGCTCACTGCAGCACGGGGCTGTGCAGGGGGTGGGAGCAGCTGACTCAGCGTGCTGAGAGGTTAGGAATCTAGGTGAACCCCAACATTAATGTTGAGATCCCTCCAAAGACTGGACCGGCCTGGTGACGTCAGCCAAGAGGCTAACATCAGCTTTAGACTGCCCTCAGCTGAATATGGGTCACAGGGGTGCCCATCCCTTGGACATTCCAGGAGAGAATGCCACAGCAAATAGCTATTACTATGTTACAGGTTTACAGGGACCCAACACAGCATACAGAGCCTAATGTGATAACCAATAAAAATAGCAACTGAAGTAAACATAAATGGGGGAATTAAAGGAGAAGTGCAGGAATGCAAAAAAAAAACCATTCATACTTATCTGCTGCAGCATTAGTCCGATGCCGCAAGTTGTCCCCTGCCACCTCTAAGTCCAAGAACTGAGCATTCAAACAATGCTGATCGTTCAGTTCTCGGTCTTCACTGAGCAGAGAGCGGTGACTGTCAATCAATGGTTCTGAGCTTTGCCCATCCAGTGTTCACTGGAGCTCTGGGCTGTGTAGGGGGGTGGGAGCGGCTGGCTTAGGCTCTCACTATATGCTGAGAGGCTGAGCCAGCTACTGGTCAGGAATCTGGGTGGATCCTGACATTGTTGGGCCCCTCTCAGAGACTGGAAAGGATCTGGAATGTCAGCCAACAGCAGCCTTTAGCCCGGGTCACAGAAGTGCAAAAGTAAGTGCACTCCTGTGACCCACATGAGAAGTATGGTCAAACAAGCTTTGACCATACTTCTGTTTTAATAAAAAGTGCCAACAAAAAAGTTCTATCTTAACTGGTGCCATTACCATTATAAACCAGACAGTATTTAATTTGTTTACCCAAACAGCTTAGAAAATCTAATTTAAAGCTGACTGGCTGTGCTGCAGTTGAGACAAAGTTTGAAGTTTTTAATTCTCCCAAAGTGTTTACTATTCAGGCTAGTTTACCCTGGTTATCCAATTGGGCATTGCCAATGTAGCCAGGATCCGGCTATTGTTGCCTTCAATTCAGGGACAGTATCATAAACCAGATGTGACCAGAACTGTGTGACTGTGACAGAGTGAACCTGAAATAGGTGAAAGTAAGTAAGTTTATTAAAGTAAATGCATATAAATGTGAACACACCACCAATACAAACAAAGTGAACAAACTGAACAACCAAACAGTGATAATAAACCAACCAGCATATATAGCAAAAGGGAGTACCAAAATTGTAGTCAAGCCAGGCTAGGGTCATAAACAGATCAGCAGATGGGGGGCCAGGAGTAAACAGACAGGGAACAAGATGGAAGGAATCAGGCTGCAGGGCAAGGATCCAGGGATACAGGAACAGATACAAACAGGTTCGGGATACAGGATACAGGAATCAGGGTTCAGGTTCAGGATAACGGATAAACTGGCTGCAGGTCAGGGCACAAGGACAATACTAGGGCAAGAGGTAATGTCGGCCCCACAATGCCAGGAACCACCCACTGGTGGACACCAGTACTGCGGCCCAAAGATCACCAGCAGGGAACGGCTCTCCTGACAGTTCCAAACTGCCAGGAGACACCTGCTGGTGGACCTCAGTACTGCACGCCAAATGATAGATATTACCAGCGGAGGGAACCTTTCCTGACAGACAGTGTGCAGTGCTGTTGATGTGGAGCTGTCTCCCTCTAGTGTTGGCTTAGACTCCATGTTGTCATTTCCTAAAGGTAGAGCATAGAGCAAAGCATCGTGGGATGTGTACAGTGGTGTAACTAGAACCTTTAGGGCCCCGATGCAAGACACCATCAGACAGGGCCCTTTCCTCCAAGCCCGGTGGCGGAACGCCAGGGCCGGGTCGCAAGTGGGTGGCTGCATATAAAGAATCCGATTTCTCCATTTCCCCCTATTTTTCCTCCTGTTCCTCCCGTAGGCATTCAGCGGCTGCAGGAGGAAAATGGAGAGATTGGTTCACACATGCATGCACACACACATGCACACACATACACATAAACACACATACAAATAGTCTTTTAAAAAATGGCAGACCTTTACCTTATCTCTTCCTGGCAGGTACTGCACTGTAGGGGGAGACAAAGAGCACTGCACACACTGTGCTTTCACTTGCCACTCCTCCTATTGAGGTATACAGGGGGCCCATGTGACCTCAGCAACCCCTATACTTCCGCCACTGGATGGTTAGTTCAGAATGCTGGGGTTTCAGTTCTAGCAGGACTGACCTGAACTACAACTACCAGACTGCTGGGAAAGGATATAAAAGGCTGGTCTAGGCCTAGATCACTCTCTTGGGACCCCGGCCTGGAACTGCCAGCAGGAACTCTGTGCCTGTGTGTGCTGCGGCAGAGTCGCGGCCTGCACAAGAAAGAGATATCCTGCTCCTACCATGCTACCTGCACTTCAGATCCGGGTGGGACGCGGCTCGGTACGACGGAGGAAGGACACCATTCCCTTAGCCAGGACCCAGAGGAAGGTCCTGAAAAGCCATCACCATTTTCATTGCTACCAGCAGCTTCAGTGACAGAGTCGGTGAGCGGGCACCTGCCCATTTAGTCCTGTATACAGGCACCTGTGCTTTTGCTTACATCTCTGGCATCTGTAGTGCTACAGGATACAATACCATTAAATCATACACTGTGATCACTTGTGCTTAGGTTATACAGGAAGTGTCTGCATCCTCTAGTGATTAACAACATACCAGCTAAATTTGCTCTGCTTTACCATCCAGGATTATTTCATCTACCTTTCTTTAAGTGCTAGCTGAAGACCTGCTGGATTCCACGGAGTTACCTTTAACCTCTTTTATCCCTTCCCAATCTTCACAAGTGACTAATGTCGTTTGACTTAAGGGGTCTGGTTTCAGTTGGAACTCTGCTTAAAGGAGCCAGCCAAGTTATAAATACAACAGTTTTGCTGAATTTTTTGCCAGTTGCTTAGATATTAAGTGCCTGCGAGCTGAGGATACACAACGGGGTGGTCTGACATAGTCAACAAAGTGCCAGTCCCCCCTACCTTTCTGCTGCCTGTTCCCATAGGTTTCAATGACTGAAACAGGGTTTGATTGTATTTAACCACATTGTGTTTCTTTGCATTTTTGCCTTATTGACAGAAATCCTTATGGTATAATTGCACTGATTACTAGAGATTTGTAGCCTTAAGATAAGATATTCACATGACATACAATTTTATTTTATTCATTCCTTTGTGTCATTTTTGTCACAGTAAACAAAAACTAAACTGTTTCATCAGCATTGTGTACGTTTCTTATTACTGGTGTCAACGATTAAATAACAAATGAATCCAGGGTGTCAGAGATGTCGGAGGTCTTGCAGAGTCGGGGCAACCAGTGGGGTACAGATTCTTTCAGCGGCCCTCACGAGAGTAGCGCTACCCATACATAAACAATGCACATTTATGTAGGAAATTTCAAGGTGATCAGAGCTAACACTGAACAATAACATGACTAATACTGTCAATAAACAATGAAAACTGGTATAATAGAGAGTATTATCTTGTCCAAACATGAAACAGCTACATTACAAAGGACTAGTAATACCTCACAGTTTCCTGCGTTATATAATAGCACTATCTAGTGGCCAAAATTGGAATTGCAGGGGACTATCACCAGGAGAAATCGAATCTAGATGCAATGTATACAAAACAGTTAATAAAGTGAGAACTCCCAGCCTAATAATATTAAAGCCAAAACAGTCAGCATCAATATATGGGCTTAGCTGTGTAGTTAGGAAGTCCATTTATTGCAGGGCAAGGTTGGACGGGTTAGTTAGGGGATGCCACCTATCAAATTCAAAATGTGTATAGGACCCTGTTGCGGGGCCTTCCCAATAACTGGATACATTCCTGGTCATTATGCCATCAGCTAAAACCTTGTAAGTAATAGAGAATCATACTTCAGCATAAAAGTCATGGTAAACTGGAGCAATAGTACTATCTGTGGTAATGTCTCTCATCTTTTCAGTAGGTCTGGGATTGTCTGCCAGAGTAGGCATGGTAGGAAAATGAAGCTTTGCAGAATGGGGCACACAAATGCTCCAGTGCTCTTGGGATGTATACGATAAACTACATTTAACAATATAAATAGCATGCAGGTATAAGTGAAAGAACATAAGCTTGTTCAGGTGTGATTAAAAAAATGCATCTTTTTATTGTCAAGAACATGAAGTATAGCAGGTTATGCCATCAAGTACACAAAGCCTATTTCACACATCCATAGCTCCTAACTGTCCCTGATTTCAAGGGACTGTCCCTGATTTGGAACAAAGTCCCTCTGTCCCTCCTTTCTCCTCATTTGTCCCTCATTTTGGTCTGATCAAAAAGAGTTTCCCAGTGCTAAACCTTTCATCCAGTTTCTGCATTTGTAAATTTCAAAAGCCAGTTTAAAGGAATAGAAGTGGTTAAAAATGCACTTGTCTGTTTAACTAATCATTTTGTTTGTATAATTCGCCTTTAGGGCTCTTTCACACATACTTGTCTGTTTTCACGGACTCTGCTTGCTCAGCAGCGATCGCTCCGTTGATCCCCACTGAGCCGGCGAATGACAGATCCGTCTCAGCTCAACTGTGCAGGGACAGACGTGTCAGAGCCCCACTCTCCTCTATGAGGGATCGGATGAAAACGGATCCACCTGTCCATTTTCATCTGATTCGATCCGTCAGACTGATGGTAAATAGTTTCCATCTGTCTGGATTTAGTGGATCGGATCGGATGTCAGCGTACATGTCATCGCTGACATCCGTCGCTCCATAGAGGTTCATGCAGCGTCCGTTCAGGTCCGCCTGAAAAACTGACAGGCGGACCTGAACGGTCTGCATGTACGAAAGAGCCCTTAACCTCCCTGGCGGTTTTCCCGAGTGTGGCTCGGGGTTAAATTTCAGGACCATTATCGGTAACCCCACGCCACACTTGGGATTGCATTGCAGGATCCTGGAAGAGGTTACTTACCTTGTCCCCAGGATCCTGCGACGTCCCCCCGCTGTGTCCGCGGGCTCTGTCTTTCTCCCGAAGCCTCTCTGTGCCGGGCTCCGTTCCCTGCGAGCGTTGCGACGCACAGGGGCGGAGCCTGGCGGCAAATTCAAAAAAGTGAAAATTCATAACACATACAGTACACTGTAATCTTACAGATTACATTACTGTATGAAATTATTTCACATCCCTTTTGTCCCTAATGCTTTGTCCAATGCCCTGCATGCAGTTTTATGTGATATATACTGTTCTTTCTGCCTGGAAACTGGAGATTGTCCATAGCAACCAAAAAAGTGTCCCTTTATGTCAAAAGTGGTTTTAGACCAGCTAGAAAACAGTGATAGTAAATTAGAACACTTGCAGAATTGAGCGATAGTGAATTGTGGGGAAATTAATTTTATTATTATTTTTTATAATTATTTATATTTATTTATTATATTATAATTTATTATTTTGTGTTTCAAACTTCATCATACCCGGGATGTCTACTAGACTCTTGTTTGGACAGATTTAAGTTTGTTATTGCTAAGAATTACAGGCCTACAATATAAAACGCCAAATTTCTATACAAAATAATTGTACCGCTTTGAGATGCAGAAATCTAACATAATCATACCGCCAGGGAGGCTACGGGGGCGTGTAATGGGGTGTGTCCTATGCTTACATACTTTTACTAATAGGTGTCCCTTGTTCCCATCTCAAAAAGTTGGGAGGTATGTGTATCTTACGTTTAACTTTTAAAACTCTTTGCTTCATTGAAAAGTCTGAGAATATAGATGTATAATTAAAAATAAATA
Organism: Lithobates clamitans; assembly: GCA_037952925.1. Lineage (NCBI taxonomy): Eukaryota > Metazoa > Chordata > Amphibia > Anura > Ranidae > Lithobates > Lithobates clamitans. Next base: position 360,683 of record JBBGZY010000790.1, read on the forward strand.
AAGAACTGCGCTACATGCATAAATAATAAAAACATAAAATAGGTGAATCGTGAAAGACAAAATTTGAAAAAATCCTGCTGCTAAACACTAAAACCTGGATATAAGGCAAAGACCAAGTACATAATAATCAGTGTAGCGCTGGACATAAAAAACAAATGAAAAAAACAATGTGACTAGTGACCAAAAGATATTGTACACAATCTCTAATATTGCTAGATACCCATTGAATAAGATATCCTCAGTGAAGAAAAATGTATGTATAATAAATAGTGCAGCATTAAACTAATAATACAATGCCAAAATATATAATATAAACACACATAGATTACTCATCTAGGGCTTATATCTACATATAATAAATGGTGAAAATCTTATGAGTGATGTTCCTTATTAGTGTGGGTCCATACCCAAAATGATATATACAAGCAAATTGTTATGTGAAAAATTAAAATTAAAAATGTGAAATAAAAGTTCAAAAAGTGTCCCAGATAACAATGTGTTAATTCCAAAGAAATCCAGAAAAGATGTTTTTGCAGGGTTCGGGATTACTTGATCCACCTCTCGTGCAGCCCACCACCAAATGGCAAAATTGAAGGCTTACCAAAAAGCCTGCGACCGCCCTTATTCAGGGGGGTCAAAACAGGCTTAGTAGTGGAAATATCCAAGGATGATGGACCCTCCGAACTCCCTCTCTCTTCATCAGACAGGCAGCCCACAGCAACGGGGACCCCGATGTGGAAGTATGCTCCCAGGAATTCCTTCAATATTCCTTCTCAGAAAGGCCAGGTACAGGTAAGCCACAGATCCCAAGAGAAAAAAATAGAACAGGACTCCAATAGTGTAGATTGAAAAAAAGGGGGGTGATTTATTTAAGCTAGAGTGCATTAGAGCACTTGCAGCAAAATGACAGTAAAAAGAAAAACTCCTTAGCATTTTAAAAGTAACTCGCGCATGCGCGATGCGCATCAACGTTGTGACCCTACGGCCGTTTCGTCACGACTGACGTCATCAGGGGTACCTGATGACGCAAGTGCTCTAATGCACTCTAGCTTAAATAAATCACCCCCCTTTTTTTCAATCTACACTATTGGAGTCCTGTTCTATTTTTTCTCTTGGGATCTGTGGCTTACCTGTACCTGGCCTTTCTGAAAAGGAATATTGAAGGAATTCCTGGGAGGATACTTCCACATCGGGGTCCCCGTTGCTGTGGGCTGCCTGTCTGATGAAGAGAGAGGGAGTTTGGAGGGTCCATCATCCTTGGATATTTCCACTACTAAGTCTGTTTTGACCCCCCTGAATAAGGGCGGTCGCAGGCTTTTTGGTAAGCCTTCAATTTTACCATTTGGTGGTGGGCTGCACGAGAGGTGGATCAAGTAATCCCGAACCCTGCAAAAACATATTTTCTGGATTTCTTTGGAATTAACGCATTGTTATCTGGGACACTTTTTGAACTTTTATTTCACATTTTTAATTTTAATTTTTCACATAACAATTTGCTTGTATATATCATTTTGGGTATGGACCCACACTAATAAGGAACATCACCCATAAGATTTTCACCATTTATTATATGTAGATATAAGCCCTAGATGAGTAATCTATGTGTGTTTATATTATATATTTTGGCATTGTATTATTAGTTTAATGCTGCACTATTTATTATACATACATTTTTCTTCACTGAGGATATCTTATTCAATGGGTATCTAGCAATATTAGAGATTGTGTACAATATCTTTTGGTCACTAGTCACATTGATTATTTGTTTTTTATGTCCAGCGCTACACTGATTATTATGTATATAGATGTATAATTGGCAGTGCCTCCACTCCAGCGTATGTAGAGATGATCCCTTTCTAGGACAACTCCCCCAAAATAACTGACAGCAGTAGTACTAATACACCCAGCATAGATTTTTTAAGAGTAAAGATAAGCAAACATACCAGCAGGTGATTAGTGTAACTTTATATATGATAAAGTGATGGCATTACATACAACCAAGGCAATAACAGGAAAAATGTACATATGTCTTAGAAGAACAGTGAATATACAGTATGTATCTATATATCTGGATATATAACTAATGGCCTTTAACATCAATACCTCCAATTAAGCACTGTGACACAGTTCATTTGCAGGGGCCCCTGATGAGCTGACTTGCAAGGCGTAACACAATCCAGCTTGAGAGGACAAACGCTGATACATCTGTGGTGTGGTGGCTTCCTGGGGATGCTTGTACAGACGAGCACAACGATGGTGAAGAAGTCTGCAACATGCCAGCTGCAAGGCAAATCAGGCCTATCTAGCCTATCTCTTGGTCCCTAACCTGACTATAGGAAATCAATGCGACCAGACCTCTACCCTGAGCTGTTTACCATTCCCTAGGCTAATACTAGCTAGGAACCCCTCACACCAAAAAGGGACACTGTTGCTTTAAATAATGAAGTGGTAGATATACAATTCAACACAAACCAGTCACTTGATAGGTTATAATCCAATGAGCTTTGCTCTCATACACTTGACAATAGCCCAAGTATATTGCATTATGCAAATAGAAAGTTTCAGTGAATCAGAGAAGCCTCTAACAGATATCTCTGATTCCCACACACGAGTGCTCACACAGGAGTGACAGTAATATAATAAACAGTGAGCTACACAGTGCAGTAACACTTGCCTATTGTCCCTTTTCAGTCTGGATGGATACAGCACAAAATCAACCTGCAGCACCTCTGGCTTGCACAGCATGTGGCTGGCCACACTCCCCTTCATTTCCTGTAAGACATCCATATATATAACTTTGAGAGGTTTCCTGACCCTTAAGCAGGAACAGGAAACAACCTCTTAACAGGAAGATTCTGTTTGTAACAAGAACTCTATGGTAGTTACCAGGCTTGAATATAAACAACCTCACAGACAGTGTACAAAAGAACACTTCCCTACATAGAGATAGTTAAATTTATGTGCTATATAGTCCACTTCTGCCTGACTTTTCTCTAAATGAGGTCTCGATCCTTGTAATTTAACATCCTGGCTGGAATGGTCTTGGTGGTGCACCTGGGGAAGGTAACCAGGATGGAACTCCGTGTGATTGTTCCACTGCAAAAGCAGAAAAATTGCAGGTTATCCTCCTCAGCCTTTTCAGGAAGGCCAATAATTTTGATGTTGTGTAATAAAGTGGAACTTTAGCCTATGGAAATAAAATTGGTGGACAGGCAGGATTTGTATCTTCTGCAACAAAGTTACTTACCTGCCTATCCATTCTTGAACAGTGAGCCACACACGTGTAGCTCAATGTACAAATTTAGCAATGTGCTGAATCTGACTAAACTCCTGTGCCTGTGTGGGAGTGACATCATCCCCACCCGGCCAATGACAATGGGCGGCGATTGAGACCCGGAAGCTGGTTGCCCGAAGATGTCAGCGGTTAAGAGGGGAATTTGAGGACGTTGCATCACTGGAGCTGAGGTGAGTATTGTTCTGCTTTAAGCAGTTTTCTAAATTAGGGGTCTCCAAACTTTTTAATAAGAGGGCCACATGGTACATTTTATAGGTATCCAGGGGACGGAAAAAAAAATTGTATAAATGAATGTAAAATGTATTGTATGAATAAGCCCCCCCTTACATCCACAAGTGCTTAGCAGAGCCTCCCATTACATTTACGAGTGCCCAGCAGAGTCTCTCCTTACATCTACAAGTGCCCATCAGAGTCCCCCTTACATCCAAGAGTGCCCAGCAGAGTCCCCATTTACATTCAGGAGTGTCCATCAGAGTCCCCCCTTTCAAGAGGCAGAGTATCAGGGCTGAAGCTGGGAGGTGGAGCTGGTCTGAACAGAGAAAAACCATCCTCCTGTAAGTGCTTGGGGAGGGACATTCAAGCCCTTGGTTACTAGGATGGTCTTAGCAACCAAGCACATTGGAGGGAGGGGATCTGCACTCTGGGCTGGGGGGGAGAGACACAGCTGAGCTGGCTGGCAGTGGGTGAAGTTACACAGACAGGGTTGCTGCGGGATGGGAAAAATCATGAAGTGGCCAGGATGTGGTCCATGGGCCAAAGTTTGGAGACACCTTGTTCTAAATCATCTGCCTTTTGAAGCCAGAAGTCTACCTTCTTTTCCATGGTAGATAGGTTGCATGGAACAGGAAAGAAGGTACCTCCTATGGAAGAGGGTCTATTCACAGTTTTAGCTACTTTCTCTTGCATATTATTTATCTTGCCTCAGAAGACCTGTGACAGACTACACCCAATCCCCCCTTCCCCCCTCCGACTTGGGTATTTCCTCCAAGTTGCTTCCCAAGCTCTGGAACACAAGGCAAGTGACTATATATGTAGCTACCTCAAAGAATTTGCATATTCAGGCGGGTCGATCGTGTCTGCAATTATCTGGGTGATCACCTCTTGGGGAGAGAGTGGTGCTCTAGAGTGCCAGACGCCACTGGATCTCTCGCTGGACCTCGGACATCCTCTTCTGTAGTTGGTCGCTGGCCTGGTCACTCTCCATCAGCTCAGCAATTAAAATGGCCTTTTACTTAGGGTTAGGATCGCTGGAGCTCTGTCCCCTTGATTCCAGCAAATCCTTGAGTGTGCTTCGCTTAAGGCTGGAGTAGCGAAGCTCCATCAGACAAGGTCCCAGTGGTGGTTTTGATGTTCCAGGCACAAGGAAGCATTCCACTGCTGCCACCAAATGTGACGGACTCCCCGACTGGGGTATCTCTGCCAAGAAGCTGCTTCCCAAGCTCTGGAACACGAGGCATGTGACTATAGCTATAGCTACCTCAAAGAACTAGACAGCACCAGTTTTTGAGGTATAGAAGAAGAACTGCTTTATTAGAGAAACGCACTGAATTTATATAGAAAGCCATTAGATAAGAGCTAATCACATTATCACAGACAATAGCCACCTCAGACAGTCCGGCGCCCCCCCCCCCCCCCCATAGGAATACATTAAACATAGGGAGCCAAAAGTAAATTAGTGACTAGCTCCTTCTGGATAACTTGAAAACACAGTAAAACACAAAGTTCCCCAGGCAATGGTTCTCCTGCAGCCCCAATTCAGTGACAAGCATTGTATCAACCATTGGGCTTGGTAACACTCTATAACTGCACCTCAACAACAGCTTTAGCATTTGTGGCGTGTTAGTGAAGCATTTATAAAATTTGAGCTCGGCACTGGGGGAGAGGCAGTGGAGGTTGCTGTATCCCAGAATGCACTGGGCATTAATAGAGAACTAGGACACAGCAGCATCAGCCTCTTCCTGTTTGTACAAAGCAGCCATATGGTAACACCATTTGCTTCTGTGTGCAAGCAATCAAGCATCAAGCTAGCCAGCAATACTGTCAGTGCCAGTGGTGGCTGGTGAAGTTTTAGGATTTTTTGGCCCCACCCATTATAGAACCCACCCACTCCGTCCCCTGTATTCCACCCATAGTGTCAGGAGTATACAGCTCAGCATCACAGGACAGAGTATACAGCCCTAGCATCACAGGACAGGAGTATACAGCCCTAGCATCACAGGACAGAGTATACAGCTCAGCCTCACAGATCAGGGTATACAGCTTAGCCTCACAGATCAGGGTATACAGCTCAGCCTCACAGATCAGAGTATACAGCTCAGCCTCACAGATCAGGGTATATAGCTCAGCCTCACAGATCAGGGTATATAGCTCAGCCTCACAGATCAGGGTATATAGCTCAGCCTCACAGATCAGGGTATATAGCTCAGCATTACAGATCAGGGTATATAGCTCAGCCTCACAGATCAGGGTATATAGCTCAGCATTACAGATCAAGGTATATAGCTCAGCCTCACAGATCAGGTATGCAGCTATACATCATCTGTCCTGTATACAGCTAGCTATATACACCCACCTTCCTTCCTGTATATAGAGACCTTCCTCCATCATCACTGACTGCAGATATACACCATCTGTCCTGTATACAGCTATGTATACAGTAACAGGACATGCTGGTAGGTTAATTGGATCCTGTCTAAATTGAACCTAGTATGTATATGAATGTGTGTTATGGACCTTAGGTTGTAAGCTCCTTGAGGGTAGGGACTAGGGATGAGCCGAACACCCCCGGTTCGGTTCACAACAGAACCTGCGAACGGACCGAAAGTTTGCGCAAACTTTAGAACCCCATTAAAGTCTATGGGACTCGAACGTTTGAAATCAAAAGTGCTAATTTTAAAGGCTAAAATGCAAGTCATTGTCCTAAAAAGGGTTTGGGGATCTGGGTCCTGCCCCAGGGGACATGTATCAATGCAAAAAAAAGTTTTAAAAACAGAAGTTTTTTCGGGAGCAGTGATTTTAACGATGCTTAAAGTGAAAAAACAATGTGAAATATTCCTTTAAATATCGTACCGGGGGTGTCTATTGTATGCCTGTAAAGTGGCGTGTGTTTCCCCTGCTTAGAACAGTCCCTGCACAAAATGACATTTTTAAAGGAATAAAAGTCATTTAAAACTGTTGCGGCTTTAATGTAATGTCGGGTCCCGGGTCCCCCCCCCCAGTCCATTACCAGGCCCTTTGGGTCTTGTATGGATATAAAGGGGAATCCCGCACCTAAATTAAAAAAAGGAAAGGCGTGGGGCCCCCAGGCCCTATATACTCTAGCAGTATACAGGCAGTGCAAACAAGACAAGGACTGCAGATTTGTTGTTAAGTAGATTCTGTCATTTTGAACTGGTACATTTTTAAAGTGTAGCTCCAGCCAAAAAATCTATTTTTAAGCTTTTTGGAAAACATAGGGAAGGGTTATCACCACTGTAACATTTGTTTTGCTGTCTGTGCACCTCTTCAGAAGATTTCACCTCACTTTCTGTCCCAATGACAAATGTTTTTTTGAAAATTTGGAGTTTTACTGAAACAAGGATTGGTGATAAAGCATCAGTGAAGAGGAGACACGTTTTTCCCATATTAACTCTTACAGGAGAGAATTTCCCTTCCTAGGGGCAGATTTCATCTGACTTCCTGTTGTCTCCTTCCGTTTGCAAGTAGGAGTCGTTTGTAAGTTGGATGTTTGAAAGTAGGGGCCTGCCCTATATACTCTTCAGAAATTGGGGCCTTAGGTGTTGGTGTTGCCACAACACTGTAAGCCCTCACAGTTACTCTTGGTGCTCGCAGGAATGGGCCCTGCTGTGAAATATTAGATCAAGAATTGTAATTACATGTCCCTGTTGAATAGGGGCAGAAAAATTTGGCTTTAGGGTGTTCCATCCTCAAGACCCAGTAACCCAGAGGATTTTCGGTGGGAAAGGTGTCCGAGACTGATCTAGCCCCTAGGTAATCCTGCACCATGTGAATCAGATGCTGGCTATGGTTGCTGGAACCGGTCAGACCTTGGGGCTGCAGACTAAAAAATTGTCTGAACGCATCGTTCAGACGGCCACCTTCTCCACTGCTCCTTCTGTGACTGACTGAAGCTTCAGCAACATGTTGTCCAGGAGGACCAGGAAATTGTAACCTCCCAGGCTCTGGAAACGTGTTGCACAAACCTTTCTGCAAGATGTTTTCTTTCTCCGAAGATGTTTCATCCTCTGCTCCCTCTGCGATGGCAAGATAAGGTCCGCAACCTTACCCTTGTAACGTGGATTAAGGAGGGTTGCCAGCCAGTAATCATCCCTCCCATTGATACCACGAATACGAGGATCCTTCCGCAGGCTTTGCAGGATCAGGGAGGCCATGCAGCGTAGGTTTGCTGAGGCATTCGGTCCAGAGTCCTCTGGGTCACTAAGGACGACATGATCCGCAGCCACCTCCTCCCAGCCACGTACAATTCCATGGGTTTCTTTGGACTGTAAATGATCCCTTGAAGACTGCTGTTGATGCTGAGTGCCAGGCTCCACCTCCATGCTGACACAATCCTCCTCCTCCTCTTGTGTGATCGGCAGGCACGCAGGAACACTGTCTGGATAAAGGGGGCCTTGAGAGGTAAGGAAGTCCTCCTCTTTCTCCCTCTGTTCTGCCTCAAGTGCCCTGTCCATTAGTCCATGCAGCATGTGCTCCAACAGGTGGACAAGAGAAACAGTGTCACTGATGCATGCACTGTCACTGCTCACCAGCCTCCTCAAATGGTGACAGGACAGTGCATTCATCCCTGATCATAGCCCACTGGCGTGGGGAAAAAAAACAAGGTCCCCTGACCCTGTCCTGGTGCCATAGTCGCAAAGGTACTCATTGATGGCCCTCTGCTGCGTGTGCAGCTGCTGCAGCATGGCCAATGTTGAGTTCCACCTGGTGGGTATGTCACACATTAGGTGGTTCTTAGGGCAGGTTAAATTCCTTTTGGAGGTCAGCCAGCCGAGCACTGGCATTATATGACCTATGGAAATGCACACAGACTTTCCTGGCCTGCCTCAGGACATCCTGTAAGCCCGGTTACCTGCCTAAGAACCGCTGCACCACCAAGTTAAGGACGTGAGCCAAACAGGGCACATGGGTCAGTTGTCTCTGTTGGAGGGCGGAAAGGAGGTTGGTGCCATTGTTGCAAACCACCATACCTGGTTTAAGCTGGCGTGGCGTCAACCACTTCTGAACCTGCCCCTGCAGAGCTGACAGAATCTCTGCCCCAGTGTGGCTCCTGTCCCCCAAGCACACCAGCTCAAGCTCCGCATGGCATCTTTTTACCTGCGTGCTTGCGTAGCCCCTTGAACGCCTACGGAGCCCTGTTGGTTCCGAGGACAAATAAGCACAGGAAGAGGCCATGGAGGAAGAAGAAGAGGAGGGGGTGGAGGAGAGAGGTGTGGCAGAATCACAACTAGTAGAATTTTGGAGGCGTGGTGGCGGAACAACCTCCAACACTACTGCACCCTGTTCTGCATCCTTCCCAGCTGCCAGAAGAGTCACACAGTGCACGGTAAAAGTTAGGTAACGTCCCTGTCCATGCCTGCTGGACCATGAGTCAGCGGTAATATGCACCTTACCGCTGTCCACCGCGGCCAAGACATTGCCTTCCACATGCCGGTAGAGAGCCGGAATCACCTTCGGTGAGAAAAAGTGGCGTTTGGGAACCTGCCACTGAGGAACCGCACATTCCACAAACTCACGGAAGGGGGCAGAGTCTACCAACTGAAAAGGCAGCAGTTGAAGTGCTAGCAATTTAGCCAAGCTAGCATTCAACCGCATGTGAATGGCTGGGAGTGAACTTCTTCCGGTGGTGCAGCAGCTGGGGCAGGGAAATTTGCCTGGTACAATCTGACATCGGTGTACCGATAGCAGATTGCCCGCAAGTACTTGGCTGTGACACACCTAATTCTACACCTTCATTCCTCTCAGTGCAGGTTTCAGAGAGGACTGAAGGTATAGTGGGGTTGGAGATCCCAGCTGATGAGGAGCAAGGAGAGGTCCGCTTTGTTCTTTGGTGCGGGTCTTTTAGGTACGCTTGCCAACGAACTGCATGGCAGGTCGACATATGTTTTGGCCACGTGAGATACGCTTGAGACATATGTTGCAAATAGCAGCTGTGGGATCTGATGCACTTGTCTCAAAAAAGGCCCACACCAAAGAACTTTTGGAATAACGCGCAGAGCCAGCAGCGCCCTGCACATGCGGAGCTCTGTGGTGTGATGCAGTTGGTGTGCTGCCCTTAAGCTGGCCCCTGGAGGGCATCCTGCCTTGTTGGAGATGTGCCTCCTCCTCCTCCTCTCTATCTGGCACCCACGTGGAGTCAGTGACTTCATCATCCCCTCCCTCCTCATCACTGGAGCAAACCTGGCAGTATGCTGCAGCTGGGGGAACATGACTGCCAGATTGCTGTCCTTCTTGGGCACCCCCTCTCTCTGGGCTCACGTTACTGCCTTTCTCTAGCTGGGAACCATCATCGGAGCTCTCAAAACGCTGGGCATCCTCCTGGAGCATGTACCCAACACTGTGGTCAAACAGTTCGGTGGACTCCTCAGGAGGACATGGTGGGGCTAGAGAAGGAGTGACTGATGCCATTTAGCCGAGGGAAGAGGCTGCGTTGGCAGCTGCTTTGCCAGACAAAGTACCCTGAGCCTGGGTGAGAGAGGATGAGGAGGAGGATGAGGACGGCTTGGTCATCCACTCTACCAAGTCTTCCGCATGTTGCGGCTCAACACAGCCAGCTGCCCAAAAAAAGGGCAAGCGTGTCCCACGGCCACGTGCTGATGAGGATGCACCGTCTCCACGACCAGCACTGTTGCCTCTAGACACAGAGCCTGCTTGCCCTCTTTTATTGGCTTGTGACTGTCTGCCTCTCCTTGTTGGCCTTCCAGACATACTAATGGCCTGCAGTGAGATGTAGCTGCACAAAGCTGGGATGTATATATATGCTGATACTGCAGCTACAGAATCAACTGCCTGCCTGTAGTATTATTAGTATGAGAACACCAGCAATTGTCTTCAGGTAGCTTTAGGTGCACACTGTGCAGAGGACACGGTACACTAACTGTAAATACTGCAACTGCCTGCCTGTGGTATTAATAGAATCAGAACAACAGCGATTGTCTTCAGGTAGCTTTAGGTGCACACTGTGCAGAGGACACAGTACACTAACTGTAAATACTGCAGCTGCCTGCCTGTGGTACTAATAGGATCAGAAGAACACCACCAATTTTCTTCAGGTAGCTTTGGGTGCACACTGTGCAGAGGACACATTACACTAATGCCCCGTACACACGGTCGGATTTTCCGACGGAAAATGTGCGATCGGAGCGCGTTGTCGGAAAATCCGACCGTGTGTAGGCTCCATCGGACTTTTTCCATCGGATTTTCCGACACACAAAGTTTGAAAGCATGCTATAAAATTTTCCGACAACAAAATCCGATCCTTTAAATTCCGAACGTGTGTAGACAAATCCGACGGACAAAGTGCTACGCATGCTCAGAATAAATTAAGAGACGAAAGCAATTGGCTATTGCCCTGTTTATAGTCCCGACATACGTGTTTTACGTCACCGCGTTCAGAACGATCGGATTTTCTGACAACTTTGTGCGACCGTGTGTATGCAAGACAAGTTTGAGCCAAGATCCGCCGGAAAAAATCCATGGATTATGTTGTTGGAATGTCCGATCAATGTCCGATCGTGTGTACGGGGCATTACTGTAAATACTACAGCTGCCTGCCTGTGGTATTAATAGGATCGGAAGAACAGCAATTGTCTTCAGGTAGCTTTAGGTGCACACTGTGCAGAGGACACAGTACACTAACTGTAAATACTGCAGCTGCCTGCCTGTGGTACTAATATGCCCTGTACACACGGTCGGATTTTCAGACGGAAAATGTGTGATAGGACCTTGTTGTCGGAAATTCCAACCATGTGTGGGCTCCATCACACGTTTTCCATTGGAATTTCCGACACACAAAGTTTGAGAGCTTGCTATAAAATTTTCCGACAACGAAATCCGTTGTCGGAAATTCCGATTGTGTGTACACAAATCCGACGCACAAAGTGCCATGCATGCTCAGAATAAATTAAGAGACGAAAGCTATTGGCTACTGCCCCGTTTATAGTCCCGACGTACGTGTTTTACGTCACCGCGTTTAGAACGATCGGATTTTCCAACAACTTTGTGTGACCGTGTGTATGCAAGACAAGTTTGAGCCAACATCCGTCGGAAAAAATCCATGGATTTTGTTGTCAGAATGTCCGATCAATGTCCAACCATGTGTACAGGGCATTAGGATCAGAAGAACACCAATTTTCTTCAGGTAGCTTTAGATGCACACTGTGCAGAGGACACAGTACACTAACTGTAAATACTGCAGCTGCCTGCCTGTGGTATTAATAGAATCAGAACAACAGCAATTGTCTTCAGGTAGCTTCAGGTGCACACTGTGCAGAGGACGCAGTACACTAACTGTAAATACTGCAGCTGCCTGCCTGTGGTACTAATATGCCCTGTACACACGGTCGGATTTTCAGACGGAAAATGTGTGATAGGACCTTGTTGTCGGAAATTCCAACCATGTGTGGGCTCCATCACACGTTTTCCATTGGAATTTCCGACACACAAAGTTTGAGAGCTTGCTATAAAATTTTCCGACAACGAAATCCGTTGTCGGAAATTCCGATTGTGTGTACACAAATCCGACGCACAAAGTGCCATGCATGCTCAGAATAAATTAAGAGACGAAAGCTATTGGCTACTGCCCCGTTTATAGTCCCGACGCACGTGTTTTACGTCACCGCGTTTAGAACGATCGGATTTTCCAACAACTTTGTGTGACCGTGTGTATGCAAGACAAGTTTGAGCCAACATCCGTCGGAAAAAAATCCATGGATTTTGTTGTCAGAATGTCCGATCAATGTCCGACCATGTGTACAGGGCATTAGGATCAGAAGAACACCAATTTTCTTCAGGTAGCTTTAGATGAACACTGTGCAGAGGACACAGTACACTAACTGTAAATACTGCAGCTGCCTGCCTGTGGTATTAATAAGGATCAGAACAACAGCAATTGTCTTCAGGTAGCTTCAGGTGCACACTGTGCAGAGGACGCTCTACACTAACTGTAAATACTGCAGCTGCCTGCCTGTGGTACTAATAGGATCAGAAGAACACCAGCAATTTTATTCAGTTAGCTTTAAGTGCTCATCATTGTAAAATACACCCATCATCGCGATCCCCATATTATACACCCATCATCACTATCCTTATCCCCATATTATACACCCGTCATCATCATACTCCTCATCATTGTATAATACACCCATCATCGTCATCCCATATTATACACCCACAATCACTATCCTCATCCACATATTATACACCAGTCATCATCATCATAGTATAATACACCCATTATCATCATCCCCATATTATACACCTATCATCACTATCCTTATCCCCATATTATACACCCCTCATCATCATCATACTCATCATTGTGTAATACACCCATCATCGTCATCCTCATATTATACACCCATCATCACTATCCTTATCCCCACATTATACACCAGTCATCATCATCCTCATCATTGTATAATACCACCATCATTGTCATCCCCATATTATACACCCATCATCATCAAACCCATATTATACACCGGCATCACTATCCTCATCTCCATATAATACAGCCGTCATCGTCATCCTCATCCTTGTATAATACACCCATCATTGTCATCCTTGTACAATACACCCATCCTCATCCTTGTATAATACAGCCGTCATCCTCATCCTTGTATAATACACCCATCTCATCATTGTATAATACACCGTCATCATCATCCTCATCCTTGTACAATACACCCGTCATCGCTATCCTCATCCTTGTATATTACACCCATCCTCATCCTTGTATAATACACCCATCCTCATCATCCTTATGCTTGTATAATGCACCCATCCTCATCATCCTCATCCTTGTATAATATACCCATCCTCATCATTCTATAATACACCTATTATCATCATCATCTTCTTCCTTGCAATACACCCGGGTTCAACAGTTGAATTCTAAAATAGTGGATACTTCTAATCTAGAAGCATGGAGCACCAGCCCTGGTTTTCTGAGATGATCCTTCTCCTTTAGCCTGGATTCACACTGATGCAATGCGGGAATCAGTGCGATTCCAGCGCCAGTTCCTGTATCGCATCTCTCCTGCAGGCAGTTCACACCGCCCTCTGCGAACCGCTGCAGGTGTCATTACAATGTTAATGACACCCCCAGATCGGTTCACAGATCGCCGTGTGAACTGTGAACTTGCAAAAAAATCGAATCGCATAGGTGGGAACACCCATGCGATCTGATTTCAGTGTGGGGGAAAACAAGTCCCTGCACTTTTTTTCCTGTGAATCTAATGTGAGTTCAGCTATACAACTGTATGGCTGAACTCGCATCTCACAGACATCGCATGTGATTCGCACCGCAGTGCGGGTGCAAATCACATGCCATGTCTTAGATCGCAGTAGCCTGAACCTGGGCTCATTCCCTACCTCCAGTAGGTAATAAGAGAAACCAAAACAAATGCAGGGAGTAAAGGGTTAACCTCCTCACCTGATAACAGAACATTCACTGCACACTCAGGTTCAGACTTATTTATTGCTGGGACAGTATTACTGTAACTGGAGACAAGTTTAACAAACAGTGAGATAGCTGAAGATAGCAGCTCCTGGATGGGCAACCTGTCACAGGGGAAGATCTGTGTCTCTCCTGCAATAAATAAGGCTGAGCCTAGTGTGCAGGGAGCTGTTATCACATGAGTGAGTGAAAGGTTTACTTCCCTGAATTTACTTGTTACTGAGAGGATGAGCTGCTCCAACTCTGTCCCTCATTCCCTGCATCTATAAGGCCCCTTTCACACTGGGGTGGGGGCGGCGTCAGCGGTAAAACGTCGCTATTGTTAGCGGCGCCTTACCGTCGGTATTCGGCCGCTAACGGGGCGGTTTTACCCCACGCTAGCGGCCGAGAAAGGGTTAAAAACCACGGGGCTTTCACATTGGAGAGACAGCAGCGGCTGTTTTGGGTCGGTTTGAAGGCGCTATTATTAGCACAATAGCGCCTGCAAACTGCCCCAGTGTGAAAGGGGTCTAAGAGAAACAAAAAATGCAGCGCTCAATGGGACCAGCAATAAAAAATGTTGAATGAGGTACATAGTCCAGTTCATTTAATGGATGCACATAGAAATTAAAAACAACAACAGCTGGCAATGAGAAAATAAATAAAACTAGAAAAGGTACAATTTCTGGGGAAATTGTGAAAGTGTTCTTGCCTCTACAACTGGAGTGGGCGGAGTAACTGGGTGGGGTGGAGTGGCTTGAGTAACTGTGAAAAGTGTTAAAAAGCTTAATATTTTAAAAAGTATAAATAGTAGTAAAAAAGTTCCATCATTCGCTGAAAGAGCTGAACATTTTTTTCAAAAGTAATTTTTTTTTTCAAAAATGAATTTTTTTTAATCAAAAATGATTTTTTTTTCTTCAAAAATGATTTTTTTTTTCAAAAGTAATTTTTTTTTTCAAAGGTGTTTCCTAGCAACGCTCATGCCCTGTTTATGCTTCCCAAATACTGCTTCATCAAAACTGCCCCATCAGAATTACCCCATCAAAACTGCCCCATCATATTCCTCTATTATAAATCAGTACATGGTGTGTCTGTCCCCTCCCCCG
This sequence comes from Lithobates clamitans, assembly GCA_037952925.1. Taxonomy (NCBI): domain Eukaryota; kingdom Metazoa; phylum Chordata; class Amphibia; order Anura; family Ranidae; genus Lithobates; species Lithobates clamitans. Next base: position 375,759 of record JBBGZY010000790.1, read on the forward strand.
GGCTCTGTAATCAGCTGAGATGCTCCAGCCACCTTCCCCCCTGTGTATAACAGAAGCTTTGGTAACCATGGCAACAAAACAAACACTAACAGTAGACTCTGATTAATGGCTAAAATTTCCTGAAATGACCTCTAAACAAATGGCCGTATTTTAAAAAACTATACATCCTACAGCGAAGATCTTTATATTGTGAGAATCACAAGACCCAGACCTAGATTTTGATGTATAGTATGTCTCTGAAATATTAAAAATGAAGGCACAGTCGCAGTTTAGAAATTGCCCTTCAAATTTGGAGGGGGCTAGAGTGTAGTTTCAATGAATGTCAATGGACGGCGTGAGTTGCAAACAAATGGTCATATTGTGAAAACTATCAGGACTATGGCTTAGCCGTGGACATGTTTAGTGGCAGCAGGGATAGCTGAACGTTTTGATATAAGATTTGTGTAGGGGGGCTTGAAAATGAGGGAGTGGCGTCAGTTTAGAAATCATGTTCTGATTTTCCAGCTTTTGTCATCTCCCACTCTAGTTTCCCCATTCATTCCTATGGGACCAATTTCGCCGCAAAAACGACGATATTTCGTGAACCATTCGGCGAAACGTTCCACAAAGTAATAGCACACCATTCGGGAACAATCCGCACGTTTCGGTATATTACTTGTCTATGTAGTGTAAAAACTGTGGGAGGAGTTAGGGTGGTAAATTTGGCTATAATAATAAGAACTAGAAAAGGTACAATTTCTGGGGAAATTGTGAAAGTGTTCTTGCCTCTACAACTGGAGTGGGCGGAGTAACTGGGTGGAGTGGGCGGAGTAACTGTGAAAAGTGTTAAAAAGCTTAATATTTTAAAAAGTATAAATAGTAGTAAAACAGTTGAAGTCCCATCATTAGCTGAAAGAGCTGAACTTTTTTTTCAAAAATGATTTTTTTTTCAAAAATGATTTTTTTTTAATGATTTTTTTTTTCAAAAATGATTTTTTTTTATTTTTTCAAAAATATTTATTTTTTCAAAAATAATTTTTTTTTCTTTTTTTTTTTCAAAAAATTTTTTTTTCAAAAATAATTTAAAAAAAAATATATATATTTTTTTTCAAAAATTTTTTTTTTCAAAAATTTTTTTTTTCTTCAAAATAATTTTTTTTTTTCAAAAAATTTTTTTTCTTCAAAATAATTTTTTTTTTTCAAAAATAATTTTTTCTTTTTTCAAAAATATTTTTTTTTCTCAATAATATTTTTTTTTTTCAAAAATGAATTTTTTTTTTTTTTCAAAAATATTTTTTTTTTCATGGGGCGGTCATAATGTTTTGGCTGATCATGGGGTGGTCATAATGTTTTGGCTAATCAGGGGGTTGTCAGCTTTTGTCACCTTCCACTCTAGTTTTGAACATTTCGCCATTCATTCCTATGGGACCAATTTCGCCGCAAAAACTACGATATTTCGTGAACCACAAAGTAATAGCACACCAATCGGGAACAATCCGCTCGTTTCGGTATATTACTTGTCTCTGTAGTGTAAAAACTGTGGGAGGAGTCTACAAGCATTATCAAGTCTAGCAGATGAAGTCACATGCATTTGGGGTGTCTCAGCATCTTGTGTTTACAACCACTGTTTCCTAGCAACGCTCATGCCCTGTTTATGCTTCCCAAATACTACTTCATCAAAACTGCCCCATCAGAATTACCCCATCAAAACTGCCCCATCATATTCCTCTATTATAAATCAGTACATAGTGTGTCTGTCCCCTCCCCCGGGCTCTGTAATCAGCTGAGATGCTCCAGCCACCTTCCCCCCTGTGTATAACAGAAGCTTTGGTAACCATGGCAACAAAACAAACACTAACAGTACACTCTGATTAATGGCAAAAATTTCCTGAAATTACCTCTAAACAAATGGCCGTATTTTAAAAACTATACATCCTACAGCGAAGATCTTTATATTGTGAGAATCACAAGACCCAGACCTAGATTTTGATGTATAGTATGTCTCTGAAATATTAAAAATGGAGGCACAGTCGCAGTTTAGAAATTGCCCTTCAAATTTGAAGGGGGCTAGAGTGTAGTTTCAATGAATGTCAATGGACGGCGTGAGTTGCAAACAAATGGTCATATTGTGAAAACTATCAGGACTATGGCTTAGCAGTGGATATGTTTAGTGGCAGCAGGGATAGCTGAACGTTTTGATATAAGATTTGTGTAGGTGGGCTTGAAAATGAGGGAGTGGCGGCAGTTTAGAAATCATGTTCTGATTTTCCAGCTTTTGTCATCTCCCACTCTAGTTTCCCCATTCATTCCTATGGGACCAATTTCGCCGCAAAAATGACGATATTTCGTGAACCATTTGGTGAAACGTTCCACAAAGTAATAGCACACCATTCGGGAACAATCCGCACGTTTCGGTATATTACTTGTCTATGTAGTGTAAAAACTGTGGGAGGAGTTAGGGTGGTAAATTTGGCTATAATAATAAGAACTAGAAAAGGTACAATTTCTGGGGAAATTGTGAAAAGTGTTCTTGCCTCTACAACTGGAGTGGGCGGAGTAACTGGGTGGAGTGGCTTGAGTAACTGTTGTGTGGTTGGAGTGGCTGGAGCTCCTGTGAAAAGTGTTAAAAAGCTTAATATTTTAAAAAGTATAAATAGTAGTAAGAAGTCTCATCATTAGCTGAAAGAGCTGAACATTTTTTTCAAAAATTATGATTTTTTTTTCAAAAATTATTTTTTTTTTCAAAAATAATTTTTTTTTTTTCAAAAATATTTTTTTTTTTCAAAAATATTTTTTTTTTCAAAAATATTTTTTTTTTCAAAAATGATTTTATTTTAATTTTTTTCAAAAATTATTATTTTTTTTTTCAAAAATTATTTTTTTTCAAAAATATTTTTTTTTTTTTACATGGGGCGGTCATAATGTTTTGGCTGATCATGGGGTAGTCATAATGTTTTGGCTGATCATGGGGTAGTCATAATGTTTTGGCTGATCATGGGGTGGTCATAATGTTTTGGCTGATCATGGGGTTGTCAGCTTTTGTCACCTCCCACTCTAGTTTTGAACATTTCACCATTCATTCCTATGGGACCAATTTCGCTGCAAAAACGACATTTCATGGACCGTTCGGCGAAACGTTCCACAAAGTAATAACACACCAATCGGGAACAATCCGCTCGTTTCGGTATATTACTTGTCTCTGTAGTGTAAAAACTGTGGGAGGAGTCTACAAGCATTATCAAGTCTAGCAGATGAAGTCACATGCATTTGGAGTGTCTCAGCATCTTGTGTTTACAACCACTGTTTCCTAGCAACGCTCATGCCCTGTTTATGCTTCCCAAATACTGCTTCATCAAAACTGCCCCATCAGAATTACCCCATCAAAACTGCCCCATCATATTCCTCTATTATAAATCAGTACATGGTGTGTCTGTCCCCTCCCCCGGGCTCTGTAATCAGCTGAGATGCTCCAGCCACCTCCCCCCCTGTGTATAACGGAAGCTTTGGTAACCATGGCAACAAAACAAACACTAACAGTACACTCTGATTAATGGCTAAAATTTCCTGAAATGACCTCTAAACAAATGGCCGTATTTTAAAAACTATACATCCTACAGTGAAGATCTTTATATTGTGAGAATCACAAGACCCAGACCTAGATTTTGATACATAGTATGTCTCTGAAATATTAAAATTGAAGGCACGGTCGCAGTTTAGAAATTGCCCTTCAAATTTGGAGGGGGCTAGAGTGTAGTTTCAATGAATGTCAATGGACAGCGTGAGTTGCAAACAAATGGTCATATTGTGAAAACTATCAGGACTATGGCTTAGCCGTGGACATGTTTAGTGACAGCAGGGATAGCTGAACGTTTTGATATAAGATTTGTGTAGGTGGGCTTGAAAATGAGGGAGTGGCGGCAGTTTAGAAATCATGTTCTGATTTTCCAGCTTTTGTCATCTCCCACTCTAGTTTCCCCATTCATTCCTATGGGACCAATTTCGCCGCAAAAATGACGATATTTTGTGAACCATTCGGCGAAACGTTCCACAAAATAATAGCACACCATTCGGGAACAATCCGCACGTTTCGGTATATTACTTGTCTATGTAGTGTAAAAACTGTGGGAGGAGTTAGGGTGGTAAATTTGGCTATAATAATAAGAATAAGAACTAGAAAAGGTACAATTTCTGGGGAAATTGTGAAAGTGTTCTTGCCTCTACAACTGGAGTGGGCGGAGTAACTGGGTGGGGTGGCTTGAGTAACTGTGAAAAGTGTTAAAAAGCTTAATATTTTAAAAAGTATAAATAGTAGTAAAAAAGTTCCATCATTCGCTGAAAGAGCTGAACATTTTTTTCAAAAGTAATTTTTTTTTTCAAAAATGAATTTTTTTTAATCAAAAATGATTTTTTTTTCTTCAAAAATGATTTTTTTTTCAAAAGTAATTTTTTTTTTCAAAGGTAATTTTTTTTTTTCAAAAATGAATTTTTTTATTTCAAAAATAATTTTTTTTTCGAAATTATTATTTTTTTTAAAGTAATTTTTTTTTCAAAAATAATTTTTTTTTTCAAATATATTTTTTTTTCAAAAATAATTTTTTTTTTTTTTAAATTTTTTTTCAAAAATTTTTTTTTTTCAAAAATAATTTTTTTTTTTCAAAAATATTTTTTTTTTTCAAATATATTTTTTTTTCAAAAATAATTTTTTTTAAAAAAAATTTTTTTTTCAAAAATAATTTTTTTTTTTTCAAAAATAATTTTTTTTTCAAAAATGATTTTTTTTTTCAAAAATTATTTTTTTACTTTTTAAAAAAAAAATTTTTTTTTTTCAAAAATATTTTTTTTTTTACTTGGGGCGGTCATAATGTTTTGGCTGATCATGGGGTGGTCATAATGTTTTGGCTGATCATGGGGTTGTCAGCTTTTGTCACTTCCCACTCTAGTTTTGAACATTTCGCCATTCATTCCTATGGGACCAATTTCGCCGTAAAAACGTCATTTCGTGGACCATTCGGCAAAACATTCCACAAAGTAATAACACACCAATCGGGAACAATCCGCTCGTTTCGGTATATTATTTGTCTCTGTAGTGTGAAAACTGTGGGAGGAGTCTACAAGCATTATCAAGTCTAGCAGATGAAGTCACATGCATTTGGAGTGTCTCAGCATCTTGTGTTTACAACCACTGTTTCCTAGCAACGCTCATGCCCTGTTTATGCTTCCCAAATACTACTTCATCAAAACTGCCCCATCAGAATTACCCCATCAAAACTGCCCCATCATATTCCTCTATTATAAATCAGTACATGGTGTGTCTGTCCCCTCCCCCGGGCTCTGTAATCAGCTGAGATGCTCCAGCCACCTTCCCCCCTGTGTATAACAGAAGCTTTGGTAACCATGGCAACAAAACAAACACTAACAGTGCACTCTGATTAATGGCTAAAATTTCCTGAAATGACCTCTAAACAAATGGCCGTATTTAAAAAACTATACATCCTACAGCGAAGATCTTTATATTGTGAGAATCACAAGACCCAGACCTAGATTTTGATGTATAGTATGTCTCTGAAATATTAAAAATGAAGGCACAGTCGCAGTTTAGAAATTGCCCTTCAAATTTGGAGGGGGCTAGAGTGTAGTTTCAATGAATGTCAATGGACGGCGTGAGTTGCAAACAAATGGTCATATTGTGAAAACTATCAGGACTATGGCTTAGCCGTGGACATGTTTAGTGGCAGCAGGGATAGCTGAACGTTTTGATATAAGATTTGTGTAGGTGGGCTTGAAAATGAGGGAGTGGCGGCAGTTTAGAAATCATGTTCTGATTTTCCAGCTTTTGTCATCTCCCACTCTAGTTTCCCCATTCATTCCTATGGGACCAATTTCGCCGCAAAAATGACGATATTTCGTGAGCCATTCGGCGAAATGTTCCACAAAATAATAGCACACCATTCGGGAAAAATCCGCACGTTTCGGTATATTACTTGTCTATGTAGTGTAAAAACTGTGGGAGGAGTTAGGGTGGTAAATTTGGCTATAATAATAAGAATAATAATATATATGTGAGATAACAGTAAGTGGTCTTGCTATGCAAGAACACTTAATAATATATATGTGAGATAACAGTAAGTGGTCTTGCTATGCAAGAACACTTAATAATATATATGTGAGATAACAGTAAGTGGTCTTGCTATGCAAGAACACTTAATAACTAGAAAAGGTACAATTTCTGGGGAAATTGTGAAAAGTGTTCTTGCCTGTACAACTGGAGTGGGCGGAGTAACTGGGTGGGGTGGAGTGGCTTGAGTAACTGTGAAAAGTGTTAAAAAGCTTAATATTTTAAAAAGTATAAATAGTAGTAAAAAAGTTCCATCATTCGCTGAAAGAGCTGAACATTTTTTTCAAAAGTAATTTTTTTTTCAAAAATGAATTTTTTTTAATCAAAAATGATTTTTTTTTCTTCAAAAATGATTTTTTTTTTCAAAAGTAATTTTTTTTTTCAAAGGTAATTTTTTTTTCAAAAATGAATTTTTTTATTTCAAAAATAATTTTTTTTTCGAAATTATTATTTTTTTTAAAGTAATTTTTTTTTTCAAAAATAATTTTTTTTTTTCAAAAATATTTTTTTTTTTCAAATATTTTTTTTCAAAAATAATTTTTTTTTTAAAAGAAATTTTTTTTTCAAAAATATTTTTTTTTTTTCAAAAATAATTTTTTTTTTTTCAAAAATATTTTTTTTTTCAAAAATATATATTTTTTTTTTCAAAAATGATTTTTTTTTTTCAAAAATTATTTTTTTACTTTTTTCAAAAATTATTTTTTTTTTTCAAAAATATTTTTTTTTTACATGGGGCGGTCATAATGTTTTGGCTGATCATGGGGTGGTCATAATGTTTTGGCTGATCATGGGGTTGTCAGCTTTTGTCACTTCCCACTCTAGTTTTGAACATTTCGCCATTCATTCCTATGGGACCAATTTCGCCGCAAAAACGTCATTTCGTGGACCATTCGGCAAAACATTCCACAAAGTAATAGCACACCAATCAGGAACAATCCGCTCGTTTCGGTATATTATTTGTCTCTGTAGTGTGAAAACTGTGGGAGGAGTCTACAAGCATTATCAAGTCTAGCAGATGAAGTCACATGCATTTGGAGTGTCTCAGCATCTTGTGTTTACAACCACTGTTTCCTAGCAACGCTCATGCCCTGTTTATGCTTCCCAAATACTACTTCATCAAAACTGCCCCATCAGAATTACCCCATCAAAACTGCCCCATCATATTCCTCTATTATAAATCAGTACATGGTGTGTCTGTCCCCTCCCCCGGGCTCTGTAATCAGCTGAGATGCTCCAGCCACCTTCCCCCCTGTGTATAACAGAAGCTTTGGTAACCATGGCAACAAAACAAACACAGTACACGCTGATTAATGGCTAAAATTTCCTGAAATGACCTCTAAACAAATGGCCGTATTTTAAAAACTATACATCCTACAGCGAAGATCTTTATATTGTGAGAATCACAAGACCCAGACCTAGATTTTGATACATAGTATGTCTCTGAAATATTAAAAATGAAGGCATAGTCGCAGTTTAGAAATTGCCCTTCAAATTTGGAGGGGGCTAGAGTGTAGTTTCAATGAATGTCAATGGACAGCGTGAGTTGCAAACAAATGGTCATATTGTGAAAACTATCAGGACTATGGCTTAGCCGTGGACATGTTTAGTGACAGCAGGGATAGCTGAACGTTTTGATATAAGATTTGTGTAGGTGGGCTTGAAAATGAGGGAGTGGCGGCAGTTTAGAAATCATGTTCTGATTTTCCAACTTTTGTCATCTCCCACTCTAGTTTCCCCATTCATTCCTATGGGACCAATTTCGCCGCAAAAATGACGATATTTTGTGAACCATTCGGCGAAACGTTCCACAAAATAATAGCACACCATTCGGGAACAATCCGCACGTTTCGGTATATTACTTGTCTATGTAGTGTAAAAACTGTGGGAGGAGTTAGGGTGGTAAATTTGGCTATAATAATAAGAATAATAATATATATGTGAGATAACAGTAAGTGGTCTTGCTATGCAAGAACACTTAACTAGAAAAGGTACAATTTCTGGGGAAATTGTGAAAGTGTTCTTGCCTCTACAACTGGAGTGGGCGGAGTAACTGGGTGGGGTGGAGTGGCTTGAGTAACTGTGAAAAGTGTTAAAAAGCTTAATATTTTAAAAAGTATAAATAGTAGTAAAAAAGTTCCATCATTCGCTGAAAGAGCTGAACATTTTTTTCAAAAGTAATTTTTTTTTTCAAAAAATGAATTTTTTTTAATCAAAAATGATTTTTTTTTCTTCAAAAATGATTTTTTTTTTCAAAAGTAATTTTTTTTTTCAAAGGTAATTTTTTTTTTCAAAAATGAATTTTTTTATTTCAAAAATAATTTTTTTTTCGAAATTATTATTTTTTTTAAAGTAATTTTTTTTTCAAAAATATTTTTTTTTTTCAAAAATATTTTTTTTTTCAAATATATTTTTTTTTCAAAAATAATTTTTTTTAAAAAAAATTTTTTTTTCAAAAATATTTTTTTTTTTCAAAAATAATTTTTTTTTTTTTCAAAAATATTTTTTTTTTCAAAAATGATTTTTTTTTCAAAAATTATTTTTTTACTTTTTAAAAAAATTTTTTTTTTTTTCAAAAATATTTTTTTTTTTACTTGGGGCGGTCATAATGTTTTGGCTGATCATGGGGTGGTCATAATGTTTTGGCTGATCATGGGGTTGTCAGCTTTTGTCACTTCCCACTCTAGTTTTGAACATTTCGCCATTCATTCCTATGGGACCAATTTCGCCGTAAAAACGTCATTTCGTGGACCATTCGGCAAAACATTCCACAAAGTGATAGCACACCAATCGGGAACAATCCGCTCGTTTCGGTATATTATTTGTCTCTGTAGTGTGAAAACTGTGGGAGGAGTCTACAAGCATTATCAAGTCTAGCAGATGAAGTCACATGCATTTGGAGTGTCTCAGCATCTTGTGTTTACAACCACTGTTTCCTAGCAACGCTCATGCCCTGTTTATGCTTCCCAAATACTACTTCATCAAAACTGCCCCATCAGAATTACCCCATCAAAACTGCCCCATCATATTCCTCTATTATAAATCAGTACATGGTGTGTCTGTCCCCTCCCCCGGGCTCTGTAATCAGCTGAGATGCTCCAGCCACCTCCCCCCTGTGTATAACAGAAGCTTTGGTAACCATGGCAACAAAACAAACACTAACAGTGCACTCTGATTAATGGCTAAAATTTCCTGAAATGACCTCTAAACAAATGGCCGTATTTTAAAAACTATACATCCTACAGCGAAGATCTTTATATTGTGAGAATCACAAGACCCTGACCTAGATTTTGATACATAGTATGTCTCTGAAATATTAAAAATGAAGGCACAGTCGCAGTTTAGAAATTGCCCTTCAAATTTGGAGGGGGCTAGAGTGTAGTTTCAATGAATGTCAATGGACGGCGTGAGTTGCAAACAAATGGTCATATTGTGAAAACTATCAGGACTATGGCTTAGCCGTGGACATGTTTAGTGGCAGCAGGGATAGCTGAACGTTTTGATATAAGATTTGTGTAGGTGGGCTTGAAAATGAGGGAGTGGCGGCAGTTTAGAAATCATGTTCTGATTTTCCAGCTTTTGTCATCTCCCACTCTAGTTTCCCCATTCATTCCTATGGGACCAATTTCGCCGCAAAAATGACGATATTTCGTGAACCATTCGGCGAAACGTTCCACAAAGTAATAGCACACCATTCGGGAACATTCCGCACGTTTCGGTATATTACTTGTCTATGTAGTGTAAAAACTGTGGGAGGAGTTAGGGTGGTAAATTTGGCTATAATAAGAATAATAATATATATGTGAGATAACAGTAAGTGGTCTTGCTATGCAAGAACACTTAATAACTAGAAAAGGTACAATTTCTGGTGAAATTGTGAAAGTGTTCTTGCCTCTACAACTGGAGCAGGCGGAGTAACTGGATGGAGTGGCTTGAGTAACTGTTGTGTGGTTGGAGTGTCTGGAGCTCCTGTGAAAAGCGTTAAAAAGCTTAATATTTTAAAAAGTATAAATAGTAGTAAAAAAGTTGAAGTCTCATCATTAGATGAAAGAGCACAAACATTTTTTTCAAAAATTATGATTTTTTTTTTCAAAAATGATTTTTTTTGCAAAAAAATTTTTTTTCAAAAATGTATTTTTTTTTTCAAAAATATATATTTTTTTTCAAAAATATATTTTTTTTTCAAAAACATATTTTTTTTTTCAAAAATGAATTTTTTTTTTCAAAAATGAATTTTTTTTTTCAAAAATATATATTTTTTTTCAAAAATGAATTTTTTTTTTCAAAAATAATTTTTTTTTTTTCAAAAATTTTTTTTTTCAAAAATGAATTTATTTTTTTTACATGGGGCAGTCATAATGTTTTGGCTGATCATGGGGTGGTCATAATGTTTTGGCTGATCATGGGGTGGTCATAATGTTTTGGCTGATCATGGGGTTGTCAGCTTTTGTCACCTCTCACTCTAGTTTTGAACATTTCGCCATTCATTCCTATGGGACCAATTTCGCCGCAAAAACGTCATTTCCTGGACCATTCGGCGAAACATTCCACAAAGTAATAGCACACCAATCGGGAACAATCCGCTCGTTTCGGTATATTATTTGTCTCTGTAGTGTAAAAACTGTGGGAGGAGTCTACAAGCATTATCAAGTCTAGCAGATGAAGTCACATGCATTTGGGGTGTCTCAGCATCTTGTGTTTACAACCACTGTTTCCTAGCAACGCTCATGCCCTGTTTATGCTTCCCAAATACTGCTTCATCAAAACTGCCCCATCAGAATTACCCCATCAAAACTGCCCCATCATATTCCTCTATTATAAATCAGTACATGGTGTGTCTGTCCCCTCCCCCGGGCTCTGTAATCAGAGCTGACATGCTCCAGCCACCTCCCCCCCTGTGTATAACAGAAGCTTTGGTAACCATGGCAACAAAACAAACACAGTACATGATTAATGGCTAAAATTTCCTGAAATGACCTCTAAACAAATGGCCGTATTTTAAAAACTATACATCCTACAGCGAAGATCTTTATATTGTGAGAATCACAAGACCCAGACCTAGATTTTGATATATAGTATGTCTCTGAAATATTAAAAATGAAGGCACAGTCGCAGTTTAGAAATTGCCCTTCAAATTTGAAGGGGCTAGAGTGTAGTTTCAATGAATGTCAATGGACGGCGTGAGTTGCAAACAAATGGTCATATTGTGAAAACTATCAGGACTATGGCTTAGCCGTGGACATGTTTAGTGGCAGCAGGGATAGCTGAACGTTTTGATATAAGATTCGTGTAGGTGGGCTTGAAAATGAGGGAGTGGTGGCAGTTTAGAAATCATGTTCTGATTTTCCAGCTTTTGTCATCTCCCACTCTAGCTTCCCCATTCATTCCTATGGGACCAATTTCGCCGCAAAAATGACGATATTTTGTGAACCATTCGGCGAAACGTTCCACAAAGTAATAGCACACCATTCGGGAACAATCCGCACGTTTCGGTATATTACTTGTCTCTGTAGTGTAGAAACTGTGGGAGGAGTTAGGGTGGTAAATTTGGCTATAATAATAAGAATAATAACTAGAAAAGGTACAATTTCTGGGGAAATTGTGAAAGTGTTCTTGCCTCTACAACTGGAGTGGGCGGAGTAACTGGGTGGAGTGGCTTGAGTAACTGTGAAAAGTGTTAAAAAGCTTAATATTTTAAAAAGTATAAATAGTAGTAAAAAAGTTCCATCATTCGCTGAAAGAGCTGAACATTTTTTTCAAAAGTAATTTTTTTTTTCAAAAAATGAATTTTTTTTAATCAAAAATGATTTTTTTTTCTTCAAAAATGATTTTTTTTTTCAAAAGTAATTTTTTTTTTCAAAGGTAATTTTTTTTTTCAAAAATGAATTTTTTTATTTCAAAAATAATTTTTTTTTCGAAATTATTATTTTTTTTAAAGTAATTTTTTTTTGAAAAATAATTTTTTTTTTCAAAAATATTTTTTTTTTCAAATATATTTTTTTTTCAAAAATAATTTTTTTTTTAAAAGAAATTTTTTTTTCAAAAATATTTTTTTTTTTTCAAAAATAATTTTTTTTTTTTTCAAAAATAATTTTTTTTTTTCAAAAATATATATTTTTTTTTCAAAAATATATATTTTTTTTTTTCAAAAATTATTTTTTTACTTTTTTCAAAAATTTTTTTTTTTTTCAAAAATATTTTTTTTTTTACATGGGGCGGTCATAATGTTTTGGCTGATCATGGGGTGGTCATAATGTTTTGGCTGATCATGGGGTTGTCAGCTTTTGTCACTTCCCACTCTAGTTTTGAACATTTCGCCATTCATTCCTATGGGACCAATTTCGCCGCAAAAACGTCATTTCGTGGACCATTCGGCAAAACATTCCACAAAGTAATAACACACCAATCGGGAACAATCCGCTCGTTTCGGTATATTATTTGTCTCTGTAGTGTGAAAACTGTGGGAGGAGTCTACAAGCATTATCAAGTCTAGCAGATGAAGTCACATGCATTTGGAGTGTCTCAGCATCTTGTGTTTACAACCACTGTTTCCTAGCAACGCTCATGCCCTGTTTATGCTTCCCAAATACTACTTCATCAAAACTGCCCCATCAGAATTACCCCATCAAAACTGCCCCATCATATTCCTCTATTATAAATCAGTACATGGTGTGTCTGTCCCCTCCCCCGGGCTCTGTAATCAGCTGAGATGCTCCAGCCACCTCCCCCCTGTGTATAACAGAAGCTTTGGTAACCATGGCAACAAAACAAACACTAACAGTGCACTCTGATTAATGGCTAAAATTTCCTGAAATGACCTCTAAACAAATGGCCGTATTTTAAAAACTATACATCCTACAGCGAAGATCTTTATATTGTGAGAATCACAAGACCCAGACCTAGATTTTGATGTATAGTATGTCTCTGAAATATTAAAAATGAAGGCACAGTCGCAGTTTAGAAATTGCCCTTCAAATTTGGAGGGGGCTAGAGTGTAGTTTCAATGAATGTCAATGGACGGCGTGAGTTGCAAACAAATGGTCATATTGTGAAAACTATCAGGACTATGGCTTAGCCGTGGACATGTTTAGTGGCAGCAGGGATAGCTGAACGTTTTGATATAAGATTTGTGTAGGTGGGCTTGAAAATGAGGGAGTGGCGGCAGTTTAGAAATCATGTTCTGATTTTCCAGCTTTTGTCATCTCCCACTCTAGTTTCCCCATTCATTCCTATGGGACCAATTTCGCCGCAAAAATGACGATATTTCGTGAACCATTCGGCGAAATGTTCCACAAAATAATAGCACACCATTCGGGAAAAATCCGCACGTTTCGGTATATTACTTGTCTATGTAGTGTAAAAACTGTGGGAGGAGTTAGGGTGGTAAATTTGGCTATAATAAGAATAAGAACTAGAAAAGGTACAATTTCTGGGGAAATTGTGAAAGTGTTCTTGCCTCTACAACTGGAGTGGGCGGAGTAACTGGGTGGGGTGGAGTGGCTTGAGTAACTGTGAAAAGTGTTAAAAAGCTTAATATTTTAAAAAGTATAAATAGTAGTAAAAAAGTTCCATCATTCGCTGAAAGAGCTGAACATTTTTTTCAAAAGTAATTTTTTTTTTCAAAAAATGAATTTTTTTTAATCAAAAATGATTTTTTTTTCTTCAAAAATGATTTTTTTTTTCAAAAGTAATTTTTTTTTTCAAAGGTAATTTTTTTTTTCAAAAATGAATTTTTTTATTTCAAAAATAATTTTTTTTTCGAAATTATTATTTTTTTTAAAGTAATTTTTTTTTCAAAAATATTTTTTTTTTTCAAAAATATTTTTTTTTTTCAAATATATTTTTTTTTCAAAAATAATTTTTTTTTAAAAAAATTTTTTTTTCAAAAATATTTTTTTTTTTCAAAAATAATTTTTTTTTTTTTCAAAAATATTTTTTTTTTCAAAAATGATTTTTTTTTCAAAAATTATTTTTTTACTTTTTAAAAAAATTTTTTTTTTTTTCAAAAATATTTTTTTTTTTACTTGGGGCGGTCATAATGTTTTGGCTGATCATGGGGTGGTCATAATGTTTTGGCTGATCATGGGGTTGTCAGCTTTTGTCACTTCCCACTCTAGTTTTGAACATTTCGCCATTCATTCCTATGGGACCAATTTCGCCGTAAAAACGTCATTTCGTGGACCATTCGGCAAAACATTCCACAAAGTGATAGCACACCAATCGGGAACAATCCGCTCGTTTCGGTATATTATTTGTCTCTGTAGTGTGAAAACTGTGGGAGGAGTCTACAAGCATTATCAAGTCTAGCAGATGAAGTCACATGCATTTGGAGTGTCTCAGCATCTTGTGTTTACAACCACTGTTTCCTAGCAACGCTCATGCCCTGTTTATGCTTCCCAAATACTACTTCATCAAAACTGCCCCATCAGAATTACCCCATCAAAACTGCCCCATCATATTCCTCTATTATAAATCAGTACATGGTGTGTCTGTCCCCTCCCCCGGGCTCTGTAATCAGCTGAGATGCTCCAGCCACCTCCCCCCTGTGTATAACAGAAGCTTTGGTAACCATGGCAACAAAACAAACACTAACAGTGCACTCTGATTAATGGCTAAAATTTCCTGAAATGACCTCTAAACAAATGGCCGTATTTTAAAAACTATACATCCTACAGCGAAGATCTTTATATTGTGAGAATCACAAGACCCTGACCTAGATTTTGATACATAGTATGTCTCTGAAATATTAAAAATGAAGGCACAGTCGCAGTTTAGAAATTGCCCTTCAAATTTGGAGGGGGCTAGAGTGTAGTTTCAATGAATGTCAATGGACGGCGTGAGTTGCAAACAAATGGTCATATTGTGAAAACTATCAGGACTATGGCTTAGCCGTGGACATGTTTAGTGGCAGCAGGGATAGCTGAACGTTTTGATATAAGATTTGTGTAGGTGGGCTTGAAAATGAGGGAGTGGCGGCAGTTTAGAAATCATGTTCTGATTTTCCAGCTTTTGTCATCTCCCACTCTAGTTTCCCCATTCATTCCTATGGGACCAATTTCGCCGCAAAAATGACGATATTTCGTGAACCATTCGGCGAAACGTTCCACAAAGTAATAGCACACCATTCGGGAACATTCCGCACGTTTCGGTATATTACTTGTCTATGTAGTGTAAAAACTGTGGGAGGAGTTAGGGTGGTAAATTTGGCTATAATAAGAATAATAATATATATGTGAGATAACAGTAAGTGGTCTTGCTATGCAAGAACACTTAATAACTAGAAAAGGTACAATTTCTGGGGAAATTGTGAAAGTGTTCTTGCCTCTACAACTGGAGTGGGCGGAGTAACTGGGTGGGGTGGAGTGGCTTGAGTAACTGTGAAAAGTGTTAAAAAGCTTAATATTTTAAAAAGTATAAATAGTAGTAAAAAAGTTCCATCATTCGCTGAAAGAGCTGAACATTTTTTTCAAAAGTAATTTTTTTTTTCAAAAAATGAATTTTTTTTAATCAAAAATGATTTTTTTTTCTTCAAAAATGATTTTTTTTTTCAAAAGTAATTTTTTTTTTCAAAGGTAATTTTTTTTTTCAAAAATGAATTTTTTTATTTCAAAAATAATTTTTTTTTCGAAATTATTATTTTTTTTAAAGTAATTTTTTTTTCAAAAATATTTTTTTTTTTCAAAAATATTTTTTTTTTCAAATATATTTTTTTTTCAAAAATAATTTTTTTTAAAAAAAATTTTTTTTTCAAAAATATTTTTTTTTTTCAAAAATAATTTTTTTTTTTTTCAAAAATATTTTTTTTTTCAAAAATGATTTTTTTTTCAAAAATTATTTTTTTACTTTTTAAAAAAATTTTTTTTTTTTTCAAAAATATTTTTTTTTTTACTTGGGGCGGTCATAATGTTTTGGCTGATCATGGGGTGGTCATAATGTTTTGGCTGATCATGGGGTTGTCAGCTTTTGTCACTTCCCACTCTAGTTTTGAACATTTCGCCATTCATTCCTATGGGACCAATTTCGCCGTAAAAACGTCATTTCGTGGACCATTCGGCAAAACATTCCACAAAGTGATAGCACACCAATCGGGAACAATCCGCTCGTTTCGGTATATTATTTGTCTCTGTAGTGTGAAAACTGTGGGAGGAGTCTACAAGCATTATCAAGTCTAGCAGATGAAGTCACATGCATTTGGAGTGTCTCAGCATCTTGTGTTTACAACCACTGTTTCCTAGCAACGCTCATGCCCTGTTTATGCTTCCCAAATACTACTTCATCAAAACTGCCCCATCAGAATTACCCCATCAAAACTGCCCCATCATATTCCTCTATTATAAATCAGTACATGGTGTGTCTGTCCCCTCCCCCGGGCTCTGTAATCAGCTGAGATGCTCCAGCCACCTCCCCCCTGTGTATAACAGAAGCTTTGGTAACCATGGCAACAAAACAAACACTAACAGTGCACTCTGATTAATGGCTAAAATTTCCTGAAATGACCTCTAAACAAATGGCCGTATTTTAAAAACTATACATCCTACAGCGAAGATCTTTATATTGTGAGAATCACAAGACCCTGACCTAGATTTTGATACATAGTATGTCTCTGAAATATTAAAAATGAAGGCACAGTCGCAGTTTAGAAATTGCCCTTCAAATTTGGAGGGGGCTAGAGTGTAGTTTCAATGAATGTCAATGGACGGCGTGAGTTGCAAACAAATGGTCATATTGTGAAAACTATCAGGACTATGGCTTAGCCGTGGACATGTTTAGTGGCAGCAGGGATAGCTGAACGTTTTGATATAAGATTTGTGTAGGTGGGCTTGAAAATGAGGGAGTGGCGGCAGTTTAGAAATCATGTTCTGATTTTCCAGCTTTTGTCATCTCCCACTCTAGTTTCCCCATTCATTCCTATGGGACCAATTTCGCCGCAAAAATGACGATATTTCGTGAACCATTCGGCGAAACGTTCCACAAAGTAATAGCACACCATTCGGGAACATTCCGCACGTTTCGGTATATTACTTGTCTATGTAGTGTAAAAACTGTGGGAGGAGTTAGGGTGGTAAATTTGGCTATAATAAGAATAATAATATATATGTGAGATAACAGTAAGTGGTCTTGCTATGCAAGAACACTTAATAATATATATGTGAGATAACAGTAAGTGGTCTTGCTATGCAAGAACACTTAATAATAATATATATGTGAGATAACAGTAAGTGGTCTTGCTATGCAAGAACACTTAATAATAATAATATATATGTGAGATAACAGTAAGTGGTCTTGCTATGCAAGAACACTTAATAATATATATGTGAGATAACAGTAAGTGGTCTTGCTATGCAAGAACACTTAATAATATATATGTGAGATAACAGTAAGTGGTCTTGCTATGCAAGAACACTTAATAAAATCACACTGATTAAAAACAAATAATTGCTAGAAGTACTCCAAATACGATAAAAGCGATACCGCCATGACTCCAGAAAGTACGGGGTTAATAACAGCAAGTGTGCCTGATGTAACAATTCTCAATAGCGGACCCTGTGAGTGGGATGTGTCCATGGGGGAAAAAACCTTCTCTGTAGTGTAGCAGAAACTTAAAATACCGGACCCACTTGGGTGGGGAGTGTCCTGTGGAACCCGCCATGGAAACCTCACAGTCGGGCTGGCTTAACAGACAAGCTGGAGCCTGGCTTCCAGACCGGTGTCTTGCCAAGAAAGTTCCCCTGGCGGACAAGGACCCCCCTGTATTGCGCATGCGCTGCACTTGAGCAGTATGAACGACTACGGAGCCGCCAAAAATGCATCCAAGTGGACATAGAGTTAGAATATTAATATGCTGAGCGCAGTGAGGCCGTGCCCGAAGTGTGGCGAGGGGCCTGTTACAAAGGGTTTTTCTTACAATAGTCTTGGCACGCAGGCGCCGTGTACAGCTGACTCAGGCGTTCAGCTTCGGCTCTTTTCGGCGGCTCCCTTGTTGTTCCTACTGCGCACGCGCTGCGCCTAGGGGGGCGTTATCCGCCGAGGGGAACTTTCTCGGCAGAACACCGACGCTGTGGAACATCCACGGTGGATACGAGGACCGGAACTCACTTTCAGAGTCGGGAGTGAGGAGGAGGCAGATGCTGGGCGCACTGTCAACTATGTGGTGTTGCCATGGTGACCGAGACTAACATGTTTCGCGCGCCTGCGCTTTGTCAAAGTCTCGGGAGCCATCGGCAGAGGCAAATATAAATGGGCTTGTGAGTATAGAGGGGAGGAAAATGTCGGCTCTTGTGGTATTAACCCCTTTTCTACACATGATTAATGAAAAACATAGGTTGCATGGACCCTTAAATATAAAAATAAAAATGCCAAAAAATGTTGCAATATCAAAACAGGACAAAGGGTAAGTATATTGTAATGGATGGATAAAAAAGACAAATTAATAAATAGATTTCAATGCAGAGAGAAAAAGAAAAAACTTTATCTATATATAAAAATAGATGAAATATAGATATTGAAAAAATAAACATGAAAATAAAAATAAATAAATGTAATTAAAATAGAAAAATGAGATAAAAGATAAAAAATGACAAATGATAAAAAAAGGAAATAATATTAATATTAAATAGTAAATAATATTATAAATAATGGAAATGGTAATAATATTTAAATTGCTGTGTGGCAATCATGTGATATGCTAAAGAAATAGCATGTGGATAAGAATTCCTAAGGTTGAGAATGTGTGTTTTGATAGATTAAAATAAATGTAAATAAATGTTAAAGATAAAATCGATGAAAATCGATAAAAACAATCAAAATGGTGTGGGTGTGGGGAGGAGAGGTGGGGGAACATCGGCCATCAACACAAGATCAATAAAAGACGAGAGATGGATGATAAGAAATAACTAGAAAAGCTACAATTTCTGGGGAAATTGTGAAAAGTGTTCTTGCCTCTACAACTGGAGTGGGCGGAGTAACTGGGTGGAGTGGCTTGAGTAACTGTTGTGTGGTTGGAGTGGCTGGAGTAACTGTGAAAAGTGTTAAAAAGCTTAATATTTTAAAAAGTATAAATAGTAGTAAAAAAGTTGAAGAAGCCCCATCATTAGCTGAAAGAGCTGAACATTTTTTTTTCAAAAATAATTTTTTTTTTTTTTGCAAAAATAATTTTTTTTTCAAAAATTCTAATTATTTTTTCATGGGGTGGTCATAATGTTTTGGCTGATCATGTTGTGGTCATAATGTTTTGGCTGATAATGGGGTGATCATAAATTGTTTGGCTGATCATGGGGTGGTCATAATGTTTTGGCTGATCATAATGTTTTGGCTGATCATGGGGGGGGTCATAATGTTTTGGCTGATCATGGGGGGTCATAATGTTTTGGCTGATTATGGGGTGGTCATAATGTTTTAGCTGATCATGGGGTTGTCATCTTTTGTCACCTCCCATTCTAGTTTTGAACATTTCGCTATTCATTCCTATGGGACCAATTTCGCCGCAAAAACAACGATATTTTGTGAACCATTCGGCGAAATGTTCCACAAAGTAATAGCACACCAATTGGGAACAATCTGCACGTTTCGGTATATTACTGTCTATGTAGTGTAAAAGCTGTGGGAGGAGTTAGTGTGGTAAATTTGGCTATAAGAATAATAATATATATGTGAAACTAGAAAAGCTACAATTTCTGGAGAAATTGTGTGAAGTGTTCTTGCCTCTACAGCTGGAGAGGGCGGAGTAATTGGGTAGAGTGGCTTGAGTAACTGTTGTGTGGTTGGAATGGCTGGAGTTATGCTGGCCATACACTATACGAAAAATCGGCCGAAAAATCGTTCGTATGGACACTTCGTTCGTTTTTCGGCAAGTTAGTGGGTACAAATCGATAATCGTTTGTGACGTTTTTGTGGAAAAAAAACGAACGGCATGTTTGGAAAATTTCTGCCGAACGTACGATAAATTGCAAGGTTAATGTGTTTCCCGTCCGAACTGCCTGCACTAGGTATATGTAAAAAAACGAACACAAAATTATTTATTCATGTCCACTGAACAGATTATCGGTCATTATATGATGGCACAATCGTTTGCGGTCACGGTCGAACGTTCGTTTTTCGAAAAGGGGTTCGGCCGATTTTCTGTATAGTGTATGGCCAGCTTAACTGTGAAAAGTGTTAAAAAGCTTAATATTTTAAAAAGTATAAATAGTAGTAAAAAAGTTGAAGAAGCCCCATCATTAGCTGAAAGAGCTGAACATTTTTTTCAAAAATGATTTTTTTTTTCAAAAAAGTACAGGGCATTAGGATCAGAAGAACACCAATTTTCTTCAGGTAGCTTTAGATGCACACTGTGCAGAGGACACAGTACACTAACTGTAAATACTGCAGCTGCCTGCCTGTGGTATTAATAGGATCAGAACAACAGCAATTGTCTTCAGGTAGCTTCAGGTGCACACTGTGCAGAGGACGCAGTACACTAACTGTAAATACTGCAGCTGCCTGCCTGTGGTACTAATAGGATCAGAAGAACACCAGCAATTTTATTCAGTTAGCTTTAGGTGCTCATCATTGTAAAATACACCCATCATCGCCATCCCCATATTATACACCCATCATCACTATCCTTATCCCCATATTATACACCCGTCATCATCATCATACTCCTCATCATTGTATAATACACCCATCATTGTCATCCCCATATTATACACCCATAATCACTATCCTCATCCACATATTATACACCAGTCATCATTATCATAGTATAATACACCCATCATCATCATCCCCATATTATACACCTATCATCACTATCCTTATCCCCATATTATACACCCCTCATCATCATCATCATACTCCTCATCATTGTGTAATACACCCATCATCGTCATCCTCATATTATACACCCATCATCACTATCCTTATCCCCATATTATACACCAGTCATCATCATCCTCATCATTGTATAATACCACCATCATCGTCATCCCCATATTATACACCCATCATCATCAAACCCATATTATACACCGGCATCACTATCCTCATCTCCGTATAATACAGCCATCATCGTCATCCTCATCCTCATCCTTGTATAATACAGCCATCATTGTCATCCCTGTACAATACACCCATCCTCATCCTTGTATAATACAGCCGTCTTTCTCATCCTTGTATAATACACCCATCCTCATCATTGTATAATACACCGTCATCATCATCCTCATCCTTGTATATTACACCCGTCATCGCTATCCTCATCCTTGTATAATACACCCATCCTCATCCTTGTATAATACACCCAGCCTCATCATCCTTATGCTTGTATAATACACCCATCCTCATCATCCTCATCCTTGTATAATACACCCATCCTCATCATTCTATAATACACCTGTCATCATCATCATCTTCTTCCTTGCAATACACCTGGGTTCAACAGTTGAATTCTAAAATAGTGGATACTTCTAATCTAGAAGCATGGAGCACCAGCCCTGGTTTTCTGAGATGATCCTTCTCCTTTAGCCTGGGTTCACACTGATGCAATGCGGGAATCAGTGCGATTCCAGCGTCAGTTCCCGTATCGCATCTCTCCTGCAGGCAGTTCACACCGCCCTCTGCGAACCGCTGCAGGTGTCATTACAATGTTAATGACACCCCCAGATCGGTTCACAGATCGCCGTGTGAACTGTGAACTTGCAAAAAAAATCGCATCGGAACACCCATGCGATCTGATTTCAGTGCGGGGGAAAACAAGTCCCTGCACTTTTTTTCCTGCGAATCTAATGTGAGTTCAGCTATACAACTGTATGGCTGAACTCGCATCTCACAGACATTGCATGTGATTCGCACTGCAGTGCGGGTGCAAATCACATGCCATATCTTAGATCGCAGTAGTCTGAACCTGGGCTCATTCCCTACCTCCAGTAGGTAGTAAGTGAAACCAAAACAAATGCAGGGAGTAAAGGGTTAACCTCCTAACCTGATAACAGAACATTCACTGCACACTCAGGTTCAGACTTATTTGCTGCTGGGACAGTATAACTGTAACTGGAGACAAGTTTAACAAACAGTGAGATAGCTGAAGATAGCAGCTCCTGGATGGGCAACCTGTCACAGGGGAAGATCTGTGTCTCTCCTGCAATAAATAAGGCTGAGCCTAGTGTGCAGGGAGCTGTTATCACATGAGTGAGTGAAAGGTTTACTTCCCTGCATCTACTTGTTACTGAGAGGATGAGCTGCTCCAACTCTGTCCCTCATTTCCTGCATCTAAAGGGCCCCTTTCACACTGGGGCGGGGTCAGCGGTAAAGCGCCGCTATTGTTAACGACGCTTTATCGTCAGTATTCGGCCGCTAACGGAGCAGTTTTACCCCCCGCTAGCGGCCGAGAAAAGGTAAAAAACCACCGCAAAGTTTGCCGGCGGTATAGCCGCGGTGTCCCATTGATTTCAATGGGCATGAGCGGTGAAGGAGCGGTGTATACACCGCTCCTTCACCGCTCCGAAGATGCTGCTAGCAGGATTATTAGCGCAATAGCGCCTGCAACCCACCCTAGTGTGAAAGGGGTCTAAGAGAAACAAAAAAATGCAGCGCTCAATGGGACCGGCAATAAAAAATGTTGAATGAGGTACACAGTTCAGTTCATTTAATGGATGCACATAGAAATTAAAAACAACAACAGCTGGCAATGAGAAAATAAATAAAATAAAATCACACTGATTAAAAACAAATAATTGCTAGAAGTACTCCAAATATAATAAAAGCGATACCGCCATGACTCCAGAAAGTACGGGGTTAATAACAGCAATTGTGCCTGATGTAACAATCCTCAATAGCGGACCCTGTGAGTGGGATGTGTCCGGATGGGATGGGGGAAAAAACATTCTCTGTAGTGTAGCAGAAACTTAAAATACCGGACCCACTTGGGCGGGGAGTGTCCTGTGGAACCCACCATGGAAACCTCACAGTCGGGCTGGCTTAACAGACAAGCTGGAGCCTGGCTTCCAGACCGGTGTCTTGCCGAGAAAGTTCCCCTGGCGGATAAGGACCCCCCTGTACTACCCATGCGCTGCACTTGAGCAGTATGAACGACGAGTGATTAGTCGGGTGAATGGCTGGTTTTAGCACTTATATCATCCCAATACCATGCTTGAAATGTATTTCTATTGTTACATTGTAATAATAGACCCCCCCCTTAGTACAGACCCCCTTCCCTCAGTATAGACCCTCCTCCCTCAGTAGGGACCCCCTTCTACTAACTATAGACCCCCTCCCTCAGTCCGGCCCCCTCTTCACTAAGTATAAGCCTCCTCCCTCTGTACGGACCCCCCCACTAACTATAGGCCCCCCCTCAGTACGGACCCCCCTCTCCACTAAGTATATACCCCCTCAGTAAAGACCCCCCTCCATCAAGTATAAATTCCCCTCCCTCAGTACAGACTTCCCCTCCTCAGTATAGACCCCCCCACTAAATAAATACAGACCCCTTCTCCATCAGTATAGACCCCCCTCCCTCATTATAGACCCCCTTCAGTACTGACCCCCCTCCCTCATTATAGACCCCCCTAGGTACAGAACCCCCCACTAAGTACAGACCCCCCACCCCACATTACAGACCCCCCACTAAGTAGAGAACCCCCCACAGTACAGACCCCCCCCTTCCACTTGTGCTAGTGGAGAGGTGGGTGTCAGAAACGTGCTGGGGGGGCACTTTTTACCCTTTTTCTGATCACTGTCCATCTACATAAACATAATATAAGCTTAGAACAGACCTCAGATCAGCGCCAGGAATGCACAGCGGTGTCCCTCTTCCCTCTCCGTATACTTGTAAATAGCCGAGGAGGGGGAGGCGGCTTCGGTCTGCTCTGCGGTACGAGGCAGGGAGACATCCAGGTAAAAGTGCCCAGTGAAATAGTGTCTTTGAGGCTGCCCCCACTGACAGCCTCATCCGGCATGGTGGAGAGCATTAGGCGCGGAGGAGAAAGTTAACTTCTCCTCCGCTTTGCATGCTGGGCAGTCTGTGAGGTCACTGGTTGCTAGCCGCCAGGCGGCTATAGCAACCAGTGACCAGAGTCTCAGGTGGAGCTGGAGGCAGAGCGAGCACCAGTGCTATGGCGGGGTTTGCTCGCTCTGTCAATTCCATTCTGGGACACTGTATTGCCCCGGAATGAAGGTGCCCGGGACCCGGGACAGACCTGCCAATTGCGGGAATGTCCCGGGCAATCCGAGACACGTAGGCACCCTACTACGGAGCCACCGAAAATGAACAGCTGATCGTCAGCTCTACACGTTAAAGCCCCACCATCCAAGTGGACATAGAGTTAGAATATTAATATGCTGAGCGCAGCGAGGGTTGTGCCCGAAGCGTGGCGAGGGGCCTGTTACAAAGGGTTTTTCTTACAATAGTCTTGGCACGCAGGTGCCGTGTACAGCTTACTCAGGTGTTCAGCTTTGGCTCTTTTCGGCGGCTCCCTTGTTGTTCCTACTGCGCATGCGCTGCGCCTGGGGGGGGGGGCATTAGTCGCCATGGGGAACTTTCTCGGCAGAACACCGGCACTATGGAACATCCACGGTGGATACGAGGACCGGAACTCACTGTCGGGAGTGAGGAGGAGGCAGATGCTGGGCGGACCGTCAACTAGGTGGTGTTGCCATGGTGATTGAGACTAACATGTTTCGCGCGCCTGCGCTTTGTCAAAGTCTCGGGAGCCATCGGCAGAGGAAAATTGTGAGTATAGAGGGGAGGAAAATGTCGGCTCTTGTGGTATTAACCCCTTATCTACACATGATTAATGAAAAACAAAGGTATATAGGTTGCATGGACCCATAAATATAAAAAAAAATATGCCAAAAATGTTGCAATATCAAAACAGGACAAAGGGTAAGTATATTGTAAAGGATGGATAAAAAAGACAAATGAATAAATAGATTTCAATGCAGAGAGAAAAAGAAAAAACATTATCTATATATAAAAATAGATGAAATATAGATATTGAAAAAATAAACATGAACATGAAAATAAAAATAAATAAATGTAATTAAAATAGAAAAATGAGATAAAAGATAAAAAATGACAAATGATAAAAAAAGGAAATAATATTAATATTAAATAGTAAATAATATTATAAATAATGGAAATGGTAATAATATTTAAATTGCTGTGTGGCAATCATGCGATATGCTAAAGAAATCGCATGTGGATAAGAATTCCTAAGGTTGAGAATGTGTGTTTTGATAGATTAAAATAAATGTAAATAAATGTTAAAGATAAAATCGATGAAAATCAATAAAAACAATCAAAATGGTGTGGGTGTGGGGAGGAGAGGTGGGGGAACATGGGCCATCAACACGAGATCAATAAAAGACATGAGAGATGGATGATAAGAAATAACTAGAAAAGCTACAATTTCTGGGGACATTGTGTGGTGTTCTTGCATCTACAACTGGAGTGGGCGGAGTAACTGGGTGGAGTGGCTTGAGTAACTGTTGTGTGGTTGGAGTGGCTGGAGTAACTGTGAAAAGTGTTAAAAAGCTTAATATTTTAAAAAGTATAAATAGTAGTAAAAAAGTTGAAGAAGCCCCATCATTAGCTGAAAGAGCTGAACATTTTTTTTCAAAAATAATTTTCTTTTTTTTGCAAAAATGATTTTTTTTTTCAAAAATGATTTTTTTTTTCAAAAAATGTTTTTTTTTTTCAAAAATGTTTTTTTTTTTTTTCAAAAATTCTAATTTCTTTTTTTCATGGGGTGGTCATAATGTTTTGGCTGATCATGTTGTGGTCATAATGTTTTGGCTGATAATGGGGTGATCATAAATTATTTGGCTGATCATGGGGTGGTCATAATGTTTTTGGCTGATCATGGGTGGGTCATGTTTTGGCTGATCATGGGGTGGTCATAATGTTTTGGCTGATCATGGGGTGGTCATAATGTTTTGGCTGATTATGGGGTGGTCATAATGTTTTGGCCGCTCATGGGGTTGTCAGCTTTTGTCACCTCCCATTCTAGTTTTGAACATTTCGCCATTCATTCCTATGGGACCAGTTTCGCCGCAAACCAACGATATTTCATGAACCATTTGGCGAAATGTTCCACAAAGTAATAGCACACCAATTGGGAACAAATACGTTTCGGTATATTACTGTCTATGTAGTGTAAAAGCTGTGGGATGAGTTAGAGTGGTAAATTTGGCTATAAGAATAATAATATATATGTGAAACTAGAAAAGCTACAATTTCTGGGGAAATTGTGTGAAGTGTTCTTGCCTCTACAACTGGAGTGGGCGGAGTAACTGGGTAGAGTGGCTTGAGTAACTGTTGTGTGGTTGGAATGGCTGGAGTAACTGTGAAAAGTGTTAAAAAGCTTAATATTTTAAAAAGTATAAATAGTAGTAAAAAAGTTGAAGAAGCCCCATCATTAGCTGAAAGCTGAACATTTTTTTCAAAAATGATTTTTTTTTTCAAAAAATATTTTTTTTCTTCAAAAATGATTTTATATTCTTTCAAAAATGATTTTTTTTTTAATTATTTTTTTTTTCATGGGTTGGTCATAATGTTCTGGCTGATCATGGGGTGGTCATAATATTTTGGCTGATAATGGGGTGGTCATAAATTATTTGGCTGATCATGCGGTGGTCATAATGTTTTGACTGATCATGGGGTGGTCATGTTTTGGCTGATCATGGGGTGGTCATAATGTTTTGGCTGATAATGTGGTGGTCATAAATTATTTGGCTGATCATGGGGGGTCATAAAGTTTTGGCTGATCATGGGGTGGTCATAATGTTTTGGCTGATCATGGGGGGGGGGTCATAATGTTTTGGCTGATCATGGGGGGGTCTCAGTGTTTTGGCTGATTATGGGGTGGTCATAATGTTTTGGCTGATCATGGGGCTGTCAGCTTTTGTCAACTCCCACTCTAGTTTTGAACATTTCGCCATTCATTCCTATGGGACCAAAAACGACGATATTTTGTGAACCATTCGGCGAAACGTTCCACAAAGTAATAGCACACCAATCGGGAACAATCCGCACGTTTCTGTATATTACTGTCTATGTAGTGTATAAGCTGTAGGAGGAGTTAGGGTGGTAAATTTGGCTATAATAAGAATAATATATATGTGAGATAACAGTAAGTGGTCTTGCTATGCAAGAACACTTAATAACAATATAGTGGCAGCCCCAACCTATTTGTTATTGGATAACACTGAGGACATCAATTTCCTCATTGAGGCCCTCAGGCGAAACGGAACCCAATAAATATATCCAAAAAGTCTCCCTCCTACAAAGAAGGGAGAACCTCTCATTTTCAGTGGGAGCCCCCCTAGGAATGGCCTCAATTGCAAGTACTTCCATATGTCTAAAATCTTTGTTGTGTACTTGGCGGAAATGTGTTTAATGGACCCCTTCTTGATGTTCACCTATTCTGGTTCGCAGAGTAGGTATCGTGCGACCAATATATAATGAGCAACGTAAGACATATATGACAAATTCCGTAGAGCACGTGATGAATCGTTTTATCTTAAAAGATTTGCCTCTATTGGTGGTTATTTCTGAACGACCATGGGGAACTGATTGGCAGATGAGACAGCCTCTCTTGCGACACTGAAATATCCCAGTCCTATTGTCAAAAAAGGTTTTAATGTCAAGAAAGAATCCATTATTAGGTTTTGTTACTGGGGGCAATGATGTTCTTTACCGTGCGTGACCGTCTATATGTGACTTGTGGCCTAGATGGAAGTGTGGGAAGTGTGGGAGCTAGAACATGATCGAATTTCAGAATATCGTAATGTTTGTGTATTATTTTAGCGATGGTCCTATATTTGCTATTAAATGTTGATACAAATCTTACTGTAGAGGGCCTATCATTTGTATTTTGATATTTAGGCAATTGGATTATGTTCTGGTGAAAGGCATCCATCACTAGATCCTTTGGATATCCTTTCTCCTCTAACTTTTTTTGCATGAGTCGACCATGTAATTGTCTGTTTTTGTACAGTTTCTCCGTAATCTATGAAATTGACCCTTGGGAATGTTGTTATTCCACATGGGATGATTGCAACTGTTATAGCGGAGATAAGAATTACCAGATGTGGGCTTATTGTGATTGCTGGTGATGGTGGTATATTTATTGTGAGATAAAACCAGATCAAGAAACACCAATTCATTCTGGTTGATCTCATGTGTACAAGACAATCCAAATGGATTGTCATTGCAATAGGCTACAAAGGTGAAAAAAGTTCTGGACCACCGCTCCAAATTAGTAGAACATCGTCAATATAACGGCCAAAAAAGATTATGTATTGGGAAAACGGATTGTCGGCCCATATGTGTTTTTCCTCCCAATACCCCATGGTCAGATTCGCATATGCAGGGGCAATGCTGGCCCCCATGGCTGTGCCCCTCTTTTGAAGATAAAATTGGTCTAGGAACGTGAAATAATTATGGCACAAACAGAAATCTATGCTGTGAAGCAAAAAATCAGCTTGCCTGGAGTTCATATCACCATTTCTACCCAAAAAGTACTGAACAGCAGCAAAACCCACATCGTGGGGTATTGATGTATACAGTGAAGCAACATCTAGTGATGCCCACATGTATTCATCTTGCCAGGAGTATTCTTTCAAAATATCAATGACATGACTAGAATCTCTGATGTATGATGTCAGTTGGCACACTATGGGTTGTAGTAGATGGTCTATATAGGCTGACAGCCCGCTGTTGAAGCTATTTGTGCTGGCAACTATAGGTCTACCTGGAGGATCGACCAAACGTTTGTGCACCTTGGGGAGATGATAGAAGTAAGGGGTGCTGCATGTTTTAGGAAGCAAAAAACATTTTTCTTTAACATTAAGTACACCATCCCTATGAGCTGTCTCTACAAGGTTAACCAATTCACATTGAAAGTTGGGATACGGATCAGAGGGGAGTCTTAAATAGGTGTCAATGTCTGATAATAGTCGATATGCTTCTCGGAGGTAATCTGATCTATCTTGAACCACCAGACTCCCTCCTTTATCAGCCTGTTTAACGATGATATTACTATTTGTGGTTAGATCTTTAAGAGCTTGTTGTTCCGCCCGGCTTAAATTACTAAAACTCTTGGTCGTGGGGCATCACACAGTTCAGTAAAATCTTTATAAACAGCTTGATAGAATGTTTCATTATATGGACCCTTGGAATTGGTTGGATTGAATATAGATAAAGGTTTGAAGCCAGTGTGTTTGATATCAGGCTCTAGACACGGGCCTTGTGTATCACTTTCTATATCACATTCCACACAGCCTCCTCCGTCCATGCCTAGTTACTGCCCTGCATAGCGGCTTACCTCTGCCTATGGTGCTACGCTGGCAGCAGTGCTGGGACAAGGCCAATTGGTGCCCAGGGCGAAGATGGCAAACTGGGCCCCCCCCCCCCCGTTTTTAATAAAGAATCAATGTTGTTTCAAAACAAGAATATACTTAACAATACAATTTCAATTAGGTTTAATGCAATAGAAACAGTTCACTCACACATTTTAATGATAAGTATTTTTATACCATTGTAATTAACCTCCCCTCAGCCACCTCCGGCTAGCAACATGGGCACTTTTAACCCTTTCTTGGGGATTAAAAGTTCCCTGCTAGCCATCGAAAATTACCACTTAAATCGTGGTAAAGCGTAGCTAAAACTGGCGACGCTTTACCACTAATGGACCCGCCACCCCATTTTAACCGCTTGCCGACCGCCTCACGCAGATATACTGCAGCAGAAGGGCTCGTACAGGCAAAACCACGTACCTGTACGTTGCCCTTTAAGAGCTGGCCAGCGCGCGCGCGCGCCCGTGGCAAGCTCCGTGAGTCGAGTCGCGGGTCCCGCGGACTCAATCGCCGCGGGGATACCCGCGATCGCCTCACGGGGAGGAAGAACGGGGAGATGCTGATGTAAACAGCATCTCCCTGTTCTGCCTAGTGACAGCGTCACTGATCTCTGCTCCGTGTCATCGGAGCAGAGATCAGTGACGTGTAACATGTAGCCACCCCCCCCCACAGTTAGAAACACACCCCTAGGATACACTTAACCCCTACACTGCCACCAAGTGGTTAACCCCTTCACTGCCAGTGTCATTTACACAGGAATCAGTGCATTTTTAAAATGTGTCAAAAATGTCCGATGTGTCCGCCATAACCACTTCAGCCCCGGAAGGTTTTACCCCCTTCCTGACCAGAGCACTTTTTACAATTCGGCACTGCGTCGCTTTAACTGCTAATTGCGCGGTCATGCAATGCTGTACCCAAACGAAATTTGCGTCCTTTTCTTCCCACAAATAGAGCTTTCTTTTGATGGTATTTGATCACCTCTGCCGTTTTTATTTTTTGCGCTATACGCGGAAAAAGACCGAAAATTTTGAAAAAAAATGATATTTTCTACTTTTTGTTCTAAAAAAAATCCAATAAACTCAATTTTAGTCATACATTTAGGCCAAAATGTATTCGGCCACATGTCTTTGGTAAAAAAAATGTCAATAAGCGTATATTTATTGGTTTGCGCAAAAGTTATAGCATTTGCAAACTAGGGTACATTTTCTGGAATTTACACAGCCTTTAGTTTATGACTGCCTATGTCATTTCTTGAGGTGCTAAAATGGCAGGGCAGTACAAAACCCCCACAAATGACCCCATTTTGGAAAGTAGACACCCCAAGGAATTTGCTGAGAGGCATGTTGAGCCCATTGAATATTCATTTTTTTTGTCCCAAGTGATTGAATAATGACAAAAAAAAAAAAAAAAATTACAAAAAGTTGTCACTAAATGATATATTGCTCACACAGGCCATGGGCATATGTGGAATTGCACCCCAAAATACATTTAGCTGCTTCTCCTGAGTACGGGGATACCACATGTGTGGGACTTTTTGGGAGCCTAGCCGCGTACGGGGCCCCGAAAACCAAGCACCGCCTTCAGGATTTCTAAGGGCGTACATTTTTGATTTTACTCCTCACTACCTATCACAGTTTTGAAGGCCATAAAATGCCCAGATGACATAAAACCCCCCCAAATGACCCCATTTTGGAAAGTAGACACCCCAAGCTATTTGCTTTGAGGCATGTTGAGTCCATGGAATGTTTTATATTTTGACACAAGTTGCGGGAAAGTGACAAATTTTTTTTTTTTTTTTGCACAAAGTTGTCACTAAATGATATATTGCTCACACAGGCCATGGGCATATGTGGAATTGCACCCCAAAATACATTTAGCTGCTTCTCCTGAGTACGGGGATACCACATGTGTGGGACTTTTTAGGAGCCTAGCCGCGTACGGGACCCCGAAAACCAAGCACCGCCTTCAGGATTTCTAAGGGCGTACATTTTTGATTTTACTCCTCACTGCCTATCACAGTTTCGGAGGCCATGGAAAGCCCAGGTGGCACAAACCCCCCCCAAATGACCCCATTTTGGAAAGTAGACACCCCAAGCTATTTGCTGAGAGGCATGGTGAGTATTTTGCAGCTCTCATTTGTTTTTGAAAATAAAGAAAGACGAGAAAAAAAATTTTTTTTTTTCTTTTTTCAATTTTCAAAACTTTGTGACAAAAAGTGAGGTCTGCAAAATACTCACTATACCTCTCATCAAATAGCTTGGGGTGTCTACTTTCCAAAATGGGGTCATTTGGGGGGGGTTTGTGCCACCTGGGCATTCCATGGCCTCCGAAACTGTGATAGGCAGTGAAGAGTGAAATCAAAAATTTACGGCCTTAGAAAGCCTGAAGGCGGTGCTTGGTTTTCGGGGTCCCGTACGCGGCTAGGCTCCCAAAAAGTCCCACACATGTGGTATCCCCGTACTCAGGAGAAGCAACAGAATGTATTTTGGGGTGTAATTTCACATATTCCCATGGCATGTTTGAGCAATATATCATTTAGTGACAACTTTGCGCAAAAAAAAATAAAAAAAATAAAAAATTGTCTCTTTCCCGCAACTTGTGTCACAATATAAATTATTCCATGGACTCAACATGACTCTCAGCAAATAGCTTGGGGTGTCTACTTTCCAAAATGGGGTCATTTGGGGGGGGTTTGAACTGTCCTGGCATTTTATGCACAACATCTAGAAGCTTATGTCACACATCACCCACTCTTCTAACCACTTGAAGACAAAGCCCTTTCTGACACTTATTGTTTACATAAAAAAATAATTTTTTTTTGCAAGAAAATTACTTTGAACCCCCAAACATTATATATTTTTTTAAAGCAAATGCCCTACAGATTAAAATGGTGGGTGTTTCATTTTTTTTTTTCACACAGTATTTGCGCAGCGATTTTTCAAACGCATTTTTTGGGGAAAAAACACACTTTTTTACATTTTAATGCACTAAAACACACTATATTGCCCAAATGTTTGATGAGATAAAAAAGATGATCTTAGGCCGAGTACATGGATACCAAACATGACATGCTTTAAAATTGCGCACAAACGTGCAGTGGCGACAAACTAAATACATTTTTAAAAGCCTTTAAAAGCCTTTACAGGTTACCACTTTAGATTTACAGAGGAGGTCTACTGCTAAACTTACTGCCCTCGATCTGACCTTCGCGGCGATACCTCACATGCATGGTGCAATTGCTGTTTACATTTGACGCCAGACCAACGCTTACGTTCACCTTAGCGCGAGAGCAGGGGGGACAGGGGTGCTTTTTTTTTTTTTTTTTTTTTTTTTCTTTATTATTATTATTTTTTTATCTTATTTTTAAACTGTTCCTTTCATTTTTTTTTTTTTTAAATCATTTTTATTGTTATCTCAGGGAATGTAAATATCCCCTATGATAGCAATAGGTAGTGACAGGTACTCTTTTTTGCAAAAATTGGGGTCTATTAGACCCTAGATTTCTCCTCTGTCCTCAAAGCATCTGATCACACCAAGATCGGTGTGATAAAATGCTTTCCCAATTTCCCAATGGCGCTGTTTACATCCGGCGAAATCTACGT
The DNA here is from genome assembly GCA_037952925.1 of Lithobates clamitans. NCBI lineage: Eukaryota > Metazoa > Chordata > Amphibia > Anura > Ranidae > Lithobates > Lithobates clamitans. Next base: position 408,786 of record JBBGZY010000790.1, read on the forward strand.
CATAAAATGCTCGTAGCTTCCGGTTTCTTAGGTCATAGAGATGTTTGGAGCCACTCTGGTCTCTGATCAGCTCTATGGTCAGCTGGCTGAATCACCGGCTGCATTTTCAGGTTCCCTGTTGAGACAGGAGAGCCAGAGAAAAACACGGAAGATGTTGGGGGGGGGGGGGGCATTCCCTCCCACTGCTTGTAAAAGCAGTCTAGAGGCTAATTAGCCACTAGGATTGCTTTTACATGAAAGCCGACCGCTGGCTGAAAAGAATGATACCAAGATGATACCTAAACCTGCAGGCATCATTCTGGTATAACCACTCAAAGTCGTGAATGGCATACCTGAAGACAAAAAAATGGTTAACAATAAAGCACAGTAAACGGTAAGGTATAAAAAATTGCATACCTGAAAAGCAAACATGATAAAACATAATAACAATAAAACATTGCAGAATAGAATACAGTAAAAAAGAGCAGAACAATAGAGAGAGAATAGAGAGAGAGAGAACAATAAAACGACAACTATTTTTATTTTATATTTTTGTTTGTGTTTTTTTTTTTTTTTTTTTTTTTTACACTTTTTTTTGTAACTAACTTTTATAACTGTAACCGGTTCCAGGTTCGGGTCTCTCAAAATGCGATGGCATCTCGGGAGACCCTGTGAAAGTGTGCCTAGTCTGTGCAATGCTGTACCCTACGCTAATACTCAACTAGTGCATGGTAGCGTTCAAAACATTCACCAATGCAAAGACCAGGATTGTCAGGACAGGAGGGACAATAATAGCGGGTGTCACGCCTATATCCGCGCTAGCTGCAGACACAACATCTTTTTTGGGGGGGTTCGCTGGGTAGGGGTACTCGGGAGGACATAAAGAAAATGCCTCTCATGCAGCCGACTGCATTTGGTTGGGGATGTGAATGGGGGAAGTACGGGCGCTGCAGAAGCGGTGGGTTCCCAATTAGGATTGGCGAATGCAGCAGGAAGGGCACTATGGGCACGACGGGCCTGTGTTTGTCTTTTTGGTGGCAGCGGGACACTACTTGTGCTTGCCACCTCACCAGCTTGAACTGCACTTATGGGACTCGCCACGTCACCAAGTGTTACTGCAGTGCTGGTTTGACTACGACCGGGGTGTACTAGGCCGCTGGCGCTTGCCAGTTCACCAAAACGCTACAAAAAAAACTGTTAGCGATCGCAGGGATCAGGCCTGACTCTGCGAACGCTGCAGTTATGCGTTTAGTGTTTTGTAAGTGACAGTGATCGATCGATACTGCACTTGGGTGGGCTGGGCCGGGCCGGGCGGAGGGGCAAAACGCAGGTGCTAGCAGGTATCTGGGCTGATCCCGCTAACACTGCGTTTTTGGGAACCCTAAACTGCTGGGGACACTAGTATAGATCTAATCGGATCAGATATTGATCCGATCAGATACTATACCACTAAGGGAGGCGTATGCTGCGTGCGTGGGTGTTAGCGGTACTGGCGCTAATCTGACGCTGCCTGGGGCTGGTACTTGCCAGTTCACCAAAACGCTACCAAAAAAACTGTTAGCGATCGCAGGGATCAGGCCTGACTCTGCGAACGCTGCAGTTATGCGTTTAGTGTTTTGTAAGTGACAGTGATCGATCGATACTGCACTTGGGTGGGCTGGGCCGGGCGGAGGGGCAAAACGCAGGTGCTAGCAGGTATCTGGGCTGATCCCGCTAACACTGCGTTTTTGGGAACCCTAAACTGCTGGGGACGCTAGTATAGATCTGATCGGATCAGATATTGATCCGATCAGATACTATACCACTAAGGGAGGTATACGGTGCGTGCGTGGGTGTTAGCGGTACTGGCGCTAACCTGACGCTGCCTGGGGCTGGTGCTTGCCAGTTCACCAAAACGCTACCAAAAAAACTGTTAGCGATCGCAGGGATCAGGCCTGACTCTGCGAACGCTGCAGTTATGCGTTTAGTGTTTTGTAAGTGACAGTGATCGATCGATACTGCACTTGGGTGGGCTGGGCTGGGCTGGGCGGAGGGGCAAAACGCAGGTGCTAGCGGGTATCTGGGCTGATCCCGCTAACACTGCGTTTTCGGGAACCCTAAACTGCTGGGGACGCTAGTATAGATTTGATCGGATCAGATATTGATCCGTTCAGATACTATACCACTAAGGGAGGCATATGCTGCGTGCGTGGGTGTTCGCGGTACTGGCGCTAATCTGACGCTGCCTGGGGCGACGCATATCACCGCCGGGCGATCGGGGGGCTAAACCTTTATTCGGTAATAAACGGCGGGTGCCCTGACACTATAAAAAATAAACAAACTAACCAGCGTCACCCGTAACGGTTATACGGTGATCAGTGGTGAAAGGGTTAACTAGGGGGCAATCAAGGGGTTAAAACATTTATTAGGTAGTATATGGGGGTCCCTGTCGCTATAAAACGCTGACGGCGAACCTAAATATTTACGTCCCTAACTACCGTCACCAGCGACACTAATACAGCGATCAGAAAAATGATCGCTTAGCGACACTGGTGAGGGGGGGTGATCAAGGGGTTAAAACTTTATTAGGGGGGGTTAGGGGGGTATCCTAGACCTAAAGGGGGGTAATACTCACTGCCCTAACACTAACTGTCACAAACTGACACTATGCAGTAATCAGAAAAAAAAAAAAAAAATACTGCTAATGTCAGTTTGTGACAGGGGGGGGGGGGGGGTGATTGGGGGGGGATCGGGGGGCGATCGGGGGGGGGATCGGGGGTGTAAGGTATGCCTGGCATGTTCTACTGTGTGTGTGTGTGTGTTGTGCACTCACTTGTCATCTCTCCTCGGCGCTGGAACGGAAACTGCCAGACCGAGGAGAGATGACATCACATCCTCTGCCTGTGTGAAACGACACACAGGCAGAGGAGGATTCCCATTGGCTGGGAGCGATCGCGAGGGGGGGGCCACGATCGGATGGTCTCCCCCTCGCCTCCCGACGCTCCCAGTCAAATGCCGACCGCCGATGGCCCGCGGGAGGCAGATCACGTACGGGTACGTGATTTTGCCTGCCCGTGCCATTCTGCCACAGTATATATGCGGTAGGCGGTCGGCAAGTGGTTAATATCGCAGTCACAATAAAAAATCGCTGATCGCCATTTGAAAAAAAAAAATTATTAATAAAAATGCCATAAAACTATCCCCTATTTTGTAAACGCTATAACTTTTGCGCAAACCGATCAATAATTGCTTATTGCGAATTTTTTTTTTACAAAAAATATGTAGAAGAATACGTATCGGCCTAAACTGAGGAAAAAAAAATGTTTTTTTATACATTTTTGGGGGATATTTATTATAGCAAAAAGTAAAAAATAATGTGTTTTTTCAAAATTGTTGCTCTATTTTTGTTTATAGCGCAAAAAATAAAAACCGCAGAGGCGATCAAATACCACCAAAAGAAAGCTCTATTTGTGGGAAAAAAAGGGCGTCAATTTTGTTGGGGAGCCACATCGCACGACCGCGCAATTGTCAGTTAAAGCGACGCAGTGCCGAATCGCAAAAAAGTGCTCTGGTCAGGAGGGGGGTAAAATCTTCAGGGGCTGAAGTGGTTAAAAAAAAAACCTTATAAAAAAATATTTAAAAAAGTCAGTGGCGGCAGTGGACATTGCAAGGATTGCACACGGACCAGTGTCTGTGTGGGACACCTGTCATACAGCTATGCTAGCCTGGACATCACAATACACTGCATGCCCAGGAGAACACTTCCACAGTCCACAAGGCAGCTCTCCTCTTCCAGCCAAAATCCATGCAGGAGAGGGTGCACACATTGTATACTTCCCCATCTGTTACAGGCTGTAACATACAGCAGAAATTAAAAAGCAGTGGTTGTCATTTACCTCCCCTAAGCCTCCTCCCCCTCCCCCAATCAAGCCATTTATTGTTTGTTTAGCGCTTACTTTTACACAAGTTCGGACACTGTCTGCCACACACTGCAATCCCAATCTACCTTAGCTTCCTTGAGAATACAGCTGGACTCGAGCCAGCCAGGCAGCAGCTCCTGGACTCCTCGAGATCACATCGCGCCGGGTCCAACACAGCTGCCTGCGCTCCTCTGAGTCCTCCCACCTCGCCCTTCGGCCGTGAGTGATATGACGTCACGCCGCTGGCAGGGACTATGGGACTCCTCCGTAGGGGGAGTAAACTGAAACAGTAGAGGAAACAGTGAAGCTGTGCTGAGGGAAGGGAGGATGCAGGAGCGCACAAATTCGGCACACACAATTTGTACAGTGCCGCTGGGCGCTGACATAGGTTACTTGTTGTAGTACACACTGGCGGGCAGCGGCTGTTGCAAAACTTCACCTGCAGGCTGCGCCCCCCCTCCTATGGCAAATGGTAGTGCCCAGGGCACGTGCCCCTTCTGCCCCTGCCTTGTACCGGCCCTGGCTGGCAGTCTCAGTTGTCTATTTGTGTCCATTTCACACTGCAGTAAGCCGGGAAACCGGAAGTGATGCGGGTGTTCTGAAGAAAGCACCGCCCACTGTCCTCCGATCCCCGCCAATTAAAATGCAGGAAGGGAGGACAGAGACAAATCAGTGTTGAGTAGGAGTGTGTGCGGGCGCATCGTTTGTGCCCTGCACATGCCCTAAATGTGGGCAAATCGGCTTCCCAGCTTGCAATCAGCTGATTGCAAGCTGGGAAGCTTCCCATAGACCACCGTGTGTCCGGTGCCCGGACACTCTTTGTTTTTTACAGATTGGGGGAGCAGCGCCCGTGCGCCCCCGATGGATGGGCCGCCACCGGTCAGTGGCAGGCAGGAGAATAGGAATTGAGCTGCCAGTGGCAAAGCTTTTTGTGTGAGCAAAGTTGAGCTGGACCAAGCCAAGTGTCAAAAATCTGCCCAATCTGCCTCTGCTTGTTGTATTTCTATTCCTCTGGTAAAGGAGCTTTGCACTTTTGCCCTTTGTGTTTCTATTTCTGCTTCCCTTCTGGTAAAGGAGCTTTGCATTTTTTTTTATTCCGCATCAGCACGGGCCTCTATTATCTTATCGCTAATGTTGTACTTCTGGAGCGAGAGGATCTAGAAGAACAGGTTGATGTGGTTGATGTGGATCTGTGAGATCTGCATTGCTTACTGTGTAAATGTGACTGGCAGGGAAGGGGTTAACCACTAGGGGGCGATCAAGGGGTTAATGTATGACCTAGGGAGGTGATTCTAACTGTGGGGGGAGGGGACTGACTGGGGAAGGTGACCGATCGGTGTCCCTATGTACAAGGGACACGCCATCGGTCTCCTCTCCGACAGGACATGGATCTGTGTTTACATGCACAGATCCACGGTCCTGCTCTGTTACCCGGTAATCGCGGGTGCCCGGCGGACATCGCGGCCGCCGGGCACGCGCACCGGGTCCCGAGCGACGCAGCGGGCACGTGCACCCCCTAGTGGCTCGGGAGGGCTATCACGTCATATGACGTCCGCCCAGAACAAGAGAAGCCTCGTCCCGCCGTCATATGACGGTAGGCGGTGGCTTAGTGGTTAAGAAGACGAACAGCAACTTAGACAGATGGGGTAACACAGTTCAATGTAGAGAAACAGTTTTTAACATTCACATAAGGTGCAGTAAACTCGTGCAACCATGTGCTTCACAAGATGGCGGATGGCACTGAGCTTGATTGGAGATCAGGCGCACACATATACACAGCAGGCCGTGAGAATTCTATACATCTTTTGACTATTCTGACCTGATTGTTGTGAAGCGATTTATCCCTTGTGAGACCTCTATGTCTGGCCCGTATAAGATATAATCACTGAGGACAATCCTCAGATAGTTTGAACTCACCAAATACTGATTCCATCCACAAAGGTGCTTTTATTCAGAACATCAGGTTACATCAGATGACAGGATATAAACAGATGAATATGTTGTAGTATTTATGCGGTCAAAAGATGATATTGTCTGCAGCTTACTATGCAGAATACATGTGCTCTGCTACATGTGGCTTGTTAGCTGCATCCATGACACAGGAAGTACAATCTCAGAAAGAAGGGTGGAGCATTACATACAAAAGGAAGTGTGTCATAACATAAGGGAAACAGAACATAAGAAAACAAGTGAATTACCACAAAAGGTCACTAGATGGCAGCATGTGAATTAAATATAAACGTCCATAGAAAATGGTTAAGGAACAATCTATATAAATTCTATGCCCCATTGGGGTGGCACAATCAGCCTGGATGATAAACTTCATCTCTATTTGAAGGAACCATTACAATTACAAATTACAATTAGAAATATAGTACAATTACAATTACAGAAGAAGTGGTGATCCTCTTCAGTAGTGGAAAGAAAATGAGTCACGCTACAAAAGACTTGCTTCTCATGCTAGAAGATACCTCCCTGCTCCTCCTTCATCTGTACCAAGTGAATGTGTTTTCAATGAAGTGGCAACAATTTATGAAAAAAAAATTAAACTGTTTAACAGGTGAACATGCTGAAATGTTATGCTTTTTGCACTATAATATTGTTCTACTTAACTGGGAGTATTGAAGAAAGTATAATGTCAGTATGTCCTGTCCACTGTCTAGCTTTTTGCACTGCAGTAGTGATTTAAATTGAATCAGTGCAGTGCAGTGCAATGCACTAGTAACAGTTATGCCCTGTACACACGATCTGACTTTCCGACGGAAATGTGCGATCGGAGCTTGTAGTCGGAAATTTCGACCGTGTGTGGGCTCCATCGGACTTTTTCCATCGGAATTTCCGACACACAAAATTTGAGAGCTAGCTCTAAAATTTTCCGACAACCAAATCCGTTCGCGTAAATTCCGATCGTGTGTAGACAATTCCGACACACAAAGTGCCACGCATGCTCGGAATCAAGCAGAAGAGCAGCACTGGCTATTGAACTTCATTTTTCTCAGGCACATCGTAACGTGTTGTACGTCACCGCGTTCTTGACGTTCGGAATGTCCGACCAACTTTGTGGGACCGTGTGTATGCAAGACAAGTTTGAGCCAACATCCGTCGGAAAAAATCCGATGGATTTGGTTGTCGGAATGTGCGATCGTGTGTACAGGGCATTATACGTTTTCTATGTCTTGGGAAGCTGTTTAAGAAGTTATTGTTTTTCAAGCACTTTATTTTTCCCATTTGTTTAGACCTCGTTCATCACACCATGGTGCACTGCAGACAGAGATGTCAGTTTTGAAATCTGTGTGTTTTTCTCCCATCAGTTTTCATGTGAAGATCGAGCTCCTAATTTTAATAAACATTAACATTTTCAGTTTATATAAGATTTGTGCAAAAAATTGGTGTTATTTTTGAAAAGTTTAAATGTTCAAAATATTGGCAAATATTATCGGCAGGAAAGGTGGCAGAAATATCGGTATCGTATCAGCACCATAAAAACGATATCGGTCGATCCCTACTATTGAGGCATGGACTCCACTAGACATCACGCCGAATCTGCCAGCTTGCCTTATTCCCATAGTGCATTCTGGTGCCATCTCTTCTCCCCCACAGTGAGCGACACACACATATCCAGCCATCCACCAGATGTAAAAGCAAAAACATGTTTCATCAGACCAGGCCACCTTCCATTGCTCCGTGGTCCAGTTCGTATGTTCATTGTAGGGACTTTGGGCTGTAGACATGGGTCAGCATGGGCACCCTGATCAGTCTGCGTCAATGTAGCCCCATATGCAACAAGCGGTGATGCACTGTGTGTTTTGATACCGGTCTATCAGAAACAGCATTAACTTTTGCGCAATTTGAGCTACAATAGCTCTTCTATTGGATTGGACTACACGGGCCAGCCATCTCTCTCTACATGCATCAACGAGCCTTGGCCACCCGTAATCCTGTCTCAAGTTCTCCAGTTTTTCTTCCTTGGACCATTTTTGGTACTGCCAGTGGTCATTATGTTAAGGCTGATCTGCGTAAACCTACCTGTACTCCCTCACTGTTCCTTGCTCCTCCACAGATAGTGACACTATCCAGCACTTCTAGATATGGAGGAGCATTTGACCTGCTCCAATGTGACAGTGCTGGTACCTAGGAGCCAATAGTTGGACCCATGCACTGTTAAATGAAGTGAGATTATTCCACCCCCAGGTCACTGACTCAACCGATCTCAGGGCTGGCTGCAGAGTAATAGGCTGTGATGGAGTGCAAGTATGGGAAGGGTACCCTTGCTCTCAATGTGAAAGTATGTATTGCAGCACATCATAGGTGTGCGTAGCCTACTGCACTAGGGTGTGCACCCCAAAGCTCTAACACACTTGCGCGTATATATATATATATATATATATATATATATATACAGGGGCGTTGCTAGGTCTACAAAAGATCTGGGGCTAGAGCCCATAGCAGCGTAGTAAAGAAAGTAAAGAAAGTCATACGCTTGGGTGAGCATACACATGTATATACAGTAATATACGTGTGTGTGTATATATATACACCCAGAGAGCCCCCCACTTACATCAGGGTCCCCAGAGAGCCCCCCTTATATCAGGTTCCCCAGAGAGCCTCCTCCTTACATCAGAGTCCTCAGAGAGCCTCCCCCTTTCATCAGGGTACCCAGATGGCCCCTCACTTACATCAGGGTTCCCAGAAAGCCTCCCTTACATTAGGGTCCCTAGAGAGCCTCTTCCTTGCATCAGGGTCCCCAGAGAGCCTCCCCTCCCCTTGGGGACCCCTGCAGAGACTCGGGGCTATTGTCCCCAGATTCGGGGCTATAGCCCCAAAAGCCACCCCCTAGCGACGCCCCTGTATATATATATCAGTAGGACAATGGACAGCATCGTTAGAGCAGTGGACTATGTCAGTAGGGCAGAGGTTGGTGTCAGTAGTTTCTTTTTTGATTACATTTTTACAATTGCATTATTTTTTATAATATTTTTATACAATCATTTTTATTATTGTTTTTTACAATCTTTTTAGGGGCCCCATTGGGGGCTTTGGTGAAATATCAGGGGTCTAAAGAGGCCCCTGATGTTTCACTTTTGAGACAAAGAAAGAGACTAGGGACGGAGATTCCCCAGTCCATTTCTCTGCAGCCAAGCAGCAGGGGGAATCTGCCCAGCACAGGGTAATTAGGGTGTGCCCAGGCACACCTAGCACACCCTGTGCGCACGCCTATGCAGCACATAGTGTTAAACTGCCTATTTAATATGAATGGGCTATAACACACCTCAATGCACAAACATTTAGTGCTTGTTTCATTTTTGCAGTGCAACGCGCCACAACAAATATCATACATTGTAGTGCAATGTGTTGCAGTATTATCTCAACACGGATCTTTGTCTAGCAAAGCAACCATTTTAGGGCCACATATACCACACATGGCCACTAGGGATAGTCAATTCTAGCACAAAAAGGTTGCCAGTGTGTTGACAACAGATTAGTCTATGAAAACAGTTGCCTGGAGGCACCTCTGCCACACCCTGAGCAGCAGCAAATATGTTTTTTTCCCACAGTCTTAGTCAGACTCTAGGTTCCCTGGAATGTCTGCAACCTTAGGAGGACAAAAAACAATTCCTCTCTGAAAGCAGTAAGAAGAGAGAGAGACAGTACAGAGTTCCTTTCAACAGAAACAAAGACATGCCAAAAATACTCCCAATGCGCATCCCAATCGAATGCCAGTTAAAAGTTGGCCCAATTAAAGAAAAATAATATAAATGCAGCTTTTGCAGCGCTACTTTACTTAAATCCAATGCTGTCTGTCCACCCTATCTGCAGAAAGTCCTCTTCTGCTACAGGAGGTCATTCAACTAGGGTTGCCACCTTTTCTTCAAGTCAAACCCGAACACTTTAGCGGAGCACAGCAATTTTTTTTTTAGTATAAACTATGCATATATTTTGCGATTAAATAACTTTTCTAATCATATCAAGTTATTCACAAGAGTCCTCCTTTACATCAGAGTCTGCGGAGTCCCCGTTTACATCTGAATCCACAGAGTCCCCCGTTTACATCTGAATCCACAGAGTCCCCCGTTTACATCTGAATCCACAGAGTCCCCCGTTTACATCTGAATCCACAGAGTCCCCCGTTTACATCTGAATCCACAGAGTCCCCCGTTTACATCTGAATCCACAGAGTCCCCCGTTTACATCTGAATCCACAGAGTCCCCCGTTTACATCTGAATCCACAGAGACCCCCGTTTACATCTGAATCCACAGAGTCCCCCGTTTACATCTGAATCCACAGAGTCCCCCGTTTACATCTGAATCCACAGAGACCCCCTTTACATCTGAATCCACAGAGTCCCCCGTTTACATCTGAATCCACAGAGACCCCCTTTACATCTGAATCCACAGAGTCCCCCGTTTACATCTGAATCCACAGAGACCCCCTTTACATCTGAATCCACAGAGTCCCCCGTTTACATCTGAATCCACAGAGACCCCCTTTACATCTGAACTTGCAGATTTACCTTACACTGTAGATTCTGATATAAAGGATAACTCTGGGGACTCTGACATAAGGGATGCTCTGGAAACCCTGATTAATGGGGGGCACTGAGAACTCCGATGTATGGAGAGGACTCTGATGTAAGGGGGAACATTGCTGCCTCTGGTGTAAAGAGGAACACCGATGTAAGGGGTGCTCTGAGAACCCTGATTTACCTTAGTGTACTCACTCAGAGGCAGGAGAGAGAAGGGGGAGACTTCAGTTACAGACAGGGATGGCTGGTGAGCTCACTCACCCCTTGGCAGTCAGCACCTCTCATCCAGATGTATCTGTGGTGCTGGGCTTCAAATTTCCAGCCCCCACTTTCCATTTCTGGGGCACAGTGCCAGGGATTGGAGTGTGGGCAGACACAGAGGGGTGGGAGGAAGAGGTGCAGATCAATCCCTCTCTACTCTCCCATCTGTATGTGTGTGGGGGGAAGGGGGTGTTAGTGCTGGGCAGTGTTAGAGAGAGTGTAATAGACACCTCCAGCTTAGGCAACTGCAGCCAGCAACCCTGCTGGGAAGTCATAGTCCAGTGTGAATAACATGTCCGAGTTTCAGACAGTCTGAAACCCGAACGCATGATTCCAAACCGAACTGTCCGGGTGAATCCCAGACAGGTGGCAACCCTACATTCAACCCACTTTCCCTGTGCGCTGGCAGTCAGGGGTCTATTCTCTGGGGGTAAGTCATCATGCCGGTCATGTTTACACCACAAAAATGCACTTCAGATCCGTTCCAGGATGCATTTCTGTATGCACGTTTTTAATGTGTTTTTGGCGCGTTCCAGTGCATTTTTTATGCCTTTCGGATGCATTCTAGATTTTCTTTTCTCATTTTTTTTTTTTTCACTGCACTAGGGCCCGGTGTGTTTTTGATGCGTTCCTGTGCGTTTTTAATGTGTTTTACCACATTCCAGTACAGTCCAATGCAGGAAAAATGCAGCACGTTTTTTTTCTGGAACTGGAAAGCCCTGAAACTGACCCCACTGATGTGAACTATGCCATTGGAAACCATATAACCTACTGTCCATGCATTTTTTTATACAGAAATAAAAAAAACACACTGGACTGCATGTGGTGTATACTGACCCTCAAAGTACAGCTGCACTGTGCTCACAGTCTTTATACTAGCACTGTTCTGTGAGGCAGGGACTGCCTACAGCCCCAAGAGCAAAAGAAGGACCCACGATGACACCAGACTGGGCAGAACTTTGGAAAAAAGTATATATAACTTAATCATTTATAAGTAAAGTGCTGTAATGCTCATTTATAGCTGAAGTATTGCTTTAATGACTTCAATAGCAGGCACTCCCCTGCCCCCCCCCCCCTTCTGCCCAGGCCAATTTTCAGCTTTCAGCGCTGTCACTTTTTAAATGACAATTGCGCGGTCATGCTACACTGTACCCAAACAAAGTTTTTATAATTTTGTTCCCACAAACAGAGCTTTCTTTTGGTGGTATTTGATCACTTTTGGTGGTATTTGATTGCTAATCAAATAAAAATAGACCAAAAATTTTGAAAAAAAAAAGTTTTTCTTTGTTTCTGTTATAAAATGTTATAGATAAGTACGTTTTCTCCTTCACTGACGGGCACTGATGAGGCTGCACTGACAGGCACTGATAAGGTGGCACTGATAGGCAGCACTGATGGCACTGGCAGGCATTGCTGATGGGCACTGATTAGCATCTGTCTGGGCACTGTCATGCCTGGTGGTCCAGGGTGGCAGATACCTGGTAGCCATCCATTGTGGGCATCCCTGGTCGTCCAGTGTGGGCATCCGTGGGGGGCTGATAATCAATCAGCGCAGACCCCCCCTGTCAGGAGAGCCGCCAATCGGCTCTCCTCTACTTGCGTCTGTCAGATGCGAGTGAGGAAAAGCCGATACATGGCTTTTCCTGTTTACATGTGAAAGGAGACCTTTCCAACTGAGCATCCACTGGGTTACTGGGTCTTGAGGATGGACCACTGGCCAAAACTTGCTCAATATGCAAACGAGCCACTGGCCTGTCCTGCACCTAGTGTGCTTTCTGAACGCACATTCAGTGCTGCTGGAGGGTTTGTAACGGATCAAAGAGTGCGCCTGTCCACAGACTCCGTTGATGGGCTCACTTTTTAAAAAAATGAATCAATCCTGGATCATAAGCTATCAAGCCCCAGATAGATGCTGATGTAACTGATTGAATTTGGATCTGGGATCCCTTGAAGACTGCCTATGCTGCCTATCCTATGCCTGAATCTTGATGATGCTAGCTTCCAACAATATTTTTGGTTTAGGGCACCACCAACACCCAAGGCCCAATTTTTCTGCCCCTGTGGTATGTAATTACAATTTTTGAAATAATATTTAACAGCAGGGCCTGTTCCTCCACCCAACAAGAGTAACTGTGAAGGGGTTACAGTGTTCTGGCTCCACCAACACCCAAAGCCCAATTTTTCTGCACCTGTTTGACTGGGGCATGTAATTACATTTTGCTTTCCCTAGAAATTTACAGTAATAACGTGTGTAGCGCTGGTAGATTTTTGATCTACCATCTGATAGGTAAATTTAGTGGGTTGCTTGTTAGAGGAAGTTAGATTTGCCTCTGTTCCAGCTTGGCTGAGTTGTGTGTGGTTCCGCACTGTGCCGGTTGGTGTCGCTGTTACCATTGGCTGGTGTTGGAAGAGCAACGTGTCAAAGTGTATGGGTGCTCCTCTGTACCGGAGACAACTCGGTGGAGGTGGTCCTCCGAGTTGCATTCTGGGAGAGGGTATTTATGGGACAGACGACATGTTTAGGGGTTCGTTTTCAGCCACCTGCTAGCCCTCCTGGCCGACAGGTATGTGTTAGATTACCACCTCGCGGTCCTCCGTTCCGGAGGCCCGCGTCGCTGCGGCGCATGGGTGGGCCCAGAAGCCTGTCTGGGGCCTACCACAGCAGCAGAGGAATGGTCCTGAGCTGTCTATCCTGAGTGAAGAAGCTGGACAACCGAGGAGATCCCAGGGGAGGACCCGTCATGGAAGGATCATGCAGAGTGGTGGTCTGGAGAGGGGCCTGGTGACTCGGTTGGAGGACGTATCCTGAAGTAGTCTTACTGCATAGTACTGCCGGGTTGGCTTAAAGGTCCAAGTACTGTGTCTGATGTTCACCGCAAACCAATACATCCTGTGGCAGAGGATTGTACGGGTTTTATTCCAAACAAGTCTGTGGCAGAGACTTTTGTTCGTGCTACATACTGGCTGCTAGGCAAGTGAGAGAGGCCTATCCAGGTGGGTTTAATTCTAAAGGACGTTCTACAGAATCCTAAAGTAAGGTATTTGAGCCTCCCTGCAGCTTTCCTCCTGCCTCTTTCCTGCTACTTCCTTTGTTACATGGTTCATTAAAGCATTGAAAACATACTCAAGTGTTGGTGCCTATATCGTCCAGAGGTAAACTCAACGGAACCCTAGACCCGGTGCTGGTGAAACAGAGGTATTGAGAGTGAAGGTAACAGCCCGCTTAAACCAGCAGCTCCACCGAGAGTTATTGCTACACGTGTGACGTAAAAAATTGGAACTACCACTATTTTATTCTCTAGGGTGTCGGCCTTCAGAAAATATATAATGTTTGGCGGTTTTGTGTAATCTTCAGGCCGAAAATCATTTTTTTAAACTTGTGTGCAATAAACGCAAAAATGGCTCTGGCAGCAAAGCACTTTTATTGTGTTTATTATATGAGTTATATTGATTCACATTTCATTAATTGTATATAGACAGCGCACTTTCAGAATATTTTTTGATTCGGGTAGGTATAACATGTTTGTTATTTTAAAGGAAAAAAAAGACCTCACAATGGGATCTGCCTATGTAAACAAGGCGGATTCCCGTTCTGACAAGGGAGAACATGGAGATCAGTTGTTCCTAGTAATCAGGAACAGCGATCTCCGTGTTGTCCCAGTGAGCCCATGGCCCACACAGTTAGAACACACTCAGGGAACACATTTAACCCTTTGATCGCCCCTGTTGTTAACCCCTTCCTTGCCAGTGTCATTTATACATTGATCAGTGCATTTTTTTTAGTATTATTGTAGTAGTATTTAGTAGTATTGATGTCACTGGTCCCCAAAAAGTGTCACTTAGGGTCAGATTTGTCCGCCGCAATGTCGCAGTCCCGCTAAAAATCGCAGATCGCCGCCATTACCAATAAAAACAATAAAAAAAATTAAAAGTCCCTAAATCTATCCCCTATTTTGTAAACGTAATAACTTTTGCGCAAACCAATCAATATACGCTTATTGCAATTTTTTTTAACCAAAAATATGTAGAAGAATACATATTGGCATAAACTGATAAATAAATTCTTTTTTACCTTTTTTTTTTTTCCAAAATTGTCGCGTTATTTTGTTTATAACGCAAAAAAAAACAAAAACGCAGAGGTAATCAAATACCACCAAAAGAAAGCTCTATTTGTGGGGAAAAAAAAGGATATCAATTTTGTTTGGGTACAATGTCGCATGACCGCCCAATTGTAAGTTAAAGTGACGCAGTGCCGTATTGATAAAAATGGCCCAGTGAGGAAGTGGTTAAAACCTTCCGGGGCTGGAGTGGTTAACCACTTCCGGACCCTCCACCGTTGTTATAAGTCGGTACTATGAAGTGGAATATTGTTGTTATGGCAGAAGCTAGCTGCCATAACCCCGGTATCCTCGTCTTCAGCGGGTGGTCCGCTTTCAGATAAAAT
This sequence comes from Lithobates clamitans, assembly GCA_037952925.1. Taxonomy (NCBI): domain Eukaryota; kingdom Metazoa; phylum Chordata; class Amphibia; order Anura; family Ranidae; genus Lithobates; species Lithobates clamitans. Next base: position 423,894 of record JBBGZY010000790.1, read on the forward strand.
TGGTCTCTGTGGCGGATTTGCCACAAGATCACTTTTATCGGCGGCGGGAGAGGCCCCCCTCCCGCCGCGCTCTGGTGCCCTCCGCCGCTTACCGGAGCCGTTGGCAGCGGCAGTGGTGATCGGATATTTTCCCTAGCCTGACATGGTGACGAGTGAGGGGAAGATGGCCACCACCCGTCTCCATATCATTGCAGGGCAAATTATTATTTTTTTTTATTGCATTTTAGTGTAAATATGAGATCTGAAGTCTTTTTGACCCCAGATCTCATATTTAAGTGGTCCTGTCATGCTTTTTTTGTATTACACTGGATGTTTACATTCCTTGTAATAGGAATAAAAAAGACACAATTTTTTTTAAAAAAACAGTGTAAAAATAAAAAACTAAACGGTAAAATAAATAAGAAAAAAAAAATGTAAACGCGCTGCATCCTGACGAGCTCCCGTGCAGAAGCGAACGCATACGTGAGTAGCGGCCGCATATGAAAACGGTGTTCAAACCACACATGTGAGGTATCACCACGATCGGTAGAGCGAGAGCAATAATTCTAGCCCTAGACCTCCTCTGTAACTCAAAACATGCAACCTGTAGAATTTTTAATTTTAAATGTCGCCTATGGAGATTTATAAGGGTAAAAGTTTGTCGCCATTCCACGAGCGGGTGCAATTTTGAATCGTGACATGTTGGGTATCAATTTACTCGGCGTAACATTATCTTTCACAATATAAAAAAAAATTGGGCTAACTTTACTGCTGTCTTATTTTTTTATTCAAAAAAGTGTATTTTTTACAAAAAAGTGCGCTTGTAAGACCGCTGCGCAAATACGGTGTGACAGAAAGTATTGCAACGACCGCCATTTTATTCTCTAGGGTGTTAGAAAAAATGTATAATGTTTGGGGGTTCTAAGTAATTTTCTAGCAAAAAAAAACTGTTTTTAACTTGTAAACAACACATCTCAGAAAGAAGCTTGGTCCTTGGTTAAACAGTAAAAAAAAAAAAAAAAAAAGGGGAGAAGGATTTAGTTCAAAAAGAAGGCCAGTCTCTCTAAATGAGGATAAAAGACAATTGTATTTTCCCCCATTTCCTTGATTTTCTGTACTATTACATCCAGTTTCTATTCTCCCTTTTTCGCTTTCCCTCCCACCTTGGTACTTTCCATTCTCTAGGTCAGATGTGAGAATAGAAACTGAAAGCGTGGAATGGGAGGGCTTACGGCTCGCATATTTATACCAGCAGATGACAAAACAGAAGAAGCAGACGCCTGTGAACAGAGACTGAGGCAAGACAAGGAAGAACACTGATAATCATTGCAAAGGAGCTGAAGGAACACCAAAAAAAAGGTAATATAGAAATTGTCTAGGCCCAGAAAGGCGACCGCCAGGCCTAATCCCAGCTAAACTGATGTGTCTGCTGTTACTGTTTTAAATGGATCTGATGTTTGTGTACGTTTCTAAACCGGGCGTAATCATGACTCGGGAAGTATAATACGTTGATATGGCTAAATAGGGCCTTGTTTTGTTTTTTTTTGAAGCATGTATGTATGTTGAACATCAAGCAGTTAGATATAGGCCTGCTCTGGAACCTGACAGTTGGAGAATAAAAATTAGAACCTGGATGTTTCACAAGAGGCAACACAGACAGTTCAACATTTTAGATACTTTCTTAACGAAGGAGAGAACTGATTACTGGGATTATTCAAAGCTGATGATGTCACTGCAAGCTAGAAGGAAACGAGATATGGATGTTCTGCGTTGTTATGCCCCGTACACACCATCGGACATTCCGACAACAAAATCCATGGATTTTTTTCTGACGGATGTTGGCTCAAACTTGTCTTGCATACACACAGTCACACGAATCTTGTTGGAAATTCCGATCGCCAAGAACGCGGAGACGTACAACACGTACGACGAGCCGAGAAAAATGAAGTTCAATAGCCAGTGCGGCTCTTCTGCTTCATTCCGAGCATGCGTGGAACATGGAGCATGTGCGTCGGAATTGTGTACACATGATCGGAATTTACAACGGATTTTGTTGTTGGAAAATTTGAGATCCAGATCTCAAATTATGTGTGACGGAAATTCCGATATAAAATTTCCGATGGAGCCTACACACGGTCGGAATTTCCGATAACAAGCTCCCATCGAACATTTTCCGTCGGAAAATCCGACCGTGTTTACAGGGCATTACTGTGGGGTGAGGAGGAGGGTATGATCAGGCATAGCTCCCAACTGTCCCTGATTTTGTGGGACTGTTCCTGATTTTGAGGGACTGTCCCTGATTTGGAGCAATGTCCCTCTGTCCCTCTTTCCCCCTCATTTGTTCCCCATTTTGGTCTGATCCATATAGTTGTATATAAAATGCACTTTTTATCTTTCAAAAAGTGTTTCCCAGTGCTAAACCTTTCATCCAAATTCTAAATTGGTGCATTTGCAAATTTTAAAAGCCAATATAAAGGAATAGTAGTAGTAAAAAAAAAAAAAGCACTTGTGGATTTAATGAACCTTTTGTTTTGGATAATTCTCCTTTAAGAGGGTGTGGCAGGGGGGCGTGTCCTATGCCTACATACGTTTGCTAGTAGGTGTTCCTCATTCCCATCTCAAAATGTTGGGAGGTATGTCATCGGGGATTTTTTCTTTTCTCAAAAGGGGTGTGGCTTGTGTTGCTGATCGATCAGGTAATGGCTCGAATGGATTAGGGTATAGGTTATTTGAACCAGAATTCTTTGCAGTTCCATGGGAAGACGTCCTTAGAGGGACACTAATGTATGTTCACAAACCACACAGTTTTAGGGTTGATTCGCAAAAGGAATACGTTTTTTGATCAGAATCAGTAAAACTGTATTCACTTAAAGCGGAGTTTCACTTATATAAAATTCAGCAGCTACAAAAATCGCGGCTGTCAGCATGAAATCGATAATTTTTTTTTTTTTTATGATCTCATGCTTTACAGCCTGGAGGAGAGATGTGGGGTCTTATTTACCCCGCATCTCTTCATAAAGAGGACCTGTCACGATAGATTCCTATTACAAGGGATGTTTACATTCCTTGTAATAGGAATAAAAGTGATCAAAATAAATTAAATGTAAAAAAAAGTGTAAAAATAAAAAAAAGAAAGTAACAAAAAATGAAAAATTAATTTTTAAAATGCCCCTGTCAACGGTAGCTCGCGCTCAGAAGCGAACACACACGTAAGTCCCGTCCACATATGTAAACGCAGTTCAAACCATGCATGTACGGTATTGCCGCATGCGTTACAGTGAGAGCAACAATTCTAGCACTAGACCTCCTCTGTAACTCTAAACTGTTAACTTGTAAACATTTTTAAAGCGTCGCCTATGGAGCTTTTTAAGTACCGAAGTTGAGTATGCGCAATTTTAAAGTGTGACATGTTGGGTATCTATTTACTCGGCGTAACTTTATCTTTGACATTATACAAAAAAATTGGCCTAACTTTACTGTTTTGTTATTTTTTAATTCATGAATTTTTCCCCCCAAAAAAAGGCGTTTGAAAAATTATTACGCAAATACTGTATGAGATAATAAGTTGCAATGACCGCCATTTTATTCCCTAGGTGTCTGCTAAAGAAACAAGTATAATGTTTGGGGGTTCTGAGTAATTTTCTAGCAAAAAATAAATATGATTTTTACATGGAGGAGAGGAGTGCCAGAATAGGCCCGGTATTGAAGTGGTTAATATGCCGTGACCAATGAATGAAGCTTTGGATCCATTTGGAGAATCCTTGTTGTGCTGGTGACATATCTTCACCTTTGTACTGAGAGACAGGAGCAGTAGATTATGCAGTACTGTTAAGCAGGAAGCAGAGCCTGCACATGTAATGAGCAAATATGGATGCCCCCTTTGTCCATTTATCTTTACAAGTTATACACAGCAGCAGTGTTGTATGATGCTAGCCATAGATAAAGGAGATGTTTGGATTGTGTGCAAGCAACAGACTGTTGTGCAAGCTTTAAAGGCACGTGTTGTAACCTTCACCCCTCGGCAGGGGATGCGGGCTCATATCGCAGTACCTAAGCACCAGCTGGTTTTCGCCAGTGCCCCTGATCGTGGAGATGGGTTTCGCTGCACGCTGGTACCAGGTCACAGCCCTCAGGATCGCCCCACTATGGGTAGGGTTGTCACCTGTCCGGAATTCATCCGGACAGTTTGGGTTTGGAATCATGCGTCCGAGTTTCAGACTGTCTGAAACCCGGACACATTATTCACACTGGACTAGGACTTCCCAGCAGGGTTGCTGGCTGCAGTTGTATAAGCCAGAAGTGTCTGTTATTCTCTCTTTCACACTGCCCAGCACATGTAGGTTTAGGAGATATTTCTTGGACCTACAGGTAAGCCTTAATCTAGGCTTACCTGTAGGTCAAAGTGGTCTGTAAGGGTTTACAACCACTTTAATGCATCCATCCTAGGCATTAAGGTGAAAAAACACCTGGCAGTCACCGGTCCCCCAGCCCCCGTTTTACTTACCTAAGCCCCTTCATCTCTTTGGCGGGGACGCGCTGTCCCGGCTCTTGATTGGATAGATTGATAGCAGCGCAGCCATTGGCTCCCGCTGCTATCAATCAAATCCAATGACGCGGGCGCCGGGGGGTGGGGCCGAGTCCGGCATTCATGTCTGTGGACGCAAATGCTGGACTCGGGAGCGTGCCCGCAAGGTAACCCTCTCGGGAGAGCGCTTCTCCTAGGGGCTTACCTGATACGGGGAGGAGCCGCAAGAGCCGCCAGGGGACCCCAGAAGAGGATGTTCAGGGCCACTCTGCTCAAAACGAGCTGCACAGTGGAGGTAATTATGACATGTTTGTTATTTAAAAAAAAACAAAAAACGATCCTTTACGATCACTTTTATGCCTATTTACCCTTGTGGCCCAGCGATGCCCCTCATGGCCTCTTTTTCTTTTCACCCTATTCCGCCCCTTCTCTTTTCCCCTTCTTGCCCCCCTCATTTCCACCGCCTTTGTCTTCTATTTTTATTTCTCCCTTTCCTGATTATGGTGACCCTCAAGCTTATTTCTAGTCCTCTCCCTGTCCCCTTCTGGGGGTTGGCCTCTTTTTTTTTTTTGAGAAGTAGTGTGGATAGGTGGGATTAAAGTGGTTGCAAAGGAAACATTTTTATTTAAAAACAAAACAAAAAAACAAACATGTCATACTTACCTGCTCTGTGCAATGGCTTTGCACAGAGCAGCCCCAATCTTCCTCTTCTTGTGTTACCCACCGGCACTCTGGGCCCCTCCCCCTTGACGAGTTCCCCCATAGCAAGCTGCTTGCTGTGGGGGCACTTGTGCGTGCTCACTCCCGAGCCGGCTCTCTGCGTCCATAAGACACAGAGAGCACGTCTCAGCCCTGCCCCCCCTACTCCCGTCTCACTTGCTGTGATTGACAGCAGCGGGAACCAAAGGCTCCTGAATCTCAGCCAATCAGGAGGGAGAGACCTGGGAGAGCCTCCGGTCATGTGCACATGGCTAGATCGAGATCAGGCTTAGGCAAGTATTAGGGGGAGCTGCACACTGAAGGATTTTTTACCTTCATGCATAGAATGCATAGAATGCATGAAGATAAAAAAACCTTCAGCCTTTACAACCACTTTAAGGACACCATGATGTCTTGAATGGCTAATACCAGCATACAGTATGTGCTAATGTACATTCTCTGTTTTTGTTTTTATGTACGCTGCCAGATTTTGTATTTTATATATATTGATTGGTTTGCGCAAAAGTTATAGCGTCTACAAAATAGGGGATAGATTTATGGCATTTTTATTATTTTTATTTTTTTTACTAGTAATGGTGGCGATCTGCAATTTTTATCGGGACTGCGACATTATGGCGGACACATCGGACACTTTTCACACATTTTTGGGACCATTGGCATTTATACAGCGATCAGTGCTACAAAAATGCACTGATTACTGTAAAAATGTCACTGGCAGTGAAGGGGTTAACACTAGGGCCCGATCAAGGGGTTAAATGTGTTCCCTAGTGTGTGTTCTAACTGAAGGGGGGGTGGGACTGTCTAGGGGAGATGAGAGATCGCTGTCCATACTTTGTCTGAACAGACGATCACTCTCTTCTCCCCTCAGAGAACTGGGATCTGTGTGTTCACACACACAGTTGTCGGTTCTCGCTGTGTCACGAGCGATCGCGGGAGCCCGGCGGTCATTGCGCCCGAACAAGCACTCGCATCGGCTAGTGGCCACAGGGCGAAGCGACGTAACATAACGTCGTTTCGCCCAGCCGTGCCATTCTGCCACAGTAAAACTGCGGCGGTTGGCCGGCAAGTGGTTAAAGATGAACTCCAGTGTTACCTTCCTCCTTGCACAGCGGTACAGACACTTCTCTGGTACTGAAACTGTTTACTTATTTCACTGCACCCTGTAAGCTGCTCACAGTGTACATTAGAATCTGCAGAATGCTAGATAAAGCCTGCCTCATTTCCTGGCTGAAGGACATCCAGCATCATCTAGCACTTTCCTCCCCAGGCTCAGGCCTCATGCACACTGGACGTTTTTACAGCTGCTATTTTTGGCTTCAGACATTTTTTTTCTACAGCCAGTGAATTCCACAGCATGTTATCCTATGTGTCCGTGCGCACATAGGCTGTTATCAGCAACTTTTGGCTGGAAAAACCCCCCAGAACTAGCGAGTATTGAGAGGAGTTTTTTAGCTGTAAAAAAGCTCTAACTCTGAAAAAAACGTAAAAACGCAGCTATTCTGCGTTTATCAGCATTTTTGAATCATAAGCTTTTGTGGTATTGATATTTTGTAGTATAATTTTGTTTAAAAAAAAAAAAAAAGAACAGCTAAAAAATACCAAAAGTGCTACAAACATTTTCTACAGCTACAGCTAACGCTACTGGCTTTTTTTTTTTATAATGTCCAGTGTGAATGAGGCCTTAGGCTAGGTTCACACTGATGCAATTTGACATATCAAATCACATGCCAAACTGGTGGCTATTGCTGGCGACTTTGCAGCGCCGCACCGATTCACAAAAGTAGTTTCCGTACTACTTTTGGGCGACTTTGGGATGCGATTTTTATTGACATCTATGCAGGAACCTGCACAGATGTCTCTGAAATCGCTCCCGAAGTCGGACTGACATGCGGGGGTGAAACCGTGCAAGTTCAGCTGAATTTACACGATTTCAATCCCGCTGTGTGAACCTGGGCTTTTTCAGCTGTAAAAACGCTCCAACTCTGAAAAAAAGCTGAAAAATGTGGCTATTCTGCATTTATGAGCCAGAAGCCTTTGTGGAAGTATAATTTTGTTAAAAAAAAGAAAAAAAAAAAAAAAAAAAAAAAAAAAAAAAAAAAAAAGCTAAAAAAAAACACTACTGCAAAAATGCTGAAAACTCAAGGGATTGCACTCTGCACAAATGACCCAAAAGAAAAACATACCAAATACAACCAAATATAACCAACCAAAAATACCAAATACAATGTTAATACTAATGAAAACACAGAAAATGGTGTAAATTGGACGTGTCACTTTTATTGGTTTAAAACTTCAGACCGTTTAGCAAATAAATCCATTATATGCTCACATGTTAAACAAATAATTCTTAGCAATAACGACTCAAGCAAAACATAACTATCAATTTATAATAAAGTCCCCCCTTGATACAAAGGTGGCGAACCACATCAAGCGCTCACAACAGGCGTTGTTCTTCTTGCTCAAACCGTCCCGCCAAAAGGCGGACCACCAGCCGAGGCCCCCCCACCTTATATACTGAAGACACCTGGCTCGATCACCTTAGGGCAGAAGTAACCTGCCACAAGTGCATCCTAATTAATAAAGGGGAGAGAATTAGGCCAATACAATACTAGCCCAGCACACTTAACCCATACAAAAAGACGAGGCGGGGGATAGGACAGAGGCAAGTCCATGATAGGTGTGCACAAATAAAATGTGCCCACTCTGTTACAGTCTACAGTCTACAGCTACTTACATTTTTAGACCTGGTTCACACCTAATGCATTTTTAGTGTATTTTGCAGATTTGCGCTACAGAAAGTGTTCTATAGGAAACCATGTTAAAAGTACTGTAGTGTGTTTCTGAAAAGCTGAACAAAAATATACATAAAAAAAAAAATACATAGGTGTGAACCAGGTCTAAGGGCACCTTCACACTGCCAGCGCCCGGGTGTCGGCGGTAAATCGGCGCTATTTTTAGTGCTGCTTTACCGTCGTTTTTGCAGCGCTTTTCAGCCACTAGCAGGGCGCTTTTAACCCCTGCTAGCGGCCGAAAAAGGGTTAAAACTGCAGGCAAAGCGCCGCTGCCCATTTATTTCAATGGGCAGGGGCGCTTTAGGAGCGGTCTTAGGGCCGGTTCACACTGCTGCGATGCGGGAACCCTGCGAATCCACTGTGGGTTCCCCCATGCGAGCCAATTCTGCTGCGAACAAAAAAAAAAGGGTCCTGTGCGAATTGATGCAAATTCAGCCATATGATCTTTATGGCAGGCAACGCACAGAGATCGCATGTGATTTTCACTGCAGTGCGGTGCGAATCATATCCGATCGCTGACATTGCACCAGTGTGAACCGGCCCACCAGTCATTCATTGGATTGCAGTTCTTTCCATGATGGCAGCTCAGACTTCCATGTGGGTGTTACTACATCTTCTTTTTAGTAAGCTATGTACAGCACTTTGCTGGCCTCTCCCAATGGACATTATATGCCTGCAATACATACAGAAGCACAGAGACCTAGTGATAACGCCATTGTATCTAAAATAAAGCAGATCATGAAAACAGAAAGTTTTTTTAAAATATTTTTTTAGCACTTTATTGAAGGGGGTCCAGGGAAGCAAAATATATCCAGTATAAAATTCAGCTTTAACGATTATATTTACTTTACTGAACATTTAAAATTGAATACATGGAGATATACAGCATGTGCTACTTTTTAAACTCTATTGATCGTATTCGGGTTGATTTACCAAAACTGGAGAGTGCAAAATCTGGGGCAGCTGTGCATTGTAGCCAATCAGCTTCTAACTTCAGCTTGAGCAATTAAGCTTTGACAATAAAACCTAAAAGCTGATTGGCTTCTAAGCAAGAGCTGCACCAGAGTTTGCACTTTACGTTTTAGTAAATCAATCCCATTGTATCATTAGTAATGACATTTCAAAAAATTGTGGGGGGCTTTCTCCTGATTACATATGAAACAATTATACAAGATGAATTAAAAAAAAATTCTCATATTGTATACAAATTGCATGGTATGTGTTTAGCATTATGATTGTCTACTTTACCAAACCATCTGAGGGCTGCTTCCAAAGTACCAAACTATTTATGTTTAGTATCTGTGTCAGCATTCAATATTTTGCTACTGATATAACCAAATGTTTTTTCCATCTTGCTTCAAATTATTAGCCACATTGTTGTCTATACCTTGTATATATATCCGTTTGGCATATCAGTTTATGTCTCTTAACATTTATTTTTTACAGGTATTTCTAAGATCTTCTATGGATCCCCGACGAAGGCCTTGGGAGGAACCTCAAGCTAATTATAATCGACAACATGATAGAAGTAAGGCTTTTTTTGTCTGTTAGGTCAGTGATCTACCAAGCTGTGATTAAGGCTGCTTTCACACTGGGGCGGTAGGGGGCGTCGGCGGTAAAACAGCGCTATTTTTAGCACTATTTTACCGCCGTATTCGGCCGCTAGCGGTGCGGTTTTAACCCCCCGCTGGCGGCCGAAAAAGGGTTAAAACCACTCGTATAGCGCGGCTATAGCCGCGGTATTGCCGCGGTATAGCCGCGCTGTCCCATTGATTTCAATGGGCAGGAGCGGTTTAGGAGCGGTGAATACACCGCTCCTTCACCGCTCCAAAGATGCGGCTTGCAGGAGATTTTTTCTTCTCCTGCCAGCGCACCGCTTCAGTGTGAAAGCCCTCGGGCTTTCACACTGAACAAACAGCAGCGGCTGTTTTGGGTCGGTTTGCAGGCGCTATTTTTAGCGCAATAACGCCTGCAAACCGCCCCAGTGTGAAAGGGGTCTAATACTAGGGAATTAAATTGTACGCAAGTCAGGCTTCAACATCATATTTACCTAATTGTGTTGCTTTTTTACCGAGCTATTAATCCCATAAAAAAATTCTTATATTATAGCCTGAAATTTCTTACATGTAGTGGCTGCATTCGATGTATTACTTTTTTAGGTTTTATTGCCTTTATTTTCATTTAAGTCGATGACCGCCGGCCACGAGCGATCGGTGGCACGAGAGGCAGAACAGGGACGTGTGTGTGTGTGTAAACACACAAATCCCTGTTCTGTTCTGTGAGGAGAGACAGATCGTGCGTTCCTAATAGCTAGGAATCACGACCTGTAATTTCCTCTAGATCTCTTCCCTCCCCCTACAGTTAGAAACACACACAGGGGAAACAGTTAACCCCTTGATCGCCCCATAGTGTTAACCCCTCCCCTGCCAGTGACATTTTTACAGTAATCAGTGCATTTTTATAGCACTGATCGCTGTATAAATGCCAGTGGTCCCAAAAATTCAAGTGTCCGAAGTGTCTCATAACATGACACATAATGTCACAGTCCCGATGAAAATCGCAGATCACCGCCATTACTAGTAAAAAAAATTATAAAAATGCCATAAATCTATCCCCTATTTTGTAGACGCTATAATTTTTTGCGCAAACCAATCAATATACACTTATTGCGATTTTTTTTTTTTTTTTTTTTTTTTTTAACCAAAAATAGAATACATATCGGCCTAAACTGAGAAAAAAATAGCTTTTTAAAAAAAAAAAAATGGGGATATTTATTATAGCAAAAAGTACAAAATATTGTGGTTTTTTTTCAAAATTGTCACTATTTTTTGGTTTATAGCGCAAAAAATAAAAACTGCAGAGGCGATCAAATACCACCAAAAGAAAGCTCTATTTGTGGGAAAAAAAGGACGTCAAGTTTGTTTAGGTGCAACGTCACTCAACCGCGCAATTGTCAATTGAAGCGACGCAGTGCCGAATCGCAAAAAATGGCCCGGTCATTTAGCAGCCAAATCTTCCAGGGCTGAAGTGGTTAAAGCAGGCAAGCAGCTAAATACACAGTTAAAATTAATGTTACTTGTCAAAGGATTTGTTTTCCTGTTCATTCAGTATTTTCGTACAGCCCCAACAGACAGCGGGGACAACCATTGCTATAGTGGAAGCATAACTTCTAGGGATGAAATTAACGATTATTTTCATTATTGATTAGCTGGCCGATTACTGTTTCAATTAATCGGATAAAAAGTTTGGCGTATAATTTGGTTAATATGTAAAGTTTAAAAAAAGACAATTTATTCTTGAATATCTCTATGCAGTGGTAAATATAAATAACCAGCTTATATGGTAGGGAACAAAATATCTAATCCACTCTGAGAATAAGAGATATATACACTATTGGAGGTTGAATCTGGTACATATCATCATACTCAAAGATAAAAAAAAATCTTTTAAATAATTTTTTTTTAAAAAGACCTAAAACACTGTTTTGCAGATTTTCAGAGAGGATTGTAATATAATTTTACGCATGACAGAGTCCCTTATCATAGGCAGGTACAAGCTCCTTGCGCCTGCTGTCACTTATCCTGGCCGTACACGAACACATTTTTTCCTTCTAAAATTGTCGTTTTAAGAACATTCGTTCAATTTTAGTGGGTCAACTCTATGTTAGTTTTCAACCACAGTGAATTTGAAGGAGCAGAATAGAAAACGTTTCTCAATTGAAGTAATTTTCAGACTGTGTGTGTAGTTTTCGTTCAGAAATTACATTCATTTTAAAATTGAATGTTAAAAGCAAGTAGAAATTTCGAACGACATTTGTCTATTCATCGAAAGTACCAAAACTTTTTGTACGAATATTCTCGTCCAAAAATCGATATGGCCAGCATAAGTAGCCGCAGCATACTTTTTTTTTTTGTTAATCACCTGTCGTGATGGGGTTAAATAAACAAGAAAATAGCCCTTTATAGTATAAAAACAGCAGATACTCACCCAACATAAGGAGCTCATTTACTGTGAAACAGTGAAAGTAATAATATATATATATATATACAGGGTATTTTAACTGAGAGTCAGATATGAAGGGTGGAGGAGGGATATAAATATTTTATATTACAGTAGTACCAAAGGCTGAGTCTTTTTTCATGAATATAATCATTTTAAGAGCAGCCCTAATTCTCCTTTTCAGCCCCCCCCCCCCCCCGGCGCTTCTAGGTCCTCTTGCCTTCAGAGTGCCCCAATAGCAAGCCACAAAGTATAGTATAGCGTGCCCCTATAGCAAGGTAAGAAAACTTCTGCCTTTAGAATCACTCACTGCCTTCTCCTGCCTAGGACTACATGTCCCATGAGGCATTGCACCTCACATATTCACATTCACAAGCTCTCAGGCAATTACTGACATGTTATTGAATCTGTAATTTTATGAATTCATTAGGACTGTCTGTAGTTCACGTTTACCTCTTGCAAACCGTTATAGCTGAACAACGGCTACAGCATAGGTGCACATTTCAGGGAGGGCGTCTATTGACATCCTCCCAGAACCCTGCCTCCCCACAGGCCCCCAGGGCACGCATCGGGAGCGCTCTATGATTGCTGTGTCCTTTGGACACAGCTGATCACAGATCGAGGTAAAGGGCCAATCACAGCGGCCCTTTACCATGTGATCAGCTGTGTCCAATCACAGCTGATCACAGTGTAAACAGGGTTTGGCAGCTCACAGCACGTGAGGAGAGCCAGTAAGTGGCAATCCACACAGGGGACATCTGCAATGATAATCAGGGCACTGTTCTTTTGTGCCCTGATTATCGTGCAGCCTCATCAGTGCCCATCAGTGCAGCCTCATCAGCGCACATCAGTGAAGGAGAAAAATTACTAATTTACAAAATTTTATAACAGAAACTAAGAAAAAGTTGTTTTTTCTCATGTCATCTTCCAGGACGGCACACCTGAGAGATGAGAGGCTCCTCCCGACAGGAAACACAATCAATCAACAGCTGTTTTAAGTCCACACCCTTCCCCTTGATCCTCAGCTTTTGATTGTGTTTCTCCCTACACAGCGAAACTGTTTGTTTTTTTCCAAATGACCGAAGCCTGGGGCTGGTGGTCTCCCCCTGGGAGCCGGACCAAATGCCTGGGAAGCCTCTGGGTCTGGCAGGATATATTTATCCTTCCCGGGGGGTTCCCCTATCCTTTCTTCAGGGGGGGCAGCAAAAACTGGGAAAGCCCCCCTGATAGCTGAAGGCCCCTGGGTACAGTGGTGTACCCAAAACTTCAGGGGCCCTTATCCTGTCTCCCCCTTACCTGTCCGGGCGTCCGTTCAGACAGGGGTGCTGGCCGTCGGTTCTTTCCAGGGGGATCGTATCCCCTGACTTCTGGGCCCCTGGTAGCTCGCGTGGGCTGCTGGGGAGGGCACCGCCTGAACGACCCGCGTTCTTACCCAGAAGGGAAGGCTGAGAGTCAGCAGGAGCAGGCGCCCACATCCTCCTTTCGAGGAGGCACCAATTCACTATGGTAATTGTCTGCCTAAACCACCTCAGATGGGAATGAGGAACGTATGGCATTGCCCCCCCCCCCCATGTGTATATACTGACTGGTACAGTGCAGGACACAGCCTAACCTTGCAGCTCCCTAAAGCGACAGCAGTTGGGGGGGGGGGGGGGGCACTTTGTGCTTTGTGGTGCTGTGGTCTTTTTTTGTTTAGCAAAAAAAAAAAAAAAAAAAACCACACACAGCAGTGATTAAATACCACCAAAAGAAAGCTCTATCTGTCTCAAAAAATGATAAAAATGTCATATGAGTACAGTGTTGCATGAGCGTGCAATTGTCATTTAAAGTGTGACAGCACTGAAAGCTGAAAATTGGCCTGGGCGGGAAGGGGGTGAAAGTGCCCAGTAGGCAAGTGGTTAAAGTGTAAGGCTCCATTCACACCTAGGCCTTTTGAATCTCGGGCAGAATTGTGAGACGCCATGCCATTACTTGTTATTGGGACCCAGTTGTGGCAAATCGCAACGTGTGGCGCTGTCGCCCAAAAGAAGCTTGTGCTCCTTTTGAGCAACAAGCTTTGCGCGATGCAATTTTGCTGCAATTTCAATTTTAATGCGACATTCGTAGCAAAATTGCACCGCGATTGGGTACCATTAAGAAGTAATGGCATTGCAAACGCGTCCAGCGTTTTGCCGCAATTTGGAATTGCGGGCAGAATCGCTGCGATTCCACCCGGGATTCAAATCGCCTAGGTGTGAATGGAGCCTAAATAACAAACCTTCATAATGACATATTTTAAATGTTTATAGTTTCCAGTGATAATTTTGATTCTTTTCAGTCTAGTTTTTTTTTAAATCAGCTATCTTACATGCTTAATTGGTAAAACTCTTTCACTTTGTTTTTTCCAGACAGGGCAGGACCAAGGCCAGGAAGGGATCTCCACAATGCCCCAAGGCAAGATCAACAGCTACTTAGAAATGAAGGTGGTAGACAGATAGGAGAAAATGGACAGCATGAGCATAGGCCTAGAGGAAGAAATGCAGAGCAAGTTGGAGGGCACCGTGAGCCAAGACCTGGTGGAAGGAATGAACATGGGGCTGAGAGGCAGCACGAACAAAGAGATGGTGGACCTCATGAGCACAGGGGTGGAAGGCGAAATGAACAGCAAGGACGTGGTCGATTTGAACGTGGTGCTAGAGGACAAAATGAGCAAAGAGGTGGTGAACAGCGTGCATATGGTGCTGGTGGACACAATGAACAGCGTGGTGGAGGACGTCAAGGGCATGAACCAGGAATCCGAAATGAACAAAGAGCTGGAGATGGGCACGGTTATAACAGAGGAAGGGCAAATCATAGACCACAACCAGAAGAGCAACGCCGGGACAGAGAGAATGGAAGGGGGCAACAAGTACGACGACTGGGATACAAAGCTCTTGAAGAACTGCTAGAAAAGGAACCTTCAGAAGTGGCAATAACTCTAGCTGCCCATCCTGGCCTTAAAGATTTGCTGTCAGCCACTGAAATGAGGCCAGATTGGGTGGAATTGCTGTGTAGGGCTCTGTGCAGGGCCTGCACTGCTAGGCTGGAGAGGCAGAGCATTCAGCATCTCCTTGAGCTGGTCAAATCATCTGAGTATATTCGTATGTGCCTCCCACACTATATAGTGGGAATGATGACAGAACATGTGCCTGAGAAAAGGCAGCGCTATCCTGATAACATTCACAATATTTTAAGTCTTCTGCAAGAAATTATCAGCATCTTTCCTGCCAGTAGCATACAAGAGACTTCAGTGTTGGTGACTCTCATTCCTAACTCAATTAATAGTTTACGTGCTTCTGGAATAGTAGTGGGAGAGCATATAGAGCAGATTCTAGAAAGGGTATCAAATTTTATTCAGCACCTGCAAGACCGGAGAAGAGAAGGAACACTACGGGTGGACACACACATGGTCATTGGACCAGAGGTTCCTGTTGATGATTTCAGAACAATGAGTGTGTACCCTAGTTTTGAGGAAATTCATCTGGGTGCAAATCCATTTCTTAGACCAAATAATTTAAAATACAAATTTGAAAACACAGACCTTTACTTGGACACCCACTTTCGACTCTTGAGGGAAGACTTTGTTCGGCCATTAAGGAAAGGGATCCAAGAGATCCTTCAACATGATGATCGAGGCATTCGTAAAATGAGGTTTGATGATATTCGTATTTACTTCGACACACGGATAATTACTCCTATGTGCACACCATCAGGGATTATATACAAAGTCCAGTTTGATGTCACACCTTTAAAGTGGGTACGCTGGCAGAACTCCAAACGACTGTTGTATGGATCTCTAGTTATCCTGTCCCAGGACAATTTTGAATCCTTCCTCTTTGCCATAGTTTCTAATCGTGATGCCAAAGAGTTGGAACAAGGTGAGGTGCAACTGCAGTTCTGTGAGCAGAGTAGAGAGCTTCTGGCAAGAACACGTCCAAATGATTCTTTTGTTATGGTGGAGACTACTGCCTACTTTGAAGCTTACCGGCATGTATTGGAGGGCTTGAAAGAGATGAATGCACAGGATGTGCCTTTCCAGAAATACATTGTATTATGTGAAAATGATGTGAGACCACCACGTTATCTCAATGCGGGTATCCAATATGATCTTAGCTGTATGATGAGCAAGGAGAAGAAGGCTATCCCAGCTTCAAGGAACAAAATCAATATCCTGAATCCCTTGGAATGGCCTTCCAAAGAGTCCTTAGGCTTTGATGAATCTCAGATAGAGGCTGTACGGCTGGCACTTACTAAGGAGCTTGCTATTATTCAGGGACCTCCGGGCACCGGTAAGATTCTGAAAGATAAAAAGGGCTTACAAAAATTTAGATTGTTGTAAAAATAATTTGAGTTTAACTTTTTTTGTTTCACTGGCTTTGTAAGCTGTCTAGTTTTTAGACTTCATATCCTAAAACACAATTGGCAAATACATTTTATTTCGGTTGGAAACATCTTCACTAACTACAAAGTTGGAGATTATTTAAGTAGGACACCTATAACTTTTTTCTTGTTGTTTTGACAGAGAAGGAAACAGTAAAAACTTAAAGCGGAGTTCCACCCAAAAGTGGACCTTCCTCTTTAAGCACTCCTCGCCCCCTGACATGCCACAATTGGCATGTCATTTTTTTTGGAGGGGGGCGTGTGTACCTTCTTTTTAGTGGGACTTCCTGTCCCACTTCCTCCTTCCTCTTCTTGGCCACCTATGCGACTCCTCCTCTCACCCTAGGCGGCCCCTCCCTGCCATCGATCTTCTGGGACACGTCCCAGAAGATTGCCTGGCCAATAGCAGAGCGCAGCATGACTCGCGCTTGCGCAGTGTGCTGCTGGCTGTGAAGCTGTAAGCTGTAGTGGCCGGGTGCCCACAGTTGCTATGACGGCGCCGCTAAGAGGAGGGGGAGAGGAGCGAGGCACTGGCATCGCTGGACCGTGGGACAGGTAAGTGTCTGTGTATTAAAAGTCAGCAGTTATACTTTTTGTAGCTGCTGACTTTTAATAAAGTAAAAAAAATGGGTGGAACTCCGCTTTGAGGAAGAAATCCAGGTATGGCATTTTTACAAAGTTACATTGGTCCAGCTTGGACCAGTGTAACTATGCATAATACTATACCTGTTTGGATCAGCTTGTAAACACTGTAACAGACACCACTACTCTAGTGATTTCCACTAGCTTTCGGGTCCATTGCTGAGCAGTTGCCCTGCTGCATTGTGAACACAAGAGGATAGAGGCTCAACACAGGTGCTATTCAGAGAATGCCTTGCGTTATCTCAATGAATGCAAATAATCTAAACCTAAAAAAAGAGTTTTGCATACACTTTAAAGTGAACCTGTAGCCATGTTATGTGCTTTCAAGCATTTCTATACTCTTAGCAGGCCAAAAATGATACAACAAACCCTCAATGACATCTGTAGTTACAGGCACAATGGAGCAATTTATCCTCGAAGTTCACAACAGAAGTACTGGCCGCTCAATGTCATTGTTTTCTGTAGCTCAGCTCACTCTGCTCTCTCTTTCTCTCTCTTAGTGACTCGGGAGCATTTCGGTTTTCTATTCCCTAATGCAAAACACACAGCAGCAGCTCTGGGAGGGGAGCAGGGAAGCAGGGTGAGCAGAAATGCTAAGAGAACAACCAAAGTATAACTAAAGGCAAATTAGAGACCTACTGCATTCTGCTGATATTTTGAAGCAGTAACTTTTCTTTGTTATGCTTGTTTCGACTGTTGTGCAGTGCATATTTGCGCAGTGTTCACATGACATACGGCTGGCGGATGCCCTCTCTGATTTGTTGACTCGTGTGTATTCCTTTTTTATACATGTTTTGTAAAAGTTTAAAACTCCTCAGTAAAAAATATATATATTTTTTTTTTGTTAGACTTCATGTACACTAGCAGCTCATAAACTCATGTTTAGGAACTTTTGGAGTTTTTTTGCCAAAGCTCCTAAACTCAGCTTTATAAAAGCCAATGGGGTTTATTTACTAAAGGTAGAGCGTAGGCAAAATCAGCCTCACTTCTGCAGAGAAACCAATCAGCTTCTAATGTTCAATTAAGCTTTGGCAATAAAACCTGGAAGCTGATTGGTTTCTAAGCAGAAGTGAGACTGATTTTGTACTTTCCAGCTTTAGTAAATAAAACCCATTGTGTCCATGTACACATAGGCTTTTAGGATCATTTAGGACAGTGGTTCTCAACCTTCCTAGTGCTGTGACCCCTTGATAAAATTTCCCAAGTTGTGGGGACCCCTAACAATAAAATTATTTTCGTAGCGTCGGTTATTGGCACCCAAGGCAAGACAAGTAATTTGCGCTCTTAACCCACTGACATTACGAGTCCCTAACACTACAGTATTAAAACCCCTTATGCTACATTTTAGGATGTACCACTCTTTCTCTTTGTTCTCCTTTCTTTCCCTTTTATCTCTCTCTATACTAATTTCTTGGATTTTTTCCCTGCCCCCTTCTTATATTCTTTCTCTCCCTTTTTCTTTGTTCCTTCCCCTCTTTTTCCTCTCGCTTCCATGTATTCTCTATTTTTATTCCTTCTCTTAGTCCTTGGTGGAGGGGATGGGGGGAATCGGATGAATGGCAGTGCTGGCGGGGAGTTGGGATGAGTGGTAGTGCTGGGGGAAGTTCTGATCGGCCGACTTAGGTGCTCTTGATCAAGGTCATCTGCTGATCTGAGAACTGTAGTGGGGACTTTTAATGGCAACTGTAATCACAGGTAGTGTTACTCACTGTGTCTCTGGCTTCACTGTGTCTCCGACTTTGTGGTGTCTTGTAGCAGTAACACCTATGTTGAAATCAGGAGATAGGGTCTCCTTCAGCCCCTCCCACTTCACATTTCTCTCCAGTCAGCTGACCTCTAGTCTCTGCCCCCCCAGCCATGCCGTTAACTGAATGGGCGGTTGAGTGGGCAGCCGCGGGCTCCAGGAACAGCCCTGCTGGACGGCCGCAAAAGGGCTGGGAGAGTGGTGCAGGCTTCAGGAACAGCCTAGGATTCGGTGACCCCTGGCAAATCATCATTTGACCCCAGAGGGGGTCCCGACCCCCAGGTTGAGAACCACTGATTTAGGAGCTGCTGAGGTTAGAGGAGGTTTAACCTACTTAAAAGAGTTTTAAACCCTCCCTTTTTCTATCTGAAATTAAAAAAGTTTTGCCTTTAGTTCTACTTTAATGAATGGAAAAAAATGAAATAGAAAATGTGATGAGAGGAGAAAAGCCCAGTCATATCACTAGTCTTTCTTTCCTGAATTGATCCTTGCATTCTTTTCCACTGTGACTTGCATTTTATATAAATGACTTGTAAAATAGACCAACACTATAGTGTTTGGTGGAAAGCAGATGCTGGTTTTCACTTTCAATTTTAACCCCCCCCCCCCTTCCCAAAACTACATTAGTAGTATTTATGATAGCACAGGCATACACACCTTTTTTTGCATAGGGGTATGGAAGAGTTAGGCTATGTACATATGATAGGATTTTCCGTCAACAAAACCGTGGATTTATTTCCGACGGATGTTGGCTCAAACTTGTCTTGCATACACACGGTCACACAAATGTTGTCGGAAATTCCGAATGTCAAGAACACAGTGACGTACAACACGTACGACAAGCCGAGAAAAATGAAGTTCAATAGCCAGCGCGGCTCTTCTGCTTGATTCTGAGCATGTGTGGACTTTTGTGCATCGGAATTGTGTACACACGCTCGGAATTTCCGAAGACAAGTCTTGTTGTCGGAAAATTCCGACAACAAATGTTCTATGGAGCATACACACGGTCGGACTTTCCGACAACAAGCTCACATCCAACATTTGTTGTCGGAAAATCCTATCGTGTGTACGGCCCATTACAATCTCAGACAGGTTTATTCTGTATGTGACCCCATAAGAAAGTTTTTTTCCCTCAGTTCCTGTCTCTGTGACACAAGTACAAGAAATGAAGGCAGAGGTTGGACAGGAAGACACATAGTAATATTAACCTGACAGAAGTTCCAACCCTTCATTTTATTGCAATGAAAGTAATTTGCTGTAGTCTTTGTTTCCACTGGAGAGATTTCCCATCACCTCCTGTCAGGAGAAATCCCCCCTAACAGACTGCAAATAAGTGAACTTTTACAAAAGGACATTGGATGTACAATTAAAAGCTCTGCTAGCAGTTGTAAAAAACTCTACAGGCAGCATAAATAAATGCTTTTTAAAAATCCACACGTTTGACCTTCTAACAATACTGAAATATATCTACATATGACTATGAACTGTTTCCGTTTCCCTTGGATCAGAGAATGTCTGACCAGGTTAAATTGCCCTGATTGCTACTCTATCCCTTCAGGGTGTGTTTTTGCTGTTTTAGCCCCCTCCTACATACATAGGCATAAACATAAATGTTCAATCAATCTACGTGTGCATGTTAATGGAATAATCCTTCATCAACAAGAACTTTTTGGCATTTGAATTGTACCTTCCTGTTTGACCACAATCTAATGTCCACGGAAGATTCATGTATGGTTCATATAACCATTTCTTTGTGTTTTGTAGACAGCAGAACACCTATTTAGGCCCCTTTACACAAGCTGTCTGATCAGGTCCACCTGTCAGTTTTTCAGGCGGACCTGATCATACCCTCCAGTCTCTTCTATGGAGCAGCGGATGTCCACTGACACCCGCCTCCATTCGATCTGATCCGATCCTGTCTGCAAAAAACAGACGGATGGTGGTCCTATTCCCCATCTGTCCGACGGATCGGATGGAAATGGACAGGCGGTCCATTTCCATCTGAGTGCCCCATAGAGAAGAGAGGGACTGTGTCCGTCTCCGCTCTGCATAACGGAGCAGACATGGACCTGTCAGCCACTGGCTCTGCGGGAATCAGAGAGATCCCCCCTGCTGAGCAAGCGGATTCCACTTAGCGGAGGCGCCCGTGTGAAAGTGGCCTAAGGCAGATGGCATGGCTAACAGCATTTAAAGAAAACCTGTGCTAAGAGAATATGGAGGCTGCCATTGGTATCATCTCTATCTCAGAATGCTCTAGTTATAATCTATATAATGGCGAAACATAGAAGAAGATCAGAAGTTCTTCTCTCTTGTTTTCTATCCTGTGTGCCTCTTCCATGTCAATAACCCTAAGTATAAAAGTGGACCTGAACTCAAAAAAGATCTGCTATGTTATAAGGTACATCTAGAAATTTTAGTCTATAGTACCCTAAAAAATGTCCCTTTTGTCTTAAATGCCCCTGAAAAATAGCAAAGTACTTCCTGGTATGTGAGAGTAGGCACATCTGTTGCCCCATTGCTGTATATTTGTGGTATTAGATCACTACAAAGCACTGCTGCCTCTGGCTTCAAGTCTCAGAAAATTTGGAGTGAGATTTGTTGATGCCACTTGTGAAGGAACCGCTTTGGCAACCAGCTTGGGTGCTTCTTTCTGCCAAACAGTGCCTCCTGCCCTCCAAACCGTTCTAAGCAGACCAAGTGCTAATACCAGCCCTTTTTACCCCAAGCATCGTACGCAGACAAGATTTTGGGATAGAACCAAAGGAATGACTGTTTATTAAAACTCAGACACATACTTTATTCCACACAGGAGGATATTCCTCTCCTGATCATATTACCCTAACAATACAACATGTAAACAGGAATATAATTACCAGCTAACAATGATCTTAATTAAACAATAAATTATTTAAACAGAAAGTTAATCAACAAACATATAACATTCCACAATAATTTGATAACCAGTTAAAGTGGTCACTAGATTAATCTCATCTCCAAGAGATCATCAGACAGACAAAAACAATAGAACAATGGAAAGACCTACTTAACAATAAGCACATAACAAAACAGTGATCTCAACCCACCTCAGAGTATCCGGCATCAGTTTTTTAAAAAAAACCCAGGGCTGTCCTAATCTCATTAACCAGCTTTCTTTTCACATACATCTGCTTACTGACTTTCAAGTTGATAAAGAACATCATGGCTTCCTTGACCGTTAAATGTAATAATATCCTTTTGCATTATATAACAGGACATCTTCCTAAATGTTTGCTCCCTGGAATGCCAGGCCCAAATTCAGTGGGTTGGAGGCTTGCCCTCTAGTCCTCTCCAAAAGCCTCTGTCCTGGTTGGGTCTGTCACACCACTACTGTAATGCTCGCAGTTCTCTTTTTGGAGAGAGGAAGCTGTACCTGAGGACCTGCAGTGCAAGCATCTCCCTGTTTTTTTCATTCTGTGGATATGCGCTTCCTAAGCCTGTTCTGTTGCTTCTTAAATACTCCTCTCTACTAGTCATCAAATCAGCGGTCATTGGGGGGGCTGCAGCACTGCCATAAGGCCACCTCCAAACATAGGGGCAAAGTAATTCCGTAATTAAAAGATCAACTACACAGAGCCTATAGGCAATATTAATGACTTGTCCTTTGTCATCTGCTTGCCGTCTATTGGGCACAACCTCCACAATTCATGTCCTCTTTAAAGCCAGAGACAGATAGACATCTCAGAGAGAAGGCCAACCATGGCAGCCTCCTATTCATCTTTCTTTTAGGTTTCTTTTAAACAACATGCCGAAAGGCATAACATGCACTTTAGTAAAACTTTCTAGCCATTCTGTTTAAACACAAATGTTACCAAAATTATGCATAAAGGTGAATCTCTACTTTACAGCAGTTGTTTTGTTCACAAGCGTAAAGTTTATATCAGTCATATTTGTTTGCTGCATACAATGTGTTATGGATGGAACCTTAGACTGCTTGAGCCAATTGTCTGCAGTGATCTTTTATTTCCTCCTTGTTTTTAGGCAAGACCTACATCGGACTGAAGATTGCTCAAGCTCTGCTCATGAACACCGATGTATGGCAATTAAATAGACACCCCAATCCAATCTTGTGGTTTGCTACACTAATCATGCATTAGATCAGTTTCTGGAAGGTATGTATGCTGACCATTAATGGGTAAATGAAAAATGAAATAGGTAAATGAAAAGTCTACTATACATAATTCATCTATTTAAAAAAAAATGTATTTAAATATATAAAATATATACAATTGTACAAAAAGTGTAGCTGCTGACTTTTAATAATCGGACACTCACCTGTCCCACGGTCCAGCGATGGGGGCGAACAAAGCCCCGCTCCTCTCCCCCCTCCTCTCTGTGGTGCCAGTGTCTTGCCGAGAAAGTTCCCCCGGCAGATAGGGACCCCCCTGTACTGTGCAGGCGCAGCGCTTGCGCAGTATGAACAACTAAGGAGCCTCTGAAAACCTTCAATGAGCTGTACACGGCGCCTGCACCCTGGGTCCAGGTTTAAGCCCCACCATCCAAGTGGACCTAAAGAGAGAATAAAAAAGTGCCAAGCCCGAAGCGGTGTATACACCGCTCCTAAAGCGCCTCAAAGCTGCTGCTTGCAGGACATTTTTTGACGTCCTGCCAGCGCAGCACCCCAGTGTGATAGCACTCAGGTCTCACGCTGGGATTGCATATGAGGCTTTTTTTCAGGTGCTATTTTTAGCGCTAAAGCGCCTGAAAAACGGCTCCAGTGTGAAAGGGGTCTTAATAGTGCAGCCCTTGCTCAGATGTCCTGTTATTCAAACTTATTCTCTCCCTTTCAGAGCAGAAGCATTATCTGAGGGGTTAATTTACGAAAAGGCAATTCCACTTTGCACTGTAAGTGCACTTGAAAGTGAAGTCACTCTAAATCTAAGGGGTACATCTGAAATGAGGGGAAGCTCTGCTGATTTTATCATCCAATCATGTACAAGCTAAAATGCTGTTTTTTATTTTCCTTGCATGTCCCCCTCAGGTCTACAGCGACTGCACTTCCAAGTGCACTTGCAGTGCAAAGTGGATTTTTAGCAAATAACCCCCTAAGTGTCTGGTTGAGAAGGCCCACAGAAGCTGTCCTATCACCTGCTGGATATCAGTGCTGAAAACAGAAACAGCCTTGAGCCCTCGTTCACATTGAAGGCGGGTTTGAAATCATGCGAGTTCAGACCCGCATTTCATTGCGAGTTCGGGGTCGATTTGAAAGACATCTGTGCGCGTCTATTGCAATCGCCCCCAAAGTCGCCAAAAGTAGTGCAGGAACTACTTTTGGAAATCGGTGCCGCACTGCAAAGTCGACGTCGCACTGACTCGGACGGTGCCGTTGCTTGCAATAGGTTGCGATTTGGCATGCGATTTGACATGTCAAATCGCATATCAAATCGCCCCGATGTGAACGGGGACTTGGTGTTCTTTCATGTATACCTGAGCATGTTGGTTGTTTGTTTGACAGTTTTATCTGTTATTAGCACTTAGCTGAGACTAACCCTGAGAGGGAGATAAGACCCATTGTAAGCCATACAGCCTGACACTTCTAATGTGAACAAGAAGACTACAAATAAATAATAACATAATGAACAGCTTTCTCTGAGGGTTGAGGTTTTACTATTCTAACACATCAGGAGTAATATAAATGCCTTTTTGAGCTGAGTAGTTTAAAAAGTCAGGTTCAGTTTTGTTGATGTGCTAAAGGCATTCTCCTAAAGGCTTATTCTACTAATGTTGTTTCAGGAATTCACCAGTTCTTGGCGGAGGGTATTGTACGCGTTGGAGGACGCAGCAGCAGTGAAGTTTTAAAGCAGTTTAATGTCCGAGAACTGAGACAAAGTGTTCGCAGAGACTGCCCAGCCCACATACGCAGGGCATGTGGAGAAGTGAGTATTGATACCAATGCATCATGTTCTATATCTTGTTACCTAGAACTCTGTATACTCTTCTTCATAGCAACTGCTGAGATACAATATAGGTTAGTTTCACTTTTACCAAAAAATTGCCTATGCTAAGCAGGTAATGAGCACCGTTAAAACATCCGTGCAGCTTTGACTAAAGTTGAAAAATATTTATAGGCCATACCTCCTGAAGCCTGGCCAAAAAATGGTATCTTACCATCATTTACAGATGCATATATATACAGTGCCTTTAAAAAGTATTTATACCCCTTGAAATGTTCCACATTTAGTCATGTTACATCCAAAAACATAAATGTATTTTATTGGGATTTTATGTGATAGACCAACACAAAGTGGCACATAATTGTGAAGTGGAAGGAAAATGAATGGTTTTCTTACAAATAAATATATGAAAATTGTGGTGTGCATTTGTATTCAGCCCCCTTTACCCTGATACACCTAAAGCTACTTTCACACTGAGGCGCTTTACAGGAGCTACAGTGCTAAAAATAGGGCCTGCATAGCGCCTGTAAAGAGCCTCTCCTGTCCCTCCAGTGTGAAAGCCCTCGGGCTTTCACACTGGAGCGGTGCGCTTGCGGGACGGTAAAAAAAGTCCTGCCAGCAGCATCTTTGCAGCTCCTAAAGCGCCTCTGTCCATTGAAAACAATGGGACAGCGCCGGCAAAGTGCCGCTGCAGCTAAGCTGCAAACAACTGGCTCAAGTGGTTCTAAAGGCAGAAGGTTTTTTTACCTTAATGCATTAAGGTTAAAAACCTTCTAGGTGCAGCCCCCCTTATACTTCCCATCTTGTCCCATCTTGATTCAACGATGTGCATGAGGGCAATGTCTCTCCCGGGTCTCTCACTGGCTCACACAGCAGCAGGAGTCATTGGCTCCTGCTGCTGTCAATCACATCCAGTGAGGAGAGAGCAGAGGCACTCTCTGTGTGTGAATGGACAATTCACAGGAGCACGGCTTCCAGAGCGAGCCTGCTCGAGTATCCCCATAGCAAGAGGCTTGTTATTGGGGACACTCAGCAGAGAGGAGGAGCAGACAGCGCCGGCGGGGGACCCAAAAAGAAGAGGATCGGGGCTGCTCCGTGCAAAACTATTACACAGAGCAGGTAAGTATACCATGTTTGTTATTTCGAAAAAAAAAATGTAACTTTAGAATCACTTTAAGTGATTTTAAGACTGAAGGTTTTTTACCTTGCACGGGAATTTTTTAACATGGGTTCCTATGGAACATGTTCACATCAATGCCTTTTTGTTTCTCTGCATTTTTGGAAAGGGTCAGGGACTTTTTTTCATGCAAAATGCAGCGTTTTGCATGTAATAGAATTCAATGGACAAGCATCAAAAACGCAAGTGCACTGTTTTTGCAGCGTTTTTGCAGCGTTTTTGGTGCGTTTTTGATGCGTTTTTTGCCGTTTTTTTTTTTTAATTTAATTTTTTATAAGACTGTAAAAAAAAACTGTAAAAAAAAAACGCAAATCGCGGCAAAAACGCCGCAAAAACGCTGCTCAAAAACGTGACAAGCATGAAATAAAAACCTCCAAAAACGCTCAAAAGCAACATGCATAGGTGTGAATCGAGCCTAACAGGCCAGGTTTGCAAGATAACTGAAATACATCACAGGTGATATCATTTGCTGCTCAGTGATTGCAATATTCTAGTCTGCATCTCCCCAAGGTAATACTTCAAATCTAGCTTGTTAGTGGGTCCTAAGGACAGGAGTTGAGAACCACTGCTATAGAGGCACTCTGAAGGCAGGAGGTGCCAGAAGCGCCGTTGGGGGGCCCCAGAAGAGGAGAATCAGGGCTGCTCTGTACCAGATTTAACCTCTAATTGTGAGTGACTCAACTTTCTTGAGGAGTGGCTTTTTTCTTGCAGCCCTCCCATACAAGCCACATTTGTGGAGAATTTGTAAAATTGTTGTCACATGCACACATTGACCACTCTTTGTCATAAATTCCTGCAACTGTTTCAGAGTAGTCCTCTTGGTAGCCTCTTTGACCAGTTTCCTCCTGGCTCTTTCATCCAGTTTGGAGCGAGGTCCTGATCCAGGGAGGGTCGATGTTGTACCAAATACCTTCCACTTCTTAATAGAAGACTTCAGTGTGCTTCTAGGCATTGATAAAGCCTTTGAAATGTATGTGTATCCATGTCCTTACTTGTGCCTGTCCACAACTTTATCCCAGAGATCTTTTGACAGTGCCTTGCCACCACCCATAGTTGATTGTTTGCTTCAGTTGCACTACCAGGGACTGAAATGCTCCAGGAAAGCTCTTTTAATGCTAAGCTGATGACCACAGCTGATCACAGCTGAAAGTCAAATGGTGTTGTGTGCCATTGAGAAGGTGATTAACTACAACTGATTTGAGTTTACAAGTAATTTTTAGGAAGGGGTGATCCTTTTCCAACTCAGTGATTCTGTTTTTGATTTTTTTACTAACATGTTGGTGTTATATCTTTCACTTGGATGTTATACGTTGCACTGAGTAAATACAGCTGGATTTATTTCCACGTTGTATTTCAATTATTTATTGCATACTCATAATAATCTGAACAATCTTGAAGTTTGTAAACGTACCCTGTGGAGATCCCCACACATTTATTTTCTTGGATTCTATGACACATACACTACATTGTCAAAAGTATTGGTATGCCTGCCTTTACACACTTCAATAAATAACAAACATGTCATACTTGCCTGCTCTGTGTAATGGTTTTGCACAGAGCAGCCCCAGTCTATTTCCTTTATTATTTTTGTCAATAGCATATTTGTAGTGCATTGTTAAACATACCTTTATTTTTGATGCCTTTGCCACCACTGCACTAAATACTTTGTATTTTCTATGTGTCTTTACTCACTTAAGGTCCTACAAGAGATGAAGTTAGCAGAACATAAACTCCAGGAAGGTGGACAGCTTTTGCAATGCTCAACAGCTGGTGTTATTCATGAAAAGTTCCTACAGAAATACATCAACGAGGACCACTGGGCTAGTTTACATAGCGTGATGGTAAGAAACCTCTCCCAGTTATGCCAATTTCAGCATAATGGAAAATTTTATATTTACATGACTTCCCCTAAGGCGGCATTCTCGTAACTGTACTCAATGTGAAGCTCCAAGGGGGGAACCTGTATGCTCTCATGCTTATGCATCAGGAAAGGAAAATTACCTTTAGGCAAGTACAGTGGAACCTTGGTTTACGAGTAACGAGCGTTTTGAAAGACAAGCAACTTTTTTTTAAAATTCTGACTTGGTTTGCGAGTGTTGTCTCGCAAAACGAGCAGAATTCAAGCTAATGGGCGGTGCAGTACCACATTTGGCCAGGGGTGCGGGGGTGCCTGGGACACTCGGAACGGTTCGGAGCCGTGCGGAATGACTCCGAATAACTCGGAAATACTCAGTTTCCGAGGCTTTCTGAGCCATCCCCGAGTAGTATTTCCGAGACTCTCTGGAGCCCTCTACCTCTGGCCACATGCGGTATTGCATGTAATAGAAGTCAATGCGGAACTAATTATCTTCGTTTCCATTGACTTCTATGGGGAAACTCGCTTTGATATGTGAGTGGTTTGGATTACAAGCATTCTCCTGGAACGGATTATGCTCGTAATCCAAGGTTCCACTGTACACAATTTTCCATTCTCCTGACACAAGCTTGACCACATACACAAATGGGATGTAGCACGCCATAAGCCACAAAGGAGGATAATGCTGAAGTATTTTAATCAACATATTATTAGATTCATTTAGAACTGAAGTCAAACTCCCCTGTTTTCAATGTTGCTTGATTAAATTTGTAATGGGCTAGAAATGGTTGGTATCCTGTAGAATAATTCTGGACCCCTGAATTCTGCCCATGAGCACATAATCCATTTGGTAAAGTGGGCTCTGCACTAAATTGATGGATTCATCTTCACCATATAAGCTCATCAGATTACCTTCACCCGAGACCCGAGACAATGTGATTGTCCTAGTGGACAGGGAAAGTCTGCTTCTTACACTGCCAGGCTTAAAGAGCTCATTGTCTGACCTTCTGGAGAGGGGCCATTTCTATGTATTTCTTCAACATCGAGTCCACTTCCAATGCTTGTGGTGACTCAGGCATTTTAATTTGGACCTGCTGGAAGGTGATGTCGTGACCCAGATGCAAAGATTCAGACCTTTTTTATGGTGCTGGAGAAGAGAATAGAGCTATTCTGTTACATAATGGTAGCAATAAGGTAGTTTAAACACACAGCAGCCATCAGTACTGAAGAGCTAATATATCACATGTGTGATAACCGCCATTCAGCAGTGCAGGATAACAGCATAAACCTGTAGGTAATCCTATAACAGTATAACAGCAGCTGAGTACTATTGTCTTGTGCACTATGTGGTGCATTTTACCACCTGAATGCCTCATGGCCAGCAGAAAGTCCAATGAATGTCCATCCATGGAGTCATGATAAAAGAGGCACTTGTATAATCCCTAGAGACCAGCATCCTGCACCCCAATACCTGGATTATGGGGGAGGCCTCCCACTTATAGGTGGTTTACATCCGAACGGAGGGAGCTTCGCCACAGGAGAGGCTGAACCTGTGCTCCTAGGCCAGGTGAATCTGGCAAGGTGAGGGCAAAAATGAAAAATTCTTCATTTTAAACGGCTGCATAACTAGTTGAGCATTGAGGACAAAAAAGAGAATGCTGCCTTGACGGAAGTAATTTAGTTATATTGCATAACCTGTCCTGTGATTGGACAGGGGGTGGAGCTGGCCCATTCGTGTATGCTTTCATGCTTGTGTCAGGAAAGTGAAATATCCACTAGATTCCCCCCCCCATTCATTTCTAAGCACACTTTAATGTTTAAAAAAAGGATGTGACATTTTTTTTTTTTAAATAGCCCACCACAACACATGGCATGTGCGCTGCGGTGTCCTGCAATGCTGGTGCCTTACCTGCTACTGTAATAGCCATACAGATTGATTTGTTATCCAACAGATCAGTAAACGCTCCATGCACACTAGTGTTTTCTTAAGCTCCTAGAAGCTTTTATTAGCATTCTTTCTTCTGCCCCTAGGAACTAGAATAACACTATTTATGTGCTCATGCACACCACTATAGGCTATTAGCTTTTTTAAAGCATCTAGAAGCAGAAAAATACGTTTTTGTCAAGTTTTTGGCAGACAAAAACGCTAAACACTCCTAAATGATTGTAATTGCTATTAAAATGCTCCTAACAGCTTTTTTGTAGCAGTTTTATTTTATTCATGTACTGTAAAAATGCTAATAAAACACTAATGCTTCTAAAAGCTACTAAAACGCTACTAGAAGCTGGCACAAAAACGCTATTAGCGTTTTTCATCCAGCGTTTTTTGAGCTTAAAGAAAATGCTAGTGTGCATGGAGCCTTAATATGATCTCTCAGGTGTTTAATGTGGTTACCACTGTTTGATACAAGCACATTTACCATTGGTATTGTATCAATCTGATTGCATGTCCTGGCAAAAGCTGGTGCAAAGATATCGCTGTGAAAAATGTTCTGTTTGACTAATGTGACACAAATAATGTTTCCTATGAATTGATCATCTGCTGAGCTATTTGTATTTTTCTAAACCTGCCCTTTTCTGTTATTGTGAATTAGATGCTGTGAAATTGGTCAAAAGAGATTTGAAATAGTTGAACTTGAGAAAGGTTGATTAGATTCAATGAAAATGTTGAAACAATCAAACATCCAGTTTGATCACGTATGGCCAGCAGTAGTCACAATGTATGAAGAACATCAATCGGGTAAATTGACATCTGATTGGTTGTTTATCATTCATTGTTTTATGCATTGATTGTGATTATGAATATTATTTTTAACATTCCGTCATTATAAATGGTTTAAATCCGAATACCAGGACTAGGTTCACTCTAGCCCTCACAGTAAACGCAGTTTTGCTGTGCAGGCCAGTGTCCGAGTCAGCACAACTTGTTGTTTTTTTTCTTTTTTTATCGATGTTATTTAAAGTATCACATAGGAATAGATTTTTTTTCTTAACAGAAAAATCATTTAGTGAGGTACAAGGTACATGAGCACGGACATAGCAATGTAGACAATTAAGAAAGCATTGGCACGCAATGTATACATCAGCAATAATGAACACAGCCACAAACAATACGGAAGTAAAGGTTCCAAACCCAGCCTTCAGATTTATGCCACTTCAATGGGGGGGCCCCAAATTTTGGGGCCCCGATGATAGCACAGCAGAGCGCCCTAGGGAAGCAGTACTGTATTTCCCAGCCAGCAGAAAGGGGGCGGGGCTGGGAGCTCCACTGACGCTCTGACTCCACCCCATGCAGCCTCTATGATTGGAAGGAAGTGGCTGTAGTAGGAGCTTACTGGGAGTCCCACCCCAGGACCTCTGTATTCCCCAGCTAGCAGGGTGAGGGCAGGGCCGGGAAGTCCACTGATGCTCTGACCCCACCCCATGCAGCCTGTATGCTCAGGAAAGAGCGGCTGTAGTAGGAGCGCAGAGCTGTGTGTGGGAGCCCTGCCCCCGGACCTCTGAACGTTCATGGTGAGCCCAGATGGCCAGGTATGTCCCCCCCCCATAGAGTGCCCGACTGGTATTCTAAACCCTCAGCTGTTCTGTAAAATGTAAAGCTGTGCATTGCTGAAAGGTCTCTGACCCGTCGCCTGCAGTATAACTGCCTCCTGCACTCTCTGACTGTTCCCTGCAGTATATCCGCACTCTCTGACCGTTCCCTGCAGTATGTCCGCACTCTCTGACCGTTCCCTGCAGTATGTCCGCACTCTCTGACCGTTCCCTGCAGTATGTCCGCACTCTCTGACCGTTCCCTGCAGTATGTCCGCACTCTCTGACCGTTCCCTGCAGTATGTCCGCACTCTCTGACCGTTCCCTGCAGTATGTCCGCACTCTCTGACCGTTCTCTGCAGTATGTCCGCACTCTCTGACCGTTCTCTGCAGTATGTCCGCACTCTCTGACCGTTCTCTGCAGTATGTCCGCACTCTCTGACCGTTCCCTGCAGTATGTCCGCACTCTCTGACCGTTCCCTGCAGTATGTCCGCACTCTCTGACCGTTCCCTGCAGTATGTCCGCACTCTCTGACCGTTCCCTGCATTATGTCCGCACACTCTGACTGTTCCCTGCAGTATGTCCGCACTCTCTGACCGTTCCCTGCAGTATGTCCGCAATTTCTGACCGCTCCCTGCAGTATGTCTGCACTCTCTGACCATCTCCTGCAGGGTCCAAAGCAGCTGCCCCTTTGAGCCCACGCTGCCTGCAAATTGGGGCCCCCGATGATAGCACAGTGGAGCGCACTAGGGGGAAGCAGTGCTGTATTTCCCAGCCAGCAGAGGGGGCGGGCCGGGAACTCCGCGCTCTGACCCCTCTCTATGCAGCCTGTATGTTTAGGAGTGAGCGGCTGTAGTAGGAGCGGAGAGCTGTGTGGGAGCCCCTCTCCTTGACTTCTGAACGTACATGGTGAGCGCGGCTGGCAAGGTATGCCCCCCCCATAGACTGCCTGACTACTATTCTAAACCCTGAGCTGTTCTGTAATATGACCGTTCTCTGCAGTATGTCCGCACTCTCTGACCTTCTGCAGTATGTCCGCACTCTCTGACCCTCTGCAATATGTCCGCATTCTCTGACCATCTCCTGCAGTATGTCTGCACTGGCTGGCAAGGTATGCCCCCCCCCCCCCCCCCCCCATAGACTGACTGCTATTCTAAACCCTGAGCTGTTCAAATGTCAAATGTAAAATGACCTGTATGGCTGCACTCTCTGACCGTTCTCTGCAGTATGTCCGCACTCTGACCGTTCTCTGCAGTATGTCCGCACTCTGACCATTCTCTGCAGTGTGTCCGCACTCTGACCGTTCCCTGCAGTATGTCCACACTCTCTGACCATTCCCTGCAGTATGTGCACACTCTCTGACCATTCCCTGCAGTATGTGCACACTCTCTGACCTTCTCCTGCAGTATATCCGCACTCTCTGACCGTTCTCTGCATTTTTTCCGCACTCTGACCGTTCTCTGCAGTATTTCCGCGCTCTGACCGTTCTCTGCAGTATGTGCGCACTCTATGACCATTCCCTGCAGTATGTGTGCACTCTCTGACCTTCTCCTGCAGTATATCCGCACTCTCTGACCTTTCTCTGCATTATTTCCGCACTCTCACTGTTCTCTGCAGTATTTCCGCACTCTGACCATTCCCTGCAGTATGTCCACACTCTCTGACCATTCCCTGCAGTATGTCCGCATTCTCTGACCGTTCCCTGCAGTATGTCCACACTTTCTGAAAACCTTCTCCTGCAGTATGTCCGCATTCTCTGACCGTCTCCTGCAGTATATCCGCACTCTGACCATCTCCTGTAGTATGTCAGCACTTTCTAATCGTCTCCTGCAGTATGTTTGCACTCTCTGGCGCCTCCTACAGTATGTCTGCACTCTCTGACAGTCTCCTGCAGTACGCCCGCACTCTGACCGTTCCCTGCAGTACATCCGCACTCTCTGACCGTTCCCTGCAGTATGTCCATACTCTCTGCAGTATGCAGTATGTCCGCACGCTTTGACCATCTCCTGCGGTATGTCCGCACTCTGACTGTCTCCTACAGTATGTCCCCACCCTCTGACCGTCTCCTGTAGTAAATGTAGTAATGTTCCGCTTTACTTGCTCAATTGTTTGGGATTACTCAATGCTCAGTGAGTGGTAATGATGTGTAGTAACCTGTAGTGAACAGTAGTGATCTGCTGTAATCTCTAGCTACCAATCAGTTAGCAGTAATGGTGTGCTTAAACCTCTAGCAACCAACCAGTGAGCAGGAATGATGTGCTGTATTCCCTAGCAACCAATTAGCAAGCAGAAATGATGTGTTCTAACCTGTAGCAACCAGGTCAGTGCGCAGAAATGATAGGCTATAACCTCTGGCAATTAATTGCAATTGCTTCATGATCTGCTGTAGTAAACTGATTTTAGGTCTACCTGCTATTTTTTTTGTATGTCTCAGAATGGGAGAGGGCCCAAGAAAATGTTTTGGCCAGGGTCCAATCACTATATTCAGAGAGCGGTATGCATTACTGCCAGTGTGAAAGGGCACTTATGTAGACATTCAACAGCCCTAAGACTGCTGCCTGGTGCCATCATCTTGGATATGATCTGTATAGTATTACATTGTGCTCCTTTTGCTGGGAAGGGTGGAAGGACTGGTCAGCACAGATTATAGTTAGACAATGTTACACTGCAGTAAAATGTGTATGTTTTGCACGTTGGTGTGCTGTGGTGCCATTCATTCATAATGTCACCCTAGTGCGCCTTGCCATTGGATGTGCGTTGCTGTGCACCTTTACATATGGTATCACACTACTGTGCATTGTGGTCAGGGCTGGTGCAAGGATTTTTGACACCCTATGTGAAACCTAATTTTGCCCCCCCCCCCATTGGCTCCACCCCTGACTCCATCCCTTTGCCCTGCCCATGTGACAGGAGGCGGCGCTATATCAGCTTCAGCTCTGCTTCCTCTAGCGCTGGCTCCAGTGCTGCGACTAATTACACTACCAGCCAGACGGAGCAGCTGCCTGAGACTGAGTTAGTTACATGCTGCAGCCTGCAGAGCATGCAGACACGGAGGGAAATCAGCGGCCGGGAGCCCCTAGGCAGCAGTGCGCCCTAGTCGGCTGCCTAGTTTGCCTAGTGTTAGCACCGGCGCTGCATTACAAAAAACAGTACATGCACCTTTTTATGGTGTGTTTCAGTACATTAGAAAGCCCATTAAATGAAGAGGCTGTAATAACACCACACATGTTATATAGGGAAGAGGAGTCTGGGGCAGTGTTTCTCAACTCCAGTCCTCAAGGCGCCCTAACAGGTCGGGTTTTCAGGATTTCCCTTAGATGACACGGCTGTGGTAATGACTAAGGCAGTGAAGCTGATCAAATCACCTGTGCAAAACAATGGAAATCCTGAAAACATGACCTGTTGGGGCGCCTTGAGGACTGGAGTTGAGAAACACTGGTCTGGGGCATACTGGTCAATATATTCCCTTCGAAATATTGCCAACATGAGAGAAATCTCTCTATAATACAGATTTTGCAAGTTAAATATTTCTCATGAAAAATGAGAAAAACACAGATTTTTGGAATGTGTAGTATTATGGAAAACAGGGCAGGGTTGATTAGTATAGAACAGTTCATGCTTTGTGATTTTACTGGATTATAGCTACAGAAGTCTCCCTAATCAGTATAGGGTTACACTATATAAGCTGAATAAAGCCTAATAATTATCATTTCTTTCCAGGATAATGATGACTTCTACACTCCTGGGAAAGGAAAAATTTCAATAATTGTTGAATGGCTTGGGCTTGGATCTTCATATTTTATTCAGAGAGTAGATCCGGCTAGAGCAGGTAATGTGCACCCCTCATGTGTTCATACATTAAAGAGGCCATGTCAACACAACACACAATATATTTTTATTTATAAAAGTAGGGCCCTTTCACATGTGCAGACCGTTCAGATCTGCCTGTCAGTTTTTTTCCATACAGCTCTATGGAGCGATGGATGTCAGTGGTGACATGTCCGCTGACATGCGATCCGCTCCGCAAAATCCAGACGGATGGGTGTCCTATTTTCCATCCGCCTAGCGGATTGGATTGGATGAAAACGGACAGGTGGTCCATAGTCATCCGATCCCCCCCCATAGGGGAGAGCGGTCTCTCTGACAGGTTTGTCCCTGCACAGTGTGCAGAGGCGGACTTGTCATCTGCCGGCGCAGCTGGGATCAACGAGCGATCCCCGGTGAGCAAGCGCCTGGCTAAATCCGTAGATCCGTAGGTCTGAAAGGGGCCTCACAGTGCTGTATGTAAACACATTGTTGCCCCCTTTGGGCAATGATTTTATAACAGATTGCAAAGTTTGGAGGAAGAGGGGAAAATAAGAAGAATCCAAAACTTCTTTTCCTTCTGGCTGACCTCTGCTGCTCCTCCCGGCCACTATTTCACATGTTATTTACAAAGCTTTCTACTGTATGCAGGATTATTGTTCCAAAGGCAGCCTCAGCATATGTAAGCAGAAGCGCTGAGGTTCTGCTAAGGAACAGATCTCTGAACACTGGCTCAACTGTCAATTTTATTGCCATGAGGGAGTGTGCAAGAGAGCAGTTTCCAATAACAGCCTCAGTACGCTTTGTTTACATAGGCTGAGGCTGTGTTCAGTTGTAGTTCTCCCGCATACAGCCTCAGCATTGTCAATGATGTGACTGGCTGGGGGAAGAGGAGCAGAGGGAAGCTGGAAAGAGAAGACTATAACATACCCATGTCAGATTCTTCTAACTTCCTCCAAATATTGCAATCTGTTAAAAGCTTTGCCTAGAAGGGGGCACATGAAACACTGTTATTGATAATAAAAATATTCTGTTGGATCTGGTGACAGGATGTCTTTAAAGTGTTTGTTAACCCAAAAAAGAAATTATTCATATTCTGGTCCCTAAAAGCAGATTACACAGCACAGTGCTTGTGCTGTGTAATCTACCCCACTTTAAACTGTAAAAAAACCTCCCTGATTCGGCCACTTCCTGTATGCCCTCTCTATACTGACCACGATAACCAGGGCTGCTCAGCCCTGACCACCGTGGTCAGAATAGATCCCTCCGTCACACTTATATGTTCTCTCTGCTCTCCCCCTCACCCCCTCCTTCCTGCCTGTAAGCTGTGTCTCTGTCTCCTCCACTGAGTCTGGCTGCAACCATTTTAACTGTGGGCAGCTGACACACAGAGGCACACCTCTAGCCCTGCAGCTCTTATTGGCCAACTTATCACTCACCCCCCCCCCCCCCTCCCTTCCTGGCAAACTCTCACAAGACCTAGAGAGAGAGCTGTGTATGATGTCATAAGCCTAGGCTTTTTACCAGCCAAGAAAAAGTAAGTGGGCTGTATAAGGTAATTACTGGCAGAAAAAAATGTTTTACTATCCAAAGTTAAAACAACAAGGGCAGAAGATTTAATAGATGGAAAGATGAAAAAATGACTGAAGTTCCGCTTTAAATTCTTGGTTTGGTTGATCTTCCAGCTAACCAGCTAGAACTTGAGGAGGTGGATGTAGAGGAACCAGAAGAAGAGAAGTTGGTGGACATTCAAGAAGAGGCAGACATAATCCAGGATGAGCGCATGCTTGATGATGAAGATGAAGAGGAAGCAG
Organism: Lithobates clamitans; assembly: GCA_037952925.1. Taxonomy (NCBI): domain Eukaryota; kingdom Metazoa; phylum Chordata; class Amphibia; order Anura; family Ranidae; genus Lithobates; species Lithobates clamitans. The sequence continues at coordinate 460,805 of JBBGZY010000790.1, forward strand.
CAAGGCACAGAAAAAGAAAAGCCAAGATGGAGGAGCACAATGAAATTGCAGACCTTCTGCTCGCAATGTCGCTGAAAAACGACTCACAAGAGCCACAGGAAACAGAGGGGAATTGGGAGGTAGATTTCAGTTTCCCTTTTTTTTTGTTTTTTTGTGTCTCATATGAAATTTTTTGACAGTCAAAGAACATCTAAACCTAAGAACAAAAATGTAATATATCGCAGCTTATCACTGCTTAGTTGTGGTGGCTTCATTACTTTTTATTTTTCAAGCTATGTACATTTTCTGTGAGTACAGAAATATACCTGTTTTGATCTTGACATAATTCCAGTGTCCTTGTAATTTTCTGTATGCTGAGCAAATATCTCAAACAATGTTATTAGCTTATCCAGCTATTTTCTGTAAACTACAAAATGCCTTCTCCTTATGTAATGGATATAGGAAAAGAAGGAGGTTTTTATAGGCCAAATCAAGCGCACAGCCTAGGATGATATTGCTGTTTCTCAATAGATAAAGTAGGGCGAGGGATCGTTGTCGCGCTAGGATAGGAAGTGTACTGTGGCAGAAAAAAAGAAGAAAATAATTGCGCTTCAAAGTGTCTGAAATGTGATAAAAAAGCAGCGATATCTAAAATGTGACACAAACACATAACATAAGCAAGAAAAAATGAGATGATTCGCGCTATAAAAAAATAATGAATGTGTGGCCAGATAGTCACACCAAAAGCACTAAGTACAACCAGTGTTAGTGAATACATAAACCATATGTGCAATAATATATCACAATCAGTGCAAACAAATATAAAAATTAAAGTCCAAGCAAAAATAAATGTATTAGAAAATCATTGTGAATGGTTAAAAATAGTCCATAAGAAGAACCCAAAAAAAGGTGAGATAGCACCTATCTCACCGCTCCATGCGGTTGAAAGACCTGTGATTGCTATCTCACCTTTTTTGGGTTCTTCTTATGGACTATTTTTAACCATTCACAATGATTTTCTAATACATTTAGAGCATGCGTGTTTGTACTTTGAACTTTTGTCCGACGGACTTGTGTAAACGCTCGGAAAATCCGACAACAGACATTTGTCCGTGGAAAATTTTAAAGCCTGCCATCCAACATTTGTCCGTGGAAAATCCGACATTTGTCCAATGGAGCGTACAAACGGTCGGATTATCCGCCAACAGCCTGTCATCACACATTTCCTGTCGGAAAATCCGATCGTGTGCACGAGGCTTTAGATTATGCACAATCTGCAGCAGGTGATTTCTCATCATTACAAGAGTGATCAATTTTCTTTGCAAGGGGTTTTTTTTTTTTCAATATTGCTTCACAAAAAATTCCAGGATTCTGAACTTATACTGATAGAAAAGCACTATAGGGGCATGCATGAACATCTTTATCATTTTGTTTTTTAAAGATGACAGCAAAACAGAAAAAGAAGAGAAAGCAAAGGATGAAGGTTGAACTGAGGAAAACGGAAGCATTGACAGAAGCTGTGGTTCACCAGATTGGAAACGTGTGGCACCTGGACTTGAATGCACGATGGAGACTGTACAGGTAATAGAGGCATTTTCAGATCACAACATAGCAACTAAGTTCTTAAAAATTGGTTGACTTTATTGATTTATATCCACAAATATAAAGAGCCTTTCCAATATTGTTTCGGAAAGAATGGGGGGAAGGGGTTGTTCTTATAACAATTCATTATATTTTTTATTTAATTTTTCTGATCTATGATATGAGTTGATATTTGCTTGTCCGTTTATTGTCGGTTGTCTTTTTATTTTAATTTTTTTTTTGTGAATGGCTGTCTTGTTTTAGTTTCTTGACTACTGAGACAGCCAGTCATAAAACAGTAAGGAATCGATTACATGTGGTGCCCTCTGAAGAGCAATCCATGTTCAGATCTCTCTTCAAAGGGCATTTGAAGAGAGCAAAAAATTTGATTTTTTTATATATTTTTGTGGGATATTTATTATAGCAAAAAGTAAAAAATATTGTTTTTTTTTTTCAAAATTGTCAATCCTTTTTTTGTTTATAGCGCAAAAAATAAAAACCGCAGAGGTGATCAAATACCACCAAAAGAAAGCTCTATTTGTGGAAAAAAAAGGACGTCAATTTTGTTTGGGTGCAACGCCGCACGACCGCGCAATTGTCAGTTAAAGCGACCCAGTGCCTAATCGCAAAAAGTGCTCTGGTCAGGAAGGGGGTAAAAAAAAAATCTTCCGGGGCTGAAGCGTTTAACTACTTGCCTACCAGGCACGAACACCCCCTTCCTGCCCAGGCCATTTTTCAGCTTTCAGTGCTTTCGCATTTTGAATGACAATTGCACGGTCAGGCAACGCTGTACCCAAATGACATTTTTATTACCACAATTAGAGCTGTCTTTTGGTGGTATTTGATCGCATCTGCGGTTTTTATTTCTTGCACTATAAACAAAAGAAGAGTGACAAGTTTGAAAAAAACACAATATTTTTTACTTTTTGCTATAATAAATATCCAATTTTTTTCTTTTTAAAACTAATTTTTTCCTCAGTTTAGGCCGATACGTATTTTTCTACATATTTTTGGTAAAAAAAACCCTGCAATAAGCATATATTGATTGGTTTGCGCAAAAGTTATAGCGTCTACAAAATAGGGGATAAATTTATAGCATTTTTATTATTTATTAATTTTTTTTTACTAGTAATGGCGGCGATTTGCGATTTTTATCGTGACTATGATATTGTGACGGACATATCAGACACTTTTGACACATTTTTGGGACCATTCACATTTATTTATACAGCGATCCATGCTATGGAAAAGCATTGATTACTGTGTAAATGTGACTGGCAGGGACGGGGTTAACACTAGGGGGTGATCGAGGGGTTAAATGTGTTTCCTGGGAGTGATTCTAACTATGGGGGGAGGGAACTCACAAGGGGAGGAGACCAATCGGGGTCCCTATGTACAAGGGACACACCATCGGTCTCGTCTCCTCTGACAGGACGGGGATCTGTGTGTGTACACACACAGATCCACGGTCCTGCTCAGTTACTGGGCAATCGCGGGTGCCCGGCGGACATCGCGGCTGCCGGGCACGCGCGCGCCCGCCGCGTAGTTGGAGACCCAATGGGCGTGCCTGGCGGCCATGATGTCCCCTAGTGGCCCGAGAAGGAAATCACGTCATATGAGGGCGCCCAGAACAAGAGCTGCTTCGTCCTGCCGTCATATGACAGTGGGCGGGAAGTGGTTAAAAAAATAAAAACTTTGCCTTTACAATCACTTTAAAGTGGTTATAAAGTGATATAAAGCTTTTTACCTTAATGTATTCTTTCCATTAAAGTGGAAAAAACCTGCCACTGCCTATCCCCCCATCCCCCTCCCCAAACACTTGGTCCTCTAACAATTCAGCGTTGTATCCGGCTGCATCTCTTCCCTCCCCCTCACAGGATGCACTGATAGCAGTAGAGCAGTAGGCGCTATTGACTTCTGTTGCCAGCACATGTGCCCCCATAGCACACAGCTTGCTATGGGGGTACAATTGAGGAAAGGGGAGCAGATATCGGTGGCAGGGGACCCCAGAAGAGGAGGTAAAGGACTGCTCTGTGCAGTACCATTGCACCGAGCAGGTAAGTATAACTTTAATTTTTTTTTTTTTTTTATTAAAACAAAAAAACAAAAAAAAGGTTTACAGCCGCTTTAATTGACTTTTTAGGTACTGGATACAACTCTATCAGCAGGATATCCGTGTAAAAATTCTGGTTCATGAAGAGAATTACCAAAAGCTAGCTGATCGTTTACAAGAGCTGAGACAAACACAAGACTTGCAGATCCTTCAGAAAGCTAAAGTCATTGGAATGACAACCACAGGTTAGTTGGGTTGATCTGCAGATGGACATTACTAGAGAATGTTTATTTCCCCATCTGATCGCTAAACCAGTCCATGCTTTGATTTCCCTTTCACCAGGTGCTGCCAAATACAGGCGTATCCTCCAGGAAGTACAGGCACGGATTGTCATAGTTGAAGAGGCAGCAGAAGTCTTAGAAGCCCATACCATAACCACACTCAGTTCAGCTTGTCAGCACCTCATTCTCATTGGAGACCATCAACAGGTAGAAACTCACAAATGTGCCACAACGCTACTAGGTTTTCACGTTACGTGTATGTCAGGGAAAACCTATTAACTTTTGGTTAGCATTGGGAATGGTTAAAGTGGTTGTAAACTCTTTACAACCACTTTTTACTACAGGCAAGCCTATAATTAGGCTTACCTGTAGCTACACTGGATATCTCCTAAACCTGCACGATTTAGGATCCCTGTATTTGCATGTGCCGACGTCATGCGTACTTAAAGTGGTGTTCCGGCCAAAATTATACTTTTTAAATAAAAATACCCCTATAATACACAAGCTTAATGTATACTAGTAAAGTTAGTCTGTAAACTAAGGTCTGTTTTGTTAGTTTATAGCAGTAGTTTTATATTTTATAAACTTACAGCAGGCCATGGCCATCTTAAGTGTGGGCATCTGAAGCCAGACTGTATTTCTTCCTGGATCTCATCTGTGCAGATCTCGCACATGCTTAGTGCAGCACAAGCAGTGTAATAGGTTTCAGGTCAGGTTTCCATAGCATATATCCTTTGGTGCAGACAAGGCAGAGAAAATGAATCACCACTCAGGTAGACCTGCTTCCAGGTGTGTGTTAGTAAATCCTTCAGAGGAGGGGAGTCCCAGGTGCTGGCTAAATGCAAACTGAAGCAAGGTTTGAAACAGGAAAATCTGGATTCCGCACACCGGATAAAGTTGAATAATCTTCTTTATTGTAAAACTTGGATCATCAAAAATACAGGACAATCAGGCAGATAGTACAGTCACAGCTGACGCGTTTCGCACTCTAATTCGAGTGCTTACTCATAGTAAGCGCTCGAATTATGATCCAAGTTTTACAATAAAGAAGATTTTTCAACTTTATCCGGTGTGCGGCATCCAGATTTTCAAACCCAGGTTTCCATAGCAACGGCAGTTTCAGAGGAAGTTGCCGCCCCTTCCCAGAAGGCATTGCAAACAGGAAATGATGCGATGGGCCGCGGCCAGGGAGGAGGAAGTGAAAAATGAATACAGCAGATATACAGTAGGTGCTGAGAAAAAAAAAAAATATATCCAATTTGTTTACAGTGCACAGTTTAGTGAGGGATGCTGAAAAGTTGTAAAGGTGGGTGGAACTCTACTTTAAGCAAACTGAAGCAACGGCACGTACATGCCTTTGCTTCAGTTAAACTGTGCCGTTACCGGCGGTTCCTGCGCACATGCGCGGGAGTGACGTCATCACGGCTCTGGCCAATCACAGCGCCGGAACCGCGATACCCGGAAGTAACCCCCGGGAGAGATGTCGGCTGCCGGGGCGGTGAACGAGTACCGCTGTGGGGGCTTCGATCTAAGGTAAGTAATTCACAATGAGCTAGTATGCTATGCATACTAGCTCAGTATGCCTTTGTCTTGCAGGTTTTTTTTTTTTATGGAATTTTTTTTAAGGGTTTACAGCCACTTTAAAATCCCTTGTTGGGTTATTTTTTTGCTGTATCTGTTCCTATCAGGAGATTTCCAATCATTTCTTGTCCTGAATACAAATGTCAAAGGGCACCGGTGTACCTCATTTGCAGATCTCTTCTTACCCTCCTATTCAGCTGACAAATCTAACATTTTGCATTTTCCTATTATTTTGTGTCCCAGAGACAAAGATCCCCAGGATAAATAGAGGAGGCGAATCTCCCAACTGGGAAGAAAATAGAAATGTGATCCCTACGGGGTTTTGAAACTTCAATGCTTTCAGAGATTTTACTAGCTTTACTTTATTTTTAATCAATACATACAAATAAGGACAGTTAGATTTGGTTCGGGCTTGATAGGTTTTGCCACAAATGCTTCAGTGCTGTCTTTGTATTCAGGTTACTATGAAGTACAGTGGTACCTTGGATTACAAGCATAATTTGTTCCAGAAGAATACTTGTAATCCAAAGCACTCGTATATCAAAGCGAGTTTCCCCATAGAAGTCAATGGAAACTCAGATAATTTATTCCACAGGGACTTCTATTGTATGCAGGACCGCATGTGGCCAGAGGTGGGGGGGGGAGGGGGGTTTGCGCCCGAGACACTCGGAAAACAATCTGAGCCGCTCGGATGCACTCGGAAACACTCAGGCTCAGAAATACTCTGGAACTGAGTGTTTCTGAGTGTTTCCAAGTGGCTCAGAGTGTCACCGGTGCCCCCGCACCTCTGGCCAAATGCAGTACTGCACACCGCAGAGGCTTGAATCCTGCTCATTTTCCAAGACAGCGCTCGCAAACAGTCAGGATTTTTTAAAAATAGTAGCTCGTATTGCTCTGTAGGCAGTCACATACACAGTCCCGCCTCCGCCAACGGCATTGGACCAGCTCCTATGATAGACAGAACACTGGTCCAATGCCGGTGGCCAGACTGTGTGTCGGAGAGCCGAGTAGAGAGGAGATGACGGCTTGGTGATTTCTGGCGGCACTCGTCCCCCTCCATGGTACGGTGTCCGCGTATAACACGCACCCGCAATTTTCCCCCTATTTTCAGGGGAAAAAAGTGTGTGTTATATGCCGATAAATACGGTATATAAAAATCAAAAACCAAAACCATTTCATTTTCACCTTAAAAAAGAAATGCTAAATTATTAGGTCAACTTGTAAATGGAATATTTTCTACATTCATTGTAGTAACTAGCCATCTCCATGTATGAATATATTTCTTATTGGTTAATATGATGTTTGTTTTATATTCTGTCTCAGCTGAGGCCAAGTGCAAATGTTTATGATCTGGCCAAGAACTTTAACCTTGAAGTGTCGCTGTTTGAACGTCTCATAGAGTCACGACTGCCATTTGTGCGTCTAAACTACCAGGTGAGGAAACAGTTATAAAGACCATAGATTCACACATATGATTTTTCTCATAGAACATTGGAGCTTTTACATGTTGCTGGAACTTACTAGACCCATCAATGTTTCCAAATGTTACTAGCTTCATTCTCCATCCACAGACTAGGGCTGGAGGTCACTGAACTGGGTTCCTAAATGCAGTACAGAAAAGGGAGGTTACTCACCAGACTCTGTTGTCAGCAGGCTTGTGTAAATCTCAGTGCTGGATGGGTGGACACAGAAATCCTCTTGACAAGCAAACCATATATGCAATTATATCTATAAAGAAAAAAAGGAAAATATTATTTTATACCACTTTCAATTTTCATGAGTTTTTATGAGTATTATTTTTTTAGTATTTTTTTTTTTTTTTTTTAGTTTTTATGAGAATTTTTATGAGTATTATTTTATATCGCTTTCAATTTTCATGAGTTTGAATGGACATAGAAAACAGCAAACAGATTAGAAAATACTGAATTGTTTACAAAAAGATGATCGTGTATATGAAATAATCTTTTTTCATTCAATCTGATCAAAAGAAGAAGTGTGTCATATCAAAAGACAATACAACAAAATAAAATTTTGAGCAAATAAAAAAAAATACCCAAAATAAATGTGGGGGTGGCCAGAATAACACTGACTCTTGTAATAGTTGTACATCTGACACATAAACGTAGCAGTGGATATCATCTCTCTCTCTCTCTCTCTCTCTCTCTCTCTCTCTCTCTCTCTCTCGTATCACTGCCACTGTATGAACCGTCTAAGACAGGGATTGCGGAACTACACATCCCATGAGGCATTGTAAAACTCTGACATTCGCAGACATGGCTAGGCATGATGGGAATTGTAGTTCTTGAATAACTTTAGGGCCATAATTTGAAGACCCTTGGTCTAAGAAGTAGAGTTTGGCAACCTAGGGCTCCATTCACACTTGTGCAACTTTGGACATCAAAGTCGCATGACAAGTCGTTCCCCATGTTTTCCAGTGATAACCATTTTATATATGTGCGACTTAAAGTTGCAGCATCTTCAAAGTAGCATGCACTACTTTAGTCTGACTTTCATGCAACTTACTAAACCACTTCTGGACCGCCCGCCGTCATTATACGTCGGTTCTTTGACGTTAAATACCGCCGCGTCCAGGCCGTCTCCGCTGCTTACCAGATCCATCGGTAGCGGCGGAGACGATCCGATGCTTTCCCCTACTTGGCAAGTTGAGTGGGGGATTGATGGCCCTCACTCGACTCTAGTGACGTTACTTCCACCCAACATTCTTAAAGAGACATTTTTTTTTTTTTATTGAGAAAAAAAAAAAAAGACTTTTTTTAATTTTATTTATTATTGCTTTTTAAGTATAAATATGAGATCTGAGCTCTTTTTGACCCTAGATCTCATATTTAAGAGGTCCTGTCATGCTATTTTTCTATTACAAGGGATGTTTACATTCCTTGTAATAGGAATAAAAGTGATCCGAATTTTTTTTTTTTTTATAAAAAAAGAACCGTGTAAAAATAAAAAATAAGATGTAACATAAATAAGAAAAACATTTTTTTTAAGCGCCCGTCCCTCGCAAACGCATACATAAGTCGTGCCCACATATGAAAACGGTGTTCAAACCACACATGTGAGGTATCACAGCAATCATTAGAGCGAGAGCAATAATTCTAGACCAAGACCTCCTCTGTAACTCAAAATTGGTAACCTGTAGAAATTTTTAAATGTCGCTTATGGAGATTTTTAAATGCCAAAGTTTGTTGCCATTCCACGAGCGGGTGCAATTTTGAAGCATGACATGTTGGGTATCAGTTTACTCGATGTAACATAATCTTTCAAAATATAGAAAAAAAATTGGGCTAACTTTATTGTGATCTTATTTTTTAATTAAGAAAAATGTTTTTTCCCCCAAAAATTGCGCTTGTAAGACCGCTGTGCAAATACGGTGTGACATAAAGTACTGCAACGACTGGCATTTTATTCTTTAGGGCATCTGGAAAAATATATAATGTTTGGGGGTTCTAAGTAATTTTTTAGCAAAAAAAAAAATGATTTTAACTTGTAAACAGGTGTCAAAAATAGGCCTGGTCCTTAACTGGTTAAGGGTCACAGACTTCAGTATTAACCATCAAAAGTTGCGTGAAAGTCGTACCTGAGTGTTATACAATGCAACAGTTGTCCATTATCACTGGTTAAAGCCAAAGTTGTATCCAAGTTGCACCCATCCAAAGCTGCATCAAAGTTGCGCTCCAAAGTTGGCGCACTTTGTACAAGTGTGAATGGGGCCTAAATGTGTTTTTGGAGGGGAATTTAGTTGACGTCTCTTCATATATATATATATAAAACAACCCCCTAGGCTTCTTGGTTTACTAAATGTAAAGTCCGTCTTCCTCCACCACAAAAAAAAAAAATCAAGACCAATTGGAGAGGGTATATGTTCACCTGTTTCACCACCCTCTCCTTCAAACATCCTCCACAGTCAGTATCTAATTCCAGAACTGTTATGCTGGACCAGAGAGGTCACAGTCCTGCAACACTTGCCTGAGTTCACAAATTTGACACAGATCATCATCACTCCCCAGTTGCAGCCTCATGACCTTGTGACCCACCACAAAGTTACAATGCTGGGGGGAGAGGAGACTGAGGAAATACTTAAAAAATATGCGATTGCTGTATATTGTGATGTTGTGATGTCGGGAACTTAGTTATGCAGACTTGAAGTGTAGCTATAGTCAACATATTTTTTTTTTTTTACGTTTTTGATAATGTGGGAAGGGCTAGAATCCCATTACTGCAATCTGGACATTTTTAGACAGATTTTTTCTCGCTTTCTGTTTTGGGGACAACCTTCTACCAGACAGGAAGTGAGGGGAAATCTGCAAAAGTTAAACAGATAACAAAAACCTGACAGGAGATCTAGCATACCCATACTTTCTACTTCTGTCTGTATTACTTTTGGAGACTTTCTCTCACTTCCATCTGGGGACGAGGGTGTTCAGGGACAGTGAATAAGGGAACAGCAGTCTAACAGAGTCCACAGACAACAGTAAAACCTATAGAAAATTGAAGAAAGCAGCTGAACGGCCGCACTCCGAATAACACTTTTTATTCGTAGCAAAACAGTGTAGAAGATCCAAAAACTCTTATCATGGTGATGAAAGGTACAGACAGGCTAACGCGTTTCAATATAGGTGCTTAATCATAGCTAGTGACCATACTCAGGCTGAAAATATTTATAGTGAAATAAAACCAATTAGGGGATAGACAACCCCCAGAAACTCCTCCCATATCTAATCAGACTAAAGTGGAAACCAAATGTGCACAGGAAAATGGGCAGCATGAAAAAACAGAGAGCCAAAAGGATTAAGACCTCTAAAAAGATGACACGGTATTGATATATACTTAGTAAAGTCAGAATAGAACTGGTTCACTGTGTTGGTGTGCTGTCCCCTAGCACAATGGTCATCAACCCTGTCCTCAGGGCCCACTAACAGGCCAGGTTTTATGTATTATCTTGGGGAGATGCCGACTAGAATACTACAATCACTGAGCAGCAAATGATATCACCTGTGATGTATTTCAGTTATCTTGCAAACCTGGCCTGTTAGTGGGCCCTGAGGACAGGAGTTGATGACCACTGCCCTAGCAGATAATATTGTTAACAGAGTTCTAATATAGATACATAATACAGTATAAAAACATGACAAGGCACTGAACAATGCATTAAATATATCTGCACGGCTGAGCGCAATCAAACATACCACTGATAATAGTAGAGAGAGACGATCACTGTCAACGAACCGAAGTTGACTAATGTAAGGCATGGTTATAAAACATTATGTAATAATACTGCGTCGGACATAAGTGAAAAAAAATATATATATAAATGAAATATAAGCAAAAAGCCATATAATATATAATAAGTCCAAGCGATCGTACTCACATCTACCATGTATGTGGTAAAGAAAAAGTCACCTTGTAAAAAACAGTTTATGAAATAGACGGAAAAGAGCTGATGACAAACAAAGACAAAAACAGAAGGCAGAAACATAGGAACGTAGAAGAGAGGATTTCAGGCAGAAGTCAAATGAATAAAGCAAAGGGGCTACACAGATGCCACTAAGGAAACCATGCAGATACGTGTGTCAAAGTATACAAGCTTCTCGAAATAAAACTGTCACAAATGAACCATTTTGAACGGTAAGTAAACGACATATCGTATACATAAGACATACATTATGTACCCATAAAACACATATGGGCATTCTAGCCCATCCCGCCAGGACATAAAATGCATGAACCACAGCAGTACAACCCCAGCAGTATAAGGCAACACCGTTGTTCAATATATGTTTCATTCAAAACAAAGAAAAATTGGGTATATTTACAGATAACGGTTTTTTAGTAATATGCCATGGAACTTGGAGTATGGATCCATTACAATGTTTTTCTCTTATTTGTTTAAAAAGTATATTTTTTTTTACTTTTTGACTTCTTGTGCCTGGACTGGTTTACCTAATTATGGTTGACTTTTAAACATTTATGCCATTTTAGCATCGCATGAGACCTGAAATAGCTCGATTATTGACTCCTCACATCTACACAGAGCTGGAAAACCACCCATCTGTACTGGAGTATGAAAATGTCAAGGTGAGAAATCATTTTTTCTTTCTGTGCACGAAAAAATTAACATCTCCAGACAAGGTTTAGTAAGAGTTCAGCTTCCTTCTGACAAAAAAAAAAAATCAACATATTATAATAGCCACAAATAATATAAATCCACGTTGTGTGAACCAAATGGCTTTGCATCCCCAGTTCTAATCTGGTAAAAGTATTAGTGATATCAGAATTGTGTAGCATGTAACCTGTGCAGAGCACAGAGCTGCAGGTCCAGCAGGCCCACCCAGAACAGGCTGACTGCAATAAACAGTGGAGTGGATACAAGACCAGTCAGCCTACACAAAGAGAGCAGCAGTGACTGGTTTGTATTACGCACAGATCTGAAAAAAACAGAAAAAGACCAGGATTCAAGTAAAAATACGCATGCCTCTTCTGTTGAGGCAACATATTCTGTTTTAGAATAAAATCAATACAAACCCAAGGAGAGGTCTAGGTCAGTGGTCTCCAAACTGCTACCTGGGGGTGTGACGTGGTCCTTTGCTTGCTTTTATCTGGCCCTTGGGGCACCATTCCCCCTCCTGAGACCAACAATGGCTGCATAATTCTTGCCACTGATACCAACAATGGAGCACTATTCCTCCCACTGATACTGATGATGTACTTCCTTCCTCCCACTGATACTGATGATGTACTTCCTTCCTCCCACTGATACTGATGATGGGCTACTATTCCTTCCACTGACACCAATAATGGGCTACTATTCTTCCCACTTACATTAACAATGAGACACTATCTCTCCGATGGAACCAATAATGGAGCACTATTTCTCCCTCTAACACCAACCACGGAGCAATATTCCTCCCACTAACACCAACAATAGGGCACTATTTCTGCCACTGACACCAATGATGGGGCACTATTGCTACCACTGATGGTGTGCTATTCCTCCCTCTTACAGTAACAATGGGGCACTATTCCTCCCACCGACACCAATGATGGGGCACTATTCCTCCCTCTGACACCAATGATGGGGCACTATTCCTCCCTCTGACACCAATGATGGGGTACTATTCCTCCCACTTACATTAACAATGAGGCACTATTTCTCCCACTGACACCAATAATGGGGCACTATTCCTCAAACCGACACCAATGATGGGGCACTATTCCTCCCTCTGACACCAATGATGGGGTACTATTCCTCCCACTTACATTAACAATGAGGCACTATTTCTCCCACTGACACCAATAATGGGGCACTATTCCTCAAACCGACACCAATGATGGGACACTATTCCTCCCTCTGACACCAATGATGGGGTACTATTCCCACTCATACCAACGATGGAGCACTATTCATCCCACTGACATGAACAATGGGGCACTATTCCTCTCACTAAAGATGTTGCATTGTTTACTGCCACTGACACCAGAACACTATTTCTCCCACTGACACCAAAAATGAGGCACTATACCTCCCACTGACACCAACTATAGAGCGCTATTTCTCCGACTGACACCAATGATGGGGTACTATTCCTCCCACTGACACTAACCATGCGAGCACTATTTCTCCCTCTGACACCAATGATGGGGTACTATTCCTCCCACTGACACTAACCATGCGAGCACTATTTCTTCCTCTGACACCATTGACAGAACAATATTTCTTGCAACTGACACCAATGATGGAGCACTTTTCCTGCCACTGACACCAACAATGGGGCACTATTTCTGCCACTGACACCAATGATGGGGCACTATTGCTCCCACTGACCACAATGATGGTGTGCTATTCCTCCCACTTACATTAACAATGAGGCACTATTTCTCCCACTGACACCAATAATGGGGCACTATTCCTCCCACTGACACCAAAAATAAGGCACTATTAATCCCATTGATACCAACGATGGGGCACTATTTATCCCACTGACACCAATAATGGGGCACTATTAGTCCCATGGATACCAACGATGGGGCACTATTCCTCTCACTAAAGATGTTGCGTTGTTTACTCCCACTGACACCAGGAAACTATTTCTCCCACTGACACCAATGATGGGCCACTACTCCTCGCACTGACATCAATGAGGGAGCACTGTTCCTCACACTGTCACCAAAAATTGGGCACTATGTCTGCCACTGACACCATTGATGGGGCACTATTCCTCCCAGTGACACCAAAAATGAGGCACTATTCCTCCCAGTGACACCAAAAATGAGGCACTATTCCTCCCATTAACACAAATGATGGAGCACTATTCATCCCACTGACACCAACAATGGACACTATTCCTCCCACTAAAGATGTTGCATTGTTTACTCCCGCTGACTCCAGGACATGTTCTACTCACACTGGCCACAGTCCACCCCTTCTAAAGTCTGAAGGATAGTAAAGGGGCCCCTTGTTCAAAAAGTTTGGAGTGCTTGGTCTAGTTAAAGGATCTTAGGGCAGCAGAAGTGCAGCAATGGAAGCTCACGTATTTCCCTAGCAAAGATTTACAAATATGAGGGTGTCATTGATGATCTTCGAAAAAAGCTAGCATTTTCAGAAGAGGTTACTAATGACGACCTACATATTACCCAAGAACAGGTTAATGTATGGTTGCTGTGTGCTGCTGCATTTTGAACATTTTTCTAATACTTTCGTACTATTTTACGGCCAATACCCCTCACCCACACAATCCCCTTGGGGCACCTTTCTTCTTGATTTTCTGCATTTTGAACATTGCTCTTAGCCCTATGAAATAACCTCAGTGGAATGCTTGTTATCTCTAACTTGCAATAACATTTCTTTTTTTTCACATTTTAGGGGGTGTCATCCAACCTCTTCTTTGTGAAACACAGTTACCTAGAGCTAGCGATCAAAGATGGGAAGAGTCACGAGAACATGCATGAAGCTCAGTTTGTGGTGGAGCTCTGCAGGTACTTCCTGAATCAAGAGTACAAGCCGTCTCAGATCACCATCCTCACCACTTACACAGGGCAGCTTTTCTGTCTCCGCAAACTTATGCCGGCCAAAACGTTCTCTGGTGTTAAAGTTCATGTTGTGGACAAGTACCAGGGGGAGGAGAATGACATCATTCTTCTCTCACTGGTCCGCAGCAACAAAGAAAGAAAAGTGGGTTTCCTTAAGATTGCCAACCGCATATGTGTGGCACTATCTAGGGCCAAGAAAGGACTGTACTGTATTGGCAACATGGATATGCTGAGTAGTGTGCATCTCTGGAGCCTTATTCTTGGTACTCTGCAACAGAAGGGTCAAGTAGGAGACCACCTTATGCTCTACTGTCAGAATCACCCTGAGACACGTAATCTTGTAAGATGTGCCAATGATTTTAAGTCTGTACCAGAAGGCGGCTGCAACAAAAAATGTGAATTCCGTCTGGACTGTGGACATGTGTGCACACGTGTGTGCCATCCATATGACCAAGAGCACAAAGAATACCAATGCAATAAGGACTGCCAAAAAGTGTTATGTAAGGAAGAGCATAGATGCAAAAGAAAATGTTTTGAACCCTGTGGAGATTGCATGATGCAAGTGGAGAAGGTGATACCATTGTGCGGCCATCTGCAGATGGTGCCATGTAGCATCTCTGAAAATAAGTTCAGATGCACTATGCCTTGTGAAAAGACCTTAGCATGTGGACATCAATGTCTGAAGTCTTGTGGAGATGCTTGTGAAGTGCGTTGTCCAAAAGAAATAAGCGCACAGCTAAAATGTGGTCATACTCAACAAATTAAGTGCTGGCAGAAGGGAGACCTAGAACATGGCATGCCAGTGAAATGTAGAAATCCTTGCAAATCTACCTTAAGCTGTGGTCACCAGTGTGGGGGTACTTGTGACAGTTGTTTTCAAGGCAGATTTCATATGGGTTGCCGACATCCGTGCAAGGCTGTTTTAGTTTGCTCACATGAATGTCGAGAACCGTGCACAAGGGATTGTCCTCCTTGTAGCAGACCATGCCAGAACCGGTGTGTCCATAGCCAGTGTAAAAAGAAATGTGGAGAGAACTGTGCGACTTGCATTGAGCCCTGTTTTTGGAGCTGTCAGCACTATAGATGTAATCGGCTATGTTCTGAACCCTGTGACCGCCCTCCATGCGATGCCCCTTGTGACAAGCAGCTTCCTTGTAAACACCCGTGCATCGGTTTGTGTGGGGAGCCCTGCCCTAAAAAGTGTCGAATATGCAATAAAGATGAAGTCACTGAGATATTCTTTGGATTTGAGGAAGAAGAAGATGCGCGTTTTGTACAGCTGGAGGACTGCGGACACATTCTTGAGTCTAATGGTATGGATACTTACATGAAAGGACAGAGTGACCCTGAAGAGGGAAGTGCAATCAAACTAAAAGAGTGCCCGAAATGTAAAACTCCCATAAGGAAAAACTTGAGATATGGGACTATAATAAACAAAACTCTAAATGAGATTGAGAAAGTCAAAGAACGAATACTTGGGCCAGCCTCTGAGAGAGACGAAACCAGTAGTAGACTCAGGACACGTCTACAGCAGTTGGCTGATGTAAGAAGAACCTATCCTGAAGAATATGAAGGATTACAAGAGAAACTGGACAATCCAAGCACACAACTTAAGACTTTGCGTAACCTGGAAAATATGATGCAGTTCTATGAAAGGCTATCAAAACTGTCTAATAACATTAGTAAGGTTGAGGAGGAAGAGGAGTATGATTTACAGAATCGTTTACAGCAGATTAAGAAATGGCTGGAGAAGCCCCGTTCATTCCTCTCAGAGCAAGAGTTATCTGATCTGCAGACCGAAGTGGCACGCTTCACTTACCTTCTTCGACTGCTTGTGAAATGTAAAGAAGCCAAGGTGAGGATCACACCAAACCTCCAAAGGGAGATACATTTTCTAAGGGATATATTAGAAAGCAATAAACAATTTACCAAAGAGAATGAAACCTTGGTGAAGACAAAATTAAAGGAGCTGGATAAAAGTCTTCCAAATACGGGACTCAAGATAACAGATGATGAACGTGTGATGATTGTGCAGGCCATGGGTCTTTCAAAAGGACATTGGTTTAAATGTCCTAACAACCATATATATTGTATCACAGAATGTGGTGGAGCAATGCAGCAGGCCCAATGTCCAGAATGCAATGAAGGGATTGGTGGAACAAACCACTCGCTTCTATCATCGAACAGGCTGGCTTCTGAAATGGATGGAGCACAACATTCAGCTTGGTCAGACGTGGCAAACAATATGATGAATTTCCAGGACCTTTTAGACTAATTTTCTTCATAAAAAGGGGGCACTAATGGAATGTAATTCAGTTGAATGAAATTAAAGTAGAACTCCAGTGAAAGCCTTTTTGTATAAAGTGTGGAAAGGTTAGAACCTACTGTAGGTCAGGTTTTTTTTTTATGGTGTCTTTTTTTCCCCTTCTTGTGTAGTCACCAGGACTAAAAGTAATGAGGATTAACACAAAAAAGGGAAAAACAGTAGTACGAAAAACCTGGCAGATCCAAACCCTTCCATGCTTTATTCCAAACTAAACTGTCTGGAATTGCATTTTAAAGTTTTGGCCAAATAGGTCAGTAAATTAAGTCAAATATGTTAACTGAAAGATTCAAACCATTTTGTAAATATTGATCATGTGTAATTAGTTTGGAACCTTCTTTATATATTTGAAAAAAATAGTGTTCCAGATGAAATTTCAAATAGACCTTGCAGTCAAAGTGTCTGCTTTGGCTGCTGAGAAGGTGGTAGACATGTTTTGACAAACTCATATATGTATCTGATCAGCTCAGGGTATGATATTTTCATGTGTGATTTACCGCTGGAGGAAATGTTCAGGCAGCAATTGTAGGAGACAGGCGAGTGACAAAGAACTACAAACTCTGATTATCCATGGCCCTCAATGCTATGTATCAATGGAGATGTGGAAAATGTTTGCCGTTTTTAACATTGTTTAAAAATCTCTTAGGTGTAGCAAATTTATGAACTGTAATGTACTCTCTATGAAGATAAATCTTGCACAGAAAAAACATTTATTTCAATACATTATGTAGCAATGAATTGCCACCATTGTGACTAATACAGTGATTTTATGAATAAAGCTTTATATATGAAATTTTGTGTAATACTGGACTACATACAGTAAACATATTCTGCCCACTGTGTTTCTGTTTTATCTTCCTTCTCTAGCTTAGGCTAGGTTCACATATTTGCGTTTCTGTGCAAATACGTTTTGTGTGAGCACAGCAGCCTATTTATTTGAATGGGCTGCTGTCCCTGTAAAATGCAGGGAAAAAGCCCCTGACCCTTTTTCTAAAACGCACCCACAGGGCAGCTTCCTTAAACCGCACGTGCTGCAGCACTAAGCGTTTTCATGCATCCAAAAATGTGTTGCATTTTCAGATGCATGGGGGTGCCATTAGGAATTGGTGTCACCCCGTCTACAGGTAAGCGTGCAATTTACACTTGTTCCCGGACCCGTATATATATATGTGAACCTAGGCTAAAGCTTGGTTCACACCTAAACCGACCATGAATCGCACAGCAACGCTGTGCGTCCCTGTTCTCTCTTTCAGGGACGAATCAGGGCAGAATCTTTGCCTGAATTCAGCCCTGAGACAGAGCCAAAGACACACAGCGTTTCTGTGCAGTGCGCTCCACAGCCGCGCTGGACATATGTGAACTGGCTCCATAGAGAGCCGGTCACATTCTCCTGCTTTGCGAACTGGATGCGGAGAAACCCGCATCCAATTAGCATAGGTGTGAACCCAAGCTTAGAAAAGGTAAATGCATGAATATTTTTTATCTTATCTGCAAAGTTCATATTTAATTAATATTAATACAGCAGTCAGAAATTGAATCAAAGCAGAACTCCTACTATGATGATAGGTGAGAGTATCTGAACTGCTTCCTAGGGGGAATATACAAATACTTGGGTTTAGGTGTGTAATAAAATGTGCAGTAATGTAGATTGCATTTTAAGGCAGGCCATAGATGATGCAATTTTCTGTCCTGCAACCATAGGTTGCAGGAAAGAAAAGTTCTTGATTCCCCTATCAACACAGCCAGTGTTGATGTGGGAATCCCTTCAGAGAAGCTATTGTGTTCTTCCGGTGGGGTGGTCGCGGGGAACACAGTGATTGTTATTTGCTAAAACTGCTGGCAAAAATCAATGTGCTGGTTGTACCCAAATCTATTGATGAATGGACTTGGGTGCAATCAGCCTGCCTGTAGAAGGTTTGAATCTCAGTCGGTCCCTACTGAACTGCCTGAGATTCGAACCATCTATGGCTGGCTTTAAACTAAGCCTGTAGAAAATGGTGTATAAACTGGCATATCTGTACAAGTCTACCCTTCATTTGCCAATACTACTCTAGCAATTCTCATAATTAATAAGGAAAATGCCAACTTTTCTGGATTTGGGCACATATTTATAAAGCAGTGAATGTGAAATTCAACAAACATTACCTGGAGGTGAATCCTTCACTGTTTATTAAAACAAATTCACTGGAAAGATTCACTTGCAGTCAATGTTTGGTGAATGTCACATCACCGCTTTGTAAATCTGCCTCTCAGTTTTAAGCTACACTCCAATCTTCAGTCTTGCACAATTGTACAGGCTCCTCTCCTGAACTGAAAATGATTACTGTCAATTGCCTGTGTCATTAACTGGCTGGCTTATGTCTAGCATCATCTTGCACCTTCCCAGCTTCCAATCCCTGGCCTCACATTTTCATTTACAGGATTTCAGTTCTTTCATTAATTGAGGCTCAAAATCAGATGTGGGTGTTACTTAGGGTGGTCTGCATGCAAATACAGCCTGCCTAGGAATGCCCACTGCACCAGACTGACACTTACCCATCCACCCATTTTGATATTTGCCCACCTCCTCCTAAAAGCCAGCCCACTCATTGCATCAGGACTGAGGGCTCTTGAGAGGAATACTGAGGCACAGTGCTGTGATTATCCCAGGAAGCTATGTATAGCACCCTGCACCCCAACCAGCCAGGATCTGCCTGCATTATAGCCCCAGTTATGACACCACTGGGTCTAAAATGAGATACGTAATGAAAACAGAAAGGTGTTGTTTAAAAATTACATTAGCATGTTGATGAGAGGGGTAAAGGGAACCAGGGAATGCAAAATATAAGCACATTAAACTTAATCCTTAAAAAGGACACTTAAAGTGGTTGTAAGCCTCAGACATGAAATATGAACAAAGAATCTCCCTCTATAGTGTGTACTTGTCTCAATTAGGAGCACTAATTGTCATTTCTGTCTGCTACTTCATTCCTCTGGTATCAGCATGAATCCCTTCTGACAAGTTTTCCTAAAACCAATAGAAAAATGGTGACAGGGGAGGGACCTCCAGCTGATTGACAGCTTCAGCTCTGTTCCTGTGAGTTGTGTGAAGGGGGGTGTGTCCCTGAGCTCTGCAGTGTGTAACTTCAGCACCCCCCCTTTTTGTGTACACTCAGACAAGCTTTATAAATGATGGACTTTCGAACAGATATAGAGAAGAGAAGACTGCAGATAAAAATGTACAACTTACGTAGGAGGATTTGTTTTATCTCTGTGTATTACCTGAGGCCATTCACTTCCCTGGGTATTTGTAAGGGTTTACAAACACTTTGAATCTCATATAAGCTTTACTTGTTATTCTTATGTAAAAGGTAATTTTCAATAATTTCCAGGCTGCAGTTTTTATTAAAATTATACCTGGTGATTATGCAATGAAAGTACTTGTTCAGGAGCATTCTGCTGTAGGGTGATGATGCTCTGTCCTTGGCTCCCTAACGTGTGCATTATCATACTGTCACGTGCTTTCTTAAAGTGGTTGTAAACCCATGAACGAAAAAAAAAAACCTGCAAGACACAGACATAATGAGCTAGCATGCATAGCATACTTTGATAGCATACCATACCTTAGCATACCTTATATCGAAGCCCCCACAGTGGTCCTTGTACCCTGCTCCCGCCGGCGACATCAATCTCGTAGTTACTTCCAGGTATTGGTGATTGGCCGGAGCCGCGATGACGTCACATGCGCGCGGGAGCGGCACACTCGATGAAGCAACGGCACATGCAGATATAGGGGATATCTCCTAAACCATGCAGGTTTAGAAGATATCCGGGGTAGCTACAGGTAAGCCTTATTATAGGCTTATCTGTAGCAAAAAGTGGTCTGTAAGGGTTTACAGCCATTTTAATGAGTGCTATAAGTGGCCATGTTGATACATTGCACACTTCCCCCATTGTCACCATCGGTATTTCCATCTTGAGAAATGATGTGAATGCAGCTCGACAGGAAGTGGCTGCAAAAAGGCTGAAAAAGAAGGTGAAAACAGTATTTTTACAGTCATTATACAAACATAATGAAACACTAACAATTGTATATTTAAAGTGTTACTAAACCCACAACAGTAAAACCAGTCTGTATATGCGGTAAAACATGCTTGTTATACTCACTGTGGAACCTAACCCAATAAAAAAAAAAATAAATGTAAAGATTTAAAGGTGCGCTGAAAATGTTCACACCACTGTGCTGCAGTAACGCATTGATAAGCTCTCACAACACGCCTTAATGTGCAGTAATGCACTACTGTGCCTTGTGTGCTATGCTAGCAAAAATGCAGCAGTTCCAATTTCTGGAATGTTGTGGTGCATTAGACAGCAGATTTAAATGCAAAGGTTGCCATATTGCAACATACCTTATATATATATATACAGTATCTCACAAAAGTGAGTACACCCCTCACGTTTTTGTAAGTATTTTATTATATTTTTTCATGTGACAACACTAAAGAAATTGCACTTTGTTATAATGTAAAGTAGTGAGTGTACAGCTTGTATAAAAGTGTAAATTTGCTGTCCTCTCAAAATAACTCAACACACCCCAAAGTGAAAATATCCAAATTGGGCCCAAAGTGTCAATATTTTGTGTGGCCACCCTTATTTTCCAGCACCGCCTTAACCCTCTTGGGCATGGAGTTCACCAGAGCTTCACAGGTTGCCACTGGTGACCTCTTCCACTCCTCCATGACGACATCACCAAGCTGGTGAATGATAGAGACCTTGTGCTCCTCCACCTTCCATTTGAGGATGCCCCACAGATGCTCAATAGGGTTTAAGTCTGGAGACATGCTTGGCCAGTCCATCACCTTTACCCTCAGCTTCTTTAGCAAGGCAGTGGTCGTCTTGGAGGTGTGTTTGTGGTCGTCGTTATGTTGGAATACTGCCCTGCGGCCCAGTCTCCGAAGGGAGGGGATCATGCTCTGCTTCAGTATGTCACAGTACATGTTGGCATTCATGGTTCCCTCAATGAACTGTAGCTCCCCAGTGCCGGTAGCACTCATGCAGCCCCAGACCATGACACTCCCACCACCATGCTTGACTGTAGGCAAGACACACTTGTCTTTGTACGCCTCACCTGGTTGCCGCCACACACGCTTGACACCATCTGAACCAAATAAGTTTATCTTGGTCTCATCAGACCACAGGACATGGTTCCAGTAACCCATGTCCTTAGTCTGCTTGTCTTCAGCAAACTGTTTTGCGGGCTTTCTTGTGCATCATCTTTAGAAGAGGCTTCTTTCTGGGATTACAGCCATGCAGACCAATTTGATGCAGTGTGCGTCATATGGTCTGAGCACTGACAGGCTGACCCCCCCCACCCCTTCAACCTCTGTAGCAATGCTGGCAGCACTCATACGTCTATTTCCCAAAGACAACCTCTGGATATGACGCTGAGCACGTGCACTCAACTTCTTTGGTCGACCATGGCGAGGCCTGTTCTGAGTGGAACCTGTCCTGCTGTATGGTCTTGGCCATCGTGCTGCAGCTCAGTTTCAGGGTCTTGGCAACCTTCTTATAGCCTAGGCCATCTTTAGGTAGAGCAACAATTCTTTTTTTCAGATCCTCAGAGTTCTTTGCCATGACGTGCCATGTTGAACTTCCAGTGACCAGTATGAGAGAGTGAGAGCGATAACACCAAATTTAAAACACCTGCTCCTCATTCACACCTCAAACCTTGTAACACTAACGAGTCACAGGACACCGTGAAGGGAAAATGGCTAATTGGGCCCAATTTGGACATTTTCACTTAGGGTGCACTTACTTGTGTTGCCAGCGGTTTAGACATTAATGGCTGCGTGTTGAGTTATTTTGAGGGGACAGCAAATTTACACTGTTATACAAGCTGTACACTCACTACTTTACATTGTAGCAAAGTGTAATTTCTTCAGTGTTGTCACATGAAAAGTTATAAAATATTTACAAAAATGTGAGGGGTGTACTTACTTTTGTAAGATACTGCATGTATATATCTTACTAGAGATGAGCCGAACACCCCCCTGTTCGGTTCGCACCAGAACATGCGAACAGGCAAAAAATTTGTTCGAACATGCGAACACCGTTAAAGTCTATGGGACACGAACATGAATAATCAAAAGTGTTAATTTTAAAGGCTTATATGCAAGTTATTGTCATAAAAAGTGTTTGGGGACCCGGGTCCTGCCACAGGGGACATGTATCAATGCAAAAAAAAGTTTTAAAAACGGCCGTTTTTTCGGGAGCAGTGATTTTATTAATGCTTAAAGTAAAACAATAAAAGTGTAATATCCCTTTAAATTTCGTACCTGGGGGGTGTCTATAGTATGCCTGTAAAGGGGCACATGTTTCCCGTGTTTAGAACAGTCTGACAGTAAAATGACATTTCAAAGGAAAAAAAGTCATTTAACTACTCGCGGCTATTAATGCATTGCCGGTCCCGACAATACACATAGAAGTTCATTGATAAAAACGCCATGGGAATTTCCCACAGGGGAACCCCAAACCAAAATTAAAAAAAAAAAACGGCGCGGGGTCCCCCTAAGAATCCATACCAGACCCTTATCCGAGCACGCAACCTGGCAGGCCGCAGGAAAAGAGGGGGGTCGAGAGAGCAGCCCCCCTCCTGAACCGTACCAGGCCACATGCCCTCAACATTGGGAGGGTGCTTTGGGGTAGCCTCCCCATGTTGATGAGGACAAGGGCCTCATCCCCACAACCCTGGCCGGTGGTTGTGGGGGTCTGCGGGCGGGCTTCGGTTTCTTCCCCCATCTTCTTCTTCTTCTGGTTCTTCCTCCGGTGTTCTCGTCCGGCATCTCCTCCGCGGCGTCTTCTTCCCTTCCTCTCCTCGGGCCGCTCCGCATCCATGATGGCATGGAGGGAGGCTCCCGCTCTTCTCTTCATCTTCTTCTCTTCATCTTCTTCTCGGGCCGCTCCGCAACCATGATGGCATGGAGGGAGGCTCCCGCTGTGCGATGCTTCTCCTCTTCTGACGGTTCTTAAATAACGGGGGGGGGGCCACCCGGTGACCCCGCCCCCTCTGACACACGGTGACTTGACGCGACTTACCTGTGGCATTACCCGTGACGCCACAGGGAAGTCCCGTCAAGTCACTGTGCGTCAGAGGGGGCGGGGTCACCGGGTGGCCCCACCCCCCTTTATTTAAGAACCGACAGAGGAGAAGCATTACACAGTGGGAGTCTCCCTCCATGCCATCATGGTTGCGGAGCGGCCCGAAAAGAAGATGAAGACAAGAAGATGAAGAGAAGAGCGGGAGCCTCCCTCCATGCCATCATGGATGCGGAGCGGCCCGAGGAGAAGAAGGGAAGAAGACGCCGACGCCGCGGAGGAGATGCCGGACGAGAACACCGGAGGAAGAACCAGAAGAAGAAGATGGAGGAAGAAACCGAAGGAAGATAGAAGAAAGAAGAAGCATTTAAATAAAGGAATTGTCAAAAACTATCTCTTGTCATTTTTAACATTTTTGACACTTTTTTAGTTAAATGGTAGGTGTACTTTTGTACCCTCTATACCATTTCACACAGGGGGGAGGGCCAGGATCTGGGGGTCCCCTTGTTAAACGGGGGTTCCAGATCCCGATAAGCCCCCCGCCCGCAGACCCCCACAACCGCCGGCCAGGGTTGTGGGGATGAGGCCCTTGTCCTCATCAACATGGGGAAAAGGTGTTTTGGGGGGCTACCCCAAAGCACCCTCCCAATGTTGAGGGTATGTGGCCTGGTACGGTTCAGGAGGGGGGGCCGCTCCCTCCCCCCCCCCCTTTCCTGTGGGGGGGACCCCACTCCGTTTTTTTTTTAAATTTTGGCGCGGGGTTCCCCTTAAAATCCATACCAGACCTGAAGGGTCTGGTATAGATTTTGATGGGGACCCCACGCCATTTAAAAAAAAAAAATTTGTCCGGGGTTCCCCTTAATATCCATACCAGACCTGAAGGGCCTGGTATGGAATTAAGGGGTACCCCCCACGTAATTTTTTTTTTTTTATTTTGGTTCGGGGTTACCCTGTGGGGAATTCCCATGCCGTTTTTATCAATGAACTTTTATGTGTATTGTCGGGACTGGCAATTCATTAATAGCCGCGAGTAGTTTAAATGACTTTTTTTCCTTTGAAATGTCATTTTGCTGTCAGACTGTTCTAAACACGGGAAACATGCGCCCCTTTACAGGCATACTATAGACACCCCCAGGTACAAAATTTAAAGGGATATTACACTTTTATTGTTTCACTTTAAGCATTATTAAAATCACTGCTCCCGAAAAAACGACCGTATTTAAAACCTTTTTTTGCATTGATCCATGTCCCCTGGGGCAGGACCCGGGTCACCAAACACTTTTTATGACAATACCATGAATATAAGCCTTTAAAATTAGCACTTTTGATTTCTCCCATAGACTTTTAAAGGGTGTTCCGCAGCATTCGAATTTGCCGCGAACACCCCAAATTGTTCGCTGTTCGGCGAACTTGCGAACAGCCGATGTTCGAGTCGAACATGAGTTCAACTCGAAGCTCATCCCTAATATTTACATACATATATATACATAAAGTGCCATAATTTGCATGCAATAAATGTTGCAACAGACTGCCCTGGAGTAAATGGACCCTAGAACCAACTGAACCCTTAGGTATTTTACTTATATGATGTTTTTATTTTGCAGACTGCTGTGTTCATAGTTGGCAAATGACAGACAATGGATAGTATTCTCCCATTATATTGATTAATAGTATCATCTATAGCTAGTAAAGTTTTTAAAACTGTAAGATAACATCATATGTTGTAGGATTATAAATTATTTTTCAAGAAAACAAAACACCTTTTGCGCAGGAGTGTGGTGGTGATCTGGTACCAGTTCTTCAAAGACATCCACTTCTCAACTGGAAATATGGACGTACCACGCTTTGCTGCCTTGTTGGGACTGCAGGAACCTCAATAACATTATTATTATTATTATTATACAGGATTTATATAGCGCCGACAGTTTACGCAGCGCTTTACAACATTAGGGCAGACAATACAAGTACAATACAAAACATTCTACAAAAACACAGCAGAGAGAGGGTGCACCAGCCTAGCGCGTTATCCCAATGTAACATTTATTGTACTATAAAAATAAATCTACTCAGAAACACCATATCAGACAATGCTCATTGATATATTATAGTTAGTCAGTCTATTCCACGTGCTCCTGGGCTTAGGAGGACACCAGGAATCCAAACTGGCTTACACGTTTCGAGGGTAGTACCCTCTTCCTCAGTGCCAAACTGGCTTACACATTTCGAGGCTAGTACCCTTTTCCTCAGTGCCAAACTGGCTTACACGTTTCAAGGGTAGTACCCTCTTCTTCAGTGCCACACAGGCTTACATGTTTTGAGGGTAGTACCTTCTTCCTTCGTGCTATATATATGGGGGAGGTTGAAGGATAAGTAAGAAAGAAAATCAAAATGATAAGGTGTGAGGAAATAAAGTACCACCAGGAGGTCTTGAGAAATATGACAACAGCCCAAATATTTTTCCATTCACAGATAATTTATTACAAATCTGTAAATAGCCCATCCAGGGTGAACAGACCTTGTCAAATGTATCTTGTCTATCTAATAATATACTGGTGAGGTTTTTATTGACTAATGGATATCCAAGATTTAGCGCTGGTGTTTTTAGCTACTAGAAAACTGCAAGCGGAGCCTACAATAATTAGAGGGCGCGGCATTCCTTTGTAGGCGTGGCTTAGGGAAAATATACAAGTGCGGCGTGCGAAGCGGGAAAAATGGGCGTGGTTTACGCGGCGTAGTGGGCGTGGCTTAAATGGGCGTGGCTCAATAGGGTGTGGTTAGAGTCTGAGAAGAATGAGGGATGGAGAGGGAAAGGGGGAGAGGGAAATGACGGGACAGCAGTCCCAGATCCTACACAATAAAAATATGTGTATTCTAGAAAGTTTAACAATCAGCAGATAAAGATACTCCAAACACCTGGTGTTAGCACTTCAATCATCCCGGCACCATGAAAGTCCTTTCACACTGGAGTGGTGCACTGGCAGGGCTTCAGAAAAAGTCCTCCCAGCAGCTTCTTTGGAGCGGTGAAGGAGCAGTGAACTCACCGCTTCCCACCTATTGAAATCAATGGGGCAGCGCTGTCATACCGGTGACGTTCTGCGGGCAGATTTAACCCCCTTTTCGGCTGCTAGCGGGGGTTAAAACCGCCCCGCTAGTGGCCAAATAGCGTCGCTAAAAATAGAAAGCGGCGGTAAAAATAGCGCCGCATTACCGCTGACGCCCTAGGCGGCACAGTGTGAAAGGGCTCTTAGAGCTTATACCAGGAACGTGTGCGATGGGAATATGAAACATCCGTAAAGTCTGGATCCGGTGGTGTCTGGACTGACACCCGTCTTAGCGAGCCGCTGAGAGCCTAGGGTTGCCACCTCATCCCTTTAAAACCGAACACATATTAATTACATAGGTTCTGTGACTGATTAAGGTGGTAATTAATCTTGGTGCCTTAGCTGAATTAAATTAGCCTCAGAACCTGTGTAATTCATATGTGTTCGGTTTTAAAGGGATGAGGTGGCCGTTTTCCCACCCCTCCACAGCTCAGTGCTCCAGTGAGCGAGGAGCAGAGCAGGAGAGTGTCTGATTGACAGTCAGCAGCTCTCCTCTCGGGGATCTGTGAGAACTAAGGATGAGCTCCGACATGTTCACACAGCCCATGTGCACAGCCCGCCAGGAAGTCGGCACTACGCTGCGCTAATCAAAGGCAGTGAGACATTGTAACAATGCGCGGCTGCAGAGATCAGCAAATGTCTCACTGCCTGAGATTAGCGCAGCGCCGACTTCCTGGCGGGCTCTGCACGTGGGCTGTGCGAACACGCCGGAGCCCCTAGTGAGAACTGAGCCATCAGCAGTGTTCGATCGTTCGGTTCTCGGTGTAGAGGCGCCGGGGGACAGATGAAGCATCGGTCCCATGCTGCATCCACCAAGGTAAGTATAAAGGAGGGGGGAAAAAAAACATACTTCTCTTTTTAAAAATATATGTTTGGGTTTTCTAAGTAATTTTCTAACAAAAATTTAGATTTTTACATGTAACAAGTGTCAGAATATGTAATTAAAAACGCATTTTTCCTGCCCCTGTGCATGAAAGCTAACTAAAAAGAAAAGAAAACACGTTCATTGTGATGCTCTATGCACACTTTGGTCCGTTTGAGGTGTGAAATTTCGTCATACAAGTATGTGTGTCCCGCCTCCATGTTTATCACACCTTCTATCCCTGGTGTTAAACTCTATGGTACCGGAAATGAGGTGTGGGTGTGCTGCTGTTAGATTTCCGACTGGCGCCTGAGGACCGGGAGCGGTGGTTCCGGGGGAATATGGAGCCGCTACAGAGGCTACTGGACAATCTGCGCGCTGTGCTGGGGAAGCTGCGAGGTGGGGCCCCGCTTTGTCTGTTACCTAGAATGGATACAAGGGAAAGGAAATAGTTGTGGGACACGATGGGTGGTGAGCACATGTCCTGCACTGGCTGTCAGTCAGTATTACAGTATAGCAGTCCTGACTCTTCCTGTAGCACATAGCTGTGAGCAGGCTGTCCTCTCCTGTCAGGGAACCAGAATTCCTAGAACTGCCTTCTTGTCAGGACATCTAATGGGGGATGTTTAGTTTTGGTTTCAGCAGTGAAAGATGAGATTCGCCAACACTTCCTGTTGTGTCCCTGCAACAGGAAATGAAAGGAAATCTCCTAGTGGGGACATGAACAGCAGAAAAAAAACAAACAGGTCCTGATCTCTCTTTACAGAAATTAAAAATGTTGGTTGGAGTTCAGATTTAAAGCGGAGCTCCACCCAAAAGGAAAGTTCTGCTTTAAGCACTTCTCCCCCCTCCTATGCCACATTTGGCATGTCATTTTATTTTTTAGATGGGAGTGAGTACCTTGTTTTAACAGGTACCCCCTCCAACTTCTGATCGGACTGCCTAAGCAACCTGGGGCCCTCCAGCTGTTGTGGAACTACGTTTCCCATGAGGCATTGCAAGGCTGGCAGTTACAATTAATCCCAGAGACATGATGGGACTTGTAGTTCCGCAACTGGTAGAGGGCCCCAGGTTGCCTGCCGCTGGCCTAGGCGACTTTAATGAACGTTCTCCTCTCCCTGCAACCTTGTGGGACACATCACAGGTCCCAGAAGATTGTCCGACCACTCGGGAGGTGCAGCGGGATGCGCACATGTGCAGCGCACACCCGGATGTGAAGCCTTAAGCTGTCACAGCCAGGTGCCCACAGTTGTAATGCCGGAGAGGGAGAGGATCAAGGGTTATCATTGTGAATTAAAGTGGAAGAAAATCACATTTTGGGTTGTCACCAAAACAGGCAAAGAGGGGAAATCTTCCAAAGGGGACACTAGTTTTGGTGACTACCAGCTATTCCTGCATAGTGGGGGATTTTCTCTCACTTCCTGTTTTGGCATAGGATGAGAAGGAAAATCTCTCCAATGAGACACAGATAGTGTTTTTTTTTTTTCTGACAAAGGCCATAACCCTCCCTTGAGAAATAAAAAAGTAGACTTTAGCTGAACTTTAAAAAATACACATTGGGGGTTATTTACTAAAGGCAAATCCACTTTGCACTACAAGTGCACTTTGAGGTGCAGTCGCTGTAGATCTGAGGGGACATGCAAGGAAAATAAAAAAACAGCATTTTAGCTTGTACATGATTGGATGATAGAAATCAGCAGAGCTTCCCCTCATTTCAGATCTTTCCCTCAGATTTACAGTGACTGCACTTCCAAGTGCACTTGTAGTGTAAAGTGGATTTGTCTTTAGTAAATCAACCCCACTGTGCGGTATGGTTCACAGCATCTGGTTGACTACGACTTGTGTATCCGTAATGGTTTGTAAGGATGGGCTCGGGCGTGTTCTCACAGCCCACGTGCAGAGCCCGCCGGGAAGTCGGCACTGCGCTAATCACAGGCAGTGAGACATTTCCCGATCTCTGCAGCCGCACATCGGGAAAATGTCTCACTGCCTGTGATTAGCGCCGACTTCCTGGCGGGCTCTGCACGTGGGCTGTGCGAACACGCCGGAGCTCATCCTTAGTGGTTTGGTGAGGCAGTGGAGCTGTAAGTACTACAAAACAGAGAGAGGGCGCACCAGCCTAGCGCATTACCTTTACAACACTTCATTACCACTTGGCGACTGCCTTCCTCACACTGCGGCAGAGCGACCCCACTGCACTGGATCAACTGCATGTATTTGATCCAAGTAGTTGGGCGCCCGCAGCCCCGACTGTGCGACCATTTGCTCCAGCACATGCTGATCAGGGGGTCTCCGCCAATGATTTATGACCGGGACCCACTGATCGGCTGAGCGAATGACAGAATAGAGCCCTGTGTAAGTAAACAACACAGGGCCTTCTACAGACAGCAGCGATGTGCGGGTTTTTTCCTTTTTTTTTTTTTCCTGCAGGGAGAAAAAACCTGCACATTGCTTAGTGAAAACACCACCCAGTACACCCAGATAACATTGTTAGGTCCCTTTCACACGAGGCGGACTCCGTTTCTACTCAAATCAATATACACTTATTGGGATATATATTTTTTTTTTTTTACTGAAGACCTGTAGCAGTAGGGCTGGGGAAAAAAACAATTTAAATCTTGAATTGAGTTGAGAGGTCAAATCGATTCAAAATTTAAGCAAATTGATTTTTTTTTTTGATTTTTTTCTTTTTTTTTCACCGCGTCGGTCCTGAGGAGCTGCGGGCAGGAGTTTTTAGGTGAGGCCACGGCTTCTGCCTAGTCCGCGAGACCGGAAGCTGCGGCCTCGCCTAAAAACCGCAGCTCCTCAGGACCGACGCGGTGTCCAAAAAAACTCGATTCGAATCGTGAATTGAGTTTTTTTTTTTTTTTTAAATCACATATTTTTTTTTTTTTAAAGAAAATTGCCCAGCTCTATGTAGCAGAATACATTTTTACCTAAATTTATGACGAAATTAGAATCTTTTTTTTTTTCAATCCACTACTGTAGAGGTGCGCCGAATGGAAATTTCGGTGCCGAAACTGAAAATACAGAATGCACTTGGACAAAAACTGAAAATGACAGTTTTTAGAAAAATAATTTTTATATATAATTGTATTTGACTTTTTAAAATAATATCATGAATTTAAATGAATATGAATTTATTGTGGGCCATTATCAGCACCTTAAGCGCAAGAAAAACGCATTCCCCCCTTTTACGCAGCACACAGGAACAGAGCTGAGGCTGTCAATCAGCTGGAGCTCTGTCCCCTGTCACCATTTTCTTTTGGTGTCTGGAAAACTTGTCAGAAGTGATTCATGCTGATAGCAGAGGAATGAAGCAGTAGACAGAAATGAAAATTAATGCTCTGGATTGAGACAAGTACACACTATAGAGGGATATGCTTTGTTCATATTTCATGTATGA
The DNA here is from genome assembly GCA_037952925.1 of Lithobates clamitans. Classification (NCBI taxonomy): domain Eukaryota; kingdom Metazoa; phylum Chordata; class Amphibia; order Anura; family Ranidae; genus Lithobates; species Lithobates clamitans. The sequence goes on from JBBGZY010000790.1 coordinate 492,091, forward strand.
GGTTTAAAACTTGTGAAATGCAATATAATGCCTGATGTACATTCTTCTTGCTCTTCATTCTAGTGTTCACAAGCTGATGTCTTTGTGAATTGGGCTAACCAATCACTAGCCAAACGCATAGACATTCAAAGTGATTCTGTCTTTCTTTGTGCAGATGGTGAATCCAGTGAAGGCAGCAACTTTAGTCCGCAGTTCTGGGAAACCCTGGGTAAGAAACTATTGACTCTGGCCATATACGCCATAGCAGTTGGATTATATTTGTGTTTTTTTTGGGCTGTCTACCTCCTATATTTTCTTATAAAAGTGATGGCGAACCTTGGCACCCCAGATGTTTTTTAAACTACATTTCCCATGATGCCCAACTACACTGCAGTGTAGTTGAGCATCATGGGAGATGTAGTTCCAAAACATCTGGGGTGCCAAGGTTCACCATCACTGCCTTATAAGATGGGCAGGCAGTGTGTACTTTTTTTGAATACATAGTGGTTACACTATTGCAGATTGGCAGATGGGTACCGTTGCTAAGAAAGTGCACAACAAGGGGGCCTCCTGATCCCCCTCCCCCATGTAAATGAGTATGGTGCACATAGCACTAGTAGTAAGTTTTTGACAAACTTGTGTTGATGGCATCAATTTGAAATGATCATTCATTGGCAGGTGCAGTTGACCTCCTTATGACCTGATTTAATCAATTATGCATTCCCGTAGATTTGTATGGGTATATAAGACCCGACTGATGTGAACAAAAGCCTATCTTTTTTTATTTTCTATCTCCCAACGCTTTCAGAAGAATCCTTTGGAAGTGTGGGTGTATGGAGGATTGTGGGGTATGCGGCCTGTGGCTGTACAGGGGTCAAAGAGCCTGAGCTACCCAGGATCTGCATGTGGCTGCCCTGTGCCTTCTATCCTCTCACACGATCACGATGATCAGCCTGTTTAAAGGGTAAGTTCACCTTTACAAATAATACCTATGTAGGTAAGGAGTGTTTATGAATGAGAAACAAACCATCCAGCTCTGACTAAAGATGAATAATGTTCTTGTTACAGGTGTAGGCCATTTACATACCTCTTGAAGCCTGACTGAAAGACTCTCAGGATTTTGCTAAGTGAGGCTTATGCCACGTACACACGGGCGGACTTTTCGACGGACTTTCCGAATGAACGGACTTGCCTACACACGATCAACCAAAGTCCGACGGATTTGTACGTGATGACGTACGACCAGACTAAAACAAGGAAGTTGATAGCCAGTAGCCAATAGCTGCCCTAGCGTCGGTTTTTGTCCGTCGGACTGGCATACAGACGAGCGGACTTTTCGACCGGACTCGAGTCCATCGTAAAGATTTGAAACATGTTTCGTTTCTAGGTCTGTCGAACTTTTGGGGAAAAAAAAGTCCGCTGGAGCCCACACACGATCGAATTATCCAACGGACTCCGGTCCGCCGGACCAAGTCTGCCATAAATTCCGCTCGTGTGTACGCGGCATTAGTCATTACTGCTCACTTCCACCATCACAGGAGTGAGCTCTTTCTCTGATTCAAACCTCCTCACATGCTCTTTATCTCCCCGATGCAGTAGTTCTGAGCTCGGTATTTGAGAGCTCACTCCTGTGATGGTGGAGGTGAACAGTAATGACTAGGACTCCCTTAGCAACGTCCTGGGAGTTTTCCAGTCAGGCTTCATAAGGTATGTAAATGGCCTACAGCTATAGCAAGGGTATTATTCGACTTTAGTCAGAGCTGCACAGTTTGTTTTCATCTACAGACAACACCCCTTATCTGCATAGGCATTTTTTTTGGTGAAGGTGAACTTACCCTCATGTAGATAGGTAACGAGTCATTCCTAATATGCTGTGGTTGACCAGGCTGGAAAAACGTTTGACCACTAATCTGAATTAGCATATTTTAGACACAATGATAGCCTGGATCTCCCGTTACTCATTTTTATACACTGGGAAGGTTGCTATCGTTATATTTGTAACTTTTTATTTTGTTACTAAAAGGAGATGTTGTGTGTTGCTATGTATAATGGCACTTTTAATCTCTGTCTACTCTTATAATCTCTGAATAAACATTATTGAAAGAGAAATAAAAGCCAACACCTGAGAGCTGATGCAGCTTCCCAAACAACCTAATCAATCTGCACAATCCAAAGGTTTGTGGGAGTAATATGGGCAAAAAAATTATCTATAAGTGAACTTTCACACTGAAGAACAGGGGCGTCGGCGGTAAAAGGCCGCTAGATTTAGAAGCGCTTTACCGTCGTTTTAGAAGCGCTTTTTGGCTGCTAAAGGGGAGCTTTTAACCCCCGCTAGCGGCCGAATAAGGGGGTTAAAAGTGCTTCTCCCGCGGCGCTTTGCAGGCGCTGACCATTGATTTCAATGGGCAGGGGCGCTTTAGGAGCAGTGTATACACCGCTCCTAAAGTGCTGTAAAGATGCTGCTAGCAGGACTTTTTTTAACGTCCAGCAAGCGCACCGCTCCAGTGTGAAAGCCAGAGAGCTTTCACATTGGAGTGACAGGAGAGGTGCTTTACAGGTGCTATTTTTAGCGCTATAGCGCCTGTAAAGCACCTCGGTGTGAAAGTAGCCTTAATGCCTCAAATCAGAATGGAGATGAATGAAGGGGTCATTGATATAGGACAAATCGCATTGCCATAAATGAAATGCATTTAATGCAGTGACCATTGTCCACCATACAGCAACATTTGCCACACCCAGTATACTTATGTAGGCTTCAGTGGCTGCAGGAGGGGAGTAGAAGATAAGAAATGATCGGGTGTTGGCACCAGTGTGTAAAGCTTAGATAGCGAATATGAAGGGGGAAGGAAGGACTGCTTTGTATGCTATTACATTGGTATATCCTAAGGACTGGCAAACAAAAATAATTTATGAAATATGAACCATTTTGTTAAAAACAATTCCTACAACAGAGGAGGGCTCAAGTTTGCATAGAACCTCAGCTGTCTATACTTAGATGAACTGAAGATTGTTGAGGTTTCTGCTACAGGTAAATTTCACTTACTGTATATACTCGAGTATAAGTCGTTCCGAGTATAAGCCGAGGCCCTAAATGGAAAAAACGTATTGACCCGAGTATAAGACGAGGGTGAGAAATGCACAGCTACTGTAAGTGGAAAAGAGGGTCAACAGTGCCCATTTGCAGCCTCACTGTGCCCATTTGCAGCCATAGGTCCCCTGAACTTCAAACTCGGTAGTTAAGGGTTCCTAGATGCCCCCTAGCTGCAGCCAAAATTTGGGGTCTCTGAACCCAAAGGGTCCCGAAATGACATTGCTGCAGATGGACACAGTTGACCGAATTTGGGGATGAATTTGGTGTGCAAACCCAGTGGAACTAGCACCATAAAATTACCAAAGCTGGGGTTTCTAGCACTAAGTGGCCCCGAGATACAGGGCCCCAAAAATCAGTTCAGAAAATGTCAAGCACTTTTCTGCAGCAGAGAATGACATTTTCCGAACCAGTTTTGGGGCCCCATATCTCAGGGCCACTTGGTGCTAGGAACCCCAGCTTTGCATATGTTATGGTACCAGTTCCACTGGGTTTGCACACCAAATTTGGGGTTCCTAGCACCAAGAGGCCCTGAGATATGGGGCCCCAAAGTCGGTTCAGAAAATGTCAAGCACTTTCCTGCAGCAGAGAATGACATTTTCTGAACCGATTTTGGGGCCCCGTATCTCGGGGCCACTTAGTGCTAGGAACTTCAGCTTTGGATATGTTGTGGTACCAGTTCCACTGGGGTTCCTAGCACCAAGTGACCCTGAGATACGGGGGCCCCAAAGTCGGTTTGGAAAATGAAATTTTTTGCTTGCAGAAAAGTGCTTGACTCGAGTATAAGTCGAGGGGGGCACTTTCAGCACAAAAAAATGTGCTGAAAAATTCGACTTATACTCGAGTATATACGGTATGCTTTCATTATAAGTTAGGTTTGACTTGTCCAGTTTTGTGACAGTTTTGCTTCAACAAATTTGATGGAAAAACATGAATTGTATTTGTGGGATGCGGAGCCTTCTGGTCTGCTCCTCCCCCCAGCATCTCATCTTTTGGTAGGGCTCTACTCTTGTGTTGGGTTAAAATAAATAAATATATCCATTCATTTTATTATCTCTCAAGCCCTCCGGGAGACTTTGTCTAGTTTTGCCTTTTTGGGTAAAAATTTGAATTCATCCTAACACAAGGTAATATTGCCCTTTAAAATTTTTCAGTAGCTGTAACTGTGGATACCATTTGTTATAAGAAAATCATCCAGTCCTTGCTCTTTTGTGTGTCTCACAGCTGGGTACAACTTATCAATCATTATCATTGGATTGAATCAGTAAATATCTCTCATCGCAATCAAAACTTTAACTATAAAATCTTTTTGTTCATATATAAAGTAGATCTGAACAAAACACATTTGTATATACAAAGCTTGTAAAATAGATTGTATGTCAGGATTGTTAGGCCTTTATACAAATGATGTAGGTTTGAGGTTTCTGTTTTCTCTTTCTCAGGGCAAGCGATCAAAGCAACTTCTCAAGAGGCGACTAAAATGAGCCTGGCTTACTCCAAGCCTCCATTGCCATCAGAAGATGTAAGCCAATTCTTGTGTGTGTTTAATGGAGATTGAGATAAACCTCCAATTGGATGCTTCTAGATCAGCGCTCATACTAGGTCAAAATTACATTGCTAAAGCCGGCCATACATCAGAATTTGAAAAAACAGTGTTCAAGTGCCGCGCAAAAATAGCTCCCCCACTGAGCTTATGTGCAAAATCAAAATAGTTATTCTTTAAAGCTGCCAACTAGTACAAATAGTGAATAAGATAAATGTTCCCAATGGAAATAGTGGCGCTAAATACTTAATGCTATATGAGGGTGAACCAATACATAAATAAAATAGGATACACCACCCACTAATGCTAGTGGGTCCGTGTAATGATCATTCCATATTCCCTCCCACTGATGGTGGGGACCTAGTTAACTTTATGTAAAGTGTATACATTAATAGTGACAACAATCCGTACAAAATAAAAAATGAATGGAAATAAATTAAATAAAAGAACTAAAGTCCATGCAAGATATTCAGTGTCAAAAAAAGTGGATAAAGCGACTTTTTTCATGCGATAAAACGTCTTCCACCACACCCTCCGTAACTGTGATCCGCTCTTATGGAGCTGCACTCTTCAGAAATATTTGCCTTGCATTCTCATGCTCCGCCAATAGGCAGAAATATGGCCTCCCATGGGCTAACCGAAGTGAATGGGATCGTATTCACAGCAGGTGAAATTCTTCAATAGGTAGCAATACTCATCAAATGTATCCATTGTATGATACACAGACCAGAGCATTATCATTTCTTGCATGTGGATACATTTGATGAGTATTGCTACCGATTGAAGAATTTCACCTGCTGTGAATACGATCCCATTCACTTCGGTTAGCCCATGGGAGGCTATATTTCTGCCTATTGGCTGAGCATGAGAATGCAAGGCAAATATTTCTGGTGAGTGCGGCTCCATAAGAGCGGATCACAGTCACAGAGGGTGTGGTGGAAGATGTTTCATCGCATGAAAAAAGTCGCTTTATCCACTTTTTTTGACACTGAATATCTTGCATGGACTTTATTTCTTTTATTTCATTTATTTCATTTATTTCCATTCATTTTTTATTTTGTACGGATTGTTGTCACTATTAATGTATACACTTTACATGATGTTAACTAGGTCCCCACCATCAGTGGGAGGGAATATGGAATGATCATTACACGGACCCACTAGCATTAGTGGGTGGTGTATCCTATTTTAATTATATTTATTTTTTTGTATTGGTTCACCCTCATATAGCATTAAGTATTTAGCGCCACTATTTCCATTGGGAACATTTATCATACATCAGAATTTGTCCGGTTCAGCTGTGACCGTCCGAATTTTGATCCATGTATGGGCAGGCTGATTGTACCCAAGTCAATCCATTGATCCACTTGGCTACAGCCAGGCTGTCTGGTTTTTCTACTTTCGATTGCTGCCAGTGGATACAGCTGCTAGCAGTAATCATTGTATTCAGGCTCCACGTGCCCCCCTGCTGGCAGAACACAATAGCACTGCGGGAGGTATTACCCCATCTACACTGTCTTTGTGGATAGGGGGAATCTAGCGGGTTTTTTTTTTTTTTTTTTTTTTTTTTTTTCTTCCACCTGTGGTGGAAAGAAAGGATTATCAATTCCTCTACGGCTTAGCCTGGGCTCTGCTGGTGTACCATTCATGCTAGATATACCATATATTGCTCAAACTCTGCTGGATCCGCACTTCTAGGTCAAGTACACATTACAAAGATTCTGCTGCATCACCACTTATAAAAGATCAAGTGTATGTTACTAATACTGATAGGTCAGCACTTACACTAGATTAGTGTACACTAAGTGTACATTAGTAAGACTCTGCTGGATCACCTCTCCTACTAGATGCACCATCCATTTTGCAGCCTTTGCTAGTGCAGCACCCATGCTATATCTACCATAAATTACCTAGATTGTACTGGTGTAGTATATCTACTTTATATACCATACATTACCCAGATTTAATACTAAAGTTGTTTTGTTATTTTTAAACTCCTGGTCCCTCCCTCCTGTTGAGTGCCCCCACAGCAAGCAACTTGCTATAGGGGCACCCGAACCGCTGCTCTGTGTGTCTGTTCATACACGGAGCCGTGGCCCGGCCCCACCCCCTCTCTCTCCTCATTGGCTGGCTGACTATGACAGCAGCAGGAGCCAATGGCGCCGCAATGCTGTCTCAGCCAATGAGGAGGGGAGTCCCAGGCAACAGAGACACTGCTGCAGCATCCCTGGATCTAGATGGACCTCAGGTAAGTAGTAGGGGGCTGAGATAAAAAACAAAAAACAAAAAAAAAAAACGTCTGCAACACTCTTGCTGTATCCAGCTCTCATACTCAATCCAACACACATTTCATAGGCTCTGCTAGTTTATCCCCCACACTTTACCCACATTCGACTGGAAGAGCATTTATGCCAATTTCACTACATATTATACAGAAGTTAAACTACCCATAAATGTACAAATCCCTGACAATGTCACTGGCAGACCCACTATGAATCCAATCTCTCTTGATACTTTGTACCATCTCCTGTACAATAAAATTATTGGCTGTATTTCTGGCCTATTTAAGGTATGTATTATGGAGCCAATAAAGAGACTGAGATGTGTCTTTAACTTTTATTTGACTATATATTTGTTTGCTTGTATTATAAGTGGCTTGATTATGCCAGTTACAGCATATGTTTTACAGTGGGGCAAAAAAGTATTTAGTCAGCCACCAATTGTGCAAGTTCTCCCACTTAAAAAGATGAGAGAGGCCTGTAATTGTCATCATAGGTATACCTCAACTATGAGAGACAAAATGTGGAAACAAATCCAGACAATCACATTGTCTGATTTTTGAAAGAATTTATTTGCAAATTATGGTGGAAAATAAGTATTTGGTCAATATCAAAAGTTCATCTCAATACTTTGTTATATATCCTTTGTTGGCAATGACAGAGGTCAAACGTTTTCTGTAAGTCTTCACAAGGTTGTCACACACTGTTGCTGGTATGTTGGCCCATTCCTCCATGCAGATCTCCTCTAGAGCAGTGATGTTTTGGGGCTGTCGCTGGGCAACACGGACTTTCAACCCCCTCCAAAGGTTTTCTATGGGGTTGAGATCTGGAGACTGGCTAGGCCTCTCCAGGACCTTGAAATGCTTCTTACAAAGCCACTCCTTCGTTGCCCCGGGCTGTGTGTTTGGGGTCATTGTCATGCTGAAAGACCCAGCCACGTTTCATCTTTAATGGCATTGCTGATGGGAGGAGGTTTGCACTCAAAATCTTACGATACATGGCCCTATTCATTCTTTCATGTGCACAGATCAGTCGTCCTGTTCCCTTTGCAGAGAAACAGCCCCAAAGCATGATGTTGCCACCCCCATGCTTCACAGTAGGTGTGGTGTTCTTTGGTTGCAACTCAGCATTCTCTTTTCTCCAAACACGACGAGTTGTGTTTCTTCCAAACAGTTCTACTTTGGTTTCATCTGACCATATGACATTCTCCCAATCCTCTTCTGGATCATCCAAATGCTCTCTAGCAAACCTCAGACGGGCCCGGACATGTACTGGCTTAAGCAGGGGGACACGTTTTGCACTGCAGGATCTGAGTCCCTGGCGGCGTAGTGTGTTACTGATGGTAGCCTTTGTTACGTTGGTCCCAGCTCTCTGCAGGTTATTCACTAGGTCCCCCCGTGGGGTTCTGGGATTTTTGCTCCCCGTTCTTGTGATCATTTTGACCCCACGGGGTGAGATCTTGCGTGGAGCCCCAGATCGAGGGAGATTATCAGTGGTCTTGTATGTCTTCCATTTTCTAATTATTGCTCCCACAGTTGATTTCTTCACACCAAGATGCTTGCTTATTGCAGATTCAGTCTTCCCACCCTGGTGCAGGTCTACAATTTTGTTTCTGGTGTCCTTCGACAGCTCTTTGGTCTTCACCATAGTGGAGTTTGGAGTATGACTATTTGAGGTTGTGGACAGGTGTCTTTTATACTGATAACAAGTTCAAACAGGTGCCATTAATACAGGTAATGAGTGGAGGACAGAGGAGCCTCTTAAAGAAGAAGATACAGGTCTGTGAGAGCCAGAAATCTTGCTTGTTTGTAGGTGACCAAATACTTATTTTCCACCATAATTTGCAAATAAATTCTTTCAAAAATCAGACAATGTGATTGTCTGTATTTGTTTCCACATTTTGTCTCTCATAGTTGAGGTATACCTATGACGACAATTACAGGCCTCTCTCATCTTTTTAAATGGGAGAACTTGCACAATTGGTGGCTGACTAAATACTTTTTTGCCCCACTGTATATATCCTTAAACGGACAGTTAACCCAGGAGTAACATTTCAGTTAGAGGTGAATGCTGGTGTACAAAGTCACTCTTTGATGACTTACAGTCAGTTCTGTGGATAGAGCCAATCGGGGAGATTCAAAATGACTTTGGCAAGTAGATTATGCTGAGTTGCAGCTATATCTGCCACAGACCCCGAGAAAAGTAAGCATTCAAAGGGCATAAAACCATCTAAATTCTAATAAAAACAGAAATCTACTTGATAGGAACTGTCTATTTATTTACAAGGCATGTGATCATGCAATACTTGTAATATACGTACAATTTTACTTAAAATCTAATAACTTTCTTGAAATAACTTCTCTAGTATTTCTGTTTTCTTTCCAGGACTGCCAAAAGCTCAGTGATGGGCTTCTCAATTCTATTTTGGCAGCTTCAACTTTATATTACTCGCTCCCCAAGAAGCAAGGTGAGTAGTGCTTCCTAAAGCGATGACACTGGGGACCCTTGAAATGAAAATGGGGATGTCATAAATGTGTCCTGAAAGTAGTTTTGCAGTGAAGTCATCCTTGAAGGAAACTAAACAAAACACTATATGCAAAACATACCTAAACCACTGTAATGCCCCGTACACACGGTCGGATTTTCCAACGGAAAATGTGCGATCGGAGCGTGTTGTCGGAAATTCCGACCGTGTGTGGGCTCCATCTGACTTTTTCCATCGGATTTTCCGACACACAAAGTTTGAAAGCAGGCTATAAAATTTTACGACAAAATCCGTTGTCGGAATTTCCGATCGTGTGTACACAAATACGACGCACAAAGTGCCACGCATGCTCGGAATAAATAAAGAGATGAAAGCTATTGGCCACTGCCCCGTTTATAGTCCTGACGTACGTGTTTTACGTCACCGCGTTCAGAATGATCGGATTTTCCGACAACTTTGTGTGACCGTGTGTATGCAAGACAAGTTTGAGCCAACATCCGTCGGAAAAAATCCTAGGATTTTGTTGTCGGAATGTCCGATCAATGTCCGACCGTGTGTACGGGGCATAAGAGTTTGGGTGTGCAGTGCTGAACACTGCAGAAAAAGCACTAACCTGCAAATGGCCAGTTCTCAAAAAGTTGGAGGGTTACATTTTATTTCCCCTGAGCAGGAGCTTTTTTTTTTTTTTTTTTTTTTTTTTTTTTACACACTTTTTTTATTTGAATACAATTTTAAAATAACAATATAAAGGATTAAACATTTTAAGATAAAATGGTATCAATAAATATTTGAGTTCCAGTGGAATATTAATGAAGAGATGAAAAAGATAATATACTATTATCTATGTAAACCTTAAAGAAGAAGAATCTTATAACATTGTATATAATTTTTTTATAATATTAATACATGTTATTTAATATATATATTTTTAACATACTTGCTGAATTTTTATTTACTGAATGCACATAGAACAAGAGTGGTTGAACCATACAATATACAGTGGATATAAAAAGTCTACACACCCCTGTTTTATAATGTCAGGTTTCTGTGATGTAAAAAAAATAGATAAAGATAAATAATTTCAGAACTTTTTCCACCTTTTTAATGTGACCTTTAAATTGTACAACTCAATTGAAGCACAAACAGAAATCTTTTTGGGGGAGTAAAATAAAAACCTAAAATAATGTTGTTGCATAAGTGTGCACACCCTCTTATTGCTGGGGATGTAGCTGTGTTCAGAATTAAGCAATCACATTCAAACTCATGTTAAATAGGGGTCAGTACACACCTGCCATCATTTAATGTTCCTCTGATTAACTCCAAATAAAGTTTAGCTATTCTAGTAGGTCTTTCCTGACATTTTCTTAGTCGCATCCTACAGCAAAAGCCATGGTCGATAGAGAGCTTCCAAAGCATCAGACGGATCTCATTGTTAAAGGGTATTAGTCAGGAGAAGGGTAAAAAAGAATTTCCAAGGCATTAGATATACCATGGAACACAGTGAAGACAATCATCAAGTGGAGAAAATATGGCACAACAGTGACATTACCAAGAATTACCAAAATTGATGAAAAGACGGGAAGGAAACTGGTCAAGGAGGCCTACAAAGGATCTGAAGGAATATCTGCCAAGTACTAGCTCTGTGGTACATGTGACAAGAATCTCCCATATTCTTCATATGTCTGGAAATAAAGAGGTCGGGAGCTTGGTCCCCAACCAAGCTTTCTTAGAGAATGGGGGCAATTGGACTATCTCGGTACAATATAAACTAGAGTAAATTCAAGTGTGTAGGCAGATATGTAAAACATTTTTATAGAAAGGTTTATTAATACAAAGTTAATAACACATAACGAATAATCAGGTACAGATTAAAAGCATGGTAACAATCCATGTGTATCCCCAAGATAATGATCCCGAAACTATCACAGTGAGATAGTTGATCACAGATAACATCTCAACTAGTTTTGCGGTCTAATGCCGCTTCGCCAGGAGGATATCTGTAATTTGATTGGGGGGGACCCAGCCCTAAAGCTGTGTAAGGGGCCCAAAAATTTCTGATGGCTGCCCTGCCCACCGTGAAGCATGGTGATGGCAGCATCATGCTTTGGGGCTGTTTTTCTTCAGCTGGAAAAGGGGCCTTAGTCAAGGTAGAAGTAAATATGAACAATTCAAAATACCAGTCAATATTGGCACAAAACCTTCAGGCTTCTGCTAGAAAGCTGAACATGAAGAGGAACTACATCTTTTAGCATGACAACAACCCAAAGCATACATCCAAATCAACAAAGGAATGGCTTCACCAGAAGAAGATAAAAGTTTTGGATTTTGAAATGGCACAGCCAGAGCTCAGACCTGGTGTTTTTTATTTATTTATTTTTGGATAACAGATTGGAAGAATTAGAGCCTCTGTCAGCTTTTTACTGCCATCTGTATCCTCGTATGAAGATTTAGCCTTTTAATCCTGTCTCAGTGACTACACAGCCATAAAAACCAGAAACAGAAATTCTAGGTCCTCAAAAGTTTTTATTGCCACCGGTTGTTCCAGTACTCCTGATCATGTGTCCTCATAGTTAATAAAGCTAAATATCTGTAATAGAAGCACAGACAGAAATACAAACATATTGGAGCGAGGTTCCAACCTATCCTCACTTTATCCAAAACTAAAGTATTTTGGCTAGAGTTCCTCCTTAAGTGATGTATTTGTCATACTATGTTTTATGTACTCTGTATACAGGTATAACACTTCGAAAGACAGTTAGAGAGGCTGTGGCTGACGTGATAGAGGGCACCATGCAACTCGTAGAAGTAATCTTAAATTCTCCTATACAAAGGTATGATGTGAGATCTAATAATGTATCATATACTATGAATGGTGCTTATTAATTATTGTTCATCCTGTATGTGGCTTCTCATGTTTCCTACTTGTAGTGTGATAAAGGTACAGCTGGTATCCACGGGCAGTGTGTGGGAAGCATGTGACCAGTTTGAGCAGATTCCTAAAGGTAACTCGCTTTGTCTCATTGCCTGTGTACATTTTCTGTTTTTTAGTTTTTGTTTTTTTTCTGATTTGTTTTATCTACTTTTTTGAAAGTCATTTTTTTCTTTTAAATACATCCATTGTTTCAATGCAAGTAATGATTAAAAAAAAAAAAAAAAAGGCTGATAGTCATGCTGCTGACACCCGCAGCGGATTGCAAACGCTGTGCGATTTGCAATGCGGTGTGAGAAACGTGCAGGGAGGTCCGCGCTTCCCGCATGTCATGTGTGTGAACCTAGCTTAAAGGAAGTTCAGCCAAAAAAAAAATTGTAAAAGTCAGCAGCTACAAATACTGTAGCTGATGACTTTTAATATTAGGGCACTTACCTGTCCAAGGAGCCCGCGATGTTGGCACCCAAGCCAATCTTCGGGTCGACTCCTGGGTGCTGTGCTGCCATTCTTGATAAGGGAACCAGGCAGTGAAGGCTACTCTGCATGCGCAAAGCTCTGTACTTTCTAATTGGCCTGGCGGCGGGGGAAGGAGAAGGGGGACCTGTCATAAATGGGTCCCTGGTCCCCCCCTGAAAGGTGCCAAATGTGACACGGGGGGGGGGAGCATATAAGCAGAAGTTCCACTTTTGGGTTGAACTCTGCTTTTAATTGTTGTCAAACTGTTATGGGTAAAGTTCCACTTTAAGACAAGTGGTTCATATGTATTCTCATTCAATGACACACAAGAATGTGTTTGTATTACAGGAAACATTTGGTGGCAGGTATTTCAAATAATCCAGGGTTTTAGGTTCATGAGGGTAGTTATTTTTAAAATAGTTTTTAATAACTGTAAAAATGTTGTAAAGTGGGTTAGGAAGGGATTCTGTATCTAATCTAATATTTCACTTTGCCTAATGGCCTGAGAACATTTAGTGTACAAAGTTGCATTTAATAGGAGTAAATCCTTTTTTATTTCACAGCATTTTGTACTATTCTTAAATCTGTTCTTAAAATCATATATCGACAGATAACCAGGCTGCTGTTGTAGCAACTGTATCTGGATATCTGGGTGTAGTCAAGGATGCGCTAGAAGAGATGGAACAGGTGAGATCTACTTCATACAATCACAATAAACTCCTCCCTCAATAAGGCCTACATGATAAGGGACTGTATACAAGATTTTAGTAATGAAAACCGGTATCATTAGCAGTAATCAGCATAGATTCATGAAGAATCATTCTTGCCAATCCAATCTATTAACCTTCTATGAGGAGGTGAGTTGCCATCTAGATAAAGGAAGGCCCGTAGGCGTGGTGTATCTGGATTTTGCAAAAGCATTTCACACAGTTCCCCATAAACGTTTACTGTACAAAATACAGTCCGTTGGCATGGACCATAGGGTGAGTACATGGATTGAAAACTGGCTACAAGGGCGAGTTCAGAGGGTGGTGATAAATGGGGAGTACTCAGAATGGTCAGAGGTGGGTAGTGGGGTTCCCCAGGGTTCTGTCCTGGGACCAATCCTATTTAATTTGTGCATAAACGACCTGGTGGATGGGGAAAACAGTTCAATCTCTGTATTTGTGGACGATACTAAGCTAAGCAGGGCAATAACTTATCCGCAGGATGTGGAAACATTGCAAGTAGATCTGAACAAATTAATGGGTTGGGCAACTACATGGCAAATGAGGTTTAATGTGGAAAAATGTAAAATAATGCGTTTGGGTGGAAAAAATATGGATACAATCTATACACCGGGGGGAGAACTATGGGGGAATCTAGGATGGAAAAGGACCTGGGGGTCCTAGTAGATGATAGGCTCAGCAATGGCATGCAATGCCAAGCTGCTACTAACAAAGCAAACTGAATATTGGCATGCATTGAAAAGGGTATTAACTCCAGAGATAAAACGATAATTCTCCCACTCTACAAGACTCTGGTCCGGCCGCACCTGGAGTATGCTGTCCAGTTCTGGGCACCAGTCCTCAGGAAGGATGTACTGGAAATGGAGCGAGTACAAAGAAGGGCAACAAAGCTAAAAAAGGGTCTGGAGGATATTAGTTATGAGGGAAGGTTGCAAGCACTGAACTTATTCTCTCTGGAGAAAAGACGCTTGAGAGGGGATATGATTTCAATATACAAATACCATACTGGTGACCCCCACAATAGGGATAAAACTTTTCCGTGGAAGGGAGTTTAATAAGACATGTGGCCACTTATTAAAATTTAGTAGAAAAGAGGTTTAACCTTAAACTGCATAGAGGGTTCTTTACTGTAAGAGTGACAAGGATGTGGAATTCCCTTCCACAGGCGGTGGTTTCAGCGGGGAGCATTGATGGTTTCAAAAAACTATTAGATAAGCACCTGAACGACCGCAACATACAGGGATATACAAGGTAATACTGACATAAAATCACACACATAGGTTGGACTTGTGTCTTTTTTCAACCTCACCTACTATGTAACTATGACAAAATAATTACCTTCATCTGCTCAAAAGTCTTTCACTGTGTGGCGCATCTTTTGCAATCAAAACATCCTGGCTGGATGTGCCATGGCCCCATTCCTATAAATTGTACATGTATGTTGCAGCTTCCACCCATCTAGTAGAAGTAGAATATGGACCATCTATAGGAATGTATGGAACTTATTAATGATTAAAAATGTGTTTAAAGGGATGTTATGATTTGGGTAAATTTTATCTTTATAAGTGCTGTTGTGGAAATTTTTTGAAGATGTATTTTAATATGTATTGTCATAGTGTCTCCCAGTGTTAGTTCTCCCGCAATCCACTCTAAAGAGCTGGCTGGGGCAGACTGACGCTGTTTGAGATCCGTTTGGTAGTAAAAAACTTCCTGCGGTTGGAGAGAGGTGTTGGCAGAGTGAGGAAATGTCCGCCGGCAAAAGGGCCCCTGTGCGATGCACAGACCTTCCTCTGGGGGGGATGTGTTCACTCTGCAAAGACATTATCGGTTTAGCGGATGTGCGCTCGTGTCACCCCTGTATGCCTGATCAACATATTTGGGGTACCATGGCGTACACCTGCAGCTAGTCTCCCATCAGCAGGAACAGTAGTCATTTGTTGTTGTATAAACTCATATCCTTGTTTGGTCATATCCTGTGAGGTCATATCCTGTGGAGGAAGTGATTGGCTGTTGGGGCCAGGGCTTCCTGTTTGTGACTTCCTTTGCGTGTGTAAGTAAAAGCAGAGAGCCTCTGCCCTGCTGGGCAGATGAAGGAACGATGGAGCCAAGATAGTGATTATGTCTGTTTACTTGTGAAATGCGGGAGACATGAGTTATTTAAAGATGCATTATACCATTAGACTGAATGGGCGCATATTAACACAGGTGAGATTGATTATGTATAGTGTATAGCCAAATCTCCACCACAGTGTTTATATTTTAAACTAGAGGTCGACCAATATATCGGCCGATATTTGGTGTTTTTTATTTAATCGGCATCGGCCGATTGTGCTGATAAAAAAGGCAGATTATAACTTCAGTGCGACTTGCAAATGACTTAGTAATAGAAGTCAATGCAAGTTGCCTGAAGTCTTCTGTGGAGGAGCGACTTCTCTCCTTCTCTGGGCAGCCTGCCAAATCTGATAAAAGAACCTGAAGAGATACAATGTTTACACTTATCAATGGACTGAATTCTGTGTGTAGAAGCTCTCAGTTTAACCATTTAAAGACTAAGACCCCTTTCACACTGTGCTAAAAATACCGCCTGCAAACCGACCCAAAACAGCCGCTGCTGTTTGTTCAGTGTGAAAGCCCGCAAGCCGCATCTTTGGAGCGGTGAAGGAGCGGTGTATTCACCGCTCCTAAACCGCTCCTGCCCATTGAAATCAATGGGGCAGCGCGGGTATACTGCGGCTATAGCCGCGCTATGCGAGCGGTTTTAACCCTTTTCCGGCCGCCAGCAGGGGTTAAAACCGCACCGCTAGTGGCCGAATACAGCCGCAAAAACGACGCTAAAATTAGCGCTGTTTTACTGCCGATGCCCCCACCGCCCCAGTGTGAAAGGGGCCTTAATCTTGTTGCTTAGAAGTAAAAATCCTGTATTTCTTTCTCGAACATCACGGGACACAGAGCCACAGTAATTACTGATGGGTTATATAGGTATCACTGGTGATTGGACACTGGCACACCCTATCAGGAAGTTCAACCCCCTATATAATCCCTCCCCCTTGCAGGGATACCTCAGTTTTTACGCCAGTGTCTTAGGTGATGGACGTGTAAAGATGTCCTGTGCTGAGCTCCAAAGGGAATATCCTGATATCCTATACTGGGGCAAGCCAGGCGAACCGGATCCATTCAAAGTGTCTTTTCATGGCCGAATTGAATGGTACCCGGGCCTCGTGTCCGAAGAAACGAGGTTTGACCCGTAATGCTTCTCTTTTTAGAGAGCTGGACCCCGCAGATCAGAAAATGGCTTTAAACTTCCTAATTTCTGGCGAGGTGCTTTACGGTCCCAGAACTGTTGGATCCCCCTACTGATGGGGGCCCCAGTCTCTGACGTTTTTTTCAAACGGAGCCCACCGTGAGAGGTGAAGATTGGGTCTGTGTAAACAGCACCCTGCGGCTGGATAAGGTAAGAGGAGATTCCACAGAATTTTTGAGTTCTAGTGGCTTTTCTCCTTTAAGGTAAATGCATGCTATGCCTATTGTGACCACCGGGGGCTGCCAAGAGCACAAACCTACACATGCTGACTCTGTCTCAGGTGTTGTAATCGCTGTTTATGTCCCAGCGTATCAAGCAGGCTGCAAACAGGTAAGGTGGAAAGGGGGATTTCTCATGTTTGAATGTTCCCCCCCAGGCTAGAGAGGGGCCACAGGGGTCTAGAAAGTGGTTATACCACCCGGGCTCTGCGGCCTAATGGCCACCATCTCTCAAGATAGCCGTTCAGGCAGATCTTGTTACCAGCCTCCCTCCCTCCACCCCCCCCCCCCCCAAACCCCCCCCCCCCCCAACACCCCCCCCATCCCCAGCCTTTCTCCGGAAGCATGACAGGAAAGTCGGCAGCGCGGGAAGCGCTCGTTTTTTTCAAAACTCGAGGGGGGGTGCGGTAGAGGAGGGGGCGGGATGTCAGCACAGGTGCTTAGACTCCCACTCAGGCCAGCTGCAGGCTATTAGAGGCACTCTGTACAGGTGCACACAGCCTTCTGAGAGACACCGAGCTGACGGTCGCATGTAAGGTGGGACACAGGCATTCTCCTAGGCAGCATTTACTGAAGTAACACCAGACTGAGCATTGGGTAGCAAGGCTTTTAGCCAGACTACATCGCTCAGCGGGCAGTGTTCATTTTTATACCTCACACCTTGTTGCTTTGCACTATGGGTAGAAGAGGTTCAAGCACCCCAGGAACCAGAGACACTAGGGGATCTCGTTCAGGTTCTGAGGGCCCCCTGTCGGCAGCATCCTCCCCCCCTAAAGATGGGCCAGGGACGGCTAGCCAGGGAGAGCCATCGGGGTCAGGGGCTACACCTGCTTCTGGCACTTCAGCCCCTGTATATATTACACAAGAGGTTTTTTCCTCAACCATTAATGGTCTAGAGGAAAGATTAATGGCCGTGATTACGTCTTCACTGAGTGGAAGAAAACGCACTAGGCTTTCCTCTGTTCCCCAAGACCCTCAGACAGAGGAGCTCTGGGATAAAGGAGATGAATCCCTTTCAGAGGATCGGGATGGGATGGATGATTCCTCTTCGGAGGATTCAGGTGGAGAGGGACCCTCTGCGACTTCCCAAGAGGAGAAAGTCTTAGTGCAGATCCTCACTGGATTGGTCCGCTCCACATTTAAGTTGCCCATACCTGAAACTGCTAAAGAATCCTCTTCTGCTTTGGGGTCACTGAAACCTTTCCAAGCAGCACATGCTTTTCCTGTTCATACTTTACTTGAAAAGCTTATTTATTCTGAGTGGGATCACCCAGACAAACGTTTTTTTCCGCCGAGAAAGTTTTCAACACTTTATCCGATGGAAGAAAAGTTTATTAAAATGTGGGGAATACCGGCTATTGATGCCGCCATTTCCTCCGTAAATATTAGCCTGACTTGTCCTGTAGACAATGCTCAGGGATCCTGTAGATAAAAGGATGGAATCCCTATTGAAGGATGTTTTCTCCTTAGCAGGATCAGTGGCCCAACCTGCAGTAGCAGCGATTGGAGTCTGTCAATACTTAAGAGAACATGTTAAGCAGGTCATCAAAGTATTACCTGAACAGCAGGCCCAGGGGTTTGCTAACCTTCCAGCGGCCTTATGCTTTGTGGTTGACGCCATTAGAGATTCTATCGTGCAAACCTCCCGTCTTTCACTGGGGTTGGTGCATATACGTAGAATCCTATGGTTGAAAAATTGGTCAGCCGAAGCACCATGTAAGAAGCTACTGGCTGGGTTTCCATTTCGTGGTGCAAGGTTGTTTGGAGAGGACTTGGATAACTATATCAAGAGAATCTCTTGTGGGAAAAGCACTCTCTTACCTGTCAAGAAGAAGAGTAAGCGTCCCTCTTTCAAACGGACTCTTTCCCCAGCGCCGGGGGCTTCAGCCTCCAGGCAGTCTCGACGGCCGCCTCCATCGGGGTCCAGAGACAAGAGTCAACCCCAGGGACAAAAGAAGTCCTGGGGAAAGAAGCCTACTAGGCAAAACACTAAGACCTCTGCATGAGGGGGCGCCCCCGCTCACTCGAGTGGGGGGAAGACTGCGACAGTTCTCAGAGCTCTGGCACGAGGACTTCCAGGACAGATGGGTAGTCTCCACGGTAACCTTAGGGTACAAGCTGGAGTTTCTCCTCGGTTCCTCAGATCAAATGTTCCCAGAGACCCAGAGAAGAAGCAGTCGCTCCTTCTAGCGTTAGAGCGACTTTTGTCGCAGGAGGTCATTATGATAGTTCCCACAAAGGACCAGGGATTGGGCTTCTATTCCAACCTTTTTACGGTCCAAAAGCCAAATGGGGATGTCAGGCCCATTTTTAACTTAAGGGATCTGAACCGATTCCTAAGGATTCAATCCTTCCGCAAGGAATCAATTCCAACAGTAGTTCCCACCCTGCAGGGAGGAGAATTTCTGGCATCAATAGACATCAGAGATGCATATCTGCATGTGCCCATTTTTCCTGCTCATCAGAAGTTTCTGCGCTTCGAGGTAGGAGGGCGCCATTTCCAGTTTGTGGCTCTGCCTTTCGGGATAGCCACTGCACCTCGAGTGTTCACAAAGATCTTGGCTCCTCCTCTGGCCAGATTAAGGGCTCAGGGTATAGCTGTCATAGCATACCTAGACGACCTGCTCTTGATAGACCGGTCGGTAGCCTCTTTGGATGGAAACTTGAGGACCACGGTCAGGTATCTAGAACACCTGGGTTGGATCCTCAACTTAGAAAAGTCTTTCCTAAAACCAGTAAGAAGACTGGAGTATTTAGGTCTGATTATAGATACAAGCCAGGAGAAAATATTTCTACCCCAGGCAAAGATCACTGCTTTGAGAGAGCTGATTCTGACAGTAAGGACCAAGAAGGGTCCCTCAGTCCGCCTTTGTATGAGGCTACTAGGGAAGATGGTGTCTTCATTCGAAGCAGTTCCCTATGCTCAGTTTCACTCAAGAATGCTGCAACACAGTATTCTGTCGACCTGGAACACGAAGGTTCAGGCATTAGACTTTCCGATGCACCTGTCGCATGCGGTGCGTCAGAGCCTCAATTGGTGGCTCATACCCAAAAACCTGCAGAAGGGGAAATCCTTTCTACTGGTTACCTGGATGGTGGTAACAACAGATGCCAGTCTGTCAGGTTGGGGAGCAGTTCTGGAACAGGCTGCGGTCCAAGGGGTATGGTCCAAGACAGAGTGGACCTTACCTATCAACATTCTGGAGATCCGGGCGATACATCTAGCTCTAAAAGCCTGGACTATCAGGCTACAGGGTTGTCCGGTCAGGATCCAGTCCGACAATGCCACAGCAGTGGCTTATGTCAATCATCAGGGAGGCACCCGGAGCCGAGCTGCTCAAAAAGAGGTGAACCAGATCTTAGTCTGGGCAGAGATGCATGTGCCATGCATATCGGCAGTTTTCATCCCGGGAATAGAGAATTGGCAGGCGGACTATCTACTTATCTACTTACTTCCAGGGGAATGGTCTCTGCATCCCGATGTCTTTTGGGCCATATGCCAAAGATGGGGGGTTCCAGATGTAGATCTCTTTGCATCCCGATTCAACAAAAAGATAGACAGATTTGTGGCAAGGACAAAAGATCCTCTTGCATGCGGGACGGATGCGTTGGTGATTCCGTGGCATCGGTTCTCACTGATTTACGCATTCCCGCCTATTCTGCTACTACCACGACTCCTTCGCAGGATCAGGCAGGAAAGGAAGTCGGTACTTCTGGTGGCCCCCGCTTGGCCCAGAAGGACTTGGTATGCAGAAATAGTAAGGATGACGGTGGGTTCCCCGTGGACCCTACCGGTACGCCCAGACCTGTTATCTCAAGGTCCAGTGTTCCATTCTGCCTTACAAACGCTAAATTTGACGGTTTGGCTATTGAGACCCACGTTCTGAAGAGTCATGGGCTCTCAGGTCCTGTCATATCTACCTTGATTAATGCAAGGAAGCCAGCTTCCAGGATGATTTATCATAGAGTCTGGAAGGCTTATATAACCTGGTGTGAATCCAGAGGTTGGCATCCCAGGAAATATGTCATAGGTAGAATCCTTGATTTTCTACAGATGGGATTAGAGATGAAGCTGGCCTTGAGTACCATCAAGGGCCAGGTTTCTGCTTTATCAGTATTATTTCAGCGGCCACTTGCTTCGCATTCTTTAGTCCGAAACTTTATGCAGGGGGTGATGCGTCTTAATCCTCCGGTTAAAGCGCCCCTAAACCCCTGTGACTTGAATTTGGTCCTGGCTGTGTTACAGAAACAGCCTTTTGAACCAATAAGTCAGATTCCTTTGGTCTTGTTGACAAGGAAATTAATTTTTCTGGTGGCCATCTCTTCTGCTAGAAGAGTATCAGAATTAGCAGCTCTTTCCTGTAAGGAGCCTTATTTGATTATACACAAGGATAGAGTGGTACTACGCCCTCATCCTAGTTTTTTACCAAAGGTGGTTTCTGATTTTCATTTAAACCAAGACATTGTTCTACCTTCCTTTTTTCCAGATCCCTGTTCTCCGGAAGAGAGATCTCTACATTCGTTGGATGTAGAAAGAGCAGTTAAGGCCTATCTAGGGGCAACTACTCAGATCCGCAAGACGGATGTTTTGTTTGTGCTGCCAGAGGGTCCCAATAGAGGACAGGCAGCGTCAAAAGCTACCATTTCTAAATGGATTCGACAGTTGATCATTCAAGCTTACGGTTTGAAACAGAAGATTCCTCCGTTTCAGATCAGGGCACATTCCACAAGGGCTATTGGTGCTTCTTGGGCAGTGCATCACCGGGCCTCTATGGCTCAAATCTGCAAGGCCGCAACCTGGTCTTCAGTTCATACATTCACCAGATTCTATCAGGTGGATGTGAGAAGGCATGAGGATATCGCCTTTGGGCGTAGTGTGCTGCAGGCAGCGGTACGAGGTCCTCAGGTCTGATTGCACCCTACTTGGTCGTGGTTCCCCCCCCTCAGGTAGCATTGCTCTGGGACATCCCATCAGTAATTACTGTGGCTCTGTGTCCCGTGATGTTCGAGAAAGAAAATAGGATTTTTTAAAACAGCTTACCTGTAAAATCCTTTTCTTTCGAAGGACATCAGGGGACACAGAGGTCCCGCCCCTCTTCTAATACAATATATTGCTTGGCTACAAAACTGAGGTATCCCTGCAAGGGGGAGGGATTATACAGGGGGTTGAACTGCCTGATAGGGTGAGCCAGTGTCCAATCACCAGTGATACCTATATAACCCATCAGTAATTACTGTGGCTCTGTGTCCCGTGATGTCCTTCGAAAGAAAAGGATTTTACAGGTAAGCTGTTTTAAAAAATCCTATTTTTCTGCTAGAAAATCACTTAAAACCCCCAAACATTATATATATATATTTTTTAGCAGAGACCCTAGGGAATAAAATTTTGGTTGTTGCAATATTTTATGTCACACGGTATTTGCGCAGCGGTCTTTTAAACGCAATTCTTTTTGAAAAAATACACTAATGAATTAAAAAAAAAAAACTAAGCAGTAAAGTTAGCCCATTTTTTTCGTCCAAAAGTTTTGATTACCTGTTTTTGTGTATTTAATATTTAAGATATAGTTTTTTTTTTTTTTTTTTTTTTTTTTTTAAATTTAAATTATACATACAAGTGTACTGATTGGAGGTTTGTTTTGTTTAATAAATGTTTAAATGTAAAAAAAATTTCTGTATCACTTATTACTTAAGGTTGCTTTCATACTGGAGCGGCATGCGTTGACGGTAAAACACTGCTAGTTTTAGCGGCGCTTTATCGTCATTTTAGTGGCGCCATTCCGCTGCTAGCGGGGCGCTTATAACCCAGCTAGCGGCCGAGGAAGGGGTTAAATGCGCCGCTGCCGAAACGCTGTGCAGGCGCTTTGGCAACGGTGCGCATTAATTTCAATGGGCAGGAGTGGTGGAGCAGCGGTATGCACCGCTCCAAAGATGCTGCTTGCAGGACTTTTTTTTAACATCCTGCCAGCGTATCGCCTCAGTGTGAAAGCACTCGGGATATCACACTGAGACTGCAGGGGAGCCGTTTTGCAGGCACTTTACAGGCGCTATTTTTAGCCCAAAAGCACCTGAAAAACGCCCCAGTGTGAAAGGGGTCTAACTGTTAGATTTTATGAGATGAAGGGAAGAAAAAAAATAAAATCGGCCGAACATATCGGCCCAAAAAAATCAGCATCATATATCGGCCACCGCGATTTCTAAATATCGGCATCGGCCAGAGAAAAACCCATATCGGTCGACCTCTATTTTAAACTGATTAGTTACTACACGAATATAGGACACTAAGGGTCGGTTCACACTGGGGCAACACGACTTCAGCGCGACTTTGTACCGCGGCTTCAGCGCGACTTCAGCAAATTACAACCCGACTTGAAGTCGCCTCCATGACAGGCGACTTCGGCTGTGGCCAATCACAGGGCAATCAGCTCTCTGGGAGGGAGGGGTTTTCCCTGCAAAGTCGCTTGACTTTACAGAGAGATCCGACTTGGAGGCGACTTCCATTGATTTCTATGGTACAGGTCGCCTACCAAGTCGGATCAAAGTAGTACAGGGTGTACGCTCTGAAGTCGGAGCGACTTCAGTAGTGTCTATTAAGACGCTAGCGTTCACTCCCATTGAATCTCTTTCTGGGGCGACTTGAGGGCGTACAAGTCGGATCCCAAGTCGCCCCAGTGTGAACCGACCCTAAGCGCTATTTTACCTCATCTGAGTATGCGGGTAAAATAACGCACAACGTTCAGAAAAAAAAACTGTAATTCACAAAGAAACTCTTCTTAAAATTTCACATGCGATATCTTTCCAAATTATGCCTAAATGCCATTTTAAAACCATGCGGAAAGTTATCGCAAGCATCTGGTATGATGCTTTACCAAATAAGTGTATGACGCCCAGAAATTTAATCATGGCTGGTATGGGGCTTCTCTGTAATGAGGGCTCAGAGTACCCAATGAGTTGGGTGTAAAGCTCCATGATATGTGGCTTGGATAACCTGAACTTCTGCCGAGTAGCAGCATCTGTAAATTGTTCCAGCAGTGTGCGCTCCCTAAAGCTTCTTTCCTTTTAAAATTACCGCTTGTGATCTTTTTCTCCTCCTCCTCCTCCTAATCTTATTTTGCATTGCTTTAAATTCCAGAAGACTGGATTCAAAGGGCTTCATCCTCTTTGCTATGCCATCTGCCAGCCTCCAGAAACAACTCCTCACTAAAATCTAGCTGACGGTTGCTACAGCGTGCACTTTCCCACCTATTTTTTGAACCAATCACTGGGGGGTCTGACCATTGCCATAGTTATCACAAGCTTAGACAAGTACTTAAATATCGTATGCATTTATTTATTTCCTTTTGTGAATTGACTTTAATGCCTTTTTTATGCAGTATTTATTAAGCGTTTTTGGTGTTTGTGTTTAAATACCGGATACGAGCAATAGTGAATTTTACATTTTCGTTATCGCATGTGTTAAGTGGTCACATGACCGTCGTAACGCATGCGATAACCTTTAGTGAATTGTGCCCATAGTTGTTGTTTTGTAAATAAACCGTATATAACAAAAAGATTCCCAGGACATCGAAGGTGCAAGGGAAATTGCTCATCAGTAGCTGCCTGTCGTTTGGTTCACATTGCCTGATTGATTAAAACTTCAACCGAAGCTGTCCAATAAGGGATGGAAAAAACGATATGACTTCCTTGTTGTTCGCTTCAATCTTTGTGGTAAAATTACCGTTCTTTCACTCACTGTAAAATGTACCGTGCACAAAATAAAGCATATTCTGTTATCACCATTTAGCAAATAGTAATAGCATGCTGCCATTTAGTGACCATCGTGAAAGTAGGTGAGAAATGTCATGCAAATAGAAAATCCTTGAAGTCCAGCTGGTTAGATAACAATCATCACTATATTGGTGTTTGACATAAGACATAGTGTTAGATCTATTGGTTGTGGTGACCGCAGTCTATGTCCTAACATAGTATGTTCCAGAGTGTCTGTTGTGCCTGCACAACCTTGAAGAGGGTCAGGTAGGGGCACATTAGTTATGTTTTGTGTCATTTATCAATACTCTACCATTTAGATACCCTGTTTCCCCGAAAATAAGACCTAGCATGGTTGTCGGTGATGGCTGCAATATAAGCTCTACCCCCCAAATTATCCGTAGTTAAAGTCCTTGTAGGTCTTATTTTCAGGGTAGGGCTTATTTTCGGGGAAACAGGGTAGGGCTTATTTGGGGGGTAAGGCTTATATTGCAGCCATCACTGACACTCACGCTAGGTCTTATTTTCGGGGAAACAGGGTATAATTTACCATTTAGACACGAGCCGTGGCCCGGCCCCGTCCCCTCTCTCTCTCCTTATTGGCCCACTGACCTTGATTGACAGCAGCGGGAGCCAGTGGCGCTTCACTGCTGTCTCAGCCAACAAGGAGGGAGAGTCCCGGACAGCCGAGTCTGTCGTGCAACATCGCTGGATCGAGATGGGGCTCAGGTAAGTATTAGGGGCGGGGGCTGAGGGGGGGGGGGGCTGCTGCACACAAAAGACATTTTATCTTAATGCTTCAAATGCATTAAGATATTAAAAAACCTTATGCCTTTACAACCACTTTAAGTCATAATGTTAGTGTTTTAAATGAAAAAATGTTGGGCTTCTGTAATCCACTGTTTAATTTTTTTTTTTTTTTTTTTTCCTCTGAAAATTATACTTCATACACTACAATGTGACAGGCTTTGGCAAGTGGTGAGGACCCTTTCAGTGACGTCCTAGAAGATGATGAAACGGGTGCCCGTGGAAACCAGGATACTTATTGGTCTGAGGCAGACCACAGGCTTATAGCTCCATGCTTGGGTCTTATGAAGGCCTCTAAAGCCTGTATGAAGAAGGTGCTGGGAGCTCTGAAGACTCATGGGAAGGTGGAGACGGCGGATCAGGTGGCACAGCTGGATGACCTGGCTGATATTACACAGGAAGTGAGCCCCAGGTATAAGCTATGTGCACTTTTCATATATTATTAGTAATGCAAATCCCCATATATTTAAAAGACTCTCTCTCTCTCTCTCTCTCTCTCTCTCTCTCTCTCTCTCTCTCTCTCTCTCTCTCTCTCTCTCTCTCTCTCTCTCTCTCTCTCTCTCTCTCTCTCTCTTAGTCTTAAAGTGATATCAAAGGCTTTTTTTAAAAATAATAAACATGTCATACTTACCTGCTCTGATGATTTTGCACAGAGCAGTCCCAATCCTCCTCTTTTTCGGTCCCACGCCAGTGGCCTTGGCCCTTCCCTCCTTCCCAGTGCCCCCAGAGCAAGCAGAATGCCATGGGGGGCACCCAAGCAGGCTCATTCTTAAGCTGTGGCTTTGCATGACCATTCACACACAGAGACGCAGCTCGTTTCCGCCCCCTCCTCTCTCCTCATTGGCTCGATGGCTGTGAGACTCCCTCTACTGTCTCAGCCAATGAAGAGGGAGAGTCCCTGGAGAACTGAGGCTCTCATGCACATTGCTGGAGGAAGATAGGGCTTGGGTAAGTATTAGGGGGCGCTAAAAAAGGAAAAAGGTTGGGACTTTAAATGAAGTGTGTGGTCATTTGCGAGCACTACACTTCCATCCCTGGTAATCATTTAGAAAAAATGAAATTGTTTGGGACTTTAAATGAGATGTGTGTGAGCAAAAAGCAATTACATACATAATCAAAAAAAGGGGTTTATTAATAAAATTGCATTGGACCTGATGCATTGCCAGTATGACAAGCTGATGGGCATGTAATACATATAAACAGCATACATGTTGTAGTATACAGTATACAATTGCTTTTTGCTCACACACATCTCATTTAAAGTCCCAAACAATTTCGTTTTTTCTAAAAGTATTAGGGGGTGCTGCTGCACAGAGGAGGTTTTTTAGCTTCATGCATAGAATGCATGAAGCTAAAAAACTTTGAGCATTTACAACCACTTTTAAGGCGGGCGTAAAACTTTGGATGCCATGCCAAAAAAAAAATACCTCCCTATTACTAATATACCTTGTCTTTTTCTGTAATATGTGTCTGTTTGAAGGCAGCCATCTGGATAGAGACAGGGCTTTGCTTTCTCTTGTCAGAGCTGTCCCCCTGATGACTGCCTATCTGACGGATTGTCAGGGCATATTCAAAAAGCAACAGGATAAGGTGCACAGAACCCCAGATGGAATGAAGCAAAAAGATAAATGCACTGCAGGTCATCTAGTACATGTTCCTCTCCAGTAAGGAGGACGGTGAGCAGCATATAAGTAACATCACCAAATCTCACTCCAAATCCGTAGAGTTTAGCAGCAAGAGGCACAGTTCCATAGATGATCTCAGGTTACAGATGTACAGCTATAAGATGCTGAAAAGCCAATTGCACAAAACTCCTTCGGCTATTTTACTATGCTTAAAAAATTATACTTATTCAGTGGAAATCACACACTGCTCCCACATTAACCCACTGGCTTAGACTTATTGACCTGGCTATCCCAATGTGTAAGTTAACATGTGAGGCCTGTGGCTGCCCTAAGAAATTTGAAATGGTTTGGTCCCCCTGGGTAAACACACAAGCCACAATCCCATCAGACTAAAACGTTATACGTTTTGTATATCATGCCATGCAGCTATGAGCTGTTGGGATTGACTTGACTCCCCAAGTGGCTTTGATGTACTTAATTGTATACTGTAGGGAAACTAAAGACAGGTTTTTTTGCTTTGTACTTCGGTGATGTATTAACCTGGACTCTTGCTTACTTACAGTATGCTTGTGTTCAATTTGGTACACTGTACCTTTGTACAAAAAAAATAACAATCTGTAAAATCAATAAAAATTTACCAAAAAAATAAAAAAGATGCTGAAAAGCACAGGAATGCTTAGTTAAGGAAATGTACTGTTATTTTTCAGGAGGTATTTAAGACACAAGATACATTTTACAGGGTACTGCTTAGGCAAAAGTAATATTTCCAGATGTTTCCTATAAAATAGCAGATCTTCGCTTTTTCATTTTGAGGTCTACTTTAAAAACGTATATGATTGTCTGATATAGTTTTGTTGATATATATATTTTTTTTTTTTTACAGTGTGGATGAATTGGCTCTAAGTATGTACCCTCCTATGAACCAAACAGCTGTTCGCTTTAATGTACGTATCTTCCTCCTGATTTCATATCTGTTGAAATGCATTGGTCTCACCATTGCTTCAGTTCATGACGTGACTGTCTGCTAATAAGCCATACTTACATATTGTTCTTAAAGGATCAGTCACTCTAAAACTAATATTACAACTGTTTGTAGATGCCAACCATTGCCTACATTTCTTGGAAACTCTGTTGGGGGGATATGTGTTCTTTAAAGAGCTCCAGTCTCCTGTGTAAAAATTAAGTTAGCAGCTACATAAAATGTAGATGCTGACTTTAGTAAACAGACACTTACCTGTCCCACGATCCAGTGGTGTGCTCACCCCAGCTGTTTTCATCTTTTGTCGTCTGTCCCCGGCACCGGAATATTAACTGCGGGTACCTGGCTGTGACAGTTAGTAGCTTCACAGCTGGGTGCACACTGCTCATGCACGAGCCGCGCTGCTCATTGTGAATGGAATGGTCCCGTAGTCTTCTGGGACCTGTCACGTGTCCCAGAAGGCAGTGGGGGGAAGAACGTCTGCTTCTGATCACCTAGGTGAAGTGGGAGCGGGTACCTGTCAAAACCCCCCCACCGCTCGCAAACGTTCAGTTTCTTTACCAGGAGCGGGGGAGGAGTCCTTAAAGTGGAACTTCCCTTTTTGGGTGGAGCCCCGCTTTAAGTTCCTGGGTCTACACACTTGGAATTCAGTGGGCGGAACAAAGTAGGTGGACAGAGTCAGGAAATATGACCTGGAGATCTCCCCTTGAAGTATCAATGAGAAGCCAGAGGCTGGCTCAGCCTATTGGGCTCAGTTTATAACTCAAATATCACTTTTAGATGGATTGACCATTGAAAGCCCAACTCCAGCCAAAACATTTTTGAAGCAGGGATTAAAACTTTTGTTGTGTGGGGTGTTTTTTTGTTTTTTGTTTTTTTGTTTTTTTTTTGTTATGCTGGTGAGCTTTCTAAACTGTTCCTATCTAATTGATGGGTGTCAGGCAGAACAGGAATTGAGGGGAAATTCCCCCAGCAGGACACAGGGGACAATACAAACATATTGAGCTCTTCCCTGACTTCCTTACAGATGTCTGACAGAACAAGAATTGAGGGGAAATCTCTCCAACATGGATACAGAGAGCACATATTTAAATCCTGACTAAGCTTTCAGCCAATTCCTGAACCTAAAAACAAACTTTGGCTGGAGTTTGGCTTATCAATTGTTCATGCTTCTGTCTGTGATCTTATATTTATATGTTTTGTTCTTATTTGTGGAGATGTATATGTTCCTCACATTCCATTCTGCATTATAGCCCTTTTTTATTTTATATTTTATTATTTTTTAATTTTATTTTTTTTTATAAACGTATCCCTTTCCCGCTATGTATCCTTCAACAGTATCTTTGTCATACATTCCCTGCCTCCTTGATCTGCTATGTTTGCAGACAAGCTTGTCCTTTTTTGCCTCTTCCAGTTTTTTTTTCTTCAGTGTAAGTTACCTTTTTGGTTTAAATTACATATTTGATTATCTTAACTTATTCCTATACCATGTTATAGGCTGCAAAGTTGTCCTCTGTGCTGAAGAAAGTGCTGGAGATCATAAGGTTTGTGGATTTTTTATTGTTGACCATGGATCACACACACATACTCTTAAATGGGACCTACATTTTTCAGAAAAATACTGAGCCATTAAGAGGCAGGGTAGGGGATGCCAAAGTGTAAAAAGGAAAAAAAGAGTGCTGATATCAACAGGAACTTCAAGAAAGTAAATGCTGGCTTTGATGATCTTGGTGTTCTCAAGTCACACAAAACATGTGACTGCCAAGATGCCTGACCCAGAATCGGATCCTCTTGGCACCTGCTGTTGTAATCAGATGTGCATATTTTACCTTTCCATATCCACCTATGCTGCCTCCCTAATGGCAAAGTATTTTCCTGAAGTGGACCTAAACGTTGGGTGTGTTCCCACAATGCATGTCCTAAAAAGTGTGTTCGAGCCAGGTGAGCTAGTCTGAACCAGGTAAAGCTGATCTCCTGTAATACAACAGAAATTTTTACTTTATAGGAGGTTCGCAAAGAACATAAGACATATTAATTGCAGGGAAATTAGATACGAGCTGTAATCCTTAACCACTTCAATACAGGGCACTTAGACACCTTCCCGCCCAGGCCAATTTTCAGCTTTCAGCGCTGTCGCAATTTGAATGACAATTGCGTGGTCATGCTACACTGTACCCAAACAATTTTTTTATCATTTTGTTCCCACAAATAGAGCTTTCTTTTGGTGGTATTTGATCACCTCTGCGGTTTTTATTTTTTGCGCAACAAATAAAAAAGACCGAAAATTTTGACAAAAAAACAAGTTTTTCTTTGTTTCTGTTAAAACTTTTTGTAAATAAGTACGTTTTCGTCTTCAATGACGGGCACTGATATGGCTGCACTGGCGGGTACTGATACGGCCGCACTTATGGTCACCAGTGAGATGGCACCGATGAGGTGGCACTGACGGGCACTGATAGGCGGCACTGATGGGCACTGATAGGTGGCACTCATAGGCGGCACCGATGGGCACTCATAGGCGGCACTGATGGGCACTCGTAGGTGGCATTGATGGTTACTTATGGGTGGCACTGATAGTTGGCACAGATGGGCACACATGGGCACTGATAGGTGGGCACTGATGGGCATGGATGGGCACTGACAGGTGGCACTGATGGGTGGCACTGATGACACTGGTTGTTTGCAGTGATGCCCCTAAGGGTGGCATTGCTGGGCATCACTGCAACATAATGGTGCCAATCAGTGCCCATTTGTAAGCGCTCTATGGGAGCGTGAAACGCGTCAGCGGTTACACTGTATCACTTCAACAGAGCAATGTACGCATTTTATACCATGTCATTTTTTCAATAAAGAAGATTTTACCTTTATTATTTCAATCCGGAGTGCGGCAGTCCAGATTTTTCATTGCACCTATACCCTGGTGGTCCAGTGTGGTGATCTGCGGGGGGGCTGCGCTGATAAACAATCAGCGCAGACCCCCCCTGCCAGGAGAGCCGCCGATCGGCTCTCCTCAACTCGTGTCTGTCAGACGCGAGCGAGGAAGAGCCGATCAACGGCTCTTCCTATTGACAGCGTGATCAGCCGTGATTGGTCACGGCTGATCACGTGGTAAAGAGCCTCCGCCGGAGGCTCTTTACCAAGATCAGTGTAGCGGTGTGTCAGAATGACACACCGATCCACCGATCCCCGCGGGCGAGGCAGCGGCATGTTGTCCTGCTGGACGTCATATGACGTCCAGTCAGGATAACTGAACCACTTCCCGGACGTCAGTCCGCTATAGGGCGGGCGGGAAGTGGTTAATAATATAAATGTATATCCAGCAGAGACCTTTCCAGCAAGCATTTTATGTCAAAGCCCTGCCCTTGCCTGTCGGTTGTGCAGAAAGCTAATGCCGCGTACACACGAGCGGACTTTCCGGCAGACTTGGTCCGGCGGACCGGACTCCGTCGGACAATTCGATTGTGTGTGGGCTCCAGCGGACTTTTTTTCCCCAAAAGTCCGACGGACCTAGAAATAAAACATGTTTCAAATCTTTCCGACGGACTCGAGTGCAGTCGAAAAATCCGCTCGTCTGTATGCTAGTCCAACAGACTAAAACCGACGCTAGGGCAGCTATTGGCTACTGGCTATCAACTTCCTTATTTTAGTCCGGTCGTACGTCATCACGTACAAATCCGTCGGACTTTGGTGTGATCGTGTGTGTCCAAGTCCATTAGTTTGAAAGTCCGGCGGACCTACGCTGCAAAGTCAGTCGGAAAGACTGTCGGACCTAGTCCGTTGTAAAGTCCGCTCGTGTGTATGAGGCATAAGTCTCCACAGCTGTACAGAAACCATACACTGCTGACTAGGTTCCTGTCCAGCTAAGTCCTGTCCCCACAGCTGTGCTAAAATCTATTTTTTGCTTACATTGTGCTTCTGGAGCTGTGTCCATCCCCTTCAGCCCTGCGGAAATCCAAAGATTGCTCCCATTGTGCCTATCCAGCTTAGTCCCAGTCCCTTTAGCTGTGCAGAAATCCATAAATTGCTCACATTGTACATATTGAGATAAAAGCCCCAAACCCTCAAATATTAAGTGTGATGTGTTCCCCAAAATGCTCTTGTGCGATTTTCAGTCCGTTGTAGTGTGTTGGCTGTTTATTTAATTGAACACATGTTAAAGTTCAACATAGAATGTGTAAGCAAAATGCACCACAATGGACTGACATGTTGTTATTGGGCCCTACATTTACATATAGCTGAGCTCTAGACACATCTGGAAAACACTATTTACTGCAGTTATGTATTAATTGAACAATTGTTACATATGTTTTATTTTCATATGCAACTACACACAGAGGATTGCAAGAGGCTACATTTGTCTTGATATCAGCCTCTTGTAATCCCATGTGGCAAACACAGATTGGATGGGTTAGTACTTTGTGCCAGTTCAGGTCTGCTGCAAGCCAGAGGTGTAACTAGAACCTTCAGAGTCCCGGTGCAAGAAACCATGATGGGCCCCCCTTCACCTGAGCCCCGGGCTTCCAATTTTGGGAGGGTGTCCATGGACATCCTCCTAAAACCGTGCTTCCCGCATGACCCCTGGGACATGCATCCAGCGCAATATCAGCGGCCCTTTACCATGTGATCAGCTGATCACATGTAAACAGACTTGCCGATTATCCGCAGCCCTTTCCTCCCGCGCTGTGTCTGTATTAGGAAAGAATGTCAAGAATGTCAGTAAATTGTTTACACTGATAATCAGTGTAAACCAATCATCAGTGCCATGGGATTGGAAGCTGCTCAGGGGCAAAAACAAATCTATGGTGTGTGTGTGTGTGTGTGTGTGTGTGTTTTTTTTTTTTTTATAATATCTTGTTTTCTACAAAGTAAAGCAAACTATTGTTTTAAATCCCAAAAATAAATTTGTTATTGTGCCTTGTGCCTTATGTCTGTTTGTTTATAGGTCAAGCCATGTTTGTCCTGACAGTGAAACCAGTTGGGTGCAGTTTCTCAACAACGCCATTGATCATAACATGAACAAAGTTAAAACCTTAACCCAGGGTGCTCTTTGATTAAAGAACTCCATACTCCTAATCCATGGATTCCAAAGATGGGAGGTGCAGCTTCAGCAAATCCCATTTGAAGCTTCTGAGTGAAGTGGGCTTCATATGTAAGGATGAGACCTTTTTCATAAATCCTTCTCAGGACATAAAGGATTCTTCTATTCCAGACTTGTTTATCCAGCATTCATAGCAAGCGTGTTTTTTGTTGGAAGGTCTTTGTCCACCCAAAATGAATATTTTGCTTAAGTGAAGGTATAATCTCTGCACCTGATTTCCTCCTCTTTAAGCTTGCTGTTGTCATTTAGAGAGACGCTTTCCTTGTTGGATTTTTTCTTTGCTTAGACTGTACTTGGAACACAGGGGCAGAAGTGATTCAGCAGTTTTACATGGATCAACTCTATCTATCTATCTATCTATCTATCTATCTATCTATCTATCTATCTATCTATCTATCTATCTATCTATCTATCTATCTATCTATCTATCTATCTAATATAGTGCTTAACAGAAATTATTTAACTGAAGTTTTAGTGCATACATTTTTTTGCACATGCCTTATTTTTGTTTTGTGTCTAGCTGAGCTTCTTTGGCAGCACAAAGTTCTGGGCTCAAGCGACATACTACAGAGAGGAACACTGAGCTCTGCAAGTCAGCAGTGGCCTCTCTGCTGTGGGGTTACATGCCTCTCGCTGAGTCAGACCAATAACTCTACAATCAGGAACGCCCAAGCACCGCTGCATAGAAACGGCTGCCTTCACACAGAGCTTAGTGGTCCTCTCTGCAGCATGCTGTTTGGGCAAAAAACTGTGTATTGCCACTGGAGCTGAACTGGACCAAAAATAGTTTGACACGCAGAACACTGTTTTTCTACACGTCTTTACAATAAAATATAAATCTTAACTGGGCTTCATGGCTTAAATAAAAATTGAAGTGCTGTTCAACAGATTTATTGGGGCACTATGCTTCTTGCATTGCTGACAGACTTTAAAAAAATCTCCATCTGTATGAAGTGGCAGTGCTCAGATGACACCCAGCTATCCCAAGAACCAGCGCTTCTAATCATTGGGTGTCAGCAGATAAACTCAGCAAATCAGGCCGTCTAAAGCAGACCTATACCGCTAATTACATAGCTGACATTCATGTATGTAAACTCCTTTACCTGCCAGCATATGTGGTTCTGTTCAGTTAATCTTTTGGCTCACTCACTCCTGTTACATTGCATGTGCAGGAGGGTGACACCACAGTGTGATTTATATCTGCAACTTCCCCTGTCACCTGCTGGCTCAATGGACTCTTTAAGGAACTCCCTCTGCTCTTTACTCCTCCTGTAAATTGTTAAATATCTCTCCCTTCTAGCTCCTGGTGCTTCAAAGCATGATAGATTGGCAGCACTGTCTAATGCAAAAAGTTGCAGTGACTGGCTCAAAGTGCTTTACTCCACCTTATTTATTTTATGCAGGGGAACCTTGCAGATACATTTCAGGCAGATATGCTTGCAGTTACTTAAAAGCAGAAATGAGAAATGGGGAGGCCACCATTATTGGCTTCCTGCTGAAAATGCTGCCTTTCTGGTTGGCTTTGGCTTCAATGCTTTCTGAGTCACTGACCTGGAACAAACATGCAATCAAAGTATATCTAAACCTTATAAGGCCTCATGCACACGAGACGCTGTTAAACTCGCGTTCAGAGGCAATTGGACACTTTTTTCAACTGCCCCTGAACCCATTCAATGTTATCCTATGTGTCCATGTACACAGTCTCGTTTTTTGGTGTTTTTAGGCAGTTGCGTTTAACCTCGTTTTTCCAGAAGCAAAAAAATGGGTTCAGACGCAAAAGTTTTCCACGTTTCAGATGCCAAACGCGGGTAAAAAAAAAGTGTTTTTTACAACCCGACTTTGGGGCCACATATTTCGGGGCCACTTGGAGGTAGGAACCCCGAATGTGGTTCTAACTCAGTTGAACTAGCACTATAACATATCCAAATTTGGGGTTTCTAGCACCAAGTGGCCCAGAGATATGGGGTCGCAAAATGTCATTTTCTGCTCTGCAGACGCTTCTAGATGTAAACATGCCAAAACGGGCGTTCTAAACGCCGGTTTAAGCTTTTAAAAACATGTGTTCAGCAGAGTTTGCACTGGCGTCTCGTGTGCATGAGGCCTAAGGCCCCATGTACGCTGCTGCTAAATGGACGTTCGCAGGCAGTTGGACACTTTTTTTTCAACTGCCCCTGAACTCATTCAATGTTATCTTATGTGTACATGTGAACAGGTTCGTTTACTGTGGTTTTTAGGCAGTTGCCTTTTGAAGGCAGAAAAAATGAGTTCAGATGCCGAACTTTCCGATGTCTCAGGCTTCATGCACACGAGATGCCAGTGCAAACTCTGCTGAGCAGATGTTAGCAGATGTTTTTAAAAGCTGAAACCAGCGTTTAGAAATGCCTGTTATGCTGCGTTTGCATGCCGCGTTTAGCCGCGTTTGCATCTAGAAGCATCTGCAGAGAATGACATTTTCCGACCTGATTTTGGGGCCCCATATCTTGGGGCCACTTGGTACTAGGTAACCCCAAACACAGTGGAACGAGCACTAAAACATATCCAAAATTGGGGTTCCTAGCACCAGGTGGCCCTGAGATATTGGGCCCCAAAGTTGGGTCACAAAATGTCATTCTCTGCTGCAGAAGTGCTTGACATTTTGTGACCCGACTTTGGGGCTCCATATCTCGGGGTCACCTGGTGCTAGGAACCCCAAATTTGGATATGTTGTAGTGCTAGTTCCACTGTGTTTGCACGCCAAATGTGGAGTTTCTAACACCAAGTGGCCCTGAGATACGGGGCCCCAAATTCGGGTTGCCAAATGTCATTCTCTGCTGCACTTTACCATCATATTTCTGTGTTTTCTGATCCAAAAAATAGGGTTCCTTAAAAAAGACTTATAAACGCGGTACCGGCATTAAACGTGGAAAACTTTTGCGTCTGAACCCATTTTTTTACTTCTGGAAAAACGAGGTTAAACTCAACTGCCAAAAAACGCGACTGTGTACATGGACACATAGGATAACATTGAATGAGTTGAGGGGCAGTTGAAAAAAGTGTCCAACTGCCTCTGAACATGCGTTTAACAGCGTCTCGTGTGCATGAGGCCTCAGATGCTAAACGCAGCTAAGCGCGGGTTACCGCGTGTAGCCACGTTTTGTTTATAGGCGTAAATACATTTTCTTTTTTTGTAGAAACGCTTCTAAATGCAAACACAGCAAAACTGACGTTGTGGGTTACTATCTGTCAAGTTCAGGAGAGGTTGTAATAACGTCCCGTGTACATGAAGCCTAACTGGGTGGCAGTTTGCTAAAGCAGTATGTATCATAAACATTTTTATTTGCTTTTAGATACATTTTGTCTTTTTGGCATCTCAGTCGTTCTCCAGTCTCCTTCTGCCAACTCATGTCTACAATAATTTGCTACAACGTTGGCTGCACATGATTGCTGTGGACTAGCTTCTTTATAGGCAAAACTAGGAGACACCTGTCACTTTAAAACTGGTGCCTGAGGACCTTCATGGAAGTATCGGCAGGTATTAGTTTAATACAAGCTACACATTTAATAGAATGGAAAACAACTCATGAAATTACATTACCATGTTAAAGCTTGTATGAGATTTTGATCGGGTGTAGATAGACTGCATAATTGTTTCAGGTCATTGACTCCGAAAGCATTGAAGACAGTGGATCGGCTTGACTTTCAAGAAACTAGTATAAGAAAGCAATGACTTCCTATTTAT
The DNA here is from genome assembly GCA_037952925.1 of Lithobates clamitans. Taxonomy (NCBI): domain Eukaryota; kingdom Metazoa; phylum Chordata; class Amphibia; order Anura; family Ranidae; genus Lithobates; species Lithobates clamitans. The sequence continues at coordinate 529,067 of JBBGZY010000790.1, forward strand.
TTGTATCAGTACATGTTTTTGTATGCATGACTTCATTGTTAAAGTGGTTGTGAACCCTTACATATACCCAGTGAAAGGACTGGTCTCAGGTGATACACAGAAATGAAACAAATCCTCCTACATAAGTTGTACCTGTTTATCTGCAGTCTTCTCAACAGCTCCTCAAAGTGCCGAATTATAAAGGTTGTCTGAGAGTTCAGAAAAAAGAGGGCGGATAGCTGAAATTGCACTCTGCAGAGCTCAGTGAGAAGAGTTGATTGGAGGGAAGGACACCCCCCCTCCACACCGGACCAGAGCTGAGGCTGTCAATCTGCTGGAGGTCCCTCCCCTGTCACTATTTTTTTTTCTTGGTGTCGGGAGGTGACACTTAGTGCTCTTAATTGAGACAAGTACACACTTTAGAGGGATATGCTTTGTTCGTATTTCATGTCTGAGGTATACAACCACTTGAATTTTTTGAATGTTGGCCACAACCTACACATGTATGTGTTGGTTGAGTTCTTGATTAAACTGCAGTTTTCATTAGGCAGAAGTGCTGGGATACATGGCACCCATACTGGACAACAAATATGTTTAGAAGTGCATTTGGCTTGTAATGTATCTATGCAGCTAATGTTGGTTTATGTAACATCAAATAAAAATATTTATTTTTTAAACTTCTGACTTATTTATTTTAACATTTGATCCCACCACTGCTATTATTTTTTTCAGAAAACTCTTTTTACTAGACCAGCCTGTTTCCACCGTGGTGCCTTCGCAAAATACTTAAAAATTGCCCATTAATTTTATAAAAGCCAGCAGGTGTATCAAGCCTGCCTTTTTAGTTCCACAAAGCCATAGGTTTTCATGGTGCACCATTCCAACTTTCCGACTGCCAGCCTCCTAACAAACAATGACATCATCAGTTGATAAGTAGTATGTCGGGTGCCTTGCGCAACATCCTTGTTTGCCCCTTCCGCCCCTCTCCATTAGTACTTGGGGACATATTAGCTGGGTAAGGGAGAGAAACATTGGAATGCTAGTCAGGAACGGTACGCTAAGCAGTATTTGCTTTGGTAGAATAAATTGCCTCTAATATTGGGGGTCCTACGTGTGTGGATGGTGCTGCAATATGTAAAACTATGAGTTTCATTTTTATATTTTAGAATGGGGTGACTTGACTGAAAAAGGGTTGACAAATAGTGTACTAGACTAGTCCAAAGAACAAGTGCTGTTACAACTATGGACCTAAAATCCTTCCGGTTGAGTCACTAGGATTCTCCAGCTTTGGAGCTACAGAAAGCCTTGCCCATCCAGTATGCAATCACAGCACCCTAATACCTTCCCTATTACTGGATATTGGGATAGTGCATGTACAATATCACCCAAGGCAGAGAAGTGAAGCCTCCAGGAACAAAGTTAACCCAGGATCAGGTTGGTGCACAAGGGAAGGATTTCTATGTAATGTACGGTAGGTAATAAGCCATATGGTTCCTGCTGTTTGGAGAACTTTTAGCTTGAAATGTTTCAAAGGGTTGAAGACCTTTACCAGCCATGCAGCTACTTCTCCACCAGTGTTTTAGGTATATTGAAAAACACATGGCATTCCCGTCATCCTGAAATTAGTTTGATTAAACCAAGTAAAAACGTATACAGAACTTTCAGGCAGTTTAATAGGGTGGTGAGGGAGTGTAAGAAAGGTAAATAAGCGCTGCTGTACCTCTAAAGCATACCTATTGTACCCAGTATGGGTAAAATACCGGTTCACTTAAAGGAAAAATAGTGATTGGTACAATGGGTAACATCCTCAGAGTGTGGAAAATGGATCATAAATAAAATTTAATAAAATAACTCTTATATGGTCATATGCTCATAGTTGTTTGAGAGTATCTCAAAGTAAACTCATTTTCATCACTCCTACCAGGCCTCGCTGAATGGAAGAAATCCAGCAACAAAAGAAAAAAAAAGAGAAGTTGACACTTTAGAGAAGCCAAGTAAAACTCAATTTACAGCCAAAGACTGTTTGTTTATTAAAATACCACATCATAAACTTAATGCTTATTTGTATATAAAAAAGGCCATATGGCTAGAATTAAGGTGTACTTGTTAAAAGAAGGAATATAACCAGAAGGAAAAACAGCTTCATTCACACAGGAGATCCTGTACGACAACCTTAAGCCCCATACACACGGGCAATGTTGGGCGACATCAGCCGGTTCAATAAAAACCATCCGACATTCGGTCTATGTATACGGCAGCTGGTCCAACAGAAGCCAGCTGTTTGGCCAGCTTCTATAAGACAAGCATGCTGGAAGACCAGCAGCCGGCTGACTTCCAATCGGCGCTCTAAGCTAATGGCTGAGAGTGCTGACCGGAGTGTTCTGACGGGGCAGCTCTCCCCCTGTCGGAGCACAATAGCACAGCAGGGGAGTCTGCTGTACTAACTTCAGATTGTTAGTAATGCGGCTCCAGCCAGAGCTGTCAGTTTTTTTTGTTTTGTTTTTTCAACCCAGAAGGTTAAACTAGTGTTTTACCAGGCTTAACACACACACACACTTTTTCTCATCAATCCAAGCAGAAGTTAAAGCGGTAATAAACCCAAAAGCAAATATACTGCAGCTTACCAATTCTTAGATGTGATGGCTGCATTTGTTTTGTTTTTTTTTGGTTGTAAGTCTGTTTTTAATGAACAGAACAAGCTGTTCTTCACTTGTAGCAGTTACAGGATTGAGACAAACCATTTACTACTGACAGGGGTGCTTACAATGATCCAGCTTTTATTTATTATTTAACGTAAAACCTTTAGCCCAAAAGAAAAAAAAAACACTGCTGTAACTGCTTATAAAGCGTTAGCCGGAGTTCAGCTTCAGTTAGTGTATCTAAACCTGCTAGTTCATCTAATACTTCTCTTCACTCACATTAACCACTTGCTGACCGCCCATAGCCGAAAAAATGGCCTCCCAGAATCGTGCCCCCCGGGAATATAAAATGACGGAGCGATCACTTATAAACAAGCCGGCGCATGCCCGTTCATTTCTCCCCTCTCTGTACCAATCACTACAGTGTGAGAGGAGAGGGGGAGAGATCGGTTGCAGCAGCGCTGTGGGCTGGACCTGTAGTGCCCACAGTGCTGCTCTGTGTCCATTCCTGCCTCATCCATCTATACTCAGCCATCCATCCATGCTTAGCTATGCCATCCATGCTCATTCATCCATCCATACTCAGCCATCCCTACCATACTCAGCTATGCCATCCATACTCATCCATCTAGCCATGCCATCCATACTCAGTCATACCATCCATGCTCAGCCATGCCATCCATGCTCATTCATCCATCTATACTCAACCATCCCTACCATACTCAGCTAAGCCATCCATGCCATCCATACTCGACCATCCCATCCATGCTTGGCCATCCCCACCCATGCTCAGCCATCCCCATCTACAGCTCATCCATCCAGTTCTCATCTGTGCCACATCCATGCCACTACAGTGCCTCACAAAAGTGTAATAGGTAGTCAAATTAGATTAAAAATGTATGCTCCTAGTACACCTGAAGGTGCTCCCTGCATATTGGGCCTCTGTATGTGGCCAGGCTGTGTAAAAGCCTCACACATGTGGTATTGTTATACTCGGGAGGAGTAGCAGAATTTTTTTTGGGGTGTAATTTTGGCTCTGTACATGCTATGTGTTAGAAATGTTGTATAAATGGAAAATTCATTTGGGGGGTGTTTGGACTTTCCTGGCTTGTTAGTGTCTCAAGAAATTAGATAGGCCGTCAGTGCATCAGGTGGGATCAATTTTCAATGATTGGCACCATAGATTGTAGACTCTATAACGTTCACACAGACCAAATAATATACACTAATTTGGGTTATTTTTTACCAAAGATATGTAGCAGTATACATTTTGGCCAAAATTTATGAAGAAAAATTACTCATTTGCAAAATTTAATAACATAAACGAAGAAAAATGCATTTTTTTTTTCTTTTACAAAATTTTTGGTCTTTTTTCCATTAATGCACAAAAAAAAAACCCAGAGGTGATCAAAAACCACCAAAAGAATGCTCTGTGTGAAAAAAAGGACATAAATGTCATATAAGTACAGTGTCGCATGACTGAGTAATTGTCATTCAAAATGTGAGAGCACCAAAAGCTGAAAATTGGTCTGGTTAGTAAGGGGTTTTAAGTGCCCAGTGGGTAAGTGGTTAACAATGCTGCTGTCCAAAGGTGCCCCTGTGCTTCTTTGTCCAGAGACAGCTCCTACAGCCTCCCCGCAAGCTCCCGATCATGTGACCACTGTGACAGCCAGTCAGTGTTCACATGATCAGAAAGTGCGCCCACCTCCTGGCCTTAAGACCCAGTTAAAGGGCTGCTGGGAGGGGGCAGGAATGTGTTCATACTCTGAGAACAGGTGCACTATAAAGCAAACATGAGCTTAAATCATGGAGATGTCAATCCCTGCCCCAGTGCTAATGACTGGCCACAAATATCTTTACCCTTTTTTTTCACTTCTGCATTGGATTTTCCATTGGGCTTTTAGTGCATCGCCAACTTGCATTTCTCTAGGAGAGTCCACGTCTGGTGATTAATGTCAGTCACTGTCCACTTTCACTGAATCTTCTGCATGTCCGTTTACTTTGCCCCTTGTTCTTCCTAGCCATACACACAGAGATTTCTAATAGGACGTAGTCCCTGTCTAGCCCAATGTTTCTCAACACAGATCATGTTTTCAGGCTTTACATTATATTGCACAGGTGTTTTGATCAGTTTCACTGCTTTAGTAATTACCACAGCCGTTTCATCTGAGGGAAATCCTGAAAACGTGACCTGTTGGGGCGCCTTGAGGACTGGAGTTGAGAAACACTGGTCTAGCGGACAGTTTTTTCGCTGAGCCTAGTGGTGCCAAAAGGGCAATGCATAGCTTAGATTTCAACCAATTTAGCAAGAATCCTCCCAACATTCAACATAATATGTAGCCACAACAACCTAGCTCACATGCCAGCTACTATATACATTCCAAAGACTTTCTGGGAGATTTGTGAAGATTATAAGAATAGGATACTGCAGGTTCTCCTTTATTGCTGTCGCTACTGGGGAGATTTCTCTTCATATCCTGGTGACTAGTGCCACAATAGACAGGAAGTGAAGGGACGTATCTCCAGCAGGGTTGCACACAACAGTAAACCCACAATAATAATAGGTTCAGAACGTTTCAGATTTTTGTTGCATTGCTAAATTTCCCTTACTTCCTGTCTTAAAGACTGGTCCCACTAGGGCAGGAAGTGAGGGAACATTTCCCAAAAAAAAACATGGTCGTGGCAAAAACTTAAGAGGTTCAACCATTCCCCCCCCCTCCCCACTCCTTCCCTCAAGTAGTTTTGGCTTGACACCCACTTTATTTCCAAATGGCGGTATAATCCAACAGTTTGTTATGAATCACATTGTTGGCCATTTGGATGTCTCTTTGTTTCTGGCCTGTAGCCTGGTCCTGAATGTTTGTACAATATTTTCCTTTTGGGGCTTGCTTGCTTGTGTTTTTTGAATAAATCACTTTTCACTTGGTGAAGAATAATCTAAATGGCTGGACCTCAACACAGTGGCAGCGTGTCACATCTCTGAACTGCCTGCAGTTGAATTTCATGCAAAATTTCAGCAAGCCCGTTTGGGTTGGAGAAAAACTGATGCGGCAATCTCTTTCACTTCCTGGGTCAATGTTATCACATCTGTAATGAAGATTAAAGGGAAAATTTAATCTGAATTTCAGTCATATAGGAAGAAAACACTATTTAATGTGGTATTAGTGATTAAAAATAATGTATTTATTATATGTACTGTAACTGTGGCAGCGCAGTGGCTTAGTGGTTTGCACTTTTGTCTTCGATTTGAGTCCCAGCCACAACTCTACCTGCATGGAGATTTTATATTCTCATTGTGCTTGTGTGGGTTTCCTCCAGGTACTCAGGTTTCTTCCCAGGCTCCAAAGACATTGTGGTAGGTTAATTGGCTCCTGTCTAAGTTGGCCCTAGTATGTGTATGAATGTGAGGTAGACCCTTAGATTGTAAGTTCCTTGAGGGCAGGGACTGATGTGAACATACAATTGATGTACTGCATAAGTAGTCAGCTCTATATAAATACCTGTAATAAATAAGTAAAAAATAACATTGGTATTTGGGTCCCCCAGTGATCACAAGCAGAACACACTGGAAAAGAGAACAGTGTGAACCAATCAGGACTGTTCAGTACACATGTATATGCGCTTACAGAAAGAGAGGGCAAGGATAATCATCTCAACAATTGTCAGGGCTGGGCCCAGCCTTTCCTTCTTTGAGCTGGCCGCTCAGCTGTCGGCTAATTGCTAGCTCCTATCTCTCCACAGTTACTCAGCTGTTGATGATTTCCTGCTCGTCAGTCCTTCCTACTTAAGCCGTCCAGCCCAGAGGATCTCTGCCTTCCCCTTAGTCAACATCACAGAGACTATCTCCTGCATTCCTGTTAAAAGACTTTCTTGGCTGACATACCTTCTGGCTCCAGATCCTGGTTGCTGTTTTACTACGCTCATCTCAGGCTCCCTGACGTTTGGCTTGTCTAACGGTTCCGGTTCCTGAACTCTGGCTATGTTTTGACTACGTTTGTTCTATTTACTTTTATTATTAAACAAGTGTGATTTAACTGTACTTCTGTCGGTCTGATTTCATGGTTTCTGACAACAATGCACTGTTGCTCCTTAATTACCCAATCATGGGCAGGGGTGGATCCCAGGGGGGGTTGTAAAGTATGTATTGTTTATTGTTCACCAGAAGTTCAGCTTTCCTTTGATCCCTTGGTGCATCATTCAGCCCCTGGGAGTGAGGAAAGGAAGCTGTGTGGAAGCTCCCAGTTGCAACAAGAGCCTACACAGGGCTGAGGACTCTCTTGTACCCCACAAGACAGCACTGGATCGTTAACCAAGCTCCAACATTATTATTACTATACAGGATTTATTTAGTGCAAAAGTTTGCACAGTGCTTTACAGCATGAGGGCAGACAGTACAGTTACAATACAATTCAATACAGGAGGAATCGGAAGGCCCTACTCATTAGAGCTTACAATCTAAGAGGGAGGGTCAAGTGATACAAAAGGTAATAACTGCCGGGGGTGGGGTGGGGGGGTGAGCTGATGGAGAAATAAAAGTACAGTTGTTAGATGGGGGCAGGATAGGCATTTCTAAAGAGAAGTTTTAGGGTACGTCTAAGAGTAGGAGACCGTCATTCAGAATGGGGTCAGGAGTTCCATGGAATGGGTAAGGCTCAGGAGAAGTCCTGGAGGTAAGCATGGGAGGAGGTGACAAGGGAGCTAGAGAACAGGAGGTCCTGGAAGGAAGGAAGAGAATGATTTGGTTGGTACTTTGAGACAAGGTTAGTGATGTACTGTAGCTATTGGGCGAGTGGATGGCTTTGTACGTTGTTGGTGTTTTGAATTTAATTTGTTGGGTGAGTGGAAGCCAATGGAGGGATTGGCAGAGAGGAGTAGCAGACACTGAACGGTTGGTAAGGTGGATGCACCTGGCAGCAGCATTAACCACTTACCCCTTACTTCGGCCTCAGTTTTCGGGGGTTATACTGGGATGATGCCCGCAGCTGCAGGCAGTATCCCGGTACCGTTTTTTAGAGCGGCAATCGGCTTTCCAGGGATAACAATCGGTGTGGCTAAAAGCTGCTCAATTGTTAACTCGGAGGAGCGGGAGGGGACTCACCCCCCTTCCCGCTGCCTCCCACCGCTCTGACCGGGCCTCCCGTCCCACCGGGAGACCCGATCCTCGATCCGCCACTTCCAGCGGCTAGAGACAGACTGGCACAAAGCCGCAAACGGCTTCGTTCCAGTCTCCTGAATGTAAACATGGAAGCGACGTCACTTCCTGTTTACTCGGCTGCCAATGGCGCTGGATTAAAAAAAAAATACAGTATTCAGAATCGCCGTTTTCGGCGATCTGAATACTTTGAAGTGCAAAGGAGGGATTGGAGGTCTTTTAGACCCCCGATCCCTCCATAACGAGTACCTGTCACCACCTATTACTGTCACAAGGGATGTTTACATTCCTTGTGACAGCAATAAAAGTGATCAAATTTTTTTTTTTTTTTTAAGCACAATTTAATAATATAAAAATAAGAAAAAAAAACTTTTAAAAAGCGCCCACGTCCCCGCAAGCTCACGCAGCAAAGAAAACGCATACGGAAGTCGCGCCCGCTTATGTAAACGGTGTTAAAATCACACATGTGAGGTATCGCCGCGGTCGTCAGAGCGAGAGCAATAATTCTAATACTAGGCCGCCTCTGTAACTCTAACCTGGTAACCTATGGAGATTTTTAGGAACCATAGTTTGTCACCATTCCACGAGTGCGTGCAATTATAAAGTGTGACATGTTTGGTATCTATTGACTCGGCGTAACATCACCTTTCACATTATACAAAAAAAATTGGGATAACTATACTGTTTTGTTTTTTTAAAATTCATGAAAGTGTCCCTTTTCCCAAAAAGTTGTGTTTAAAACACCACTGCACAAATACCGTGTGACATAAAATATTGCAACAATCGCCATTTTATTCTCTAGATTCTCTGCTAAAAAAAAATATATAATGTTTGTACTGTAACTGTGGCAGCGCAGTGGCTTAGTGGTTTGCACTTTTGTCTTCGATTTGAGTCCCAGCCACAACTCTACCTGCATGGAGATTTTATATTCTCATTGTGCTTGTGTGGGTTTCCTCCAGGTACTCAGGTTTCTTCCCAGGCTCCAAAGACATTGTGGTAGGTTAATTGGCTCCTGTCTAAGTTGGCCCTAGTATGTGTATGAATGTGAGGTAGACCCTTAGATTGTAAGTTCCTTGAGGGCAGGGACTGATGTGAACATACAATTGATGTACTGCATAAGTAGTCAGCTCTATATAAATACCTGTAATAAATAAGTAAAAAATAACATTGGTATTTGGGTCCCCCAGTGATCACAAGCAGAACACACTGGAAAAGAGAACAGTGTGAACCAATCAGGACTGTTCAGTACACATGTATATGCGCTTACAGAAAGAGAGGGCAAGGATAATCATCTCAACAATTGTCAGGGCTGGGCCCAGCCTTTCCTTCTTTGAGCTGGCCGCTCAGCTGTCGGCTAATTGCTAGCTCCTATCTCTCCACAGTTACTCAGCTGTTGATGATTTCCTGCTCGTCAGTCCTTCCTACTTAAGCCGTCCAGCCCAGAGGATCTCTGCCTTCCCCTTAGTCAACATCACAGAGACTATCTCCTGCATTCCTGTTAAAAGACTTTCTTGGCTGACATACCTTCTGGCTCCAGATCCTGGTTGCTGTTTTACTACGCTCATCTCAGGCTCCCTGACGTTTGGCTTGTCTAACGGTTCCGGTTCCTGAACTCTGGCTATGTTTTGACTACGTTTGTTCTATTTACTTTTATTATTAAACAAGTGTGATTTAACTGTACTTCTGTCGGTCTGATTTCATGGTTTCTGACAACAATGCACTGTTGCTCCTTAATTACCCAATCATGGGCAGGGGTGGATCCCAGGGGGGGTTGTAAAGTATGTATTGTTTATTGTTCACCAGAAGTTCAGCTTTCCTTTGATCCCTTGGTGCATCATTCAGCCCCTGGGAGTGAGGAAAGGAAGCTGTGTGGAAGCTCCCAGTTGCAACAAGAGCCTACACAGGGCTGAGGACTCTCTTGTACCCCACAAGACAGCACTGGATCGTTAACCAAGCTCCAACATTATTATTACTATACAGGATTTATTTAGTGCAAAAGTTTGCACAGTGCTTTACAGCATGAGGGCAGACAGTACAGTTACAATACAATTCAATACAGGAGGAATCGGAAGGCCCTACTCATTAGAGCTTACAATCTAAGAGGGAGGGTCAAGTGATACAAAAGGTAATAACTGCCGGGGGTGGGGTGGGGGGGTGAGCTGATGGAGAAATAAAAGTACAGTTGTTAGATGGGGGCAGGATAGGCATTTCTAAAGAGAAGTTTTAGGGTACGTCTAAGAGTAGGAGACCGTCATTCAGAATGGGGTCAGGAGTTCCATGGAATGGGTAAGGCTCAGGAGAAGTCCTGGAGGTAAGCATGGGAGGAGGTGACAAGGGAGCTAGAGAACAGGAGGTCCTGGAAGGAAGGAAGAGAATGATTTGGTTGGTACTTTGAGACAAGGTTAGTGATGTACTGTAGCTATTGGGCGAGTGGATGGCTTTGTACGTTGTTGGTGTTTTGAATTTAATTTGTTGGGTGAGTGGAAGCCAATGGAGGGATTGGCAGAGAGGAGTAGCAGACACTGAACGGTTGGTAAGGTGGATGCACCTGGCAGCAGCATTAACCACTTACCCCTTACTTCGGCCTCAGTTTTCGGGGGTTATACTGGGATGATGCCCGCAGCTGCAGGCAGTATCCCGGTACCGTTTTTTAGAGCGGCAATCGGCTTTCCAGGGATAACAATCGGTGTGGCTAAAAGCTGCTCAATTGTTAACTCGGAGGAGCGGGAGGGGACTCACCCCCCTTCCCGCTGCCTCCCACCGCTCTGACCGGGCCTCCCGTCCCACCGGGAGACCCGATCCTCGATCCGCCACTTCCAGCGGCTAGAGACAGACTGGCACAAAGCCGCAAACGGCTTCGTTCCAGTCTCCTGAATGTAAACATGGAAGCGACGTCACTTCCTGTTTACTCGGCTGCCAATGGCGCTGGATTAAAAAAAAAATACAGTATTCAGAATCGCCGTTTTCGGCGATCTGAATACTTTGAAGTGCAAAGGAGGGATTGGAGGTCTTTTAGACCCCCGATCCCTCCATAACGAGTACCTGTCACCACCTATTACTGTCACAAGGGATGTTTACATTCCTTGTGACAGCAATAAAAGTGATCAAATTTTTTTTTTTTTTTTAAGCACAATTTAATAATATAAAAATAAGAAAAAAAAACTTTTAAAAAGCGCCCACGTCCCCGCAAGCTCACGCAGCAAAGAAAACGCATACGGAAGTCGCGCCCGCTTATGTAAACGGTGTTAAAATCACACATGTGAGGTATCGCCGCGGTCGTCAGAGCGAGAGCAATAATTCTAATACTAGGCCGCCTCTGTAACTCTAACCTGGTAACCTATGGAGATTTTTAGGAACCATAGTTTGTCACCATTCCACGAGTGCGTGCAATTATAAAGTGTGACATGTTTGGTATCTATTGACTCGGCGTAACATCACCTTTCACATTATACAAAAAAAATTGGGATAACTATACTGTTTTGTTTTTTTAAAATTCATGAAAGTGTCCCTTTTCCCAAAAAGTTGTGTTTAAAACACCACTGCACAAATACCGTGTGACATAAAATATTGCAACAATCGCCATTTTATTCTCTAGATTCTCTGCTAAAAAAAAATATATAATGTTTGGGAAGTAATTTTCTAGCAAAAAGTACGGATTTTAACTTGTAAACACCAAATGTCAGAAATAGGCTTAGTCATGAAAGGGTTAAAGGGGTTGTAAACCCTCGTGTTTTTTCACCTTCTAGCATCCTATGCATTAAGTTGAAAAAACTTCTGACAGCGACCGGCCCCCCAGCCCCCAGTTTTACTCACTTGAGCCCGTTCCTTCCCTCGGCGGAGACGCTCTGTACCTCTCTGCCCGGGGTTCTTGGCTCTTGATTGGATAGATTGATAGAAGTGCAGTCATTGGCTGCCGCTGCTGTCAATTAAATCCAATGGCGCTGGGGGGGGTGGGGCTGTGTTTCTGTGTCTATGTATGCAAATGCTGGTCCCGGGAGCACGCCCGCAAGGTAACCCCCTGGAAGATTGCTTCTCCTAGGGGTTTTACCGATGCAAGGAGGAGCCGCGAGCACTGTTGGGGGACCCCAGAAGAGCAGGATCGGGGCCACACTGTGCAAAACAAACTGCACAGTGGAGGTAAGTATATGTTTGTTATTTAAGAAAAAAAAAAACAGGGTTTACAACCCCTTTAATGATGGACGGACGAGGGGAGAGCCTGTGTAGATGTAAGGCAATGTGGTGGGAGTTGCAATAGTTGAGGCGAGAGATGACCAGGGAGTGGACTGGGAGCTTCGTGGTGACATTGGTTGGGAAGGGGCGTACTTTACAAATGTTGTGGAGGTTTTGGCTGCAGGCTTAGGACAGTGATTGGATGTGGGGCCGAAATGAGAGTTCAGAGCCCAGGATTATGCACCTTGGCATGCGGAGACAAGTTGATAGTTGTGCCACTGATCTTGACAGCGATTACAACACCGAGGGGGGGGGGGATTTAATAAAACTGGTGCAGCTGTGCATAGTAACCAATCAGCTTGCAGGTTTAATTGTCAAAGCTTAAAGTAGAACTTCAGTCATTTTTTCATCTTTCCACCTATTAAATCTTTTGCCTTTGTTGTTTTAACTTTGGATAGTAAAACATTTTTTTTTTTTGCCAGTAAATACCTTATACAGCCCACTTTGAAGAAGCTGATCGGTTACTGTGCACAGTTGCACCACATTCTGTGTGCACCAGTTTTAGGACATCTCCCCCTGAATGTCACATTATTACACAATGAGACAGATTGTTATCCATGTAGTATGTTTTGTGAAAATGACTTTGATTTTTGTCTCGATTTAGTTTTCATTGACATCCAGAAATACTCACTTGTAGGATCTCTCTTTGTGTATAAGGCCTTCTCCAGATACTGTTACAGTGCAGTCTTCTAGCTCCTTCTCAAGGGGGTTTGTGATTGTGATTATGGCTGTTATAGGATTGTACAGCGGTGCTTCTTCTGGCATCTGTAAAAGTGATAAAAAAATACTGTATATTTGCAACATTAAAGCTTAACTTCAGTCAAAGCTTTTTTAAATATTTTGGAAAGGGGATAAGAGTCTCTACTGTATTTTTATTGCTGTCTATATTCCAATGGGGGAGATTTTACCTTCACTTCCTGTCAGGACAGATGGCCTATCTTTCCAACGGGGACACCGACAAAAACAAAATGCATTTTCTGTAGTTAGGGTTTGACATTCTCTTCTGTGCTTTTATTGCGGTCTATGTCTTCCTGTCCTGGTGACAACTGCACCCCAAATTTTTGTATAGGTGTCACAGGAACAAGAAGTAAAGCAAAAGTCTCCCCAGGGATCACAAACATACATTTTAATTCTTCTCCCATGTATTCAAAACTAAAATGTGTTTGAGTTTAAAGGTGCAACTCCAACCAAAGCAGCTTTTTGTACTTTTGGCTAGGGTAAGGAAGCGTTAGATTTCTGGAGGCATTGTGTACAGCGTGCCCCCAGAATGCCGTATTGCAAGAAAACTTTACATTTGAATATTTTGAAAGTTTAAAAAAAGTTACAGAACCAAAAAAAAAAGTTCACCCAGCTGAATGTATCTTAACTTCTAAGTAATGTTGGGAACACCCAAAGATAGATCAATGTCTAAATGAAGCCCTCAAATTAATACAAAATCCAGCAGCCCCAATAAAAGGGGCGCCATTTCCCTGAAATGTGTTTGACGTTTTTTCCTGACTCATGTTGACCAGCCCACTAAAAGAAAAACAGTACACCATCCATCTAAACGAGTTAGATTATACTTATGTTAGTACAGGAGAAAACCCTTTAAAGGTCTCCTTGTGGAAGAGAATGCTCACCCAGTAAACTGACATGAAATCTACCTACCCATCTAACAGCTCTTTCTAGCCTTGAACATTCACAGCCGTTACTTTTACCTGTTTTTATTGCTATATGTGTCCCCATTGGAGAGATTTCCTCACTTTTCCTGTCAACCTTCCCAGGACACTCAGAAGTCACCCAGTATTTAAGGGCCTTCTCTCAATCTCCCATTGGGTGAAGCAAATCTGCAAAGTTCTTAAGAAGATTTTAATCGTCTGAGGACTGGGCAATAGAATGAACTCCGAGCATGCATAGTGTCCTGGGTTTCCCTAATTAATACCCATCCCATTTTTTCTACTTAATGCCCATCTCTTTTGGAATACATTCCAGGAGCATCAAAACAAAATGTGTGCAAAGTCTTATGCCCCGTACACACGGTCGGATTTTCCGACGGAAAATGTGTGATAGGACCTTGTTGTCGGAAATTCCGACCGTGTGTAGGCTTCATCACACATTTTCCATCGGATTTTCCGACACACAAAGTTTGAGAGCAGGATATAAAATTTTCCGACAACAAAATCCGTTGTCGGAAATTCCGATCGTGTGTACACAAATCTGACGGACAAAGTGCCACGCAATAAATAAAGAGATGAAAGCTATTGGCCACTGCCCCGTTTATAGTCCCGACGTACGTGTTTTACGTCACTGCGTTTAGAACGATCGGATTTTCGGACAACTTTGTGTGACCGTGTGTATGCAAGACAAGTTTAAGCCAACATCCGTCGGAAAAAATCCTAGGATTTTGTTGTCGGAATGTCCGAACAAAGTCCGACCGTGTGTACGGGGCATTACACTTTTCTTTAGTGGCCTCATTTACACTTGTGTTGCCCTCTAAAGAGTGATCTGAGTTCAGTTCGTCCTTCAGAGGGCATTTGTCAAACAGTGTTGTATCCCTCCTCACTGCCTGTTTTAACCCCTTAAACCTTGCACCAGCGAGCTGCAACCACATGCAATGCACGCGGATGCGGGCACCCCCAATTACTTGAATGGGTCATGTTCAGCGGGCAGTACTGTCCACTAAATGTGACAGCGGAGGTCATTTTTACTGAGCCACGATGCAAAGCATGCAGCCGTGGCATATGAATATCCCCCCTTGCTGCCTTTGCAGTTGGGAGGCAAAAAAATGTGGCGTTTGTACTGTTCCCAACCACAATTGTAAAGGAGGCCTTAAACACAGACCAAGCTCTTTCTCTACAGTATGCTGGCAGGAGACAGAAATTTTTAGTCAGAATTTCGCTGCTTTTTAAAGAAAAAAAAGTGTAGGACTCTGCACACCATTTGTTTTGGTGCACGGTGAATGTACTGTATGTATTTAGCTGACTTACACAGAAACTTCAATTGGGCTTTCATTTTATAGTCTTGTATATTGCTCAGGCTTACCTTGATAGCAATCTGGGGTTTGTGCAGAATCACCTTCCTGCTTGAGCAGTATGTGCTAGTGACATCTTTCACAAGACCGGTGAGTCTCACCACGTTGCTCTCCACAGGGGACACTGCATACTGCAGTCGTGGAATCTGAGTTTTGAATATATGGTCTGATGGCAGAAAACTGTAGTTAATAAAAAACAGCAAATCCAAATGCCTGCCGTTTAACTTGTGTTTAATGTGTAAATCAATGAAAAAGAATTATTTGTAGAATTTATACAAGCCCCACGCAAGTAGGGGTGGTACCAGCATGCTAAATAAATATATGCAGTGAAATTACACAGAGATATATTGGTCTTTCAGTGGCACCAAAATATAACAGATATAAAAAAATCAAAATTTTATTTTTGATTTAATAAAAAGTTCTTACTAAAAGAATCAATGTGACATTTTGTACTAATTACTTAGTCCATTATGTACCCAACCCACAACATTCGTTGTATAAACCATTCATAAAGGTGAATTATTAATGCTTTTTTAAGACCAACTCTGCTTCTTCAGGAGATGGGAAAAGAAGAATGATCCTAAAAAGATAACATTTCAATGACAAATACTTAAATACATAATATGTAAGGTACATCCATAGCAAGGACATTTTCTGAATGCAATGAACCTGTGTGCAAGATAATAAGCTGGGCCTATGTGTGGACCTGCAACAAGAGCCATGCCACACTGCAGCCACCTACACATATTTTGACACCTCCCCATACCAAAGAACAACCTTCAGTAATAATGATAAGCCCACATTGTGCAGAATGGTGGGTGTGGCTAGATTGTGCTAACAATGTATAATTCTTGCCACGGTTCCAGAACATGGTCAACCATGGGGTTTTCCAGCCCCCCAACCTCACGTGAGAAGATCCTTTAGTTACAGTGTTACATACCCTGTTTCCCTGAAAATAACACCTAGCGTGATCGCCGCTGATGGCTGCAATATAAGCCCTACCCCCAAATAAGCCCTACCCTGTTTCCCCAAAAATAAGCCCTACCCTGAAAATAAGACCTACCTTTAACTAGGGCTTATTTGGGGGGTAGGGCTTATATTGCAGCCATCACCGACAATCGCGCTAGGTCTTATTTTCGGGGAAACAGGGTAGTTAGGTTAAAAAAAGACTCAAGTCCATCTAGTTCAACCAATAAAAAAAATTTAAAAAATCATACAATCCCATATACACGATCTTATACCCACAGTTGATCCAGAGGAAGGTGAAAAACCCCAGCAAAGCATGATCCAATTTGCTACAACAGGGGAAAAAATTTCTTCCTAATCCCCCCAAGAGACAATCGGATTTTCCCTGGATCAACTTTACCTATAAATGTTAGTACCCAGTTATATTATGTACATTTAGGAAAGAATCCAGACCTTTCTTAAAGCAATCTACTGAGCTGGCCAGAACCACCTCTGGAGGGAGTCTATTCCACATTTTCACAGCTCCTACTGTGAAGAAACCTTTCCGTATTTGGAGATGAAATCTTTTTTCCTCTTGGACCCCTTATGTATTTGTACATGTTGATCGTCTCCCTCTTAATCTCCTCTTCTCAAGAGAGAATAAATTCAGTTCCTCTAATCTATCCTTGTAGCTGAGCTCCTCCATGCCTCTTATGAGTTTGGTTGCCCTTCTCTGCACTTTCTCCAGTCCCCCGATATAATTTTTGTAAACTGGTGCCCAAAACTGAACTGCATATTCCAGATGAGGTCTTACCAATGATTTGTACAGAGGCAAAATGATATCTCTCTCTCTGGAGTCCAACCCTCTCCTAATACAAGTAAGGATTTTGCTTACTTTGGAATTACATACTATTATTAAGCTTTTGATCTACCAAAACCCTCAGATCCTTTGCCACTACGGATCCCCCCCGTTGTACTCTCCCTAGTATGTATGATGCATGCATATTCTTAGCCCCCAAGTGCATAACTTTACATTTATCTACATTAACCACTTGCCGACCATCCGCCGCAGTTGTACTGCGGTAGAATGGCACGGCTGGGGGAAACAACGTTACGTAACGTCGATAGGAAAGATCCTGCAAGCCACATAAAACTTAGTAAAGCACTACTCGGCAGCGCGCGTTAAACACGTCTCATACGCGTGCAAAATGACAAATGTAAAAAGGATTACGCTGCGCTAGAGTGTGTTAGACATGCTACTAAATTATAGCATGATAGTACAACTGCATCTAAATAAACGCATGTGGATGTGGGAAACACAATATCTCTACAAGGTAAGTGGACCTAATAATAGATAAATACTCTGAATACAAATGTGAAAATTGACAAATGTATATAAACGCATCAAAGTATAAATGCAAATTCAAATGTGAAATATGACAGGTTAACGCATCAAAGTGCACAGGTACCAATAAGCATAACTGAATCACAACATTACTATTATTACCTCTTTACCTTTTGAGGGACTTCATAGTGAACTATATTTTTTGGTTCCATTGAGGACTTTTTTACACATGAACTGTGTGACACCAATTTACTTTTTGTTTTGTATTTTTTGCACTTAGCACTTTTTACATGCTCATATATATATATTTATATTGTAATAAGTATGGTTATTTGCACATTTTCACTTTATGCGTTTATATTTTGCACATTTGAGCTATATTGTCATTTAGTTATGCATATTGGCACATTTGCACTTTGATACGTTTATATTCATTTATTCATTGCACTAGTAATGTGTGCGGTCACGATCACCGCCGGGCTCCCACGATCGCTCAGGGCACAGGAAGAACCGGGATCTGTGTGTGAAAACACACAGTTTCCGGTTCTCTGAGGGGAGAACAGACAGATCATCTAAAACTAATCATTTAATGCAAGGATACATATTAAGTCTAAACTTGGTATCTGGTCTGGGCTTTGAATGCACGTTATCCACTGACATTTGCTACCCACAGTTGCCCTTGGTTATGATGGCTCAGATTGGACTTCACTGTCTCTTGTCTGTTTGCCACCTGCTCAGACCTCCTGCTTGACCCTCAACCATACTTTTCTGCCACATTCTGCCCTGAGATTTAGCCTGCTTCAAATACAACTTAGCCCAGTGATTTTTTTTTTGCTTCAGTTTTTTTCCAAATTGGTTTCAGAACATTTATTCAGAATAAATTTGTTCAGAACATTATTCAATAAATCCCCTATTTTTGAGACTTCTACAAATAGGGAACATGCCTAAGGCCAAAGTCATATTTACTATGCTAGCCTTATAAATGGTCCACATCTGAAAAAGTCCCATAGAAAGAGGTTTTATTGATTTTTTTTATGCCCATCCGGGGTCCACTATTTTTAAATGCTAGCTTTGATGCTAAACCAGAATGATTTGTTATTTCACTTTGGTCAATCTTGAGGGCGAATGGTCAATCTGTGCCATCATCAACTAATACTAGCCTAAAAGTTTTATATTATTTTCACTTTTTTTACTTGCATGTTTTGAATATTGAATCTCATGTACAAAGGAGTAACTGCTCCTTGGATTGGTTATGTGTATATTGGGGAAGGTAAGAAGCCACCTTGCCTAATAACTGTTGAGAGCTCAGATTCAGGTTTGCTCAGTGATGCACAGCCATTGTGTGGCAGAAAGCAAAGCCTGAAAATGTGTTGAACATTTACGGTTGCCCCAAGATCAATCAACAATCTTGTGAGCACTGCAATATGTCGGTGAGAAGCCTTCAGTCATGAGAATGTGGGGTATGAATATGAGGTGTCAAATTAGCTCAGATTTAGCACATGGTTTAGATCCACTGTAATTTACAATCCTTGCTTTAGGTGGTAGTAATGCACCTAAACACATATAAAAGTCACCTCAAACACGCTGCACAGATGTGAACCAACCCTTGACAGCCAGGTCTTCACAATGCTTGACTGCTACAGCACTTCTATATTACACAGACCAGTAAGTCCCTGAAGCTTTTTCCAGTCTTATACAACTTTTAAAGCCCTGACATAGAGGGACTTTAGCTACCCCTGAAATGCTTCAGCTTTGATATCATGTGTTAGTCTAAGGAATAAAAAAATTAGATTTCAAGACTCTACAACAATTGGTGTGGCACTCACTTTGTGTTTCCAGCCCGGCCCTGCATGGCACGTGTAGCCTGAATATTTACGACAAATATTATATACTGTAGGTAGGAGAGATACTGGAAACAGTGCCTTTACCACGAGAGCACATATCAACTACTTTGAAAGTACATATTTGCATATGTCAAGATTATATGATAATACTGTACCAAATAGTCCATGTTTAGCTAATGACAATGTCATGCACATTTTTGTTCCATTACCTCTTTTTGCCTGGAAAGACACATCAAAGCTTTCCTGCCAGAAATGTATGCTGCCATTCCCATCCTCATCAACGTACTCTGCAGTTAGGCAAACATAAAGGTTTTTTTGCACTTCGCTTTTGTTGGAGACTTCCAGTGAAAAAGGGATGTTATGTCCATAGAACACTTCGTCTTCTGTGTGGATGCTGAGGCTGATGGGAGCACTGGACTCTCCCTCTTCTGACAGAATAGCAGCTTCTGAATATTTCTGGAATATCTCCCAATGATGGACAGACCCTGTCAGTAATACAAGCGTTTGCTTAGTTATCCCTTCAGAGTGACACCATATACATTTTTTTAATTGTAATTTCGATGCATACATTTTATGTTCAAATCTACAAGTGCCCAACTGAATTTTGACTTTGTTTTCTCAAATATGAAAGTAACCTATTACAAACCAAGGCAATTCAGACCATATGGTAGCAAAAATATATAAGCAAAGTTTTAAGAAAATTAGGTATTTTGCCTCCAGATGCAAATAGTACCCCTTTGTTATTTGCAATAACGGTAAAGTGAACAACTTTGCACAAAGTTTACTTTATGGACCATTATGTATCTATACAAGTTGCTCAAACTATTGGCAATATATACTGTAAATCCTTATACCGTAATAATTATAGTAGAAATAACCATTCTCCTTATTAATTCATTTCCAGAATGTTGCCCTTTAATAAAATCTTTCTTTCCAGAACTTTGTATTGAAGATGAGGTTTTACTAATGCTTTTGGAAAGTTCTGTCTCTCTTTTTCTCATCTCTACATCATGAGGCACAAAATGTATTTGCCAAGCTTAGGACCTCCCACTCAGTACCCCAAATGACTTACATTCTTCAACATTGTTAGGTAACACTTCCAAATTCTGAAAGCTGGTGATGAGCCCAAGCTTGTCACTCTGAAGCTGCACACATAGTCTTCTGTCACCCACTTGTGTTGGAGTGAAGGCAATTGGGTAGATCAAGTCACCTTCCGGCAGAACATTATGACATCTGAAAGTAGCAGTGGAAAATTCAGTAGACCACATGCAATGCATTACATACATTTACCATATGTTTAAAATGCATTTGACATGCACCTAAAATATACATAAAGTACTGTATATCTAAAGGCAAAACATTTTTTGTGGATAGAGTAGGGAATGGTTAAACCCTTGTAATTTTTTTTTCAGTTTCCAAATGCCTTTCACTTTCTTTCCTGGAGACACAACATGAAGTGAGAGGATATCTCTGCAAAGTGAGGGGAAATTTCCTCTGAGGCTTCATGGGAGTAAAAAACACCACCTTACAGGTGTCCAGTACATTGTTTTACGACTTTAAACTTAGTTCAATGTTAGCCTATGTAGCCATGCATATTTGACGTTTAAATCTGTATTTTAAAAGCAGTGTTTAGAAGCAAAAAAATGCCCCAAAGCTATGTTTGGAGAGGAGCATAGGAGCATAATTTACATGTGAATGCGTAAAATGCACATACATGCATGCTTATGCACATACATTTACTCTAATGACTAGGATAAATTAACATTCTAGCCAACAGAACAAGTTTACGCTCATACGCTTATAAAAGCACATACCAACGTGCATAAAAATGCATCATTATAGGCATTTTTTTCTGCCAATATCTGGCAGCATAAATTCGTAAATTCATGCTAGTGTGCATGTGACCTAAGACAGTGGTTTCAAGAAAGGATGTCCCCATCTATTCTAAGTCCCAATGGCAATTGTCACCGGGACAAATGGAGAGGGTCAATATATTATTCAGAAACAACAACAGTAAAAAAACCCTATGGAAAAAAAAGAACACCACACAGCAGGTTTAGTAGTCCAAAAGTATTTATGTTATCACAGAAGTCCAAAAGTTAACAAGCCAACATGTTTCAGGGGCTAAAAGTTCCCCCTTCAACAGGGCTTTGAGGGTTGGTTTGAAAAAGTAAGGCCCCTTTCACACTAGTGACCTGATCAGGTCCCCCGATCAGGTCCACCATCCAGTCTCTTCTTTGGAGCAGCGGACCACCTGATCCGATCCTGTCTGCCAAAAACAGACGGATGGCAGTCCTATTCTCCATCTGTCTGGCGGATCCGATGGCAATGCATGGAATTGGACAATCCATTTCCATCCGATTGCCCCATAGAGGAAAGAGCGGGGCAGTGTCTGTGTTTGTTCTGCATAGCGGAGTAGACACGGACCTGTCATGCGCCTGCTCAGCGGGGATCAGTGGAGAGATCCCACGCTGAGCAAGCAGATTCCACTTTACAGAGGTGCCTGTGTGAAAGGGGCCTAATGGTTTTGCATAAGTTAAATGGAGGGTGATTTAGCTTAGAACTTGCTACTTTAATCCTTTCCTCCAAAAGTGCTTTAACAGCTAGCTGTGTTAGAGGGTTTAACATAACGCGGGATCCAGCACCTCCCATTAAAACTTATTTGAGCAAAAGAAACCTGAAAAGAAATTTAACATTTCTACACTATATCAATAAAAAAGTGTTGGCTTTAAATATACATTAAATATGGAAATAAAAGCAAAACACAAACTAATATCAAACTGACTGGTTAGCTGATCTCAATATTCCATTTACATGAAAAACAAATGTAAAAATATCCACGCTATCAGAGTAAACAATAGATGCATAAAAAATGTATAGATACACACTAGAAGCCAGCATAAATATTGTTGATAGCAATATAATATAAATACGAGTTAATTTTCAGCGCTGAAGAGTTGCACTTTAAACCACTTGACAGTTTCTTTGTATATCAAAGATTGACTAATAACTTTGGCAGAGAGATCTCATCATTGGGGTCCCCAAAAGACACATGGCTCATGTAAATGGAATACAATGAGATTATATGCAGCGCTGAAGAGTTAGGCAAAAGAGGTGGAATCCAGGGGAGGTGGTGAGTAGATGAGACAAGATCCTCACACCAACTTCAGTGTATGTATCGACACACCACACCACAGTGCTCTCTTATATTACTCTTACCAGAAGGCAGATCAAACAAGCATATAAGCATAGATGCTAGGGATATCTCCAAACTCCAACATGGATTGCTCTCCCACACTGCAGGCACCGCAACTGCTCTCCCTCTCAAGGATTCAATGACCGGTCTCTGCACAGGATCCAGCCATCACAGAATGCTCCACTCGATTATCCAATGAGGGAGATGCACCCAAAAATGAATATAAGGAAGTGCATACTGAAGCACATGGGTATTTGATACATTTATTTAAAAAGTACTCACAGAGTATAAAAATGATTTGAGTAAACTCATAGAATCAGGGTTTGAAGAAAAGATTCTCAATCTTTCCTTCTACCTACTGCACCCAGAGTACCAGAGTACTATCCCCAAGGTCCCTAAGGATGCAGAAAATCCACCAGGTAGGCCCATTATAAGCGGGCTGGACTCAGTAACTTCCAGAATTGGGAAGTACATTGATGGTTAATCAATGTACTTGTACTTGTTTTCTAGACCCCTTTGTTTTTGAAGGATTCCACCCAGGTTACTTGGAGAGATGGAGTGGAGGGATAGCTATCTATTAGCTACTGCTGATGTTGCTTCCCTCTATACCATTATATCCCATCAAAATGGCTATGAGGCAGTGGAAACTTTTTTGAAAAAGGACCTTTCCTTGTCTACTCTTCAGAGGGAGATTCTGTTGGAGCTGTTGATGTTCGCAATGTCCCATAAATATTTTTGGTTCGGGGGTTCTTTTTATCGCCAAAACCAGGGGGTGACAATGGCAGCCAAGTTTGCCCAAAGCATGGCCAATTTTTTATGGCCAAATGGGAGGCAGATGTTGTCTATGCCAACAGAAGACCTGAACTGGTCTTCTGGGGGAGGTATATAGATGACATCCACCTCCTATGGGCTGGTGATCTCACATCGTTGAATTCATTTTTTGAACAGCTCAATAAAAACTCCCTAGGGATTTCTTTACAACATGAAGCTAGTTTCTCAAAGGTACATTTTTTGGATCTTAATATAGAAATTAGGGAAGGTGCTCTGGTCACTTCGACCTGCTTTAAGTACACTGACCGTAATAGTTACATTGGTAAGGAAAGTTGTGATCATCCATCCTGGCTAAAAGGTGTTCCCAAAAACCAATTTATTTGCTTGAGGCAGAATTGCACTGTCTTTGAGGTTTACATTAAACAAGGTATGATCTTAAAATCAAGATTTATCAATAAGGGTTATGTAGCAAATGAGCTTCATAATATCATTAGTGATGTGAGAAGTGCAGATAGAGCTCTCTTTCTCGGTGGGGGCACTAAAAGAAAGAAGGCGGATAAGGACTTTAAGTTTTCCTTTATCACTAGGTTCTCTCAACAATATCTGGACATTAAAAAGATCATGTCTAGGCAAAATACTCAAGAATGATAAGGAATTGGGGCCTGCCATCCCTGAATTTCAAGAAGTAATTTTACGAGGTGTGCCTCCTCTTAAATTACAGGTGGCACCAAATATTCTAGTTGCGCCCAATAGGGTCTCTTTCTTCCAGAGACTAAAAAGTTTTTTTCCCTTCAGGAGATGTAGTGTTTGTCACCTTAATAGTAATCAAAACAAAAGGATCAGCCAGTTCCAGTCAACAGCCACTTCCAGATCCTATGATATAGACACCTTTATTACTTGCACCTCTCTTAATATCTGTCCCTGCGGCCTGCAATATATAGGTCGCACTACTAGAGCCATGAATGTTTGCATGAGCGAACATGTGGCTAACATAAGGAGAAGTTTTCCGAAACATAGTGTTTCTAGGCATTATCTAGAATGCCATAGCAAGAATCCAGTGGGCACTGCGTTTATTGCCATAGGCAAATTTACTCCCCATTAGAGGGGAAGTTTTGTCAGAATGGACGCCTACTGGATTTATGAAATGAAAAGTTACGTTCCACATGGACTTAATGTTGATTGGGATGTTAATTGTTTTATCAATAATAATTAATATTTCAATGTGTTACAATGTCAGTCCTCTCTATTCTTCATCATATGTATTTAGTTTTGCAATACTTTTTTCTCTTTCTATTCTTATTCTCTGTCCTTATTATAGGTATTAGACTTTTAGCTAGAAAAGAATTCTTATTTTATTTTTATTTTTGTTCTATATGTTTTTAAGATGTCATTTGTTTGAGTGTCCAGTCAGTGGAGTTGTGCATACTTGCACGTTTAGACAATCTTATTGTATATTTTGTAATGTACACCTACTTTCAGAACTTAAAGTTGTAAAGATATGTTCATTGTTTCTGATTAGCGTGTGCTAATGTGTTGGATGTGCTGGAACACATTTGTTTAGTAGTTCCGGACATCTCTAGCTTCAATACACATCCGGTAATGAAAGTTCCGGCTGTGTGTATATATAACTGTGTGCATGTGTCCATTAACCACGCCTCTGACGACGACCGATTGGTTGAAATGCATTAGGTGGTGCCTTGAGGACACTAGCACGCTACAAGCCGTGGCTATTATACCTTTTAAATGCTCACTTTCAACTCTGTAAGTACTTTTTAAATCAATTTATCAAATACCCATACATGCTTCACTATGCGCTTTCCTTATATTAATTTTTGGGTGCATCCCCCTCATTGGATAATCAAGTGGAGCATTCTGTGATAGCTAGATCCTGTGCAGAGACCTGTCATTGAATCCTTGAGAAGGAGAGCAGTTGTGGTGCCTACAGTGTGGGAGAGCAGTTCATGTTGGAGTTTGGAGATATCCCTAGCATCTATGCTTACATGCTTGTTTGATCTGTCTTCTGGCAAAAGTAATATAAGAGAGCACTGTGGTGTGGTGTGTCGATACATACACTGAAGTTGGTGTGAGGGTCTTGTCTCATCTACTCACCACCTCCCCTGGATTCCACCTTTTTTGCCTAACTCTTCAGCGCTGCATATAATCTCATTGTATTCCATTTACATGAGCCATGTGTCTTTTGGGGACCCCAATGATGAGATCTCTCTGCCAAAGTTATTAGTCAATCTTTGATATACAAAGAAACTGTCAAGTGGTTTAAAGTGCAACTGTCAATGGGCTGCCATTACAGAAATTCTGTAAATGTCTGGCTCAAGTGTGCAGCATTGAACATTTGAAAGGCACAATTTCTTGAAGCCACCATGTTATGTTAACAGGCAGCAGGCATTTTCAGGAGAGATCAGTAAATAAAGCCAACAAATTAACATGAAATCTTTGATCATTATGAATCATCAAAGTTACGATAGTTCCTAGCAGCTTGGTGGCCTCCTCCCAACTCACACACATTCCTATTGGAGGTGGCAATCCATCATAGTGATGGGCCAATAGGAATGTGGGAGTAGGGAGAGCAGACAAGCTTAGTAAGGAGAATAAGAGCTACAGCAGGTGTGAAATGTCTGCACTTTATACCTGCTAGCAGCTCCTATTATTTTGTATTATTTTGTAAGTACCCCCTTAAAGATGTTATTACTAGCCACCCAACCAGTTTGTAGTTGCCAACTGTTCCTGATTGCCAATGGCAGCTATGATGTGGTTGCCTGCAGAAGGCAGAGGAGACAAAATTAAGTATAATATTAATAATACATAATAAAGTTACTGTTATATTTAAAATGTACCTGTATATCCTCTCCTTATATACCAGGCCCTTGCCTGTTGCTCCTATCACAATGTTCTTCAAGGTCTCCTTCAGAGGGTTGGTTAAAGTCAACAATGCAAGGACTGGTTGAAACTCCACAGCAACCTTTGGCATCTGTACAAAGTAAAAACAAGTCTAAGCAGAGCTGTTGATGAATGTGAGCTTAGGGTCACATTAATTGGTTGTCACCATCTTCCCAACTGGATAACTAGGCTTCTCAGCATAATTATCCATCCCATTATAATCTTAGAGTAAATAGGAGTTTAGTCTCATCAATTTTACGCATAAAAAATCCTTAATAATGCTACATCAAGGATATATCTATTTCTTTTCATTATATCCAGTGTTTCAAAAATCAATTGTGGACATGGACAGGTTCCTAAAGTGGTTGTAAACCCTGCTTTGTTATTTTTACCTACAGGTAAGCCTATACATGCAATGCATACTAACACATTATGCCTTTATCTTGCAGTTTTTTTTCAGCAGTTTACAACCGCTTTAAGAGTAAAATAGGCACTGTAAATAAATTGATACAATTTTGACACTATCAAAACACTATTTGGTCAAACGTTTTTGGACATCTTACACTTCATACAGTTTAGAGGTTTCCACTGAGGGGTACTTTTAATGCTACTGCATGCAAGAATGTTTTAGACTATTGTGCACCTCCAACCTTCTGGCAACAGTTTGGGGAAGACTCTTTTCTGTTCATGGCTGTGCCTCTGTAAACAAAAAGCTTGTGCACACAGCCATGGTTTGACAGGTTTGGTGTGGATGAACTGTAGTGGCCTGCACAAAGCCCTGACCACCGCCCAACTGAACACCTTGGAATGAATGGGAGAACCAACTGTGAGCTAGGTCTTTTCTGTTTCAATCGTTTTTATTAGTATTTTGAAAAAAAAAGGCAAAAATTAAATGAGTACTGTACAGAGCAACAAACAATCCTCGCATGCTCTGAATCATACAACAAGAAGTGGTACGTGAGCTAGATCTTTTCGTCCAACATCAGTACCTGACCTCATAAATTCTAAACTTTTGTAGTAACTTCTACATAAATGGGAAGATGTTATAACTGCACAGGGCTACCAACTCCATATTAATGCCCATGGTTTGGAAATGGGATGTCCAACAAGCTCATTTAGGTGTAATTGTCAGAAGTCCACAAATTTTTGGTCCTTTAGCTTACATATTTTATTACACAGATAAGTGGATGGTTATAGCACGATTGTCTGAATTAAAGGGGGCCTTTTTCATGATTTTGATGGTTTTAATGCTAAACTTTGAGCAGACATAAAAGCATCCATCAATGCAGTTATGTGTTAATTAATAAAACATAACATGCTTTTTAAAAAAAATCAGCCAATGTAAATACATGATTTGCACTTGAACAAAACTATAAACTGTTTTTAAAGCTGCAATATAACCGTATAACCTCTATAAACCTATAAACTACAATATAACTGTATAACCTCTATAAACCTATAAACTACAATATAACTGTATAACCTCTATACGCGGGTATACCAACAACTGTATAGCATGAGAGACTACCTAAATCTGCTCAATTTATATTGTCAGGTAGATCATGTGCTATATAATTGGTTGAAAATCTAAGGGAGAAAGTTAAAGAGTAAGAAAAGCAAAATGGACTATCATTCAGGAGTATTGTGCTTTATTTTTGCCAACATTATAATCATAAACCCTATATGGGGTGTAAATATTGTTTACATACAGTGGGGACAGAAAGTATTCAGACCCCCTTAAATGATTTTAGCAAATGGCTGCAATATAACAAAGAGTGAAAAATTTAAGTTCATTTTTTTCCTCATTAATGTACACACAGCACCCCATATTGTCAGAAAAACACAGAATTGTTGACATTTTTACAGATTTATTAAAAAAGAAAAACTGAAATATCACATGGTCAGACCCTTTGCTGTGACACTCATATATTTAACTCAGGTGCTGTCCATTTCTTCTCATCTTTGAGATGGTTCTACACTTTCATTTGAGTCCAGCTGTGTTTGATTATACTGATTGGACTTGATTAGGAAAGCCACACACCTGTCTATATAAGACCTTACAGCTCACAGTGCATGTCAGAGCA
This sequence comes from Lithobates clamitans, assembly GCA_037952925.1. Lineage (NCBI taxonomy): Eukaryota > Metazoa > Chordata > Amphibia > Anura > Ranidae > Lithobates > Lithobates clamitans. The sequence continues at coordinate 557,157 of JBBGZY010000790.1, forward strand.
AATAAGAATCATGATGTCAAAGGAACTGCCTGAAGAGCTCAGAGACAGAATTGTGGCAAGGCACAGATCTGGCCAAAAAAAAAAAAAATTCTGCTGCACTTAAGGTTCCTAAGAGCACAGTGGCCTCCATAATCCTTAAATGGAAGAAATTTGGGACGACCAGAACCCTTCCTAGAGCTGGCCATCTGGCCAAACTGAGCTATCAGGGGAGAAGAGCCTTGGTGAGAGAGGTAAAGAAGAACCCAAAGATCACTGTGGCTGAGCTCCAGAGATGCAGTCGGGAGATGGGAGAAGGTTGTAGAAAGTCAATCATCACTGCAGCCCTCCACCAGTCGGGGCTTTATGGCAGAGTGGCCTGACGGAAGCCTCTCCTCAGTGCAAGACACATGAAAGCCCGCATGGAGTTTGCTAAAAATCACCTGAAGGACTCCAAGATAGTGAGAAATAAGATTCTCTGGTCCAATGAGACCAAGATAGAGCTTTTTGGCCTTAATTCTAAGCGGTATGTGTGGAGAAAACCAGGCACTGCTCATCACCTGTCCAATACAGTCCCAACAGTGAAGCATGGTGGTGGCAGCATCATTCTGTGGGGGTGTTTTTCAGCTGCAGGGACAGGATGACTGGTTGCAATCGAGGGAAAGATGAATGCGGCCAAGTACAGGGATATCCTGGACGAAAACCTTCTCCAGAGTGCTCAGGACCACAGACTGGGCTGAAGGTTTACCTTCCAACAAGACAATGACCCTAAGCACACAGCTAAAATAACAAAGGAGTGGCTTTACAACAACTCCATGACTGTTCTTGAATGGCCCAGCCAGAGCCCTGACTTAAACCCAATTGAGCATCTCTGGAGAGACCTAAAAATGGCTGTCCACCAACGTTTACCATCCAACCTGACAGAACTGGAGAGGATCTGCAAGGAGGAAAGTAAGGCCCGGAGCGATGAAAGAAATGAAGTTAGAGCAGGGCCGGGCATGACAGTGTGTCTAGTGACACACAGGGTTAAGTTTAGGGAAAAGGTAGGGGGAGGAGAGATGAGGAAAGTTGGGGGGAGTGTCCAGTTATAAGGTGGGGGTGGAGCCAGAACGGGCAGTGCGTGGGGTGGAAAGACACAGGGAGGCAGAATCTCTCTGCTCCTTAGCCATGGCCAACTTAGAGGACTTGTTAGAGCGTTTGAGGCGGGCAGCTGAAGTGAGAGGGTCGGACTGGCTGCACGGACAAGTGGTGGAGATGCTCGGAGGGGAGACAAGCGGATCGGCGAGGGCGGAGGAGCCGGCGGCGCGTGCGCGGAGATCGCGGCCTCCGGCGCGATACTCGCCGGGGCCTGCAAACAGACCGGGTAGACAGGAGAGGAGTCCAGGCGATGATCGATCGCTTCCGCCGTCGAAACGGAGCAGCAAGGAGACACCGGTGAGGCCCGGGAGCGTTTCACGGCGGGGTCAGAGTTCACCGGGCGGGGCCACGGGCCGCAATGGCGCCGCTTCCCTGCGCACGGTCACTAGAGGAAAGAAGATGACTGGCACCCCAGCAGCTCTAAACGAGCGTGGGGGGGAGGATAACAGAGCAGTGGCGGGAGTAAGAGAAGCAGTGAGCAGAGGGTCAAGATACGCTGCGAGGGGGCGGAGCTCACTCGGCGGCGCGGAAGGGTCCCAAGATGGCGGACGGAATAGTGTGCAGGCTGGCCCGGTTGCAGGGCCGTCAGGGCAGCCTGCGTTCTCGGCTGATCGCAACAGGGGACAAGCCCTACAGCATGCAGAAGGCCGGGGCTCCAGGAGGGATTCGCCCGTGGCGTCCGTTCCAGCGCACGGGGCACCTTCAGAGGAAGAAATGTCGGATGAAGCAGAGGAGCCCAGCCAGCAAGCACCAGCGAGGGACGGCGGCTCAGCGGCTGTTGGGAGGTCTCCTGGTCAGCCCGGTAAGTCCAGTGACAATCTGTCATTTACCAATGCACTGCAGGGCTTGTTGGGGGTGGTGGCAACAAGCGCACGGGGGGTGGCGGCACCTTCGCCGCGGGCGGTTAGACAGGTTCCGGACCAACAAGTGGCGGGTACAGTATCCGCCAGTTCGGGGTCCACGGGACAGCTTCAGGAGCTTTTAGAGGGTTTACGGGTGCTGGTAGGTCGTTTTGGCAATGCACAAGGGGGGGCACAAGGGGGTGCCCAGGAGGAAGCCCAGGCTGGGGGGAGCGTGAACTCAGGGGTTGGGCCGGTGGAACGTGCGGCTACGGTGGGCCAAGCTGAACAGACGGTGGAGACGGTGACAGGTAAGGACACGTCAAGTGAAAAAGGGGGTCCGGAAGCTAAGGGTAAGACTGATGTAGTAAGGCTGGCAGATGCAGCGAAATGTGAGATATATGTATGCTTCGAGGGCCCGCTAGGAGCTCATCTGAAACAGGAAGTGAGAGACAAAATTCACAAAGGGGAATATGTAGAGATATTCTCCTTGTTGCCATTGGAAAAGTTTAACCTGGACAGGGTTAAGCCCAACGATTCCAAGAAGGAGGATGAAGAAAAGAGGAGGTATAGACTGATACCACGGACGTTTGTAAATTGGTTACAAGCATTTGCTATCATGGCCAGCGTCATTGGCGAAAAGAATCCAGAACATTGTTCTGGGTTGTTTTGTTATATGGATGCTATAGGGGAAGCTCACAGGGTATATGGTGGTACGGCTTGGCTACGGTACGACGAGCAGTTTCGTCAACGCAAAGCGATGCGTCCGGAGCTGCGTTGGGACCATAAGGACATTAGCTTATGGATGAAACTGATGACGTCTACTAGGGCCCCGCCTCAGTTATTTCAGGGGGGGGCCGGGGGTACCCACTCCCCAGGACTACCGGCCGGCAGAAAATGGGGAGTGTGTTGGCAGTACAATGAAGGATCCTGTAAGTTCGGTGGATCTTGCAAGTTTAAACACGAATGCTCGGGGTGCGGGGGAACCCATACCCTGGCACGGTGTTTCAAAAAAGGAAAGCGTACCGGAGATACTGTTAACAAGAGGGATGACACCGGTGATGGCGGAAAGGATGCGGCCTTTCCTAAGTAAGTATCCAGATAGGGAGGCAGCGAGGTTGTTGTTTGAGGGTTTTACTGAGGGGTTTAGAATACCGTGTTCATTGGAGGTGGTGCCTCCGGTGGCTCGGAATTTGAGATCCGCAGTACAACACCCGGGGGTGGTAGGGGAAAAATTGGAGAAAGAAGTGAAATTGGGGCGGATGGGGGGGCCGTTTGGGGAACAGCCGTTGAAGGCTTTAGTAGTGTCCCCATTAGGCGTGGTACCAAAGAAGGAACCGAACAAGTTTCGGTTGATCCACCATTTATCATTCCCAAAAGGGGGTTCGGTTAACGATTTTATTGACCCAGAGGCCTGTACAGTGTCGTACACTTCGTTTGACGCGGCTGTTCGATGGGTCAGGCGATATGGAAAAGGGGCATTAATGGCAAAATCGGATATAGAGGCGGCGTTCCGGCTACTTCCGGTGCACCCGGATAGTTTTTGGCTGTTAGGTTGCCACTGGCAAGGGCAATTCTACGTGGACAAGTGCTTGCCCATGGGTTGTTCTATTTCCTGCGCCATGTTTGAAGTTTTCAGCTCCTTCTTAGAGTGGGTGGTAAGGGATGTGTCAGGGCTAGAATCGGTGATCCATTATTTGGATGACTTCCTATGCATAGGCCCCCCTTCATCCAAGGTGTGTGCGATTCTCATGTCAACGCTGCAACACATTGCGGAACGATTTGGGGTGCCCCTGGCAGCGGAAAAAACAGAAGGCCCCAAGACAGAGATTAGTTTTTTGGGGATTGTTATCGATTCCATGGCAATGGAATGCAGGTTACCACAGGACAAGTTGGGGGATCTGCAGAAAGAAATCAGAGAGATACATGGGATAAAAAAAATACAGCTGCGGGTACTTCAATCATTGCTAGGAAAATTGAATTTTGCTTGCAGGATAATACCGATGGGCAGAGTTTTTTGCCGTCGGCTGTCAGCGGCTACAGCAGGGGTTAAAGCACCTACACATTTCGTTAGGCTTACGAAAGAACATCGAGAGGACCTGAAGGTATGGTATCATTTTCTGATAGAGTACAATGGAAAATCGGTGTGGATGGAGGGCCCGGTAAGTAATTTTGACATGGAGTTGGTTACAGACGCGGCGGGGTCAACTGGTTACGGGGCTTATTTTCAGGGGCAGTGGAGTGCGGAGCATTGGCCACAATCCTGGGTGGAAGCGGGATTCCTGCGTAACCTGGTATTGCTGGAATTATTTCCGGTAGTATTGGCTATAGAGTTGTGGGGGAAGTCTTGTCAGAACCTGAAGTTGAGATTAAATTGCGACAATATGGGAGTGGTGCAGGTAGTCAATCGCATGTCGGCGTCTTCCCCACCGGTCATAAGGCTATTGCGGCAGTTGGTTTTGCGTTGCATGCAGTTGAATATTTTCATCTATGCTGTCCACATACCTGGGGTCGATAACACACTGGCTGATTCACTGTCTCGCTTTCAGTGGGACAAGTTCAGGGAATTAGCTCCGGATGCAGAGCTGGAAGGAATCCCTTGCCCGGTGTGGATCTGGGAGCTGGCATTGGAGTCATCGCGGGATGGATACAACGGTCTGTGAGTGAGTCCACTTGGGCGGCATATGTGAAGGTATGGAAGGAATGGTCAGGACTTATCTGTGAGGCTGGGGTTAGGGAGACTGTCGGGGAAGTGAGATTAATGGTACTATATTTTGTGGCTAGGAATATGGAATGTGGGGTGGCATTTTCGTCCATTGGGAAAAAGTTGGCCGCATTGTCGTTTCTCTTTAAGCTACAAGGAAAAGGTGATTGGACTAAAGATTTCGGGGTAAGACAGGCACTAAAAGGGTACCGGAAGGGTCAAACAAGAAAGGATAACCGTAGGCCCGTCACGTTTCAAAACCTGGTATTACTTTGTACACAGTTACGAGTTGTTTGTGATTCAAGTTATGAGTGTTTATTGTTTACAGCGGCTTTTTCGTTAGCCTTTTTTGGGGCTTTCAGGGTGGGCGAGTTGGTTAGTCCATCCAGGAAGGAAGCGGGTGGTATTTTGGTTCAGGATGTAAGTACTCACGCTGACAGGGTGGGTTTAAGGCTGCGCAGATCGAAAACAGATCAGCTCGGCAGGGGTGTGGATGTGTGGTTGTTCGCCTTGCCAGGATCAACAGTGTGTCCGGTAAGAACGGTTAGTGCTTTTCAAAAAGTGAGACCGTCAGTGGAGGGGCCATTTTTGTGCCATGCAGATGGATCGCATTTATCCAGATTTCAATTTGTGGCTGTGTTTAGGAAATGTTTGGGTAAAGTAGGTTTGGATGGGAAGGCTTACGCCTCACATTCCTTCCGCATTGGGGCGGCTACAGAAGCTGCCAGATGTGGATTGGATGAGGCGGCGGTGAAGAGGATCGGGCGTTGGGAATCAAGGAGATTTCGCACTTACATCCGTCCTCAATTAGTAGTGGAATAAAAAAAAAAAAAAAAAAAAAAAAAAAAGGAAGATGAGGGGTTTTTGATGTTTGTACGCAGATGGCGGGGTAGTCTTGGTTTTACTGGTGTCACCGTTCCTTGTTGTCTTTTCGTTTCAGATGGAGTGTCTCCACGCCTCGTCTGGATACTAGGACACTCGTATGTCTGTTGGGGGGCAAGGAGAGGTGATGCGAGACCTGATGGTAGGCAGTTGGGCATATCAAGGAGGGAGGCGTTTATCAGATGGTTGGGGAGACCAGGCATGTTGTGGGGTAGAGTGGTGCCGGAAGTGGAGAGATATGCATGGCTCGACAGGCCACCGGATGTGTTAATTATTCACGCCGGGGGCAATGATTTTGGAGTGAGTACTGTCAGGGAGCTGATAGCGGCGGTTAAGGCGGATTTGTTACACATCCGTTCTAAATTTCCGCAGACACTGCTGTTGTGGTCTGATATTGTGGCACGTACGACGTGGCGCAATGCCAGGTCAGTGGAAAGAATTAACAAGGCTCGGATAAGAGTTAACAGGGCGGTTGGCAGGTTTCTAGTGCAACAAGGGGGCATGGTGATTCGCCACAGAGAATTGGAGTTAAATGTAGGCCTCTATTTGAGAAAGGATGGGGTTCACCTTACGGATGTAGGGATTGATCTTTGGTCTATGGGATTGCAGGACGGAATTCAGAAGGCTTTGAGGGTGTGGAGGGGCCCTTAAGGATAAGGTTTCATCCTTTCGGGCTGTGGCTGGTTTTTTGATGTTGGTCGGTGACGGTAGCGGTAAATGAAAGGTTAAAATGGGGTGGGGGGTCATCAATAGTATGGCCCCTCCTGTGTATTCCGAAATGGAATACCGGTATGTTGCACTGCGGGTAGGGGTTGTCTCCGAGCGGTACAGCTGGAGGCCTTATTCAGTTTAAATCATGGTGCCCGCAGTGTACTGTTTTTGATGGGTGGTAAAATAGGGTGTAGCTCCGTCACTGACCAATAGATTGGTTTAAATAGGTTGATCTTTACCTGAGGTTATATATATATGTTATATATATATGTTATTTATATATTTAAAGTTTTGATATTGGAGTTAATTTTATACAGTGTTAATAAAGAGGCTGTCGTGGCCATTTTATACTCCAGAAGTATGGTGTGGTCTCATTATTTAGGAAGGTATGGGGGGTTGGAGTATGGGTGGCCTGTTTTTGGTAAGTACAAGATGGGGGTAAAATCTGGACTACACTGGTCAAGTAAGGCCCGGAGCGATGAAAGAAATGAAGTTAGAGCAGGGCCGGGCATGACAGTGTGTCTAGTGACACACAGGGTTAAGTTTAGGGAAAAGGTAGGGGGAGGAGAGATGAGGAAAGTTGGGGGGAGTGTCCAGTTATAAGGTGGGGGTGGAGCCAGAACGGGCAGTGCGTGGGGTGGAAAGACACAGGGAGGCAGAATCTCCCACCCTCCCTCCCTAGGTGATGTGTTGTTGTGCCGTTAATGTGTGTGTTTTTCGTTTCAGGATCAGTGGATGAGCGTCGTCATGACAGCTGGATGGCTGGTTTTTTGATGTTGGTCGGTGACGGTAGCGGTAAATGAAAGGTTAAAATGGGGTGGGGGGTCATCAATAGTATGGCCCCTCCTGTGTATTCCGAAATGGAATACCGGTATGTTGCACTGCGGGTAGGGGTTGTCTCCGAGCGGTACAGCTGGAGGCCTTATTCAGTTTAAATCATGGTGCCCGCAGTGTACTGTTTTTGATGGGTGGTAAAATAGGGTGTAGCTCCGTCACTGACCAATAGATTGGTTTAAATAGGTTGATCTTTACCTGAGGTTATATATATATGTTATATATATATGTTATTTATATATTTAAAGTTTTGATATTGGAGTTAATTTTATACAGTGTTAATAAAGAGGCTGTCGTGGCCATTTTATACTCCAGAAGTATGGTGTGGTCTCATTATTTAGGAAGGTATGGGGGGTTGGAGTATGGGTGGCCTGTTTTTGGTAAGTACAAGATGGGGGTAAAATCTGGACTACACTGGTCATGGCAGAGGATCCCCAAATCCAGGTGTGAAAAACTTGTTGCATCTTTCCCAAAAAGACTCATGGCTGTATTAGATCAAAAGGGGCTTCTACTAAATACTGAGCAAAGGGTCTGAATACTTAGGACCATGTGATATTTCAGTTTTGCTTTTTTATTAAATCTGCAAAAATGTCAACAAATCTGTGTTTTTCTGCCAATATGGGGTGCTGTGTGTACATTAATGAGGAAAAAATGAACTTAAATGATTTTAGCAAATGGCTGCAATATAACAAAGAGTGAAAAATTGAAGGGGGTCTGAATACTTTCCGTCCCCACTGTATATGTGTATATAAACTGATGTTGCGCAAACTATATATGTCCATCATCAAATTATAAACATTCCATAACCTGTGATATATATACACTAATACAAATAAATCACATATAAAGTGCATCACAATAGTGCAGTCAGTTTCAAAGTGCATCAATATATTATAGTGTACAACAGTTCATTTTCTAGCAGTGATGTGACTAAAATAATCACTTGCTTCCAGAAAAAAAACACTTCTAGTGTGTAAATGTGTAAACAAATGGTGTACTTCCACCTCCTTGTGACACCTCTGTGCTCCCAGAACTCTCACCTTAATGAGTAATCAAATAAGTCTTTTGATTACAATACTCAGGGCGATGTTCCACCGAAAACATAAGCAGCATGCAGATCTCCGACATCACTTCCGGTTCAGGATGCCGTACGTGTTACCTCACATCACATCACGTGACTTCATCAGGCCCCTTTCTTGGAAGCAAGTGATTATATTGGTCACATATATTGGTCACATCACCGCTGGAAAATGAACTGTTGCACACTATAATATATTGATGCACTTTGAAACAGACTGCATTATTGTTATGCACTTTATATGCGATTTATTTGTATTATGGTCTATATCAGATTTTAGAATGTTTATAGAATGTTTATTATTTGCTTATGCACATATGTACTTTAGAGTTTATATATACACATTACCTTTACTTGTGGGAACACAGTGGGTGGCTGCAGCCACTTGTTTTAATTTTGTTTTAAATTATTATTTTATTTTTTTTATTTTTTTTTTGTGCACACACGAACTGTACTCTTAAAACTGCATTCGGATCACTATTTTGCACTCAGGTAGCGCAGAGGTACACATTTGTTCATTGTTTACTTATACTTTTGTAAAAAAATTGATAACTTTCATTTTGTCATGATATTGATACATGATATCTGCAGTTGAAAATTAGATAATCTTCATTAGTATTCATATTATCTATCTTTAAAAAAATATTACATTGGGATTGGACTATTGCAGTGCATTGGATAGTACTTGCAGCATAGAGCTCTAATACCTGTATCATTAGATTTGGTTTGCAGACAGTCACGTCTTGTTCCTCCAAAGCAAAGCTGCTGGTTTTGCCCTTTGTATCCTTTACTAGTACAGTCACTCTTAGCAGGTTATTATCCAGCAGAACCTTCTCATACACCAAAGGATTAATCTTGCCAGAGACACTTCTCTCTGCAATGGCACAGAAGGGTCAGTTAGGGTCTTTAGTAATAGTATCATTTTTGTGTATAAAGTGTGGTGGTGCTTTGCTCTTTATTGTCTTTTAACAATACCATGGAGTGAATGGATTACTGCCAGTCGCAGGCTGTGTCACCTCCCTCCAAGAGTGAATAAGGCCCCTTTCACACTTGTGCGACTTTGGAAATCAGAGTCGCATGACAAGTCGTACCCCATGATTCCCAATGATAACCATTCATATCTGTGTGACTTCAAAGTAGTCCCTGTACCACTTTGGTATGACTGTGATGCAAGTTCAGATCCAAAGACCTCAAGTTTACACAGACATTGCCTGAAATCGCAGCCAAATCGTGTCAAAATCATGCAACTTTCAAATCGTGGCAGTGTGAAAGGGGCCTAAGAGGGAGGTGAAGCCTCCATTAATCTACATGTAATATTCTGCCCCCATTGTGTTTAGCTGGTTAGTGGGCATGGATCATAAGGAGGGAGTGGGCTGTCATTTACCACTGTGTATATGCCCACATGTGTGACTCTTTAGTGACATGGCCTGCTCAGATGTGATAGGGAGGAAATGCTCGGCATAGAAACTCACTGAAAACTGAGCATTTGCAGAGCTGCCAACATTACTCTGCAAAATTCCCAAGTGCACTGAGGAGATGATCAAAAGGGGGAGATAGAAAACAGCAGGGTCAACCAGGATTTTTGCAAAATACAGAAAACAAGTCTCATAATGACTCATAGTAAGTATGAACAGCATGTAATACACCATTTATTGATGTTTTTTATGATGTGGGTTTAGTGACACTTTAACTATTCTTAAGCTGGCCATACACAGATCAAAATTTAGCTGCAAAATTCAGCTGGTTCAGCAGGGATCGACTGAATTTTAATCGGTGTGTGGCCGCCCTCACTCGACAGAAGTAGATCATTTTATCGACTTCCGTCGAAGGAACATGTTGGTAAACTGCAGCCCCTGATCAGTGTATTCTGACAGCAGTTGGTGCGGCTGTCAGAATACAATGTACCGGCGGGGGTTGGGATTCCTCTATCCACCTCATTGGTATGTATGTCTTCCAGCTCCTTGGCTAAAACAATGAAAAAATAACAATGTAAGGCCAGCCTAAGTAAGCTGCCACTCTGCTGGAGTGGGGAAGCAAAGTGACATACCTGGTTCAAATGGGTTTGGGTCATGTGACTGACTTTCACATGACTTGAGTCATGTGATAGACATGTGAAGGTCATGTAATAGACTTTGCTTTAACCCAGGTGATTGGCCGCATGGGCACAAACCCTGCCATATAAAAGGAGCCCTTATCCTTGTGTAGGCTCAAAATGTGAGGATTCTTTGAGGATTAGGGGCTGGTTTTGATGGTAGCATTTCTCTACAGGTGCTGTTTAATTGTCCATTCTGTTCCATATACTGTATATTTTTATTCACAAAAAGTTATAATTACCTTCTCCTGAAATGAGATGGAAATAAAATTTCTCACTCCAGAACTGAGTTCCAGTTATGCCATAGTCATGTACAGGCTGGGCACCAATAACCAGCTCTAGATCCTTCTCCTCTTCGCTCACATTGGTCACTGTCACACTGATATTAACATCTTGCCCGTACAGTTGGCTACTCTGGGGTATAATGGATACTAGGATGGGACTTAGGGTCATAGGGTCCTCACTAGTGTCCTCGTTTTTCAGCATTAGCTGTTTGGCTCTCTGAACTGCTTCATATTCTTCCTGACAACCTGTTTGGAATAACATAAGCATGAGGATCATGATTAGGTATGACATTTTACAATGACAGGGTTACAGGACAGCAGTCAGGATAAAAATGACTAGTAAACTTCTATAGTATAAGCATATAGCTCCCCAATGTCCCTGATTTTGAGGGACTGTCCCTCATTCAGAACAAAGTCCCTCTGTCCCTCTTTCCTCCTCATTTCTCTCTCATTTTGGTCTGATCTACAGCTGGTGGTGTGCTGCTGGCAGATGTGCTGCTAGGACTTGGGACACCCTGTGCTATACTATCATCCCTGTCATTGGAGGCTGCTGAGAGGTAATGACTCAGTATAGCAGGGTGCACACTGAAGTGGGTAAGGAGGAGGAGGAGGAGGGACAGATTTGTGCCCCTTTTGTGTGGCTTTTAGGTGCTCTTGCAATGCACTGTTCAGCGCCACAATGCATTGTGATCGGTTCGGGGGGCCGAACAAACGGTCGAACGACCCATTTGTTCGGATGTTCGCCAAATGGCCGAACAACTTATGCTCGGGCCGCCCATCCCTACTGTCCACATGGTTTAGGAGTGTGTCTATGGGAATGTTTGACCACTCTTCCAGAAGCGCATTTGTGAGGTCAGGCACTGATGTTGGACAAGAATGCCTCGCAGTCCCCACTCTAATTCATCCCAAAGGTGTTCTATTGGGTTGAGGTCAAAACTCAACCCAATAGAACTGTGCAGGCCAGTCAAGTTCCTCCACCCCAAACATGCTCATTCATGTCTTTATGGACCTTGCTTTGTGCACTGGTGCGCAGTCATGTTGGAACAGGAAGGGGCCATCCCCAAACTGTTCCCACAAAGTTGGGAGCATGAAATTGTCCAAAATGTCTTGATATGCCGACGCTTTAAGATTTCCCTTCACTGGAACTAAAGGGTCAAGCCCAACCCCTGAAAAACAACCCCACACCATAATCCCCCCTCCACCAAATGATTTGGACCAGTGCACAAAGCAAGGTCCATAAAGACATGAATGAGCGACTTTGGGGTGGAGAAACTTGACTGGCTTGCACAGAGTCCTGACCATTAGAGCAGAAACTGCGAGCCAGGCCTTCTCGTCCAACATCAGTGCCTGACCTCACAAATGCGATTCTGGTAGAATGCTCAAACATTCTCAAAGACACACTCCTAAACCTCGTGGACAGCCTTCCCTGATGAGTTGAAACTGTTATAGCTGCAAAGGGTGGGCCAACTCAATATTTAACCCTACGTACTAAGACTGGGATGCCATTAAAGTTCATGTGTGTGTAACGGCCGGCGTCCCAAGACTTTTTTTTTACAATATAGCGTACAGTATGTACATTATATGTTCTGAACAAGCAGTAAATGCACTTTAAAACAAGCCTTCAGTCATCTCAATTTTGATAAGCATTGTGGATAAAGTAATTTTTAGTTCACACCAAAACACTGTGGACAACCTTGCCCATCACAGCTCACCTCATAGACAAGGCATCATGGCTTGTGTCCTATGTGTTTAGTTCACACCATTGATTTGCAGTGGTCTACTTTTTTTCACGGCAGTGTGTTGCAATGTTTTACACTGCATCGCAGGTGCTGCGGTGCATAAAGGCGAACGACATGTCATTTTGACATTTCAATAAAGTTCTATATATAAAACAAATATCTGAACAGTAAAAAAAAACAAAACAAAAAAAACCGCTGTAAACGGGCAACACAACGCATTTTCAGCACAGACATTGTAATCTTAGTCTCCATTCCCACTTAGTGATTTGGATTCACAGGCAGAATTGAAGTGCTTTTGCCTATGATTCCATATAGCATGGCCATTGGTGCAAAACACACAACACGCGTTTGGTTGCCATTCATCCTAAATGGCACCTCAAACGTGGTGTGATTTTGCCACAATTTTCACATGACAGAATCTCGCTGCAATCACGGCAAAACGCGACTTTAAAAATTGCGCGAAGCTTGTCACCCAAAAAGGAGCTCTTTTGAGTGACAAACGTGCATAGGGCAGCCCATCGAAGTGAATGGGCTACCCTAAGTGTGACACATGGAATCGCATGAAAAAATGCTAACACAAAATTGGAAAAGTGAAAATTGGGGCCAAAGCTTTTTCTGTGAGAGGAGATATTGGCAGCATAAGCAGGTGTGTTTTCTTTTGACGCTCACTGAAAACCCAACATTTTGAGTCTTTGTTGTGATCTTTGACATAACTTGACACTTTGAATAACTTCACACTAACCTCTTCAGCTCCCTAGGCCTCATTCACAAGGATGCCACTTGTAGTCTGTGAAAGTGCCGTGTCTTCAAGCTGTCAGGTGCTGCGTGCAGGCAGCCTCTTTACGTCTATGGATGTACAGCGGCTGCATGGATGCATTCACTTGTTCCAACCCTACAGCTGTGCAGGTGCTGGTGAACAGCCCTGAATGCAGACAGTGTGCAATCGGGGCTGCTCACCTGCATGCCCATGGCCTTCAAATTGGTATGAGAGATTGTATCCATGCAGCTGTTGTCTTCCTATAGACATGCCTTAAAGAGGGAGTCCACCCAAAAAAAAAATATTAGAAGCCAGCAGCTACAAATACTGCAGCTGCTGACTTTTAATACATGGCCACTTACCTGTCCCAGGGTCCAGCGATGTCGGCAGCCGACGCCGATAATTCGCTTGACTCTCGGCAGCTGCCGCCGCCATCCTAGGTGAGGGAATCAGGAAGTGAAGCGTTGTGGCTTCACTTCCCGGTTCCCTACTGCGCATGCGCGAGTCGCGCTGCGCGTCGTAACTGGTCCCCGCTATCTGCTGGGACCTGTGTGTTTCCCAGGAGACAGCGCAGAGGGACAGGAAGAGGGAGTCTATGCCGGAAGTGGGTGCAAATACCTGTCTTAGACAGGTATCTGCACCCCCCACCCCCTTCCCCCTGAAAGGTGCCAAATGTGACACCGGAGGGGGGGAGGGTTCCGAAAAGCGGAAGTTCCATTTTTGTGTGGAACTCCGCTTTAAGACACAGCCCATTCACAGACTATGGGTGTAAGCACCTTTGTGAATGAGGCCTTAGATGTGTCTGGTATGCTTATAGTCTGCAGAAGTTAAAACAAGCTAATAGCTGAAGTTAGCAATTTTTTTCTGTTTTTTGCAGCTGCCTCCTAGCCTTGTTGTAATAGTGATGTGGGAGGCTGTAGAGCCACCTAGTGAGTTTTATAGGACTTGTTATGTGTTCTTGCCATCCCTTGGCCCCTCCTTTCCATGGACCACAAGAAACCGCTTCAGGATGGTGAGTGGGAGGAGCTCAGGGAACATCCATTTCCCTATTTCCTGTTGAGTGTTAACCCAAAAGTGCTCAAAACTTTTCTGGGTTCACAGGTGTCAAAATCCTGACTGAAAATCTGGGTGCAGAGGGGATCAAGCACAATCCTGCAGCACAGGGCAGGAGGAGATATTTGGGGTATAATAGAGGGATTTTTTCAGCAGGAACATGGGGGAACGCAGTTCTGGCACCTCCAGAAAGGAATGTATGTAAGAGCAAGGAGTGATGGGGTGTGATGGGATCTATTGTTGCTGGGAGGATCTACCACTGATGGAGGAGTCTATTGTTGTTTCCTGCTGGAGGGTCTATTGATGCTCGCTGCTGGGAGATCTATTATTGCTGGTGGGGGTCTATTGTTGCTGGGTTGGATCTATTTTTGCTGGGTTGGATCTATTGTTGCCTGCTACAGGTGATCTACTTTACCTTTTCTTGTCATGCAATGGCTGTATCTCTGTAGTTCTAAAGTCTCATTTTTTTTACCTTAATGGATTCTATCCATCAAGGTAAAAAAGACCCCATTAACTATTTCCCCTATCCCTAAAAACTCACCAGACTCCTCAACTGATCCAGCGCTATCCCATCTGCAGCAGTGCTGCTCCCTCTTCCTGGTCTCACAGTAGACTCTGAGAGCGGCAGAAGCCATTGGCTCCTGATCCTGAGGGAGAGAAGGAGCAGATAGAGCTGGGGGACTCCAGAAGAGGAGGTAAATGACTGCTCTGTGCAAAACAATTGCACAGAGCAGGTAAGTATAGCATCTATTTTATTTTTATTAAAAAAAAATGTTGCCTCTACAATAGCTTTAAATGCATTTCTATAGAATATCAGTCAACTTTTCAGTGTTGTTGTGCTCTTGCCACAAGTGTGATACATTTACCTTAATGGGTGGCCTTGAGTTTCAACAGATTTATGGGCTCCACAAAGGTAAACCTGTGTCTAATTTGTCTGTGGTTTAATAAATATGACATTAAATTACCCTTTGGGTGCTTGTATTCACGGGTGATATTATATTCATGGTTGCATCCCACACTTTTTGTGCTCATTCCATCACCCACTTGTCTTGTGCTGCTGAAAGCCTTCTTGAAAAATCCATCTGAATTTCGCACCCAATTCACAGTTTCTGTGACCACCTTGGAATAGATGAGGTAGGTATCATAATTTAAGTCCACAAAGCCTTCCTTGATGGCTCTCACTGGAGCAGGACCACTACAAAAAAGGGCTCCTGGAATCAAAGGAAGATTTTTAGCCAATGGGATCTTTAAAACGAGCTATACTTTTAACCTTATTTTAAATAAACCCCCTCTTGTATAACATCTAAATCTAATATAATGTTATTTTGGCTACCCTGACCTACTCTCATATGCCTGCACCAATAGCCATGCAGGCTTAAAGTATAACTTCAGTCAATATATTATGACTTTCACTGCCAACAGTCGAACGTAATATTTCTTCACACTTTGGGACAATTAGTTCCCTCATTTTGTGTCTCTTGGAAAAGTAGGAAAGGGAAATCTTCTACAGCAGTACATAGAGCAATAAAAACTTAAATGTTTCTAACCCTTCCCCACTCTTTCCAAAAACTTTATACAACTTTAAAAAGCTGCAGTAAAAAGTTGATAGAGGCTCTAACCCTTCTACACCATATAAAATGTAAAAAAAAAACCAAAAAACAGTTGGAGTTAAGAATTAATGTGCGAATTGAAATAAGATTCCCTACTGATAATTATCATTTTTTTTAGACAGTCGAGGGTAAGACTGGGGAATCAGTCTGGATATGAAAATCAACATCACACTCATTCTAGGTATGTACACTATATTACCAAAAGTATTGGGACACCTGCCTTTACACGCACATGAACTTTAATGGCATTCCAGTCTTAGTCCATAGAGTTCAATATTGAGTTGGCCAACCCTTTGCAGCTATAACAGTTTCAACTCTTCTAGGAAAGCCGTCCACAAGGTTTAGGAGTGTGTCTAACGGAATGTTTGACCATTCTTCCAGAAGCGCATTTGTGAGGTCAGGCACTGATATGGACAAGAATGTCTGGCTTGCAGTCTCCACTCTAATTCATCCCAAAGGTGTTTTATGGGGTTGAGGTCAGGACTCTGTGCAGGCCAGTCAAGCTCCTCCACCTCAAACTCGCTCTTCCATGTCTTTATGAACCTTGCTTATTTCACTGGTCCAAATCATTTGGTGGAGGGGGGTTATGGTGTGGAGTTGCTTTTCAGGGGTTGGGATTGGCCCCTTAGTTCCAGTGAAGGGAACTCTTAAGGCGTCAGCATACCAAGACATTTTGGACAATTTCATGCTCCCAACTTTGTGGGAACAGTTTGGGGATGGTCCCTTCCTGTTCCAACATGACTGCGCACCAGTGTACAAACAAGGTCCATAAAGACATAGATGAGCGAGTTTGGGATGGAGGAACTTGACTGACCTACACAGAGTCGTGATCTCAACCCGATAGAACATCTTTGGGATGAATTAGAGCAGGGACTGCGAACCAGGCTTTCTTGTCCAATTCAAGGCCTGACCTCACAAATGCGCTTCTGGAAGAATGGTCAAACATTCCCATAGACACACTCCTAAACCTTGTGGACAGCCTTCCCAGAAGATTTGAAACTGTTATAGTTGCAAAGGGTGGGCCAACTCAATATTGAACACTACAGACTAAGACTGGGATGCCATTAAAGTTCCTGTGTGTGTAAAGGCAAACGTCTCAATACTTTTGGTAATATAGTTTATGTATATCTATATCTATATATATATTTATACAGTGCCTTAAAAAAGTATTCATACCCCTTGAAATTTTCCACATTTTCTCATGTTACAACCAAAAACGTAAATGTATTTTATTGGGATTTTATGTGATAGACCAACACAAAGTGGCACATAATTGTGAAGTGGAAGGAAAATGATAAATGCTTTTCACTATTTTTTATAAATAAATATCTGAAAAGTGTGGCGTGCATTTGCATTCAGCCCCCTTTACTCTGATACCCCTAACTAAAATCTAGTGGAACCAATTGCCTTCAGAAGTCACCTAATTAGTAAATAGAGTCCACCTGTGTATAATTTAATCTCATTATAAATACAGCTGTTCTGTGAAGCCCTCAGAGGTTTGTTAGAGAACCTTAGTGAGCAAATAGCATGATGAAGGCCAAAGAACACACCAGACAGGTCAGGGATAAAGTTGTTGAGAAGATTAAAGCAGGGTTAGGTTATAAAAAATATCCCAAACTTTGAACATCTCACGGTGCACTGTTCAAACCATCACCCTAAAATGGAAAGAGTATGGCACAACTGCAAACCTACCAAGACATGGCTATCCACCTAAACTGACAGGTCGGGAAAGGAGAGCATTAATCAGAGATGCAGCCAAGAAGCCCATGGTAACTCTGGAGAAGCTACAGAGATCCATAGCTCAGGTGGGAGAATCTATCCACAGGACAACTATTATGCCCCGTACACACGGTCGGATTTTCCGACAGAAAATGTGTGATAGGACCTTGTTGTCGGAAATTCCGACCGTGTGTAGGCTCCATCACACATTTTCCATCGGATTTTTCGACACACAAAGTTTGAGAGCAGGCTAAAAATTTTCCGACAACAAAATCCGTTGTTGGAATTTCCGATCGTGTGTACACAAATCCGACGGACAAAGTGCCACGCATGCTCAAAATAAATAAAGAGATGAAAGCTATTGGCTACTGCCCCGTTTATAGTCCCGACGTACGTGTTTTACGTCACCGCGTTCAGAATGATTGGATTTTCCGACAACTTTGTGTGACCGTGTGTATTCAAGACAAGTTTGAGCCAACATCCGTCTGAAAAAATCCTAGGATTTTGTTGTCGGAATGTCCGATCAATGTCCGACCGTGTGTACGGGGCATTAATCGTGCATTCCACAAATCTGGCCTTTGTGGAAGAGTGGCAAGAAGAAAGCTATTGTTGAAAGAAAGCCATAAGAAGTCCCATTTGTAGTTTGCAAGAAGCCATGTGGGGGACACAGCAAACATATGGAAGAAGGTGCTCTGGTCAGATGAGACCAAAATTGAACTTTTGGGCATAAAAGCCAAACACTATGTGTGGCGGAAAACTAACACTGCATATCACCCTGAACACACCATCCCCACAGTGAAACATGATGGTAGTAGCATCATGTTATAGGGATGCTTTTCTTCAGTAAAGGCAGGGAAGCTGGTCAGAGTTGATGGGAAGGTGGATGGAGCCAAATACAGGGAAATCTTAGAAGAAAATCTGTTATGCCGTGTACACACGATCGGAAATGCCGCCAGCAAAACTCCGATGAGAGCTCTTTGTCGGAAAATGCGACCGTGTGTATGCTCCATCAGTCTTTTTGCTGGCGGATTGAGAGCATGTTCTCTATGTTTCGGTTGGGAAAAGTTCCTATCCGAAAATGCGTTTGTCTGTATGCAATTCGGATGCGCAAAAAATCACACATGTTCGGAAACAATTTGACGCATGCTTGGAAGCATTGAACTTCATTTTCTCGGCTCATCGTAGTGTTGTACGTCACCGTGTTCTTGATGGTCCGAAAATTCAGAGGACTTTTGTGTGACCGTGTGTATGCAAGGCAAGCTTGAGCGGAATTCCGTTGGAAAAAACATCCAAGTTTTTTCTGACGGAAATTCCGATCGTGTGTACGCAGCATTAGAGTCTCCAAAAGACTTGGGACTGGGGCAGAGATTCATCTTCCAGCAGGACAACAACTCTAAACATAAAGCCAGAGCCACAATGGAATAGTTTAGATCAAAGCATATCCATGTGTTAGAATGGCCCAGTCAAAGTCCGGGCCTAAATCAAATTAAGAATCTGTGGCAAGACTTGAAAATTGCTGTTCACAGAGACACTCCATCCAATCTGACAGAGCTTGAGCTATTTTGCAAAGAAGAATGGGCAAAAAATGGCATCTAGATGTGCAAAGCTGGTAGAGACATCCTCAAAAAGACTTGCAGCTGTAATTGCAGCGAAAGATGGTTCTACAAAGTATTGACTCAGGGGGGCTGAATACAAATGCACCCCACACTTTTCACATATTTATTCGTAACAAATTTTGAAAACCATTTATCATTTTCCTTCCACGTCACAATTATGTGGCACTTTGTGTTAGTCTATCACATAAAATCCCAATAAAATACATTTACTTTTTTGCTTGCAACATGACAAAATGTGGAAAATTTCAAGAGTATGAATACTTTTTCAAGGCACTGTGTGTGTTTATATATATATATATATATATATACAGTATCTCACAAAAGTGAGTACACTCCTCACATTTTTGTAAATATTTTATTATATCTTTTCATGTGACAACACCGAAGAAATTACACTTTGCTACAATGTAAAGTAGTGAGTGTACAGCTTGTATAACAGTGTAAATTTGCTGTCCCCTCAAAATAACTCAATACACAGACATTAATGTCTAAACTGCTGGCAACAAAAGTGAGTACACCCCTAAGTGAAAATGTCCACATGGGCCCAATTAGCCATTTTCCCTCCCCAGTGTCATGTGACTCTTTAGTGTTACAAGGTCTCAGGTGTGAATGGGGAATGAGTGTGTTAAATTTGGTGTTATCTCTCTCACTCTGTCATACTGGTTACTGGAAGTTTAACATGGCACCTCATGGCAAAGAACTCTCTGAGGATCTGAAAAAAAGAATTGTTGCTCTATATGAAGATGCCTTAGGCTATAAGAAGATTGCCAAGACCCTGAAACTGAGCTGCAGCATGGTGGCCAAGACCATACAGCAGTTTAACAGGACAGGTTTCACATAGAACAGGCCTCGCCATGGTCGACCAAAAAAGTTGAGTGCATGTGCTTAGCGTCACATCGAGAGGTTGTCTTTGGGAAATAGATGGATGAGTGTTGCCAGCATTGCTTTAGAGGTTGAAGGGGTGGAGGGTCAGCTTATCTGTGCTCAGACCATACGCCGAACACTGCATCAATTTGGTCTGCATGGCTGTCATCCCAGAAGGAAGCCTCTTCTAAAGATGATGCACAAGAAAGCCGGCAAACAGTTTGCTAAAGACAAGCAGACTAAGGACATGGATTATTGGAACCATTTCCTGTGGTCTGATGAGACCAAGATAAACTTATTTGGTTCAGATGGTGTCAAGCGTGTGTGGCGGCAACCAGGTGAGGAGTACAAAGACAAGTGTGTCTTGCCTACAGTCAAACATGGTGGTGGGAGTGTCATGGTCTGGGGCTGCATGAGTGCTGCTGTCACTGGGGAGCTACAGTTCATTGAGGGAACCATGAATGCCAACATGTACTGTGACATATTAAAGCAGAGCATGATCCCCTCCCTTCAGAGACTGGGCCGCAGGGCAATATTCCAACATGATAACGACCCCAAACACACCTCCAAGATGACCACTGGCTTGCTAAAGAAGCTGAGGGTAAAGGTGATGGACTGTCCAAGCATGTCCCCAGACCTAAACCCTAATGAGCATCTGTGGGGCATTTTTAAACGGAAGGTGGAGAAGCGCAAGGTCTCGAACATCCACCAGCTCCGTGATGTCGTCATGGAGGAGGGGAAGAGGACTCCAGTGGCAACCTGTGAAGCTCTGGTGAACTCCATGCCCAAGAGGGTTAAGGCAGTGCTGGAAAATAATGGTAGCCACACAAGATATTGACACTTTGGGCCCAATTTGGACATTTTCACTTAGGGGTGTACTCACTTTTGTTGCCAGCGGTTTAGACATTAATGGCTGTGTGTTGAGTTATTTTGAGGGGACAACAAATTTACACTGTTATACAAGCTCTACACTCACTACTTTACATTGTAGCAAAGTGTCATTTATTCAGTGTTGTCACATGAAAAGATATAATAAAATATTTACAAAAATGTGAGGGGTGTATTCACTTTTGTGAGATACTGTATATATATATATATATATATATATATATATATATATATATATATATATATATATATATATATATATATATATATATATATATATATATTTTTTTTTCATAGTTTAGTTTATCTTTCACTTTCATATAAGGAGCCTCAGAAAAGATTATAATACAGTTGGCAGGTTACCATTGTATTTCAGCTGTGCAGTGGCATCAAGAACCTGCCAGCCATTGAATCCCTTATACAGATCTCTTCTCTCCATCCAGCACTCATTCCATACATGGAAGTGCCTGCAACAAAACAATGTGCACTAAGATATAAGAAATAGTTTATCAGAATCAAGTTTGAAACAGGAGCATGGGACATCAATAATTTACAGTATATATAAAATGTAGAGCTGAGTTCCAGGTATGATTTTTTTTTCTTTATCATATTTACATTGGTCCAGCTTGGACCAATGTAAGTATGCATTTTCCATACCTGGACATTTTATGTGAAAATATCACAGTAGTAGTCACCGTTACTGCAGCAATCCTAGCTGTCCTCTGGCTCCTGTGCTGAGTGGCTGGGGTTGCATTCAGAGAATGACTTGCACTCAATAAATGCAGATGGGTTCACTAATTGAAAAGGTGGAGAGGTAGGGTGTCCAATCAAAGAATACCTTGGAGTTGATTTACTATTCTATCTGCATAGAAACCAATCAGCGTCCATGTTTTTTTGTCAAAGCATAATTGAACAAGCTGAAGTTAGAAGCTGATTAGTTTCTATGCAGAGCTGTACCAGATTTTACACTCTCCAGTTTTAGTAAATCAACCTCCTTGTATTCACTGAAAAAAATCCAAGGCATTCTCTGATTGGCCCATGTCCCGAGGCCCCCCCCCCCCCCCGTTACTATAGATTTATTTTACTTGCATAAACAAAGAACATTTACAAGTCTAAATAATGGTTAGTAATCAATGAAGTTTCTTGAAAAGAGAACACTTAACAATTCATAAGCCACTCCAAAAATATGGTCAGTTAATGTGTTTGAAATAAATTGTACACCACCACAGAGGCACCCTTTAATGTCCCAAAATAAGGTGCTTTTACCTCCTGAGCTCTGGAGTGAACTGAATTACTAGGCCTATGCATAGTGCTGCCCATTCAGGGGAAACGTGGCTTCCCTACTCCTTACAATCTTCTCAAAAACAGCTCCCAACTCTCTAATCCTAACCCCGTCGCCCTAAAAATTTACCCAACAATTAAGCAGGTGGAGCCATTTTCTGGAAAAGGGGTGTGGAAAGCATAAAAGGGACCTAACCCTCCGTTACACATTGACCCATGTAAGACTAAGTGCTCTGTGCCTGCTGGATGTACAGAAGTGTTCTAAAGACTATATACTTTGAGGCTTTCATTAAAGCATAATTCCACTTTTTTTGTAGCGGCACCCTCTTGGGGGCTGCTGAGTGTTGTGGACCGTCTGTCACCCTGCCCAGCCAGGCACACAGTTCTCATTTACCCTCAGGGAGAAAACTAGTCCTTGAATTTCTTGTATTTTTATTGAGAATAAACTTGGATGGGTATTGCAAACTGAGATGCCCAAGAGATGCGCAAACTGATTGAAAAAAAAAATATATAAGACCGACTATATACACCTCCGGTATATACAACTCCAATCTTCAACTCCAGCACATCACTTGCTTGCGGACTATCTCTCCTCAACACCTCCAGCACATCACTTGCTTGCACTTCCTAGACCAGCTAGCACTGATTTGTAGGCCTGACACTGGCTCAGCCAGGCCTAGGGTGAATGCCCTTTGCAGGCAGGGTCTGGGGGCCCCTTTAGTGTAGCAAAATGGTAGGTAGTCCCAGTGCTAGCTGTCCATGTGGCTACTGCTCCCAGTACCACCTCTCCAGGCCCTGCCAGCCCTCCTGGTTGCAGCTGCCTCTCTCTCTACTGCCCGTTCCACCACAGTCCACTCCACTGGCACCCATCCCAGACTTCAATCTCCCAGTCCTCTCAGACTTGCCTCCCCAGTCCTCTCCAGACTGTGTGCCACTCAACAGTCCTCTTGGCTGCGACCTGTTGTTTCTCTCTTGGAGACTTTGCCCGGCAGTGCTCCTCCGCTGTCCTCTCTTGCTCCCCTGCCACCTGTCCAGGACACCTCCATGTGTCGTGAGAAGGGTCATGTCCGCACCCGAACCCAGGCCTAAGGTCACCCCCCCCCAGCTCCCTCAAAGGCCCCGACAGCCTAACACTCCATCTCCAGCTTCCACTCGAACAACTACTCCCCAGCTGGGCTGACCTTGGGTATTTAAGGGGGCCTGCCCCCTGCCAATACAGATTGGGGATTGGTCAGAGCTCCTCAGAACACCCCACCTCCCCTCTCCACCTCCCTTTCCAGAAAACACCAGAACTTCCTGGAAAGAAGTGGGAGGGCTTGGTGATGCTGCCTGTGAGTCACACAGCTCTACTCTGAGTCACTCCCAACCCAGATCAAAACACACCCAGGCTTGGCAGCCAGTCAAGCCTGGAAATTGACCTACTCTCACAAAAACATGCACAATCCTTCTAGCACAAAAGAGGGTGCTACATTGAGAAAAAAAAATCCCCTCTGGGTGATCCTTGTACATTGCAAGGATTTTAACAAACTTTGTTGCAGATTCCTACCTTTTATTATTCTGATGAATTCACTGTTTGTTCCTCTGTACCCCTGTGCTCATCGAGTCTAATGGTATTGGTTTAATAATTACCGAGCAGCTGCATCACTTGCTTGCTGTAGAGCTCTAATGAGGAAAATTGCAGGGTCTGCATCCCTTTAGACATGATTTTCTATTGGGAGTATCTTATCAAAAATTAAATTTTTGTTGCAGGGGATGCCAAAATCTGACTTGTATCTTAGTGAGTCAATCACACAAGCAGAAAATTATGTTTCTGGGGGGCGTTCTGTACACATTCTGTGTACAGAACACCTCCAGGTAGCCATATTGCACTGCCTTTACAGAAAATGACAGCGGCTACAGATTGAAAAGGAAAGGTCTTTTTTAAGAATATTCAAATACAATATGACTTGTGTCGCAATTGTATATGCAATATTATTATTTTTCTATATGCTATTTTTTCCCATGAAAGTGGAGTTACCCTTTAAAGACTTTTTGTTTATTAATGACCTTTAGTAGATATTGTAGTGTGAAGCATATAGCTGTAAGCTGGTAAAACTTACTGTACTTAGCTTAGAGAAACGTATAGCTTTTGTACTGAGAGGTTCGGAGATTAATATTGTTGTGTAAATTGTTGAGTCAGCAATTGTTCTAAAGCGTACATAGCAACATATCTATGTTATTGTAATTTGTCTTAACAATCTACCTGGAGTTTGGCTCACATGTATTTTTTTCCGATATATAATTCATTAAACCCTTCTACTTATGTATAACTTGTCAGTTCCCTAATGCGTATGATTGTCATGTGGACATTAGATTGTTAGCATCTTTAACTTGGTGACTGGTGTTAACAGATGTAATGTATATTCTCCATAAAATACTGCAGAATGGGATGGTGCTTTATAAATCAGATAAATAAATGATTGTTGTTAAGAAGGGAGTGATGATTCAATTTCACATTGTCATACTTTTCCAAAGTTTAAGAACTTTTGAGTCCTTACCATATACTGTCATTCCTGGACCTGTGAATCCGTGCCCCATTCTCATTGTAATACAAAGCCTTCTGCAGACTCTCTTCTGTGTTATGAGCTGAGTTGTAATTTGTAACAATCCTAGTTGGTATCCCCAGGCAGCGCAATACTGCAGAAAAGTGCAAGATTTATGTTCAGTGTTCAAAATCAAAATATTGGAAAATATGTAGTAATAATAATAATAAAAATAATCATTTTTATCAGCTTTTTTTAATAGACTGGAATACATTCCCCAAATTACTGCAAATAATGCTGGATGTATACCGTATTTTTCGCTCCATAAGACGCTCCTAGGTTTTAGAGGAGGAAAACAAGAAAAAAAAATATTCTGAACCAAATGGTGTACTAAAATATTTACCAGTGCCCATGAAATGCAGCCTGACCAGTGCCAATTAAATGCACCTGACCTGTGCCATACAATGCAGCCTGACCTGTGCCATACAATGCAGCCTGGCCTGTGCCATACAATGCAGCCTGGCCTGTGCCATACAATGCAGCCTGACCTGTGCCATACAATGCAGCCTGACCTGTGCCATACAATGCAGCCTGACCTGTGCCATACAATGCAGCCTGACCTGTGCCATACAATGCAGCCTGGCCTGTGCCATACAATGCAGCCTGACCTGTGCCATACAATGCAGCCTGGCCTGTGCCATACAATGCAGCCTGACCTGTGCCATACAATGCAGCCTGACCTGTGCCATACAATGCAGCCTGACCTGTGCCATACAATGCAGCCTGACCTGTGCCATACAATGCAGCCTGACCTGTGCCATACAATGCAGCCTGACCTGTGCCATACAATGCAGCCTGCCTGTGCCATACAATGCAGCCTTGACCTGTGCCATACAATGCAGCCTGACCTGTGCCATACAATGCAGCCTGCCTGTGCCATACAATGCAGCCTTACCTGTGCCTGGCAAGGACGTCATCACATCCGACAGAACAGCCCAGGCCGGCATCGCGGCCGCACTCTATTCGGCCTGCTCTGTCTTCTGTCTGTGACAGGCAAAGCTGAGTACAAGGTGACAAGCTCAGGATGACAGGATCGCCCGGTGCTCGCGAGAGATGGGCGCCCAGTTTTCTAACATGGTGGCGGGGGGGGGGGTGCTGGTCAGTATTCGCTCCATAAGACTTACAGGCATTTCCCCCCCATTTTTTTGGGGGAAAAAAGTGCATTATTTGGAGCAAAAAATACGGTAAATGGATATGTAATGTGGAAACATACTTTGCCCCGTACAGGGCAAAGCAACAAGTTCACTTTAATGAGTCCTGATGAATCACCATGCCAGTTGGTAAGTGGTGCTGAGTAGAAGGTTTCAAACAGGGAGTACTAAGGAAAATACATAGACAAGAGGAGTTATGGCCCATTGCACATGACAAACCAGAGAGAGAGGAAAAAAAGTATTTTTGATGCCTGTGAGAAACTTTCAGAATGTGATTTCAGTTTTATTACTTCCATTAAATATGTGTTTTGTACCACCCAAGAATAAGTGTTTCTCTTTCTATTAGAGCTGTTGTTGTAGAGGTCATGCAACCACTAAGAGAGCCAGATACCAGAGGGTGGGGGGGCTTGGAGTGTAGTTTATGGACCTTGTGAGGAAGACACTGAGAAATGTTCTGTGGAAGATCAGAGAGAGAGGGTGACAGAACTATAGTAGGAGACAGAAAGTAAGGTAAAGTTGCGTAAGACATAAAGTTATTGTACTTTTCACCTTGGTGATTGGTCTAGTGGTCAAGCACCATTACACCATATTTATATACTATTTTCAATCAAGTGGTGGAACAGCATATTGAGAGGCTGTTGGAATGTGTTTTATGCACAGCCTGAACCTAAATTGCTTTGTCACATTAATGATGGCCTTCCTTCTGCATATACTCCTCTTTCCTTTGTTTCCCCACTGATCCATTAATTGCTGGTAGCGAAAGCCAAATACCTGGTATTTCTGGGTATGGGGGAGCATGTGACTCACTCCCCTTCTCATCACATGACAGCACTGGTGCTTAGGGCTTGGCCAATCAACCCCATGAAATCCCCAACTAAAACAGATTTAGAGCTAACACAATGCTTCTTTTTCTCACATTCAGCTAATCTTGGAATAGCATGGTATTTAACTACAACCCTGGTAATACCTGTACACAGCACTGCTGTAAACACCCAGTGATGTCCGTATACTGTCCGACTCTCCTCTTGGAACCACTGGCGCAGCACTGGGATGCTGCTAATCCATTTATAGGACGGTCTTCCATTCTCACACATAAAGGCAACTCTGTCTTCATCATCCCTCAGGCCAATCTGCACACAATAATAATATATAGAGATGATACATTTTTTTTTTACCAAGAATCAATATTTTTAATTTTCTTACCATGTCTCCTATTATCTGGCAGATGTAGACCGGATCATTTCTCTTTAAGTAGTGCATTTCTGGTGTTTCCTGATAGCGAGGGTTTGTGTCCAAGAACCTAATGCATATTGCTGGTATGTCTTCCTCAAACTGTAAAATGAAATTTTCCAGACTCAGCTCAGCATCAGAACATAGGAAAATGTAAAAAGCAAAAATACATTGATCATCTAAGGCTAAATGAACAAGAAGGCACCTGTGGTCCTGAGCCTTGGGAAAAAGAGGAAATAGGACACCACCAATCACAACATTTGCATTTTCCCTCCATGTTTGTCTTGTTGTGGAAATTAGATAATGGAACCAAGAGCAAGATCTACTGAGAAGAGTCTTAAGACTGAGGTGGCCTTTTCATGGTATTTGCCAAATAAAGAAAATGTACTACTCAAAGGATGCCATGGTGTCACAACTACTGGTGGACAGCAGTGTTACTAATGGACATGGTTAATTGTAACACACCATTTTAGATCTTCCAGCATCACATTCCTTTGTGACCCTTGGCATTCCTTTACATAACAACTCTAAAACTCTAATGCTAGGAGACTTCCTTCTGCTCTATACTGTGATTGTACATCTGAAAGAGGGGCAGGTGGCTATATAGTGCCCATCATGTGTTACTGACTCTGATCCCACTCTGACTGATGTCTGAATCTATACTTAGGGCCACCAGCCTAAAAAATGATATTTGTACTGGCCCAGGGGGCAAATGTCCCCAAGTAATGTCCTACCCTAGTAAGACTTGAACATGAAACCATCCTTTTTTTATTTGCTGACTATTTCTAGGTATACATAAAGATCTCCAACATGTATTAACACACCTACCTGACCAAAGTGCCAGGATAAGGGCTGAGCATGACGGCATGCTGTGTTGACACACCTACCTGACCAAAGTGCCAAGGATGGGGCTGAACATGACTCTCTGTGCCCAGATAGATAATGCCATCTTCACTAAGGACATACTCTCGACGTTCAGCTTCATTGTGCAGGTACACTGGATCATCTAACAGACCAAAAGACCATAAAAAGGTTCAGCTGAGGTCAATGTTATAAAGTGGAACAATAGTCTTTTTATAGGAAACCTGCCTTGGGAGAAACGCTGGGGCTGTAAAAGATGACTTCTTTTAGAAAATGATAGCTGTCTGGCTGCCATGCTGACTTTCCTGGGTCAATGACTTTGAGTCACTAACTTAGAAAAAGTATGTTGATAAGTATTTATGTCCTTCTCTGACTTTCCTAATCTGAAAACCTAATCTGGGTCAGACAATCCAAAAATGAAGCCAGAGGGCCTGACGTACTAATGGGTATGCGTGTACGATCACACATTGGTATAGCACAAAATGTATATAATTAATTATATGTCCTCAATATGCACAAACACACGTGCACAGGCTATAGCGAATATACATGAAAGGTGGTTTGCTACAGAATGTATGCTCCAGCATTTGTATGTACATCAGTTGATCTGTGGTATACCTAAAATAAATATGCCATTTTTCCTAATGTTTTTGGGTGTAACTGCTGCTGGCATTTTGAAAAGATTGTACCAAATAGAAACAAAACGAAATCAACTGTGCATGGGTTTAGCTAAAGGAGACTTTAACTAAACAAACTAAACTAACTTTAAATCCTTCATAAAAAAAAAAAATTAGCAACCTGTGAGGTTGAAATACTAAAATTGGAGAATGCAAAATCTGGTGTAGCTGTACATGGTAGCCAATCAGCTTCTAACTTTAGCTTGTTCCATAAGGCTTGGACAATAAAACCTGGAAGCTGATTGGTTTCTATGCAGAGCTGCACCAGATTTTGCACTCTCCAGTTTTAGTAAATCAACCCCTGTATTTCATGCTCACATGTGGCCAGAAAGCAAAACCGGACTTTCTACGGTATGTGTTCCATGCTACATAACTGGAAAGTTTCAGAGTATGTCCTGGTCGCCAGGTGTGTTTTCCCTGTTTCCATGTTGACCAAGCAACTGAGATTTGATGTTTGTATTACAACTTACATAATGCATTCCAAATATGAGACTCATGTTATTTTTTTTTTGTCTTAACATTTAGCCAGGTCTGCTTTACTAAAGCTTCATAGTTTTAGTTGTAGTTCTGATTTGTAGCAAAATTACAGATTGTAAGGCCATAAAAATCATTTACAATCAATTAGAGGTCTGTGAGGCCCTCAGGCCTTAACCCTTTGCCTAAGCCTATTTCTAAAATGTGTTGCTCACAAGTTAAAATCCGTATTTTTTGCTAGAAAATTACTCAGAACCCTCAAACATTATATATATTATAAATATATATATATATATATATATATATATATATATATATATATATATATATATATATATTTTAGCAGAGACCCTAGAGAATAAAATGGAAATCGTTGCAAATTGTTTATGTCCCACGGTATTTGCACAACGGTCTTTCAAACACAATTTTTGGGAAAAAAGACACTTTCACAAATAAAAAAAACCCAAAACAGTAAAGTTAGCCCAATTTTTTTGTATAACATGAAAGATAATGTTACACCGAGTAAATAGATACCTAACATGTCATGGTTTGAAATTGCGCACACTCGTGGAATCGCGCCAAACTTTGGTAATTAAAAATCTCCATAGGGGACGCTTTAAAAATTTCTACATGTTACCAGTTTAGATTTACAGAGGAGGTCCTGTGCTAGAATTATTGCTCTCGCTCTGACGATCACGGTGCTACCTCACATGTGTGCTTTGAACACCGTTTACATTTGCGGGCATTACTTACGTATACGTTCGCTTCTGCGCACGAGCATGGAGGGATGGGGCGCTTTACATTTTTTTTTTTATTATTATTATATTTTTTTTTACACTGTCATCTTTTAAAAAAAAAATTCTGATCATTTTTATTGCTGTCACAAGGAATGTAAACATCTACCACCAAGGGTGGCAATGCCTTTTACTGTAAAGTGTTTTCTACATTTGCAATATAGTCCCATCTATGGGATTTTTTTATTGGATATTGTAATAAAATTTGACTACTATTACTTAACAATACTGGTGTGGTACTGTTACATTTGTATATAACTGTGTTCTTTAGGGTGTTTGCTTTATGTAAACAGATGGGGATGGGGATTCCATTTGGTTTTTCCGATCCGCCCACTGCCTGATTGAAAAAAAAAAATACACTTCTATGGCCAACCTTAAGGACTTTAGCAGCCCATAGATTATGCAACTTTCTTTCACACAATGGGTGAACGGAAAGAAGATTGCTTGATTTCCCCCATCAACACAGATGCGGGAATCCCTCTCATAGTGCTATTGTGTTTTGCCAGCGGGGTGCTTTCCCTGCTGGAAGAACAGAATGATCACTGCCAGCAGTAATTGCCTGAATAAAAATCCCACAGACTGGTTGTACTGAAGTCAATCGATTTCAGTACAACCAGCCTGTCCATGGATAGATTAAATCTCAGGCCTGTCCCTGCTGAACCTGTAAATTGAAAAGTTGTAGCTGGTGACTGGGTCTCTTTATAGGATATTTAGTGAAAGCAATAAAGAGTAACAATCTTATGTAGGGACAAACCTGCAACTAAACATATATATAGAGTTAGGGCCGCATTTTACAGAGGAGCCTTTGGCAGGGCGCTGCGGCTTCCACATAGATTTGCAAATGAGTGCAACAAAAGCCTCTGTTTTTACCCTGAGTTGTTAGAAACGACAATTTGTTTCTTTTGCTGGCTGGCTGGTAAGTCTGCTGGGAATTTTTTTGCCTATATTGTGCAACCTCCTTCCATGTGCAACCATAAAAAGACAGAGAGGGCGCTCAGACCTAGTGCTTTATCCTAAAACCATCCCTTTATTAATATAAAAAGTGGTAAGTATTATACTCACAAGATGATAAATGTATCAAGCACATCACATAGTACACCGTCATCCAATCCACATTGCATCATATGGTAGGAGAAGGTGCAGATCCAATACGCTAATGCATTTCGAGGACTAGCTTCTTCAGGGCTCTGAGGAAGAGGTTAGTCCTCGAAACATGTTAGCCTATTGGCTCTTCACCTTCTCCTACCACATGATCTGATGCAATGTGGACTTTATGACGGTGTACTATGTGATGTGCTTGATACATTTGTCATCTTGTGAGTATAATACTTACCACTTTTTATATTAATAAAGCGATGGTTTTAGGATAAGGCTATTTTCACATTGGGACCGCATTAGCGCTAAAGTGACTTTTCGGCCGCTAGTGTCCCTGATCACTGCCACACCAGTTATATGAGGACACTGTACTGCACTGGTTAGAGTATGTAAACAAAAAAATGGGGAACATTGTTTTTTCTTCATTTCTTCATTTTCCAAAATATTGCAACAAAAGATTACGACTTCAAAAAACCCCACTGTGCCTCTTACTAAATACCTCAGACTGTCTACGTTCCAAAAGGGGGGTCATTCAGGGGGTATTTGTACTGTCCTGGCATTTCTGGGCCTCAAGAAATGAGATTAGCCGTCGGTACATCAGGATTGATCCATTCTCAGATAGATATCCCATAGCTTGTGGACTCTAACTTTCCTACAGACTAGATAATATACACTGATTTGGGTTATATACACCAAAGAAATGTAGCAGAATACATTTTGGCCTAAAAATTATGAAGAATTATTATTTATTTGTTCCATTTCATAACAGAAACAAAGAAAAATGTGTTTTTCAATATTTTCGGTCTTTTTTTTTTTTATATAATAAACAAACAAAAAAAACCCAGTGGTGATTAAATGCCACCAAAAGCTCTATTTGTATGAAAAAAAAAATTATAAAAATGTAATTTTGAGTACATGACCGCGCAATTGTCATTCAAACCGTGATAGCACTGAAAGCTGAAAATTGGCCTGGGCAGGAAAGGGGTGAAAGTGTCCGGTATTGAAGAGGTTAATGAAAAGAAAAACAGTAAAATGGATCCCCTGCAGCTGACCACCCCCCCCTCCCCCAGAAACAATAGACCCCCTCCCCCAGAAACAATAGACCCCCTCCCCCAGAAACAACAGACCCCCAGCAAGAACAGAATTCCAGAAACAATGAATGCCCCCACCAGCAACAATAGACCACCCCTCCAGAAACAATAGACCCCCCCCCCCAGAAACAATAGACCTCCAGCAACAACAGAACTCCAGCAACAATAGAGCCCCCCACCAGCAACAATAGGTCTCCCAGGAGCCAGCGTCAGTAGACCCCTCCCTCAACAGTAGATCCCTCCGAGCAACAATAGAGCCCCCCACCAGCAATAAGCCCCCCCCCCACTAGAACCAATAGGTCTCCCAGGAGCAAGCATCAGTAGACCCCTCCCGCAACAGTAGATCCCTCCCAGCAACAATAGAGCCCCCACCAGCAATAAGCCCCCCCCACCAGAACCAATAGTTCTCCCAGGAGCCAGCGTCAGTAGACCCCTCCCTCATCAGTAGACCCCTCCCTCAACAGTAGATCCCCCTCTGCAATAATTGAACCCCCAGCAACATAAGACCCTCCCAGTAACAACAGTTTCCCCGCCAACAATAAACCCCCCACCCCCCTCGGGATAATAGATCCTCCAGCAGCCAGCATCAATAGACCCTCCAGCACCCCATAGAATTACATACATTCAGCGCTGGTGGTGCCGGAACTGCGCTTCCCTGTATTAACACTGAATAAAGCCCTGTGCTTCGGGTGGTGTGAAGCCTGCCATCTGGGAAGAGGCGGGGCCCCAATGGCACCATTATTACATTTTATAGACATAGAAAACGATCTTCTCACTCTGCTTCCTCAGCAAACCATAAATGCGGTTTCTGCTGACCGTCCATTCACCAACCCATCCTTAGACACACACATTGTACTACTCCCCGAACCACACCAAGATATGATGCATTGCAATATTTAGCCACCTATTTCACGCATTAACCAGTTCCCGACTGGCCCATACCCGTTTTACTGCTACAGGGCAGCCGCGCTGCGCAAGATCACGTACATGTACGCGATCTGTGTTCCCGAGCCGGGGGACGCGTGTGCCCGCCAGCCAGGGGTGCTGTGATTGGCTCCAGCACCTATCAGTCTTCAGGTCCAGGCCAATCATTTTTGCCCTGGACCTGCCGATCGGTTCTGACAAATCACAGAACAGCATGTGCCTGCGCTTATAAAACACAGGCACAGGAAACGACGGCCTCTTCTCTCCTGGAGCCCTTTACAGTTCCAGAGATAGAAGAGATGGCATCAGACAGTGAGTAACAGCAGCACACTGGACGGGATGTGGCCAGTGGGAGCAGAAAATGTCCTGGCGTCAGTGGGAGTAAACAATGCCCCATCATTGGTATTAGGAGGGAGTAATATGCCTCATCTTTAGTATTAGGGGGAGTAAACAATGCCCTATCATTGGTATTAGGGGTAGTAATAGTGCCCCATCTTTGGCATTAGGGGGAGTAAACAATGCCCCGTCATTAGTATTAGGGGGAGTAATAGTGCCCCATCTTTGGCATTAGGGGGAGTAAACAATGCCCCGTCATTGGTATTAGGGGGAGTAATAGTGCCCCATCTTTGGTATTAGGGGGAGTAAACAATTCCCCGTCATTGGTATTAGGGGGATTAATAGTGCCTTTGACCAGTAGACATGGGGCTTCCTTTGACACATAAACCACTTGGGGACCCATTAAAAAAAATACCGCTTTAAAGCAAAAATAAAAGGACTTATTTCTATCTATCTGTGCCTGTATACTGTCCTGATTTCAAGCTGGTGGTGCCCATTATTTTGCATAGAACTATAAACTGTATAATAATGGAGAGTTACAGTGCATCCGGAAAGTGTTCACAGCACTTCACTTTTCCCACATTTTGTTACAGCCTTATTCCAAAATGGATTTAATTCATTATTTTGCTCAAAATTCTACAAACAATACCCCATAATGACAACGTGAAAGAAGTTTGTTTGAAATCTTTGCAAATTTATAATAATAAAAAAAAAATTACATGTACATAAGTAATCACAGCCTTTGCCACGACACTCAAAATTGAGCTCAGGTGCATCCTGTTTCCACTGATCATCCTTGAGATGTTTCTACAACTTGATTGGAGAACACCTGTGGTAAATTCAGTTGATTGGACATGATTTGGAAAGGCACACACCTGTCTATATAAGGTCCCACAGTTAACAGTGCATGTCAGAGCACAAACCTAGTCATGAAGTCCAAGGAATTGTCTATAGATCTCCGAGACAGGATTGTATTGAGGCACAGACCTGGGTAAGGGTACAGAAAAATTTCTGCAGCATTGAAGGTCCCAATAAGCACAGTGGCTTCTATCATCCGTAAATGGAAGAAGTTTGGAACCACCAGGACTCTTCCTAGAGCGAGCCGCCAGGCCAAACTGAGCGATTGGGGAGAAGGGCCTTAGCCAGGGAGGTTACCACAAACCCGATGGTCACTCTGACAGAGCTTCAGAGTTTCTCTGTGGGGAGAAAGGAACCTTCCAGAAAAACAACCATCTCTGCAGCACTCCGCCAACCAGGCCTGTATGGTAGAGTGGCAATACGGAAGCCAGTAAAAAGCACATGACAGCCTGCCTGGAGTTTGCCAAAAGGCACCTGAAGGACTCTGAGACCATGAGAAACAAAATTCTCTGGTCTGATGAAACAAAGATTGAACACTTTGGCCTGAATGGGAAGCATCATGTCTGGAGGAAACCAGGCACCGCTCATCACCTGGCCAATACCATCCCTACAGTAAACAATGATGTTGGCAGCATCATGCTGTGGGGATGTTTTTCAGTGGCAGGAACTGGGAGCCTAGTCAGGATCGAGGGAAAGATGAATGCAGTAATGTACAAAAACATCTTTGATGAAAACCTGCTCCAGAGCGCTCTGGACCTCAAGACTAGGGCGAAGGTTTGTAGAATAATTATATTAATTTGGCTTTATAACCAAGATCTGTATTTATGCTGTTTGAGTTCCCTTTTAACTTTTGCAGTTTTACTCAGCTCAGCATAAGACGAATCTTGAAATAGCTAGATGTGTGAAGTCATTTTTGTACCAGTTGTTCTTCATGTCCAGAGTTTATGACTAAAGGTCAGTAGGTCAGTGGTTTCACAGATAAGAATACACACAGAGTATTTCTCATAGACTTGAACAAAAACACTTGTAGAGATCTTTTAAAAGTAAAATCATAGTTTATCCATAATATAGTTAGTTATTTGACATAGTTAATTAGTTAGCTAGTTAGAATTTGTGTGAAAATATATATTTATATATATATATATATATATATATATATATATATATATATATATATATATATATATATATATATATATATATTCAATTATAAGTTGATTATGCATTTGTAAGTTTTAGTACAGAACTTAATTCTGTATACCGTACTTAAAGAATGTATCCATTACTTGTAGTGATCGTCTAGCAGAAAGTTCATACACCTTGTGTTTTTTATAGAATACAGTTGTGCGTTACTGTCAATCAAAAGAAGTTTAAAAGACTTGTCAGCTATTGGCAAAGTGAATATTTAGAATAATCACGAATATGATCATTTCATCTTTAGAGCCCTTGCACACTGGGGCGGGGGGCGGTGTCGGCGGTAAAACGCCGCTATTATTAGCGGCGTTTTACCGTCGGTATGCGGCCGCTAGCGGGGCGGTTTTACCCCCCGCTAGCGGCCGAGAAAGGGTTAAATACCACCGCAAAGCGCCTCTGCAGAGGCGCTTTGCCGGCGGTATAGCCGCGCCGTCCCATTGATTTCAATGGGCAGGAGCGGTAAGGGAGCGGTATACACACCGCTCCTTCACCGCTCCGAAGATGCTGCTGGCAGGACTTTTTTTACCGTCCTGCCAGCGCATCGCTCCAGTGTGCAAGCCCTCGGGGCTTGCACACTGGAATGAAAGCAGCGGCACTTACGGGGCAGTTTGCAGGCGCTATTATTAGCACAATAGCGCCTGCAAACCGCCCCAGTGTGCAAGGGCTCTTAGTCCAAGCTATATATGGTTATGGCTGCATTTTGCTGACTGGTAGATTTGAAATAGTATAAAGAACAGTGTGACACAAGGCTAGACACACTTCACTTGTCCTTCACTCATACACAGAAGGACATCACTTCTCTTTCGCACACACACAGAAGGAGACACTTTCATACACACGCATCCTTACACTGAAGAAATTTTGTTTACTTTAGACCAGTGGTTCTCAACCTGGGGGTCGGGACCCCCTCGGGGGTCGAATGATGATTTGCCAGGGGTCACCGAATCCTGGGCTGATCCTGAGGCCTGCACTGCTCTCCCAGCCTTTTTGTCCCTGGAGCCTGTGACCTCCCAGCTGGGCTATGCCTGGGGCCTGTGGCCTCTCACTCAGCCTCTACGCAGCTGCCCATTCAGTTCACGGCATGGCTTGGGGACAGATTAGAGGTCAGCAGACTGGTAAAGGATGTGAAGTGGAAGGGGCTGGAGGAGACCCTATCTCCTGATTTCGGCATAGGTGTCACTGTTACGAGACACCACAAAGTCTGAGACAAAGTGAGTAACACTACCTGTGATTATAGTGGACATGAAAAGTCCCCACTACAGTTTTCAGATCAGCAGATGACCTTGATCAAGAGCACCCAAGTTGGCTGATCAGAACTCCCCCCAGCATTGCCACTCATCCCAACTACCCGCCATCACTGCCACTCATCCCATTCCCCCCCAAAAAAATTTGAGAATACATGGAAGGGAGAAGAAAAGAGGGGGAGGAACAAATAAAAGGGAGAGAAAGAATAAGAGAAAGAACAAGAAAGACGTCTAGAGAGAGGGATGGGGAAAAAAGAAGAAATTAGGATAGAGAAAGAAAGGAGAACAAAGAGAAAGAGTGGTACATCCTAAAATGTACCATAAGGGGTTTCAATACTGTACGAGTCGAAGAGACTCAGGGAGTGCTAAATGTCCATTAGGGGCGCAAATTACTTGTTTTGCCTTGGGTGCTGACAACCCACAATAAGAAAATAATTTTACTGTTAGGGGTCCCCACAACTTGGGAAATTTTATCAAGGGGTCACGGCACTAGCAAGGTTGAGAACCACTGCTTTAGACCTATATACAGCCAAACTCTTAACAGCTGTTCTAACAGAATACCTCTCTAACAATAGAGAAGGACGGAGCTGAATCTTCTCTTGTACTTTCTTTTTAAGCTTTATATCTTTTGTTTTACTACATGAAGCTGTATGAAGATTTTAACTTTGTATGTATTTTCAAGTTGATGCCAAGTGTGATCGAATAAACTCACACTTTGTTTTAAGACAGCCTGGCTATTGAACTTTTGAACAAAACACCTACTAAGACACTGTTGATATAACTCGTGTCTGTGAGAAGAGAAGTTTTCTCTACATTTTACAAAGTTCATCTTCCAACAGGACAGCGACCATAAGCACACAGCCAAAATAACAAAGGAGTGGCTACAGGACAACTCTGTGAATGTCCTTGAGTGGCCCAGCCAAAATCCAGACCCAAACCCTGAAAATGGCTGTGCACTGACGCTCCCCATCCAATCTGATGGAGAGGTCCTGCAAAGAAGAATAGGAGAAACTGCCAAAAATAGGTGTGCCAAGTTTGTAGCACCATACTCAAAAAGACTTGAGGCTGTAATTGGTGTCAAAGGTTCTTCAACAAAGTATTGAGCAAAGGCTCTGAATACTAATTACGTGATTTTTTGTGGTTTTGTTTTTTTAATAAATTTGCAAAGATTTCAAACAAACTTCTTTCATGTTGTCATTATGGGGTATTGTTTGTAGAATTTTGAAGAAAATAATGAATTTAATCCATTTTGGAATAAGGCTGTAACATAACAAAATGTGGGAAAAGTGAAGCGCTGTGAATACTTTCCGGCTTCACTGTAGAGCAGTTGATTTTATATATACAGTATATATATATTCATACTGTGTGTATATATATATATATATATATATATATATATATATATATATATATATATATATATATTTATAACTATTGATTTAAAGGGGAATAGGACCTGTTAAAGTGTTACTAAACCCACAACAGTGAAATCAGTGTGCATATGCAGTAAAGCATGCTTGTTATACTCACTGTGGGCTCAATCCTCAGGGGTTAATCCTCTGCATTGTGTAAATAAGCTGTTTGATCCTGTCACCTCTGATCATTTCCTACTTCCACTGTGTCCAAAAAAATAACCTGATATTTACAGAGCCAGGAGACAGGCTGCACATGCTCAATTTGGTGTGTATTGCTAGAGAGATTGTTTTTTTCTTGGGAGAGTGCATGTGATCAGCCCAGGGCCAATCAGCACTGTCTAGGCAGAGGACAAATATTCTCATTGGACAAATGTGTGAGAATGAAAACTCCTACTACAAGCTTTAACCAGACACTGATAGAAGTCACAAGACTGCTATATACTGCTGATGAGAAAAAGGTTTTTAGCAGTCTATATTTACTAAAATAATTCTATTTCCATGTTCTGTGTACTGTGGGAGACCAGATATAGTGAATGCAGGGTCCGGGGTTTAGTAACACTTTAACAACTTGAATAAACAATTCAGTCATCCTATAATACAACCAGAGAATAAAGAAAGTTGTTATTAGTAAAGGAGTGGTTATCTCTGTTTATTTCGAAAAGGGCAGTTGAAAAGCTTAATAATGCCCGACGCATACAGTACACTTATAGCCTCACATATTATATGCTTACCCTCACACCAAGGGTTAAAAAGTATCATGAACTCCCCCAAGTTTTCAATGACTCCACTGGAGGTTTTGATTGACATCGTATAGTATCCAATGATGGCATTGGCTGGTGTGTTGACACACACTTTCCACAAGCCTTGCTTGCAATCAACGACCCTGGCACTCCATGTCTTCCTGTCACTAAGGCTGGATATGGGAAAACTGTTCTTAGTTCCATCCTTTTTTGAAGGTTTGGGACCTGAAAAACAAGAATTTCTGCATTTAAAAAAAAAAGGCTTGCCTAAGGTCATTTGAACCAGTCATTATCTCAACCTGATTATTACATATGGCTATTTGATTGAGAAATGGAACTTTCCAATGCATTTTTTAATTAAATTGCAAAGCATTCAAAATATAAAACAATTGTTTTGATCGACTGCGAAGTGACACTGTAAAACTGGAGTTGAAAGCAGCAGAAAAATCTGATTGCTTTTGATGAAATCTCCACATTTATTTTTTCTGTGTTGATTCTATTTCAATTTGATCGCATTTGAAATTTTGCACATTGAAAGGTGCATTCCATTGATACAAAACCAGATTCGATTTCACATTCAAGCAAATTCTGGTGGTTCATCAAACTTATGGGTGGTGGATTGTTTGGTTTCTGGCAATTACTTTAGATCATATTTGTGATTCCTGATTGATTAAAAGTGGTTAAAATTGACTGAATAATTGCCACGTGTATGGGCAATGGTAAAGTATCGCCTGATCAGTGCCGGACTAATGCAGCAATTATGATGTTAATCAAAAGTATTCTTGCTCCTCTTACAGCTTTGTAATGGAAAAACAAATACAAAATACGGTGACTTTGAATTGCTAAAAATGTTGTTAAACTGTTTACACCCAGTGAATAATCAGACCAATATTAATGTATTTTCTCATGAAAGGAATATTTTACAGGGACAATTCACCACAAAAAAGTCTAATGGCTGTAGACCAGCTCACATCCCCTCTGCTGCTTAGTTTTTTGGGATTGCATTAATTGAACTGTTAGGCTCATTCACACTTCCTGTACGATTAATACACCATTTTAGTGTGTGCATGGCTGTCAGTTTTACTTTCAGTGAGCTGCACTAAGGCCCCTTTCACACTGGGGCGGTAGGGGGCGTCGGCGGTAAAAACAGCGCTATTTTTAGCGCTGTTTTACCGC
The DNA here is from genome assembly GCA_037952925.1 of Lithobates clamitans. Lineage (NCBI taxonomy): Eukaryota > Metazoa > Chordata > Amphibia > Anura > Ranidae > Lithobates > Lithobates clamitans. Next base: position 597,063 of record JBBGZY010000790.1, read on the forward strand.
GGTATTCGGCCGCTAGCGGTGCGGTTTTAACCCCCCGCTGGTGGCCGAAAAAGGGTTAAAACCACTCGTATAGTGCGGCTATAGCTGCGGTATTACCGCGGTATAGCCGCGCTGTCCCATTGATTTCAATGGGCAGGAGCGGTTTAGGAGCGGTGAATACACCGCTCCTTCACCGCTCCAAAGATGCGGCTCGCAGGAGATAAAACCACTCGTATAGCGCGGCTATAGCCGCGGTATTACCGCGGTATAGCCGTGCTGTCCCATTGATTTCAATGGGCAGGAGCGGTGAAGGAGCGGTGAATACACCGCTCCTTCACCGCTCCAAAGATGCGGCTCGCAGGAGATTTTTTCTTCTCCTGCCAGCGCACCGCTTCAGTGTGAAAGCCCTCGGGCTTTCACACTGAACAAACAGCGGAGGCTGTTTAGGGGCGGTTTGCAGGCGCTATTTTTAGCGCAATAACACCTGCAAACCGCCCCAGTGTGAAAGGGGCCTTAGGCGGCGGTGTGATGCGTGTTTCAGCGCTGCACACTGTTTCCTTCCTTTTTAAAATTTATACAGTAAAACCTTGAATTGCGAGCATAATTCGTTCCAGAAACATGCTTGTAATCCAAAGCACTTGTATATCAATGCGAATTTCCCCATAAGAAATAATGAAAACTCATATGATTCATTCCACAACCATTTATTCATAGGTCCTTCAGTTTATTGCCCATATAAAAAGATTATAGCAATGAGGTTGTGTAACCATAAAATGTCCATCCACAAATGGAAGCCTCCACAAGGGGATTAGAAGCAAAATCCATCAAGAGCTACAGTGTATAAAATAGAAGGGAGGCGACCCTAATGCCCTGTACACACGATCGGACTTTCCGACAACAAAACTGTAGAATTTTGTTCAAAGTTTGTTGGCTCCAACTTGTCTTGCATACACACGGTCACACAAATGTTGGCCAACAATTCCGAACGTAGTGATGTACTAGGTGGTTTTTCAGCTGTTTTGCGCCACTCTTTGGGCTCCTTCTGATAATTTCGTGTTAGTAGAAGTTTGGTGAGTGTTGATTCACGCTTTTCTTTTTGCGTTTTTCATTTAGCGCTATTATTATTATTATTATTATTCTTGATATCACTAGAATAAAAAAGCCTTTGAAAATTCGTTTGCAATAACTCCATCAGTATCACCAGCAAAGCAGCTTCATTAATATCCCATTAAAGAAGAAGAGAACTGTGCGCTGCATTTTGAGATTTCCTAATCTGCCACGTCACGAATGTTAATTCTCCTTTACGAACGCTAGTTTATAAGACCGGTTGCTTCTGCTTCTGAACATGCGTGGACTTTTGTCCGACGGACTTGTGTACACACGATTGGAAAGTCCGACAACAAAAATTTGTTGGCGGACAATTTGAGAACCTGCTAGCCAACATTTGTTGGCGGAAAGTCCGACAACAAATGTTCGATGGAGCATACACATGGTCGGACTTTCCGCCAACAAGCTCACATCCAACATTTGTTGTTGGAAAATCCGATCGTGTGTACGGGGCATAAGTGTAGCAATATGGTTACATTTAATGAATTTACAACTTTTAGCAACTCCCATGGTTGATGATAAAAAGAGGCACATCTAAGTATGCAGGTATCCAGGGTAAAGCTGTCCACATAGACCATCCTCCGCACCACTGGCTCTCACCGCTGTCAGTCTGCAATCATGACCGGGAAGACTACCCTGCAGTAGAGCGATCTGAAGGCGAGGCTTGAACCACTCGTGGAGCACAGAGTGGAAGGGATGCCGTCAATGGTGGTGCGGAGGACGGTCTATGTGGACAGCTTTACCTCGGATGCCTGCATACTTAGATGTGCCGGTTTTACTCATCAACCATGTGAGTTTCTAAATGCTGTACCTTCAATAAATGTAACTGTATTAATACACTTAGAGGCGCCTCTCTTCTCTTTTATACTCAGTTGTGGCATGACGCTACTTGTATATCAAGACATCGCTTGTATATCAAGTCAAGATTTATTAAAAAAATGTTGCTAGTCTTGCAAAATACTCTCAAACTAAGTTACTCTCAAACCAAGGTTTTACTGCATATCCATTTATAGAAAGTGACACATCATTCCTGCTCCACTGCTGTGCCATGACATGAGATGCCTCTTAGTGAGAATGGGGCACATACAAAACAATTTTTTTCTAGGTACCCTAGCAGTAACTGACATTTATCCAGTACTGAAAAAAACAGTCACTGAACTAGGTGTGATCAAACCCTTGGTGTTGTCCATACAATTACACTTATGTCAGAGATTAAAAGCCCTCCAGCTTTACTGTACTTTGAACGTTTTATTGTTTTCTTATTATTTCTTGCTTCCAGATCCATCATAGTTTTGAAGGTGCCTCTAGAGAGAGGGTTTTTCTAAATGTTCTCCCTCATACACATTGCTAATCTTAGCTTGTATCAGGCATCACTAAATAGTTCAGAGCGGTCCAGGTCTGGACCCAGTAACAGTCCTATCTGGACCACAGCCTCGCCAAGTAGTTGCCTGAGTGTCCTCTCCCGACGCCGGCTCGCCTGCCCACCTGCCTGCCGCTGCCGCTATCATTCTTAAATAGGAGCACAACATGGGAGGCATGGCAGGCCAGTCCCTTTCACAAAATGGCAGCCCCCCATTCCCTATCTTATTTAAACAAGACGGGAAGCACGGCAAGCCTGGACTAAGGGCGGGACGTTTTAAGTTGAGATGATTGGTGATTGGCTACTAGGTAGCAGAGCGATCACTGCAATCAATCACCCACGATTACCATAAAAAGTCCCACACTTAGTCCAGACCTGCCGTGCTTCCTGTCTTTTGTGAATAAGGTATAGGAGGGGGTAGTGCTGCAATGTTATGAAAGGGACATACAGTGATATCAAGGGAGGATTGTGATGGGGAAGGGCTGGAAGGAGGGGGTCTGTGATTGGGGGACTGTGATGAGGGGTCTGTGATGGGGGGCTGCGATGGGGGGACTGTGATGAGGGATCTGTAAAGGGAGGGCATCTGTGATGAGGGATGTATGATGGGGGGCTGTGATTGGGGGATCTGTGATGGGAGGATCTGTGATGAGGGGTCTGTGATAGGGGGGTCTGTGGTGAGGGGTTTGTGAAGGGGGATATGTGATTTAGGGGGTCTGTGATGGTGGGTCTGTAATGGGTGGTCTGTGATGAGGGGCTCAGTGATATAAAAGGGGGTCTGCGATGTGAAGGGGGGACTGAGGACAACGATATAAGGGAATGTTCACACTTGTGCAGAGATCTATTTTTTTCTGCACTAAAAAAAACACAGGTGTGTGCAATGGCAAAAGAAAACAATTGTTTTCTAGGTGTCCTGTTCACACTTCAACAGTGCCCCTGGGGGTTGAGCAGTGCGTTGCGAAATGCGTACTGTTTTTCTGCAATGGTTTGGAGCTCACCTGAAGGCTCCATGTAGAGTCTGTTTTTTTGCACCACAGCTCAGTTGAATGATATGTAATTTTGACATTTCAATAAAGTTGATAGAAAAAAAGGACAAAGCGCGATGCACATAAATGTGCACACCAGTTCCTTGGCCTCACACTAACAGGTGCCCACACAATAGAACCCTACATTTTACCATAAGGGCCAGGATGATTGGGTCCATAAAGGTGTGTGTGTTAATCCAGTACCCTTGTATGTGCTAGTCTGAAGAGTGTCAGATAGAGCAAGGAGTTGCAGCATTTACCAAGTTTTAAGCAGTATTTCTGATGTCCCTAAAGTGGGACTGAAATCAAAAGGTGAAGATTTCTTATATGATAGGGAACCCTGAAAGATTTACCTCCTCCACTTCCTTCCTTGTGCCTTGGGCATCAGAGATATATATTTGCAAAGTGAGATTATCTAAGGCAGCCATTCTCAACCAGTGTTCCTCAGGACTTTAGGGTTCCTCCAGAGGTTTCTAGGGGTTCTTTAAAGTCCTGTATATACAGGCCAAATATTGAGTGGTATTGGCCGATTTAATAGAAACGGGTCGATATTCGGCCCTTGTGTACGGCAACCTGTCCGACAGATGCATGCCGAACATTTGGCTTCTGTCAAAGGGGCATGACCGAAAAAGGTCTTCCAAACGGCATCCAATCAGCGTTCTCAATAAAGGCAGCCCCCTGTCAGAACACAATAGCCCAACGGGGGAGATCACTGTACTAACATTGGATAGTTAGTACAAAGGCTCCTCCCAAGCTCCTCAGTTTTTTTCCGTTCAGCCGCTGGGTTGAACAAAAAGATAAACTGCTAGTGTATACTAGGCTTGAGCTTTGGCTAACTCACCACCCATCTGTCGGTTCTTAAATAGTTCCAGGTTCAATGCCACGTACAACATGGCATGACTGCAAGGGTGACATTCTGCATACCACTGTAAGGGCGATATTCTTCTCAATGACCAACACCAATCTAAGTGGCATTTTTCCCAATGGACTAATCCTATCAAGTGGTTTCCTGGGACCAGAAAATTATTTCAAGGGTTCCTCTTGGATAAAAAAGGTTGAAAAAGACCAATCTAAGGTCTTGATTGCTAGTATCACCAAACGTGGAGTGAGAGGTTGTGATATCACTACTGTGCTGCTTATTCTCCTTTCCTGAAATGAAGATATATCTGAAGATCTGCAGAAAAAGGAATCTTCCTGCTTTTGCTTCATTCAGTTTGTGAATCTGTGTTTTCTGAACCTCTACACTAAGGATAAGCTTGAGGTTTTGTCTGAACACAAGTGTGGACCGAACTTTGGCTGTTCGTCTGAACGACTTTGTGCTTGTTCTGTGGGAGTATGTGTGAGGAACTGGAACCTCTATGATTTCCCCGGTCATAGGGAGACAGTGGTCTGTTTGGATGTTGACGCCCCATGTGACTTTGGTGGCCATCTTGGGTGAGGGCAGAGCCTTTTTATAGCCCTGGCTCCTGGGCTTGGCATGCATTTTGCGAGTGGCTAGCATAGGGACAGGACACCTGTCTGTCAGGGACAGTACTTAGAGACATAGAAAGGTTCTGGAGGAGTAGGAACGTGCAGGGATTATGCCATCTTCTCCAAGGTAGACTCCCCATTGGGTTTGGACTGGCCAGGCTGAATTCTGCTCCTTGTGGCAGACGCTGTCTCCATTTCCAGGTGTTCAGATTCTGCTCCAGTTGTAAGTGTCTCAGAAGGGGTTGACTCCCCGCTGGGCCTGTTTCTACTTGCTGAACTTTTCTACATTATATTACTATTGCCAAACTTAGTCTCTGTGTGCTCACTGCCTACCACACAACGCTGCACCTAGCCCAAATAGTGCTGCTTCTTTAAGTGGAACTAAACTTTGCAATAATTGCCTTTCCTTCAACCGTCCATTGTCCTTCGCTGGCTCTGCCATCTTCTACCCAGCTTCTTCTTGGTCCTGGGCTGTGGCTGTCTTCATTGACTGGCAAGGGATGACATTATTCCTGCACGTATGCAGGACTTCAGTTATCCAGGCACACCAGCATTGTGAATGTAAACTGAGCTTGCACAACAAAGGCACATTCTATAGAATACTGTCAGCAGACAGGTAGGTTTCTTCTGCATGTCTCTTCTGCAATGGAGAACCTGCCTGCTCACAGTTAATTAAGTGGTACTTTAGTTCTGCTTTGAATATTACCCCACGGGTCATCAGAGTAATCTGAGGGTAGCTCTGACATGAGGATGCAAAGCCCTGCTCCTCTACCAAGATGGCCACCACCACACAGAGACAAATGTGGAACAAGAAATGGTAAGTCAGTAATAAGAGAAATATTAGCTACAGGAAGCTTACAGGCAACAATGGCGACTAGTCCTTTGCCCTCTGCTTGTGTTTTATAAGCACGCCTTCTACAGTTCAGGTCCTCCTTAAAGAGAGCCTGCCTGCGCTTTGCCCCAAATGTAATGTTAACTTGTTTTATCTCACCTGTTTTTACAATGAGGCGAAATCTGCTCAGATCCTTTTGTCTTAGGGTCTGGTTTCGAAACTGTAATGTGATCGTAAATTCCTGTCCTCGTCTTATGAACAGGCGTGCCTCTTTGCTTAGGCCGATAGTACGATGCTCCCTGTTGTTTCGTGTCACTTGGAGATCACATGTTACGGGTGGTCGATCTGCCATAAAATCAAAACATATATTAGCCTTCATAGATCTAAAATAATTGCACACCTTCTAAAATAGTTACATTAGGAAATTTTGTTTAACGTTACAAAATGACAAATAGGTTACTGATCATACATATTCCATATTGCACAATACAAATACATCTAACATCTTAGAGGACAACTGAAGGAAAATATTTTAAATCCCTTACCCGCTGCTATACTATATGTTCAAAAAGGTCTGCAATGACAAGCCTTGGGAAGTCAACAGTTTTGCAAATTTTATTTACATGCATGTATATCTCCAATGAAAAAAATTAAAAAAGCTGTGTAACTGTGTGTGTGTGTATATATATATATATATACTGTATTCTTCCAGACCGGGGCTTTTTCTTTACATGTAACAATGAATATTTTTGATAGAAAATTACTTAGAAAATAATATATATATTATTTGTATTTGGTAGTTTTAATCTGTATTGTTTATTCAAAAAATATTGCATTTAAAAATTGCAAAAAAAAAACCTATTTATTCTTTAGGGCCTCTGCTTTTATATATATATATATATATATATATATATATAAAAGCAGAGGCCCTAAAGAATAAATAGGTTTTTTTTTGCAATTTTTAAATGCAATATTTTTTGAATAAACCATACAGATTAAAATAACAGGCAAACTACCAAATACAAATAATACTCCACTTTCTCTAACACCAACACAGATAATAACCGACACAATACCAAGATACTATAAAAACAACACAAAATCCTGATCATATATCAGAATTAAATCTTTACCTCCAGCTCTCACAGAAAATAATTATATACCTTGATCACCACAGGCAAAAATGATTTCCTGTGTTGCTCTGTGGTGCATCATGGGTGTAACAGTCTGTCACTGATGGTACTCCGCAGACTGACCAGCGTATTGTGGAGTGGGTGGGAGGAGTTGTCCAAGATAGAATGTAACTTGAACAACATTCTCCTCTTCAACACTGTTGTAAAAGACTCCAATTCCAATCCAACAACATCACTGGCCTCCTGAATCAGTTTGTTGAGTCTGTTGGTGTCGGACACCCTAAGCCTGCTTCTCCAGCATGCCATTGCATACAGGAGAACGCTGGCCACCACAGACTTATAAAACATCTTCAGCATCGTCCGGCAGATGTTAAAGGACCTCAGTCACCTCAAAAAGTAATGGCGGCTCTGGCCCTTCCTATAGAGCACCTCATTGTTCTTGCTCTAGTCCAGCTTATTATCTATGTGCACCCCCAGATACTTGTAACTCTATACTACTTCCACATCCACTCCTCGGATGGAGATTGGGGTCACTGGTGGCTTCCTCTTACTGAAATCCACAACTAGCACCTTTGTCTTTGTCACATTTAGATACAGATGATTAATCTCACAACATGTGACAAAGTTCTCCACCACAGTCCTATACTCTAGTCTCTTCCCCATCCCTGATACATCCCACTACTGCAGAGTCATCAGAAAACTTCTGAAGATGGCAAGACTCTGTCTGCTAGCTGAAATCAGTGGTGTAGACAGTAAAAAGAAAGGGAGAGAGAACTGTCCCCTGTGGAACCCCATTATTGCACCCTATCACCCTATTTGACACACAGTATTGCAAACGCACATACTGTGGTCCAGTGCTGTCTTATGGCCTAGGCCAACAAGGCCCAGGCCTAGGGCGGCACACTGCGGGGGGGGGGGGGCGGCAAAAAAGCCGCCCCCCCCGTGCAAGAAAAGTCCCCTCCCTGACCCGTCCTCCCGAGTCCCGGTTCCCGCACGGAATAAAAGTGACACTGGGAGCAGTCCGGAATGCATGGGACAGGGGCAGACTGAGCCGCGGTAGTGCTGGCTCAGCGCCGCCTCCACCTGACTCCTGGCGATGTCACTGCTGCGACTCCCTCCCTGCCCAGCAAAGCAGAGGAGGACTTAACTTTCTCCTTTGCCTGGCCCCTTGAGCTGAGCCCTGCCCTTTTGTCATGGTCCTGGAAAGTCCGCCGTTGGTTCGGTGGCGGTGGGGTGCAGGGCAGCGGCATTTTCAAAAAGCAAGAGGGAGGCCCCGGCAGCTGGGAAGAGACTGACAGCTTGCCATAACCAAGAGCCCGGGAGGGAGTGAGAGAAGACTACGCCTCACCGCCACTCTGACTTGATCAGAATCACCGACTCCTTCTCCAACTCCTCTCCCAGCTGTGACTGTCCTGGAACAGGAAGACAGGCTGACAGAGGATGGCCATGAGGTAGGTGCATCACACATGCCTACCAACACAGGCAGGGGCTGCCTGGGACAGTCAAGGAAGGGGGGGCAGTAGGGACTGCAGGCAGGGCTAGGGGGTCTCTTTCTCCCACCACCCTCACCTTCTCCCCCCTCTCTTACACCCACCCCCCTCTCTCTCTCCCACCCCCACACACCCATCCCCCTCTCTCTCCCACCCCCACCCTCTCTCTCCCACCCTGTGCACCCATCCCCCTCTCTCACCCACCCCCACCCCCTCTCTCTCTCTTCCACCCTACACACCTACCCCCCTCTCTCTCTCTCTCCCACCCTACACACCCACCCCCCTCTCTCTCCCAACCCCACCCCCTCTCTCTCTCTCCCACCCTACACACCCACCCCCCTCTCTCTCCCAACCCCACCCCCTCTCTCTCTCTCCCACTCTACACACCCACCCCCCATTCTCTCTCTCCCACCCCCCTCTCTCTCTCCCACCCCCACCCCCTCTCACACCCTCCTTCTCTCTCCCCCAAACACCCGCCCCCTCTCTCTCTCCCACCCCTTCTCACACCCTCCTTCTCTCTCCCCCACCCCCACACACCCACCCCCCTCTCTCTTTCACACCCCCTCTCTCTCCCACCCCACACACCCGCCCACCCCTCTCTCTCTCTCACACCCCCTCTCTCTCCCACCCCACACACCCACCCACCCCCCTCTCTCTCTCACACCCCCTCTCTCACCCCCCCACACCCCCTCTCTCTCTCTCTCTCTCCCTCTCTTCCACCCTCCCTCTCTCACCTTCCTTAACCCTCTCTCTCCTCCCCTCTCTTGCATGCAGGCAGGGGGAATCAATTGGACACTGACTGACCGGTAACAGCAAGTGAGAGTTACTGAACCCATCCCCCCCCAAGCACTGACATTGCACCCACCCTCCAAGCACTGATACGGAACCCAACCCCCCTAAGCACTGCCACTGATTCCATCTTCCTAATGAAGGACTACAGGTTCCAGCATGAACCCGTGAGATCTATAGGGTTACATCCCTAGATCTTAGAGGTTCATGCCGGGACTTGTAGTCCTTCAATTTTGGAGGGAGACACATCCTTAGATCTAAGGAGCTCATGTTGAAACTTGTAGTTCTTCACTTTTGGGGGATGTGACCCCCCCAGCATGTGCCCCTCAGAGCTGAGGATGCGACATGCCCCCCAAACTAGTGAAGGACTACAGGTTCCAACATGAACCTGTAAGATCTAGGGATATGACCCCCAAAAGTAAAGAACCCCTCAGAGCTGAGGAGATCACCCCCCCTAAAAACTAGTGAAGGACTACAGGTCTGAACATGAACCCGTGATAGCTCACGGGTTCATACTGGAACTTGCAGTCCTTCAATTTTGGAAGGAGTCACATGCATTAAACAGGAAGGGGTGGAGTAAATTTACATGGGGGGGGGGCGTCCGATTTTAGTCTTGCCTAGGGCAGCACAAAACCAAAATACACCACTGCTGTGGTCTTCCTGTCAGGTAGTCTACAATCCATGACACAAGGGAAACATCAACCTGTATTGCTGCTAGCTTCTCGCCCAAAAGATCCGGCCTGATAGTATCAGAAGCACTGGAGAAGTCAAAAAACATGACCCTCACAGTGCTTGCTGACTTATCCAGGTGTGCATACATGTGATTTACAATGAAAATGATAGCATCCTCAACCCCCAGTCTTGGCTGGTATGCAAACTGCAAAGGGTCTAAACTAACACTAACCATGGGTCGTAACTAATATAATAGAAGTCTCTCCAAGGTCTTCATGATTTGGGAGGTCAAAGCCACTGGTCTATAACCCTTGGAGCCACAAGAACATGGTATCTTTGGCACAGGGACAAGACAGGACGTCTTCCACAACACAGGAACCTTTCGTAGAATCAGGCTCAAGTTAAAGACTCATTGAAGAACACTCCTCAGCTGGTCTGCACATGCCCTAAGCACCCTGGGGCTAACTCCACCGTTACAGGTTACCACTTTAGATTTACGGAGGAGGTCTGGTGCTAGACTTACTGCCCATGATCTGACATTCATGGGAATATCTCACATATGTGGGACGATCGCTGTTTGTGTGCGGGACCGACACATGCTTTCGCCTTTGCGTGCGAGCACAGAGGGATGGGGGCACTTTAAATTTATTTTTTTTCATTATTAATTACTTTTTTCTTTTTAATTTTTTTTTACACTGTTCCTTTACTTTTTTTTAATCACTTTTATTGCTGTTACAAGAAATGTAAACATTCTTGTGACAGCAAAAGGCATGTGACAGGTACTCGTTATGGTGCGGTCTATAAGACCCCAAATCTCTTCTTGGTTCTTTAAAGATGGCGCCGTTGACATCCGGGTAAACTGGAAGTGATATCATGTAATCAATTCAAGGTTACTATAGCCAATACCAACATTGCAAGCCGTGGAAGGTGGTGGGAGGGGTGGACGTCACCTCCTGCTGCTAGTAAAAGCAGTCCAGTGGCTAGTTAGCCACCAGGATTACTTTTATAAAAGAGCCGACCGCCAGCTCTAAAAAACGATACTGGGGTGATGCCTGCAGGCATCATTCTAGTATAACCACTGAAAGTCCAGCAACGTACAGGTACATCACTGGTCAGGAAGTGGTCTAAATAAAAGGTAAATGCATGTGAAAATGAAAAAAAAAAAAAAAATACAGAATATTTATATTTGGACCAATTGTGTAAAGTGTGTGATTAGAGCCAACTCCCAAGCATCCACATTTTTCCCCAGTGTGAATGAATGATTTGTAAAGCGCTGCAATTGCGAACTGAATCGCCTCAAGGCGCTAGAAGAACATTGAAGAACACTCCTCAGCTGGTCTGCACATGCCCTAAGCACCCTGGGGCTAACTCCACCGTTACAGGTTACCACTTTAGATTTACGGAGGAGGTCTGGTGCTAGACTTACTGCCCATGATCTGACATTCATGGGAATATCTCACATATGTGGGACGATCGCTGTTTGGCGTGAATGAGCCCTAATGGCTCTTTCACGCCACAACATGTGTAAAAACAAATAGAGAATACATCACATGCATTTTTTTTTTTTTTAATCAAAACATTTTTTATTAGTTATTGCATAAAGTGACCATACAATCGTATTCCGCGCATAAACAGAGCCAATAATGAATACTATCCGTCAAACATATGGATAAAGTGTCAGCAGGTCAGAGAAAATAGAAAACAATTCACATTGGCGTAACAACCAGTAGAAACCCAGCAACCTTAAGCTATCAAAGTTAAAGAAACCAAGTATCCAACAGAACAAAACTAGAACATGTATTAACTTCTTTTCTCCTTCTGCCCATCCCTTCAAATGACTCTTAATGGGTTAAAGCCTCAATAACCTATCTATTACTAACTGTGGTGGGGCAAGGCTAGAATCATCCAACCAGGGCTGCTAGATGAGATCAAATTTTGACACAGCGTTCCTATGTCAATAGGCCAATTGTTCGCTAAGAAGAAGGGAATTGACATAGGCGATCCATTGTTTCCCAGTGGTCACTGTAGATGCCATCCAGTATCGAGCTATGAGTTTTCTAGCTAGGTACAGTAGTCTAGTAATTATAATATACATTCCCTTCTGATACATTTCCACATCAATTGCACCTAATAGGCACACTAAAGGAGTTAAGGACACAGGTACCTGGGCTAAGGGGCAAACACACTGTATGACCAAATGAGTCTCCTGGAGGCAAATCAAGTGCTGCAACCTGGTGAAATATTTAAAGGAACACTAAAGGTAATTTTTTCTTTTTTTTATAAAATAACAAACATGTTATACTTACCTCCACTGTGCAGCTCGTTTTGCACAGAGTGGCCCCGAACCTGGTCTTCTGGGGTCCCTCGGCGGCTGTTTCAGCTCCTCCCCGCAAGAACTAATCACCACCATGCGAGCTCCCTCGTATGGTGGTGAGTTCTTGCAGGCACGCTCCCGTGATACAGCCGGCGGCCATAGCCGCTCACTGTATCACTCGGCCCCGCCCCCCGGCGCGCCGCGTCATTGGATGTGATTGACAGCAGCGCGAGCCAATGGCTGCGCTGCTTTCAATCCATCCACTTTAGCCAATCAGCGGTCAGGCTGATCAATGAAGAGGATGTCGGGTGCAAGCGCTGGACTTTTGAGGTCTCAGGTAAGTAAAACAGGGGGGCTGGGGGCGGCGGTTTTGTCGGAAGTTTTTTCACCTTGCATTCTAATGCATTCTATGCATTAAGGTGAAAAATTTTTTACCTTTACAACCCCTTTAAAGATTGCACGCCTCTTGATTTTGTCCCCCAAATCCCTTACATTCCATGAGAGAAGTAGTAGCCCCTTAGCATTCTTACTCGCCATAAACAGTACTGTTGAGAAAGGAGCATAGGCCTGATGGCCCATCTCCATTTGAAAATATTTGATCTGAGGTAAACATTGACAGCAATGACATATAACAGGAATCCAAACATAACCATCCCACCACAGACTCAAAATGTAGCTCAGTGTGCCATCTAGTGTAGGCTGAAGCTAATTGCAGCAATGCATATACAGAGAAAAGTCCCACCTCTAAGAGAGATAAAAAAAAAGTCAGAAAAGAAAAAAAAAATACATTCAAAGTTAGTGCATTGTTCGGCCAACCGGGCCTCATAGGTCCAATCAATTCCTCAACAATAAAGGGGGTAGAGTCCTCATAAGACCATTCTCAGGGGTGGGCGGGAGGGAACTCGACGGGCCCTTTCTTTTTAGAAGCACATGATTAGAGCCTGAGGCTCTAATTGGCTTCAAAAAAGGGTGGGCTCGGGGAGCAGAGTTGTGTGACAATAGCAAATGAATATTCGTTATTGTCTTCCTGATTCTACTTCTGGCCAATCAGGAGACCCGATTGACCAGGGAGTCCATAATTAAAAAAATGTATAGGGACACTTTTTTGCCTATAGGCGGAGTCTTATTATACTTAGGGGGCGAAGCGCGCGGCTGCAAAAATGGGTGTGGTTTAAGAGGAATATTGGGCGTGGCTCAAAGGGGGTGTGGTTAGAGTCTGAGATGAATGAGGGATAGAGGGAGAAAGAGGGAGAGAGAGAGAGAGAGAGAGAGAGAGAGAGAGAGAGAGAAAGAGATAGAGAGGGAGGGAAGAAGGGAGAAAGAAGAAAAGAAGGAGGGATGGAAGGACAGCAGGCCCAGATCCTACACCACAATAGAAATATGTGTATTCCAGAAAGTATAACAATCAGCAGATAAAGATACTCCAAACACCTGGTGTTAGCGCTTCAATCATCCCAACACCATGGTTGTTATGGTCAGGATTATTGAAGTGCATTATTACTATTATTACATTGTAATATAAAATGAAATCATTCAACTCACCATAATGCAGAATCAGTGGGAGCCCTGAGCGTGTCACCTGCCACGTCGCCTGCCACCAGATGCCATCAGGTGCCCCCAGCAGAGTCCCTCCTTACATCAGGTGCCCCCAGCGGAGTCCATCCTTACATCAGTTGCCCCCAGCAGAGTTCATCCTTACATCAGGTGCCCCCAGCAAAGTCCATCCTTACATCAGGTGCCCCCAGTGGAGTCCGTCCTTACATCAGGTGCCCCCGGCATAGTCCACCTTACATCAGGTGCCCCAGCAGAGTCCATCCTTACATCAGGTGCCCCCAACAGAATCCGTCCCTACATCAGGTGCCCCCAGCAGAGCCCCTCCTTACATCAGGTGTCCCCAGCGGAGCTCCTCCTTACATCAGTGTCCCCATCAGTGGAGCTTCTCCTTACATCAGTGTCCCCATCTGCGAAGCCCCTTCTTACATCAGTGTCCAGATTCAGCGGAGCCCCTCCTTACATCAGTGTCCCCATCAGCGGAGACCCTCCTTACATCAGTGTCCCCATCAGTGTGTGCACAAGAAGGTGCTTCTTCTGAATGTCAGATTGTCATGTAAAAGGCATGAACTGCTCCCGCCGCTGCACCGTGTCTCCCGCCGGGAGACACGGTTTGCCGCCCCCACCCAAAATATTGAGCACCAGCCACCACTGATGCCAAGAGAGGTCAATGAGGACGTACTGCACAGGCACATGCATAAGAAGGAGCCTTTTACTGCTGGGTGCAAACAAAGAAGGGTGTGGCCATCTGATCTGGTAATTATGCATCTGTGGAGGGGAAGGGTGAGATCATTTTGGGCCAGGGCAAAGGGTCTGAAAGTGCAGTTATTTTTTTAATTACTCCATTCACTAGAAGCTTATATAAACCCTAACACGTTAAAGTCATTAAAAAAAATGGAAATCCTGCCACAAAGGTCCTTGCTTAAACCTCATACACACGAGCCGAATATCGGATGATATCGGCCGGTTCAGCAAAAACCAGCTGACATTAAGCTTGTAGGCCAAACAGCCGGTTTTTGTTGAACTGGCATGCTGGAAAACCAGCAGCCAATTAACTTCGGTCAGCGCTGGCAGCCAGTAGCTGCCAGCACTGACCGGTGTGTTCTGGCGGTGGGCAGTGCCCCTCTCACATAGTTAGTACAGCGAACTTCTCAGTTTTTTTCATTCAGCCAGCTGAGTTGAATGAAAAGAAAAATCGAATAGTGTGTACCAGGCTTTAGGCGCTTCTTTTTATAGGTTGGTAATGCTCTGACCCATTCTCCTAATCAGGGATGGACTGGCCATCGGGACTACCGGGAGATTCCCGGTGGGCCGATGGCTCAGTGGGCTAGTTTCAGAGACAGGGGAGGAGGGAGAGATACACAGCGCCAAATGTAGCATTAAAACAACTTTTATTCCACTCAAAGAACGTTACTGACAAAGTTAGTAGGGTGAAAGTCATTGAAACACTGTGCAAGACTCCAGGCTTGTCATCGATCTGAATTAGGAGCCGCCACGGGAACCGATTGGGCCAGTAGATGCAAAGCGCATCGGTGTGTACTACTACTTCCTGGTGGCGGAGGAATGATGGCCTGAAGGATGCGTCACCTCCCACATCTTGCATCATTTCCGGATGATGACATCACGTCTGCCCCATCATGCGTTCCACCGCTACCAGGAAGTAGTAGTTCACACCGATGCTCTGCATCTACTGGCCCGATCGGTTCCCGGTGGCGGCTCCTAATTCAGATCGATGACAAGACTGGACTCTTGCACAGTGTCTCAATGCCTTTCACCCTACTAACTTTGTCAGTAATGTTCTTTAAGTGGAATACAAGTTGTTTTAATGCTGCATTTGGTGATGTGTATTTCTCTCTCCTCCCCTGTCAAGTTGTGTGTTGGGGGGGGTACAGAGCTGGGTTGGAGGTGCCCATCAAGTCCTGTAGTAGCACTGCATCTGGTGACATGTGACTTGGCAGGTGACAGGCGAGAGGGCAAGTGATATGTGGCATCTGGTGGCAGACGATGGTGGCAATTGACATGCGGCACCTGGTGGCAGACAACGTGGCAAGTGACATGCAGCATCTGGTGGCAGGCGACGTGGCAAGTGACAAGCTGCCTCTGCTGACAAGTGACGTGGCAAGTGACGTTTTGCCTCTGGTGGCAGGTAACATGGCAAGTGACATGCGGCATCTGGTGGCAGGGGACGTGACAAGTGACAAGTTGCCTCTGCTGACAAGTGACGTGGCAAGTGACATTTTGCATCTGGTGGCAGGTAAGGTGGCAAGTGACATGCGGCATCTGGTGGCAGGCGACGTGGCAAGTGACGTGGCAGGTGACACACTCAGGGCTCCCACTGATTCGGCATTATGGTGAGTTGAACGATTTCATGTTATATTACAATGTAATAATGGAAATAATGGGCTTCAATCATCCTGACACCATATCAACCATGGTGCAGAGAAGATTGAAGCGCCAAAATTAGGTGTTTGGAGTAAAGTGGGCCGGTCTGGATGAAGTCCAGGGCCAAGTTTTTGTCCCAGTCCAGCCCTGCTCCTAATTGTTATCTAGCATTTTCACAATGTCGCACACTCTCCCAATACAGACTATAAGTGCCATGCCCATGCATATTACACAGGAATATTCCACTATTGCCATCTTCATGAATTCAACCTAGAGAAATGTCATGCAGCCATCACTGCAGTATGTGTAGATAGTAAGTGGCTGCAAAGAGGCTTCAGGGAATTAGCCATGCTGATATACAACAAAGGATAATAAAAGATGTATTTTATTCTTAAACAATGACAGTTGTTTATGATACATAGTTATTCTGCAAATGTCATTCATTCAGGGTCCATTTACTTCTTTGTGGTGTGTTAAAGGTGCTTTGCATTAAAGCAACTCATTGAAATGAATGGGCTGCCAATGCATCCTAATGTGCTGAAAAATAGACGTAACACTTTTCCTAATGCAACACATTCTAATGCACTACTGTGCATTGCGGCACGCTATTGCATCGCCTTAGTGCCTTGCAGTACCAGTTAAAATGAATGGCATTGCAAGGCAGTAAAAATGTTATGTGCGTTACCTTATATAGCGATAACACACGCAGTACCATGGCATGGCCCTTAAAGGGGTTGTAAACCCTCGTGTTTTGCATTAAGGTGAAAAAACACCTGGTAGTCACCGCCCCCCCATTTTACTTACCTGAGCCCCTTCATCTCCTCGGCGGGGACGCGCTGTTCCTTTCCCCACAGGGTCCCGGCTCTTGATTGGATAGATTGATAGCAGCACAGCCATTGGATCCCGCTGCTGTCAATCAAATCCAATGATGCAGGCGCCGGGGGGATGGGGCCGATACCGGCATTCGTTTCTATGGACGAAAATGCTGGACTCGGGAGCGCGCCCACAAGGTAACCCCCTCGAGAGTGCTTCTCCTATCCCCTAGCCACCGGGGGACCCCAGAAGAGGATGATCAGGGCCACTTTGTGCAAAATGAGCTGCACAGTGGAGGTAAGTATGATATGTTTGTTATTTAAAAAAAAAAGAAAAAATCCTTTACAATCACTTTAAGCTGGCAAGAGCCTGCCTGATTGCATACAATTTGAAAGTGTTTGACCTCATATTATACAGTTTTGGTAAATTTAAAGGAAAATTGTATAATCTATGGCCAGCCTTAGGGTTTACATCTATTTTAAGTAATATCAAGGCCCTATAAGTACAGCACACGTGTTACACAAAACTGAAGCAAGCTATAATCAAATACAGATATATGCACATACTAACAGCCATAGCTGTTAGGTCTGTGTTCAGGCTATCAGACTATACCCCAGACCATTACAATGATAAAATTCATTTAACAAGCTTGTTAGGTATCCTTCCCAGTATCCATCCTGGTAGCAGATGCCATCTCACCTTTCCTCATGTTTCCTATGGATGCCGGACCGGTACCTGTCGTCCTTCAGCTGATTGCCAGCGCTGTCTGACTCCCTGGAGCTTTTTCTAAATTGTTATCTGTCACTTACACTGTGTTATCAGCCAGTGCAGCTTCCTCCTCACTGTACGGTGGGGTGTGTGCTCATAAGTGCGTCACGGGGGGAATTCTTTATTTCAAATGTTCAAGAGAAAATAAGATAAAGATTTATTTCTTTGTGTCTCTGGAATCTTCATCATGTTGTAAGAACTGTTATCATGGAGGAAATATTCTCCTTTCCTTCGTGTGCAACTCACTTTTTGGGGGTAATGTTGCCCACAGATTGGGTGGTCAAGTGTTGAGTTGATTATTCTATATATTACTATATGGCATGTGTTTGGGTTTCAGTTATTTAAAGCAGAACCTCAGTCATTTTTTCAGCTTTCCATCTGTTAAATCTTCTGCCCTTGTTGTTTTAACTTTGGATAGTAAAACAAAGAGTTTACCAGGAAGGGAGGGGGGATGAGTCATAAGAGGGCCAATGAGAGCTGTAGAGCTGGAGGTGTGCCTCTGTGTGTCTGTGTAAATCCAGGAAGTGAATAGGCAGCAGCTTCAGCTGCCCACAGTTAAAATGGTTGCAGCCAGACTTAGTGGAGGGAGATTTCTGCAGCATATTTGGAAATGACAGAATCACAGTATATACAGTGCCTTGAAAAAGTATTCATAACCCTTGAAATTTTCCACATTTCATCATGTTAAGAGAGGTATGGATGCGAGAGAGATATCATTTTGCCCCTGCACAAATCAATAGTAAGACCTCATCTGGAATATGCAGTTCAGTTTTGGCAACAGTTCTCAAAAAGGATATCGGGGAACTGGCGAAAGTGCAGAGAAGGGCAACCAAACTGATAAGAGGCATGGAGGAGCTCAGCTATGAGGATGTCATGGTTATGCAGTAATGTGTGTCTGTCAGCTCACCTTTCCTCCTATGTTCACCTTTAGAGGCCAGCCACCCTCACCTGACTGTTTAAATAATCTTCCCACAGCATAGCTCCACCCCGGCCTCTAATTAGGAACACTATATTAACCTGGGCATTGCAAGCCAACCTTGCTGATCAACCATTGTGTGTTAGCTTTTGTGTGTACTTGCTGTGTGTCCTATGTCTGATTCCACTTACCGATCTTGGCCTGTTCTCAACTATCCCTGTCTGCTTGTGACCCTGACCTTTGGTGTGTTATGTTTATCTTTGTCTGCTAGTCGCCCCGACATTTGGCTTATCTATTTACTAGCCTGCTGCCTCCTTCCTCTTCTCCTGTAGTCTACCGTGAGCTGTGAGACCCTGGGTGCCGCAACCTGGAGCCAGAGTGCAGCGCAGTCCATCCTCACTACTAGAGGTTCTGGGGAACACCTGCTGGCTCTTAGACTCCACGCCCTGGGGAATCTATGCTCTAGCTTCTAGTGGGATCTGAGGTTAGTGATCCAGTAGACCTGCTTCCTGAACCACCCCGAGTTCCATCCGCAGCAGTCAGCCTTAGGGTCAACTACCTTAGCGGTGCACTTGACAGAGGAAAGATTAGAGGAACTGAATTTATTCTCTCTTGAGAAGAGGAGATTAAGGGGGGATATGATTAACATGTACAAATATATAAGGTGTCTATATAGTGAACTTGATGTTGAGTTATTCACTTTACAGTCAACACAGAGGAGAAGGGGGTACGCTTTACACCTAGAGGAAAAGAGATTTTATTTCCAAATATGGAAAGGTTTCTTCACAGAAAGCTGTGAAAATGTGGAATAGACTCCCTCCAGAGGTGGTCCTGGCCAGCTCAATAGATTGCTTTAAGAAAGGCCTGGATACTTTCCTAAATGTACATAATATAACTGGGTACTAACATTTATAGGTAAAGTTGATCCAGGGAAAATTTGATTGCCTCTCGGGGTTTCGGAAGGAATTTTTTCCGCTGTTATAGCAAATTGGATCATGCTTTGCTGGGGTTTTTTGCCTTCCTCTGGATCAACTGTGGGTATAGGATTGGGTATATGGGACTGTTTGATATTTATTTATTTATTTATTTATTTATTTATTTATTTATATGGTTGAACTAGATGGACTTGTCTTTTTTTTCTACCTGACTAACTATGTAACTATGTTACAACCAAAAATGTAGATGTATTTTGTTGGGATTTTATGTGATAGAGCAACATAATTGTGAAGTGAAAGAAAAATGATAAATGGTTTTCAAATTTTTTTACAAATAAATATATGAAAAATGTGGTGCGCATTTGTATTCAGCCCCCCCTGAGTCAATACTTTGTAGAACCCCCTTTCACTGCAATTACAGCTGCAAGTCTTTTTGGGGATGTCTCTACCAGCTTTGCACATCTAGAGAGTGACATTTTTGCCCATTCTTCTTTGCAAAATAGCTCAAACTCTGTCAGATTGGATGGAGAGTGTCTGTGACGCTGAGGCTGAATGGAGCTGAATCCTGTACTGAATGCTAACAGTGTTTATTGCCCTATGCACTCAGCGACAAATGGCCAGAACGCAGGTCTTCTGCATTCCTAATTGTGTGTACTACTTAGTACATTCAGCCCCACCCAGCTGCAACCTGCCAGGAGGGATGCACTGCAGCTAGATGGCTCTGTATACAGGAGTCCTAATGCTAAGATTTTACTAATTGAGTTTTGGTCTACTTTAATAAAGTTTAAAGTGACATTAAAGCCTTGCTTTTTTTTACAAATTAAAATAACAGCCATTGGCTCCCGCTGCTATCAATCTTCCCAATGAGAAGGGAGACAGCGGCTGGAGCCGCTGCTGTTGTGCACGTTGCTGGATCAGATCTGGCTAAGGTAAGAATGGGGAGGGGGTCCGGGGGGGCCCGAAGCGAAGAAGGTTTTTCACTATAGAATGCATTAACCGCTTAAGGACCAGCCCTGTCATTATACTGCGGCAGGTTGGCTCTCCTGGGCAAATCGCAGTAGGTGTACA
Organism: Lithobates clamitans; assembly: GCA_037952925.1. Lineage (NCBI taxonomy): Eukaryota > Metazoa > Chordata > Amphibia > Anura > Ranidae > Lithobates > Lithobates clamitans. The sequence goes on from JBBGZY010000790.1 coordinate 617,664, forward strand.
TCGGCCGATTTCAGAGCGATAGGGGGCACACGCGACCCCAGAGACGATGTGCATGGCCGGCGCCCGCAATGTCTGCCGGCCACCCGCGATCGCTCCACAGAGAGCCAGAACGGGGACTTGTCAATGTAAAAAGACAGATCCCCGTTCTGACAGGGGAGGAGAGGCAGATCTGCTGTTCCTAGTGATTAGGAACAGCGATCTCTCTCCATCTCCAGTCAGTCCCATCCCCCCAACAGTTAGAAACACCTCCCAGGGAACACATTTAACCCCTCGATTGACCCCCTAGTGTTATCCCTTTCCCTTCCAGTTACATTTACACAGTAATCAGTGCATTTTTATAGCTGTATATATGTCAATGGTCCCAGAAATGTGTTAAAAGTATCCGATCTGCCCGCCGCAATGTCGCAGTCCTGCTAAAAATCGCAGATCACCGCCATTACTAGTGAAAAAAACCAAAAAATGCCAAATGTGCAAACCAATCAATATACACTTATTGCGTTTTTTTTTTACCAAAAATATGTAGAGGAATAAATTCTGGCCTAAACTGATGAAGAAATTAGGTTTTTTTTGGATATTTATTATAGCAAAAAGTAAAAAATATTGTACCGCAGAGGTGATCAAATACCATCAAAAGAAAGCTCTATTTGTGGGAAAAAAAGGACATCAATTTTGTTTGGGTACAGCGTCGCACTACCGCGCAATTGTCAGTTAAAGAGACGCAGTGCTGTATCGCAAAAAATGGCCAGGTTTTTAAGGGGGCAAACCCTTCCGTTCCTTAAGTGATTAAGGTGAAAATCCATAAGGCTTTAGAACCACTTTATTGGCGTTTGTAAACTTGATACAATTTTTATGTTAATTTTAACCTCAAGAAAGGGCCTTGACCACTTGAAAAGCAAATTTGGTGTGATTATTGTATTGTGGTCTGTGTCCACTTTGCTTATGCAGAGAGGACACGGACACAGCCCACTGTTCTCTATAGGCGGTCAGAAGGAAACTGACCTTCTGTCTGTTTCCACCCGACTGTCATCTGATCCAATCTGCGAGATGGATAGGGAATGGATCCCCCCATCCATCTGTTTTCAGTGGACCGCATGGTGCTGCACAATTGATCAGTTATGACATCAGCCTGGCTTGACAGTTCAGTTGAAAGTACAAGCAATTGTGACAGTTATCATTCATGGCCTGACTTGAATGTAACAGTTTTGGCGAATGTTAAAATCCATGGGTTTAGTTCTGCTTTAAATTGGTGGCCTTAGTTCTGCTTAAAAAAAACACTCATAAAGTTTGGACTGTATAAGTTACAGTATCTGTGGATTACCAGTGATGTAGCTGGGTGCGCAATATCTGACAAGAATGCGATCCAGCACAGTGAAGGGTTTTTTTTATGCAAGGTTTACCTTAATTTAAATTACTTTACAAGGATCCAACTCCACTTTGACTTAAAAAATTAATTTCAGTTGATCAGTGAAAAAAATAAATTAAAATTAAATTCACTGTGATTCAATGTTCTGTAGCAATAAAACATGGGAAACAGCAAGGGGGCAAATATCCTCCTTTTTTTTTTTTTTTTAAAGAATTGTTCTTTCAGCTTAGTAAATAAAATAAAAAATGTTTGAGTTACATGTCACTTATAGAGTTATAGAAGGTGATTATACAATGAGGACCAAGTGATATTACACACCAGCCAATGAAAAAACATGTTTTGGTCCATCTTTTATACCATGTTTCATGGTAAACCCATATTGAGGGTGTAACATAAAACATGGTCATAGTCTGCAGCCCTCCACTCCCAAACCATTACCCCTGTCTTTTCCAATACAGGTTTTCTTTTTCCCCCAGTTCCTGTCATTCATTGAATTTGGTGGAGCTGTGCCTGCCTCCTCCCACATTGCCGTGTCATTCATTTACAGAAATGACACAGAGGAACGTGGAACATGTAGGTTTCAATGGAACATATGTGCGGTGACATCCCTATACTTGTAGTTCATTGATACTTCCTTCCGCCCCGTATATGAAGGTCCATACCTTGGTATAGACCTAAGCTGGAGGAATAGTCTTCAGGAGCCCGAGCACTGCACCCAAAATCCACCAATAGTGGATGCAACACTTTGCAGGTTTCAATGCATAAAACATAAATTCACATTTTTTTAATTAATTAATGAGGGTGCTTTTAATTATTTATATATTTATTTTGCAGAAGGTGAAATAGCCTTTACCTGTCTTTTATAGCATCTAGCAAATTTAGACAACTACCCAATGTATGTTTGCCTTTGAGTTCTTACTATTTTGCATTTCTTAAATTTGAGTCCATATTACACTGTTTCTTGTATGGTATTATATGATGTCTGATGTTAATGAAAGCTTAGCCTGGATTAAGCTGACAAACAGCATTCATAGAAAGTCAGATACTCCAGCAGAGTGACTACCAAGTAGTAAAGAGAAACTCCCACTGATAATTTTTTAGATATAGAGCTAGGTCATACTTTTGCAATGTGCAGAAGGAAGATAAGATGCAAAAAGAATAGCTCAGTTAGGACTTAGTGATCAAACAGACAACACGTATGTAGAAGTGTTTTCAAAAGCGTCAGATACATCATACTGGTCATAGCCATCTTCATTGTAAGTGGTACCTGGCAAAGGGTGGGATCTACACTATATGGCCAAAAGTTTATAAACAGCTGACCATCACACATATATGAGTTTTTGGATAGTTTGTCTGTGGGAATGTGTACAGAGTACTGTTATATCCTTTTTCAACCAACCTAGTAACCAAAATGTCTGCTTGTCTATGGTAATCCTCCTCTGATTCCTCTGATTCACAATTATGGTGCATCCTCATAAGTTGACTATTAGGTATAATATTTATCTATTCCAGATAATGACAGCTTGAAGTAGGGGTGTACCCATTTCTATTGTTTTTTTTTTTTTTTAAAAAAAAGGTTCTGGTATATAGTTTCCCGTCCCTTTAATAAATCTCTAAGTCACTCTCACTGTTCCACTCCCCTGAAAATGATTTGTTATATTGATTAACTTTTATTTTATCAAAGAAATGTGTTAACGATCCTTCTGTACCTCCCCACACCACTATTATGTGTAGCACTAACTCACGGTGGAGCTGCTGATTTAAAGCAGGCTGTTACCGTCACCTTTTTACCTGTAATTTCACCAGTACCGGGTCTATGGTCCCGTTGAGCTTATTTACCAGACAATGTAGGCAGCAGTCACTTGAGTATTTTTTCCAATGCTTTAATGGGAGATAACTGGAAGAAGTAGCAGGAAAGAGGTAGAAGAAGGGTTGCAGGGAAGTTCAAATACCTTTTCTTGGTGTAGCACTGAAGGAATTGAAATCTTGAATGCACTTTCCTTTTAGAGTTAAATCTTTGCCCACCCGGATACTCGGATAGGTCTCTCTCACCAACCTAGCAGCCGGTACGCAGCACGAACAAAAAGTCTCTGCCACAGACTTGAGTGAAATAAAACCTGTACGATCCTCTGCCACAGGATGTAGTGGTTTTCGATGAACAGCAAACACAGTACCAGAACCTTTAAGCCGACCCGGCAGTACTTGTGCAGTAGGGTAGTTTAGGATACGTTCTCCAATCGAGTCACCAGGCCCTTCTTAAGACCAGCCTTGCATGGTCCCTTCCAGAATGGGTCCTCCCCTGGATCTTCCCGATTGTCCGGCTTCTTCCCGCAGGACAGACAGTACAGGACAGCAGACCCCAGACAGGCTTCTGGGTCCACCCGCCCGGCTGCAGCAACGCAACCCTCCAGACCGGAGGGCTACGAGGTAGAACTCACTGACACATACCTCTAGGCTAGGAGGGCCACGAGGCCAAAAGACCTCTCTACACATGGCGTCTGTCCCATAAATACCCTCTCCCAGAATGCAACTTGAAGGACCACCTCTGCCGAGTTATCTCCGGGACAGAAGAGCACTTCAGCGTGTTGCCTTTCCAACACCGACCCATGGTGACAATGACACCCACAGGCACAGTATGAAACTACACGCAACACAGCCAAACTGGAACAGAGGCAAATCTGACTATAAACTAAATCCGAACTATGTACAGAATAGATGACCCACTAAATTTACCTATAAGCGGTAGATTGAAAAATCTACCAGCGCTACATATGTCATCTATAAATCTTTTAGAGAGTTTCAGTCGGGTCCATTTATGATCATAGATGTGTTTTCTTCCCAATTACTCATAAAGAGGTTAGCAACACTAGGAAAATTCTTTGCTCCCATAGCTACTCCTCTCGTTTGTGCATAATACTTCTTGTCGTACCAGAAGTAACTTCCCATTGACATTTCCAGCAGTAAAAATATATAGCTTTGATTCAAATAAAAAGACACAAATAAATAGAATTATTTTATTTCTTCTTAGAACGCTAGAAAATCATGCATCTTTATATTTACAAACCATCTGCAAAATAATCCCTGCATTACCACCTGATCGGAGTGTATTCCTGGGGATTTACAAGCTTTGTGCAAGCATTTTTGCCTATGTATCAAACTTCAGATATTTGTTTCGTGGGCTGGGCAAGGTCGGGAGGGTATTTGTCAGGTGTACAAACACGTGAATATGTACATATTGCACATTTACAGGCACTCCCATTAAGGTCTATAGGCCAAAAATGCCTGAATGTGCTAAAAAAGCTCATGTACTTTTTTGAGCATAGAGTTTTAGAGCGACTGAGAGTACAACTGTGAACAGGGACAATTGGTGTATAAAAAGTCAGGTGTAGGGAAACAAGCTGAAAAAAAGTATGAATGGGGACTTCAAGTAAAATACTGTGATTAGAGACAACTCTCAATATAGAGTAAAATAATTAGATATAAGATTTTGTCGAAGGTGGCTAGGTAACCAGCTATATCAAAGTCTATTTGGATGTGATATTTCAGTTACTGATAAGGTCTGGGGGCTAAGGCAGCCCATAGATGATTCAGTTTTCTTTCCGTCCACCACTGGTGGACGGAAAGAAAATTGCTGAATTCTTCCATCAACACAGTCAATGTTGATAGGGGAATGCCTCCCGCAACACTATTGTGTTCTGCCAGCAGTGGTGGGGCATGGGTTGCCTTGGCAGAGCACAATGATTACTGCTAGCCACTGACAGTAAACATATGTAAAAAATCCAACAGGCTGATTGTACCCGAGTGGATGAATCAACTTGGGTACAATCAACCTGCCCATATATGGATCGAATTTTGGCTGGTCCCTGCTGAATTCGGCCAAATTTCAATCCAAGTATAGCCGGTTTAAGTAATCTATTGATTGCGTTCTCCCTATTGTTAAAAAAAAAGAAATCCAACAGGCAGAGTGGGTGTTCCTTATAATGGCCACAACTGATATAGAGGCCAAAGAAGTCAAAAGCAGAAATCTACACAAGAAACCATAAATTGCCCGAAGGACTTTATACTGTATGAGGTGCAACACACTCAGTTGTAAAATCTACAAAATAAAGATTTATTGGTAAATACAATTTCGACAGATCAACAATGACATAATGCCATATAGTCAAGCAGATTGGTCAATATATACATTTTAATTCCATAGCCAGGTACAGTGTTACCAAGATCAATAAATAATAGGTGTGAACTTGCATCTATGTAACCCAAAAATATGGAACGCTTCACGAATTTGCGTGTCATCCTTCTCTGTATCGTTCAAATTTTAGTATATGTGCTAGTGAAGAAGATTAGCAAGGCCCCTGCGCAAGGATGACACTCAAATTTGTGAAGCGTTCCATATTTTTGGGTTACATAGATGCAAGTTCACACCTATTATTGATTGATCTTTGTAACACTGTACCTGGCTACAGAATTAATATGTATATATTGACCAATTTGCTTGACTATATGGCATTATGTCACTGTTGATCTGTCAAAATCGTATTTACCAATAAATCTTTACCTTGTTGCACCTCATATAAAGTCCCACGGGCAAGTTATGGTTTCTTGTGTATATTGAACATGGATGGAGGCGCTTCACGGGGCACATCCAACCATATTTTGTTATAGTTGCAAAAGCAGAGATCTAACCATCAAATATAAATTTCAGGTGGACCAACCTTTTGAAGGTGCATTCCAGTCAAAATGTAAAATGTACTATTGATGTATTTCATGAGGTTTATAACTCCATAGTTCTTTATTTTTTGTGCTTGGAATCCTTATATATACCAAGTCAGAACTGTGTTAAAAAAAACACTAAGGCCCCATTCACACCTGAGTGTAGCATTTTCAGGCAGAAAGTTGCGCGATTTTACAACAATTTTTGTTGCGCTTTTTTACTGCGTTTTTACCACGATTTTGACGAGTTTTTGCCGTGATTTTGAACAGGTCAAAAGGTCACCAATGTAAAAAGCAGAAAAACGCCCAAATCTGCCTAAAAAAAAAAGTTCCAGAACTTGTTTGAGTTTCAGGCGTTTTGGAGCTTCTGGCTTCAGGCGTTTTGGAGTGGAGAAGTGAACCATCTCCATAGAGAATAATTGATTTTTTCCCCTCAAGCATTTTGTAGCTTGAAGCCTGGCTTCAAGCTACAAAACTCTCAGGTGCGAATGGGGCCTTAGACCCCTTTCACAGTGAGTCGGTTTTCAGGCGCTTTAGCGCTAGAAATAGCCTCTGATAAGCGCCTGAAAACTGCCTTTTGAAAGCGATATATTTTGGGTAAAAACTGCCCCACTAGCGGCCGAAAAGCGCCGCCAAAACAGCGCTTAAGCGCCGCTAAAACGAGTGCCGCTTTAGCACTAACGGTCGGCGCTACCAGTTTGAAAAGGGTCTAATTTGCACTGGTTTCTCTGCAAAGGTCAAATATGCCACCTGCTGAATCAGATCTAGAGCTCTCCAATCAACAGCGAGCAAACTTTTCCACACAAGCTGTTGACTGCTTTACAAATTAAACAAATCGTAAAACTTCTTACACCTTTTGTTTTAATGCACGTTTAACTGAAAGTTCATTTTGGCTTTAAAGCTGCTTATTTTCCCTGCTGATGTTTTCTCTATTGTATCTGTCGTTATCAGAATAAATTTACTTCTAGTGCTTGCTTTTGAATCTGCTGTAGCTCTGCATAGAAACCAATCAGTTCCATTTTTTTTTTGTTAAAGCTTAATTGAACAATCTGAAATTGCAAGCTGATTGGCTACCATGCACATCTGCACCAGATTTTGCACTCTCTAGTATTAGCTCCATTGTCTTGGGGTTCCCATTCCATACTGTGTTTTATTTACCATATTTGTCATATGATACATCCCTATCAGTACATTCCAACAATCTAGAGGGCTTTCCCAATCCCCTGTTCCGAAAACCCCACCAACCACACCTGGAGAAGTCCTATTTTGGCCCTGGCATGAAAAAAAAAACTATAATTTCGAGGTTGAGTAGATCAAGGGTTGACTATAACAGTCTTGTAGCCTTTCAGGACCTGGAACTTGTTGCTGCTGAAGTTCACTTGAAGCTGTTTGAGACCAGGTTTGCAGGGAAACAATTCAAGTTCCACAATTGATGTTTCATTTTTCTTCATGGTGCCCACACTGATAAAGAAAAACAAAGTCAGCATATGTAAATGATAAAACGACAATTACAATCACAGCCTGAATGCATTCTGTCAGGCAAACTTAGTCTTCTAGGACAATGTACCCCCTGGTCTATGACAAGGCACATACATAATATATGATGAATCCCTCTACTGCTCAAGTGAAGTAAAAAAAAAAGCAGGCAAAATTTAAAAGGTAAACAGTAATGCCGCGTACACACGGTCGGACTTTTTGTCTACAAAAGTCCGACGGACGCCGACGGACTAAAGCTGGCTGACAATCCGATCGTGTGTGGGCTTCCCCGGATTTCAGCGGACTTTCAGCGGACTTTTCCAGCCTCAAATCTGACGGACTTTAGATTTGAAACATGCTTCAAATCTTTACGTTGTAACTACGCCGGACCCAGAAATCCGCTTGTCTGTGTGCTAGTCCGACAGGCAAAAACCCCCGCTAGGGCAGCTATTGGCTACTGGCTATCAACTTCCTTATTTTAGTCCAGTGTACATCATCACGTACGAATCCATCGGACTTTTGTGTGATTGCATGTAGGAAAGTCCGCTAGTAAGAAAGTCTGCCGCAAGTCCGCCAAAAGTCCGACAAAAGTCTGTCGAACTGGCTGTCGGACTTTTGTAGACGAAAAGTCCGACCGTGTGTACGCGGCATTACATCCTCTGCTTACAGGATTTCAGAGACAGCAGCAGGAGCCAATGGCACCCTCTGCCTTAGCAAATCCTGTGAGAGCAGAGAGAGAGAAGAGAGCTGCTGAAGATGGGCACAACGCTGGATTGAATGAGGAATCAGGTAAGTATTTAGGGGGGGTGAGGGTGAAAACACTGGGACATTTTTTACCTTAATACAGGGAAAGCATTAAGGTAAAAAAAAAATGTCATGCATTTAGAGCCACATGAAATCCTTACTCCAAATTTCTTGTGACTCTAAATAGTTTATTTGGATCAAGCTGGTCCAAAGAAACTATCTCCTTCACCAACAGATGTGCCCGCTGTGAGTGTTGTAAAAACTGTATGTAGAATCAGCCATTCACAGGAAGCATAACATTTCATCAATGAATAGCAAGCTTCCTCTGATTGGCTGAAGTGGAGGTCATGACATCATCTGCCCACTTCTCCACCTCAGCTAATCAGAGGAAGCCTTGTTCTCCTAAATGAAAAACAAGGCATTCTGTGAAAGTAATTATGTTCAGCCATTGCAGATGACACCAGAGTTTCCCACTTCAGCTTTGTACGTTCACATTTCCAGACTGTCTACTTGACTTGGGAGTGTCCTCCCAAGAAGACACTGCTAAGTTCCTGGTTCTTACCTTGCTGCACAACTTTCTTTGATCTTGCTTACTGAACCTAACACTTGTATAAATAACATACTATGGAAACCAATTATTATTATAATACAGGATGTATATAGCGCCAACCATTTTCGCAGCGCTTTACAACATGAGGGCAGACAGTACAGTTACAATTTAATACAGTAGGAATCAGAGGGCCCTGCTCGTTAGAGCTTACAATCTAGGAGGGAGGGTCAAGTGATACAAGAGTTAATAACTGTGGGGGATGAGCTGATGAAGAAAATGAAAGTACAGTTGCTAGGTGGAGGCAAGATAGGCTTTTCTGAAGAGAAAAATTTTCAGGGATTACCTAAAAGTGGATAGAGTTGGATATAGTTGAATAGATTGGGGTAGGGAATTCCAAGAGAGGCTCGGGAGAAGTCCTGGAGGCGAGTATGGGAGGAGGTGACAAGGGAGCTAGAGAGCAGGAGATCTTGGGAGGAATGAGGAGAACAATTTGGTTGGTATTTTGAGACTAGGTAAGTGATGTAGCTGGAGGCTTGTGGATGGAGTTGTGCATGGCTTTGTAAGTTGTTGTGGCAGAGAGGGGTAGCAGACTCTGAGCGGTTTGTAAGGTGGATGGGTCTGGCAGCAGCGTTCATGATGAACTGAAGAGGGGAGAGCCTATGTATAGATAAGCCAATAAGGAGAAAGTGGCAGTAGTCGAGGCGAGAGACAGCCAGGGATGGACTGAATTATGAGCTTTGTGGTGTCATTGCTTAGGAAGCAACATATTTTGGAGATGTTGTGGAGGTTGAGGCAGCAAACTTTTGAAAGTGATAAATTGGAAGTGGGGCTAAATGACAATAATCTATTTACATATATTGTATGCCATAATGAAAGATACCATGGTATATTATTTCACTGCATGTATGCTTCCTGAATCCATCTCCTGCCTTTGAGCAAGTGTTATGGTCAATATGTAGAGCACTACTGCAGGATGAAGATTGCTCACTAGAAGTCAGCAGTGAATGTTCTGATGTACCAGGGCACAATGACAGGACACCAATGTGCTTATCTCATAATTAATAACTTTTGGTAATTTATTTTCACAGACACTTTTTCAGGGTACATTGTCACACAAAGAAATTTGACCCCCATAATTATACATAGCTTGATCCATAATGGCCCTTTTCTTTTTATTTGCTATCACACACATTCTACAGCCATTATCTCAGTGAAGTTGATGTTTGTGCTGTTACTTACAGTAATTTAAGCTGAGTCTTCATCAGACCACTGCCCTCGATTACCAGTAGACAGTCCTTTATATCTTCATTGAGGGGATTGGAGAACATCAGACGTACCTTGCATGGTTTGTTCACTACAGGAGATCCCAGGAACTGCATGTAATAAAAGGTAACAAATACAGCAGAATTATTTAAGTTGTTTCCAGTATATCTTAAGCACTGTAATATTAAGCAGTACTTTACAAATCTATAGGGCAGTCTGTATCAGTCCCTATGACCTAGTCTAACACCCAGGGGCGGACTGACAACTCATTGGGCCCCCGGGCAATAGGAGATTATGGGGCCCCCGGGCAATAGGAGAAGTTTATGGGGCCCCCGGGCAATAGGAGATTATTGGGCCCCCAGGCAATAGGAGATTATGGGGCCCCCAGGCAATAGATTATGGGGCCACACAGTATACACACATACACACATACAGTATACACACACACAGACACACAATTTACACACACAGTATACACACACAGAATACACATACACACACTGAAAAAGTACTGGAGAGGCAGGGCAGCTATAATCTTGGGATTTTTTAAAAAAACACAGATTTTTACATACTGTCCCTGGTTTTATTGAGGCTGACAACCCTGATGGGGTCCCTTAGAGGCATGGGGCCCTCGGGCAGTGCCCGAGTGCCCCGAATGGTCAGTCCGCCCCTGCTAACACCCTTACCACACCCATATGCACAATATAGAGCAATTGGGTAGGATGCTGTGTTTATATTTCCCCTGACTGCTGCTGGATTTCCTCCAAGTATGTGAGTATGGATGTGGTGCATATATTACATTTTAAAGGCTAAGGCCAGCCAAAGACAGAGTGATTTTTTTTTTTCTGCAACCATAGACAGTGTTGATGGGGGAACACAGTGATTTTTGCTGGAGAGGTTTTCCATCTCTTCACGATATGTATTAAAAAACTCTGCAGCTTTATATTAATGCTGGGAGTGAGTGTCCAACAGTTTTCACATCGTAGCAACAATGCAGGACATGGGGATTGCTAACTGAAAGTTTATTGGCTAGGCCTCAGGTGGGGGAGGTGCTTTGGGCAAAAGGTCCTACAATATAATTGATAAGTGCTTTACAAAGTTGCACAGTTTTTGATATCTACTGGGGTCCCTTGACTGCATAGGATATTTTCTGGAAAAGGTGAATTTTGCCTTTACACTGATTTTTGGAGACTGGTATGAATAGTTGTGTTTTCTATGTTAAAGATTCAATGGTATACAGTGTCTTGAAAACGTATTTACACCCTTTGAAATTTTTGCACATTTTGTCATGTTACAAACTAAAACGTAAATGTTTTTTACTGGGATTTTATGTGATAGACTAACACAAAGTGGCACATAATAGTGTAAATGATAAATTGCATTGTAAGTTATTTTACAAATAAATATCTGAAAAGTGTGGCGTGCATTTGTATCCAGCCCCCTTTACTCTGATACTCCTAACTAAAATCTAGTGGAACCAGTTGCCTTCAGAAGTCACCTAATTAGTAAATAGCGTCCACCTGTGTGTAATTTAATCTCAGTATAAATACAGCTATTCTGTAAAGCCCTCAAAGGTTTGTTAGAGAACCTTAGTGAACAAACAGCATCCTGAAGGCCAAGGAACACACCAGACAGGTCAGGGATAAAAGTTGTGGAGAAGTTTAAAGCAGGGTTAGGTTATAAAACAATATCCCAAGCTTTGAACATCTTATGGAGCACTGTTCAATCCATTATCCGAAAATGAAAAAAGTATGGCACAACTGCAAACCTACCAAGACATGGCCGTCCACCTAAACTGACAGGCCGGGCAAGGAGAGCATTAATCAGAGAAGCAGCCAAGAGGCCCATGGTAACTCTGGAAGAGCTGCAGAAATCCACAACTCCGGTGGGAGAATCTGTCCACAGGACAACTAATTATTCGTGCACTCCACAAATCTGGCCTTTATGGAAGAGTGGCAAGAAGAAAGCCATTGTTGAAAGAAAGCCATAAAAAGTCCTGTTTGCAGTTTGCAAGAAGTCGTGTGGAGGACACAGCAAACATGTGAAAGAAGGTGCTCTGGTCAGATGAGACCAAAATTGCATTTTTTGGCCTAAAAGCAAAACATTATGTGTGACGGAAAACTAACACTGCACGTCACCCTGAACATACCATCCCCGCCGTGAAACATGGTGGTCATGGCATCATGTTGTGGCGATGCTTTCCTTCAGCAGGGACAGGGAAGCTGGTCAGAGTTGATGGGAAGATGGATGGAGCCAAATACAGGGCAATCTTAGAGGAAAACCTGTTAGTCTCCAAAAGATAAAAGACTTAAGACTGGGGCGGAGGATCACCTTCCACAGGATAACGGCCCTAAACATATAGCCAGAGCTACAATGGAATGGTTTAGATCAAAGCATATTCATGTGTTAGAATGGCCCAGTCAAAGTGCAGACCTAAATCCAATTGAAAATCTGTTGCAAGACTTGAAAATTGCTGTTCACAGAATCTCTCCATCCAATCTGACAGAGCTTGAGCTATTTTGCAAAGAAGAATGGGCAAAAATATCACTCTCTAGATGTGCAAAGCAGGTAGAGACATACCCGAGAAGACTTGCAGCTGTAATTGCAGCAAAAGATGGTTCTACAAAGTATTGAATACAAATGCACGCCACACTTTTCAGATATTTATTTGTAAAAAAAAATTGAAAATCATTTATCATTTTCCTTCCGCTTCACAATTATGTGCCACTTTGTGTTGGTCTATAACATAAAATCCAAATAAAATACATTTCAATTTTTGGTTGTACTTGTAACATGACAAAATATGGAAAATGTCAAAGGGGTATGAATACTTTTTCAAGGCACTGTAAATGAGCAAAATTATGGAAAATAATCTGCTTAATTTTTGATTCTGTGGACTACATTATTCTCTCTGATGAATATACATACAGTTTGCTAAGTAATATTAGTAAATTGTTTAATTGTTACTGAATCTGTCAACAGGCCACCCACAAACAGGAATGGAGTGTGGGCTCCCTGCCCCTGGGAGGCACCTGGTCAACCAGTGGGATCCATGCACTAGGTCTTTCTATAAAAGACAATGGCCATCTCTGTCTGAAGTTTGGCACATGCATTCAGAATGGACATTATTTTACAAACAGGGCTCAGTACGTATGTGATAGTTTCAAAGGGCACTAGGTGCCAGAGATGATATTAACACTGCTTTCCTCTGAGCAGAATGCAGAAGAGAGGGCTTAGTTTTTCTACATCTGTCGCCTTTATACCACTGAGATGGTAAATTAGGAATGTTGAGGATAAATAAGTACATTATATTAAAAGTTAAATGATTCTTTTAGTGCCTGGGTATATAGATTTATCTTACATTGATCGTGATTTGTGGAACAGCCAGAGTGATATCCTTCTTCACGAGAAGTTTCTCCCAGGTCACATTCTGCTCGCCAACAGCTGTCACTCTTACCAAGTTGTTATCATCTAGATACTTTCCATATTGTGAATATGTGATTTGTAAAAAGATCCATTTCTCTGCCAATACAGTTGGTAAAGACTTTAATAGTTATTCATACATTCATATATACAGTACATATTGCGCTTACTTGTATATTTTTATTTAAATTGATTCACAGTCTTATATCCCAATAGTTCTTTATTTGGCTACGGGCAGCAATGTGTATTCTGTATTTTTTTTTTAAATGTTTTTTTTTTTGTATGCAGTGCAACTATAGCATAGTCTAAGCCTGGGGTCGGCAACCCATAGATCGCTATCTAATGGTCGACCGCGGGCAGCCGACATATAGATTGTGAACATGGATTGCCAATTCTGCACCCCCCCAGCCACCGCTGCTCTCATGAGCAGAGCGAAGAGAGAAAAACAGAACAGCACCGTATGGAGGGCAGGAGCGGGAGCTGCTTCAGTTAACCTTTCAAGTTAACCAGCAGTCCTAGCAACCAATCACCAGCTTGTTAATATGAAAAGTTAACAATGGCAACTCCTGCTCCCACCCTCCTCCAATACTGTGCTGTCTCTCACTCTCCGCTCTGCTGTACAGTCCTTTTAGATAGGGCAGTGCTACCTACATTGCATTGTGTAAGGGGATTGATGTGAAAAAAACACTGCTTTGAGGGAGCAGAGGGGCAGGGGACACTACTGTGGGGGGTGGGGGTAGGTTCCAATGACACTGCTTTGGGGGACTAGAGGACCTTGCTTTGGGGGGGGCAGAGGACACTACTCTGGGGGGGGGGGGATGTCAGAGGATACTGCTTTGGTTGGGGGGGGCAGAGGACACTACTGTGGGGGGGAGGGCAGAGGACACTGCTTTGGAGGGCAGAGAACACTAATTTGGGGGCCAGAGGACACTCCTTTGGGGTGGCAGAGTACATTACCTGGGGGGGTGATGTGAAGGGGGTCAGAGGACACTACTGTAAAGGGGGCAAAGGACTACTACTGGGGGGAATGATTTTAAGGGGGGCAGAGGACACTACCTTGGGGGGGAGTGTGATTTGAAGGGGGCAGAGGACGCTACTGTAGGGGGGCGGGTCATGTGAAGGGGGCAGAGGATACTACTGTGTGTTCTTAATCCCATGTTTTTTATTGGGCTCCTGGTAGGTTTTTTTTTTTTCTTTAAATGGCGCTGCCCCTCTGAGGATCCTTGATTTCCTCCATCTTGTCCAGCTAGATCTCAACCTCTGAAAACATTGCCTACCCCTGGTCTAAGCTGTTATTAGTATAAACAAAAAAGTCAGTGCTACTACCCATATGACACATGTATAGCAGAGCTCCCAGGTGCTCGATCCACAGTCGCTGGCTAAGTAAAGTAATGTGGGAAAAATGATCCTCACTCCGGTTGTGGCTCTTAAAATGTCTTCATTTTATTGAAAAGCCACAGTGAACAAACGCAGATGAAGTCATTTGACGTGTTTCAACCTATAAGGCCTTAGTCATAACCATGGTTATGACTAACACACGGCAGTATTGCTTAATGGCAGATTTTGCAAGCCATCAAGTTGGCTGTGCTTTCTGTCAAGATGAAAATGACTTGCCTGAGAAAAATACAAATCCATTAAAAGGTATTACATTTCCTGTATATGTATTTCAAACTTTAAGAATCGGGGTTGGGTCTGTGTTCCAAGTAGTAGCTTCTATTTTTATTTGTACATCATTTTCTCATACTTAACACGTTTGATGTGCATTGTTTTATATCTCTCATGAAAACTGTCATTGATAAGTATGTAAATCATACACATTACCTTCACTGGGCTCAAGCTCAATGTACTTGGATTCCTTCCAGAACTGGTGTCCAGGTTTGCCTGTGTGCTTAATAGCCTGTGCACTAAAACACAGTTTAAGGGTCTTGGCAACAGAACGCAAGTTACCAGCTAGTAAGGCTAGATTTATTGCTTGTCCCAGCTGTGGAGACTCCACCAATTTAAACCTCAGAATCAGTTTAGCGTCTTGCAATGGGCGATTCAGATGTTCATATTCATGGATAGATCCATTCTGAGATTCTTGTTCAGGGAAAACATCATTAACAGTGAAGCCATTGGTATGGCTATGGTGTTCATCACCATTGGAGAGCATCATAGTGTTTGTCTTTTTTAGTCTTTTCATTGCTTTCAGGTACATTTTTCTTTCTTCAATGGTTCCTTGACAAATGACAAACAAATCTTTATGCAATAAAACAGATATTAAAAGATAATCAAACTTGCAGACTAATGCCTAGTACACACGATCGGACATTCCGACAACAAAATCCATGTTTTTTTTCCCGACGGATGTTGGCTCAAACTTGTCTTGCATACACACGGTCACACAAAGTTGGTCGGGAATTCCAAAAGTCAAGAACGTGGTAAAGTACAACGCGTACGACAAGCCGAGAAAAATGAAGTTCAATAGCCAGTGCGGCTCTTCTGCTTGATTCCGAGCATGCATGGAACTTTGTGTGTCGGAATTTTGTACACACGATCGGAATTTACAGCAACGGATTTTGTTGTCGGAAAATTTGAGAACCAGATCTCAAATTTTGTGCGAAGGAAAATCTGATGGAAACTGTCCGATGGAGCCTACACATGGTCAGAATTTCCGACAAAAGGCTCCCATCGAACATTGTCCTCCAGACTGTGCCTCACTCACCCTCCTGGCTGCGACCATTTGTCCTCCCTGGAGTCTCTTAGTAGAGCTCCCTCCTGCTGTCCTCTCCTTGCTCTCTCTTGTGCCTCTGGTCCAGGACCTCTTCATACGTTCTTGAAGGTGGTCCCAACTGCACCTATGCCCATGCCCAAGGTCACCCCCCCAGACTGGGGAGCTCCCTCCAAGGTCCCGACAGCCCCCACTCTAGCTCTTCCACACAACAATGCCTCCCCAGCTGGGCTGACCCTGAGTATTTAAGGAAGCCTGCCCCCTGCCAATTCAAGTTGGGGATTGGTCAAGGCTCCTTAGAATACCCCAGAAAGCTCCACCTCTCCTCCTCTCTTTCCAGAACCTTCTGGAAAGAAGAGGGAGGTATTGTTGATGCTGCCTGTGAGTCACCAGCTGCTACCCTGAGCCCCTCCCAGCCCAGAATGCAACAAAACAGACAGGCCTGACATTAAGCCAGACCAGCCTAAATTGACCTGTCCACAAAAAATCCTACCTCTAGCACATACCTACCTACCTAGAGGGTTAGTATCGGCTGGTGCTCAAAATTTTTTTGGGGCCGCAAACAAACTGAAAAATTAAACTGTTAGTAATGCAGGACTGTAAATAGCCATTTATCAGGTGATTATGTATCATTACTGCTAGATAAAACTGTGCCCATCATATGCAGCCTCACTGTGCCCATCAATTGCAGCCTCACTGTGCCCATCAAATGCAGCCTCACTGTGCCCATCAATTGCAGCCTCACTGTGCCCATCAATTGCAGCCTCACTGTGCCCATCAATTGCAGCCTCACTGTGCCCAACAATTTCAGCCTCACTGTGCCCATCATTTGAAGCCTCACTGTGCCCGTCACAGTATGCCAATCACATCCACATTTCAAGTAAAAGAAAAGAAAACCACTTAACATAAAGTGTCCTCATCAGAGCCCACTTTTACATCAGATGTCCCAATCAGAGTCCCCCTTTACAGCAGGTGCCCCCCTTTACATCAGGTGTCCCATTTAGAGCCCCCTTTACAGCAGGTGTCCCCATCAGCATCCCCCTATATATCAGGTGTGGTCATCAGAGTCCCTCTTTATATCAGGTGTCCCCATCAGAGTCCCCTTTTACATCAGATGTCCCCATCAGAGTCCTCCTTTACATCAGATGTTCCTATCAGAGCCCTTCTTTACACCAGATGTCCCCCTTTACATTATATTACACCATCAGAGTCTTCGTTTACATCAGATGTCCCCATCAGAGTCCCCCTTTACATCAGATGTCCCCATCAGAGCCCCTCTTTACATTAGATACACCATCAGATCAGAGCCCCCTTTACATTAGACGTCACCATCAGAGTCCTCCTCTACATTAGATGTTACCTTCAGATCAGAGTCCTCCTTTACATTAGATGTCACCATCAGAGCCCTCCTTTACATTAGGTGTCCGCATCAGATCAGAGTCCTCCTTTACATTAGATTTCACCATCAGAGCCCCCTTTACATTAGATGCCACCATCAGAGCCCCCCTTTACATTAGATGCCACCATCAGAGCCCCCCTTTACATTAGATGTCACCATCAGAGCCCCCTTTACATTAGATGCCACCATCAGAGCCCCCCTTTACATTAGATGCCACCATCAGAGCCCCCCTTTACATTAGATGTCACCATCAGAGCGCCTCTTTATATTGGATGTCACCATCAGAGCCCCCCTTTACATTAGATGTCTCCTCTCTCCCCCATTGTACTCCCAGCTCTCACACCAGAGTCTTCGTTTACATCAGATGTCTCCATCAGAGTCCTCCTTTACATCAGATGTCCCCATCAGAGTCCCCATTTATATTAGATGTCCCCATCAAAGCCAGGGCCCCGAGGACTTTCTAAAGGAAGCCAATAGAGTTTCTTGTTTGCAATCACATGATTTCAAACACGTTATGCTTCCCTTAGCAGCTGTGTGTCTGGGGCCCTGCACACACTTAAAGGGACATCATTTTTTTTCTTTTTAATTTAAATTTATTTTTATTTTTTTATGGTGATTTTAGCATGTTGTGGTTCCCATACACCTGTGTGTCCGGCATCCCACACACACTTAAATGGTCATTTAAAAAAAATTTTTTTTTATGATGAGTAGCTTGGGGGGGGGGGGGGGGGCTGTGCTCCCTATGGGCGGACCACCACATTGGCCCAAGCTGGAGCAATGATGTAACTATGTACAAGTTGCTAAATTACCTAAACTTCAGCTTTAAACATTACATAGGGTCCAGCATCCTCACTGTAAGAACATGCTCTCTAACAGTGATAGATGAAATACTCATGTTATCTAGTAATTGTCTTGGCAGCCCAAAGAGCCTGAAGACAGGCCAAAACAGAGAGACAAGGATAAATTCTGGATCAGGATTACAAGCCACACTATGCCATCTTACATAGAACATTATAACTGATATAGTAAGTTATATAGCCAAATATCCACCATGGTATTTTTTAAGCAAGTAACTAAGTACATGAGCAGCTTCCTGTCTTTATACTATCCTTCATCTAAAGCTTGTATTCTACACATTACCTAGGCACTTAATGGTGATTATAAAACAGATACAGAATCTGCATTCCTATAGTGATGGAACATAAAACTTGGAAATGTTGCAGGGTGTTCAAACTTTTTTTGTCCTTTTGGAAGAGCCTTAAAGACTGTGTTCAAGATACCTACCAGCCCACCAATTGAATTAATAGTATAGGCACCATTTAGTGACACTTTAAAGTGGAACTAAGCCCATCAATTTAACTGTTTCCCAAAACAGTTACATTCAAGGTATGCTGTGAATTATAACTATCACAGTTGCAACTCAAGATCAATGGCTAAAATGCCAGCTTCCTTGGCTATAAAGGATAAAGTTTGTAGAGGTTGTAAAAATAGGGCTGCATCCCTATGTGTTACTGAACTGCACCAGAGAAAGATCAGACCTCCTGTCATATCAGGCAGGGCTGTGCTATTTAGTAGAAAATCTTGGTATTGAATGAACAACTTATTTGGCAGTTCAAACAGCTCCCATATGTTTTCAACCTTTGTATTTAAAGAGGAACCTTACTACAACCCCCCTCCCCACCCTCCCTTACCTGGTATGCTGGGTTCTCTTTAAAAAACATACCTGCCCAGCATTGTCCTGCAGTGATCTGCTGTTTGGGTGTGACAGCTGTTGTCACATTCTGCCATCTTGGTCTTCTTCAGCCAGCTACCTTTCCCAGGTTCAGACAGATTGGCTTGCTGATACATGAGGCCCTGCCCCCCCCCCCCTCACCTTCTTGCAGCAGCTCGCAGCAGCTCTATGAATGGCCTCCTGGGAAAATTACAAGATTATCCAAGGGGGCTGCTGAAGCCTAGGCTAGAATGGTGAAGGGGGGCTCAATAAAATAACACCCCCACTAAAAAAAATTTTGGTAATTATGATTGTGGTGGAGAGCGGAGCCATGGACCCCAAGTCAAGTCGCAAAGCAAAGTTTCACTTTAACTATCTGAAGTTCAGCTTTAAACGGATATGCAAGTTTATGCAATTCATTATTACCATGATCTTTAGAAATCTTGGATTTACCTTCATCATATTTATAGCTGTCGGTGATGTCTTCTCTTTCGTCCGCTCCAGCACACTTTGTGATAATATGATTTCCAACCAAATGTGGATCAGAAAAATGCTTTTCTTTTTTTGTCCCATATAATGTCCATGACACACAATCTGCATTCACCATGGAGAAGACAAATGGGGAATCATAGTTTAGGTGGATCTCCCCTTCTCTTATGGCTTTCACAGAAGTAGGGCCACAGCAATAAATACCTGGAGGAACATAATAGGTTTATGTTGAGAAGCATAGTTAGCATTTAAATGGTAACAAACACCTGCAATGATGTCCTTCATACCATCACTTGTCTCCTGCGGAGTTGGATCTAGAACTTGCCATCCTCCATAGCCTGGAGGTAAGTCTCTTCTTGACATCCAGCACTCACACCACACATGGAAGTTCCTAGGTTAAAAAAGCTATCTTATAATTCCGACAAGAAATATCAGTCGCACTAAGCGTAACTGATCCCAGTGCTCAACAGACAAAAAATTTCTTGCACACTAGCTGCTATTATATAAAAAGAAAATTGTGAAGATATGCAAGGTAATGCACTTACCACACGAATGAGTCAATCAGCCTGATATCTCCACACAATATTTGAAGTGCATCATGCAAAACAAAGGAACACTCCACATAGCGTAATTTTATTAAAACAAAATCCCCTACAAGCAATATATGCTTACAGGAAGAACTTATAAACACAGCGTGTATCCATTAACATGTTCTATTACGCTATGTGGAGTGTTCCTTTGTTTTGCATGATGCACTTCTGAGCCACTATATGAGAAACCTTCATGACCCACAGACAGGTGCCTATCAAATATTGTGTGGAGATATCAGGCTGATTGACTCATTCTTGTGGTGAGTGCTTTACCAAAGGGGATATTCGTGCACGTGGTGTATCGGTGATGGTTATCAGGATCTTAGTGATTTTTTCTATGGTTCTGTGGGGATAGGGATCACTCTATATATTTCATGGACTATTCTATGGACTTTATTATTTCTTAATTTACTGACTAATGTCTGTGTACAATTTATTGTTCATTAAATGTCAATTACTGCACTGAATACTTTCGGGTATTTTAAGCGCTGTTAATGCTGGGATTGTATTTATATTTTCCTTGCATATCTTCGCAATCTTATAATTCCAGTTTAAGTTTAAGGTCAAATGGTTTTGTCTTTTCAAAAGTCATAAGACTGAAGATCGAACAAGATTAACCTCCCTGGCATAACATAATAAATAACTATATATAATAAAATATAATAATAATAATACTTTTTCAATAAATTTTAGTAAATAATATAATCAAAAACACTGACATTTTTTTTGGCCAAACAAGGGTGCAATATTAGTAGTCATATTGCTTCAGTAAACGTCCCGGGTATGGACATTTTAAAAAAATGGTGCAGCACAAAGTCCGACATCACAGTCAGGACAGTAGAACCTGGTTTCTTTTCTGATTTTCCTTCCAGTGTCGTCACGCTTAGAGCAGCAAACCACACACATCCTTGTGGGTGCTGACTTCTTTTCCGTTGGTGGAATGTGGTTCATAAAGTGACAACCAGTCAGGCATTCCGGGTTCACAACGCCAGCAGCACAACGTCCAGATCTATTTACAGTTGTTGGTGTTTGGTGCTTGAGAAATATAAGTTCGGCAACTTTCCAAACAAAGTCTGCATGAACCACAGGCTTGTCACTCTTTTTTTTTAGAAGAATGAAGGCATTCCACAGGCACTGTTAAAGAAGATGCCTGAAGATTTTTTTGTAATTTTTTTTTTGTTGCTTTCTCATCGCTGGATAAAAAGTCATGGCCTGGTCAGCTCTGTCCACACCTCCCATGGTGTTGTTGTAGTCCATCATGACTTGTGGTTTCATTACGTCTTTTCCACCTTTTGTGTGTGCCATGACAGTAGAGGTGTTGTGAATAGTACTCATTAGGCACACATCTTTTTTGTCGCGCCATCTCAGTGAAATCATTTTGCCTTTCTGCCAGGCAACTATTTCTCCTGCCTTGAACTTTTTATTGCCAAAGGTTGGCGGCATGTCACGCCGGTTAGCTCTAACGATCCCATATGCACCCGTCTTGTGCTGTAGAAGGAACTCATAGAATTCTGGAGAAGTGTAAAAATTATCTGTGGTTACACAGTAGCCCTAATTCAGCAATGGCTCAATCAAAGTAAGAACGGAAGAGGTTGCCATTCCGTAATTACTGAATCTTTCGTTGAATTTGGTTCCTTTCCCGGTGTAAAGGACTGAATACCATATGTAACCAGTGCTGGATTCACAGAGCATGAATGATTTTATGCCAAATCGTGCTCTCTTAGATGTGATATACTGTATCCAGCTGAGTCTTCCTTTGTAGGCCATTAGAATTTCGTCGATACTGATGTCTCTATCTGGTACATAGGTCTGCTGGAATTTTTTCTGAATAATTTGATATATCTCCCAAATCTTTTTCAGTTTTGGCGCTGGATGAGAAGTCTCATCAAATTCTCATTATTTTGAAAGTGCAAATATTTCACTATCAGAGAAAATTTGTACTCTGACATGACCGTGCCAAAAAAAGGAGTGGCTAGTAATTTGTTGGTTGTCCAATACTACTTCTGCAGGGGTTTCCCCACCACTCCCTGAAGAATTATGAGGCCCAATAACTTCCAGATGTCCTCTTTGGTCACTGGTTCCCACTTTCTGCTTCTTGCAGACCTCTGATGCGTAGCAGCTTGTTGCTCCTGGTACCGATTTGTCTCCGTAACAATTTTTTCTATAACCTCATCGGTCAAAAAGAGTTGGAGGTATGCCAATGGGTTGTCATCTTCCACATCCACTTTGATACCAGGTGCTCCAGTAAATGGGAATCTTGGGGGAGCTGTGTGCTTTGTACCGCAGTCAATCGAGCACCAAGTCCGCACATCACTGGGCACAGTCGCAGGTCTTGCAGACCTCTGATGCGTAGCAGCTTGTTGCTCCTGGTACCGATTTGTCTCCGTAACAATTTTTTCTATAACCTCATCGGTCAAAAAGAGTTGGAGGTATGCCAATGGGTTGTCATCTTCCACATCCACTTTGATACCAGGTGCTCCAGTAAATGGGAATATTGGGGGAGCTGTGTGCTTTGTACCGCAGTCAATCGAGCACCAAGTCCGCACATCACTGGGCACAGTCGCAGGATCATCGCTGAAAACGCTTTCCGTGCCTGATGACGAACTTCCCCACGAATCGCTATCACTCAATTCTGCAAGCAATTCTGTATCGCTGTCACTGTTTTCCAGCAGGTCATATGCCGCTTTTGAGGTAGAGGCGCGCTTTTTTGATGCCATGGTCGCTCTGCAGTTTTCAGACAGAAAGTACAGTAAAACTGCAGGCAAGGGCACTGGATAAAGCACTGGGGGGCAAACTAAGGTCAATTTTATTTTATTGGGTAATGTAATCCAATAGGATTACAATGTATCAGTGTGTGTTGTGCTTTATACTATTTGAATTTGCCGCCGGTTCCACCCCCCTGTGTCACAACGCCCATAGGGAACGGAAGCCAGGGCACACAGTGCTTCGGGCGGAAGATCCGGCCGCTGTACAGAACGGAATACATCGCGGGATCCCGGGGACAAGGTAAGTAACCTCTTCCAGTCTCAGTAACCTCTTCCAATCTCACCCCGAGCCACACTCGGGAATACCGCCAGGGGGGTAAAGTCTAATTGAAGTCATGATGTACAGTATATCATTATGCAGTTACACTCCCTTAGCAGCATTGTCGATTGGAGCATTGTGTGGGGAGGCACTGAAGATCCATACTGGTCTGCTTGGTGTGAGAGGAGCAGCCGGGCTCTCTAGTGTGCTGCCGAACAGTTTAATATTGTTGCAAAGCATTCACTCAAAATAATAATAGAAAGCTGACATTCTTTATTTGTTATACAGGCCAACTGAATAACAATTAAAAATGTCTTACATTCGACTTTAACCACTTACCGCTCATAGGATGTACCTGTATATCCTTGGGTTTCAGTGGTTATACCGGGGCCATGTCTGCAGCTGCAGTGATGACCGCAGTATCTGTCTCAGCCTCTCATAAACTTTCACAATTGTTTATTTTGCATTGAGCTTATTGAACACCAATACAACTCCATGATTGGGGCCGGAGAGACTCCCCCTTATGTCCAAAATGTAAAGTACATCAGGGGGATTTTATACACTTGCTTTGGAGATGCCCAAAACTCCACCGATACTGAGCGGAGGTATCCCAGAAAAGTAAAATTCGATCTAATTTGGCGGCCATGGCTGGTCGACACCAGCCTTACCCCACCACAGTTGGTGATGGACAGGCTACTGCAGTAGAGGCCTGCCACTGCTGTCGGAGGGGGGATGGGGGGGGGGAGAGGGAAAGAGGTAGGAAAAACAGGTTAAGCCATGTTCAAAGGTAAAGCACTAGACTCTGCATAATCCGCTGGCTGAAGAAGTGTCTAACACTGTTATGTTACATCGGATCGAAAGTGCTAGTTAGTGTTTTAGTTGAAAAATCACAATATTTGTATTACCTTTGTCATTGCTCATGTTCTATGGTTGCCTGATACAATCTATATGTTCTATATATGTTGTCTTCCTTCACCTGCTGCAATCATTGTATGCATTGAAAGAGCAATTTATCAATAAAAAAGTTTTGATCTAAAAAAGATTCCTGAATGGCATGTGCACTTCTATGATAAATGTCTTACCAAATGCTGTCATGACTTTCCCGAGGAAGCTTTTTGCCACTTGAATCATAATATTCATCAATAACAAGATTACTGTTGGTATCGTGAGCAGAATTGAAGTTGGTTACAACCCGACTTGGAATTCCTAAACATCTCATTACTGAAAAAAAAAACCAAGAGAACAACTAAGGTACTGCAAAAATATGTCTAGTGCCCTTGAATATCAGCAGGTGCTTGTCTAAAAATACCTTGATAATGATGTCATTTATATTGCTAGACATTGTATATATTTTATGATATTGGAAATTATTTTTGAACACAAGTTGTTGACTGGGCAGCTAAGATTGTCCATGGATTGAAAGACAGAGAACTTTATTCCTTATGCCGCGTACACACGAGCGGACTTTACGGCAGACTTTGCCCGGCGGACGGGATTTCGTCGGACAATTCGATCGTGTGTGGGCTCCAGCGGACTTTGTTTTCTCAAAAGTTGGACGGACTTAGATTTGAAACATGTTTTAAATCTATCCGTCGAACTCGAGTCCGGTCGAAAAGTCCGCTCGTCTGTATGCTAGTTCGACGAACAAAAAGCCACGCTAGGGCAGCTATTGGCTATTTGTTATGAACTTCCTTGTTTTAGTCCAGTCGTACGTCATCACGTACGAATTCGTAATTTGGTGGATTGTGTGTAGGCAAGTCCGTTCATTCAGAAAGTCTGTCGAAAAGTCCGCCGGGCAAAGTCTGCCGTAAAGTCCGCTCGTGTGTACACGGCATTATAGTCATCCCAT
Organism: Lithobates clamitans; assembly: GCA_037952925.1. Classification (NCBI taxonomy): domain Eukaryota; kingdom Metazoa; phylum Chordata; class Amphibia; order Anura; family Ranidae; genus Lithobates; species Lithobates clamitans. The sequence continues at coordinate 642,968 of JBBGZY010000790.1, forward strand.
TCTAGTACCACAGTGGAGTTAAAACAAAATGTTTGCTGGCGTTTAATGATTCTTTATTCAAAAGTGTTAGTGTAAATATACATTTTGGATAGGATTGGAACCTCTATTAGGTTTTTACTGTGGTCATCTGGGAGGGATGTGAGGAGAGATTGTTTCATCAGTATATACTATATCAGATATATCTGAGATACAGACATCAGTAAAACACTTTTTTTGTAAAGGAAAAGGGAAGTGTTAAAACAGTGGTTCCAAAACTGCAACCCTATACTTGCCTTTAAATGGCCCTTGGGGACTACCTTGGAGACAGTAATGATGGAGCACTTTTCCACCCAATGATGGCAACGATGAGGCACAATTCCTGCTTCTGACACCAACAATGGAGTACTATTTCTTCCACTGACACCAACGATAGAACACTATTTCTCCCACTGATACTACAGATGAGGCACTATTCCTCCCACTAACACCAACGATGGAGTACTATTCCTCCCACTGACACCAAAGAATGGGCACTTCTTCCCACAGGTGCTAAGCCATTTTTTTACTCCAGCTGACCACAGTCTGACTCCCCTAGAATCCGAGGAATGTTGAAGTTGCCCTTTGTTTAAAAGTTTGAAGATTGTCAAATTAGAACCTCCCTTTAGGTTTTTATTGCTGTCTATGTAGGGGAATGTGCCTTGTTTCATGAACTGCAGTCTCTGTGATTGAAAATTAGGAAGAATGTCCCCAGAGGGACAGTATCAAAACCTGACAAAGGTTTTAACCCCCCTCCAATATAGTAAAAGTTGTTTTACTGATGTCTGTGTCCTTGTTGGGTGGACTTTCCCTAATGTCTTACCATGGAGATCACTGTAAATAGAATAGAGATTCTAGCTATTTCCTGCTCTATCCAAAAATTTTGGGTTACTATAGTAAGGAGTATGGCTTTATATCGGGATGGTTACAGTATGTCAGAAATGTTACATGGGATGATTTTGCAAACGGTACAAGGTAGAATGAGCTTGGTCCAAGCTTGGGCTCGGATCAAACCCAGAAGGAAGCTGTCACTACAGCCCAATCAACTGTGGCCAGGGCATTCCCTACACCACATCTATACCTGTACACAGGCCTGGGGATGCCTGTGACATTGACAGATCTGGACTAAATCCAAGCTCATCCTTACTTATGATACTTAGGCAGTGCAGGACATCCTTGTGGGAAGAAATAAGAACTTGCAAACATGGAATTGTTGAAAAATGTTAGTGTGTTTTTTCTTCATAGAAAAGAAGGTCATCCTCTTGAAAAAAAAGACTGCTGTGGTTTTTGGAATTGAAGGTACATTGTAAAATAACACCCAATTTGTTTGAGTTTCAATTTCAGATTTCCGTATTTATGAACAGTTTTTACTTGACCAAGCTTTTCATTTCTTCACCTAGAATCTGGTAATGAAGTTATCTCCCACTAATCGCCTTCTTACATTGGGTGTCTGAAAGCCCCAAAGCTTGTGATATCCTTAAAGTGGAACTTCGTTCTCTCAATCAACATTGACTATTTTGAATCCTTATGCTGTTAGCATTAGTAAATACATAGGAAGATATATTGTATTTACTTTTTTAAAACATTTTATTTCACATTTTTTTAGTTACTTCCTGGTTTCCAGGCCTAGTCAAATGATGTCATACACTCCAGGAGTCATCAGGAGGGGAGGATGGTTTTCTCATCTAAGCACTCCCTTCTGCCTGCATGCTTGAGCTAAAGGGAGATAGATTCAAGGAGGTAAATGCTACATGAATCATCTGCCCTTACTCAAGATGGCCACTGCCAGGCATGCTATGGGGGTGTTTGATTGCTCAGCAAAATAAAGCATGGAGACATGGATGGATGGGTGAGTTTGCTTTGAATAATACAAAAAAAAATTAAATAGCTTTTTTGGTTTGTGGTGCTCAGATGCAGTGAAGTTCTGCTATAAATGTAATATTATAAATGTATTGCTATAAATGTATTTATGTATTGGCATAAATGTAAAAGCCAGTTTTATGAATATAGAGTACAGCTCCATTACCTGTGCACATGACTGCTGCAAAGACCCAGCACTGACCATATTTGACTGGGTGGCAGTCTGCTTTATACCATTGTCTTAAAATGGCAATACTCCCATTCCATGAGGAAGGATTGGTACCATTTTCGTAATCCTCACTCCAGTTTCCTTGAAGGACTCCATTATCATCATTAGAGTTAATCTAAATATTAGAAAAACAATAGTCATTGCAAAACAGTAAAGAATATACCAGCCACAATCTGAAACAAATACATAAATAGTGCATATTTTCTGAACACATTTTATATAGGTTAATACATTTTGTATTAACCTTTTGAAGCATTAACAGCTTCTGAGTATAAACAGCTTCTGAGCCACATTGGTGTATCAGAATCAACTTTCCAAAGCGGAACTCCAGGTATCTCTGGGTATCTCCCTTCCACTGCAAGGGTTTAGTGATTGTTTTGTCTAGTTGATTTGCAAGAAGCACAATACTAAGGGCTCTTTCACATGAGCAGCCAGAGGATGGTAAACACATGTGGTTGGGCCAGAATTTAACCACCCCTCGACTGCACAGCTAAATTCTACTATTGATTGCAGATGGGCTTTACACATGATGCGGCCATGGTAATTTTAACTTGGCTTGCAAAGTTTGACAGGTGGCACTGCCTGTCAAAGGGGCCTATTAAGGTAAACTGGGATTGTTCTGACACCGTGAACCAAATGCTTGGCTTGCAGTTGTAATGCAGTATTTTAATAAAAATCCCCTTTGACATAAAAAAAGACATTCAGGAGGTGACTTGATTGTCCTCATAAATGCCCGGCAGCTGCTGCTCTACTGCCCTCTGAATAGCTGTCGACCACAGAGCACTTTTCACAGGGCGGTAGACACTGCCGCCCATACCCTTTTCCTTGCTCCCCCAGCAGCCAACACTAAATTCCAAGGCTCCCAGGATGTGGGAGAGCCAGGGATGTGGAAAGGTGGTCCTTCATTGTATGTGATAATGTCAAAGAGCTGTGACTGGTTGTGCTACAGAGGAGTGGCTGCAGAGGACAGGTTGTCTGGAGAAAAGAAAATCTGCAGAAGCAAGGGATAATATAAGTATTGTACCTTATCCCTTACCTCTAAACCAAGGGTCTCCAAACTGCGGCCCGAGGGCCAGATGTGGCCCTTTGCTAGCCTTTATCTGGCCCTTGGGGCACTATTCCTCCCACTGATATGAGGCACTATTCCTCCCACTGATATGAGGCACTATTCCTCCCACTGATACCAACAATGGGGCACTATATCTTCCACCGATACCAATGATGGAATACTATTCCTCTTACTAATAGGGGGAATACTCCTCCTCCTATTGACTACCAACCCTGAGGCCATATTTATTCTCACTGATGCTGGGCCCGTGAAATTTTCTGCCCCTGCCGACCACAATCCGGCCCTCCTAAAGTCTGAAGGACAATAAAGTGGCCCTTTGTTTGAAAAGTTTGGAGACCCCTACTCTAAACAAAACAAACATTAAAACCCATGCACCGTGAGGGAAGCAGGGGTTGCGTGGCACTGCAAGGTGAAATGTTAGCAATACCTGGAGTTTGGCTTTAAGTTTCCACTGAAAAATGCTATGTCAGTTATACAGTATCTCACAAAAGTGAGTACACCCCTCACATTTTTGTAAATATTCTATTATATCTTTTCATGTGACTACACTGAAGAAAATACACTTTGCTACAATGTAAAGTAGTGAGTGTACAGCTTGTATAACAGTGTAAATTTGCCCTCTCAAAATAACTCAACACACAGCCATTAATGTCTAAACCGCTGGCAAAAGTGAGTACACCCTCTAAGGGAAAATGTCCAAAGTGTCAATATTTTGTGTGGCCACCATTATTTTCCAGCATTGTCTTAACCCTCTTGGGCATGGAGTTCACCAGAGCTTCATAGGTTGCCACTGGAGTCCTCTTCCACTCCTGACGACATCACAGAGCTGGTGGATGTTAGAGACCTTGAGCTCCTCCACCTTCCATTTGAGGATGCCCCACAGGTGCTCAATAGGGTTTAGGTCTGGAGGCATGCTTGACCAGCCTATCACTTTTACCCTCAGCTTCTTTAGCAAGGCAGTGGCCTTCTTGGAGGTGTGTTTGGGGTCGTTATCCTGTTAGAATACTGCCCTGCGGCCGAGTTTCCGATGGGAGGGGATCATGCTCTGCTTCAGTATGTCACAGTACATGTTGGCATTTACGGTTCCCTCAATGAACTGTAGCTCCCCAGTGCAGGAAGCACTCAAGCAGCCCCAGACTATGACATTCCCACCACCATGCTTGACTGTAGGCAAGACACACTTGTCTTTGTACTTCTCACCTAATTGCCGCCACACACGCTTGACACCATCTGAACCAAATAAGTTTATCTTGGTCTCATTAGACCACAGAGCATGATTCCAGTAATCCATGTCCTTAGTCCGCTTGTCTTCAGCAAACTGTTTGCGGGCTTTCTTGTGCATCATCTTTAGAAGAGGCTTCCTTCTGGGATGACAGCCATGCAGACCAATTTGATTCAGCATGTGACGTATGGTCAGAGTACTGACAGGCTGACCCCCCACCCCTTCAACCTCCGCAGCAACGCTGGCAGTACTCATACATCTATTTTCCAAAGACAACCTATGGATATGACGCTGATCACATGCACTCAACTTCTTTGATCGACCATGGCGAGTCTGGTTCTGAGTGGAATTTTTCCTGTTAAATCGCTTTATGGTCTTGGCCACCGTGCTGCAGCTCTGTTATAGGGTCTTGGCAATCTTCTTATAGTCTAAGCCATCTTCATGTAGAGCAACAATTTGAATGTTGAACCTCCAGTGACCAGTATGAGAGAGTGAGAGCGATAATACCAAATTGAACACACCTGCTCTCCATTCACACCTGAGACCTTGTAACACTAACGTTTAACATGACACCGGGGAGGGAAAATGGCTAATTAGGCCAAATTTGGACATTTTCACTTAGGGGTTTACTCACTTTTGTTGCCAGCGGTTTAGATATTAATGGCTGTGTGTTGAGTTATTTTGAGGGGACAGTAAATTTACACTGTTATCCAAGCTGTCCACTCACTACCTTACATTGTAGCAAAGTGTAATTTCTTCAGTGTTGTCACATGAAAAGATATAATAAAATATTTACAAAAATGTGAGGGGTGTACTCACTTTTGTGAGATACTGTAGGTTGGGGGCTGGTAGACTAAAGCGGCCTCTGACTGTCTATATACTATATCTTGGACGCACAAACAGCAACATTTTCCTTCCATAATCTTCAACTCTTTACCTGTCCACCTGAGAGTTTTGGGCATTCCCACCAAAGTTTGCAACCTTTGTATGTTTGTCTATCGTCTTGCGTATTACATAAAATATTAATATGTAAGGCAAATAAGGGAGACACTGTTCTCCTTTTCACCGCTACAGCCGTGTAGCTGAGACACCAGATTGTGACGTCAACGACTCTTCCCGATGCATTGCGTCACCGATCATGTGACTTCTTCAAGGGATCCTAGAACATATTACTGAGAGCTTTGTTTGACCCAAGGGGGTTGCCTCCTAAGGTGAGCAGGCATTGCACCTGGTGGCACGGATCACATAATCAACCATTATATTCTGTGGAGGAGCACTTTATTAACACTCATTTTTATATTGGCTGTATTTTTATATTGGAAAAAAATGGAAGACATGACCGCCTCTATCTCCCGCTGCTCTGCGCCAGGTTTTACTGAGAGATGTGATGTAGACAAAGCAGCTGCTTAAATAAAATAAAAAATAATAAAAATAAAAAATAAAATCGTTCTTTCGACATCAAACAATTTATAACATGCAATAGCACTTATGTGGCACTTATGTGGCACTTATGTGGTCTATGCCCTCAGATGCCCTTGCGGTCTTATTTATATAGGCCGCACGAAGAGACTGCTACGAATCAGAATCTCTGAGCATATCAACAACATTAAAATTGGCTACAAGGACCACAATGTCTCATTACATTTTAAGTTGAAACACAACAGGGATCCAGCGGGGTTGGAATTTCGGGGGGTTGAACATCTACAAACCCACTGGAGAGGTATGAATCGCATCCGCGAATTATCTAAACATGAGACTCGATGGATCCATTCTGTGGATGTGCTCTCCCCCAAGGGTCTCAACATTAAGCTGGACATTAATTGCTTTATCAGTGACACATAATGGGTTTTAGGGGTTCTTAGTAATGAGATATAACACTGGCTGGTATATATAATCACAAACAATCTGTGATATACGTATTTAAAGTGCTTTTAGACAGAGTTTTAAAGTAGTTTTAGACAGAGTGTCATAATTGAAGTGATATTTTTGGTTTTGTTTTTTTATATATAATTTTTATATATTTATCATTTTATATACTTATCATATGTTGTCTAAATTATAAGTAGGTCATACTCTTATTTTAGATAATCTTACGAGTGTATTGGTATCTATATTTGCCATATATGTTTTATATTTTAGGTCAGCATGATATTAATAACATTAGTGCTGCAATTTTTAACATTACCCGTGGATTGTGTTCGATATTTTACATGCACGTTTACAGAATATATCTGTATTTATGCTGATAGTAGAGTATGAGGCATCTGTATACGGGATACAATTACATCTCACTAGATTGACACGCTTGCCGTGATCAGGTTTAGGATGCACATTAATCTGCGGCTAGCGAACAGTATATCGTAATTTTTATACATAAAAAAACATATCCGCTTGCTAAAATCACATATGATAATGCTGACTCCTGTAATGGCTTGATGTGTCAGCTTCCAGTTTATAGCCAGTGATGACAAGGTTGCTGTGGCCAAGAGTATTCAGCTAAGTTAATGGTGTGATTAAGCTTGTATCTCCCATTGCTGACAGCTCTCAGAGCGTGATCACATGCGGGGTGTGGTCCGGTCAGCAGGGCTCATACGATTGGCCGGCACAAATGTCACCTACATAAATACTGGCCATTCAGAAGGTGGATTACGCCCTCAGACGACGTCCGGAAGTGACGAAACGCGTCAGAGACGTAATTCACCGGAAGTGACGTGTGCGTTCCACGCACCTGAGAGGAACAAGGAAGTAGGCTGGCTCTTGTATCCAGTAAACGTTCCAGAGGACCTCCCGGGAGATGGGATAAGCAGGCACAGTGCACTTTTAACAAATGCTCGTTTTTATTGCATATCTGGTACGCATGTTAACAAAGGGGGAATACTTTGAAAGTTTGAATAAAATTGTTTTAGCAATATTACACTATATGGTTATTTCATTCCTCCCATATGTAATGCGGTATCAACTAAGAATATGACTGACATCTGGTGGTTGGATGAAGGAGAAGGAAAGCTGTCATTATAAAGGCTTATGCTAATTTTTTGGTGAGTGCAATTTCATTGGGGAAATGTCCTCTGCACGTGGTGATTATCCTTGGTGAAAGAAGCTCTCCACTACAATAGAACACAGCTATTTGAACTTTCCTGGATCTCCTTAATCATTAATGTTTTTCTTCATGTGTCTGGACCATCTTGACACATAAGTGATTAGAGACTTTCTTGGGCATCGGGAGTTTTTTTGTTTTCTATGATTTTATTGCCTACATACATTTGTATTTTTATATTGACTTTTTTATGTTGAATTTTTTTCGTATTACCAATTGTTGGAAATTTGCACTATCAATTTATTTATTTATTTATTCACATTTCACTTTATGTACACTACATCATATAGAACAAGCGCACCATTGCTCAAGAATTTTAGTTCATTATATAATGTCACTGGTTAACAAACTTAAAATCAGAGCAATCCAAATTGCAGTGTTATAGATTACATATCGAAAGGTTTTGGTTCTCTTTACTTACTAAAATTGTATACTTACCATGGCGCACACTACTCGACTTATGTATACTGCATTATTTCTACAAGATAAATCCTTAAAAGCATCTTTCAGGTAGTTTAAATTCTTGTCCAACAGCTTTAAGCTGATATCCAAGATGTCTTCTTCAAACTATAATGAAAGGTTGGCTTAATATTAGTATATGGGGCAACATCATATAATAAATATAAAAGAATATTCTGAGAGCTAATAATGGCACCTGACCTACTGGTTCTCTTTTTTTTTTACATTTGCAAATTTTTTTTTTACCCATTTGCTTAAAATCTGGACATAGATCAGTAACCTTTCTTTTCGTTAAGCCCTTGTTCACACTGCCGTAGCTTCAAAGTCACGTGACGTAATGGGGCACGACTTGTCATCAGACTTTGAACTCTCCAGTTGCATGGCAAGTCGCGGCAGTGTGAACAGGGGCTAACAGCTGAATGGCAACGATGGGGAAGAGGGGTGTAAACAGATTACCCAAATAAGGTATTACTGTGTTGGTTGTGGTAATTATTTCCTTGGTTAACCGCTTAAGGACCGCCAGCCGCAATTGTATTGCAGCAGGTTGGCTCCCCTGCGTGTGACCGCGGGACGGGCAGACTCGATGTCCACCGGCGATCTGCGATCGCGGTGAGGAGAGGCAGAATGGGGACCTGTAAACTAGGCGATTCCCCGTTCTGCCTGGTGACATGACAGAGATCTTCTGTTCCCAGTGATTGGGAACAGTGATCTCTGTCATGTCCCCGACAGCCCGCCCCACCTACAGTTAGAACACGCTGAGGGAACACAGTTAACTCCTTGATCGCCCCTAGTGTTAACCCCTTCCCTGCCAGTGTAATTTTTACATTGATCAGCGCATCTTTATAGCACTGATCAATGTAATAGTGTCACTGGTTCCCAAAAAGTGTAATTTGGGGTCAGATTTGTCTGCCGCAATGTCGCAGTCCTGCTAAAAATCGCAGATCGCCGCCATAACCAGTAGAAACAATAAAACAAAAAAATAAAAGTCCCTAAATCTATCCCGTAGTTTGTAGACGCGATAACTTTTGCGCAAACCAATCAATATACGCCTATTGCGGGTTTTTTTACCAAAAATAGGTAGAAGAATATATATCGATTTAAACTAAAGAAAGAAATTCATTTTTTTGGATATGTATTATAGCAAACAGTAAAAAAAAAATTTTTTTTTCAAAATTGGCGCTCTTTGTTTCTTTATAGCGCAAAAATTAAAACGGCAGAGGTGATCAAATACCACCAAAATAACGCTCTATTTGTGGGAAAAAAAATACGTCAATTTTGTTTGGGTACAGCGTCGCAAGACCGCTCAATTGTCAGTTAAAGTGAAGCAGTGCTGTGTCGCAAAAAATGGCCCGGTCATTAAGGGGCAAATCCTTCCGGTCTTTAAGCAGTAAAGCATAACTAAAGGCAAGACATTTTTTAAAATTTTGGATAAAGTGGAGCTGGATTAGAACCCCTGTCTGTTTTTATTGCTAGAGTCCTGTAAAAAGCTGCGCAGCTTTTTACAGGACTCTAGATTTTGGTGTAATCGCACTATATGCTGCTGCTTATTTTATTTTATTTTTGTGTTAGCGCGGTTCTCCCTATTTACATACTGTTTTTATTGCTGTCTGTGCCCCTGTTAAGGAAATTCATCCACTCTATTTGTCCTGTTTGCCATTGTCATTGAAAGTAAAAGAAAATCCCAAATTTTGGGTTGTCCGCAGATACATAATAGAGGGAAAAACTTCCAATAGGGACTCTAGTTCTGATGACCTGGGGGTCCCAAAGGAATTCCCCTAATTTGCGGGGATTTCCCCTCACTCCCCGTTTTAGCTATGGGACAGGAAGTGAAGGGAAATCTCTGCAATGTGACACAGATGACGAAAAAAAATCTAACAGGGGTTATAACCCTTCCTTGCTCTATCGAAAATGAAAAGAAAAGTTGTGCCTATAGTTCTGCTTTAAATGTATGTTCTGCTGTGTTAGCTGCACTGTTTAGTTAGTGTTGCCCAGCAGAAGCAGATAAGGGTTAACTCTGCTAGTCAGACTTTTCTGGGCTTTTCTGAGGAGCACTGCCCTCTGCAAGTCTAAAAAGGGGATCTGTATCTAGGTGAAAAGTGAACTGCTCTCTGTCTGGGAAGAAAGGCCAGAGCTGCTGAGGATGTAATTTCCACTTGACTACTTTACCACCCCTTCTGGGTTCCAGGGGCTATGGACTTACATGGACTTATGCTACTAGTTATGGATTCACTGCCAGTTATGGACTCTTGCCTTACTAATGACTTTAATGGACTGTACCACTTAATTAAGATATGACTACCTCATGGGACACTATTAAGGGGCACTAGAGAACTTTGTGAGAAATGTGATGGAGATGTTATCAAGTACTGCTCCAATGTCTCATTTAACTACTTTAGTAAAGGATCTTTATTGTTTATCTAAATAACCTGGTCTGAAGTCTCTCAAGGAGTGCATGTATCAAAAGAACAGGGCTTATCCAGACATGTGAGAAGTTACAGAAGTTACGGTACATGGGTCTAACGAGCAGAGAAGCTGTCCTAAGGAGGCTATATAGCCATTGCTAAGGACTACCATGTTTGTGTCACTTGCTAAAGCAGCCAACCAGCCAGGAAACACGTGACATGGCAGGGGTGACCGATACTCTAGTGGTGAAGGGGTGTTGTGCTCGTCCCCCTGACTAGTCACCGGTTCCCCACGCCAGTTGGTTGGGACCAACATCATGGCACAGAGTACCTAGGGACCTAGCCTGGAGTCACAGAAAGAGATGGAGAGGGGGCCCCAGGAGGAGAACAAGCACTGAGTTATGGAGAAGTGTGTTTCCTGCATCCATTAGTAACATACAGAACATTGTCACTGAGAGTGAGGTGACGGGACTGCTGAGTTGGTGGAGAGCGGCACAAGCTCCACGGTACTGGCTCAGAACTGCACGTTGTATCTGCAGTGCATTGTTGAATGAACTTTTGTTACATAATCACATAGATCGGTGCCTACATCCAATCAAATGCAGGCACTGTTCTGGTGTTCTGACAGCCGACAGGGGAGATATGTCCATCCATGATGTTAGTGTTGATTGAAGAATCTGTTAGATGATGATATCTTCATGTCAGCGCCACGGTCTGCATCCAGGCCCGGATTTACTCCCTTTGCTGCCCCAAGGCCATGCCCTTCAATGCCGCCCCCCCCCCACACCACCAGAAAGAGCCCCCAGACATACGGTCAAAGACTGCAGACATGATACAGGAGATGGTCAGAGACTGCAGTTCCTATGGACATTAGTAGATAATGGCCGATCGGCCCTCTCACCTGACCCAGCGATACAGCAATGCTTCCCCTGATCAGGAGTCAGCTCACTCTGAATTGCCCGTGGCGACTCGGTTGGGTAGCACCCAGATCCGTATTCCTGCAATGACTCCATTCCTTTCTCCGCCAGAGATGGCGCCAGGCTGTGTGGCTTTCCCTCTGGTGGTGCAGGGCAGTGGGGTTCTCTCTCTGATGGTGTTCCCTGAGCACTGCCCTCTCCCTCTGGAGCCCTGGGTGTACTTTCCTGGGTGTAGACCCCCCTAGGACAAACTACCCCTTCCATTAGTACAGACCCCCCCAGGACAAACCCCCCACCATTAGTACAGACCCCCCCAGGACAAACCCCCCCTCCCTTCATTAGTACAGACCCCCCCAGGACAAACTCCCCTCCCTTAGTACAGACCCCCCAGGACAAACCCACCCCCCTCCCTTAGTACAGACCCCCCCAGGACAAACCCACCTCCCTTCATTACTACAGACCCCCCAGAACAATCCCACCTCCCTTCATTAGTACAGACCCCCCAGGACAAACGCCCCTCTATTAGTACAACCCCCCCCCAGGACAACCCCCCTCCATTAGCACAAACCGCCCCAGGTCTACCCCCCTCCATTAGTACAAACCCCCCCCAGGAAAACCCCCTCTCTATTAGTACAACCCCCCCCCAGGTCAACCCCCACCCCCTCCATTAGCACAGACCCCCCAAGGACAAACCGCCCCCCCTTCATTAGTACAGACCCCCCAGGACAACCCCCCCCTTCATTAGTACAAACCCCCCAGGACAAAACCCCCCCTTCATTAGTACAAACCCCCCAGGACAAAACCTCCCCTTCATTAGTACAACCCCTCCAGGACAAACCCCCCCTTCAGCAGTACAGACATCCCAGGACAACCCCCCCCCTCCATTAGTACAACCCCCCCAGGACAAACCCCCCCTTCACTAGTACAGACATCCCAGGACAACCCCCCACCTCCATTAGTACAACCCCCCCAGGACAAACCCCCCCTTCACTAGTACAGACATCCCAGGACAACCCCCCCCCTCCATTAGTACAACCCCCCCAGCACAACCCCCCCCTTCACTAGTACAGACATCCCAGGACAACCCCCCCCCCTCCATTAGTACAACCCCTCCAGGACAAAGCCCCCCTTCAGCAGTACAGACATCCCAGGACAACCCCCCCCCTCCATTAGTACAACCCCCCCAGCACAACCCCCCCCTTCACTAGTACAGACATCCCAGGACAACCCCCCCCTCCATTAGTACAACCCCTCCAGGACAAACCCCCCCTTCAGCAGTACAGACATCCCAGGACAACCCCCCCCTCCATTAGTACAACCCCTCCAGGACAAACCCCCCCTTCAGCAGTACAGACATCCCAGGACAACCCCCCCCCCCTCCATTAGTACAACCCCCCCAGGACAACCTCCCCTCCAAGTGTGTACAATTGAACAGATGGAGACAGGCACAGGCTTGGGCGGGACTCGGGAGTGAGAGACAGAGGAGAACACATGTGCAGAAAAATTGCTGTTTTTTATTTTTTTATTATCCTTGCATGCAATTGGGTATTCCTGACAAAGTGACATTTCACCACATTCACTAATTTCTTGCACTATTAACAACCTATTTGCCTTTAGTAAATCAACTCCAATGCCACCTTGCCATTTCTGCTAATGCAGTATATACAGTATTTGCTGCTCAGTAGTAAAATGTGCAATAAAGGAAGTTGTTTCATATTTCTTTGAGTGTTTCTTATTAGAACATATAATAGTAACAGCAGACTAGCCATTTTTTAGAGTAAACCAACACCATATACCTGGCCAAAGTTCCATGGACAAGAAGAAATCCATTTGTGGTTGCCTTGATAAACAAACCCGTAGTCATTAATGATATATTCCTGTCGCTTGGGTTCATTCTCCAAGAAGACGTCATCATCTGCCAAGTTCAGACAAGACATAAACTTACAAATTTCTGGCAGACACTAAAACAAGTACCATCATATATACGTAATTGTCTCGATTTATATTATTTTGTTTTCAAGACGATCATGTAATTTTCTTAATCCAGTAATTTTTGGATTTTTGCATTCTCATCAAGGTTTCACCAGAAATAATTTAAGTAAAGGCATTGAGAACTTTTGTGATGTATTTCAGTTACATTACTACTGTGTTTTTTCTTTTATTGTAAAGCATATGTAAACCCAAGTTCAAAAATGTAATTTACTGTATTGTATCTTACCAGTCCTTGGATGTGGTGGCTTTATTTGTTTTCTTTTTTTAAGCCTTTTTTTTTCACCTGGTCATCTTGCCAGTAAAACTCGCCCTAGGGTGACAATGCTTACTCCCCATACTCTATCTAGGGAGCTCAGTCACCTAAGGATAGGACTAAAAACTTTTCCCCTTCTCCTCTCCATTACATAGAGGCAACAGGATCTGAAGTCCACAGAGATTACAGGGAACAATGTAACTGAGTAGAATACAGCACAGGCAGAGAGCATGGGAAGTTACTAACTCACATTATTTCTGGCAGGATCAACAGGTATCGAACACATATAAAAATGCTTTAATGGTGCAGAGCAAATGTGAACAAGTAAGAGAAGTTTGTTGTTAATGTTTACTGCACTTTAAAAAATAATGTTCTATTCAAGATTTGTAATGATGGACATGCATACTTTGATTTTATTACCAGATTGATCAAAAGTAATAATCCAGTAGACATAACTTCCCTTTCGAATGATGTAGATTTGATTTAGATCAGATACGTTCAAACTAAGTTGACCAGGCACGGTGGAAAATTATTGATCATTTTGCATTCATTGGTGACATTGGAATGCTGTGTCCAAGAATCTGATCCCCTTCTGATTGATTAGTTTAGGAGATTGCATGGAAAAAACAGAGATGTGATCAATAACTTATGATCTAATCTACATATTGATCAGAATCTACCCCTATGTGTGGCCTATTGATCACAGGAAATCCTCTTGATAAAGTCCATGTGACGAAAAACGCAGAGGTAGTGATGTCAGACGCTGGACTGGAAACCAGAGGTGGGGTATCCTCCATGTTTACCAACTTCTCTGTATGATAGAGCGGTTACATTTTAGATCAATGTATACCCATTTTTAATATGACTAAGGCTTTTTTTATCATTACTAAACTATGGAGTTGGTTTTGTGCTTCCTTCCATAATATTTAAAGTGTTACTAAACCCAGGACCCTGCATTCACTATACCTGGTCTCCCACAGAACACAGAACATGGAAATGTAATTATTTTTAGTAAAAAAGACTTTTATCGGTGTCTGGTTAAAGCTTGTAGGAGGAGTTTTCATTCTACTCTGACTGTCCTATGAGGCTGCATGACTCCTGATCCTCTGTTTGGACAATGCTGATTGGCCCTGTGCTGATCATATGCACCCCTCCCCCCCCCAAAAAACAAACTATCTAGCAACATACACCAAACTGAGCATGTGCAGAGTGACTCCAAAGGCTCTGTACTATCAGGAGATGGATTGGGGACAGTGGAAAAAGGGGAAGATCAGAGAAGACAGGATCAAACAGCCGTTTTACACAATGCGGAGGATTAACCCCTTAGGTTCCACAGTGAGTATAACAAGTATGTTTTACTGCATTTACAGACTGATTTTACTGTTGCAGGTTTAGTAACGCTTTAATAGAGCAAACCAGGGGACTGGTGGATGTTAAACAGCTGACTTGTGGGAGGGAGAGAGACACCTGTTGGCCTTTTTTTATATTGCATCTTGCCTGATATGACCCATTAATATCGAAGAGTCTAAATAACTGGTGAGAGTCCATTTAATATATTTGCTGCACGGTAGTGAAATAGTGATGGGAAGAACAAATTTCACTTTGCTATGGATGCTTTGTGGACGGAACCGTTTTATGCACAAGAGTGTGGACATGAGGACAATTTTTGGAATTCTATTGTATTTTTGCCAATTTATTAGCACGTCTGTATAATTGTATATGTTTATGACACTATTGTTGGTTAGTGTATTATTGTGATTATAGCGCTGGTATTGTATTATATATCGATCAAAAGGTTTTTTTTGACCACAGATCGAGGGAGATTATCAGTGGCCTTGTATGTCTTCCATTTTCTAATTATTGCTCCCACAGTTGATTTCTTCACACCAAGCTGCTTGCCTATTGCAGATTCAGTCTTCCCAGCCTGGTGCAGGTCTACAATTTTGTTTCTGGTGTCCTTCAACAGCTCTTTGGTCTTCACCATAGTGGAGTTTGGAGTGTTATTGTTTGAGGTTGTGGATAGGTGTCTTATATACAGATAACAGGTTCAAACAGGTGCCATTAATACAGGTAATGAGTGGAGGACAGAGGAGCCTCTTAAAGAAGAAGATACAGGTCTGTGAGAGCCAGAAATCTTGCTTGTTTGTAGGTGACCAAATACTTATTTTCCACCATAATTTGCAAATAAATTCTTTCAAAAATCAGACAATGTAATTGTCTAGATTTGTTTCCACATTTTGTCTCTCATAGTTGAGGTATACCTATGATGACAATTACAGGCCTCTTTCAAGTGCAAGAACTTAAGTGGGAGTGGGAATACAATTGGTGGCTGACTAAATACTTTTTTGCCCCACTGTATGTGTTTGAGCTTTGGGGTGTACACCCTAATGCAATAGGCTGTGCGCACCTATGCCATACATATGACCTCAGACACAGATTTTAATAATTGCAGGCCAAATCAATTTTGATTGGTTGTTATGATCACTGCACCTTTTCATTAATTTTTAATGAATCTGTTATGATACTCTGTAAAGTAAAAAACCTAAAGAAACTGTATACGCAACCACACCTAAAATCATGTATGGATAGCCGGCAAGCACTTGGCAAGAGTTTGATATCCTCAAACTGCACTTTTTCCCAAATGTTTTATACTCTGTAAGGGCCTAGAGCCCAAACTGGCCTTTAACTGGTCTTAGGGGCATAATTCCTCCCCCTGACACCAATGATGGGGCCTTATTCCTTCCACTAACACCAATGATGGAACACCATTCCTCCCACTGACACCAATGATGGGGCACTATTCTTCCCACTGATGCCAACAATGGGGAATAATGATTCTTTCCATTGACAGAAATGATGAGACACTATTCCTCCCATTGACACCACGAATGGGGCATTTTTCTACTACCACTGACCACCAACCCAGGCACATTTTTTTTAACAACCACTTGCCACCAAGTGGGGTAGGTTGTTTACTCCCACTGATTCCGGGTATTTTCTACTCCCACTTATCACAGTCTGACCCTCCTATAGGCTCAAGACTTGGGACCTGACTCTTTGTTTAGAATGTTCTGGAGGTTTTTCACAGCTATTGCTGTGTGGTTGTTGGTTCAATAGGTGTAGTTGCTCTAATCAGTAATTAAATCATTGTTATAATTAGGTTCATACAGAACAACAGTTGTCTTTTATCCATTGTTTCTCCTGACACTAGTTTGACAAGAGGCACTGAATCAGCATGCTTCTGCTGTCTCTATAATGCCACACTCACTCTCTAAGTGACAGCATGCTTTTTGGCCATCTCTTTAAACTGACTAAGGGCTCTTTCAGACAGGCAGTAATGCTTGCAGACCATGGATCGCTTTTCAGAGGGTGGTATAGAGACAGCTGGCAGGCGTTGGAGGTGCTATGCCCTCCTTCTGATGTCCGTTTATTCATTTCTTTTTACTTGTTTTTTAATTAGCGACTGGCAATTTTACATTGCGAGAGCACTCTGCAACAGTGAGCTAAGTGTTTGACTCGCGATTGTAGTGTGGCCCGATTGATCTCTATGGACCTGTTGATCTCAATGGGTGAATTTGACAGACGGTGCCACTTGTCAAACTCTGCAGCCCTAGTTTGAAATGCTTCAGCTTCAAAGTAAGGCATCGCGCCCATGACATGTGTACAACACTGTCAGGCTGTAATGTTAGAATTCTGGTGGGTGGCTGAGGGGGGGGGGATCGTAAAACAGTGGCTCAGCCAGCTGTTTTTAACTGCCGCCCTGGTCGCCAGTGTGTAATAGCCCCAATTTAGCCACTGCCATCTCTCCTAGGCATATGATAGAGGATGTGCCCCTCCTCTAAATCATTTAGCTGTTTCCAGCACAGCATCTGTAGAAAGAACTTACAGCAAGCTTGTGTTCTTGTATAGCATTTTCCTCCTGCTCTCTGCAAGTGGTAAATATGCAATATCAATATGCATTTTTTTATGTGATTAAAAAGAAATACAGAAAATGCTAAATATTATATTTTAGTACATAAGTGAAAGGAAGTCTGGTTCTGGACGACCATCCTTGGTTAATTCAAGCAGACCACCGGGATCCTTGGATCCGTGAGAGACCACATGAGACACAGGGAACAAGCTGGAGTGTGTTCATAAGATCTCTAACTTTATTTGAATACAACAATAGTATATATACCAGTAAAAATACATAATACTCTAATGCCGCATACACGGGCGGACTTTTCGACCGGACTGGTACGACAGACTTTCCAGTGGACTTTCGCCGGACTTTTGACGGACTTCCGACGGACTTTCTAACGAACAGACTTGCCTACACACGATCACACCAAAGTCCGACGGATTCGTACGTGATGCCGTACACCGGACTAAAATAAGGAAGTTGATAGCCAGTAGCCAATAGCTGCCCTAGCGTCGTTTTTTGTCCATCGGACTAGCATACAGACGAGCGGATTTCTGGGTCCAGCGCAGTTACGACGTAAAGATTTGAAGCCTGTTCCAAATCTAAAGTCAGTCAGATTTGCGTCTGGAAAAGTCCGCTGAAGGTCCGGTGAAGCCCACATACGATCGGATTGTCCGCCGGATTTGGTCCATCGGCGTCCGTCAGACCAGTCCGGTCAAAAAGTCCGACCGTGTGTACGCCCCATTAGGGTTATTCAAACTTTACACTCAGTACTTTCTTATCAAGAGTTATGCTGCGTACACACGATCGTTTTTCTCGTCGGAAAAAGATATGACGGCTTTTCCGAAGGGATTCTGCTCAAGTTTGCCTTGCATACACACGGTCACGCAAAAGTTTGCTGAAATTACGACCGTCAAGAATGCGGTGACGTACAACTCTACGACGAGCCGGGAAAATGACGTTTAATGCTTCCGATCATGCGTCAAATTGTTTCCGAGCATGCGTAGGGATTTTGCGCGTCGGAATTGCCACAGACGATCGCATTTTCAGATAGGAACTTTTCCCGACCAAAAAATTGAGAGCATGCTCTCAATCTTTTGCTGGCTGGAATTCCGCCAGCAAAAGACCGATGGAGCATACACACGCATTTTCCAACGAAAAACTCTCATCTGTCTTTTGCGGGCCGAAATTCCAACCGTGTGTACGTGGCATTAGGCTGCTTGACTAGATAACAAGAAATAGCTGATGACTTGCTGACACAAATTTGGCTTAACCACAGTATCTCATAGGGCAGTGATGGCAAACCTTGGCAACCCAGATGTTTTGGAACTACATTTCCCATGATGCTCATGCACTCTTCAGTGTGGTTGAGCATCATGGGAAATGTAGTTCCAAAACATCTGGGGTGCCAAGGTTCGCCATCACGGTCATAGGGTGTGGTTCTATGCAAACGTCTAAGCTGATTATGGCAAAACTCACACACACGAAAAGTTCTCTTCTACTTTATGTAAAATGGAAGAGAATCTAAGATGGAGTCAGTTGTTTATACATTCTATTACAATAAGAAAAGTAAAATTATGTAAAAAACAAACAAAAAAAAACACGTTTCCTTGAAATGCTTTTGACATACCTGCACACCAGGGGTTGAACAGCAGCACAAACGTCCCTAGCTGATAAACCGCAGATTTACTGCCCTTGGAAAGCTGAACCTTTAAAGTATATTGTCCAATAATAGCACTGGGTGATGGCATGATGACGATTACCACCGATTCGGATCCATTGGACTCCAGAGCTGCACTCCAGGCTCTTCTGTTTAATGCCTTTGTTATGGGGAATATGACTTTTGTTCCAGAAGGCTGGTCAGGCCATGGTCCTAATAACACAAACAGTAAAAGTATACAAAGAAGGGTGGATCAAAGAGAAGATTTATTGTTAAAGCTCAGTATTAGTCAAGGTGTAATAATACATTTTTATTTGCCATAGGATGTTATTGTTTACTTTACTGAGCCTTCATGGCTTCTTTGAGGGAAATCACTTGCCTGTCTCAGCAATGCAGAGAATTTTGTCTTTTCCTTCTTCAAATCCTTTTGTTTTGAAGTGTAAGACTAATGAAAACGGCTGTCCTCTGCGAAGGATAAGACGCCTGTCGCTAAATTCTATTGTATGGTGCAAGGTGTTGTTTTTCTGGTATTGAAAGTCTGTATAGGCCACATCCAGTTCTAGGAGAAGAAAACATAAACGTACTTAGAATGCCTGATACTAATGTATTCACAGGGTTCATAGACAATTTATCCTGAAAAAAAGCTAAAGTTGATTTGAATCCTAACTGAACATTTAGTTTTCTAAAGTATGTATATCATAGCCAACTGCCATTTTTTAAAATACAATACCGTGTTCACTTATTTTTTTTCAATCTTTGCATGACCAGTGTAGTTAAGATATCACAAACTTATCCTAACCCCATTTTTACCCATAACTTACCCAAAACACTTTCCTCTGCCCCACCAATGATAAGACCACACATGAGTTTTTGGAGTTTAAATAGCCATAGCAGCCTTTTATTACCAAAACTTAAATAATTTCCAAATAACGTTTATAACGGCAACTTTTTTTTTTAAACATACAGCTTGTTGGTCTTTGATGGCACCCCCAACTTAACATTTTCCACCAATACACTGCGGGACCTTTTTACTGTACCAGGCCTCCAGCCGTATCACAGCTCGGAGACAACCCCTTTCCCGCAGTGCAACCATAACCGTATTCCAGCTATCCGTTCCACTGGAATACCCCAGAGGAGCCCATACCACCGATGAGCCCCCCACCACTTCCATCACATATGTTATCTGCCACCATCAAAGACCAAGGACACCGCAGTTACAGAGCTGCTTTGACGACCCAAATCCAATAACCTGAAATAAAAGAAAACAAACAAACAACACACAAAGACAACAAACAGGGAGGGTGGGTGGGAAAAACTGCCTCCGGGCCTCACTTCTGTGTGCTATTGCTCTCTAACCACTTAAGGACCGGGCCTCTTTTTTAGATGTGTTGTTTACAAGTTAAAAACTGTTTTTTTTTGCTAGAAAATTACTTAGAACCCCCAAACATTATACATTTTATTCCTAACACCCTAGAGAATAAAATGGCGGTCGTTGCATGCATGCGCGGTAGCTCGCAAGATGGCTGCTGCCCTCTAGAGCTCCGCTCCACCACAGCCCTTTGATTGCCGCCGGAGCCCGCTAAACGAACCCACAATCCTGTCACCGGGTGGATCGGGTGGGGGAGACATTAGGGATCCATCCGATGTCCGCGGCACAAGCGAGGAGGAACCTGAGCAAACGGATGGCCGTGGCGGCCGTCCCCCTCAGCTATGCCAAGATGGCGGCGCGAGGCCTACACAGCGCAGAGGATCCTGAGGCATCCATTGCGGATCAGGACTTGCCACCTCCACAATCACCAGGTATCTCCTCCCCGGGAATGGGCTGCCTCCCCTGCCTCAACAGAGTCCCTGTTAAACAGACTGAATGACGGTCTCCCCTCAACACCCATGCTTGATCCACACACAGGCATGTTCCTGTCAGTGAGTGAGGAGATGGCTGCCATCCCATCTCCAGCATTCTCTCTTCTGCTTTCTAAAAGCTTAGCAGCAAACGCAGCCCAAAATACATTGTCCATCCATGCTGACCTGCAGCAAATAGGATTGAGAATGGACACTATAGAAAGGAAAGCACATCAGTCAGTTGCAAGGATTAACCAGAACTCAGCCAGAATTCAGGATGTCCAGGACCAGCTAGAAGCAGCGTTTGCAAAGATCGATGACCTTGAGAACAGGTCCAGACGTTATAACTTTAGACTCAGGGGGCTCCCTGAGTCTGAAAAGGATGTACACGCTGCTGTAAAATCCCTGATTCAGGCTCTCATCCCAGGCATTCCTGAACATCGTTTGGAATTAGATAGGGCTCACAGAGCCCTACAACCCCCCCGCTCAGATGGTCTCCCTCGAGATATCATCGTTAAACTACATTTTTATTCGGTGAAGGAGGAGGTCATGAAAAAGTCCAGGCTATCTGAAAATCTAATGCTACTGGGCCATAAAATCCAGGTGTTTGCGGATTTATCACCATACACAGTACAGAAGAGGCGTGCACTTAAACCGCTCCTGCAGATTCTGATGGAAAAAGAAATTACATATAGGTGGTCCTTCCCTCTCCGTTTGAATTTCCCCTACAGAAATAAGAGCTATGCCTTCTCATCATTTGCCGAAGGGGAACGCTTGTGTTAGCACCTGGGCCTAATTGTGCAGGAACCCCCCAGCTCTAAGTCAGCTAAGGGATCCTCATCATCCTCTAAAAGGCCTCCACCAGCTAGCCCGCTGCAACCCACCTGGCTTCAATCAAGCCACAAGCGATCCAAAGAAAATGCTCCGACATGATTCTCCGGTTATGTTCATTGCCTTTGGTACTGTCTGGAGACTTTCCATTATTCCCCTCAATCTGGACACAGATGTCTCTTAGGACTTCCGGGACTCACCCCTCACTAGCTGGCCCACTTTGAACCGTGCTCTTCGTCAGCTCTATCTAAGAGGGGGTTTTAGTCCAAGTTCACATCGGACTGGAAGTTACCTACACCCGCTGGGGTCGGACATTGACGTGGGGAAGGGGTGGGGGTAGTACACTCCTACAGTCTCCTCTAGTTTTCTTTCATTTTCTGATATTTTAGTTTATACATTTGTGCCTTTCTAGCTCGCTTAGACCCTCTAGGGTAGGACTCGAAGTCTTACACATTAAGGGACTCCTAAACAGGTTACGAGAGTTCTAAGTTGGTTTATATTTATTTCTATTTTTCATATCCTCTGATCTTCAGCATTCACATGGTTCCCGACTACCAGTTCACGCGACTGGCGAGGGACACATCGCGGGCAGTGTGAGGGGTGAGTCCCATGGGATCCAGTCTCCTTTGGCTTTACACTCAGAGCCCAGGATCTCATCTAGCTTTATGTCAGTTGGCTCTCCTGGGTTCCCAGCCTCATGAACTGGGGATCGGGGCGCCGAACGGGCAAGGTTTTTCACACTCGGTGATTCAAACAGTTTTCAATTGTACTCCCTTTTTGATTGGGTCGTTCAGGGCATTACTCAGCATAGGCCTCAGATAGGCCTTTAGTTATAAATTTATTTTTTTAGGCGTCGGGGCTGTGGTGGACCCAGCACGCCTCCAGCGGATTCCAGGTTCACAGTAGGTGCACTTGGTTTCCTTTCCAGATCCCCATAGTAGGGGTTTCTGGTCCTCTCAGGATTAGGGGGTTGAGGTGGCGAGTTCACTTCAACCCAGGGGTGGGAAGGGGGTCAAGGACCCCAAGGCTCACTGTTATCAGGGAATGTATTGGTTTGTCATACATATACTTCTGACTAATGTAATGTTTTTGTCTCCCTTCCTCTCTTATTTTCTTCCTCCCTTCTCTACACTTCTCTTTGCTCATCTGAGCTCTCCAAGGTTCCGGACGAGTTCATGTCCTTCCACCGCAGGCACGCGTTATTTGGCCCAAAGGTTCGTTTGGCTGCTTGATTTGATATCTCTGCTCAAAAGGTGTAAGTCAAAGATTCTCAATATAGAAGCACCTCCTCTGGTTCATGGCTGACACTCATGGTTCTTTCCCCTCCCTTAACATAATATCTCATAATACACAGGGTCTCAATCCCCCCATTAAACGTAGGAAATTATTCCAATTGTACCACTCCATGCATGCAGATGTACTACTCATTCAGGAGACCCATTTTCCTTCTACATATAAGCCCTCCTTTCTCCACCAACGCTTCCCACAATTTTTCTTAGCTTCCGGAGATAATAAAACTAAAGGGGTAGCTATCTGCTTTGCCAAACACATCAATATCTCACAATCAGAGGTAATAATTGACCCTCAAGGCCGATATATTCTGGTGTCTGGCCATATAGATGGAGAACTCTACACGTTTGTTTCCTACTACTCTCCTAATAAGGGACAAAAAAACTTTTTCGAATCACTATTACACAAATTAAAACCCCACCTGCGAGGCATGATCTTTGTTGGGGGAGACTCCAACACGGCATTTGACTTTTCCATTGATAAGTCTGCTGGGGATAAGCCGACATCTAGACGCCCCTCCAGACAGAGCGTTAAAATTGCGAGGTTGCTTCATGAGGCGGGACTGGTTGATATCTGGAGAGAAACTAACCCACGTAAGAAAGATTACACCCACTTTTTGGCACCGCATAATTCCTACGCCAGGAAAGACCACATTTTTAGACGCTCAGCTTCAATCCCTTTAGTCAGGAGATCTAGGATAGTAGATACCCCCTTGTCTGACCATTCGATGGTGACACTTCTCATGAAGAGGTCGGGGGGTGCTAGGGGCCCACCTCGCTGGCGCCTGCAGGAATCCCTACTGAGTGACCTGGTGCAATGCTCCTTAATAGAAGAGGCCATCAACGAATACTTCCAAATTAACGCGACCTGTGAGGTTTCCCCGGTAACAGTCTGGGCAGCCCACAAGTCAGTAATTAGAGGGAAATTGATACAAATGTCATCCAAACTTAAAGCAGAACACAGAGTAGACACAATCAGACTGACAGAGGAATTTCATAAAGCTTCGAAGGTGCATAAACAAAACCCAAACGCCTGAATCCTTGGAAAACTTGGATAAGGCCAGAACCCTCCTAAACCTTCAGCTGACCACAGCAGCCGAAAAACACCTTAGGTGGACGGGGGCTAAACTTTATTCCCAAAAAGACAAAATAGGGTCTAAACTGGCAGTCAAACTGAGCCCCAAAACCCGCTCCTTGGCATTTCCGAAAATTAAGCAGCCCTCAGGGGACTTGACCCAGAATCCCGAAAAGATCATGACAGCTTTTCATAAATTCTGCTCAGATCTTTACAAACCGAAATTCTCCTCTCCCCAAAGCTCGCAGCATTCTTTCTTGGACTCCCTTACACTACCTACTTTGTCACCTGAACACAGGGACCTCCTGGAGGCTCCCTTCTCAAATCAGGAAGTACTGGACACAATTAAATCATTAAAAGTAGGCTCCTCACCAGGTCCTGACGGCTTTTTAAATGGTTACTATAAGAAGTTTGGCGCTTGTCTAGCTCCCTATCTGACGAAACTCTTTAATACACTTCAGGAGGGGTCTCATCTTGACACTGACCTCAACTCAGCGTACATTTCAGTTATACCAAAACCGGGTAAGGACTCCAGCGAGGTGGGCAACTATCGCCCCATCTCGCTGATAAATAATGACATCAAAATTATGACTAAGATACTAGCTAATAGAATAGGGAGTTTCATCCCACTATATATATACATGGGGATCAGGTGGGATTTATCCCTTGGAGACAGGGCCCTGACCAGATCCGCCGCTCCATAGATATTATCTCACTCCTGCGGTCTCAGTGGGACGGGGGACCTCCTCAGAAAGGCTTTCTCCTATCGATTGACTTAAACAAAGCCTTTGACTCAGTGGATTGGGCTTACCTGTCTGGTATCCTACGGAGATGGGGTTTTGGCACTCATTTATTGAACTTAATCAATTCACTTTACTCTAACCCTTCAGCACAAGTGCGAATGATGGGCAGATACTCATCATCTTTTAATATCAGCAGGGGTACCAGACAGGGATGCCCTCTCTCCCCCCTCCTATTCGCTATGGCCATTGAAACGCTGGCCATAGCGATTAGATCGAATCCTGACATAAAGGGGGTGATATGTGGGGGCCAGGAACACAAGTGTGCATTCTATGCCGACGACCTCCTTCTTTATATTACTTCCCCATTAATCTCTACACCTATGATTTATAAGACGTTGAAGGAGTTCACAGCGATTTCCGGTTTAGAGGTCAATATGACTAAATCCATGGCTTTAAATATAACAGTTCCTAGTGACTCTCTCACACTCCTCTCGAATAACTTTGACTTTTCATGGGCACCAGCTGCACTCCCTTATCTAGGGATTAAACTAACATCGGATATAACCAATCTTTTCAAAGCTAATTACCCGCCTATGATCAATAAATGCAGAGCAGAGCTGACAAAGTGGTTTAAGGGTGGTCTATCCTGGCTAGGTAGGGTGCATGCGGTTAAGATGACGCTCCTCCCACGCCTCTTATATCTTTTTCGTTCTCTTCCGATTCCCATCCGGAAACGCTTCCTCAGCAACTTTCAGTCTGACATAACTCGCTTTGTTTGGGGCAACAAAGGTTACAGATGTCCTTCTCGCACTTTAGTACGCTTAAAATCACAGGGTGGACTGGGATTGCCAGACTTGTGGGGTTACTATCAGGCAGCGCAATTAGCACAACTGTCAATAATTTACTCCAGAAACTACAAACCGGATTGGGTTACAATGGAAAGGAAAGCGATCCCTCTTAACACTATTGATTACCTCTTGTGGTCAGACACCAGAAGTAGGCCAGCTATAATGGCTCCCACCCTATCCCACTCGATAGCTTTATGTACCAAGCTTTACACAAATCACTCTTTGATTTCCAGTCTGAGACCTTTGGCCCAGCTATTTCATAACCCGAAGTTTCCTCTGGGACTTAATATAAAGGCGTTCCGTTGGTGGACAGACAAGGGCCTCTACCGCATAGGGCACTTCCTATGGAGGACACGGGCTGCTCCTGGAATGCCTCTGATTGGTTTCGAGTTTCGTTACGCTCATCAAAAGGTATTTGCAACGTATCATTAATGGAAGCCAGCTTAAAAGTTATGAATAGGTGGTATTATGTTCCTTCTAGACTGGCATTAATATACCCGGGAACGTCCCCGATTTGCTTTAGAGGATGTGAGCTAGAAGGCTCTATGTTTTCATGTATGGTGGTGAAAATTTTCCGCACCATTAGTACCTTGACGGGAGAAACGATCGCCCCTAGGCCTATGATAGCACTGCTTAATCAATATGTACCTAATCTAACTAGTGCTTTCTTTCTTCATACTGGTGGGAGCTAAAATTACCTTGGCAAAA
Organism: Lithobates clamitans; assembly: GCA_037952925.1. NCBI lineage: Eukaryota > Metazoa > Chordata > Amphibia > Anura > Ranidae > Lithobates > Lithobates clamitans. The sequence goes on from JBBGZY010000790.1 coordinate 669,377, forward strand.
GCCTGGAAGAAGCCTTCGGTCTCCTTTCAGGCTTGCAAAAGGAAAATCTCATGGATTATGGCACAAGAGCTTATAGTAGCAAAACTGACCGATAAAATTGAGAGATTTATTACTACTTGGGAATCATGGGCCACGCTTTGTGGTATTCCAATCCTTCCTGGTATGGAGAATACGTCTCGGAACCTCTCCCCTCCTCACTGACCTCTACCTCTCTAACCTCACATTCTTTTTCACACGTTTCCTCTCCTCTCTTTCGGGGCATCCTGCCCGTACCTCAAGTGACAAATAGTCTTTTCTGAAAGAGCACTACTGAAGTATTTTTTTCTTTTTGTGTTTTTTTTTTTTTGTGTTTTGCTTTTTTCTATGTGGAGGACGGACAGTCGGGAAAGCGATCTCCCCCTCAGGGATACCCGACTCCTATAGTTTAGGGAGTCGGTACCTAGATTTGGAGCCCCTGGGAGCACCCCAGACGTCTCCACAGTAAGAGCCCATAGGGGTGGGGCGTTTGGGAACCTAGGGGCAATAGAGAGGTTATAGCACCGGACAGTAACAATTTAAAGTTCTCTGTGATCACTTTCCGGGAGGGCCACCTCCCAACTGTCTCGTCTCCCTATTGGTTTGTCATTGCCGAATGACTTATACTTTATTGTGCAAAATAAACTTTGGCAAAACTTGTACAACCACAGTATATAGGTGCTTTGCTATCTGTATAGAAATGGCAATAACTGTTTCAGGCTACAATCTCTGTTAGTTTCCTATATGTTTTGAATTCTTTCTCTTAAATTGTATGATACTGATCTTCAATAAACTTTTTTTGTAAAATTAAAATGGCGGTCGTTGCAATACTTTCTGTCATACCGTATTTGCGCAGCGGTCTTACAAGCGCACTTTTTTTGGAAAAAATATAATTTTTTGAATTAGAAAATAAGACAACAGTAAAGTTAGCCCAATTTTTTTATATTGTGAAAGATAATGTTACGCCGAGTAAATTGATACCCAACATGTCACGCTTCAAAATTGCATCCGCTCCTGGAATAGCGACAAACTTTTACCCTTAAAAATCACAGAGGAGATCTAGGGCTAGAATTATTGCTCTTGCTCTACCGATCGCGGTGATATCTCACATGTGTGGTTTGAACACCGTTTTCATATGCGGGCGCTACTCACATATGTGTTAAAAAAATTTTTTCTTATTTATTTTACCTTTTATTTTTTATTTTTACAGTGTTTTTTCAAAAAAAAATTGTGTCACTTTTATTCCTATTACAAGGAATGTAAACATCCCTTGTAATAGAAAAAAAGCATGACAGGACCTCTTAAATATAAGATCTAGGGTCAAAAAGACCTCAGATCTCATATTTACACTAAAATGCAATAATAAAAAAAAAAAAAATTGTCATTTAAAAAAAGATTTTAAAAAAAAATGACCCTTTAAGAGCTATAGGCTGAAGTGACGTTTTGACGTCGCTTCCGCCCTGCAGTGTCATGGAGACGGGTGGGGCTGATGTGAAAGAACGGCTCCGGTAAGCGGCGGAGGACCCCCCCTCCCTCCGCCGATAAAAGTGATCTCGCGGCGAATCCGCCGCAGAGATCACTTTTATCTTGTAGCCGACCGCTGGCCGAACACAAGGATACCAGGGTTATGGCAGCTAGCTGCTGCCATAACAACGATATTCATCCTCAAAGTAAGGACGAATATCGGTGTTCGGCGGTCGGCAAGTGGCTAGCAGCCACTTTGCAACTACTTCATGTTTACATGCACTCTAGCAATAGCTGCATTGCATTTCTCAGGCAGGTTCCCTGATGGAGATGACTGTGGTTCATTGCTGCATAAAGTGTGTTGAAACAACCATTTGAAGTCACAGGGTAACAATGCGAGAGGCTCATCTGGAGTCGGGGACAGAGCGTCGTCACCCTACACCAGAAAAGGCCTGCATACAAGGATCACCAGGTATTATTATAATGAAAAGATGTAAAAAGTTTGGTGTTAACTCTTCCTCCAGCAATGGATGCCTTTGGTATATAAAGCCCTGTATGTATGTGTGTATATGTATATATATATGTAAATTATACTGCATGTATGTGCATGTGTGTATATGTGTGTATATACAGTATCTCACAAAAGTGAGTACACCCCTCACATTTTTGTAAATATTTTGTTATATCTTTTCATGTGACAACACTGAAGAAATGACACTTTGCTACAATGTAAAGTAGTGAGTGTACATCTTGCACAACAGTGTAAATTTGCTGTCCCCTCAAAATAAATGCAAAGCCATTAATGTCTAAACTGCTGGCAACAAAAGTGAGTACACCCCTAAGTGAAAATGTCCAAATTGGGCCCAATTAGCCATTTACCCTCCCCGGTGTCATGAGACTAGTTAGTGTTACAAGGTCTCAGGTGTGAATGGGGAGCAGGTGTGTTAAATTTGGTGTCATTGCTCTCACTCTCTCATACTGGTCACTGGAAGTTCAACATGGCACCTCATGGCAAAGAACTCTCTGAGGATCTGAAAAAAAGAATTGTTGCTCTACATAAAGATGGCCTAGGCTATAAGTGGAGTGTCAAGACCCTGAAACAGCTACAGCACGGTAGCCAAGACCATACAGCGGTTTAACAGGACAGGTTCCACTTAGAGCCGGCCTCGCCATGGTCAACAAAAGAAAGTGAGTGCATGTGCTCAGCGTCATATCCCGAGGTTGTCTTTGGGATATAGACATATGAGTGCTGCCAGCATTGCTGAAGAGGTTGAAGGGGTGGGGGTGGGGATCAGCCTGTCAGTGCTCAGACCATACGCCGCACACTGCATCAAATTGGTCTGCATGGCTGTCATCCCAGAAGGAAGCCTATTCTAAAGATGATGCACAAGAAAGCCCGCAAACAGTTTGCTGAATACAAGCAGACTAAGGACATTAGTCTGGATTACTGGAACCATGTCCTGTGGTCTGATGAGACCAAGATAAACTTATTTTATTCAGATGGTGTCAAGCACGTGTGGCGGGAACCAGGTGAGGAGTACAAAGACAAGTGTGTCTTGCCTACAGTCAAGCTTGGTGGTGGGAATGTCATGGTCTGGGGCTGCACGAGTGCTTCCGGCACTGGGGAGCTACAGTTCATTGAGGGAACTATGAATGCCAACATATACTGTGACATACTGAAGCAGAGCCAACATGATAACGACCCCAAACACACCTCCAAGAAGACCACTGCCTTGCTAAAGAAGCTGAGGGTAGAGGTGATGGACTGGCCAAGCATGTCTCCAGACCTTAACTCTATTGAGCATCTGTGGGGCATCCACAAACGAAAGGTGCAGGAGCGCAAGGTCTCTAACATCCACTAGCTCCGTAATGTCATCATGGAGGAGTGGAAGAGGACTCCAGTGGCAACCTGTGAAGCTTTGGTGAACTTCATGCCCAAGAGGGTTAGGGCAGTGCTGGAAAATAATGGTGGCCACACAAAATATTGACACTTTGAGCCCAATTTGGACATTTTCACTTAGGGGTGTACTCACTTTGTTAACCATTACACACCACTTTTACCTACAGTTAAGACTATAATAAGGCTTACCTGTAGGTACCGTAAATACCTCCTAAACTTGCACTGCTTAGGAGATATTCACTCTATTAGCATGTGCCGACGTCATTGGCACATGCGCACCGAAGAAACGGCTCACTCGTGACGTTTCTTCAGCTGTGCCGTTACCGGCGGCTCCTGTGCGCATGCGCGGGAGTGACGTCATCGCTGCTCCGGCCAATCACAGCGCTGGAGCCTGCAATACCCGAAAATAACCGGGAGACATGTCACTGGCCACAGCGGTGTGCGGGGACCGCTGGGGGGGCTTTGGTCTAAGGTAAGTATTTCACAATGAGCTAGTATGCTATGCATACTAGTTCAGTATGCCTTTGTCTTGCAGTTTTTTTTTGGTTTTTTTTGTGGGTTTACAACTTCTTTAAATAAACTTTTCCTGATGGAACTACTGTGGTATGAAAAAACATTGTGTGGGTATCAGCATTGTCACTGCTAATTCACAGGTATGTCAATCAACACCTAGCCACACCTAGTCCTGCCCACTTTTTGGATTGACAACCTCTGCTGCTGATACACTCTCACTGTGAGCTGCAGTGTCTGAGAGGTGGAGTGTGTGATACACAAATGAAGGAGACATTTAAGGGAACCTCTTGCTTTGCACAGAAGTAATAACTATGACACCTGTAGTCTAAAAAAATCAGAACTACACGATAAATCAAAGAAACAACCTGCAATTTCCCATTAATTCTAATTAAAATTATAAAACAATTATATATCTTAATTTTGTATATTGTATATTTAAAGCTTGTGCACTCCAGGCATTAGACTTTTTTTTTTTTTCATCAACCTAGGAAACTGTTTGTGAGACATATAATTAGCAGTTAAACAAAGACAAAAACCTGGTGCACAAGGCATGGTAAACCTCTAATGGATCTATTATAGGCAGACCAAGTATGTAAGTAAAAAATTGTATATTTTATTTAGTTGGTGGTGGCTCCTTCAAGCGGGATAGAGAAATCCACCATGTACCTCCTAGGGCCAAGGAGGTGCATGGTGGATGTCTAAGCGCTCGCATAAGTATTTTAAGGTTGAGTATACAACAATCTCTGCACCCTCATTAATAAGAGTACACTTTTTGACCGCTGGCCCATCAGTAGCAGGAGCTTCATGCCCCAATGCTAGGGGTCCTTGCCAATGGCGGCTGGGGCTCAAAATTTTTTTGGGGGGGCACACACAAACTGAAAATAAAAACCTTAATTGCAGCCACTGTTCCATCAAACGCAGCTACTGTGCCCATCAATTGCCACCACTGTGCCATCAAACGCAGCCACTGTGCCCATCAAACGCAGCCACTGTGCCCATCAAACGCTGCCACTGTGCCATCAAGCGCATCCACTGTGCCCATCAAACTCAGCTACTGTACCCATCAATTGCTGCCAGTGTGCCCATCAATTACCCCTACTGTGCCCCATCAAATGCTTCCAGTGTGCCCATCAATTGCCACTACTGTGCCCCATCAAATGCTGCCAGTGTGCATCGCCCGGCACTTACCTGTCTCGCAGTGGGTCAGCGGCGGTGTCCTGCACTCTCCTCGATGTCTTCTTCCGTCCTCTCTATCAGGCGTCCAATCACATCGCCTGACGTTTCAGCTAATCAGGTGACAGGCAACAGACCCTAGCACCTGATTGGCTGAGAGGCAGTTCAGCGTTAGCAAAGCGAATTCCTTCGCTTTGCTAACACACAGCTGAGTGAACAACAAACGTACAGCATTGCGCCCGCTGTTCACCTTTTTGGGCGCCTATTAGAGCTTGTGGCTCTAATCAGGTGCTTCCAAACCCCCCCCCCCTGCCGCTGTAATTCAGGCGCTCGGCACCTGAAAAGGGAATGGACACCTGAATAGGGGGTGTCAGTGGCGACCATAGATAGATTCATGCAATGCATGAATCTATCTATCGTGATAGAGCGGTGCCAGGAAAGAGGGGGCGGCGCTCCTGCGCCCTTTATGGACGCACCGCCACTGGTCCTTGCAGTGAAGCAGTTGTTGCCATGTCCCCATGATCCTCTTTTTTACACTCTGGGGTCAGATCTTGCTTACTTCTGGCTTGAAGGATCCACCACCATTCCCATCACCTCTCGTTTAAACACATGCAGCATTTGTATGTGCGATTTTAATTCTCGTACCCATTTGACATAATAAACCTCTGAAGAAGGACTGTGTTTTGTCCGTAACATGTAAGGTGTCCATGCCAGTATGTATCACCACTAGCCTGCTTGTCTTAAAAAGGGCAGTTTGGTTCACATACAGTTGCGACATTTGGGTACTATGTATCTTGTTTTTACATGATGTCATTATTGTTCTTATCTTTACCTACGTGTATATGTAACTAAATAAAATATAACATTTTTTACTTACATACTTGGTCTTGCTATTATTAGGGGTTTACCGTGCCTTGTGCACCAGTTTTTTGTCTTTGATGTTCTGGATCGGGCAGACCAAGTGTTTAGCGTTTGATATACACACAGCAAATCCTCCCTTTTTTCTAATTAGCAGTTAAATAGTGCAATTGGAAAATATTCAGTATACAGATCTCTAATCAGTATGAACAATGATTTAGGCAGAATAATTGCACAAGCGAGGCACCTATTGCTTATTTTATCGGTTTTAGCTTGTCTGGACAGTTAGCTCTCCCCAATGTTTATTATTAAGACCCCTTTCACACTGGGGCTGCGCCGCATTAGCGGTTTACCATCATTTTAGTGGCGCTTTTTGCCTGCAAGCAGGGTGCTTTTAACCCCCGCTAGCGGCCGCACAAAGGGTAAAAAGCTCTCGGGTTGTGGCGCATGACGAAGCACTTTTGAAGACACTTCGGCAGCGCTGTCCATTCATTTCAATGGGCAGGGCATTTTGGGAGCGGTATATAAATCGCTTCCAAATCGCCCCAAAGATGCTGCTTCCAGGACTTCTTTTCCTGTCCTGCAAGCGCACCGCCCCAGTGTGAATACACTCGGGCTCTCACACTGGGGAGACTTGAGAGGTGCTTTTCAGGTGCTTTACAGGTGCTATTTTTAGCGCTAAAACGCCTGAAAAGCGCCTTCAGTGTGAAAGAGGTCTTAAAAAAAACTGCCAGTTTGTCCAACCAAACACTTATGTCTTCTTCTTAGAATGTATACAAAGCCATTTTTAATGTTTTGGATAGACTGGAAGGGTTTGAACCTCTGTCAAATTTTAAGTGTTGCCTGTGTCCCCAGTGGGGAGGTTCAGCCCTGCTATTCATCCCGTGACCATTGTCTGCAGTACAGGAAGTCATGAGAAATCCAAAACAGTTGAGTTGTAACAGGTACTGGAGATGCCAGGGTAATCTATTCTAGTAACAAGAAGGGGAATCCTCTCCTTTTGAAGAGATATATTTGAATTTTGCATTGTGTCCTTTGACCAGTAAGGCTGGGTTCACATTATTTGCGGTGCGGCTCGCAGCAGGGGGTCCGGTGCGTTCCTGTTTACCATTTCATAATTAGGTCAGAATTTTTGTCTGAATTTGAACCTGAAACTGAGCCAAAGACGCACAGGACTCTCAATGGAGCTGTGTGAACCAGCTACAGTAATAGCCAGTCACAGTCCCCTATCATGTGAATTGGATGCGGGGAAACCCGCAAAAAATTTGCATAAGTGTGAACCCAGCCTGAGTGAAGAGAAATTTCCCCAATGAGACACAACTATTATAACCAAAACTGAAAAAAAAAGTTAACTTTACATACACTTTACGGAAGAGTACTGCATTATGGGTCTCTTAAGATGTTCTTGATACATTCACTATAATATCTGTTATGCCCTGTACACTCGACCGGTTTTGCCGTTGGAATAAACTTCAAAGGTTTCTCCAACGGAACTCCATTCAAGCGGTCTTGCCTACACACGGTCAAAGCAAAGTCCGACCAAAGTCCGACCGTCCAGAATGCGGTGACGTACATCACGTACGACGGGACTAGAAGAAGGAAGCTCAATAGCCAGTAGCCAGTAGCTTCCGTCTCGTACTTACTTCAGAGCATGCGTCGTTTTTGGTCTGTCGGAACAGCATACAGACGAGTGGTTTTCCCGATAGGAATTGGTTCCGTCAGAAATATTTAGAACATGTTCTCTTTCTAGGTCCGTCAGAATTTTCTAAAAAAAAAGTCCGATGAGGCATACACACTATCAGAATATACGATGAAAAGCTTCCGTCTGACTTTTTCTGTGGGACATTCTGCGGCTTTAGATAGAGGTTTATGTGTTGCATTCATGATTTTGCATGCTCACCTAAAGTTTATATAAGCCCTTAATCTATGCTTAAGTATGTTTGGCATCATGCCTCAATCCCTGGAATTCATAGTGTTGTAGACACTGATTAGAAATACTGTCTCCTGACACAATCCAATCCAACATAGAAGAGGTCTTATTTAATTCCACTTTTTCAATATGGCGGTATTTCTTAACCACTTACATGTAAAAATCTGTATTTTTTGCTGTAAAATTACTTAGAACCCCCAAATATTATATATCATTTTAAAGCAGAGGCCTTGAGAATAAAATAGTGGGTGTTGCAATCTTTTATGTCACATGGTATTTGCGTAGCAGTTTTTCTAACTGAATTTTTTGGAAAAAATACACTTTTCAAAAATGTTATTGCACATAAACAAAATAATACAATACCCAATTGTTTGGCAAAATAAAAAAGATGATGTTCCAGTGAGTAAATAGATACCAAAGGTGTCACGCTTTAAAATTGCCTGTGCAGCGCAACAAGCTACATAAATTTTATTATCCATGGACGGTGCTTTAAAAGCCTTTACAGTTTACCACTTTACATGGGAGGTCTGGAGCTAGAATTACTGCCCTCGATCTGACGTTCGTGGTGCTACCTCACATGTGTGGTATGATGACTGTTTGCTTGCGTGCGGTACTGATGCGTACGTTTGCTTTTTTTGCACAAGAATGGGGGTATAGGGGTATTTAAAATTTTTCCTAATTACGGTATTTATTTTATGTTTTCACTGTCCTTTTCATTTAAAAAACACAGAAAAGTTTCTATTTAATATAGCAGCCTCAAAAAATAAAAAAGGGAAAAATTATGTTTCCCTTTAATCTAAAGAGGTTACACACTACATCTTGTGGACGTTCTTCAATTAATTGATTGAAGAAATGGAGCCATGTGAACAGATAATTGACATGAAGTGAAACAACAATTGAAATGAAAGATCGCCACATATTAATAAATAAGAGATTCCCAAATTACAGTAACATACCTCAATCATAGTAGTGAGTTAGATCCCACTCGAAGTTTAACCCCTGGGGAATTCTGGTATTTAGAGAAAAGATGCAGAATACTTCCCGTTTATACAGGATTCTGAATTTATCTCCCTCTCTACTGGGCATGTTGAGCTTCTCTATGCCCTGTATCTGTAACAAACTAGTATCACCACCATGAGCATGATTGAAATGTTGGGCTACATTAGTGGCTTGTTTCCTGCCAATGTTTCCAATATGGTCGTTTAGACGATCTCTCAATCTTCTCGTAGTGCGTCCAACATATTGGATTCTACAAGCCTTACATGTGATCAGATAGATCACATACCTTGTGTTGCAATTAATAAAACTCTTAATATTAAACACTCTATTATTAGTAGTGGACTGAAACTTGTCTCCTTTTGCAACACAAGGACAGCACGGACAGTTATTGAAGCCACATTTGTAAACCCCCTTGAAATCCAGCCAGGTCCTATTTATAGAGCCTGGTCTGAACTCACTGGGTGACAAGGAATTACTTAAAGAGGGGGCCCAATGAGGAACTGCTTTAAAACCCCTTGACAAAACCTTGGCAAAAATGTCATCCTCAAAAAAGGATAGAAATATGACGTGTCAAAATATTTTTAATTTTCCGAAATTCAAGACTAAAGGGGGTTGAGAAAACTAGAATATTTGTACCTTCTTGTCTAGGCATTTTATCACACAGAAGTTTCTCTCTCTGTACCCTCTGCAATATTAATAGCCCTTTAAAGCGTGTTCTCATTGTAACCCCTCTTCAAAAATCTATCGTTCATGCTCTTCTTTTCTCTCTGAAAATCATCAGCCCTACTACATAATCTCCGTAGTCTGAGAAACTGGCCTACAGGTATGCCCCGCGTGACATGATGAGGATGTCCTGAGTCAGCACTGAGTAGCGCATTACCAGAATTGGGTTTTCTATATATACTAGACTGAATATGGCCATCCTCACTAAAAATTGTGACATCCAAAAAGGAATTTGATTCGCCATTCATCTGCCCAGTAAACTTTAGGTTCAGACGATTGTCATTGATGACATCATTGATTGTTGGGATGCCAGTGTCTAGAAAGTCGTAATGGTGCATAATGAAAACCCATGGCTTTTGCCCCGTACACACGATCAGACTTTCTGACAACAAAACCGTGGATTTTTGTTTGGAGGTTGTTGGCTCCAACTTGCCTTGTATACACACGGTCATACAAATGTTGGGCAACAATTACGAATGTAGTGACATACAAGATGTACGTGATATCTCCATTAGGAATGCTAGTTTTACAAGACCGAGCGCTTCCGGCTCGTACTTGATTCCGAGCATGCTTGGACTTTTGTGCAACTGACTTGTGTACACACAATCGGAAAGTCCAACAACAAAAATTTGTTGGCGGAAAATTTGAGAACCTGCTAGCCAACATTTGTTGGTGAAAAGTCCGACAACAAATGTTCTATGGAGCATACACACGATTGGACTTTCCACCAACAAGCTCACATTAAACATTTGTTGTCGGAAAATCAGATCATGTGTACGCTGCATTTGTGTAACTAAAAGGCAGGCTTAATCCACCTCCTAGCTTGTATACAATTTTTGATACATGTTTAGGCATTTTCCCCTGAAGAAACCTCAAGGCATCCTGGTTGAAAAGGGCTGCTCTATAGCATTAATAATCACATTACTGACATATTGGCAAGCAGAAGTTATTTGTACCATTTATACTACTGAATTCTACCCCTTTTAATAAGCAGGCACACATTTGCTAGTGCTACTAACTGTAGTAACAAATACATCAAATATGTACAAGTTGTGACACCTATATCAAAGTTTAAATGCTTGTTAACATAATTATTTTTTTTTATAATTCATTCTTTATTAAACATTTTTCTCTTATTACAATAAACATTTACATGGCTCATCTCCCCAAGACAGAGGACAATATTCAATATCCTGGTTTATAAATACACGCCAACAGGGATGGCTCCTTCTACACCCCCTCCCCCATACCCTAAAAAAAGAGAAGAAAGGTTAAAAAAAAACAAATAAAAAAAAACCCCAGTTTTATAAGAGTGCTATAAAAATAATTTAAGATCTTCCAATATTATACTCTGTATACATTGTTGACTTAATACGTGTTAAAGGAGAGGGAAAAAAAATTGAAAGAAGGGGAAAAGACCTTCTTTCTAGGGCTATGCTCTATATGTGTCATTAACTTATTACACGTGAAAGAAAGTAAAACCAAAAACTCCAATTTTATGAAAGTGTTATAAAACTTATTTAAATTATTCAAATATTAGTGCTCTATATATATTATTGACCTGTCATGTGTGAAAAAAAGGGGGGGGGGGTAAACCCTCCCCTCATTTATGAATGCATTATAAAATAATTCAAAAATTTTCAAGTGCTTGTGCTTTGTGTATGTTATTAACTTATTATGTGAAAAGGAGAGAAAAAAAAGGGGGGAGGGGGTGGGGGGAAAACGTACCCTATTTATTAGTTGATTATATAATAATTCAAAAATATCAAGTGTTTGTGCTCTACCTCTATTATTACCTATTAAATGTGAGTGAAATAAATAAATAAATAAATAAAGGGGAGGGGGATGGGGGGATAAACCCTCCCCTCATTATGAATATATTATAATACTTCAAAATTTTCACGTGCCTGTGCTTTGTGTATATTATTAACTTATTACGCGAGGAAAAAAAAAAGGGAGAGGTAAGGGAAGGGGGAGAGTGGAAGAGGTAAGCAAATGCCTCAGAGGGAGCCATCCCGTACAATCAGCATACGCCACACAATCACAAATTTCATTTAATAGTCTTATTAGCAAACAACAAATACAGAAAAAAAATAAAAAAAATATAAAAGAAATGTTGTGGATCATTCCCTACTTTTTTTTCCCCATGATCAAATTCCCCTTTAGAGTTTGTCTTGACTTCCGGCAATGGCTTCTAATTAATTTTATCTAACACCTTATCAGTTTTCCCACTTTGCCCATATTTTTTCAAATCTGTCCTGTTTATTTCTGGTCTTATAAACCCACCTTTCTGCCTCCATCATCTCCTCCACCTCCGTTTTCCATTTCACCTAATGTGGGGCATGTAGCTGGTTTCCAGTACCTGGGTATTAACCTCTTTGCTGCGTTTAGTAAATGTGGTGTGTGAGACTATTTTTATATGATCTTGTGGATCCAATAGTCCCATGGAACAGGAAATGTATTGGTGTTAATTCTATAAATTTATTTGACATTCTTTTGATCCATGGGGCTATTTCTTCCCAAAATACCTTGATCTTAGGACATGTCCACCAAATATGAAGATATGTACCCCTATCTTTACATCCCCTCCAGCAAAGATTATCTGCATTTGGATATATCTGTGCTAATCGCACCGGGGTTCTGTACCGTCTAGTCAAAAATTTGTATGACATTTCCAGAATAGATGAGTGTGTTACTTCTATTATTTTTTTTCTTTGTGATGGGGTAAATGTACAGTTTAGTTCATTTTCCCACTCTTTAATAAAATATGGTGTTGTGGTTTCTTGTTCGCTAAGCATTAGTTTATACATCTGTGACATTAAATGATTGGGTTCTGATATCTTCATACACATCTTCTCAAATTTGGTTAACGTATTTTGGGGCCTAATTTGGGGTTCTATTTTTTTTTTAAAGTTTCGCATTTGGTTATATCTCCATCCTACCATCTTCATGTCTCCTTTTAAAGATATCAGTTCTACTTGGGACATAAGAGTGCCTAGGGGGGCATATCTTAAACACATTGTGTTCCCTCCTGATTCCCATGGACCTAGCGCTCTCTTTTCTTCTCCAGGGGGGGGGGGGGGGGAACCATGGATAACCCCCCCAATGGGGCTAAAGGAGACATTTTAGGAGTATATTTACCCGTTTTATTTATTCTGTCCCATACTGCCAGTGTATTTCGAGTTAATGGAGATGTCCATTTAGATAGTCCCCTGTCCTTGGCTGGTATCCATGGTGCCCCCGCTAAATCCCTTTCTGCCATGTTTTTTTAAATCGACACCCATGCTTTGTTTTCAGAGTCATGACACCAGTTTAGTATACGTACCAGAGTCATTGCTCTGTAATAAATTGCAATGTCTGGCAACCCTACTCCTCCCTCCTCTTTCCTATTGCGTAAGATGTTATATGCTATTCTAGCTTTTCCATTCTTCCATATGAAGGATAGGAATTCTTTATGTACCTTTTTAAAAAATACTTGGGGGAGTGGTATGGGTACTGTGTACAGTATATATAATAATCTAGGTATTATGTTCATTTTAAGGGTGTTGATCCTCTCAAACATTGTTAACATATATCCTTTCCAGCTATGCAAATCCTCTATTATTTTGGCAAGTAGAGGACTGTAATTTTGTTCATATAGTAGTTTTACATTCACAGATATATGTACTCCCAAATAAAAGAAAGATTTCCTGTTCCAGATAAACGGGTATTTATTTTGCAGAGATATAGTTAATGGTGATGGCATATGACAGGGTAATAATACCGATTTCTCCAAATGTATTTTAAAGTTTGATAATTTCCCATATTTTGCCACCTCCTGCATCACTTCTTTAATGGATTCTTGGGGTTTTGAAAGGAAAAATAACAAATCGTCAGCATAAGCTGATACTTTGTACTCTCTAGGTCCTATTTCTACTCCCCTTATTCCTTTATTTTCCCTTATTTTGCATAGGAAAGGTTTTAACATGAGGGCAAATAATATTGGGGACAGTGGACACCCTTGCCTTGTACCGTTTCGTATATCCAGACCTCCTGATAGGGTCCCATTAACTTTTACCCTTGCCCTTGGTACAGCATATAGTGCTGATACCCACCCCATCACCTGTTCCCCCGGCCCTATTCCTCTTAGTACTTCCATCATAAATATCCAGTTCACTCTATCAAAAGCCTTTTCGGCATCCATTGATAACACTACCCTTGGTGTTTTATTAGGTCCATTCTGTATCCAATGGAGAACATGAAGGGCCCGGATGGTGTTATCCTTAGTTTCTTGTCCCATCATAAACCCCGTTTGATCAGAGTGTACCAACTGTATTACTTTATTCTGTAATCTAGTTGCTAGAATTTTTGCTAGTAATTTGGCATCTGAATTCAAAAGGGAGATAGGTCTATAGTTTACGCAGTATTGTGGGTCTTTCCCAGGTTTTGGTATTACTGTCACAAAAGCTAGCAAAGCTTCTGGGGGTAACGGGTTGGTAGCTGTAAGTTGGTTAAAATAATTGCAAATTGGTATAGTCAAGATATTAATACATTTTATATAATATGCATTTGTTAGACCATCCGGTCCTGGACTCTTCCCCATTGGTAAATTTTTTATTGCATTTTTTATTTCCTCTACCGTAATCTGCTCCTCTAACCTCTCCACCACTTCCAAAGTGAGGGGTGATAATGCAGATTCTTTAATATAATTTCTAATTTCCTCCACTTGAATCCCTTCTTCTAATCCTGACGAATTTGGTTGGATATTATATAGGCCCTTGTAGAACTTCTCAAATTCCATAGCTATGGATCTTGTGTCTATTATCTGTTTTTTACCTATTCGTATATTATGAACTTGGGAAATTCCTTGTTGTTTTTTTAATTGTCTGGCTAATAGTTTACCACATTTGTTCCCATGTTCATAAAATCTATGTGCAAAGAATATATATTTATCCTTATCCCTTCTATCAAGATATGTGGAGAGTTTTGTTCTAAGCGTTTCCAGCTGTTTAGCTTCTTTAGGGTCAAGACTGTTTTTATGTTTGATCTCTAACTCATGTATATTTCTTAATAAATCATCCATCTCCTTCCTTTTCTTTTTCTTAGCTCGCGACCCATGAGCTATCAGCTCCCCCCTAATGACGGCCTTGTGGGCTTCCCATATCATTTGTTCTGATACCTCTCCTGCTGTATTTTCTTCAAAATAACTAATCATTTTCTTCCGTATATCCTCAGCTATCTGCTCGTAATCTAACAATGACTCATTTAATCTCCATATTCGCTCCCGTTGACAGATACCGGAAGAAACTTCATCACCACTGGTGCATGATCGGAGACTGTTATTGGTTCTATTGTCACGGCTCTAACATATTCCAGATAATACTGGTCCACCATGAATAGATCCAATCTAGAATATACGTTATGGGTCTTTCAGTAGTAGCTATAGTCTTTCAACCTCTCATTAAAGACCCTCCAACCATCCACCAGGTGGAGACTTCGTAAATATTTTTTTAATTGTTTAAGTGCTTTATATGAGAAAATTGTTTTTCTTGATGTAGTATCTAATTCAGGGTCCAAAATAATATTAAAATCCCCCCCAAAAATTACACATCCCTCCCTGAACTTCTCCAACTTTCTTAACGTTTTCAATAGGAAATCTACCGTGCCATTGTTTGGGGCATATAAGGAAGCAAACGTATAACAAAACCCATACAAAGTTCCTTTAATAAATAAAAACCTCCCCTCTGGGTCTGTTTGTACTGCTGTGGAAATCAATGGACATGTTTTCCCAAAAGCTATAGATAAGCCCCTTGCCCTTGCGATAGGAGATAGTGTATGGAACCATTGGCTATAGTGAGATAACGGTAGCTTAGGAACCGATCCCGGCATGAAGTGCGTCTCCTGAATGTAGATTATATCCACCGCCTGGTGACGCACCTCCTGCCATAGGCGGCCCCTTTTTTGGGGTGAAATCAACCCCCTTACATTATATGTCATAATCTTCAGTGAGTTATCCATCATTTATTTTATCCAAAAATGTACAGAATCTACGCTTTTTTAACCCATTGCCAACTATTATCTTTTCCTTTTCTATTAGGGAATTTGTACTAAAATCTAAAAATCCACATCCACCACAACATAACACCCTGCTACTTAGGGTGTACCATCTACCAGGAGGGTAATCCCCTGTGGGCATTCCCTACCCTACCTTCACCCTCCCACCCCTCTGCTTAATGCAGATTATTCAATCCCTCATCAGGATCTACCTATTTGTACTGAGGGTACCCTTTCCCTCATTTATACCCCGGACCATTCTTTCTAATTTCTTTTTATATAGCTGCTTCCTTTTCATTCTATTACAATTTTTTTCTATGCTCGGCACTGAGGAGGAAAGGGAGGAAAGAAATGGGAAAAAAAAGAAAAAAAAAAAGGGGGGTAAAAAAAAAAAGGGGGAAAGGGGAAAAAAAATGTTTCCCCCCATCCCCCCTCCCCTCTCCTGTCTCCTCCTCAGTGCTTCGGAACATTTCTATTTAAATTCTTTATTTTAGTCCTTTGTCGACTTTTCTCTGGAACTTGAGACCAAGGTTCAGGGCATTGTATTATGCTATTTATATTGTTTCTTCTCCAATTTGCAAAGTCAATTAGCGGGAGGTCCAGTATCTCCACAAACTTTTTAAAATCATCTTTTGTACGGAGTACCGCCGTTTTCCCATCTCGTGTGGCTATTAATCCAAAAGGAAATCCCCATCTATATCTAATTTCAGCCTTCCGCATTGCTTCCAGTAATGGATGCACCATTTTGCGTTGCATTAAAGTTCTGCGTGTTATGTCAGGGAATAAAGCAATGTGTGTCTCTTCAAATTTAATGAAGGGTGTGTCCCATACCGTCCTCATTATAATCTCCTTCACTTGTTAACATAATTATACTGGATTTCTAGGACTTAGCAACCCTAAAATGCATATAGATAACATGTAAAAGTAAACAAGCCACTAACTTTTCAGAAAAATTACAAATTATGTACTTACAGGTGGCAGTTGTCACAGACTTGCAGGTGATTTAGCTAGTGGCAGCTACACTTTACTGAGAGATGTGGGGTCTATTAGACCCCACATCTCTCCTCTGCCCTTAAAAGCTTTGGTTCATACCAAGTTCAGTATGTTCTGATGCTTTTTTCAACCACTAATTGCTGGTTCACACCATACCCGCACATGAATTGCACAGGAGCGCACGGTGTGTTCCTGTGAGATTTACATGCGGTTCTATGCGGTTTAGTGCACCGTACCACACCAAAGTAGTGCGTGCATTACTTTTTAAAGCACCCTGTAACTGGGTCACATGGCCCTAAGGGTTTATTTACATCTACAAAACCAGAAGTGATCAGATCACTCATCCCTTACAGTTTCTTAGACCATAGAGATGATCAAAGCTGTTCCGGTCTCCGATCAGCTCCATGTTATACCGGCGGAACTGCCGTCTGTACTCTCCAGTGGGATGGTAGAGTCCGAGAGAGCCGAAAACGGTGGTGGGGGACGTTCCCTCTCACTGCTTGTAAAAGTAATCCAGCAACTAATTAGCCGCTAGGATTGCTTTTACAAGAAAGCTAACCACCGGCTAAAAAACAATACCACTCAAAAGTCCAGTGATATATTGGTACATTGCTGGTCATCAAGTGGTTAATACATTTGTTTCAGCCATAGCAACAGGATGTACAAGGGTTGCATTGTATTTACTGCGTGCCCAGCAGCTTTCAAAAGTTTTGACGTAGGATTTTCTAATACAGCTTTAAAGCCAGAAAAATGTTGCAAATGCTTTACTTTTTTTTACGTTTTTTGTGAATTTGTTGCAAAGTTTCACATGTAGGGCAGCCTATTGAAATGAATGAAATGCCCTGAAAGAAACATGCAATATCGTACCTGCATAGGTGTGAACAAAGCCTTAATTGACCTGGATCTTTAGAAGTAACACAGCAGTGAACATTGCAACATCGGACAATACGTAGCGAAACCAGATTCTTATTCTTGGCATTTATTGCTTGATTAGATTAACCACAAAGCTGGCTGAGTCATTTGTCTCCAAAAAGTGAACAGACTGATATACATTTATATAAAATTTCAGAGCCAAAACAACAATTAGTACTGAAATTAATTTAAAATAATTTGAAATTAATTTTAAATAAATTTGAAAATGATGTCTAATGTTTTAGTATGTTTGTTTTCGCCTGCAAGAACCTGGAGCTGGTAATTCTTACTGTTTGGCTTTTGGTGCTTGAAGGAAATTTAAAAAAAGTACCTTAATATACCATGATGCTTAAATCCTGTCAATTTTCCCTTTGGGATATTCCCCTTCACTTTCTGTATCTGTGACTCAATGGGATGTGTCTCTGAGGCCGGGTTTA
The DNA here is from genome assembly GCA_037952925.1 of Lithobates clamitans. Taxonomy (NCBI): domain Eukaryota; kingdom Metazoa; phylum Chordata; class Amphibia; order Anura; family Ranidae; genus Lithobates; species Lithobates clamitans. The sequence goes on from JBBGZY010000790.1 coordinate 687,327, forward strand.
CATTGTAACCCGCTGTGGATCGCACAGGAGCGCTGTGCGTCCCTGTTCCCCATTTCAGGGACGAATCAGGGCCGATTCTATGCCTGAATTTGGCCCTGAAACGGAGCCAAAGACGCACAGCGTTTCTGTGCAGTGCGCTCCGCAGTCGTAACGGAGATATGTGAACCGGCTCTATAGGGATCCAGTCACATTCTCCTGCTTTGTAAATTGGATGCGGAGAAATCCGCATCTAATTCGCATAGGTATGAACCCGGCCTTATGCCCCGTACACAGGGTCGGACATTGATCGGACATTCCGACAACAAAATCCTAGGATTTTTTCCGACGGATGTTGGCTCAAACTTGTCTTGCATACACACGGTCACACAAAGTTGTCGGAAAATCTGATCATTCTGAACGCGGTGACATAAAACACGTACGTCAGGACTATAAATGGGGCAGTAGCCAATAGCTTTCATCTCTTTATTTATTCTGAGCATGCGTGGCACTTTGTGCGTTGGATTTGTGTACACACGATCAGAAATTCCGACAACGGATTTTGTTGTCGGAAAATTTTATAGCCTGCTCTCAAACTTTGTGTGTCGGAAAATCCGATGGAAAATGTGTGATGGAGCCTACACACGGTCGGAATTTCCGACAACAAGGTCCTATCACACATTTTCCGTCGAAAAATCCGACCGTGTGTACGGAGCATTAACACTGTGATCACTGATGCAGGGGTCCCCATTAGAATACTTCTCCGTACCTTGTATCCTGATAACTATGTATTTTTTTTTGTTTTTTGCATTCATTTCCTTCCTATTGACAATGGTCACCAGGACAGATACAGAAGATGAGTCTCCCTTGCTGGGCTACAGACAGCAAAAAACATCTAACAGAGGTTCTAAGTTTTACCTACTTTATCCAAAACCTAAAAAGGAAAATTAAGTTTTGGATATACAGTGAGCGAAAAAAGTATTTGATCCCCTGCTGATTTTGTATGTTTGCCCACTGACAAAGAAATGATCAGTCTATAGTTTTATTGGTAAAAAAATATCCAGAAAAACCCATTTCAAAAAAAGTTATAAATTGATTTGCATTTTAATGAGTGAAATAAGTATTTGATCCCCTAGCAATCAGCAATATTTCTGGCTCCCAGGTGTCTTCTATACAGGTAACAAGCTGAGATTAGGAGCACTCTCTTAAAGGTAGTGCTCCTAATCTCAATTTGTTACCTGTATAAAAGACACCTGTGGTGGGGGCACCCAAGCCGAGTCACAGTTCTGTGTGTCCATTCAGACATGGAGCCCCGGCCCTGCCCCATTCTCTCCCCTGATTGGCTAACTGACTTTGATTGACAGCCGCGTGAGCCAATCATTAAGATTGCATTAAGATAAAAAAAACCTTCTGCCTTTACAACTCCTTTGACCACTTCAGCCCCGGAAGAATTTACCTCCTTCCTGACCAGAGCACTTTTTGCTATTCGGCACTGCGTTGCTTTAACTGACAATTGCGCGGTCGTGTGACGTGGCTCTCAAACAAAATTGATGTCCTTTTTTTCCCACAAATAGAGCTTTCTTTTGGTGGTATTTGATCTCCTCTGCGGTTTTTATTTTTTGCGCTATAAACAAAAAAATAGCGACAATTTTGAAAAAAACACATTATTTTTTACTTTTTGCTATAATAAATATTGCCAAAAAATATATAAAAAAACATTTTTTTTCCTCAGTTTAGGCCGATACGTATTTTTCTACATATTTTTGGTAAAAAAAAATTGCAATAAGCATTTATTGATTGGTTTGCGCAAAAGTTATAGCGTCTACAAAATAGGGGATAGTTTTATGGCATTTTTATTGATATTTTTTTTTTTACTGGTATTTGTGGCGATCAGCGAGTTTTTTATCATGACTACGACTATATGGCGGACACATCGGATAATTTTGACACATTTTTGGGACCATTGGCATTAATACAGCGATCAATGCTAACAAATTGCATTGATTACTGTAAAAATGTCACTGGCAGTGAAGGGCTTAACCAATAGGTGGCACTGTAGGGGTTAAAGCGGTTGTATACCCGCTGTCTTTTTTTTTTTTTTTACACCTGCAAGGGAAAAGGCATAATGAGCTAGTATGCACCGCATACTAGCTCATTATGAGATACTTACCTTAGAACGAGGCGCCGGAATCTCACCTGGTCCACGCCGAGGGAGCTGACATCTCCCCTCGGCGTGTCTTCCGGGTATCGCAGCTCCGGCGCTGTGAGTGGGAGACTTCTGCCCGGCAAGCTCCTGAGTTTCCTGGGCTGTCAGCCGAGAGTCCCCTGTGCGCATGCGTCGCTGCAGTCAGTGACTCATTGCGAGGGGAATATCTCCTAAACCTTACAGGTTTAGGAGATATTTTTTTTACCTACAGGTAAGCCTTATTATAGGCTTACCTGTAGGTAAAAGTTACAAATAAAGGTATACAACCACTTTAAGTGTGTCCTAGGGAGTGATTCTAACTGTGGGGGGAGGGGCTGTGTGTGACACATCACTGATCACCGCTCCCGATTATAGGGAGCTGTGATCAGTGTCAGTGTTATTAGGCAGAACAGGGAGATGCTTATATTAGCACCTCCCCGTTCTTCCTCACCGTGAGACGATCGCGGGTATGTCCGCGGACATCGAGTCCACGGGACCCACGATCCCGGTCATGGAGCTCCCGGCTCGCGCGCCCACGAGTCACCTCTTAAAGGGCAACGTACAGGTACGTTAATCTGCCTGTACGTGCCCTTCTGCCGCAGTATATCATGAGGAGGTTGGGAAGCGGTTAAGTTACAATAAGGGCAAACATTTTTTTTTTACATTTTGGGATTCATTGGGTAAAGGAGGGTGTTTTGCCATCTGTATCTTACTGGGAAGATTACTCTTCACTTCCTGTTCCATAGCCAAAATATGAAGTCAGAGGAATTCCCATCAAAGTGAGAGAATCCCTTGTGTCACCAGAGCTGGGGTCCTAATTGAAAGATTTCTCCACTATTCCTGTTTTGGTGACAACCTAAAATTTGTGATTTTCTTTCACTTTCACTCTTGGTGATAACAGTAAACGGGACAGATAGAGGGGGTGAATCTCCCTAATAGGTACACAGACAGCAATACAAACCTGGCAGGTGTTCTAATCCGTTTCTACTCCATCCAAAAATTTTTCCTTCAGTTATACTTTAACACTGAACCTCTGGTCTTACCTCTTAACCTGACCCTAACACTTAACCCTAAAGCTTACTCTAACCTTACCCAAAATTAAAGTGACACTTCAAACAAAGAGCTACATATACAGTTCAAATGCATATAGGTTTCTGATTTTATCAGCCAAAGGATTTGTCATGTTGGCGAATGATTATTCTAGCTCATGTAAAAGCTTACCCAACACCTTTCCCCACATGTTCCAATTGAACCATTACTATGATGGGTCGCCTTATTGGATGACAGAAATGTGTGGTAGGTGGGTGGATTGGCAAACTCCATCATTACCAAAATGCGCCAGAGCATTGCCTACTAAAGTGTATCAAAACACAAAAGCAAAAATTTAATAAACTGCAGCTCATCAGACCTTAACCACTTCCCTCCCGCCATATAGGAAAATGATGGCTGGAAAGTGGTTGCATTTTCCTGACTGGGCATCATAACCTGGATAACCAGGATAATCTGCTTGCGCACGCCGATCGGTGGTGTGGTGTGTCAATCTGACACATCGCATCTCTGATCCCTGTAAAGAGCCTGACCTAGGCTCTTGACCATGTGATCAGCTGTGTCCAATCACAGCTCATCACATTGTAACTTGGAAGTGCCGTTGATCGTCTTTTCCTCTACTCGCACTGAGAAGTCAAGAGTAGAAGAGAGCTGATTGGCTGCACTCCTGACAGGAGCGGTCTGTGCTGATAATTAGTGCATTGATTATCAATGCAGACCCATCGAGGGTGCCCACTAGAGCTCACCAGGGATGCCCACTAGATCTCGCCAGGGATGCCAATGAGTGCCAATCAGTGCCCATTGAAATGTCAATCTGTGTCCATCAGTGATTGCCTGTCAGTGCCTCCTAATCAGTGCTGCCTATCATATCATCTATCAGTGCCCATCAGTGCCACCTATCAGTACCCATCAGTGCCGCCTATCACTGCCACCTATGAGTGCCCATCAGTGCCACCTGTCAGTGCTGCATATCAGTGCCATCTGTCAGTGCCCATCAGTGCTGCTTATCAATGTCGCCTATCAGTGCCCAATCAGTGCTGCATATAAGTGCCTCATCATCAGTGCCCATCAGTGCCACCTCATGAGTGCCAGTCAGTGCAGCCTCTTCAGTGAAGGATTACTTTTACTTATTACTTATTACTTAATTACTTATTTATAAAGTTTTGTAACAGAAACCAAGAAAACCTTTTTTTTTTCAAAATTTTCAGTATTTTTTCATTTGTAGCGCAAAAAATAAAAAACCCAGTGGTGATCAAATACCACCAAAAGAAAGCTCCATTTGTGGGAAAAAAAATGATAACATTTTTGTTTGGATACTGTGTTAAATGACCGCACAATTGTCATCCAAATTGCGACAGCGCTGAAAGCTGAAAATTGGCCTGGGCAGGAAGGGGGGAAGTGTACTGTATTGAAGTTGTATATGGTGGCTGAATAAATATTTTGCCAACTATCTGGATAACTGTTTAGGTCCACATCCCTGATAAATGTAGCAAAAAGAGAGTACTTCAGGAGCTGGACTTTGAAGGACCAAGAACAGTTGAATATATCAAAAAGGTACAAAATATATTAAAACAAATATACAGACAGTCACTGATAAAAAATTGGTTGATCAATAAAAGCAAATAACATGGGATAAAGTAGGCAACATGGAATCAAACCACTAAATGAACCTAAGGATCTACTGTCAAGGGTAAGACAGAGGAGATCTATTCCGACGCGTTTCAACAGAAATAGGTAACATCTTCTTCAGGGACAGTAGGTTATGTGGCTCCAGCTTTATGCAAACTCAATCCCATATATGAATGATTCAACCAATAGAGATCAAAGCTCAGAACAAGAGGGTAGAGACCCCTGGAGTGACAACAAACAGGCAGGGAAAGAGGAGAGCACCAGGAGTGACCCCAAATGTAAACCACAGGCCTCCTAAAGGGACCAGAGCCTCTGAAGGACCAATGTGCATGAAGAACTGATGTCAAGCATGTATGTAATATGGGACACTGGATGACTATGACAATTGGAGAAGATCTTAGCTTCGGGGCCATATATTTGCAACACCCCGATGGAAAGGCAAAGATAGGCAGTCTTAATTGAGTATAGACCAATTATATCTATCTGTTTAACCTGAGCATATCTTGTTGTGCATCAAAACAGCGGTGAAGCTGCTGTCTCCCCAATACGTCTGTCCCTGAAGAAGATGTTCACCTATTTCTGTTGAAACGCATCGGAATAGAACACCTCTGTCTTACCCTTGACAGTAGATCCTTAGGTTCATTTAGTGGTTTGATTCCATGTTGCTCACTGTATCCCATGTTCTTTGTATTCATTGATCAACCAACTTTTTTACCAATCACTGTCTGTATATTTGTCTTAATAAATGTTGTACTTTTTTGATATATTCAACTGTTCTTGGTACTTCAAAGTCCCACTCCTGAGGAACTCTCTTTTTGCTATGGTGGCTGCATTAGCTTGTTTTTTTTCATGCTTGTTTGTTCCACTTTCTGTCCTATGATGACAAAGCTCAACCACTGTACTGTATCTTTGGAGCAGCAGCGTTGTCACCCTGGAACGGTGTTAGAGAGCTAAAACTGGGAAAAACGCTAACTGATAAGAGTACAGCACAGGCAAGAAGCACAGGATGTTATCAGTTTACAAGCTTTCTGGCAGGATCAACAAGAATCTGTTGTACACATTGAACATAGTTACATAGTTAGTATGGTTGAAAAAAGACACAAAGTCCATCCAGTTCAACCAATAAAAAGGGGGAAACAAAACAAATTTTTTTTTTTTTTTACAATCCTGTATACACAATTCCTTAATTCCTTCCTGATCCCCCAAGAGGCAATCCGGTGATCCCTGGATCAACTTTACCTATCAATATATTAAAATACTTTCAGCGGTACAATATATTTAACAGTCCAAATGGGAGCACGTAAGAGAGATTCATTGTTAAGGTTTGCATACAATTTAAGAATGGCCCGGCAATTGGGTGCTGAGGAGGCAATGAGAGGTTCTGTAGGTATGTGCAGGCATCTCTAGGTAAAAAAATACTTATATACGGTATGTATTCTCACTCTAAATGTAACTGTTTACCTGGAGTCTCACCTAAAAGTGGATCTAATAGTAAAACATTTATTCTCTAATGCATTCCTTGCATTAAGGTAAAAAATGTTTTGCCACTTGCTGTGCCCTTCCCCCTAAACACTTACCTGAGTCCTGTATTGATCCAGCGCTGTGCTCGTCTGCCGGTCTTCTCTCCTCTCACTCCGCTCTCACAAGCTTGGCTGAGAGCAGTGGGAGCCATTGGCTACTGCTGCTGTCAGTCAGATCCTGTGAGCAGAGACTCCTAGGGTCCTTTGTTTATTCCACCAGGATATTTCAATGTGCGCCTTCTCACCATCTTGAATAACTTCTTGGCTGTCTGGCCAGGCAATCTCAGTCTGTTCCCTGAACCTGCCGTCCATGCTTTCAAAGGATGACACTGTGAGGCTTGGGCCTTTTACTTTGTGACAGACTGGTCTTCATTTGTAAAACTGTTTTTGGGCACTGTTACCTCGACTGACCGCCCGTTTTTTTTATTTGTACTGGACTAACTTCCCTGTGTTCTTTTTGTTGACCACATCCTGTTGTCTGGTCTATTCTTCCTAGTTAGGTAGTATGTCATTCCACCTGTTGGGGGGTTGTTTTGGCCCACAGCTATTGCTGGTGTGGACTCAGTGTCTCATTAGGTGAAGCTATTCCCCTCGGCAATGATCTCTCCTGTCTTGGTATGAGCGTCAGCATGTTGCATTGTGGCCTTCCTTTTTTGGTAGCAGATTCCCATGTCTTTCAGGTGGTTTCATCAGAATAAGATTGGAAGACGGTCTTTCTGGTTGTCCTCTGTTCAGATCTGTCAGTGGCTGCCTGTCAGTGGTCCTCCTGTAGTATGCTTGGGCACACACGGGGGACCCGGACAGCAAGGGAAATTGGTACAGTGGGACAGGGAAGCATTTGCTGAAGGATGCCCTGTGCGGCTCTCTGCAGCAGCTGAAAGCCATTTCTCTCCCTCCGGCCAGCTTTTAGCTGCTGTAGGGAGAGACACAGACACTGGGCATTATTCTGTAATTGCTCCTCTCCACGCCCACATCTGATGCCCCCCTGTATGCCTGGACCCCCCTCTTGCAGGCTTCCCTGTCTTGCCAGTGGCTGCAGGTACACATGGTGATATGTCACAATCAGGATGGAGAACGGGGAAAGGGCCAGTAAATATGTCATATACTAACCACTTCTTTTTCTGAAAGGACAAAAAGTGAGTGATCGGTACTGATCACTCACTCTGTTCATTCATAACTGAAAAAGAGTAAACTTAGTTTATTATTTCAGTTTATAAATGAACAGGAGCCTCTGTCTCCTGTTCATTCATCTTTAGAGGCTGCAGAAAAAGGAATGGAAGAATCTGTGTCCTCAATTCCTTTCCCTGTCTCAAAGGTGAGATGTCAGGGGTCTGCTTAGACCTCTGATATCTCACCAAGGCGCCCCCCCCCAACAGTGTTGTAAAAAAAAAATGTAAAAAATATTTTAAAAATGTAAAAAATAATAACATTGTAAAAAATACATTTAAAAAAAAAAAATCATTTAAAAAATTGTAATTTTTTTTTTAAATTGTAAAATTAATTTTAAAAAATAATAAAAAAATTAAGGGCTCATTGATACAGGGTCTCTGGACCCTAAAGGATGGAGCTGGAGACGTCTATTACTCTATGAGGATGCAGCGGCTGTATGGACACAGCCACAAATCCCAATTTGATAAGTGTGCAGGTGTAGATGAGATGTCCCAATACACACTGTCAGTGTTTGGAGGCCATACACCTGCAGCCACACATTTGTCAAATTAGGACCTGAGGCTGTGTTCGTACAGCTGCTGCATCCCCATAGTGTAAAATAGCCTGCCTGCACACAGCAATAGCCACATACAAAAAAAAAAACACTGATTCACATTCTACAGGCCTCTGCACTCATGTGAATGAGACCCAAAACAGTTTTATCTTTTAGATTAAGCACTAATTTTGTAAGTTACGTTGTGTTTGTGTCTGCTAATACTCATTTTAGTGTATCTTTAGTGAAAATATTGTTTTAATATTTTCCGAGGGTGAGGGGGGGGGGAGACCCTGTCAGGTAAGCTGTACTGGGCACTGTGATTTCTAACATCAGCCCTGTTTGGATTTCCTGTCTATTTCTGCATCTCTGTGTTGCTTTAGGAGCACAGTGCACCAACGCTCTGTGTTTTTTTGCTTTGTATATTGCTTTCTATCAAAACTGAGGCATGATGGGTAGAGGAACGGTTATATAGGGGCTGGCTTACAACTTTTTCATTTGACGGTTTCCCAGCCTCCTGGTGGTTTCAGTAAAACCCAACAGTTTCTGTATTCCTGTGTCCCTCAGTTGGCTTGTAGAATGGAAATGCATACCTCCCAGCTTTTTGAGATGGGAATGAGGGACACCTATCAGCAAAAGTATGCAGGCACAGGACACACCCCTTGCCACGCCCCCTTAAAGGAGAATTGTACAAAAAAACAAGATTGGTTAAATTGGTTAATTGGAATTTACGAATGCAGCAATTTAGAAATCAGATGAAAGGTTTAGCGCTGGAAAACACTTTTTGATAGATAAAAAGTGTGTTTTCTATACATCTATATAGATCAGACCCAAATGAGGGACAAATGAGGAGTAATGAGGGACAGAGGGACTTTGCTCCAAATCGGGGACAGTCCCTCGAAATCAGGGACAGTTGGGAGCTATGGAAATGGAAAATGTATTTTTTTTCTTCGGTGCTCTGAGTAAGCACCCAGTTAAGAAAAACACAGAATACCGGCTACTAGGGTTCTGCACGAGCCAGATAATAAATGCCGAAGGGCAGCAGGTTGGGTACCAGAGTCCAAGATATCAGCACATTGCTGTTGCAGCGGAGCATGTACAGTGTAATGTCACCCATGGACTATCAAGCTAAATATGCAAATAATAACTTTGTCCAATAGGTCCAATAAGTGCTAGCTTGTCATTTTGCTGATCTCTGACACCCTCTCTTTGGGCAGATATAAGGCTGCTCACAAGCTTCACGAGATTACAAAATGTCCTTTATATCACTTACCCTGCGCCATGTCTTATTATCTCTCTTCCCCTTCGCTCTGCCACTTTACGCTGTGTGCTTTCACCGCGTCTCCTGGAAAGACTACAGGATGTCACTAGTTGCTTTGTTGTCTGCGGGATGGAACATAAAACAGCAGAGTCAAGGTGGGGCGGCAGGAGTCATTACTGCATTTCTGATTTGGTAAATCACAACTGGTTCGCTCACTTGGAACAGTTTTTTTTTTTTCCTACTTGCCAATGAAAGTAGGCGCGGCTACAGATTTATAAATCTAGTCATTATTTCATCACTGCTTGGAGAAGCACTTTCTTTTGTGTTGCCTGGCTGATGTTATTCAGATATGTTAATGTATTCTTAAGAGATGTCAGAAAGTTTTAGCTGTAGACGAATCATTCTAGCACCAGACCTTTGCTGCCCCAGTTTTTAGCCTTATGCAATTTTCATATTATTGTTCAGTAAAACCTTGGATTGCGAGTAACTTGGTCTGCGAGTGTTTTACAAGACAAGCTAATTTTTTTTTTTTTTATAAATTTTAACTTGATAATTAAGCGAAGTCTTGCAATACAAGTAGCATCACATCACAACTGAGTATAATGAGGCGTACACACGGTCGGACTTTTCAGCTACAAGAGTCCGACAGACTTTCGACGGACTTTTGGCGGACTTTCTAACGACCGGACTTGCCTACACACGATCACACCAAAGTCCGACGGATTCGTACGTGATGACGTACACCGGAGACTAAAATAAGGAAGTTGATAGCCAGTAGCCAATAGCTGCCCTATCGTGGGTTTTTGTCCGTCGGACTAGCATATAGACGAGCAGATTTCTGGGTCCGGCGGAGTTACGACGTAAAGATTTGAAGCATGTTCCAAATCTAAAGTCCGTCAGATTAGCGACTGGAAAAGTCCGCTGAAAGTCCGGGGAAGCCCACACATGATCGGATTGTCCGCCGGATTTGGTCCGTCGGCGTCCGTCGGACTTTTGTAGCCGAAAAGTCCGACCGTGTGTACGCCCATAAGGCTCAGTTCATACTGCTGCGACTTGGGATACCACTTATGAAACTCCAAGTCACATGACATGTGAAATCTCATGTTAGTCAATGAGAGCTGTCATAATTAGCACTACTGAAGTCGCTCCGACTTTTTTTTTTTTTTTTTTTAACCTTTTAATTAAATTTCTGACAAACAAAACAAAACACAAGACATCATACACACTGAACCAAAAATGTAGTTATACAATTTCAAAATCCAATATATCAATTATTAATCCAAAAGGAAAAAGAAAATTTTTTTTTTTTTTTAAATAAATATTATGTTCCTTCTTTTCTCAATGACCCCAAACATTTCTCATATGGCACACCTATTATAAACAATGGCCCCCATGGGCATTCGATGCTGTATACGGTTTGTCCAGCCACTTTGCCCACACTTTGGCCTCTTTCACACGGGGCAGATCAGTGATGATCCGCCCCGTGAACATCCGCTTGCTCAGCGGGGATAGCTCCGCCGATCCCCGCTGAGCAGGAAGATGACAGGTGCATCGCTGCACGCTGTGCAGCGACGGACCTGTCAGAGCGCCGCTCTCCCCTATGGGGGGATCGGATGATGACGGTCCGTAGTGTCCGTCGTCATCCGATCCGATCCGAAAACGGAGGAAAAAGTAGGTTTTTCCTCCGTTACACTTTTCGGATCGGAGCGGGGCGGATGTCAGCGGACATGTCACCGCTGACATCCGCCGCTCCATAGGGATACATGTATGTCCGTTTTTCATCCGAAAACGGAAGGATGAAAAACGGACATACGGATGCCTCGTGTGAAAGAGGCCTTTATCATACTTACTAGGACAGCCCTTCTTCATATAAGTATCTCTATACAGTGGAAGATTATTATCTACCAATTTGCTAATAGTAGTTAAAGACCAAGTGCTGATGTGGATAAATTTGAAAATATACAAATGAACGTGCTTAAAAGGTATATTGAATAAAATAAAGTGCTGTGATTGGGTCAATAAAATTAAGCTGCTATCAATACACGGTGATCAGATTCCCAAAAGATAAAATTATAAGTATAAAATTGATGCGCTCTAAAATTTGACCGATGTGCAGAAAAAACTATAGCAAAAAAATGCTCAAATAAATAAATGATGCATATAAACCTAAAATATAAAGGTATAAATAATTCTGGTGCTAATACATGTAATTAAATTCCCAATAAAGATGTTCCACAAAAAATGGTGATGTGACGGTGGATAAAAATTATTAAAAACCACTCTAAAATAGAAATTATCCCAGCGGAGATAAGTTAATAAGAGAAATAAAAATAATTCAACAATTCCTTCCTTTAATCCAATTGTTTGATTCACTGAGTTAAATCGTTTGTTTCAGGATATTTGGTTTTTCTTGCATCCCACTTCAGCCATGATACTGCTGTTAATTCGGTTCTCAGGATAGAGATTTATGCAAGACAAGCAAAAAGATATATCATTGTGCAGTGAACTTATAAAACAGTACACAAGCAAACAGCTATAAGAGATACACTCACATACGCCCGGTATATTATAGGCATTCAGGTATGCAGATTGCAGTCAGCTGCTGTGGACGAGGCTTCCCATAGAGAAACCGCTGCTAATGAACTCAAAGTGTATTGCAGCACTGAACGTCCTAAGCTCCTCCCACGCATTGCGTCACTGGCACGTGACTTTCTCAAGGATTTTTTTGCTATAGTTTTTTCTGCACATTGGTCAAATTTTAGAGCGCATCAATTTTATACTTATAATATTATCTACCAATTGTTTCCAATATAGAAGTGTAGGGGACCGAGATTTCTTCCAATACAGCGCAATAGCTTTTCTTGCGTAAAAAAAGTGTTATATTAGCAAACACTCGCTCAGACACTGTAGGAAGAATAGTCTCTACCAGGCCCAGTAGACAAACAGACATTAGCTCCGACTTTAGAAAAGGTTCTTGTACTACTTCAAGGTGACTTCTATCTGACTTGTGCCCATAGACTTTAATGGAAGTTGCCTCCAAGGTGGATCCTGATCTTAATTGATGTGATTTGGATCCGACATTACAGGAAGATTACCCAGGCATTCCCTGAAGTTGCCTTGAAATTGGCCTGGCAATGCCGACTTTCCGGTTGCGGCAGTGTGAACTTCCTCTCTTCTCTTTTAGACCCCTTTCACACTGGGGCGGGGGTGCGTTAGTGGTAAAGCGCCGCTAATTTTAGCGGCACTTTACCATCCTTTTAGCTGCGCTTTTTGGCCACTAGCGGAGTGCTTTTAACCCCCGTTAGCGGCCAGAGAAAGGGTGTGTGTTGGGGCGCTGCCAAGGGCTTTGCAGGCGCTTTTTGGCAGCACTGCCCATTCATTTTAATGGGCAGGGGTGGTGTAGGAGCGCTGTATACGCCGCTCCCAAACCACCCCAAAGATGCTGCTTTCAGGACTTTTTTCCCGTCCTGCAAGCGCACCGCTCCAGTGCTAAAGCACTCAGGCTTCCACACTGGGGAGGCATGAGAGACGCTTTTCAGGCGCTTTAGAGGCGCTATTTTAGCGCTAAAACGCCTGAAAAGAGCCCCAGCGTGAAAGGGGTCTAATGCTCTTTAGCTCCTGAAGCGCAGGTTCATTTATTTTACTTTTACAGTAGACTTTATACCGTATTTTGTAATGCATTTTTATATGAATAAATGGTCGTGGAACGAAGCATCTGAGTTTCCATTATGTCTTATGGGGAAATTTGTTTTGATATATTAGTGCTTTGGATTACAAGCAGGTTTCCGGAACGAATTATGCTTGCAATCCAAGGTTTTACTGTACTGTAAAAGTCTAAGTAATGCCACAACCTCATGTATTAGCATCAGGCCTAGCATCAAAAAAAATATATAGTGTGCATGCAGGGATTACAGTACTCACCTGACAATGTCTTTATATTACATTCTCCCCAGAGGACCAGTACAATACCTAAGGCAGGGGTCTCATTTCAGTGTTCAATACACACTGTACATTTTACAAATAATTTTGGGACGAAAAAAGTCCCCAGCAGAATCTCTCTTATATCAGAGTCTCCATCAGGTTCACCATCATTGTCGTCCTTACATCAGTGTCCTCATTAGAGCCCCCCTTTACAGAAAGTCCCCATCAGAGTCCCCCCTTACAGCGGTATTCCAGTAAGTCTCCCTTACATTAGTTGCTCCATCAGAGTCCCCCCCTACATCAGTGTCCCCATCAGAGTCCCCCTTACATAAGGGTCCCCATCAAAGTCTCCACTTACATTAGAATCCCCGTCAGAGTTCCCCCTTATATCAGAGTCTCCTCTTACATCAATGTACCCATCAAAGCCCCCCCACCCCCTTACATCAATTTCTCTATCATTGTCTCCATTACGTCCCAGACCCTTTCCAAAAATGCACCGGCCCAAAACGCACAGATTTAAACTACATCCATAGGAAACCATGTTAAATGGACTGTAGTGAGTTTCTCCAAAACGCACTAAAAAATGCATAGATGTGAACCTAGCCTTACTATTGTAAGCTGTAAGCATGGCTGTAGATGTGTACCAGCAGAGTGGGAAAAAGGAGGCAGAGTAGGTCTGGATGGAGGAAGTTCTGTTCTTCTGTGAATGCTGCAGCAGGCATGTTATTGGTTTCTAGGATGCCAATGGGTTGGGGAGGGGGCTTAAGAGGCGACCATAGGCAGCCTTTGCTAAACTTGAGGATATGCCACTGACCCTAGCTGCAGGCCGGATAAAATCTTGTAGAGGGCCAGATGTTGCCCATGGGCCTTAGTTTGGAGACCCCTGCTCTAAGGCACCACATATATCTACCAATTCAATTGGATTACATAAAATACATCATTAGTAACTTCATTTTTGAATCATAAATAATGATAATTTAATTAGAAAGGTGTATGTGCTTACCCAATAAGAGATTGCAGATGCTCACAGAGACAACTATGGCGCATATTCATGGTCATGGAACAACTACCCAATGGAAGCCAGATCCGTCCGGGTTAGGTAGTGGGGTATCGGATCACGCAATTACCAGGATGTAGAAAAATTGTTAAATTTAAATAAACTATTTTTAGGCGATTTGCACAGCCCTGCCCCACTGCAGAGCCCTGGCTTTCAGGGCAAGAGGCCTGATATATCACTGCTGCAGTTAAGTAACACTTACATGTCTTGTCCCTCACTTATGTCACTGCACATTAAAAGGAAAAGCAGCACGCTAACACAGACTCACCTGAGGCATGGCGTCTAACTAAAAGCTGGTCTTCACCAGAGCTTCTGGTGGAAAAGTTGGGTGGGAAACCTTAGCGGTCCCAGTTTATTTTGCTGCAAGCTGTCACCAGGTTGTGGCCCTCGGTAGTTGAAACTAAACAGCTACAGTGTAAGGATTGTAGATTATTATTATTATTCAGGATTTATATAGCGACAACAGTTTACGCAGCGCTTTACAATATAAAAGGGAGAATACAGTTATAATACAATAAAATACAAGAGGATTAAGAGGGCCCTGCTTAGAAGAGCTTACAATCTAATAGGGTGGGGCAGGTGGTACAAAAGGTTGTAACTGTGGGGAAGGAGCTGGTGGAAGTGGTAGGAGATTAGTTGGAGACGTGATAGGCTTTCCTGAAGAGATGAGTTTTCAGGGATCGCCTGAAGGTAGCAAGAGTAGGGGATAGCCGGATAGATGGAGGTAGCGAGTTCCAGAGGTTGGGAGAGGCTCTGGAGAAATCCTGGAGACGAGCATTGGAGGAGGAGATGAGAGAGCTTGAAAGCAGGAGGTCTTGAGAGGAGCGGAGAGGTCGATTTGGATGATATTTGGAGACAAGATTAGTGATGTAGCTCGGGGCAGAGTTGTGAATGGCTTTGTATGTTGTGGTTAGTATTTTGAATTTAATTCGCTGGGAGTAGAGGGTTGGCAGACATTGAGCGGTTGGTAAGGTGGATAAGTCTGGCAGCAGCATTCATGATAGACTGAAGAGGGGATAGCCTATGGAGAGGTAAGCCAATGAGAAGGGAGCTGCAATAGTCAAGGCGAGAGATAACAAGGGAGTGAATGAGGAGCTTGGTGGTTTCATTTGTTAAAAAGGGGCGAATTTTAGAGATGTTATGGGGGTGAATTCTACAAACTTTTGACAACGATTGGATTTGAGGCTGAAATGACAAGTCAGAGTCTAGGATTACACCTAGTACCCTGGCATGAGGGGAGGGACTGATGGTTGCATTTTTGATTTTGATGGAAAAGTCATGGAGGGGGCACGGGCAGGGGGGAATATTAGCCCAGTTTTAGAGAGATTTCGTTTAAGGAAGTGGTGGGACATCCATGCTGATATGTCAGTTAGTAAGTTAGTAACGCGGGAGGAGACTGAAGGAGTGAGGTGAGGAGTAGACAGATAGATTTGGGTGTCTTCGGCATATAAGTGGTATTGGAAGCCATGGGCGCTTATTAAGTGACCGAGGGAGGAGGTGTAGATAGAGAAGAGAAGGGGTCCAAAAACCGAGCCTTGGGGGACCCCCACAGAAAGGGGCAATGGAGAGGAGGAGACAGAGTTGTAGGTGACACTGAAGGAGCGCTGTGATAAATAGGCAGAGAACCAGGATAGAGCAGAATCTCGGAGGCCAAGGGAATGTAGTTTATTGAGAAGGTGCGGGTGGTCAACAGTATCAAAGAGAGGTCAAGTAGTAGGAGTATGGAGTACTGGCTGTTGGTTTTAACAGTTAGTAAATTGTTAGTGAGTTTTAGTAAGGCAGTTTCTTGTGGAGTGCTGTGAGCGAAAGCCAGACTGTAAGGGGTCAAGAAGGTTATTTTCATTGAGGTAGGAGCTAAGACGGTTGTAGACTAAGCGTTCTAGAAGTTTGGAGGTGAATGGGAGCAATGAGATGGGTCTTAAGTTGTTCAGGTCGGTAGGGTCCAGTGAGGGCTTTTTAAGAATGGGAGTGATCTGCGCATGTTTTAGAGGGGAGGGGAAGATGCCACTAGAGAGGGAGAGATTGAAGATGTGGGTGAGGGAGCATAGGATAGAAGAAGAGGATGACTGTAGTAGTTGTGAGGGAACAGGATCCAAAGGACAATTGGTTAGGTGGGCATCCGAGAAAATACATGAAATGCTATGCAGAAAAGTAGTCGTTCTAGGCAGAGATCATGAGTAGGCAAGAGAACAACAGAGAGAACATCAATAAGCAAGGCAATCGAGAAGTACATGAACTCTTTTGCACAAAGGATAGCTGGAGACAGGACACAGCACCAGCCACTTGAAAGATTGGAGCTTAAAGTAGAGTTCCACCCACTTTTACAACTCTTCAGCATCCCTCACTAAACTGCGCACTGTAAACGAATTGGAGTTTTTAAAAAAAAATTTCTCAGCACCTACTGTATATCTGCTGTATTCATTTTTCACGTCCTCCTCCCTGGCCGTGGCCCATCGCATCATTTCCTGTTTGCAATGCCTTCTGGAAAGGGGCGGCAACTTCCTCTGACACTGCCGTTGTTATGGAAACCTGACCTGAAACCTACTACACTGCTTGTGCTGCACTGAGCATGTTCGAGATCTGCAAGGATGAGATTCAGGAAGAAATACAGTCTGGCTTCAGATGCCCACACTTAAGATGGCCACGGCCTGCTGTAAGTTTATAAAATAACAAACTACTGCTATAAACTAACAAAACAGACCTTAGTTTACAGACTAACTTTACTAGAATACATTAAGCTTGTGTATTATAGGGGTATTTTTATTTAAAAAAAGTATAATTTCGGCCGGAACACCACTTTAAATACCCTTTTGATCAGAGGACATTACCAGTATAATTTCTGAGAATTCTGGAAGCCCTGGTATGGATTTTGTAACTAACATCAAAAGAGATTCTGCAGGTACCATTTGAAGTCCTAGGAGGAGTACTGCGCATGCCATTGGAAGTCCTGGCAAGAGTACTGCGCATGCCATTGGATGTCCTGGCAGGAGTACTGAGCATGCCATTGGAAGTCCTGGCAGGAGAGATTCTTGATGTCCTGGCAGGGATTCTGAGTGAAGGAGTTCTGGAAGTACTGGAAAGGATTCTGTGAGTACCATAACATCATCTCTCTGTCACTCTGCCATCTCCTTCTATCAGCATGCACTTCAGCACAACCAATTGGCTTCTTGTGCTTTGCTTTCTCCCTCAGTCTGAACTCTGCTATACAGGGACTGCAAGTCACTGATACCAAGTCAAACTCAGGTTCTCACACTGCTTGCATAAAAAAAATGCAATTAATAATGTAATAATGATTTCAGAGCTGCATTAATTGGTGTCTTTTATATCTGCCTGGAGTTCAACTTAATAAATACAATAAAATAAAAATATAGTTTCTGTTCAAATCTACATGTAAGCACGGGTTAGAACTCCTTTTAGGGAAACCCCTCCCTGGGGTGGACATAGTGGGTGGGGCTAGTATATCCTTTATATCCTTTATAATGTATCCCAAAGAGCCTTGGCAGAGGGTGATGGGAAGGGGCTACTGCTGCTACACTGCAATATAAGCCTGTAGCCTCAGGAACCGAACCCTTTGGGGGTAGGCTTGGAACATGCACTGCTGAAGAGCCCACTTATGGGGACCTTCACTCACCGGACACTTTATTAGGTACACCTGTTCGATTGCTTGGTAACACAAATTGCTAATCAGCCAATGACATGGCAGCAGCTCAATGCATTTAGGCATCTAGACGTGGTAAAGACGACTTTCTGAAGTTCAAACCGAGCATTAGAATGGGGAAGAAAGGGAATTTAAGTGACTTATAAGGTGGCATGGTTGTTGGTGCCAGAGTATTTAAAAAACTACTGATCTACTAGGATTTTCATGCACAATGATCTCTCGCGTTTACAGAGAATGACCTGAAAAAGAGAAAATATCCAGTGAGTGGCAGGTATGTGGACGAAAATGCCTTGTTGATGGCTGAGGTCAGAGGAGAATGGGCAGACTGGTTCAAGATGATAGAAAGGCAACAGTAACTCAAATAACCACTCGTTACAACCAAGGTATGCAGAATGCTGAATGCACAACATATCAAACCTTGAAGCAGATGGGCTACAGCAGCAGCAGACCACACTGGGTGTTACTCCTGTTGGCTAAGAACAAGAAACTGAGGCTACAATTTGCACAGGCTCACTAAAATTGGACAAGATTGGAAAAACGTTGCCTGGTCTGATGAGTCTTGATTTCAGCTGCAACATTCAGATGGTAGGGTCAGAATTTGGCATATAAAACATGACAGCATGGATCCATCCTGCCTTGTATCAACAGTTCAGGCTGGTGGTGGTGTAATGGTGTGAGGGATATTTACTTGGCACACTTTGGGCCCCTTAGTACCAATTGAGCAACGTTTAAATGCCACGACTTACCTGAGTATTGTTGCTGACCCTATCGACCCCTTTATGACTACAGTGTCATCTTCTGATGGCTCCTTCCAGCAGGATGATGCACCATGTCACAAAGCTCAAATCATCTCACCACTGGTTTCTTGGACATGACAATGAGGTCACTGTACTCCAATGGCCTCCACAATCACCAGATCTCAATCCAATAGAGCACCTTTGGGATGTGGTGGAAGGGGAGATTTACATTATTGATGTGCAGCCGACAAATCTGCAGCAACTGCGTGATGCTATCATGTCAACATGGACCAAAATCTCTGAGGAATGTTTCCAACACCTTGTTGTATCTACAGTATGCCATGAAGAACTAAGGCAGTTCTGAAGGCAAAAGGGATTCCAACTCGGTACTAGCAAGGTGTACCTAATAAAGTGGCCGGTGAGTGTATATGAGGACAATGGAAGAGTGGGGCGGCTATTGTATGTAATGTTGGACTGTGCAGAATTATTGATGTTGAGACAGAGAAAAATGGAGAAGGATATTTTGAATCAGAACTGTTGGTTGAAAGTAGTACTTGAAAGTTGAGCTGAAGAAAGAGTTCTCTGTGCTCAGTTGGGGGAAAATGTACTAGTCGATCATCATGTGTGAACAGAGCACCGGTGAATCAGGGCCCTGCTAACATACGGGAGGCCTAAATAGGGAGAAATTCAGATAGGAATTTAATGACCAGAGTCAGCAACTGGAAAATATCACCAAAAAATGATATTAGACCGTTGCATCTGTAGCACCCTCTACCATAGGTGGGTGCTAGCATAGGATTTTTTGCTAGGAGACTGCCAGTACAGGTAAATTTAGGCAGGCCTATGCTGCAAGCTAGGCCTGCTTGCTTTGATCTGGGGGCAGGGAGTGGTTAGTGTAGTAGTGAGCGTGGCCACCTGTGCCCTAGTTCTGAGGCACCTCCCCTGCTTCCAGGGAGAATGTTCTGGAAGAGGGGTAGGCCCTGGACTGGAGTGGCAGGCAGCTCATGTGGGAGCCCTGACCAATCCCCAACGGGCCTCCTATATAAGCTGAGGTAACATGCCACTGGGGGGGGGTTGTCAACTGGGAGAAGTGGAGAATGGAGTACTAGACAGCAGCAGGAGGGCACCCCCATCTGGGGGGAGGGGGGGTGCGCCGATCGCAGGAGGAGGCCCGTGGAGAACTGTGAAGGAAATTTAATTTTTTACACGGTCATTGGTGAAGTCTTCATCATTACATGGTCATTGAGGAGGAATTCATGGAGCAGAGGGGCAGGTGAAGCTGTCGGAACGTACGGTCCAGTTAAGTTCCCCATCATGGACTCAGGGCAGGGGAAGGTCGGTGAGTGTACCACAGTGGAGGACTGGATGTGGAAACATGCCAGGGAGTCTCTGAGGGAACTTCGCCTTTACACGGTCATTGGCAAAGTCCTCATCATTACATGGTCATTGGCGAAGTCCTCATCATTACACGGTCATTGAGGAGGAATTCCTGGAGCAGAGGGGCAGGTGAAGCTGTCGGAACGTACGGTGCGGTTAAGATCCCCATCATGGACTCAGGGCAGGGGAAGGTCGGTGAGTGTACCACAGTGGAGGACTGGATTTGGAGACATGCCAGGGAGTCTGTGAGGGAACTTCGCCTTTACACGGTCATTGGCGAAGTCCTCATCATTACACGGTCATTGGCGAAGTCCTCATCATTACACGGTCATTGATGAGGAGTCCTGTATCAGAGGAGAGACTGTGGGGAATAGTGTCAAATCGATGTGGCCCAAGGGCACAGGATTTGCAAGCTGGGCTAGCTGGTAACAGTAGTCCACCGTTCAACACATGCTATTAAACTACTAGGCCTCCAGTGAGAGGTACTGCAGGCCTCTGGCCTAGTAGCAGCAATAACTAAGTGTCAGCATTAGAGACCATTCAGAGTGGGTTCTTTTGCATACAGAAGAGGATATGACAACAAGTTAATGTGCTACAGTATAAGTTTGTGCAGGAGGAGAAGATTTCTGGAAACTTCACCCTTACACGGTCATGGGTAAGGTCC
This sequence comes from Lithobates clamitans, assembly GCA_037952925.1. NCBI lineage: Eukaryota > Metazoa > Chordata > Amphibia > Anura > Ranidae > Lithobates > Lithobates clamitans. Next base: position 708,061 of record JBBGZY010000790.1, read on the forward strand.
TTATCTTTACATGGTAACTGATGACGAATTTCTGGAAGCAATAGTCTGCAGGAGTTACGCAGAGGAGGAGCAATAGTCTGCATGGTGATGCAGGGAAGAGACTGTAGTTGTTACACATGCGCATCATTCCTTCAGGCTCAAACTAAGTTCTAATCTATAAAGTCTTTAAATATGATGGCAAAGTGATCTGATCTATGGGCATCCCATATACCCCTTTCCCCAACTAAGTTATACCCCCCAATAAACAAAAACAAAACACAGCAAATGACTGTTCATTGTACCTGAAGTGATATATGAAGGTCTGATTCAGGGATGATTTGGTGGATGTTTGTTACTAGTGGCAACTACACCGCTACCCATCTATCCCTGCAGTCCCCACGCACATCAATACCCCGTACACACAATAGGATTTTCCTATGGAAAATGTTCTATAGGAGCTTGTTGTTGGAAATTCCGACCATGTGTAGGCTAGATCGGACATTTTACATAGGATTTTCCATCACACAAAATTTGAGAGCTGGTTCTCAAATTTTCTGACAACAAAATCCGTTGTCGGAAATTCCGATCGTGTGTACACAATTGCGACGCACAAAGTTCCACGCATGCTCGGAATCAGGCAGAAGAGCCGCACTGGCTATTGAACTTCATTTTTCTCGGCTCGTCGTACGTGTCGTACGTCACCGCGTTCTTGACGTTCGGAATTTCCAACAAGATTTGTGTGACCGTGTGTATGCAAGACAAGTTTGAGCCAACATCCGTCGGAAAAAAATCCATGAATTTTGTTGTCAGAAAATCCTATTGTGTGTACAGGGCATTAGTGTGGGAAGTAGACACATTCATGATCTGTAGCATGTGTTGGAAATCTCAGGAATGATCTAATATTGGCTTCATATTTTATTGTCTGGATGCCAAGAGAGTTGGTTCATGCACAGGGTGTGAGGAAGCTCTAATATATTGTTTTCAGTGGTAACAGTTCCTTATGACTTGCTGCTTCTATCCCCACCAAAAGCCTGCAGGGAAGGGACTCGTTCTGTTTCAACACGTCCAATGACTATTTCCCTAGTTTTGCTCTCTGTGTGGACCAGCTAGTGTGTAGTGATTCACAGTATCAATTACTTCCAAAATCACAGAGCGTTCTTATTGAAATTATGTCTGTAAATGCAAAACTTTGCTCTGTTTAATCTGCAATGATGACATATTCAATTTTTTTTTTGCTTTGACACCGTACTTGTCCTCAGGGCAATGCCACTATGGTCTTTTAATATTTAGCTTCCATTGACTTCAGCGGGTTTCAAATTCAGCACTCAACCATTAGTAATGTTCGCCAAACCCAACTCAAACTGAACCCAGATATGTTCGACTCATCACTACTCTGGAGGAGCCCCAGGGCAGTGGCTTACCAAGTGGGGGGCGGGGGGGAGCGGGCCGCCCCGGGTGCCACACACTGGGGGGTGTCAGGCTGGCGCCCCCACCTCCCCATCTGCAGCGGTCACAGCGGGGCGGGTTTAGGCAGTGGCGCGGTGACAGGGCAGTTTAGAGCAGGGAGAGCTGAAGTGGCGTTGCAAGGGGGGGGGGTGCGGGGTGACAGAGGGGTGACACCTGTCGGCAGGGTGTCCCCTTCCGTTCCCCTTCTCTCACGGTTGTGGGCTGTCTGAGCGATCCCGGATATCTCACACAGCCGAGCAGAGTGAAGCCGCCTCCCCCTCCTCTCTGTTTATGTGTACACAGGAGGAGGGGACCTGCTGTGCATGTGCCATGCTGATCTCAGGTACATTATGGGTCTGTACTGCACTGAATGGGGGGTCTGCACTGAAAGGAGGGGGTCTGCACTGAATGGGGGGGTCTGTGTAACCTGCATGGGGTCCAGAGCTGTGGGGGGCTGTATAATGTAAAGGGGTCCAGAGGTGCAGGGTGCTGTGTAATGTAAAGGGGTCCAGAGCTATGGGGGGCTGTAAAATGTAAAAGGGAGCTGTATAATGTAAGGGGTGCAGAGGTGCAGGTTGCTGTGTAATGTAAAGGGGTCTAGAGGTGCAAGTTGCTGTGTAATGTAAAAGGGTCCAGAGGTGCAGGGTGCTGTGTAATGTAAAGGGGTCCAGAGATGCAGGGTGCTGTGTAATGTAAAGGGGTCCAGAGGTGCAGGGTGCTGTGTAACGTAAAGGGGTCCAGAGCTGTGGGGTTCTGTATAATGTAAAGGGGTCCAGAGGTGAAGGGTGCTGTGTAACATAAAGGGGTGCAGGGGGCTGTGTAATGTAAAGGGGTGCAGGGGGCTGTGTAATGTAAAGGGGTCCAGAGATGCAGGGTGCTGTGTAATGTAGAGGGGCCCAGAGGTGCAGGGTGCTGTGTAATGTAAAGGGGTCCAGAGGAGGTCCAGGGTTCTGTGTAATGTAAAGGGGTCCAGAGGTGCAGGGTGCTGTGTAATGTGAAGGGGTCCAGATGTGAGGGGGCTATGTAATGTAAAGGGGTCCAGAGATGCAGGGTGCTGTGTAATGTAATGGGTCCAGAGGTGCAGGGTGCTCTGTAATGTAAAAGGGTCCAGAGGTGCAGTGTGCTGTGTAATGTAAAGGGGTCCAGAGGTGCAGGGTGCTGTGTAATGTAAAGGGGTTCAGAGGTGCAGGGTGCTGTGTAATGTAAAGGGGTCCAGAGGTGCAGGGTGCTGTGTAATGTAAAGGGGTCCAGAGGTGCAGTTGTGGAGAGGGGTACACAGTAGTGACAAAGAGATATTGAAGGATGCAGATGTATGCAGGGGGCACAGTGGGGTGTTTTTACATTTTAACGTGGGGGGGTGCCAGATATGGGATCCGCCCCGGGTGCCAAATGCTCTAGGTACGCCCCTGCCCCAGGGTTTCCCGTTGAAAAATTCCATTCTAGATCTAAAATAACCACAGGGTGCATTGCCATAATCCCACACCTGCCAAAATGTAAATAATTTTTTGCTGAGTCCGTGTTTTAGCCCCCGTTCACACTGGTGCGTCTTACGATATCATTTAACAGAAGCCAATGCAAGTCGCGGCATAACTGGAAAAAAATAATGCATGGACCTTTTCAAACTATGTGAATGGTTCCATTGCCAGCAATGAGGTGCCGTTTGTCATGCGATTTGGAACTGTCAAATCGCATGGCAAATCACGGGGGCTTAAAGTGTTACTAAACTCACAACAGTAAAACCAGTCTGTATATGCAGTAAAGCATGCTTGTTATACTCACTGTGGAACCTAAGGGGTTAATCCTCCGCATTGTATAAAAAAGGCTGTTTGATCCTGTCTTTTCTGATCCTCCCCTTCTTCCACTGTTCATAATCTCCCAATAGTTCAGAGCCTTTGGAGTCACTCTGCACATGCTCAGTTTGGTGCATTTCACGAGAGAGTTTTTTTTTTCTCTTGGGAGAGTGCATGTGATCAGCACAGGGCCAATCAGCACTGTCCAGACAAGAGGGTCAGGGGTCCTGCCGATCTCATAGGACAGTCAGTGTAGAATGAAAACTCCTCCTACAAGCTTTATCCAGTGCTCGGCTGGACACTGATAAAAGTCACAAGATTGTTGCATACTGCTGATGAGAAAAGGTATTTAGAAATTTATATCTACTAAAATAATTACATTTCCGTGTACTGTGGGAGACCAGATATAGTGAATGCGGGGTCCTGGGTTTAGTAACACTTTAAAATGTATTATCAGATGACATTACTGGTTTCATTGTGAAAATGCTCCCAATCTGGAGAACAGTGAATCGATACCACTGATTATCGGTCTGCCGGGGGGGTTCTGTTAGTCTTTATGAATTTTGGGTACAGACCCGGCAGACCGATAATCAGTGGTATCGATTCACTGTTCTCCAGATTGGGAGCGTATCTGGATGGCTACTTGCAACCCCTAGTTGAACAAGGAAAATCATTCCTGAGGGACAGCAAACAGCTGATTGGGGAATTAAAGAGCTTCAATATAAGTGAAAACGATATCCTAGTAACCATCGATATAAATTCTCTGTACACCAATATCGTACAGGAGGACGGTCTGAGTGGCGTGGAATGAGCCTTACATACACTGACAGACCTAAAGGAAGCACAAATTAAATATATATTGGAGGGGCTAAAACTGGCCATGAGCCATAACTACTTTTGGCACAAAGGTGATTTCTATTCCCAGACGAAAGGAGTAGCTATGGGGGCTAAATATGCCCCCAGCGTAGCGAACCTACTTCTCAACAAATGGGAGGAGGAACAGATCCACAGTATTGAAAGAAGACATTTGAAATTATACCGGAGGTATATAGATGACATTGTCATTGTGTGGGGTGGCACGGTAGAAGAATTACAGAATTTCTTTGACGAGATCAGTGGCAATGCCTATGGGCTCACCTTTTCTGGAAAGTGGGACAAAGAAACTGTAGACTATTTGGACTTACAAATATACAAAGAAAGCGGACACCTAAACACTAGAACATACTTCAAAGCCACGGACAGAAATGGGTATATCCCAACCAGTAGTTGCCACCACCCACGATGGCTAGGGAACATACCCAAAGGCCAGTTCATGCGACTACATAGGAATTGTTCCAGTAAACATGATTATGAGAAACAAACAGACATCTTAATAAACAAGTTTGTACAAAAGGGATACAAAAAGAAGGACCTATTGGCACTAAAATGCAAAGTCGGGAATATGGATAGGAATAAACTGATAGAAGAAACAGGAAAACAACAAAGAAGAACAAAAAACAAGAAAATGGAAGTAGCCTTTCTAACGGGATACAATAGACAATACAAAAACGCGGAAACTATAATTAGAAAACATTGGCCTCTTCTACAATCTGATAGGGTACTTAATTCCATACTACCTAAGAAACCCGTTTTTATCTATAAGAAAGCACCAACCCTGAAGAACAAGCTGGTACATAACGCAATAGACCCACCCAGGGAGATAAAAATAGGAAAAGGTCTAAAAGGGTTTTTCAAATGTGGTAAATGCCTGCCTTGTAGAACTAGCAAAAAAACCAACAGGAAAACAACAAAGTTTAGGTCGACCGCCAACGAAAAGGAGTTCACCATCCGAGAACTCATTACTTGCCACAGTACCCATGTCACCTATGTATTAGAGTGCCCTTGTCGGAAGCAATATGTAGGAAGAACAACCAGAGAGTTACACGTCAGGATTAGAGAACATATTAAGAACATCAAAAAAGGGTTCAACAAACATAGTGTCTCCAGGCATTTCAGAGACCATCACAATAGGGACCCAATATATTTGACATTCTATGCAATTGATAAAATTAGGGGCCATTGGAGAGGCGACAATAAAAAAACTAAGGTTTCACAAAACTAAACCAAGTGGATATTTCTGCTGGATACCCTACAACCTATGGGAATGAATATAGACCTCGATCTTAACTGCTTCCTAACTAACTTTTAACACTAACATCAACATGGGGGGCACGCAGTACCAGCATACCTGACCTTAAACAACACTAGAAGTACAGAAACAACACTCCAATATAACAGAAACAACATTAACACCAAATCAGGTTTCTCCTCTCTAAAAAAAGTGAAAACTGTACCAACAAATCCCCACTGAAAAATGTTGAAAAACGTACTAATGAATTTCTAATGATGAAAAACGTACCAATAAATTTCTAATGACAAATATCCGTATACAATAGAAGAGCCTAACAGTCCCACATTACCCCTTAAATAGGACTCCTTGAGCACACACCCAAATCATGTACACATATATGCATGAATTGTACAACATAGGTTTCTAGATACCTCCTTCAAAGATATATTTACAATATGGACTCATAGGTTCACAACATAGGGAAAACGAACCTTTTAACCAGAAAAAACCTTCTATTCCTCAATTTCTCCTTCCAATATATATTTTCTGATATATTTTTTAATATTTTTAATATTTTTTAATATCTCTTCACTTTTAATACTTTTTAGTTTTGACATAGGTCCATACTTATACAAATAAGAATATTTACCCAAAGAGACGCGGCACATATATACAATACCCCTCTCCCCTGTGCTCCATAGAATTAGCGACTTATAATAGCAACTACCTATGGATATATAGTGAGCATATATAGACAGTCCAACAGTTGGCATATATGTACATGACCATGATATAATAAGTTCTTCACCAAAATAAAAAGAATCCTCCCTCCCTCTTCCCAGATTAACACATAAAAATACGCGCAAAGGCGACATTTCATATTTTATATATCTGGTATATATACTTAATGCAGTTAACATAGTTTTTATTTTATATTTTATTACATATTTTTATTATAGTTTATTTAAATTTTTTGAATTGCTATTCCAGATGATGTACGTATATTTTATTGCACTGTAGTTGTTTTATTGAAAGAGGCATATATGCCGGTGTTTTTAAATATTCCGATTTTTATTATAAATACTTTGTTTTTATTGTGATATGGGCAAACTGGTAGCTATGTTTTAAAAACCTTTCACCTACTATAACATGCGGAACACCCAATACAGTATACCGGGACGGAAAACCGGAATTTTAAACAGTAAATTTGGACTAGTATTAGCTCAAAAGCGAAACTAAGGTAAATCGGTTACAAGAGAAACAACTCTATGGTCTCCTTTGTCCAAAAAACCATAGGTATAATGGCCGCCAGCTCCCGGAGGATATGCACACAGAGACATATAACACTGCCTTCTGTCTGCAAGTATCCCAGGCAAAATGGCCACACAATAGCCGTCCCTTGGAAACATAAGGTAATTAGGCACCGCTATATTTACATTCCCCCACACAGGAAGTCAGGCTTCGGTCTGCATAACATAGGCAAAATGGCCGCGGACAAACTTCCGGTCCGTGGAATCACAGGCAAAATGGATGCCAATCAAAAAAATCAACAAGGGGACACCACACGCTATATATAGGTGGGAAGACACAGCACAGGTCACGCTCCCGTAGACGTCCTGATGACGAAACGCGTAGGGAGTGGCCTAATCTGTGCTTCCCAACATTACTTGTCTACAACAGCTGAAGGTTAACCGTGACTGTTTTCTACTTTGCTTGATTCATACTGTGAAATTGTGAGTACCTCTCCACTTGTTTAAATAAACCTTTTTACAAAACGATTTTGCACTATGGGCACCCCTTCTCTCTTTTCACATGACACACCACGATCCTGAGTCTGCCAGAGATTGCCGCACAGTGGCGCAAAACTGTAACTACCCGATACCCCTGCAGGGGTGAAATGATCTGGTGAGTGACTGCACATTTAGAGCACGGATTCTCAAACAACCGAAGGATTACAACCACTAACACCACATGCACTAAGATATTGCACAAATAAGGACTTTTTATGAATCTGACAGAACGTTTACCACACAAGAAGGACTTTTTAGAACTTGACAGCACGCTTGCACTTTATTAAGAGTGATTTTTGGACACTTATCAATCCCTTTCACCACCGTTTCACCTCCCACACCCTCCCTTTCCCCCTCCCTTCCCCTTCCACACCCCCATCCTTCCCCCCCCCCCTTTTCTCTTCCTCCCTCTCCCCCCCCCCCACTTTGCCTTTGGTTCCCCTCCCCCTCAATCTGACCTCATGCACGTTCACCAAGTGCCATTTGAAATATAAGATTTAAACAAGCAACACTATGTATGGAGTTTGACACCATTATCATTTTATATATATTTTTACACTCTGTTCAATATTGTGAAACATCTTTTAAGGATACCACCATTTGACACCTGTATGCCTTGTTTGAATTCAGAAATACATAAACATGCAGGTAGGGAACCATTAATCAGATAAAGGAACAGCGCCATACCCTTCTACTATCTTAATCAACTCAGCTGTCCCCATTTATGGTGACTGCATGTTGGGCGGCAGCAGTTCCAAAGGGTTTACCAATACATCTCCACTATTTCCACTGCGCGGGTCCATTATTCTTTTCACTAATCAAGGGGTTAAAACATTTATTAGGTAGTATATGGGGGTCCCTGTCGCTATAAAACGCTGAAGGCGAACCTAAATATTTACCTCCCTAATTAGCGTCACCAGCGACACTAATACAGCGATCAGAAAAATGATCGCTTAGCGACACTGGTGACGGGGGGTGATCAAGGGGTTAAAACTTTATTAGGGGGGGTTAGAGGGGTACCCTAGACCTAAAGGGGGCTAACACTTACTGCCCTACCACACTAACTGTCACAAACTGACACCATGCAGTAATCAGAAAAAAAACAAAACTGCTTGGTGTCAGTGTGACGGGGGGGAGGGGTGATTAGGGTGTGATCGGGGGGGGGGGTCGGGGGTAAAGGGGGGTGTAAAGTGTGCCTGGCATGTTCTACTGTGTGTGTTGTGTTGTGCAACTCACTCAGATGTCTTCTCTCCTCGGCGCCGGAACGGAAACTGCCGAGCCGAGGAGAGATGACATCACATCCCCTGCCTCTGTGTACTACACAGAGGCAGGGGAAGATTCTCATTGGCTGGGAGCGATCGCGAGGGGGGGGCCACGAATGGATGGTCTCCCCCTCACCTTTGATCGCTCCCAGACCAAAGCCGACTGCCTCGGGCACCGGGGTGGGGGGTCCGATCGGACCCCTTGCCCGCGGGAAGGCAATCACATACCAGGTACGTGATTTTGCCTGCCCGTGCCATTCTGCCGCAGTATATTTGCGTGAGGCGGTCGGCAAGCGGTTAAATTGAGTTGCAGCTCAGTGAGTAAAATAAGTATTTGATCCCCAAGCAAAACATGACTTGGTGAAGAAACCCTTGTTGGCAAGCACAGAGGTAAGACGTTTCTTGTAGTAGGTTACCAGGTTTGCACAAATCTCAGAAGGGATTTTTGGTCCACTCTTCTTTACAGATCTCTAAATCCTTAAGGTTTCTTGGCTGTCGCTTGGCAACTCGAAGTTTCACTCCCCTCCATACATTTTCTATAGGATTAAGGTCTGGAGACTGGCTAGGCCACTCCATGACCTTAATGTGCTTCTTCTTGAGCCACTCTTGTTGCCTTGTTGGTATGTTTTGGGTCATTGTCATGCTGGAAGACCCATCTTAAGTGTTCTGGCTGAGGGAAGAAGGTTCTCATCCAAGATTTTACAATACATGTCCCCGTCCATTGGCCCCTCAATACTCAAAGTTGGCCTGTACCCAGGCTAGACTATTCTGCTTCCTAGGCAAGACCAGCTACTGGACCCCCCCCCCCCCCCCAAGAAAGATTAAAATGAGTAAAACTTTAAAGTTTCTAAAAACAGTAGAAAATTTACATTACACAGCACCCTGCACCTCTTGACCAATTTACATTACACAGCACCCTGCATCTCTGGATCCCTTTACATTACACAGCACCCTGCACCCCTTTACATTACACAGCCCCCTACACCCCTGTATATTACACAGCACTCTGCACCTCTGGATCCCTTTACATTACACAGCAGCCTTCACATCTTTACATTACACAGCCCCCTGCACCTCTGGACCCCTTTACATTACACAGCACCCTGCACCTCTGGACCCCTTTACATTACACAGCACCCTGTATCTTTGGACCCCTTTACATTACACAGCACCCTGCACCCCTTTACATTACACAGCCCCCTGCACCCCTTTACATTACACAGCACCCTGTACCTCTGGACCCCTTTACATTATACAGCCCCCCACAGCTCTGGACCCCCTGCATGTTACACAGACCCCCCCATACAGTGCAGACCCCCTCCCTTCAGTGCAGACCCCCCATTCAGTTCAGACCCCCCCATTCAGTGAAACCCCCCTTCAGTGAAGACCCCCCTATTCAGTGCAGACCCCCCCATTCAGTGCAGACCCCCCCCATTCAGTACAGTAGAGACCCATAATGTACCTGAGATTAGTGTGGCATATGCACAGCAGGTCCCCTCCCCTTGTGTACACATAAACAGAGAGGAGGGGGAGGCTGCTTCACTTTTCTCGCCTGTGTGAGACATCCAGGACCGCTCAGACAGCCCACGACCGTGAGAGAAGGGGATCGGAAGGGGACCCTGCCGACGGGTGTCACCCTGCACCCCCCCTTGCAACGCCACTGCAGCTTTTCCTGCTCTAAACTGCCCTGTCACCGCGCCGCTGCCTAAACCCGCCCTGCTGTCACTGCTTCAGTCAGGAAGGGGGGGCACCGGCCTGACACCCCCCAGTGTGTGGCACCCGGGGCGGCCCACCCCCCCTCACTTGGTATGACACTGCACACCAGCACCTAGCTCACCCCACGTCACACACACAGCTCTCTGTGCACCAGCCTCACCTTCCCCCCAGCACGGCCTTGCACAGCTCACCCTTCGCCCTCTCACGGCTCAGCCTCCTGTTCTTGGGTGTCTCTCTGGGGCAGCCAGGTCCCACAGCACCGCCGCCAGCAGCTTCCTCGCCGCCTCCTGCTCCACCGCCATTCCTAGAGCCGATCTCAGTGTGAGGAAACCCGAAAGTAGCGAGGAGCTGCACATGTAGTTGGACTGGGCGCTGAGAGAGGAGGGGCCGCACACCTCATACTGGCTAGGCTGGACTCTGTATGCCGGAGGGATAACAGCCGGGTCCTACATCAGTGTAGGGTGGCAGCCAGGCTAGTAGGGAAACCAGCCGTGACTGCTCCCCCTAGGCAGCAGTGCGCTCAAGGCGACTGCCTAGGTTCGCCTAGCGGGAGCGCCGGCCCTGCCTGTACCTTTAGCAGAGAAACAGTCCCAAAGCATAATGTTTCCACCTCCGTGCTTGACTGTAGGGACGGTGTTCTTAGGGTCATAGTCAGCATTTTTCTTCCTTCAAACACAGTGAGTTAATGCCAAAGAGCTCAATTTTGGTCTGACTACATCACTTTCTTTCAGTCCTCCTCTGAATCATTTACATGTTCATTGTAAAACTTTAGATGGGCCTGTACATGTGCCATCTTGAGGAGAGGGATCTTGCAAGTCCTGCAGGATTTCAATCCATGATGGCATACTGTGTTACCAATGGTTTGGTGACTTTTGTCCCAACTGCCTTGAGATCATTTACAAGCTCCTCCAGTGTTTTTCTGGGCTGATCCCTCACTTTTCTCATGATCATCCTTACCCCATGAGGCAAAATCTTGCATGGAGCTCCAGACCGAGGGTGACTGATGGCTATTTTGTATTTCTTCCATTTGCGAATAATCGCCCCAACAGTTGTCTCCTCACCAAGCTTCTTGCTGATTGTCTTGTAGCCTATTCCAGCCTTGTGCAGGTCTACAATGTTATCCGTGCTGTCCTTTGACAGCTCTTTGGTCTTGCCCATGTTGGAAAGGTTTCAATGGAAGAAAGATTCTGTGGACAGGTGTATTTTATACACATAACGAATTGTTGTTAGGAGCAACTTCTTAAATTGACAGGACTAATTATTGTTGTTTGGTAGGGGATCAAATACTTATTTTACTCTATGAATTGTAACTCAATTCATAACATTTGTATCATGTGTTTTTTCTGGATTTTTGGTTGATATTCTGTCTCTATCATTTAAAAAACACCTGATAAAAATTATAGACTCTTAATTGCTTTTTAAGTGGGCAAGCTTACAAAATCTGCAGGGAATCAAATAATTATTTTTAGAGGTCGACCGATATATCGGCCGGCCGATATCGGTGTTTTTTTCTTAATCGGCATCGGCTGATTGTGCTGATAAAAAAGGCCGATATAACTCAGCGCGACTTGTAAATGACTTCTGAAGTGAATAGAAGTTGCCTGTAATCTTCTGTGAAGCACTTCTCTCCCCTCTCTGGGCAGCCTGCCAAATCTGATAAAAAGAACCTGAAGGATACAATGTTTACACTTCTGAATGAGCTGAGTGCGTGTGGAGAAGTTTTCAGTTTAACCATTTAAAGACTAAATATTTTCTGACACTTGTTGCTTACAAGTAAAAATCGTGTATTTTCTGCTAGAAAATCACTTAGAACCCCCAAACATTATATATTTTTTTTTAGCAGAGACCCTAGGGAATAAAATAGCGGTTGTTGCAATATTTTATGTCACACGGTATTTGCGCAGCGGTCTTTCAAACGCAATTTAAAAAAAAATAAAAAATACACTAATAAAATTTTAAAAAAACTAAGCAGTAAAGTTAGCCCATTTTTTTTCGTCCAAAAGTTTTGATTACCTGTTTTTGTGTATTTATTTTTAAGATATAGTTTTTTTTAATATTTTTTTTTAATCTAAATTCTACATACAAGTGAACTGATTGGAGGTTTGTTTTATTTAATAAATGTTTAAGGCCCCTTTCACACGGGACGGATCCGTGTTGATCCGCCCCGTGAACATCCGCTGCTCAGCGGGGATCGCTCCGTTTTCCCCAGCTGAGCAGGCAGATGACAGGGCGGGACCCGCACACTGTGCAGGGACCGCCCTGTCAGATCTCCGCTCTCCCCTATGGGGGATCGGAGGAACACGGACCGTCTGTCCGTGTTCATCCGATCCGCTCTGCAGACGGATAGAAAAATAGGATTTTCTTCCGTCTACAGAATCGGACGAGAGCGGAGCCGGATGACATCGGGTGTTAGCGGATGTACATCCGCTGACACCCGCTATCCCATAGGGATGCATGTATGTCCGTATTTCATCCGAAAACGGATGGATGAAATACGGACATACGGTCCGCATGTGTGAAAGGGGCCTAAATGTAAAAAAATTTCTGTATCCCTTTAGGTTGCTTTCACACTGCAGCGGGCATGCGTTGACGGTAAAACGCTGCTAGTTTTAGCTGCGCTTTACCGTCATTTTAGCGGCGCTATTCGGCTGCTAGCGGGGAGCTTATAACCCAGCTAGCAGCCGAGGAAGGGGTTGAATGCGCCCCTGAAGCGCCACTGCCGAAACGCTTTGCAGGCGCTTTGGCAGCGGTGCGCATTCATTTCAATGGGCAGGAGTGGTGGAGCAGCAGTATACACCGCTCCAAAGATGCTGCTTGCAGGACTTTTTTTTTAATATCCTGCCAGCGCATCGCCTCAGTGTGACAGCACTCGGGATATCACACCGAGACTGCAGGGGAGCCGTTTTAAAGGCACTTTACAGGTGCTATTTTTAGCCCAAAAGCGCCTGAAAAACGCCCCAGTGTGAAAGGGGTCTAACTGTTAAATTTTATGAGATGAAGAAAAAAAAAAAAGAAAAAAAAAAAAAAATTGGCCCAATATATCGGCCCAAAAAAATCGGCATTACATATCGGCCATCGGCCACCGAGATTTCTAAATATCGGCATCGGCCAGAGAAAAACCCATATCGGTCGACCTCTAATTATTTTTGCCACTGTAGTCCCGCTGGATGGGAGAGGATAAAGACGCCATTGTAATGTATTGATGAGGTGCAAATCCAAAAGCTTATAGCAGCCAGAAATAATATGAAAGCTGGCTGCAGTAAGATAAAATCTGGTTGATTAGCAATGGAACCAGAGGGGAGCAAAATAGGAAATAGGGGGGAACCGAATGTAATCCACCTTCAGATTTGTATCCTCCAGACTTGCCCAAAGGCTTGGGTAAAAAGGCACAAAAAGCCATAGTAAGAACACCGATTCTGATGAATTTCAGGGGTTTGCTCATTTCTCAGGGTGGGGTAAGTGTCATGAAAGAACCCCAAGAGGTGATTGAAGGTGCTCAACCCTCTGCGGAACTCTGTTCTCATTCCATTTAACAAGCAGGCACCTACTCGCTAGTAACATAACAATTCTAAAATGTTGTTTAAAAAATGCAATTAACAATAATGGATTTACTATTACTGCAGGCTGTTCAATGCTGATCTGCATACGTGACTGTGGGCTCATTCAAAAGTGAGTACACCCCTCACATTTTTGTAAATATTTTATTATATCTTTTTATGTGACAACACTGAAGAAATGACACTTTGCTACAATGTAAAGTAGTGAGTGTACAGCTTGTATAACAGTGGCAACAAAAGTGAGTACACCCCTAAGTGAAAATGTCCAAATTGGGCCCAAAGTGTCAATATTTTGTGTTGCCACCATTATTTTCCACTACTGCCTTAACCCTCTTGGGCATGGAGTTCACCAGAGCTTCACAGGTTGCCACTGGAATCCTCTTCCACTCCTCCATGACGACATCACAGACCTGGTGGATGTTAGAGACCTTGCGCTCCTCCGCCTTCCATTTGAGGATGCCCCACAGATGCTTAATAGGCTTTAGGTCTGGAGACATGCTTGGTCAGTTGGCATTCATGGTTCCCTCAATGAACTGTAGCTCCCCAGTGCCGGCAGCACACATGCAGCCCCAGACCATGACACTCCCACCACCATGCTGGACTGTAGGCAAGACACACTTGTCTTTGTACTCCTCACCTGGTTGTCGCCACACACGCTTGACACCATCTGAACCAAATACGTTTATCTTGGTCTCATCAGACCACAGCACATGGTTCCAGTAATCCATGTCCTTAGTCTGCTTGTCTTCAGCAAACTGTTTGCGGGCTTTCTTGTGCGTCATCTTTAGAAAAGGCTTCCTTCTGGGGCGACAGCCATGCAGACCAATTTGATGCAGTGTGCGACGTATGATCTGAGCACTGACAGGCTGACCCCCCCCAACCTCTGCAGCAATGCTGGCAGCACTCATACATTTATTTCCCAAAGACAACCTCTGGATATGACGCTGAGCACGTGGACTCAACTTCTTTGGTCGACCAAAGTGAGGCCTTTTTCCGAGTGGTACCTGTCCTGTTAAACTGCTGTATGGTCTTGGCTACTGTGCTGCAGCTCAGTTTCAGGGTCTTGGCAATCTTCTTATAGCGTAGGCCATCTTTATGTAGAGCAACAATTCTTTTTTTAAGATCCTCAGACAGTTCTTTGCCATGAGGTGCCATGTTGAACTTCCAGTGACCAGTATAACAGAGTGAGAGCGAGAACACCAAATTTAACACATCTGCTCCCCATTCACACCCGAGACCTTGTAACACTAAGGGCCCAATTTGGACATTTTCACTTAGGGTTGTACTCACTTTTGTTGCCAGCGGTTTAGACATTAATGGCTGTGTTGAGTTATTTTGAGGGTACAGAAAATTTACACTGTTATACAAGCTGTACACTCACTACTTTACATTGTGGCAAAGTGTCATTTCTTCAGTGTTGTCACATGGAAAGATACAATAAAATATTTACAAAAATGTGAGGGGTCTTTTGTGAGATACTGTGTATATATATATAAAGCAATATGTGAGTAAGGTATAATGGCATCACCATTGTAGTGGTATGCTTGCAAATTTTATATAATTGGAAATTAAAATGGCCTGTCCAGCTTGTCTCTTGAACTTTCATTGGGCCTTACAGTGATGGCATAGCAGTATCTGATATATTATACAAACACATGCACCCTTTGCTAGCTGACATGGAAAAAAAGCCAAGATGATGTGAAGTAATTCATATTTTATTTAATTTATTTATTTTAATACACACAATATTCAGGATAAACATAACCATAGGAGAATGATTTAGGTAGTATAGCTGTATGTGATTTAATTTGTAAATAAGATGATCCACTGGGCAGGGAATAAAACATGTCTACAGCAGCTGGGCCATGGACAGAGCCAAGGTGTGCCGCATGGCATTCTGGGAACTGTAGTTTAACCAAGGAGCACAAGAGTACCCCAATAAGCCAGCCTAAAAACAGCTTGAAGGGGTATATCCTAACATTACGTGCTGGGTACACTGAAATACTTCTAGAATATAAATGGTAAATAACCACATAATGTCAGATTGATGAACATGATGATGCTGAATTTTTTTCGGCTGGCTTTTGGACTTCCACCTCTATAAATCCTTTCGCATTCTGGAACTTGTTACTATTTAAATCGACTAACAAATGTCTTTGACCAAATTTATATGGGGTTATTGTTAGAGGAATATTTATGGTCTCGTTGGGTTTCACTGAGCCCCCTCTGAAATAAAAAAAAACAAAAAAAAAAACAAAAACACGTTAATTAGTAGAAATGAACAATTGGTATATGCATTCACACAGTTCTACAGTACACCCGAGTACACATACTAGTGCTGGATTTAAGTGCCCATTGTTTGTAGAAGAAATACATACTGTATGTTACCAGTGTTCATTTTTTTACCTCTCTTTTATTTCAATAGATTTTTATTTAAAGATTTAACAAAATAAAAAAACTTATTTACTTACTTACTTTACTAAGCAAATGTCAAAAGATGCACCGAGCATTGTAGGCAAAATACAAATGAACCAAGCCTAACAGGTTGGCCCCACCAAATGAAGCGACAGCTTCCCAAGGGCATAAGGCCGGTAAATGTAATCACCTTGTTACAGAAACAGAATAAAGGCATATCTATGAAAGAAAGATAAGAATTGGTCTCCTCGATCCAGGCCCCCCCAACCACAAGGTGTCCCAGTATCTAGGGATAAAAGGTACCGTATTTATTCCAGGGATTCCACACTTTCAAATCTGGCTTGTTTGCCTCTAAGAAGGTTTGTCGATTTTTCATTAATCCTATTTCGGGATATTTTGTGTTTAACCAGCATGATGTTAACCACGGTGATTTAAATGCTCAAGTAATACAAGTAAATGGCGCAAAAGACTAAGACAATATATATCCCTGAATGTTAAAGAAAAGTGCTAAGTAGGCATAAAAATAAATGCAAGCAATGACAACCCAAGTCCACAATCTAGGTGATTGTATATAGAGGAAGTCCATAAATCAAATAGATAAATAAAGGTTGGGGGGGGAGGGGGGGAAGATAGGGCTTTAAAGCGGGGTTCCACCCAAATTTTGAACAATATCTGTATGTATTCTCTTCCTTGCCTAGATGCTGACATGCCGTTTAAAAAAATTTAAATCGCCGTAATTACCTTTTATTTTTCTATTCTTCTTTGCACTTCCTGGTTCTCCTCCCGTGGGAGTAGGCGTGTTTCTAGCCTCTCCCAGACTCCTGGAAGCTAGTCTCAGGCTTCCCAGGATGCCACTGAGCATGTGCGGGAACGAGCGGTGAATGCTGGGAGCACAGCATTCACCACATCCAGGAAATAAATGGTTGTGGGCTTCAAATGCCCACAATGAAGATGGAAACCGCCTGCAGTGAATAATATAAGTTATTCTTTCCGAAGAAATCTGACACAGGCGGACATATTACACACAATATGTGAGTATGTAATGCTGAGAAGAAAAGTTTGTGAATGAACTCAAAAAAAAAAAAAACGATAGATAGGTGGACCCCCGCTTTAAAAGGGAAGAAAGTCCATGCTCACGGCAGCCATCCAGGGGGAACAGAAACCATGTTCTCAGTACACTGTAACAACAAAAGAG
Source organism: Lithobates clamitans (assembly GCA_037952925.1). Taxonomy (NCBI): domain Eukaryota; kingdom Metazoa; phylum Chordata; class Amphibia; order Anura; family Ranidae; genus Lithobates; species Lithobates clamitans. Next base: position 725,321 of record JBBGZY010000790.1, read on the forward strand.
GGAGAGGAGACGACTCTGGGTGCAGATTTTTTTTGTCGCGCTGTTTGGGACAGTACATTGCCTGTTTTTATCCACTGAAATGTGAGTTGCCATTTCACCAGTTTTACCTCATATTAAAAATCTGTTAAAAATTTGCACCCAGAGGCGCCTCCTCTCCCTCTTTTGTTGATTTAAATGCTCACGCTATAGTAATTTTAGCTGCTAAGAATATAAAGAAGATGAGGGTTCGGAGGTGGCTGGGGATCTCATAGGTCTAGATAGGTCAGCGAACAACGCTGTTTTTTGACATTTTTGGGTATATTCTGTCCCGTCACTGAGTAGACAAGATTGAATATTTTGATCCAGAATCGCTGGCCCTTTGGACAGGACCACCAGACATGGAACATATTGCCCTCCCGCCCACATCCTCGGAAACAGAGGGGTGAGGTACCAGGGTAGAGTTTCGCCAGCTTAGCCAGGACAAAGTACCATCTGGACAGCACCTTATAGTTCACTTCCACTATAGAGGTATTGAGTATTCCTTTATGCACCAAGGTCAACCACTGCACCCGCACCTCCTCTATAGTTTCATCCCTGTCCGATTCCCATGCCGTTTCGTAGGATGGCTTGTTACGTTGGCTATTAAAGAGAACATATAGCTCTGTAGCCAGAAGCTGGCTATTGTGCCTGCAATTTAGGGACAGTATGCAGTGCTGTTAATGTGGAGCTGTCTCCCTCTAGTGTTGGCATGGACTCCATATGTAATTTCATGACAGAAAGAAACTAGAGCAGAGCAAAGCATCGTGGCATGTGTAGTGCAGAGGGCTGGGGTTTCAACTCCAGCAGGAATGGCCTGAACTACAACCTCCAGATTGCTGAGGAAAAAAGAACAGACTGCTGGGAGAGGATATGAAAAGGCTGGCTTAGGCCTAGATCTCTCTCTTGAGACATCATGAAATTGACTCTCACTGACACTGACAGCAGTGTGCAACAGCCCAGATGATGATGGCACCTCACCAACATGACATGTCCCCTCCTGGCATGGAAAGTCACAGTGACCGTCTCTCTACATGCCAGGTGGTCCCTTCAGTCCACTCCCGGCTTCACGTGACACACTGCCGGCATGATCCGAACACACGATAGCAAGCACTCGGATAGTTTCGGCCAAGCGTCACAGCCATATTTTTTACTGGCAACCTTTATTTCACTGGCATTTACTGGCAGGAGAAAAGTGCCCATTTTTTACTGGCTGCCAGTAAAAATACTGGCGGTTGGCAACACTGCCACGTAGGCATTATCAAGTCCTGGTTATTATGTCTACCTGGTCCTTACTTAGAGTCTGTATAAAATGAGTATAATTTTTCCAGGTTGATATACAGTACCTAGGAAAAAATGTGATACAGTTGGACCAATTGAGCGGCTCTATAATAGCGCAGAAAATGGGGAACTCCTAGATCACCTCATCACCTGGAAGTATACAAAGCGGAGCGAGCACTCATGCAGCCACTGGTACCCCAAATTAATTGCAGTCTCCTGAAAAATGCAGATGGTACCAGAGTTGTCAGAGACCGATAGAGAAATATAGGGTTCAAGTTAGAACTGTCATCTTAATGGCCACTAGGAGTGGAAGCATATGTGCACTGGGCACATCTTCCATGCAGGAAATCCTGGGTGTAATCTGATTTTAACTGGCAGCAGCTTAGTTTTGGCATGGATGACAGTAGTGATGCACCATTTTTCCTTCAAATGTCCACTAAAGCAGCACTGACTGCCGTCATACCCTCTGCACTCTTCTTGTACTGTTGGTGGTCATACTCCTGATGCACCTACTACTCAATGTCATATTCCCTGAACTCCTCTCCTGTACATACTGTCTGCTGTCATACCCTTTGCATTCTTCTTCTGCAGATACTGCTTGCTTTCTTACCCTCTGTACTTCTCTTCTGCACAACCTGCTTGTAGCAATATCCTCCCCACTCCTCTCCTGCTCCATTTTAACCTGCATATACATCTGTTCTTTATAATTTTATTATTCACCAATGTTTTTAATTAGGTAGGTTCATAGAGGCTTCACTATTTTTTTTTTTTTAATTTTCAGGTATTTTTATGATTATACTGCCACCTACTGACACAACTGTGCATTGAACCTGAAAGAAGCATAAGTGTTCTCTACTACCGCAACTTTTCTATCAGTACTAGAATTAGATGGGCGGAGCAGCGTACATAATAATTCAAATGATTATTGTAGATGACTTTTCTGAGACAAGGTCACTGAAAGAAACCCTTTTAAGGAAGTACTGACATTGCAATTGCTCTCCTAAAAACAAATACTAGCTTTCTAGCTTATTGTGCTGATTTAGTGGTTTCTGTACTTTCTACGTGACTGACCTAGTATGCACTCTTCCAGGTCAGTAACTTAGAATTTAGAAAAGCCGATGGATAAGCATGATAGCCAGGCAACTGGCATTTTCACACATGGGTCAGTAACTCTAACTTATGTATTTCTATCTGAATACAGTTCCTAAATGTGGTGCTTTCATTTATGTAATAGAAATTAAGCCAGCAAGCAGCATTGCCCACACCCTTCCCCTGAATCACGTTGGATTCATTGTATCTGAAACACTTTCTCCTCTGGGGTTCCGTGGGGATTGCTGCTATCTTCAGCTGTGAAATGTTAGGTAAGTATCAGCTGAATGCAGAACTGAAATCAATTTACTTTGGGGGACAAGAAAGAATGGCGTTCTGCTCTTAAAGAAATACTGAACTGAAAGAATTATAGAAGAGGCCATTGCTGACCTCTTCTTGAAAATAGTTGTTGCTATCTCTTTCTGGTCAGATACATAGACAACCCCTTTTTTTGCCTTTTGGCACCATTAAAGTCCGCAACATGGTGGGTGGGCTTTAGCGAGTAAATATATAGCATAAAGTACATTTTGGTAAATTTATCTCGCAACGGTCCTCATCTAGTAATGCCAACATCTTTGCTAGACATGTGCAACTTGTTTTGTTCTGAATATAAATTTAGACGAATTTTTGGTTATTCAGAGATACGAATGTATCCGAATATCCAAATGAAATAGTAATAGATTTTGTTGAAATTTGTTTAACTTCTTTACGTACATTCGTTTTCTAAGGAATTCCAAATTTTCGGAAGGATTTGAATTTGGATCAATCGAAAAATGATTGACTGATTAAATCTCTGTGTAAAGAATAACTTGTTGTTAAGGAGCAGGGCGGGAAGCCGGCCGCTGTGTCCTTAACAGCCTATGACTCATCAGCTGTCAGCAGGCTTCCCCACTGACAGTTGAAATATAAACAAAAGAATGCCGGCGATGAAAAATTCTGAAAAAAAAACCCAACGTGGGGTTCCTCCCCCAATCCATACAAGGTCCTTATCCGAGCATGCAGGCCAGGAAAGAGGGGGTGGGACGAGCGAACGCCCCCCCCTTTGAACCATACTGGGCCACATGCCCATGTTGATGGGGGACAAGGGCCTAACCATCTGACAGTTCTTAAATAGCTAAGGGGCAGGGCCATCTGGTGAGGTCATCAGGTGGCCCTGTCTTCTTGCGACATCTGCGACCGAGGCATGCTGGGTCGATGACATTACAAGGGGGTGGGGTCACTTGATGACCCTATCGGGTGACTCCACCCCTTATGCCGCGTACACACGAGCGGACTTTACGGCGGACTTTGCCCGGCGGACTTTTCGACGTACTTTCCGACGGACTTTGTGAATGAACGGACTTGCCTACACACAATCCACCAAAGTCCGTCGAATTCGTACGTGATGACGTACGACCGGACTAAAACAAGGAAGTTCATAGCCAGTAGCCAATAGCTGCCCTAGCGTGGCTTTTTGTCCGTCGAACTAGCATACAGACGGCGGACTTTTCGACCGGACTCGATTTCAACGGATAAATTTTAAACAAGTTTCAAATCTAAGTCCGTCCAACTTTTGAGAAAACAAAGTCCGCTGGAGCCCACACACATCGAATTGTCCGACGAAATCCAGTCCGCCGGGCAAAGTCCGCCGTAAAGTCCGCTCGTGTGTACGCGGCATTAGTTATTTAGGAAATGTCAGAATTTGAATCGATCATTATTCGACTGATCCAAATTCAAATCGTTCCGAAAATTTGGAATTCTTTAGAGAATGAATAAATGAAACAAAACGAAACTAAACTAAACTAATTCCGAAACGAATCAACAAAACTAAATTAGTAACATAACAAATCTATACTAAACAAAACACATTTTTGTTCTGCACATGTCTAATCTTCGCCCTGTTATATTCCACGTTCAACATCTTAGGCCATCTTGAATGACTTACAGCATTTGTTAACCCAAAAAGAAATGGATCCTGCTCCTTTAAAGTATTTTTTACAGCACAGTACTTGTGCAGTGTCATTTGGCCCCCTGTAACACCTGAAATACCTGGCTGATCCTGCCAGTTTCTGCCCTCCCTTTTGTAAACTGACCATGGTACGTCATGGCTACTGAGCCCTGACACCATAGTCAATACCTGTGCATCTGTCATCCACTCTCACCTCTGTGCTCCTGTGTCCTCCTCCCCCTCCTCCCTGGCTGTCTGCCCCTGCGTTAGTGCCTCTGTTCCTCATGCTCTCATAACTGTTTAACATTTTTTTAATCCTGCTGGTTCCCTAATGCCAGCTGCTCCTGTCTCTGTGTTTTATATTAAAAAAAAAGCCTCCTTTAACGGTTTTCGGAGCGGCTCCCCGCGATCACGTGATCGGTCATCTCTCTCTCTCTCTCCTCCTCGCGGCCCGGCTGACGTCAGTGGGGGAAACTCGGCCCCGCCCACTGCATCTGTCAGCCAGACAGAGGAGAGAGACGATCGGTGAAGTGATTTCAAGGACCCTCTCTGAAATCCGGTAAAGGAGGCATTTTTAAAAAAATAAAACACAGACAGGAGCCGCTGCCATTAGGGAACCAGCAGGATTATGTAAAGTGATATAAGTGGGTTAACAACCACTTTATCTCTGCATGTGGGCACAGGAATTACTTACCCTGGCACCCAATTGTGCCATTTATGTTTCGCTTAGGCCCCATTCACACGGCCTTGTGCTTGTTACACATTTTTTGCGCATTCCCAGAGCGTGCAGGCATGAATGCAGCATCAGTGAACAATTACAAGAACATTGTTAGGGGACAGAAAGGAAACTTTTATTGAAGAAGAGACATAAAGTCTCCTCTCTAATAACCCTACTTGCCAGCCACCTTTGTAACACAGACTTAAATTTCACTTCAAGCTAGTCATACACATTGTAACCTGATTGTACAATCTTGTTTGGATCTACCAAAATCTTAAAATACGGGGGGCAACCAAAACAATTTATGCAGTTTATTTCCAATCCGACAGACACTTATGCCCTGTACACACAGGCGGACTTTTTGGCATCAAAGACCTTTCGATGGAGTTACGACGGACTTTTGACAGACTTTCAACGGACTTTCGACTAACTTTCTAATGAACGGACTTGCCTACACATGATCACACCAAAGTCCGATGGATTCGTACATGATGACGTTAGACCGGACTAAAATAAGGAAGTTGATAGCCAGTAGCCAATAGCTGCCCTAGCGTAGTTTTTTAGTCTGTCGGACTAGCATACAGACGAGCGGACTTTTCGACCGGACTCGAGTCCGTCGGACAAATTTGAAACATGTTCCAAATCTAAAGTCCGTCAGATTTTCGACCGAAAAAGTCCACTGCAGGTCCAATGGAGCCCACACATGGTTGGATTGTCCCCCAGATTCGGTCCGTTGGACCAGTCCGGTCGAAAAGTCGTGTGTACGCGGCATTAGATTACATAGTTGTTAGTAGATCCAAAAAAAATTTTGCCATCAGATTGTAACAATTATGGTCAACTTTAGGTTTACAAAGAAAAAAGGCAAGCAGCAGAAACGTAAAGATGTAACCATACAGTATAAGAAATAGGATTGGATAAGGAATGGAAAATATTTAGCGTACTCGACTGTGATTGGATCTCGAAGAAGACCACTGCCTTCTGCTGTCACCACAATATCAGATACAACTTGGTTCAGAGGGTTGGTGAATACTACTTCAGCCTTAACAGGCTTATTCATTTGGACTGGTCCTTTCATCTGAAAAAAAAAAAAAAAAGTTGATTCAAATAATTGGTATTATGCTTAAAGTAGAACAGAGCTCAAAAAGCAAACATTTACAATGTTATGGGAAACATCTAGAAGTGTTACTTGTGCCTAAGAAGTATCCCTGAAATTCTTTTGGAAAAATAGCAGCTCATTTCCTGGTAGGTGCAGTATGAGATCTAATGCCGCGTACACACGGTCGGACTTTTCGTCTACAAAAGTCCAACGGACGCTGACGGACTAAAGCTGGCTGGTAATCCGATCGTGTGTGGGCTGCTTCGGACTTTCAACGTACTTTTTTAGCCTCAAATCCGACGTACTTTAGATTTGAAACATGCTTCAAATCTTTACGTCGTAACTACGACGGACCCCGAAGTCCGCTCGTCTGTATGCTAGTCCTACGGACAAAAAAACGACGCATGCTCATAAGCAAAAACTAAACGGAAGCACTCGGTCTAGTAAAACTAGTGTTCGTATTGTAGGTAGCACATTCATCACGCTGCAAAATCTGTGATCGTTGAATGCAGCGCATTTTATTTCTTCTTTACGAATGCTCTAAAGAACGAAGGTGTTTTGCTGTTCATAATCAGAGTTCTCCCAAACTGATTTCTGAATTCTTTTTCTCTTTGATCTCATGAATGATATAGTATGCTTTTTATAAACAATGTTTCCATACTAATAATACTTTTTCCCTTTTTTTTTTTTTTTTTTTTTTTAGGTTTGTAAAGTTACCACAAAGAACCCATTATTCTTTTTTATTTTTTTTCTAGTGATTATTTTTTAATTTTTAGATAAAGTTAACCCAAAGCACCGTTTTTGTTTATGTATATTTTTTTTTTTCAAGACTTACCACTTGAACATTCTTAACATTAGTAATGTATTTTTGGTGTGTTTTTTTAAAACTCAATGAGATTGTTGTCCCTTGTTAATTTAACATTGTGTGTAAAATCAATGATTTAAAAGAAAACACATAAAAGTCTTTTGCTAAACTCAAAAAAGATCCATTTATTCATGGTCAAAATAAAATAAAGAGGAAGTCAACGCTGGAAAAAGTCGGTGTACAAGAAAATTGGGATCTTGAGGAGTCCATATAAGAGGGAGCACAATCTGGTCCAAGAATCCCAGAGATCAACAGCACCAGCAGATGATCTAGATGTCCCCAGACTGTGGTCCTACAACAGCCTGCGTCTTCTGTCAGACCAGACTGAACCCAGGTCATCACTTTCTTCTCTTCCCTGCAGCCTTTCCTCCACGCTGCCCTGCAGCCTTCCCTGCAGCCTTCCCTGTAGCCTTCCCTGTAGCCTTCTTTTGAGGCTGTGGCTCTGGTGTTTCAGTTGTGGCAGGAGGAGGAGGAGGAGGAGGAGGAGGAGGAGGAGGAGGAGGGGGGGGGGCTGCCTCATGTAGTTGGGTGTTTTTGGTTAGCGTGCCCTGCAGCCCCTTATGGATTGTTTCCCCAAATAGGCGCTCACAAATGAGGCGCTGCTCCCAATCCATCTGAAGAAGCCTGCTGGCTAAGTAGCAGCCATAGGCTTCTTCCGCTTCGGGGGGGCTTGTTAAAAAACGGGTGGCCTGTTGCATGAGGCGCAGGGACGCGTCCTGTGTGACCATCCCCTTCCTGGCCCTTTTTTTGGGAAGGTGGAGGGGAGGCACTTGGGATTGGGTGAGGCTCCTACTGGGCCCAGCCACCTCACTTGGCCCAGCCACCTCACTTGGCCCAGCCACCTCACTGGGAGCAGCCACCTCCTGCCTGACACTGGGCCCAGCCTCCTCCAGGATGATGGTGAATCCGGCCTCCTCCAGGCTGTCCATGGGCCCGGTCTCCTCCTGCCTGCCACTTTCCCCACATTCCTCCTGGATGGACTCATCCTGTGTATAAAAAAAGGACAATAGTTTTAGTTTCTTTTTTTGGGTTCATCAATGACACACAGTTTGCTTCTCATGACTAGCAAATTCAATGTGAATACATCTCTTTAATAAAAGAGTCTAATCAGACACCCTAATTATTTCAAGCAGGTGCCAAACATATTTAGTCACTACTATCATTTGATATGTATACACAATTTGGAGTGCTAAATTATTTGAGACAATTATAACATCCAGTTAACATCATTAATATTAGTACAGTAAATATTTGTTAAAATAATTTACCTGACTCCAGATGGTCATATCCGGTTCATCCAGGATGGAAGACCCAGCTTGCTCCTCATCAGCCTCTGCTGGGGTGGAGGGAAGGGTGGAGGGAAGGGTGGAGGGAAGGGTTGAAAGTGATGCCCTGGCTTCATTCTGGTCATCAAGAAAACGGAGTTGATTGTAGTACCACAGCCTGGGTACATAAACATCATCTGCTGATGCTCCTGATCTCCTTGATTCCTGGATCTTCCTATGCTCCCTTTTATACATGTTCCTCAAGACCCCAATTTTCTTGAGCACTGTCTCCATTGTTGCTCCCGGGATGGTCTCCTGGACAAAGGACAGAAGTCTCTCCAGCGTTGACTTCCTCACATGCTTGGCATAATACTGAGGGTGTTTCACCTCCCACAAATTCCTCATCTCTCGATACTTTGAAATAAAAGAAGTAAGGAACTCTGGATCCTTCAATAGGGGATTCATTATATCTGGAAAAGAGAAAGTCACAAGACCAAAAAAACTTATTATATGTTTCTGCTAACCCCTCATCATCTTCTCCCTATGTAGGCCTCATCAATCTATCAAGCCATATAGGCCGCTTGCTACAAAGTCATGACCATAAACCCCCCCCAAAAAAATATATATATCTCAAATTACCTTCGTTTTGGAACGTCCTGGTCCACTATCACCTACGCACAGAACGTACGTACGACACGCGCGAAAGGCCCTCCTTTATACACTACGCATGTGTGAAACTCCGCCTGCGTCGCCCGCCCCTGACGTTCGAAATGAACTCATGTTCTCCGCCCCCTAATTTGACGCACAGAACGTACGTACGACACGCGCGAAAGGCCCTCCTTTATACACTACGCATGTGTGAAACTCCGCCTGCGTCGCCCGCCCCTGACGTTCGAAATGAACTCATGTTCTCCGCCCCCTAATTTGACGCACAGAACGTACGTACGACACGCGCGAAAGGCCCTCCTTTATACACTACGCATGTGTGAAACTCCGCCTGCGTCGCCCGCCCCTGACGTTCGAAATGAACTCATGTTCTCCGCCCCTTTTTTGTTACGGCGCGTAGTGGAGTTAAAGAATGGCGGAGACACCTGAAATGTTGACGACCTCAGGTAGTGGAGACAGCCCGCAGGCTGGAACGTCTGGAACGTCAACCAAATCTATGAGGCCTAGATTTAAGGCCTCTAATATGAGTTTCAAAGAGATGGTGGAGATGGTGGCCATTCTTCGCAAAGACGACTATGATGGCAATTATGGGCCGTACGCACGGCCAAATTTGCGCAAGGCCAAAATAATGGCGAAGGTCGTGGAGACTTTGCAGGCATCATTTGGGGTCCAGCGCTCCAAAGATCAATTGCGCAAAAGATGGTCTGACCTGAAACTCAGGGAGCCGGATCAATACCGACGTATCCGGAAAGTTCTTAAAAAAAGTAAGTACTTGTCGTGTTTTTCTCTTGTGTTTATTACCTTGTATACTGCTCCATGTGCTTTTCCTTCCTATACGATTTTTGTTCATCGTTTTAAACGATCTTTGAAGAAACCTCGTTACATATCCATATCTATATATATTTATATATATATATATATATATATATATATATATATATATATATATATATATATATATATATATATATATTTATATATATATATACATATATATATATTTATATATATTTATATATATATATATATATATATATTTATATATATTTATATATATATATATATATATATATTTATATATATATATATATATATATATATATATATATATATATATATATATATATATATATATATATATATATATATATATATATATATATATATATATATATATATATATATATATATATATATTTATATATATATATATATATATATATATATATATATATATATATATATATATATATATATATATATATATATATATATATATATATAAATATATATATATATATATATATAAATATATATATAAATATATATAAATATATAAATATATATATATATATAAATATAAATATAAATATATAAATATATATAAATATATATATATATATATATATATATATATATATATATATATATAAATATAGAAATATATATATAAATATAGATATATATAGATAGATATATATATATATATAGATATATATAGATATATAGATATATAGATATATAGATATAGATCTATATATCTATATATATATATCTATTTGAAATTCTCTTAATTTTTTGGATTTACATTTAGTTAGATATTTAGAGATTTTGTTACAGATATAGAGAGAGATCAAAAGATTATTAACTATATTTTGAGATATTGATATCTATCTATCCGGTATGTCTTTATAATTTTAAATATTGAACTAAAATAGGAACTCTACACAAACCACTTCACTACAAATGTTGGAAAATTATTATGTCCTAAAATATCTGTGTGCTAATTAGATTACTAATTTTTTGGTTCACATAGGGGAAAAATCACTCAGCCAACCACAAGAACACAGTCCACCCCAAGCAAAACAGGATTGGGCAATCAGCCCAAGTCCCATTGACGATGTGGAGAAAGGAGAGGTGGGCGACATGGGCACCCCACCAGGTGAGTGTCTGACACACCAGCTTACGTTAATCTATGCATGGCTGCCTTTTGTTTAATTGAATTTGTCTACTCTATTTTAGGGGATCTGGTTGTGCTTCATTCAAGCAACAGTGACACCCCCGAGGATGTGGAGGAATTAGGCTACATGGCCACCCCACCAGGTCAGTGTCTGAGACAACAGCTTTATTTCTGGTAAGGTAAACTATGTATGTGTGCATATTTCTAAAGACATTTTTTGGTTTCATTCCACTTTAGGTACACGAAGTGACTATTTCACTTCAGAAAGTGCCCAACGGCTAATTGGTCAAATAATGGCCTGGAATAAGGACATGGATGAAATGCGTAATCGGCTGGATCGTATGCAGCAGGAAATGAAGGACATGATTGATGTTTTGGGTCGAATCTAAATGCCATTTTTTAAACCCCAAAACATCAATCATGTCCTTCATTTCCTGTTTTGCTGACCCCATTCTGGGCCTTCTCTTTCTTTTTTTGGCATAACATAAATGGCTGTTTAACCTAATGTCAAAAAGGAGGGCTGTCAAAAATCCACAAAAAAAAAAAAATTGATTTTCTAAAAAACACCAAAAAAAAAAAAAAAATTGATTTTCTAAAAAACACCAAAAAACAAAAAAAATTGATTTTAAAAAACACCAAAAAAAAAAAAAAAAATTGATTTTAAAAAACAACAAAAAAAAAAAAATATTGATTTAAAAAAACACCAAAAAAAAAAAAATTGATTTTAAAAAACACCAAAAAAAAAAAAATTGATTTTAAAAAACACCAAAAAAAAAAAAAAATTGATTTTAAAAAACACCAAAAAAAAAAAAAATTGATTTTAAAAAACACCAAAAAAAAAAAAAAATTGATTTTAAAACACCAAAAAAATAAAAAATAATTAATGTTAAAAAACCAAAAAAAATTAAAAAATTGATTTTAAAAAACAAAAAAAATAAAAAAACTTGCTTTTTAAAAAAAAAAAAAAATTGATTTTCAAAAAAAAAAGCCTGTTTTCGAAAATCCTAAAGCCCAAAATATTTTTTTGTGGATTAGGTAGAAATATTAAAATATAATTATATTTTGCTACATCATTAAGATACCATTATATTTTTGTCTATGAACATTTTATACTAAATGCAGAACTGAATGCATAACAACCATTAATAAAAACATCTCCTTTTATAGGATTTTAACAAATGTGTGGTTTGTTATTTCAAGGCTCAGTATCAGTTTGGTTATAATTGTCAAAAAGTTGTTTACAGTGGCAATGGAGCTTATTTAGACATTTTTAAAATTCTAATACAGTTGGCACTACAACTGCTCGACCATAACCTAGGAGACAGCCCAAAAGAAAGGCAAGCAATAAATATAATGCCAGATTTCAGCAATATTTTTTTTATTGTCAAAAAATTATATATCCTGGCCCATTGCAATGGCCCCCCTACCCATAAAATAATCAACATATTGCTGTCTAACCTGACGGGAACTTTGGGGGGCCAAGCCAGTACGGACAGTATCCAGGCCTGTAAGGTTGGCTTCTATTTGTCCGGCCTCAGGCCCAACTGTGCCTATATAATTGGCAGAATGCTTATTTAAAAAGTTGTGCAGAATGCAGCATGATAAAATTATAAAATTAAGTTTGTATTCCGCCAAATTAATGGCTGTTTGAAACAGGCGGAACCGGCTGGCCAGAATTCCAAACGCATTCTCAACCACTCTTCTAGCTCTGGCCAGCCGGTAATTAAAAACCCTCCTCTCCGGGGTGAGGGTTCTTTGGGGGAATGGCCTCATGAGGTGCTTGCTCAGAGCGAAGGCTTCATCGGCAATGAAGACAAAGGGGAGTCCTTCCACGTTATCCTCATCAGGTGGCAATCCCAGGCCACCACTCTGGAGACGCTGGCAGAACTCCGTCTGGGCAAATACTCCTCCATCCGACATCCGGCCATTCTTCCCCACGTCCACATATAAAAAATCATAGTGTGCCGACACCACCGCCATTAAAACAATACTGTGGAACCCCTTATAATTAAAATAATATGACCCCGAATGGGGTGGTGGCACAATGTGGACATGTTTCCCATCTATAGCCCCTCCACAATTGGGAAAGTCCCAACGGCTGGCAAAATGGGATGCCACAGTCTGCCATTCCTGTGGCGTTGAAGGAAACTGGGGAATCAAACAAGAAAACCAAAATCAATTAATTTGGAAGCTAACATTGCAAGAAAATTAGACAATTAAAAACATTATTGCCCATCATCTGTCTAACATTCAATAATTTAATTCTTCTGGAATAACTAATATGGAAAAAGGCACACTTATCAGATTGCTCACCCCCTCTGATAGAACATTGATTACATTTTAGGGGGTTGTGAAATCCCAAAAAAAAATTACTTTAACAACACGCAGGAATTTAGGGATAACAAAGGCTACAAGACTGCAGTTGTCGCACTCTGCAGGTGCAGTTGCTAACCAGCTTACAGTAAATGAGGTAATGTCAAAAGGCATTCATGTTGCAAAGAGTACACAATCACATGCAAGGGCAATTAATGAAAACACTTTGAGGCTTGCATATGATTTGATGATGGAAATCAGCAGAGCTTCTGCTCATTTACTAAAGCACTGGAACAAATGCACTTGTAGAGTGCACATGCATTTTGCAAAGTGCAACATAGATTTGCTTTATACAAATCAACACCACAGAACATTCAAGCAAATTTTAACGAGGGTGGGGGTGGGGGGGTTGTGAAATCTAGCTAATTGCTAATTAGCAGCACACTATTTGGAGTGAGTTCAGGTGGGGGGGGGGGGGTTGTGAAATCTAGCTAATTGCTAATTAGCAGCACACTATTTGGAGTGAGTTCAGGTGGGGGGGGGGTTGTGAAATCTAGCTAATTGCTAATTAGCAGCACACTATTTGGAGTGAGTTCAGGTGGGGGGGGGGGGGGGGTTGTGAAATCTAGCTAATTGCTAATTAGCAGCACACTATTTGGAGTGAGTTCAGGTGGGGGGGGGGGGTTTGTGAAATCTAGCTAATTGCTAATTATAAGCACACTAAATACACTCCAACAAAATACATTCAAAATGAGTAGACTAGGTGGATATGTTCCCATCACTTCATGCTGGGAAGGTTATTGAAGGAAACTATACATGCATGACAAAAAATAACAGGAAAAAATCCCAGCATGTGTGAGGATAAAAAGGGGACATTCACACTATATTGCAATGATGGGAAGTAGTGTTTGAAGCAAGAAATACATTACATTATCAAAGATTACATAAAAGAACATGTGATGCTAATAAAATAAAAATAGCTTACCTTAATATAGTCCTTCTGCAGGACCTGTATGATGGCAGAACAGGTCTCTGGGATAATGATCCCCAGAGCCTGGGGGGAGATGCCTGTCGAGAACTTAAGGTCCTGCAGGCTTCTCCCTGTGGCCAAATACCGCAAGGTAGCGACCAGCCTCTGCTCCGGAGTGATGGCTTGCCTCATGCAGGTATCCTGCCTGCTGATATAGGGGGTCAGCAAAGCCACCAAACGATCAAAAACGGGGTCCGTCATCCGGAGAAAGTTCCTGAAATCCTCAGGATTATTCTCACGGATCTCACGGAGCAAAGGCATGTGACAGAACTGGTCACGCTGAAGCAACCAATTCTTGGTCCATGAACTCCTCCTCGCCCTGTTCATGGACTGGTCTTGGGCTGAAGAATAAACTACAGCACCAAGCACATACAATGCACGAGCTCTACGACGAGTACGTACAGGTAACATGGCTTCAAAACGGTCGGCTGGTCAGAACGCACTAAACAGAACGCACTGAAGAACAGCAAGGCCTGTGAAGAACGACCTGAAAATCAGGAACGAGCGGCCAATAAAACAAAGATTTCTCAATGCCAACTGACCAAACGCACTGAAAAGCAGATACAAACCTCACAAGCACAGACTGAACAACAGTTAAAACGAACTGAAAAATACGAGTCTCACAAGCGCGAATCGTCTCTCACCAAACTTCTACTAACACGAGATAAACACGAGATTAGCAGAAGGAGCCCAAAGGGTGTCGTACGGGCTATTGAACTTCCGTTTTATAGTCTCGTCGGACTTGGTGTACGTCACAGCGTACTAAGCTGGCGTACTTTTGTGTGGTCGTGTGTGTGCAAGTCCGTTCGTAAGAAAGTCTGCCCCAAGTCCGCCGAAGGTACGCCGGAAGTATGTCGGACAGGCTGTCCGACTTTTGTAGCTGCAAAGTCCGACCGTGTGTACGCGGCATAAGGCACTGCTGCTTCTGACCTAAAGCTTTAGAGTGAGATTTGGTGATGTCACTACTGTGCTGCTCACTGATCTCCTTTCTGAAGGCTCTGACATGAGGAAGCAAAACCTTGCCTTTACCAAGATGGCCTCTTCCACACAGACACAGTACAGAACAAGATATGGTAATTCAGTAATGGAGAAAAGATCAGCTGCAGGGAGACCACAGGCAGTACTGGTGACTAGTCCTTTGCCCTCTGTCTGCCTTTTTTGGCACAGCTTCCAGAGGGCTTTCCTTTTTAAAGAGAACTTGTGTGATAGAAATGCTGGAGCTGTCATTAATTGCTTTCTAACCATTTCCATACCAGCGTATAGAAAAATGATGCCGGACAAGAAACTCCCAAAGGTAAAGTGTATAGGGAAGTGAGGGAGTTTCTTCCCATTTTCTTAGCTGTGGAATTGGTTTATTCTGATTCTTTATTATATTTTTTTCTACCCATTGATTCCTACAGATACCCCTGGGAATTAGCTACAATACTATTTATACAAACCATCAACTACATATACCACAGCTACTAATTGGGATTTCCTTTTCTTACATCCACTACTGGTATTTGATCTTATGCCATGTTTCGAGGTTCCCCATCTCAGCTTCCGGGGTTGACGTTTTCTATAATGTCTTTTACCTGTGATATTATCTACACACGTACTCTGAGAATACAAATAGGTGAGAATGCTTGGGACTTTTGTGTTCCCCCTTCCCCCTTATGTTTATTACATTTTTAATACTATACTCATTTGGTAATTATATTTCATTATAGATACCCCTCAACTATGCATCTGCTCCTGACGAGTGGTAATATAACCACGAAACGTGTAGAGCTTTCCTATGATGCGTTGTCACAGTATTTATGCCCAACATTTGTATTTTACCGTATTCTATTTTAATGAACCAATCCACCATTGTTTTTTTATACCTTTATATTGCTTTTGCTAAAATTGGGGTTTACACACCTAAGTTAAGACAATGTTTATTATTGAATTAGTTATGTATTGATATGTGATGTTTTGATCTTGCTGATCGATGTTTATCAGTGTATTATATTATCATATTTTTTGATAATGAATCTACCATGTACTACTATGTATTGCTTGAGATCTACTCACTGTGACCTATTAATACATTATTATATCAATTTACTATGTAATACTTTATAGGTGTATGTATCAACTCTGCAATCAATAAACAATGTGTATACTGATTGGCTCATACAACTTAGTGATCTGCTTCATTTAAAGTCCCACCATTTAGTTTTGTTTCTTGTATCCAATCACAGCCGGTCACTTTGGCATTCTGTGTGCACGCCGCTCATGTGCACCCCCAGGGGCACGCAGCGTGGCGATCGGGGTTGAGGCTTGTCCCTCGGACAAAGCCAAGCCCCGATCAGGGTAAAGAGCCAATGAAATTGGCTCTTTACCACGTGACTGGCTGTAAATACACCGATAAATACGGTTAATATATATATATATATATATATATATACAGCCCTCAAATTTTCCACTCGCCTACTCGCATTTTGCGAGTGGAAAATTGTTTCTGGCGAGGAGCTGGGCTGCCAGGGAGTGGGGGTGAGTACCGCCGGCATGCGGGGTTGATTGGGAGCCATTCTACCATCGATCACCCCGGGGGAAGAGAGCAAGGATCACAGAGCGATAGTCTGCGGTTACAGCTTACATTGCAATTGCCCCCGCTTGTGACTACACACAGCCCCACCCTCCTGACCCCACACCTGTGACCTCACCTAGACAGAATGCCAGTACAATTCTGGGACGTGTTCTGTCTATCACAGTGTCTATCACAGGTGCGGGGTCAGGAGGGCGGGGCTGTGTGTAATCATGAGCAGAGGCAATTGCAATGTAAGCTGTAACAGCAGGCTATCGCTCTGTGATCCGGCTGCTTTCCTCTTCCCTGTGATGATCCTCTGCACAGGTGAGCTGAGGCTGCAATGGTGGCACAGGTGAGTTGAGGCTGCAGTGGTGGCACAGGTGAACTGAGGCTGCAATGGTGGCACAGTGAGCTGAGGCTGCAATGGTGAGCACAGTGAGCTGAGGCTGTAATGGTGGGCACAGTGAGCTGAGGCTGCAATGGTGGGCACAGGTGAGCTGAGGTTGTAATGGTGGGCACAGGTGAGCTGAGGCTGCAATGGTGGGCACAGATATGCTGAGGCTGCAATGGTGGGCACAGGTGAGCTGAGGCTGCAATGGTGGGCACAGGTGAGCTGATGCTGCAATGGTGGGCACAGGTGAGTTGAGGCTGCAATGGTGGGCACAGGTGAGGCGAGGCTGCAATGGTGGTTACAGGGGAGGCTGCAGTGGTGGGCACAGATGAGGCTGCAATGGTGGGCACAGGTGAGGTTGCACTAGTGGGCACAGGTGAAGCTGCAATGGTGGGTACTGATAAAGTTTTGCTAATATTTATTTTTGTAACTTAATTCTGCTTAGAACATTTAAGTGTAATTTCATGAGATGATTTATGAGGGTGTGTTTAGGGATGGAATTAGGGGCGGTGCATGGTAGGGATTGGGTTGGGCAACTGTTGGCGAGTAACCTTTAAGGCCTGGCTAGTAGCTCAGGACTTGAAATTTTGAGCCCTGCATATATATTATATATATGTACACACACACGGAAAAATACATTTGGTAAAGCGATGCCAAATATTTTTATATAAATGTATATATAATCATACATACATACACAAATGGCTAAAGGATACACTCCTCTTAACTGACGGATCACATGAGCCATATGACGTGTTACAGCATAATCAAAATGTGAAGACATTAAATGGGTGGCACAGTGGTGTAGTGGTTAGCACCTTTGCCCAGCAGCAAAAAGGGTCGCTGGTTCGAATCCCAACCGCAACACCACCTGCCTGCTTGCATGCTCTCCCCGTGTCTGCATGGGCCTTCTCTGGCCTCCTCCCACACCCCAAAGACATGTCAGCAGGTCACTTGGATCCTGTCTAAATTGACCATAGTATGCATGAATGTGAGTTAGGTCACCAGGAGGAGGAGGATGGTGGTCCTGATTCTATAGATCTTTAACTTGTTGGTTGAGTATAAATATGATGCACTGGAAGCTTCTTGAATACAGGAAACAACTTTACTTGCATGGAGGATAGCAGAACATATCTTAACAGCATGGAAACAGGTACACCCCATCTCAACAGCATATGCTTTGTCAAATTACATTCAGCTTCTTCTGGATATGACTGACATTCCATTGACAAAGGCTTGGTGAGTTCATCAGCACTCATCTCCTCCGACAGGCAGTATTGAATGTCAAAAACACTTTGCTCTTGATTATCCCTCAGTAGGTGATACTGGACGTCGATGTGTTTGGTCCTAGGATTGACCATTTCTGAATGTGTAAGCTTTATACATCCCTGGTTGCCTTCAAAAACGGGAATTGGTTCTGACATGTCTACCCCAATGTCCATAAAATGGTGACAAATCCATATCGCTTCTTGACACGCGTGTGCTGCTGCAATGTACTCTGCTTCAGTTGAAGATAGAGCGACAGTTACCTGCTTTCGACTAGACCAACTTATGGTTCCTTTCCCATACTGGAAAATGAATCTACTTGTGGATTTGTGGTCTGTGCAGTCCCCCATTCGTTCAGCATCCACATACTTGACCAGTTTTGGCTTTAATGTGGTGGTAACCGTAATTTCTTCCAAATTGTTCCTTTGAGGTACTGTATTACTCTTTACTGCATTTCAGTCACGCTGACAGGGAGCTGAAACTTTCCTGCATAGTATGCCTACTGCTTCAGCTATGTTTGGTCTTGTCACAGTGGCAACATATAGCAGCTTACCAATTGCTCTGCGATACAAGTCATTGTTGGGTAGCAAGTTTTCTGTTTCATTGCTCTTTTTATAGCCTAGTTCCATAGGAGTTTTCACTTCCTTTGCATTTTGCATATGGAATTGTTCCAAGATTTATGAGATTTTCGGAGATAACATCCATTTCATCTTCTTCTCTTTCTATTTGGATTCCCAGATAGTAGCTAATGCTCCCTAGCTCTTTGATTTCAAATTTTCTTTTAAGCTTGTGAACTATCCGATTGTAATCCCCTTCATGTTCAAAACAGGTTATAATGTCATCAACATAGACAAGGATGTATACCCCGGCCCGCTGCTTAACAACCAGCAATTTCTTCACACAGAATTCAGGTTGGTCAATCGTTTTTCGATCGATCTGAATTCTAATCATTCTGAAAAGTTGGAATTTGTTAGAACATTAATGAATTAAACAAATTTTAACAAAAACTAAAAAATTTTACAAAAACTAAACAAATTCCAAATCCAAACTAAACAAATTCCATGATGAAATTAAATTAGTAACATAACAAATCTTTCCAAAACGAAAACCAAAAAAATTTTCCATTCTGCACATGTCTACTTTAAATCATGCCACATTTTTAACGGCTTTTAACGGCTCTTGAGGGTAGTCTGTTCTGTAGTTCTGTAGGTAGGTTGCAGTCATGATTGCTTCTCCCCAGTACTTGTGAGGTAGTTTGGGACCCGACAACGTGCATCTGGCCATTTCTATAATGCCCTGTACATACAGTCGGACTTTGTAAAGGGGCGCATGTTTCCTGTGTCTAGAACAGTCTGACAGCAAAATGACATTTCAAAGGAAAAAAAGTCATTTAAAACTACTCGTGGCTATTAATGAATTGCCGGTCCGACAATACACAAAAGTTCATTGATAAAAACTGCATGGGAATTCCCCACAGGGGAACCCCGAACCAAAATTAAAAAAAAAAACTGGCGTGGGGGTCCCCCTAAATTCTATACCAGGCCCTTCATGTCTGGTATGGATATTAAGGGGAATCCCGCATCTTCTATCTTCTATCTTCTTTCTTCTATCTTCTATCTTCTATCTTCCTTCGGTTTCTTCCTCCATCTTCTTCTTCCTCCGATCCTCTGCTTCTTTGTCCGGTTTTCTCGTCCGGCATCTCCCTCCAGGGCATCTTCTTCTCTTCATCTTCTTCTCTTAACGTTTTTCTCTTCATCTTCTTTTCGGGCCGCTCCGCATCCATTATTGGATGGAAGGCTCCCGCTGTGTGACTTTTCTCTCTTCATCTTCTTGTCTTCATCTTCTTGTCTTCATCTTTTTGTCTTCATCTTCTTGTCTTCATCTTCTTTTTGGGCCGCTCCGCATCCATGATGGCATGGAGGGGGGCTCCCACTGTGTGACGCTTCTCGTCTTCTCGTGACTCCGCCCCCCTCTGACGTCACGGGGAATGACACAGGGAAGTCTCCGTCAAGTCCCCGTGCGTCAGAGGGGGCGGAGTCACTGGGTGGCTCCGCCCCCCATTATTTAAGAACCGTCAGAAGAGAAGAAGCATCACACAGCGAGAGCCTCCCTCCATGCCAACATGGATGGGGAGCGGCCCGACAAGAAGATGAAGAGAAAAAGATGAAGAGAAAAAGATGGAGAGGAAAAGATGGAGAGAAGCGTCACACACTGGGAGCCTCCCATCAAATTATGGATGCGGAGCGGCCTGAAAAGAAGATGAAGATAAGAAGATGAAGAGAAGAAGATGCCGCAGGTGGGAGATGCACCGGAGAAAGAAACAGAGGATCGGAGGAAGAAGAAGATGGAGGAAGAAACCGAAGGAAGATAGAAGAAAGAAGAAAAAAGATAGAAGAAAGAAGAAGCATTTAAATCAAGAAATTGTCAAAAACTGTCTCTTGTTATTTTTAACCTTTTTGACAGTTTTTTTGTGAAATGGTAGGGATACTTTTGTACCCCCTTACCATTTCACACAGGGGGGGGGCTGGGATCTGGGGGTCCCCTTGTTAAAGGTTCCGATAAGCCCCCCGCCAGCAGACCCCCACAACCACCGGCCAAGGGTTGTGGGGATGAGGCCCTTGTCCTCATCAACATGGGGACAAGGTGTTTTGGGGGACTACCCCTAAGCACCCTCCCAATGTTGAGGGCATGTGGCCTGGTACGGTTCAGGAGGGGCGCTCTCTCGTCTCCCCCTCTTTTCCTGCTGCCTGCCAGGTTGTGTGCTCAGATAAGGGTCTGGTATGAATTTTTGGGGGGACCCCACGCCAATTTTTTTTTACATTTTGGCACGGGGTTCCTCCTTAAAATCTATACCAGACCTGAAGGGTCTGGTATGAATTTTGAGGGGGACCCCTACGTCATTTTTTTAAAAATTTTGGCACGGGGTTCCCCTTAATATCCATACCAGACCTGAAGGGCCTGGTATGGAATTTAGGGGGACCCCTACGCCAGTTTTTTTTTAAATTTTGGTTCGGGGTTCCCCTGTGGGGAATTCCCATGCAGTTTTTATCAATGAACTTTTATGTGTATTGTCGGACCGGCAATTCATTAATAGCCGCAAGTAGTTTTAAATGACTTTTTTTCCCTTAAAATGTCATCTTGCTGTCAGACTGTTCTAAACATGGGAAACATGCACCCCTTTACAGGCATACTATAGACACCCCCCAGGTACGAAATTTAAAGGAATATTACACTTTTATTGTTTCACTTTAAGCATTATTAAAATCACTGCTCCCGAAAAAACGGCCGTTTTTAAAACTTTTTTTTGCATTGATCCATTTCCCCTGGGGCAGGACCCAGGTCCCCAAACACTTTTTATGACAATAACTTGCATATAAGCCTTTAAAATTAGCACTTTTGATTATTCATGTTCGTGTCCCATAGACTTTAACGGTGTTCGCGTGTTCGACCAA
This sequence comes from Lithobates clamitans, assembly GCA_037952925.1. Lineage (NCBI taxonomy): Eukaryota > Metazoa > Chordata > Amphibia > Anura > Ranidae > Lithobates > Lithobates clamitans. The sequence goes on from JBBGZY010000790.1 coordinate 747,209, forward strand.
ATTTTTTGCCTGTTCGCATGTTCTGGTGCGAACCGAACAGGGGGGTGTTCGGCTCATCCCTACACAGGATACAAGCCCATCCAGCTACATAGACACTGTATACAGACACCTTTGAATTTATTATTATTGCTGGCACCTGTAGTAAGCAGGATACATTACCTTTAAGCAGACAGTCACAGTGATCACGTTGTACTCAAACTACACAGGAAGATTCTGCATCCTCTGCTTGCTAAAGCCATACCAGCTGAATTGCTCTGCTCTACCATGCAGGATTGCCTCATTCACAGTTCCTTAGGTGCTAGCTGAAGACCTAAAGGCTTCATCTTTAAGGCCCCTTTCACACTGGGGCGACGGGGGCGTCGGCGGTACAACAGCGCTATTTTTAGCGCTGCTGTACCGTCGTTCATGCAGCGGTATTCGGCCGCTAGCGGTGCGGTTTTACCCCCCGCTGGCGGCCGAAAGGGTTAAAATCCCTCGTACAGCGCGGCTATAGCCGCGGTATTGCCGCGGTATAGCCGCGCTGTCCCATTGATTTCAATGGGCAGGAGCGGGGAAAGAGCGGTGAATACACCGCTCCTTCCCCACTCCAAAAAAGCGGTTTGCAGGACTTTTTTCACCGCCCTGCCTGCGCACCGCTTCAGTGTGAAAGCCCTCGGGCTTTCACACTGAACAAACAGCGGAGGCTGTTTAGGGGCGGTTTTCAGGTGGTATTTTTAGCGCAATACCGCCTGAAAACCGCTCCAGTGTGAAAGGGGCCTAAGACAGAGCTACCTTTAACGCTTTTGTTTCCCCCCCCTCAAACTTTGTAAGTGACTGTTGTTATTGAACCTAAAGGGGTTTTCTTTTAGCTATTTGGGACTCTGTTTAATGGAGCCAGTCAAGTTACAAATCCAACAATTTGCTGAATGTTTTGCTATTTGCCCTAGTGTTATGTGCCTGTGGCCTGAGGTACAGAAATGAGTGGTCTGACAAAAAGTCAGTTCCCTAGCTTTCTACTGCCTGTTCACATTGAGTGTCAATTGAGTGAACAAGAGTTTGACTGTATTTAACTACATTGTGCTTCTTTGCATTTTTCTTACTAACAAATATCCTTAGCCAGCAAAATTGCATTCATTACTAGTGTTTTGTTACCTAAGATACTCACATATAGTTCCAGTTTATGTTGTTCACTTTGATATACCATTCTTGCTACAGTAAACAAAGTTAAGCTGTTTCATCAGTACCGTGTAAGTCTGTTATTATTTGTGTCAACGGGTAATGACTGAACCCAGGATGTCAGAGGTATCGGAGGACTTGCAGAGTCGGAGCAACCAGTGGGGTACAGATTCTACCAGCGGCTCTCACGAGGGTAGCGCTACATTTAAATTGTGCATTCATCACCCTGCAACTTAACTGTGAAACCGCTGTTTGCAAGACTTGTCACTGATAGAAGGCTGCCTTCTAGTTCTGGAACATACAGCACTTTCTTTACAAGCATACTGTGCTTGCATCCTTGTAATGCAGTTCAGAAAGCTCTGGCCTTTACCCTTCTGCAGTGATGCTTTTCCCCGTTTGCTAGGAAAACGTTGTCTTTTGCACTGTAATCAATGTTTGTGAAGAAAGTCTCATTGCTAGTCATGTGGCTTGTCGCATCTGAGTCTATGCTCCAGCCACGTGGCCTGCTGCTCTGTGTCACTTTAAAGGTGCCACTCCATGATGTGTCTGCAGTTTCCTTTGTGGTTGCTTTGACTCTTTTGTGGATAGCTCTAGCTTTCGCTGCTCAGCTTTCCAGATAGAACAGTCCTTTTTTAAGTGACCAGTACTTTTACAGCAAAAATAGGCTCTGCTTTCTTTGTTTGCTTTTGCTTGCCTGTCTTTCCTGTCACATTCCTCCGTCCCTCCGTTTGTTTGTCTGTTTGTATTCAGCACTTGCCATATGTCGTCCTTGCTGAGAAGCATTTCTAGCTTGAACTTCCACAGCTGGTAATTGGCATTGTTCGGCTTTGCGATGGCAAACTTCACATCTGAACCGCTTGCCATCTTTGAGCAGCTTGTGTATAGTACTCACTAACTTGTAGTATTCTCTCCAGTGCCTGGGCCCATAATTTGTGGTTGAGTATTAATATGATGTGCTGGAGCTTCTTTAATACAGAAAACAACTTTACTTGCATGGAGGATAGCAGAACATATCTTAACAGCATGGAAACAGGAACACAATTGAACACTGAGAAAAGCACTTCCTCTCATTGCATTATACAATAGATTTACATGCACATTACACTAACATTACATTGCCACCTGCTGAATAGACAGGTATAATGTATATATAGTCCAAATACATAAGCAACTTGCTGTTCTTCCAACATAAATATCACTAGAGGGATCACCAGCAGGAGGAAGGAGGTCCGGATTCCACTATATAGATCTTTAATTATGCCTCATTTAGAATATAGTGTCCAGTTCTAGAGACCTTACAAAAAGATATTGATAAGATAAAACAAGTCCAGAGATGGGCAACAAAAATGGTGAAAGGTTGGGGGGATAAAACATATCAGGGGAGTCTTCATGGATTTTAATATGTGCAGTGGTGTTGAGGAAAGGAAAACATAGAAATAGGGGACATAATTAAAACCTTTAACTGTGTAACTCAGATAAGCCACTTTCAGGTGGAAGCTTCGACAGACCCCAGGTATATTCATGCCCCCTGCCACCATGTTTCCAGGCTTCCGCTATCCCACCTGCAGACCCTGGTGTCAACCGGGAGAAGTAAGGGAAGCAAGCAAACTTCTTGTTTGGATCAGACTTCCAGCAGAGGTAGTGAGTTGAGACAAATATAAATCTACTGTATACTTAATCTATAGATATAAAAAATCTTTTATGTTAATGTCCACTTTATTGCTTTTTAATGCACTGTTTTTTCATTGAGCTGACATTAGTGGTATCTGAAATATAAGGAAGATTTGTCTATTTGTATATTGTATTTTACCTTAATTTCAAATTTTGGGTTATCGAGCACAACGTTGGTTTGGATAATGAGTGTCCCTTCGACTGGTTCATAAGAGCAGAGAAATGTCACCTCTATGGCATTATCTGCAGTTAGGAGGCCATCATACTGAGCATAGGGTATGGTCAATGGTTCTTCTTTCTCTGGGTAAGCAAAATAAATATTTAGTATATTTAATAAAATTGTGTTATAATTATCCTACAAAAATAAAGCACATTAAAGGATAACGAAACCCAAGAACAAAATGTAATATATTGCACCTTACAATCCTAAAATGTGATAGCTGCATTAGTCTTCTTTTTTTATTTCAGCTAAGAACATTTTCTGCAAACACCAATAAGATTGGTTGATCTTGCAAAAAATGCAGTGTCCGTGTCACTTCCTGTTAACTGCATCAAAGAATATATCTTTCTTTCTAGCAATCTTTTGTAAACTACCAATTGCCCTGCCCCCTATGTAATGGAGACAGAGATACTGACACATTTGTAGTGCATCCCATGGCTCCATCCATAGATACAGTGGAGCATTAACATATCCACCCATGAACAGGAATTGTGTTGTTCGCAGGATTACCAGGTGAAAATAAAGCAGGAGAAGCTTGAATGAGACGAAAATGAATGCAGTCACAAGCAAGAATTAGAAATCTGCAATATATTTCATTTCTGGGTTTGGAAACATTTTACTGATACATTTCATTTAGCAGATACATCGTTTATCCTATCTTTTCACTTTGCCTTTACAGTAATTTTAATTATTTTGAGGCAATTTACTGAAAAGAAGCAAGGTAGGGAACATAGACATCATTCTTGTTTTTCTGTTATGAAGCTTTTAGTGTATTTTGAAAGGATGAATTTAAAGTGATCCTGTGGTCAGGATATGGACATTCAAGTGTTTAAATATCCTTAACAAGCAGTAAGCAAGTTTAAACACAATAATTGGTTGACCTCTGTAGCTGCATGCATGTGAAGCAATTCATTCCTAAATTTCATAGCAGAACCACTTAAGTCATTCAAGTTGTTCTTTAAGGCTGGCCATACACAAGTCATTTATTTCCTTTAACCTGCTGGTTGGAGGAAAGATGATGACTCCATTCTCCCATTCACAAACTATGTGTATGGGGGAATCCCTCCTACTGCGCCATTGTATCCTGTCTGGGAGGAGATATCACTGCCATCAGAATACACTCATCTGCAACGCCAGCTATAGCCGGCAAGGCTGCTAGAACATTTTCAAACAGGCTGGTTGTACGTAAGTCGATTGATAGATTGACTTACATACAACCAGCCTGCCCATACATGGATTGAAATTTGGCCAGTCCCTACTGAATTTTGATTCTTGTACTGTATCTATGGCTGGCCTAAGCAGCTCAGTTCTCCCTGCCCCCCCTTCCCAGACCTCCTGCTCTGTTTACTTAAGAGATTTGAGGCTGCTGTAAATATTGAGTGTGGGGAGGGTGGAAAACAACTTTAGTGCTTCTTGTGTGAATTTTGAGGATAAATTACTCCACAGTGCATCCGGCTACCGAAGGCAGTGAGGGCTTTAAAGCTGATATACAGCTTACATTCTGATCACTGTTGTCACCCTGCAGTACAATAAAGCAATGCAGTTGTGTATAAAATAAAAAAATGTATTTTTACATACAACTGTCTTAAGCACTTGAATTTCTTTTGTCATTAACCTTTGTCGTCCCTTGCACAGTGGCAGCCAGTTTGGGAAAGGTAGGGGCATTGTCCCAGGAGAGAAAGTGTGGAGAAAGCCAACATTTTACAGTTGTCACTGAAATAGCAGTAGAGAGGATGTTCCAACAGGGACACCTGTTCTGGTGACAACTATCAAAATTGGGATCCCCCCTCTGTGAGAAGATATCCTCTTACTATTGCTTCTTCATATTTCAACAGAAGTTTTTAAATAAGTATAAAATAAACAAAACTGTATAATATATATAAAATGTTACATTTTCTGTTAATTTTTCCCTACCTGAATAAGGTATTTATATAAAAACTCCATATCAAATAAAAGTCTTGTATGTTTTTGTTTTTTTTAATGTAAAAATTATTCAGGTCAGCAAATAAGTCACAAAGCTTTTGCCTACAAATACTAATGCTGCTAAATTTTGTCTATACATCAATGGCCTGTGGTCACAAAAGTGGTAAATATATTGGATATTTTCGAAGCTTGGTCCTGTTGGCATAATAACATATATGTGGAAAACAAACCTTTTTCCTGCTTCTATTATGCCTTCCCTGGTTCTCATTGCCTCCCAGTATGCAGAGAAATCAGGGTAAGCAATTTCTGTACAACTGTGCAGGATCACTACTTAATTTTTTTTTTTTTTTCGTGCAAATTAAACACAGTTATTCATTTTTGTACAATAGGCAAGCCTTTGTCACATTTATGTATATACAGTAGTATTTAATTAAAAAAAGAACATTTCCATAGAGTATGTTACCTTCACAACCACGGAGTTGTATTTTTCTGGTCTCCTTGTATATTTCATTAATCTCCTGCCTTGTGTACAGGATTGAAGATGCCTTGATTTCAGCAGTAATAACCTTGGACTTGGTTGTCATGTTTCTGATCACTAGATTAAGAGTGACATCTTTGCCAATAGCTTGTTTACCAACCACTTTAATATTCCCTGATATCACTTCTTCAATGCAAGGAGATGTCGGAATTATCATTTCTGCCATGACTACCTGTAAGCCCAATAAATTCAGAGATTTAAAAAGCTTAAAATACCAAATATTCTACTGTATATCATATAATGGTGAACATGTTAATGCAAACTCAAAATGAATGTAAGATATTTTTAACCCTTTCACTGCCAGAACTGTTTTTGCATTTTTTGCACACATGCTTAAAAAATCATTTTAGGTCTGAAGATTACATAACCCCCCCAAAACATTATATATTTTCCTAAAGCAGACACCCTAGAGAATGAAATAGTGATCATTCCATTTTTTTATGCCACACAATATTACCACAAGGGTCTAGGAAATTAAACATTTCAGTAAAAAATACACTAAAGCTAATTTTAGGGCACACAAATGCAATAAATTACCCAATTTAGTAAATAGATCCCCAACATGTCAAATACTAAATTTGAGTGCGCTATTGAAATGGAGACAAACTTCAGTACCCTATATTTTCCACAGATGACACTTTAAAAGCCTGCCTATACATTACAGAGGAGGTCTGGTGCTATTAATATTGCTCTAACTCCGGGGTGTGTGGCGATATGTAACGTGTATCGCAATCTGTGTTTTCTTTCTTTCTTTCCCCTTCCCATTTCTTATTCTCTATGCTCTTTTCTATGGCATGTAGAGTGCTTTATCAGTCTTTAGAATGCCTTGTCAAATGTTCTCTGGGCAAACAGGGATATGCCACGCTGCATACAAGAGACTAAGACCTATGTCGCAGTCACTATGTTAATTCTAATCGAGTATCTATGCTACCTGGCTGTAATAACACTTACTGTAATCCTACTCAAGGCTGTTGCTTTGGCTTTTCACAGTATGACAGGCTATTACAGGGGCAACTTTATTTTGTCCTAGGATGAATGGTTTTGTGTTATAGGTGTCCTTCTCCACCCGTATGCAGTTGTTGATTTCTTCACTCAGACACTTCCTGTTATAGGGTGTCAACACTAGAGATAGGTAGGCCTGAAAAAAATAAATAAATAAAATAAAAGACATTATATTTCTCAAAGCGTTTTTTTTCTGGAAAAATTGGGAAAAAACAAAAAAGTGTGGAATATGTTCTTTTACAATGATAAATAATAGATCTGTGCCATGGTATTCAAACTATATAACATGAGGATCTTAATTAAAGATTTATAAGGCATTATGTAAGGGAGAATTATGCCATTCTAACAGTTCGGCAGTCTGTAATACACTCTTCTCCTGGCCAGCTTGTTGGGGGACAAACTCTTATGTTGGAGCGCTCAGGATAAAGTCACTTTAAGCACTGATGACGACACTGACTCTGATCCATTTATGCAATGATAATATCACTGGCTCTGTGATACTTACAGGACACACTGTCCCACTTTGGTCAAAGTCTAATGTGGATTTGGCCAGCTGCCTCTCACCAACTTCTTCTGTTAGCAGGTGGTCTCCCTCTGTACACTAGGTGAAACACAGCCAGTCTTTGTCATCATTGTCCTTTTCCCTTGATCATGCAGTGGGCCCCAACAACATCCATGGTTCCTTCCAATGTCCCCAAATACCTGTTGCTGTGCCTCTCTCCCTCTCACTTGCAGGGTTAGCGGGCTGTGAGCAGACAAATGTGCACACAGTCCTCTCAGAACAGCCTCCACACCTCTTCTCCTCAGCCTGGGAAAACAGCCTCTCTTTGCCCGAGTGCCTTGTGGTATCTGCAGTTTACTTCTTCTAGGTCGCCAAGCAGGTGCAGTGTGTCAGAACTACACCTCCCACAAGCCTTGCAGTCCATATCCCATGTGCTTTCCTATTGGGTAGAGGGTGGGTTTAACACTGGCTGTACACAGCTCTACAATAAGAGTCTCCTTCTGTAGCCGTGACTGTGTAAAAGTCTCCTCTGCTCCCAGACACTAAATCCTTTTCCTGTGAAGATCCCCTGAGAAATCACAAAACTGTCCTAACCAAACACCTTCCTCTTCATTAATTCCATTCACTCCAATAAACAAAGGGTTCAGTCGATTACTTAAAATGTAACTCTCATTGTACCACTAGCACTGTTCATCTTTTTCTTTTACAAAAGAATGTATTAATATTCAATTCAACATACCAGGTCAGCAGTTAGATGGTTACATTGTGTAATGAACAAACAAAGCAAAAAATACAAATAAATAATATTAAAAAAGAAACATGTACAAGAAGATTATACAAGTTTCACGTGTGAGCTTTCCGAGGTATTCCCGGGGGGTCATATGATACCTGAAAACAAGAATATCCATGCATAGAACCTAACATATCTAAAGAAAAGCTTTTGTAATTGAGAGTCTCCCTATTGTGGAGAATGCAATGTGAGAAATTAAAATATAGGAAAGCAAAATTTTATCAATATAACCATCCCAATCAGGACAATACCTGGTGACCTGCTAGACACATTCATTTCATTCAGAAGGCATAAAGGACAGAAAAAAAGAACGGAAAATAAGGAAAAGGGAGGAAAACCTGATAGGAGAAAAGAGAACGAGGAGAAAAGAAAAAGAAGAAGAGTCCATGGGTTATGCACCGAAGGAGCGTTAAATCTAGAGAAGCATACTGTCAAACTGAGAGGGCTGGGTATACATAATCCATGGTTGCCAAACTCAAAGAAATTTGTTGTGCGTATCCGAGAGAATGGCCATCAACTTCTCGTTCACCATGACATCGCTCATACAGTTTCTGACCACCTCAAAGCTAAGCGCAGGGGTTTTCCATGCCATCACAATGGTTAATTTAGTTGCAGTAAAGAGATGTGGAGCCAAATTGACATTTTGAGGCGAAGCAATCCAACAATTGGCTTGCCAAGAAGGGCTTCATAGGAGTCCCTTTTGAGGTTAACGTGAAATAAGTTTGGGAAAAAAGTATAGACTAACCCATAACCTGCATGCTTTCAGACATGAACACCAAATATGTGCCATAGAAACTTCCTGTGAACATCCCCGAGCAGAGGGGATAGTAAGTTGGGATGAAACAAGCCAGTCTATCTGGCGTATAATACCACCTATACAACACGTTAGAGGCGTTGTCTAATAGAAGAACATTTCTCGAACACTTGGAAAGGGCTATAGTCATAATCTGCCAGTCCTCCGGATCTAATGCCCCCCCCCCAGTCCTTTTTCCCCATTGGAGATGATAGGGTCCCAACGGAGGCTTTTTTTTGCAGAGATTATATATGAATATATCAACGATATTAGGCCCAGGGAGTGAGTTCTGGCTCTACAGAGGCTCCCAAAGGGGGTCAGAGTATATGGGGTAGGGCGGGATTATATAGGGGTTGTTGAAGAAAATGCCTAAGTTGTAATTAGCTTTAGTGTTCTTGTAGGGGAACATCATGAGAAGACTGAAGACTGTAAGGCATCAAATGTCAGTAACCTAGTAGGGGTAAATGGAGTGAATGTCCATGAATCCGTTCGCAGTCCACCAGGATAATTGTATATGGTGTTTTTTACCTGTAACGTGTATATAACCTGAAAATCAACAACAGTGAAAAAACAGTGGCGCTATCCTGAAAAAATATACCCTTAAGGTAACACTGCAAATAAGTGTGAATATTCAAATCAACAATTAAACCACCAAGTGACAAGTGATTTAAATTAATACAAAGTACAAAAAAAGTCCAAACTAGATGTTTTTGAAAAGTCCTTTGAATGGTGGAAAATTGGCCTGGTACAATCCGGCATATGATGGGGTGAGGCAAATTCACAAATAGGGCAAAGAGGAAAGCCAATAAAATGGAGAGACAGTTTTCAGATCTGTTAATACTGGAAGAGATAGGTTGACCAACATTGCTTTAGACTTGGAACGGTTGACACGAAGTCCTGAGAGGGATGCAAAAGTGTCTAGAGGAGATAGGTAGGTTCAGTAGAGAGATTCTGGGGGAGATTGGAGTTAGCAAAATTTTGTCAGCGAATAAGGGTATTTTATGGGAAGAGCCCTCAACATCAAAACCTTTTATAGAGAGTGGATGGTCAATGTTTTCAGAGCCAGAATAAAACGGAGCGGTGAGAGTGGGCAACCTTGAAGGGTACCCCTCCCAATATTGAAAACAGATGACTCAAATACGTAATATTTAATTTTAGTCCAAGGGGAGTCATATAGTGCTGACATCTATTGCAATAATGAGGCTCCAAAACCATAATGGCGGAGTAGGGACATGAGATAAGGCCATGACAAAGTATTAAATGCCTTATTCACATTGAGAGGACAAAAGCATTGATTCTAAACAACAGCTGTGGGCTAAATGTTCTAACTGTATTATTCGCCTAATTCCCCTGCAGAACAAAGCCAACTTGATCCTTTTTGACTAAGCACGGTGTAAGGTCACCTGTATCCAGGTTACAGATGCACCCCGTTGGGATCAGGAGTGCACCGCAAGGTAGTGGACCCTATGGCCGACTGCTGCGGATTGAACCCTGGGAGGTTCAGGAAGCAGGTCTACTGGATCACTGACACAGATCCCACTGGGAGCTAGAGCATAGATTCCCCAGGGCGCGGAGTCTAAGAGCCAGCAGGTGTTCACCAGAGCCTTTAATGGTAAGGATGGACTGAGCTGCAGTCTGGCTCCAGGTCGCGGCCCCCAGGGTCTCACAGCTCACGCTCACGGTAGACTACAGGAGAAGAGGAAGGAGGCAGCAGGCTGGAACAACAAGGAAAGTAAGGGACAAGCCAAGGTCGGGGCCACAAGCAGACAAGGACAACAGAGTACACGCTAAGGTTCAGGGTCACAGGCAAACAGGGATGGTCGGGAACACGCCAAAGGTCAGGGTCACGAGCAGACAGGAATAGTTAAGAACAGGCCAAAGTCGGTAACAGGAATCAGACGTAGGTAACACAGCAAGTACACACAGAGGCTAACACACAATGGTTGATCAGCACTGCTTGCTTGCAGTGCACAGGTTAATATGGGGTTCCCTGATAGGGCCTGGGGTGGGGCCATGCTTAGAGGAGAGGTTACAAAAGCAGTCAGGTGAGGGTCAGCTGGTTTCTAGAGATGAACACATGGAGACAGGTATGCTGATCGACAAACTCTATTGCATAACCATGACACACGGAAGGAAAGAATTTAAGCGATTAGCTAGAATTTTAGTCAGAATTTTCATATCTATGTTAATAAGAGAAACTCAAATATTCTCTGAAAGGGTTCTCTTGACAAAATGTCCTGGTAGAATTTGAATACTATGCTGTATAGTTACTTTTGGATAAGTCCTCCAACCGAGTCACCAGGCCCCTCTATAGACTAGCACGCTGGGTGATCTCTCCAAGACGGGTCCTCCCCTGGGATCTCCTCGGTTGTCCAGCTTCGTCACACAGGACCGACAGCTCAGGACCATTCCTCGGCCGCGGTGGTAGGCTCCAGACAAGCCTCTGGACCCACCCCTGCGCCATTGTATCGTGGGCCTCCCGATCAGAGGACCACGAGGTAGCTCCTTAACGCATACCTGTCGGCCAGGAGGACCAGCAGGTGGCTGTAAAACGAACCCCAAAATATGGCGTCTGTCCCATAAATACCCTCGCCCAGAATGCAACTCGGAGGACCACCTCCACCAAGCGTGCCTCCGGGACAGAGTAGCATCTATTCGCTTCAACACGTTGCCTTTCTAACCCTGACCAGTGGTAACAGCGACACCCACCGGTCAGCACGGAAACACCCACAACGTCAGCCAAGCTGGAACAGAGGCGAACTTTTAACCTTCCTAACGCACAATTTACTAAATTTAACTAACATGCGGTAGATTGCAAACCTACCAGCGCTACAGCAACATGAGCAGAGCATATAGAGTTACCAATATTACTGTCTTCTCATCAGGGCCGGCCCAAGACATTGTGCTGCCCGGGCCCCCCCAAAAAAAAAAATAAGGCCCACCAAAAGGCCCCAACATTCATTATTTTATATCATGATAACTAAAATAAATTTATCAGAAAATATGAATAAAAATCCCATAAATCTATTCCCTATTTTGAAGATGCTATAACTTTTACGCAAACCAATCAATTATTGCGATTTTTTTTAATCAAAACTATGCAGCAGAATCCATATTGGCCTAAACTGATTAAGTCATTTTTTTATGGCCAATATCTATAGGAGGGGTTTCCACCATCCCTGCTAAGTTTTCAGTTTGATATATATTATATGTGAAGTTGCGTATCGGAGACCGATATTGTAGTAATATTGAAGCCTATGGAGATTTCCATACATTAGAGGATTCCAATATTATTGTTAAGTTATTGATCAGCCTTGAGGCGATTCAGTTCGCATTTGCAGCGCTTTACAAATCATTCATTCATTCATTCAGTAAGTTAGCGCTGCAATTTTTTTTTATGGTGTGGGAACACATAACAGTGTTTAGCGGCAGGCCTTTTACTAACACTTTTATTTTACCTCCACTAGTTTATTGTAAATAGTAGTGTGGTGATTACCTATTATACTAAAGATCGGCATGTGGAATTAATAAACATCAACAGATTTCAGTTGTGCCCCACCAGGCCAGGTCCCCCTTGGACAATGTGCCTGGCTGCTGAGTTCATCGCCCCATCCCTGCACTCAGTGCACTGATTGGCAGCACTGACAGGGAGCAATGATTGGTAGCACTGATGGGCCCTGATTGGCACTGATAGGCAGCACTGATTGGCAGCATTTAGTGGCACTAATTGGCAGCACTAATTGGCACTGGTAGGTGGCACTAATTGGTACTAATATTAGGCCGGCACTGACAAGTGGCACTGATTGGAAGCACTGATTAACACTGACTGGCACTGATTGAACTTACTAATTGGTACTGATATTAGGCCGGCACTGATTGGCACTGAAAAGTGGCACTGATTGGAAACACTGATTGGCATTGACTGGTGGCACTAACAGAGGAGAGGGAGTTTTACACTGAGCCAATATTGACGCTTAGTGAAACTGTGTGTGACACGTTCATGTAATGTAACTGCATGCCAGGGTATAAATACTTCTGCAGAAGTATGCTGCAGTGGCGTCGCTATGAGGGGTGACACCATCAAGTTTCGTCCATCCCACCCAGCTATTGGATGCGCTGGTGGGTGCGTAGCATGTGATGTCATCCCACCACATGCGCATGACTGACAGCAGGTGCGGGGGTTGATTGATACCATAACAGACATACGGTGTACCCCTCCCCACTTAACCACCTGCTGACCGCTTCACGCACACATACTGGGCAGCCACTCTGTGCTAGATCACAGTACGTAATCACTTCTGGGTCTGGGGAGCGTGCGCCGCTCGCAACCCGCTCACGCTGTGATTGGACACATCGGGAGCCAATCAGTGGGGACCCACGAATTGTTCCTGACAGAAGCGAAACGGCAGTCTGCCCATGTAAACAAGGCAGATCACCGTTCTGTGAGAAAGAAAGGTAGCGATCCTGTGTTTCTGCTAAGCAGAAACACAGATCTCTGCCTTCCCACAGTACACGCATATCCCCCACAATTAGCGAGCACTCCCTAGGAACACATTTAACCCTTTGATTGCCCCTGTTAACCCCTTCCCTGCCAGTGTCAATAGTACAGGCACAGTATTTTTTTTTGCACTGATCACTGTATTTGTTTCACTGGTCCCCAAAAAAAGTGTCAAAAGTGTCAGTTAGGTGTCTGATTTGTCCGCCGCAATATTGCAGTCCCGCTATTTTTATTTATTAAAAAAATGTAATTAAAATATCCCATCGTTTGTAGACACTATAACTTTTGCGCAAACCAATTAATATACGCTTATTAGGATTTTTCTTTTGCCAAAAATATGTAGCAGAATACATATTGGCCTAAACTGATGAAGAAATTAGATTTTTTATATTTATTTTATTGGGTGTGTTTTATAGCAGAAAGTAAAAAATATATATATTTTTTCAAAATTATCAGTTTTTTTTTTTGTTTATAGTGCAAAAAATAAAAACAGCAGAGGTGATCAAATACCACCAAAAGAAAGCTCTATTTGTGGGAAAAAAAAGGAAAAAACGTTTTTTTGGGTACAGTGTTGCATGACAGCGCAATTGTCAGAGTGGCAGAACTTTCAGGGTCGCAGTCGCACTTGCGACTGGGCCCTGCTATTCTGCCGCTGTGGGGGGGGGGGCCCTAAAACCTGGCATCTCCCCCTGCACCTCTGGCTGTCCGTTTAGAATGCAGTGGGGGGAGGTGGGAGGCGACGATCGGCAGCTCTATGTTGCCCGGGATCTCCCTGGGGCTAGTGGTTCTCTTCCCCAGTGTTTTTTTTTTTTCCATGGATGTCTTTTTCCACCGGGAGTGGAGAGGGAAGGGGCTTCTGACTCGGGCATGTATCAGTTTCACTCTTCAGAGTGAGTTGCTCTGCTTGTACACTCTTGCAGATACAGTACATGCCCGGGTTAGAGGCCCCTCCCCTCTCCACTCTATATATTCGGGGAAGAGAACTGCAAGCCCCAGGGAGATCCCGCCGCCCATGGACACCATAGAGCTGCCGATCGCCGTCTCCTGACTCCCCCCAGGTGGGGGGGGGGGGTACAGAGATGTGCTGAGGGTTGGAGGTGCACAGCGGAGACCAGCCAGGTACAGGGGAACCTCTGGGAGAGGGGGGGGCGGCTGTCTGGGGAACCTGATGTAAGGGGGGCTTTCTGGGGACACTAAAGTAAGAGGGGGGGGCTCTCCAGAGACCCTGATGTAAGGGGGGCTCTCTGGGGACCCTGATCTAAGGGGAGGGCTCTCTGGGGACCCTGATCTAAGGGGAGGGCTCTCTGGGGACCCTGATCTAAGGGGAGGGCTCTCTGGGGACCCTGATCTAAGGGGAGGGCTCTCTGGGGACCCTGATCTAAGGGGGGGCTCTCTGGGGACCCTGATCTAAGGGGAGGGCTCTCTGGGGACCCTGATCTAAGGGGAGGGCTCTCTGGGGACCCTGATCTAAGGGGAGGGCTCTCTGGGCACCCTGATCTAAGGGGAGGGCTCTCTGGGGACCCTGATCTAAGGGCAAGGCTCTCTGGGGACCCTGATCTAAGGGGAGGGCTCTCTAGGGGAGCTCTCTAGGGACCCTGATCTAAGGGGGGGGGCTCTCTGGGGACACTAATTAAAGGGGGGGCTCTCTGGGGACACTAATATAAGGGGGGCTCTCTGGGGATACGAATGTAATGAGGGGGGTGCGCACTCAGATATGTAATGAATATTTTATATATATATATATATATATATATATATATATATATATATATATATATATATATTATACATATACATACACTTATTATTATGTGTATGCCCACCCAAGTGTGACTTTTTTTACTTTCCTGCTATGGGCTCTAGCCCGAGATCTTTTGTAGACCCAGCAACACCCCTGGTGGGGGCCCTTCATGGTTTCATGCACCGGGGTTAGAGTTGCCACCTCATCACTTTAAAACCGGACACATATTAACTACACAGGTTCTGTGGCTCATTAAGGTGGTAATTAAACTCACTCGTTGCCTTATCTGCATTTAATTAGCCTCAGAACCTGTGTAATTTATATGTGTTTGGGTTTAAAGGGATGAGGTAGCAACCCTAACCAGGGCCCTGAAGGTTCCACCCTGTTTTACTGCACCAAATGACACTAGGGTTGCCGCCTTATCCCTTTAAACCAAACACATATTAATTACACAGGTTTGGTGGCTAATTAAGGTGGTAATTAAACTCACTTGGTGCCTTATCTGCATTCAATCAGCATCAGAACCTGTGTAATTAATATGTGTTTGGTTTTAAGGGGATGGGGTGGCAACCCTAGATGCCAACCCTTTTAGCATTACAACACATGACACAACGTGAAATTAAATGGCCGTCCGGCCTTTTATTAAACAACATAAGTAATTAATAACAATTTAATAACAGTAACATAAACCAAAGCTAGATGTCTCCAGCCGCAAAACACTGACGCGTCATTAACACTTACCCCACAAACCAAGGGGTCCCAACAGCCATTTCCATACCTACACTCTCAAACCGACTTGCCATATCTCAGGAAAGGCAGGACGTTCATCCAATGGCTTCCCAAATCTGACTGTTACAGTACCACCCCTTCCTCCAGTCTTCTCTCCTATGCTCCTCCCCATCACCCCGCCTGCTCCACCAATCACGTACGTAACACTCCCACCTATCTCTTTGGCACATTAACTAACTCTAAGTTGTTTGGTTCCCTTTCCACCCTGACATGTCAGCCCTATGCTTCATTCATTCCTCCTAGCTCCGGGCCTTCCTTTATAAGAACCCATCTTCAGGGCCTACATTTATAATGGATTTTGTTGCTATGGACATTCTCCCATACAGGTATTATCCCCACTATATTCTTTATGCACCATATGTGTTGGAGAAACCACTAACGACAGGGATATGTTCAGCAGCACAGCCTGTTCTACCTCTGCTGAATTATGTGCATCATCTGTACATGTATGTGATTGATGTGAGATGTACCTGTAATTTTCAAGGTCATCAGTAAAGGGAACTTTAATCAAGTAAAGAAGTTATCAGTGTCTTTAGCTAACAAAAGTGTCTCATGGGATAAGTGTAGCCTTGGTGTATCTGAACCTCAAATTGGGAATTAAAGCCACTTAACACTTTGGGTTAAGCAGCCTTTGCAGCGCCGACTGTAGGACATTTGTACCAGGTAACCATTGTGGTTGGTACATTTGAAGAACACACACTTTAACCTTTAGCCCTCATTTACATCGGTGCAACTGCAGGTGCGACATGCAATTTAAAAATCACACCTAAAGTCACATCTAATGTATTTCTATGGCACTGTCATAATAGGTGCGATTTGAAGTAGCGTGATTTAAAAGATAGTTCCTGCGCTATTTATGGCAACTTCATGTGCGACTTGCATTGAAATCTGTGCATGAAATTGCAGATGTCGACAAGCCGCACATGAAATCGAACTGACTGGCGGCTCTGAAATCACTCTGAAATAGCGCGTTTTCAAAGCCGCATTCGGTGTGAACGCAGGTTTAAGGTTGGTTATCTCAAATGACAACGGCCAGGAGCCATTTATCCAGTGGTAAATGGTAACGTCTAGACAATGTAATTTTCACTTTATACCACTAGATGGAAACCATAGGCCAATTTGTATATCAGAATAAACACTTTTGTAATTTTACATATTACATACATTACTGGGGAATTCATAGAATTCTGTGAGTGCAGGTGACAGATTGAAATGAATTTGGGGCAAGCACCGCATGCAGAGGTGTACAACAGCGGGAGTTTTCATAAAGACATTCCATCCTTAGTGCAGCTGCAGCTGTCACATATACAGAGCAGTAGCAGAGAAGTTTTTCATCAGGTTTGATGGAGCCTGATGGGGATTCAGGTACACTAGTTCCCCCTCTGGTCCACTTCTCTTGTGATGGATAGCAAACAATGGGCAGATTCTAAAGCCAATAGACAGACTGCTATTGGCTATAAAATCTGCCTGCTATTGATCACAAGTAGAGAGTGGACCTGATGTGGAATTAGTCCCTCAGCTTCCCTACTAGGCTCAATCCACTGTCAGTGTCTGCTCTGAACCCAACCAGTGACAGAGGAATGGAGGGGATAGTGGCAGCAAACATGTTGTTCTGCTATACAGCGTACATAGTCAGGCACTCTAAGTTTGCTAAGGCAAGTACTGTAAGTATTATAAACATATTTTTTTTAATCAAATTCTTGTCTTCACCTTTGTAGCACCCTCTAGTGTGCTAGTGAGGTTTTGTTTTGGTAGGTAAATTACCAGGCTTGCCAAGCCTGGGTGTGATTTTGAGATCTGGGCAGAGGAGTGGCTCAGGGTAGTGCTGGGTGACTCACAGGTGGCATCACTAGGACTTTCTACTTCTTTCTAGAATGTTCCAGTGTTTTCTGGAAAGAGAGGCTGGGTGGGAGGTGGAGCCACCTGGGGTGTTCTAAGGAGCCCTGACCAATCCCCAACTTGGATTGGCAGGGGACAGACCTCCTTAAATACTCAGGGTCAGCCCAGTGGAACTGAGTTGTTCGGGTGGAAGAGCTGGAGATGGAGTGCTAGGCTGTCTGGGCCTTTGAGGGGGCTCCCTAGTTTGGAGAGGTGTGACCTTGGGTGCAGGTGCAGGCAGGACCTTTCTAAAACACATAGAGATGTCCTGGAGGCACAGGAGGAGCAAGAGAGGACAGCAGGAGGGAGCACTGCCAGGCAAGTCTCCAGAGAGAGAGGAACAACTTTTAGCATCCATGAGGGCTGGTGAGTGACATGCACAGGCAGGAGAGGGCTGGGGAGGCACGCCTGAGAGGACTGGAAGAGTGCAGTCTGGGATGGGTGCAGAACAAGAGGAGTGGACTGTGGTGTCATGGGCAGCTGCAGCCAGGAGAGCTGGCAGGGCCTGAAGATGGGTTACTGGGATCAGTAGTCACATGTAGGACAGCTAGCACCAGGAACTTTCTCGTTTTGCTACACTATAGGGGCCCATGTTCCCTGCCTGCAAAGGGCAATTGCTAAGGCCTGGCTGAGAAAATGTCAGGCCTAACCACTTTGTGCTAGCTTTCCCTAAAAGTTAAAGCAAGTGAAGTGCTGGAGGAGCTTAGGAGCGATAGTCTGCAGCAAGAGTTGTGCTGGAGTGAAGACAGAAGTGTATATAGTTTTGTCCCAAGCAAGTTCTACCAATTCTACTGGGCATCCCATACTTCCCTTACTCCATCCAAGTTGAATCCCCTCAATAAAACATAAAAACAAAGTACATGGACTGTTCTATGTCTCGTAGTGTCTGAGAGGTGAATGCCAGGCTCGGCAGGGTGGACCATAATACTCAGCAGCTCCTACGGGGGTACTGCTACACCTTTTTTATCTTTTATTGTTGATCTCTTGCAACCTCTAAGCGGTCTCTGACTACATGCACTTAAAGCAGAGTTCCACCCAAAAGTGGAACTTCTGCTTTAAGCACTCCTCGCCCCCTGACATGCCACATGGGGGGGGGGGGGGAGTGTGTACCCTCTTTTTAGTGGGACTTCCTGTCCCACTTCCTCTTTCCAGTTCTCGGCCGCCTAGGTGACTCCTCCTGCCCTGGGCGGCCCCTCCCTGCCAGCGAACTTCTGGGACACAACACAGGTCCCAGAAGATTGGCTGGCCAATAGCAGAGCGCAGCACGACTTGCGCTCGGCCGTGAAGCGGTAAGCTGTCACGGCCGGGTGCCCACAGTATCAATAGAGGAGAGGAGGGGGAGAGGAGCGAGGCTCCGGGTGGCCGCATTGCTGGACCATGGGACAGGTAAGTGTCGGTTTATTAAAAGTCAGCAGCTATGCTTTTTGTAGCTGCTGACTTTTAATAAATTAAAAAACGGGTGGAACTTCGCTTTAAGCAATTTCTGCATGTAATTTTTATTTTTGAGGGAGGGTTTCCCAATGGTTACAAGATGGTGGACCGCAACTGAACAACTTCATGGTGGCTTCTCCACTGGCAGATTGTGTCACAGGGTGACAACACAGGAAAAATAATTGGAAGACAGGAACAAACTACAACCCCAATTCCAAAAAAGTGGGGATGATGTGTAAGACCTATATAAACAGAATGCAACGATTTGCAAATATCATATTTTATTAGCAATAGAAAATGGAAAACATCAAATGTTTCAACTGAGAAAATGTACCATTTAAAAAAAAAAAAGGTAATTTTAAAATTGATGGCAGCAATATGTCTCATACAAGTTGGGACAGGGCAACAAAAAGCTGGCAAAGCAAGTGGTTCTAACAAGGAAGGGCTGGAAGAACATTCTGCATTCTGGATAATTGGCAACAGGTCAGTAACATGATTGAGTACAAAAAGAGCATCTTATGCCGCATACACACGATCGGAAATGCCGCCAGCAAAAGACCGATGAGAGCTTTTTGTCGGAAAATGCGACTGTGTGTATGCTCCATCGGTCTTTTGCTAGCAGGATTCCAGCCAGCAAAAGATTGGGAGCATGTTCTCAATTTTTCGGTTGGGAAAAGTTCCTATCCGAAAATGCGATCGTCTGTACGCAATTCTGGCTCACCAAAAAATCACGCATGCTCAGAATCAAATACGAGACAGAAGCACTTGGTATGGTAAAACTACCGTTCGTAATGGAGATGGCACATTCGTCACGCTGAAATGTTTTAAATAGTTTAATGCAGCGCATTCTCTTCTTCTTTATAATGTGAGAAGAATTAAGTTGTTTTGCTGCTCATATTCACACAGAGTTCTCGCAAACTGATTTCTTTATTATTTCTCATGCTCTCATGAATAATCTTTTTTGTTTTTAAAGCCAGATCTCCATAATAATGTTTTTATTTTTTTATAGTCATTTTTATTAATTTTTTTTTAATCAAGATCTCCTGTTGTTTTTTTTAATTTTAAATTATTTTATAGTGATCTCCATATTTTGTATGTCATGTTTCCACAACAACATTATTATCTTGTATTTGTAAACCTCAAGGAGGTTGCTTGGTGTCCCTTGTTAATTAGACATTGTATTTTTGAAATGTACCTGCCTACTCACAAAAAAACTGTCCTATTTGAAGAAAAACACATAGGCAAGTATTTTCATACAAAAAAATCTCCATTTATTCTGGCTCATAATAACAAAATAAAGAGGGAAGGCAACGCTGGAGAAACAGATGGAATTTGCGAAGCCTTTGGCCCCCAGGGCAGACATCAACTCTGTAGCAAAAAAAATTGGTAGTTTGAGAAGTCCATATATAAGGGAGCACAATCTGGTCCAGGACTCCTAGAGATCATGAACAGTAGCAGATGACATGTATGTCCCCAGACTGTGGTACTACAACAGCCTGCGTCTTCTGTCAGACCAGACTGAACCCAGGCCATCACTTTCTTCTCTTCACTGCAGCCTTCCCTCCACGCTTTCCTGCCGCCTTTCCTGCAGCCTTCCATGCAGCCTTCCCTGCAGGCTGTGGCTCTGGAGGTGACCTTGTGGCAGGAGGAGGAGGAGGATGGGCGAGGGTACATAAGTGGACATCGGTCATTTGCCCTCTCAACCCCCTGTGAATGGCCTCAAAAAAAATCTTTTCACAGTTGAGGCGTTGGCCCTTCTCCATCTTGTGCAAATTTGAGGCTAGATAGTAGCCATAGGACTCTCCAGCGTTGAGGGGAGCTTTCAGGGCATCATTAGCCTCCTTAATGAGGACAAGTGCTGCCTCCTCCACGTTCCTCCCCTTCCTGGGCCTTTTGGTTGGAAGGCGGAGGGGAGGGACCTGGGATTGGGTGAGGCTACTGGGCCCCACCACCTCCTGGCTGACAGTTCCACCCGCCTCCTCCTGTGTTCCACATTCCAGAGCCTTGTCCTGGCTGAAGTCTTCCTGTGTATGAAAAAAGGACATAGTTTTAGTTTTTGGTTCATCAATCACACACAATTTTCAGCTCATGACTGTTGCAAATTGAATGTTAATAAATAAAAAAAACTATCATTCTGAGCCCAGCATTTTTCATTCGTGTCCCAATCATTTTTGGCCCCTACTGTCTATTGATATGTGAAACACTTTTTGGTAAATCATTCATTTCTTAGCAATAATAACATCTAGTTAACAGCACTAATTTAAGAAAAAAATGTTTAAAAATAATATACCTGGCTCCAGCTGGGCGCCTCAATTTCTTCCTGGATGAAAGGCCCAGGTTGGTCCTCGGAAGCCTCAGCTGGGGTTGAGGGAAGGGTGGATGGAAGGGGGACTGGAAGAGTCGAAAGTGATTCCCTGGCTTCCATCTGGTCTTCCAGAAACCGCATCTTGTTGTAGTACTACAGACTGGGTACATACACATCTTCTGCTGCTGCTCCTGACCTAATGGACTTTTGGACCTTCTGAAGCTCCTTCCTATACGTGCTTCTCAAGCTACCAATTTTCCTCTCCACAAAGTCAATGTCTGCGTTGGGGACCTGCGTCTTCACAAATTCCAGCAGTTTCTCCGGCGATGCCTCCTAGCTGGTTTATTTCTTTATAAGGGGTTTCTCACCTCCCACAAATTGTACATATCCCTGTATTTATCAACGAACTGGCCCATGAATTCCGGGACTTTTAAATTGTTTCATTTTTGCTGCAAGATCAAAAAACACTAATATTAGGCTAAACTCTCCTAATCTTATCCCAATATAGGCCTCAATCTAAAATCAGTATAGGCCACTCATGTTCCAAGTTAAAATGTTACCTTCGTTATTACGTTCGTCACTTCCGATCCTCCTTCTTCCGCACACAGAACATACGTATGACACGCGTGTTAGCTTTATATACACCGCGCATGCGTGAAACTCCACACGCGTCGCCCGCCCATGATGTTTTTTCTAGAATATTTCCCGCCCCTTCTCTTTTGGCGCGGAGTGGGAGACGACATGGCGGAGACACAGCAGGTGCGTGGTAATAGCAGTAACGAGGAGGAAAGCCCGGAGCAAGAAACGTCCCGATCCAGGAGGAGGAGATTTAAGGCCTCAAATATGGCCTTTGTCGAGATGGTGGAGATGGTCGACATATTGAAGAGGGCCGACTATGATGGGAAGTATGGACCGTACACCAACCCTAATCAGAGAAAGGCCAAGATCATGATTAAAGTTGTGAAGAGTCTGCACAGTTATTTTGGGGTACGACGTTCCAAGGAGCAACTGAGGAAACGCTGGTCAGACCTGAAACTGAGGGAGCAGGATCAGTATAGAAGGATCAAGAAAGTGCTTCTAAAAAGTAAGTAGTTGTCGTGTGTTACGATTATTTTTATTACTTGCATGCTGCTCCATGTGCTTTTCTTTACTATTGGACAGTTTAAAATGGCGACTTTCATGTTCATGGGCACAGTAATCAGGCGTAGTAAACATCGTTCGTTTGCCAACTAAATACAATGTTTTTGCCAGATACAGGGTTAACTACATTTGGTTATGATAATTTGTATTAAAAGAAGTTTAGGACATTGTTGTCTAGATGTGTTTAAAACTAGAAGGATTTGCAAACTTGATTCAGTGTAATGTAAGGAGAGAACTGTTTACACATCTGTGCTAAGGAGCACTAGTGTGGGACACAAGAACAAACTTTTTAGGGTGTCCCACACAGGTGCTCCAGTGGATACTTGGGGTGTCTCCATGTGTAAAACTTGTCCAAAAAAGGGAAGTATTCCAGCTTGGTTAAGGGAATAAATCATGTCTTCAACTTGGAACTCTGCCCAAACAGACAATTGTACCCCACTTCCAAGCAATGTTTCATATTACTATTTCTGGCCTCAAATATCTGTGTGCTAAGTATGCCTTTTGTTTCATTCTCATAGTGGAGAAAAGACTCAGGACGTCTGAGGACTCCAGGACCCCCCCCCCCCCCCCACTACCTGAAGAAGGGGACCAGGAAACACCAAAAGCTGAGGATGTGGAGGAAGGAGAGGTTGTGGAAATTGTCACCACAACAGGTGAGTGTCTGACACCACAGATTCAGGTAATAGACATATGCCAGCATATTTATAATACATGGTGTATTTTTTCTTTTAGGTGATGTGCATGTTGTTGAAGAACAAGCTCCTCATTTCACCAGTGACAGTGCCCAAAGGCGTATCCAGGACATTATGTATTGTAGTCAGGATTTAGACTTTATAAAGCAAAAAACAAATGAAATTGAAGTCAAACTGAAGAACAAGATTGATGTACTAGGAAGAATAAATACCCAAAAAATGACACCTTTTTTTTTTTAACATGTTTTTAAGCATTTTAAAAGGCAAATTTTTTTAGATGCACACAGTGTGTCAATATGTGCTATCTGCCATCAGGGGATATCAATGTACGCGTTTTGTGGCTGCAACCCCTTCCTCGCAACTCAAGTAGCTGAGAGGAAGTGGTTGCACCCCCAAAACACATCCATTGATCCCCCATGATGGGAGATAGCACAAGTTGACATTAGGTATGGGATCTGGAGGAAAATCCCCAGTTTAACTCCCAATTTGTGTGCATCTTCAAAATTTGGCTTTTACAGGGGTGACATCACCCCATCTGATGAAGGCAATATCAACAAATTTTGGACACTATAATGTCTGATATTGCCTTCAGTTTTTCAGTGTTGAACTTTGTATGTTCCTGAGTTGTGTATGTTATGTTTTGAAACATGCCTGTTGTACCCTAAAAAAAGATTCAAGGTAAAACTTTAAGAAACCCATATTTTTTTTTTTTAATTTTTAAAACGCACATGTGCATATGCATGGAGTAAAAAGTTTTATACTCAACAATGTGTGGCTTCTTCTTTCAATGCTCAATACCAGTTTTTGTATTAAGTTGGTGTTTACAGTGACAATGTGTGTTATTTAATAATGGAAAAACCACTTTGCGCTACAAGTGCATAAGGAGAACCTAGGAGACAGAAAAAAGAAACACAAGCAGTAAATGAAAATAAAGATTTTATCTGATAAAATAGAAAATTTATTCAAAATTGGCTGGCAAAGCAATGGCCCCCCTACCCGTAAAATATTCTACATATTTTTCCCGTACTTCATGGGTGCTTTGGGGGGGCAAGCCAGGACAGCCCACTTCCAGGGCCGTGAGTGTTTCATGAAGTCCGGCCTCAGGCCCAACTGAGGCAACATAACTAGGATTATTATTTTTTAAAAAGTTGTGCAGTATGCAGCAAGCTAACACAATGTGGTTTAGTTTGTACTCTGCCATATTTATGGCAGTTAAAAATAGGTGGAACCGGCTGGCCATTATCCCAAACGCATTCTCCACGATTCTTCTGGCTCTGGTCAGCTGGTAATTAAAAACCCTCTTCTCCGGGGTGAGGGTCCTCTGGGGGAATGCCCTCATCACGTGATCACCCAGACCGAATGCCTCATCTGCGACGAACACAAATGGCAGTCCCTCAACGTTCTCTTCCGCAGGTGGCAATCCCAAACCACATTTCTGAAGACGTTGATAGAACTCGGCCCGGGCAAAGACTCCACCACCCGACATCCGGCCATTCCTCCCCACGTCCACATACAGAAACTCATATATCGCTGACACCACCGCCATCAACATTATACTATGAAACCCCTTATAGTTACAATAGTATGACCCCGAATGGGGTGGTGGTATGATGTGGACGTGTTTCCCATCAATTGCCCCTCCACAGTTGGAAAAGTCCCAACGGTCGGCAAAGTGGGATGCCACAGTCTGCCATTCCTGTGGCGTTGAAGGAAACTGTGGAGTCAAACAAAAACATAAAAATTAGTCATTTTGCACATAAACATTGCAAGCAGATTAGACACAAACGTTCTTGGCCAACACCAGTATAACATTTTTTGAAGGAGTATTTAAAGGCAAAAATCATAAGGTCCACTTATCAGATTCCTCCCCCCTTCTGATGGCCCATTATAAAAATTTTAGGGGGGGAGATGTTTTGGACAGGTTACCCTCTCCACTTCAGAGCTGAGAGCTGAATGCATAAATAATGTGTGTTACTTTGGCCAGCCCCTCCTTACTTACACTATTGGCAGCCCACTGGACAGATAAGAAGTGTCATAATACAAAAATATGAATACACACTGTACAAATTGAAGCACATTTTTACATTCTGCAATTAACTAGCAAGATAATAGAAGAACAAAACTTTAAACAGTACCATTTGAAAGTATTCAGGCAGGCCCTTGCACTACATGCTTTGGGGAATTCATCCATAAATATGACCACAAAAGAGGTGGGTATAGTGTCTATGGGTTCGGCAAAGTCAGCAGATAGAGGATTGTTATCGGTTGACTTAGCGGTTGGGGGGAGGGAGGGTTCCAAATGAGTTTGGGACCACAAAAAAAGCCTCTGGCACTTTGCCTGAATTTATTTAAGGACACAAATAACATTTGTACACATTTTAGGGGGTGTTTAGGGTAAAGCACTACTATGGAGCTGACAAAATACATTGTTAAGTGACTAGGCTAGGTGTATATGGGCCCAGGATAGCATGCTGGGGTGGTTATAGAAGGCAAATATGCATGAAGGACAAAAAAGGAAGTTTAAAAACTGCCAGCATGCATGAGCACAAAGGGGACATTTCCAGCATATTACAATCATGGTAATTAGGGAATGATGAAAGAAATACAATACATTAGCAAACATTAAATACATAGAATGTGATGTTAAAGGAGAAAACTTACCCTAATATAGTCTTTCTGCAGGACCTGAATGATGGCAGAACAGGTCTCTAAAATAATAATCCCCAGAGCCTGAGGAGAGATGCCTGTCAAGAACTTGAGGTCCTGCAGACTCTCAGTCACCAAGTACCGCAACGTGGCAACTAGCCTTTGTTCGGGAGTGATGGCTTGCCGCATGCAGGTATCCTGCCTGCTAATATAAGGGGACAGCAAAGCCAACAAATGGTGAAAAATGGGGTCCATCTTGCGAAGATAATTCCTGAAATCATCAGGGTTATTCTCCTGGATCTCCTGCAAAAAAAAGACATGTGTCACGCTGGAGCAACCAATTCTTGGTCCATGAACTCCTCCCCACCCTGTTAATGGACTGGGCTTGGGTCACAGTAAGAACCCCAACACCAAGCCCCCCGCACAGCACGAACTGGCTTCAAAACGGTCGGCTGGTCAGAACGAACTAAACAGAAAGCACTGAAAAACAGCAAGGCCTGAAAGAACGAGCTGAAAATCAGAAATGAGCGGACAAGAACGCACTGAAGATCAAATACAGTACTATAAATAGCACGCACTGACAAACAAATGCGAACTGACTACACGCACTGAAGAACAGATACAAACCCACAAGCACAAACTGAGGAACAGCAACGATCGGAAAAGCACGAGTCTGAAAAGCGCAAATCATCTCTCACCAAACTTCTACTAACATGAGATAAACACGAGATTAGCAGAAGGAGCCCAAAGTATGGCACACTTGGTATTGAACCTCCCTTTTCTAGTCCCGTCGTACCTGTTGTACGTCACCGCGTTCTTGGAGGTCGGAATTTGGTGTTACCGTGTGTATGCAAGACAAGCTTGAGCGGAATCCCGTCGGAAAAACCATCCAAGCCTTTTCCGACGAAAATTCCGATCGTGTGTACGCAGCATTAGAGAGTCAGAGTGTGTCAGAAGTAAAGATGGGCAGAGGTTCACCAATCTGTAAAAAGCTGCATCTAAAAATTTTATCACAATTTCAGAATAATGTTGTAAAATAATTATAATGTAAAATTGCAAAAATGTTAAATATATCATAATTTACAGTCCAAAATATCATCAAAAGATTCAGAGAATCGGGAGAATTCTCTGTGTGCAAGAGACAAGGCTGAAAAGCAATTTTTGATGCCCGTGATCTTCAGGCCCTCAGACAAAAACAGGCATGATTCTGTGATGGACCTCACTGCATAGGCTCAGAAAAAATTTAACCCCTTCGGACCGCCGCACGCCAATATACATCCTAAGTTTGAAGAGGAATATTGTTGTTATGGCAGCAGCTAGCTGCCATAACCCCGGTATCCTCTTCTTCGGCCGGCGGTCCGCTTTCCAATAAGAGTGGTGTCTGCAGCAGATTCGCCAAAAGATCTCTTTTATCAGCGGTGGGTGAGGAGCTCCCGCCGCTCTCCAGTGCCCTCCGCCGCTTACCGGAGCCTCCGATGTTACCCCTTGCTGGGTATGGAGAAGAGTGAGGGAAAGATGGCCCCCACCGTCTCCATAACATTGCAGGACAGAAGCGACATCAAAACGTCACTTATGCCCATAGCTCCTAAAGGGCCATTTTTTGAAAAAAAAATTTAAATGACAACATTTTTTTTTTTTTTTTTTTGCATTTTAGTGTAAATATGAGATCTGAGGTCCTTAAGTGGTTAAAAAATCACTGTCTGTGAACACATGCTTGCACGTTTACCATGCCATTCAAAAATGCAAGTTAAAGCTTGCATGATCCAAAAACACTGTTGTCTTCTCTGGGCCAAAGCTTATTTGAAATGGTTTGTTGCAAAGTGGAAAACTGTTCGGTGGTCAGACGAACTGAAATTTTACATTCTTTTTTGGCAACCATGAGCACTGCGTCCTCCAGACTTAAAGGAGTTGTAAAGGCAGAAGGTTTTTTTTATCTTAATGCATTTTATGCATTAAGATGAAAAAAACCTTTTGTGTCTAGCAGCCTCCCCAGCACCCCCCCCCCCCCCCCCCGATTAACTACTTGAGCTCCTTCTCCTTCCAGCAATGTCCATAATCCCCTCAGCCATCCAGTACACTCCTCCTGATTGGCTGAGGTGCTATTGACTCCCGTGACTGTCATTCAAAGTCAGTCAGCCAATCAGGGTAGAGAGGGAGCGGGGCAAGGTCGGGGCTCCGTGTCTGAATGGATACACGGAGCTGCTTGGGTGACCCCTGTAGCAAGCTGCTGGCTGAGGGGCACTAAAAGGAGGGAGGGGCTAGGAGCAGCAAAGAGGGAGCTGAGAAGAGGAGGATCCAGGCTGCTCTGTGCAAAACCAACTGCACAAAGGAGGTAAGTATAACATGTTTGTTAATAAAAAAAACAAAAAAAAACGAGCCTTTACAATCAGTTTAAGAGGTGAGGGACCTTCCAGCTTGTTATCAGTGCTCAGTTCAAAAGCCTGCATCCTTGATAGTATGGGGGTTCATTGATGTCAATAGAATGGGCAGCTTGCATATGCTCCCATCCAGATAACGTCTTCTTCAGGGAAGGCCCTGCATATTTCAGAAAGACAATGCTAAACCGCATACTGCTTCTATGACAACAGCATGGGTTCGAAGTAGAAGAGTCCGGCTGCTTAACTGGCCTACCTGCAGTCCAGACCTTTCACCAATTAAAAATATTTGGTGCATCTTGAAACAAAAAATACAAAAAAGACCCAAGGCTGTTGAGCAGTTAGTATACTATGTCAGGCAAAAATGGGACAACATTCCTCCCCCAAAACTCCAGCAACATATCTCTGTTCCCAGACATTTACAGATTATTGTTAAAAGAAGAGAGGATGCTACACTGTGGTAAACATGGCCCTGGACTAACTTTTTTTAAAAGTGTTGCTGCCATCAATTTCAAAATTATCTTATTTTTTCTTAAAGTGGTAGATTTTCTCAGTTTAAACATTTGATATGGTTTCTATTCTCTATTGTGAATAAAATATGGGTTTATCAGATTTGCAAATAAAAAGCATTCTGTTTTTATGTAGGTTTTTCATGGCATCCCAACGTTTTTGGAATTGGGGTTGTATAACAGTAACTGACTGAACTATATCCTTCATGGCAAAATCACCAGGTATTTTAATAAAAGATTATTAAAAAAATATTAACTACTTTTTAAATTATTTTTTTAAAGATTTATATTTGATTTTAGTTGTTGGGTTTACATACTGTATATACTCGAGTATAAGTCAATCCGAGTATAAGTCGAGGCCCCTAATTTACCACAAAAAACTGGGAAAAACGTATTGACCCGAGTATAAGACGAGGGTGAGAAATGCAGCAGCTACTGTAAGTGGAAAAAGAGGGTCAACAATGCCCATCTGCAGCTGCATGCCTCCCTGTGTCCTGTGCAGCCTACCTGTATCCTGTGCATGTGTCCTGTACATGTGCATGTGTCCTGTACATGTGCATGTGTCCTGTGTCCTGTACATGTGCATGTGTCCTGTACATGTGTCCTGTACATGTGTATGTGTCCCTGTGTCCTGTACATGTGTCCTGTACATGTATATGTGTCCCTGTGTCCTGTACATGTATATGTGTCCCTGTGTCCTGTACATGTGTTTGTGTCCCTGTGTCCTGTACATGTGTCCTGTACATGTGTATGTGTCCCTGTGTCCTGTGCATGTGTCCTGTGCATGTGCCCTGTGTCCTGTACATGTGTATGTGTCCTGTGTGCATGTGTCCTGTGTCCCTGTGCAGCCTACCTGTGTCCTGTGCAACCTCCCTGTGGAGATCTCCATCCTCCCTGTGGTGATCTCCATCCTCCGATCAGCGTGTGATAATACACTTCGGCAGCCATTCCACTGTTCAAAAGCCGCGCCTCCTCCTCGTCTGTGTTAGGCAGAACACTTAGCAGTCAGCGGTCAGCCTATCACAGACACTCTCTCATTCTCATACCACGGACGAGGATGAGAGAATGTTCGTGATAGGCTGTACACCGACTGCTGGGAAATGGAGTGTTCAGCCTATCACAGACGAGCAGGAGGCGTGGCTTTTGAAAGCTGGAATAGCCTCCAAACGGTATTATCACACGCCGGCCGCCGTCTGCCTGCCTGACACGCTGATCATGCAGACAGATGGCGGTGACTCGAGTATAAGTCGAGGGGAGCACTTTCAGCCCAAAAAAAAGGGCTGAAAATTTAGACTTATACTTGAGTATATACGGTATACTTAAATTATGACTGTCAGTATTTACCATATGGTTCCCAGTATTTATATATTTTAGTGATATTACCAATTAGTTTGTACTAATCTGTTTGTATTTTTTCCCCTTTTATATTCTTTTTTTTTTTTTTTTTTAACATGAACCATTTCGGTAGCAAGTGGGTAAAGAATTTATGAGTTGGGTAGGTTTTTATTGTATAGTAGAAATTGTAGTGGGTGTGGCGCTGCTTGTGACAGGTGTATTTTTACAAACTCTAGTGTGTGTCTCAAACAATAATCAAACCTGTTGTGTGGCCAATAGGGGTATGACACCTTAAAGGGTAATTCCAGTCAAAAATGACATTTTTCCTATTAACAGTATGTTAAATATCTTTATCTTTGATATTAATAATTTTCTGGCTAGCTTATTGTCTGGCTTAGAAAGTCTTATCTAAGCTAGACAATCAGCTTCTTCCTGTTCTTCACCAACAATGCTATCTCCCTTTATCTGAATTTGCGAAGCTGTCTTTCACTTCCTGAAAAGGGAACCACCCTTCTAAATTTCCCATAGGTTTTTATTGTGCCTGTAGCGCCCTCTACCTTAGGTAGGTAGGTACTAGGTGTAGATTTTGTGTAAGCTGCCAGCGCAGGCAAATTTAGGCAGGCCTATGCTGTGAGCTGGGCCTGTTTGTTTTGATCTGGGGGCAGGGGAGCGGTTTAGTATAGCAGTAGGTGACTGACATGTGCTTTAGCTCCTACATATACCCATGGTCAGCCTGCTGGGGGAGGAATTGCCGGCTGGGTGAACTGGATGATGGAGTGTTAGACTGTCATGTCTGAGGGAACCCGCTTTCTGGGGGGGGGGGGGGGTGTACCTCAGGTGGGGGGGTGGTGTACCTCAGGCGGGGAGCTCGGGAGCCTCTCCTTACACAGTCATGGAGAGGTGTCCTGGAACAGGAGCTGGAGGAGACAGTTGGTCAGCACGTCCAGATTAAAGTCATTCAGGAAGGATCCAGGGCAGGTGTTGGTGAGTGGAAAGCACAGTGGAAAGCTCTGGAAGAGACATGCCAGGGGAGCTGGATGTAGAGCCAGAGGGAGAGACTGTCTGAGTTTTGTGTCAAGTCGCTGCAGCCAGAAGGGCGGGCAGGATTTGCAATCAGACTTACTGGGATCAGTAGTCCATCTACATTTATTCTTCTCTATCAAATTGGTTGCTACCACAAAGGGGTACTGCAGACCCCGGCCTACAAAGGGCTATCAAGTAAAGACACTGGGACTTATTCAGAGCGAGGCCTATCGATGTGCTGATGGTGTGACAGGAGTACTAAAGTTGGACAGTGAAGTAAGAGCTCCTGAGTAGTGTGCTGGAGGAAGTGTTCTGAGGTAAAGGACTGTGGCGTGCATTTGTATTCAGCCCCCCTGAGTCAATACTTTGTAGAACCACCTTTTTCTGTAATTACAGCTGCAAGTCTTTTGGGGGATGTCTCTATCAACTTTGCACTCTACATAGAGAGTGACATTTTTGCCCAATCTTCTCTGCAAAATAGCTCAAGCTCTGTCAGATTGTATTGAGAGCTTCTGAACAGCAGTTTTCAAATCTTGCCACAGATTCTCAATTGGATTCAGGTCTGGACTTTGACGGGGCCATTCTAACACATGAATATGCTTTGATCTAAAGCATTCCATTGTAGCTCTGGTTGTATGTTTAGGGTCGTTTTCCAGCTGGAAGGTGAACCCCAGTCTTTTGCAGACTCTAATGCAGCGTACACACGACCGGACTGTTTGTTCACTATGATTCTCTAACAAACCTCTGAGAGCTTCACAGAACAGCTGAATTTATACTGAGATTAAATTACACACAAGTGAACTCTATTTACTAATTAGGTGACTTCTGAAGGCAATTGTTTCCACTAGATTTTAATTAGGGGTTTTAGAATTTGAATACAAATGCATGCCACACTTTTCAGATATTTATTTGCAAAAAATTTTGAAAACTATTTTCCTTCCACTTCAAAATTATATGCCACTTTGTGTTGGTCTATCACATAAAATCCCAATAAAATACATTAACATTTTTGGTTGTAACTAAATGTGGAAAATTTCAAGGGGTGTAAATACCTTTTCAAGGCACGGCAAAGTAAGTTCACCTGTTATATAAACTGTGTTTTGTGTATGACACAATCTGTGTGTGCAGGTGAGCAGAACCTGCAATAGGAAAGAAACTAGCCTTAAAGACACAGTGCTCCATTTTGTTTCCGAACTGTGCAAAACCGCTCTGGATTGACTAAAGATGAGGCATACAAAGAGAAAGGACACTACTCTAAGGCATGAGAATCCCCCAGTGTCAGCTGTGGAGTGGTGTCAATGCCTGCTGGCAGCAGTGACCCCAGTTAAAGGGGAAGTGCACATACCTCCCAACATTTTGAGATGGGAATGAGGGACACCTACTAGCAAATGTATGTAGGCATAGGACACACCCCCTGCCACACCCACTTAAAGGAGAAATAATCCCCCAAAAAAGGTTAATTAAATCCACAAGTGCTTTTTTTTTTACCACTACTATTCCTTTATATTGGCTTTTAAAATGTAGAAATGCAGCAATTTAGAAATTGGATGAAAGGTTTAGCACTAAGAAACACTTTTTGAAAGATAAAAAGTGCATCTTATATACAAGTATATAGAGAGGACCAAAATGAGGGACAAACGAGGAGGAATGAGGGACAGAGGGACATTGCTCCAAATCAGGGACAGTCCCTTGAAATCAGGGACAGTTTAGAGGTATGGAAGTGCATGCTATTGCTCCTGGCAACGCTGGTACATGTACGCCAGCTGTTGATGTGCAGAGTCCTCTGCTTGGAAAAGGATGCAGTATGAGAAGTTCGTTCAAGGCTCTGAGGTAAGAGCACTGTTTGCGGTGCAGTGAGTGGGGGCACGCTGTCTCCAAGTTCCCTTTATTTCAGCTTCCAGTACAAGGTGGCACAGCAAGACAAAGATCTGTGTGTGCAATTGGGAAGGAGTGAGCAACAGACTGCCCAGAGGTTTGAGAGGAGTACAGTTGTCCATAGCAACGCCTGTGATGTCAGAACGGTGGACCGCATGAGAATGGGTTTGCATTCAGCGGATTGTAGCAAGTGGAAAATAACAATGCTTCAAGGACTGAGAAATCACCATGTTTGGGAGAGCCAGCAAAGTGCAGCTGGGAGAGTGCCATCTCCCTTAGCAACGGGACGACCAGAAGGAGGATCTATAGGCGAGAGGAGGCTCACCATCCCCATAGAGATGCTAGTGGGTTTCTGCATGTTAGGAGTTGCCAGGAGAGAAACTCCTAATAAAAAGTTGGCAGGTACCGTGTTTGGAATTTGGTCAACTGAGGCATGGGATTTTTTCTTGTCCCAGGTTTTGGAATGCAGCGGGAGATGCTACTGGACAAGAGTCTTTATCCGCAAGCCCAGTTTCTTGTTCAAAAGTGTTTGCTGTTACCCCTGGCAACAGTGAGGAACCTGTTGTGCTTGAAGGGGGTGCTAAACAGGAGATGCCTGCTTTAACTTCATCCTGTGGCCACCTGGGGGAGTTGGACAGGAAAAGTGCAGCAGAAGAAAGTCAACGTACTCAAATGAAGATGGCAGCACCTGTTACTCTGTTTGGTAAGACGGTTGCTGGTAAAGTCATGAGAAAGACTGACTTTGTGCCTACTCACACTGCGGTGGAAGTGACCCCAAATAGGGGATTCACAATCTCTGTGGAAAAGAACTTGCCTTTCTGCAGTGCTCTGTCCGGTGGGGAGACAGGTGTTAAAAATGAATGTGAGACTTACTAAGGAGTATGACAATACTGCTATTGAGTTGACTAACGCTGTTGGTATAATTGCTAATGGGCTAGTGCAACTGGCTAGAGATAAAAATGTTGCTATGAGTATGTTTGAGGATGTGCTATCTCCCCTAGCAACAGTATATAAGGCCACAGAGGTGTCCCTGGAAACCTACAGGGAGCTCTGTGTATTGGAGCTGGAGGTTGCCTGGGACAACTATGGTGCCGCTCTGATGGACAAGAGGGTACTTGAACTTGGTAATGAGAATATATCAATTGTTAAAACTGAAATCTGAAGCGCCACCAGAGCAAGGTGGTGAAGTTATGGTATTGCAGCCTGCTATGGTTAAAAAAGCCGCAGTTTAGTTTGAACAAAAGTGACATTTAACCACGTCAGCCCCGGATAATTTTACCTACCTCCCTGACCAGAGCACTTTTTAGAATTTGGCACTGCATTGCTTTGACACAGTGTGGCTCATTCCACACTGTACCCAAACAAAATTTGCGTCCTTTTTTTTCCCCTCAAATAGAGCTTTCTTTTGGTGGTATTTGATCACCTCTGCGGTTTTTATTTTTTGCGCGATAAACAAAAAAAAAAACGACAATCTTGAAAAAAAAATAACAATATTTTTTACTTTTTGCTATAATAAATACCCCCCTTTTTTTTTTTTTAATTTCTTTATCAGTTTATGCCAATATATATTCTTCTACATATTTAAAAAAAAATCGCAATAAGCATATATTGACTGGTTTGCACAAAAGTTATAGCGTCTGCAAACTATGTGAAAGATTTTTGGCATTTTTATAATTTTTTTTTTACTAGTAATGGCGGTGATCTGCAATTTTTAGCGGTACTGCGACATTGCGAAGGACAGATCGGAGACTTTTGTCACATTTTTGGAACCATTGGCATTTATACAGCGAACAATGTTATAAAAATGCACTGATTACTGTGTAAATGTCACTGGCAGGGAAGGAGTTAACACTAGGGAGTGATCAAGGGGTTAAGTGTGTGTTCCCTCAATTTGTCCAAACTGTATGGGGATGTGAGTGACTAGGAGAGGAGACATATCATTTTTCCTACTTAGTAGGAACAACCAATATGGCTCCTCTCCTCTTATAGCACAGGGATTTGTGTGTGGCCCGGCGGCCACACGCATCGGGTCCCCCGCCGTGCAGCGGGCACTTGCGGGCCCTCTGGTGGCAGAAAAAGTGTAGGGCGTACCCAGGAGAGCCATTCTGCTTCAGTATATCTGCGTGACAGGGTCGGGAACCGATTAATGAGTCTGATGCAGAGCCAGTTAGTCCCTCTGTGTCTCCTCTGGCAGTTGGAGTGGTACTGCGTAGTACCTCTAATGAGAGCACAGAGAAAATAGACTGGGACAGATGAGCAACAACCCTGTTGGCTTTATTGAAAAAGGCCTTGGTTTCTAACAGTGGAACGGACACAATTTCTGCTGTGCTGAATAGAGGGACTGCAGCGCACGGGTTGCAGGAAAGAAATTTGCACAATTTCCCCATCAACACGGACAGTGTGGACAAGGATATCCCTCCTGCCGAGCAATTGTTTTCTCCTGGCGGGAGAAGCAGCCGCAAGCAATAATCGCAAGCAAATCCGAGAGGGCTGGATTTATCTAAGTTGACCGATCGATCAACTTGGTACATTTAGCCTGCCCACACACAGTTTGAATCTCGACCGATTCCTGCTGAACCGCCCAAGAGTTAAACCGTTTATGGCTGGCCTTATTAGTCAGGTGTGTGCTGGTCTATTAGTGTGAACTGACCATGGTTCTGGGCTCCACCCCAGCAGACAGGAGGTCTGGCCCAGGAGTCAGGAGAGCTCCACCTAGGAGAAAGGTGGGAGCCAGAGCAGCAAAGGGGCTGTCCTAATGTTGGTGGGTGAGTAGTCTGTAGAAGTGGCCTGGAGTGTAACAAACAGTGGCCTGAAGTGTAAGGCCAGAGCAGCAGTGCTGAAAGTGCAAGCCAGAAGGGCTGAATTTTTGTTTTTGGATGGAAGACAAATGCTGAATATCCCTGCATGGGAAACTCCGATTGTGTTTTTTTCTGAAACTTCTTTTAATAAAATTGGGCAAGAAAAGCCCTTAAAGTGGAGTTCCACCCAAAAGTGAAACTTCCACTGTAAGGCCTCCTGTTTGTGAAACTGAGCTTCTGGGGAGGAGGGGGGGAGTAGGTACCCAATTTTAACAGGTACCTACTCCCACTTCCATTCTGGTCGCCTTAGGCAATTGAAAATGGAAGTTCTCCTTCCTGAACTCTTCTGGGACACATGACAGGTCCTAGAAGACTTTGGGACCAGTCACAGAGCACAACACCACATGCGCAGTGGGCACCCGGTTCTGAAGCCGCAAGCTGACACAGCCGGGTGCCCATAGTATACTGCTGGATCATGGGACAGGTGAGTGGCTGTTTATTAAAAGTCAGCAGCTACACTTTTTTTGTAGCTGCTGATTTTTAATAAACAAAAAAAATTACTGGAACTCCGCTTTTAAAAGAGTCCTTTTCTTAGACATGTGCACTGACAAAAAATGTGTTATTTTCGCTTTCATTTCATTCGTTTTTTTGCTTTTTTCGGAAATTCGAAAATTCAAAAAAAGGAATATTTGGATGTTCAAATTTCCGAATTTTCGAATATTCAAATTTCCAAATTTCCGAATTTTCAAATTTCCGAATTTTCGGAAATTAAAAAATGGAAAAATCTGAAAAAAAGAAAGAAAAATCAGTAAAGTTCGAAATAATAACTAACTATTAAATTAT
The DNA here is from genome assembly GCA_037952925.1 of Lithobates clamitans. Classification (NCBI taxonomy): domain Eukaryota; kingdom Metazoa; phylum Chordata; class Amphibia; order Anura; family Ranidae; genus Lithobates; species Lithobates clamitans. Next base: position 783,681 of record JBBGZY010000790.1, read on the forward strand.
AGGTATTGGAATTTCCTTTCAAATTTGGCTGTTCGGCATTCGTTATTTCAGATAATTCGTAACTTCAGATAAATTCGTATTCGTTACGTTCACTAACAGCCAAATTTGAAAGGAAATTCCAATACCTATAATTTTATATATATTATTAGTTGGTTATTTTTTCAGATTTGCGGGTTTTCGAATTTTCAAATTTTCATTCTTTTGAATCTTCAGATTTTCATTCTTATTCTTGGATTTTCAAATTTCCAAGTTTTAGAATTTTTAAATTTATGAAATTTCGAATTTCCGCATTTTCGAAATTCCGAAATTTCTAATTTTCAGAAATTCCGAAATTTCTAATTTTCGGAAATTCGTAAATTTGAAAATTCGGAAAATCGAAATTTGGAAATTTGTAAATTCAGGAATTCGTAATTTCGGAAATTCGAAAATTTGAAATTCGAAAATTAGAATTTCGGAAATTTGGAAATTCGAAATTCATTGATTCGTAATTTCGAAAATTTGGAAATTTCAGAAATTGCGGAATTAACAAATTTGTCAAAAGTCGTTAAAAAACGAATTTGGAACTAAACTAATTGCACATGTCTACCTTTTTTGAAGCTCTTCTGTTGATGCTAGCTCTCACTCAATCAATATATATTGATTCATAGATTCTCTAAGAATTTAATAGTCATGTAAGTATGCAGGCCTGCAGATATTTATGCACCAATCAACTATGACAGTGTTTAATGAATGCATGGAGGAATCTTATTTCAGCTGTATGATTGTATAATTGTGTGCAACATGGCATCTACAGACCTTGTTGAGGTTTACAAGCTGCATTTTTTTTTAATAATTGGCATAGCCTGTCATCTAATCCAGAAGGACATGTGATTATGATGATTACTATAACTGCCCAAATGAGAAGTACTTATTAATTAAATAAAATATAAAATATTTTCCCAGAGGCAAGTTCATGACTGGAGATTTGCCACACAGAATTGAGAATGTTGATAGACGGAATTATCTGTTCATCTTTTGGAAAGCTTGCCTGCTTTACCAACTTTTTAAGCAACTACTGCTAGCCTTAAACTAATCATGTCTATCTATACACCCAATTGCCATCTGACCTATATCTTCTTCAATAACCTGCAGTCAATGATGAAATCAGTCATTTGTGTAACCCTCATGGTCATGTAATCTTCTGTTTGAAGTAAACCTGTACTGACTGGTGCTAGTAGAGGTAAAAATTAAACACATGTAGCCAACGGCCATACAAACCAGGGAAATACTTACTGATATGCTGCGTACACACGTCGGAATAAACTCTGAAGGTTTTTCCGACGGAGTTCCGACGGAGTTCCACCGAATCTGTCTTGTCCACACACGATCACACCAAAGTCCGACCGTCTAGAACGTGGTGACGTACAACATGTACGACGGGACTAGAAAAAGGAAGTTAAATTGCAAGTAGCCAATAGCTGTCGTCTCGTACTTGCTTCAGAGCATGCGTTGTTCTTGGTCCGTCTGAACAGCATACAGACGAGCGGTTTTCCTGATAGGGATTGATTCCGTCGGAAAGATTTAAAACATGTTCTATTTCTAGGTTGTCAGAATTTTCCAAAAAAAAGTCAGATGAGGCCCACACACGATTAGAATGTCCGATGAACAGATTCCGTCGGACTTTTCCTGCCGGAAAGTCTGACCGTATGTACGCGGCATTAGAAGGCCCTTGGTTCAGAAGGAACTCAGTCTGGTCCCTGTACATTTTACTGCCCTGAAGTGGACTTACAATTGGGCATCTGAACTGAGATGAGTTGTCAGAAGATCATCCTTGGATCCTGCTGAAGGCATCCATGTAGCTATGCTTCCCCTCAAGTCCATCAAGCTTGGTCATGTAATATGAAATGTCACATGACCAAGTGCAAGACATGAATGGGTAGGCATTAATGCTGGTGCTCAGCAGCTTCTAATTTCAGCTTTACCATGGAGGATCTTTAAAGGAGGATGAAGATGACGTGCTGGAAAAAGATCCCTAATATATAATGAAAAGAGTAGTTATAAAGCTAAATACCTTGTTTTCATCAATTCTCCACAAAACAGGGACCCCTGTCAAGAGACAGATCACTCGATTTGAGAAGTTCATATGCATTTCAATCACAAAGGGTGCCAAACATAAATTCTTAGAGTCCCAAGTGATAATTTTGTGATTCTACAAATGACAACAGTAAAAAAAAAACACACACCAGGCAGCCAACACGTTTTGGGGACTCAACACTCTCCCTTCATCGGGGCTGTAAAATAAACTGGATATCAGTTGGACCCAGAGCAAAGCTCCTGCAAAAATCTAATCTGGACCAGGAGGATAAACTTTAAAAAAGGTGCCTGTGTCAGTGGCAGAGCAGCATGTTGCCAGCTGTGTCCTTTTAGCCCGGGTTCACACCTATGCGAATTAAATGCGGCTTACACCGCATCTAATTCGCAGGACATTTTAAAATACATTCATATGAATGCATCTGGTTCACATATGTGCGTTGCATTCGCACTGCGCATTGCACAAAAAACGTGTGCTTTTTTTGGGCATTGCGGTGCGAACTACAAGCCTATTATCTCCTATGGGAACGCATCTGATTCGCAGATGCATTGCGTTCTGAACAAGGAATTTCTACTTCTCCTCACTACATCTCCCCCTCTCCCCCCCCCCTCCCTCCCCCTCTCCCTGCTCTCTGATACTGAGCAAAAACGCAATGAATTCTTTGAACAGGAGATTTTTATCTCCCGAGTGAAACCTGAGCTTCAATTCGCACCGCACAAGTGTGAAACAGGGCTCAGGGTGATTTAAACATACACAGCTGTCAGCATGCTCCTCTGCCACTAACAAAGGCACCTTTTTAAAGATTATCCTCCTTGTTTGGCTTGAATTTTTGCAGGAGCTTTGCTTTGGGTCCAACTGATGAAAGGAGAGTGTTGAACCTCAAAACGTGTTGGCTGCCAGGTGTTTTTATCCTCTTATAATTTGAAGAATAAATAAAATGCCACGTTTAGGAAAGTGCAAACTTTTGTTTGGTGCCCTCTTTGGTTAAAATGCATATGGGGGATTTTCTAATAGTACTTATAATCGTGGAGTGCTCTGCCTATTCTCCGTAGGGTAGTTAACTATTCGGGCAGTAATTGGGGGGGGGGAGGGGAGCATCAATAGGGATCCCCACCAAGCTAGGGTGCAGTAAAGGGGATCTTGTAGCTAGCCTAGTCTTGTAGTGAGTTGCGCAATAGACAGACACCGGCCTATAGGCCCCATGCTGTTTAACTGCTTGCCGCCCACCGGCTGTCATATGACGGCCAGGCGGCGTGGCTCTCGTTCTGGGAGGGTGTCATATAATGCCCTCGCCTTCCCAGCCCACCAGGGAACGCGCGCACGCCGCCGCCAGCAAACGTGCATGACCACTGTGTCACTGGGCCCGCGATGTCCGCTGGGCACACACGATTGCCTGGTAACACAGCAGGACCGTGGATCTGTGTATGTAAACACACAGATCCAAGTCCTGTCAGTGGAGAGGAGACCGATGTGTGTTCTCAGTATAGAGCAACACCGATCGGTCCCCTCCCCTTGTGAGTCCCCTCCCCCTTCAGTTAGAAACATTCCCTAGGAACATAATTAACCCCTTAACCCCTCGATCACCCCCTAGTGTTAACTCCTTCCCTGCCAGTGACATTTATACAGTAATCAATGCATTTTTATAGCACGGATCGCTGTATAAATGTGAATGGTCCCAAAAATGTGTCAAAAGTGTCCGATATGTCTGCCACAATATCGAAGTCATGATAAAAATCGCAGATCGCCGCCATTACTAGTAAAAAAATAAAAAATAATAAACATCTATCCCCTATTTTGTAGACGCTATAACTTTTGTGCAAACCAATCAATACACGCTTATTGCGATTTTTTTTTAACCAAAAATATGTAGAAGAATACGTATCAGCCTAAACTGAGGAAAAAAATTTGTTTTTTTTAAAAAAAAATTGGATATTTATTATAGCAAAAAGTAAAAAATATTGTGTTTTTTTTTCAAACTTGTCACCATTCTTTTGTTTATAGCGCAAAAAATAAAAACCACAGAGGTGATCAAATACCACCAAAAGAAAGCTCTATTTGTGGGGAAAAAATAATACAAATTTCATTTGGGTACAGTGTTGTATGACTGTGCAATTGTCATTCAAAATGTGACAGCGCTGAAAGCTGAAAAATGGCTTGGGCAGGAAGGGGGTGAAGGTGCACTCTATTGAGATGGTTAAGGGCCCCAAAATAATGGATCAAATAATAATTGATTTGATCTGGAAAGAAAATTACAATAAAGCTTTCTTAATTTGTTTATAAAAGGTAGAAAAAAAAGAATCCACTCAAAGAAACAAAAACTTTACATTCGAAACTCTATAGAGAAAATACTATATTAATCTAATGTACCCAATAACAACCTAAAGTACATAAGCCATAGACACCAGGTTCACATTACAGTTTGTCTCTTAAAAGCTCATCTTCTTCCAGCTGTCAGTTTAAAAAAACAAACGTGGTTCAATCTACGTACATGTAACATACAGTAGTGATGGTCATCGCCATCTAGTGGCTGATGTGCACACTATTTAATTCAATGTTACCCCACTAGAACGTGCACACGAGAAACCTCCAGAAACCTGGGGGAGGGGGGGGGGGGTCCCAATGCTTCGACTGTCTAGGAGACTCCACAGAGTTTAATCTGACATTGAGGATAGAACTTGGACTCTCAGGGTGGATTTACACTGTTCTGTCTGTATGCAGAATGCATGGTAACACATATGTAGATGTGAATGGGACCATAGAGTTTCCCTTTTTTCATGCTAAACTGCAGTGCACACTGTAGATATGAACCAACCATGTAGGGAAGAATAGGATTTCTACTGGGCATTCATTTTCACATCAGACAAGCATCAATAGGCCCTCAAAATAACAGTTTATAGCTTTTATAGTCAATGCAGGTTCACATAAAAAAGTGCTATATATCATATGATTCTAAAGTAGATCTTTCGCCTGAAAAAACAACATATTTATTTTTCTTTGCTGAACTTTGAAGATCTCAGAAAATTGAGAACCGGTAAGAATTCAGGGGTCTGCTGTAAAAGTAAAATGATCCTTTAACCTAAAGCTGTCCATATACAATTCAGAGCGGTATACAATTTAAAGCGGTAGAAAGGTCCCCTTTTTCACTTGTACCTCCAGATAAGCCAATAATAAGGCACGGTGCACATTTAAGAGATATTTACATTTGTAGCAGCTAGTGACGTCGCAAGCACATGTGCAATACACTCTGACTGGCCTGAACCCAAAAAGACCAGGTTAAGATGAAAACCCTATCAGCGTGCCGTTGGAGGGATCCGCTATAGAGGTTAGTCTGTCATAATGTGCTAATATCTGGTGCATATTAGCACATTGTGACTATTCCTCCTCCCTTTTTTTTTTTTTTTTTTTAAAACACTTTACTAACAATTTAATTGTACAATTTCTGCACAATACTCTTTAGTATAACTAAACCACTAAACTAATGTTTTAATCCATTCATTTGTACTAACTCAGGCAGGCCCTTCAGCTAAATAGTTGATAGTAAATCTAAAGGAGATTTTACATTCTGTATACTTTAAATAATGCAATAGTCTCATTTTCAACAAACAATCTCAAATAGTCACATTGTGGAAACCTAACAGTATAACGCCCCTTCCCACGGGGCGTGCTCCAGTAGGAGTCTGCTTGCTCAGTGGGGATCTGTCCATTGATCCCTGCTGAGCAGGCAGATGGCTGGTCCATGTCTGCTCTGCATAAGCAAAGCAGACACAGACACAGCCCGTTCTCCTCTATGGGCGGTCCGATGTAAACGTACCACCTGTCCGTTTACACCTGACTGCCATCCGATCCAATCCACTAGATGGAAGGCGAACGGATCCTCATCCTACACACATTTGTTTACACCCGCCACTCCATAGAGGAGAATGGAGGGTCCGATTGGGTCCCCCTGAAAAACTGATAGGCGGACCCCAATGGTACGCTTGTGTGAAAGGGACCTAAATCTGAATGTGGGTGATACGCTCCAATCACCACAGACCTTACACACTTAGGCTTAAAATATAACATTTATTACAACATTTTACTACAATGTAACCAACATTTCTCACATGGCTCAATACCTACAGGGAGAGCAAAATATATTCTAGGGGAAACTATCCAATAATATCTCTTAAGTTCAGTCTCTACTGAGTTCTGACATGGTTTACTAATCTGAACTCACTTAGATTTCCAGAATCCAATAACTAAGTAACATGCTGTTCAATAGTCTGAACTCGCTATGATCTCCAGAATCTGATAAGTAAAGTATTTTATCCTTATTGCTCCCCTCAATTTAATAGTACCAAAAAACCCCCAAAAAAACAAAAAAAAGGTCCTTAACGGAATCCCAAAAATAACCCCAAAACCCAACATGTTTCGCCTTACATTAAGGCATTTTCAGGGGTGAGTATGTGACATAACAACAAATGTGAAGGCTAAAAAAGCCACATGGCTAATACCAGTTTTAATCAGTCATTGCAAGGTTTTTTTTTTTTGCCTTTTGGGACCAAGTATTTTTTTTGTCTGAAATAAATTAATAAAAGCTATAAAACAAATAAAAGTATTAAAACCCTTTGCTATCCAGGATATCATTAGAGATTCCCCCCCCCCCCACACTTTTTTGTCCTGGTGTCTCTTGATTTACCAGACAGGATGTAAGGGAAGACCTGCAATAGGGACACACACATCAATGCATATCTAGTCTTCCTCTACTCTTCTATAAAATAAGTAAAATCTTTTTCATACATGTTGCTGTAGTAAAGTGCTCCCTCACTTCTTGTCTGGTAAAATGTTGTTATCTAAACAGAAAATGAGGGAAAATCTCTGTAACCGAGCCCAAGTAAGCCAAGAAGGGTTCTAATTCTTCCCCACTCTATCCAAAATTAAAAAAAAACAAGGTTTTTGTCACACTTAAAAATAGAATTCACATATTTAGTAGGCCTCTTCTAAAAAGTAATCGCCTAATGAATGGTAAACTGGCCATTGAAATAGAGTGATTCATGTACAGAACCATTTTATTATTCTTTTAGCTCTCGGTTCCAAATTGTACCAGGAGAAGGTATAATCTTTAATTGTAAATCTATGTTCCAAGAACACCCAGCAGTTGCAGGTAGGAGTCCATATTAGTACATAAATAGGTTTGGAGTAGAAACTCTGTCTAGAGATATTTTAAGGATAGGTCCTCTTTAAATGGCTTTTCCCGAAAATGTAAAAAATTTCTCATTGCAATGGACCTGTGGAGGAACAGTGACTAACCCCCGCAGTTCCCCCTACGTCATTCAGAGGGGGCCCATAGAGAGTTTTAATTTGAGAGAGTAAGAGGCTAAAAGCAAACAGCTTTTGCTGTTGATATCTTTAGAAATCTCCTTGTGCTCTGTAAAAAGCAGATGTGTCAGACTTATTCTTGATCCACGTACAAGCCGCTTCCCTTTTCTTTTTGTCCTTTGGCCAGTTTTGAGACCTAAAATGTAATGAAGCCCTAGAGTGTTCTGTAGTTCACAAGCACTACACTTCCTTACATTATTTTTCATGTTGCGCGCTTAATAAAAGCTTTTCTTTCACAGTAATAAAATGTTGAAAGTGGTAGTTATGATTATTATAATATTCACTGAATTGAGTGCTATAATACTTTTTTTTTTAGAATGAAGTAGGTGTGACGCTCTGTAGACCTAGTGTGAATTATACTTATTATACTTAGTTTGATCTACTGTTTTCATTTTTTAATTTGTCTGTAAAGATATCTGTAGGCACGAAATAGCAAAAAGGTACCTTCAAGGGCATTCACATCTCCCCTGCTTTCTTCTAGAATGCCCTGAACTTATTGCATCCCACTAGTAGTCAGTGAGGCCTGATTTGAACTTGGAGGTGATTGACCATAGACCATGACCTTTTGTAGCTATTTGCATACCAGAGTGGCCAAGGTTTCGTATCTCCTGGTGCGCTCTAAAATAGTGGGTTGGTCCATGAAAGACACTTGTTATGCAATGTTGGAGCTACTTTATTATTTCATGTCCACAGGTTTACCCTAAAGTGCATCTCTATTTGTAATTTAAAAAAGTGTATCTCTAGGTTTTTTTTTATGTTTTGGATAGAGTGTAGAAGAGTTAGGCTCTCTGTCAAGTTTTTTTATGCTGTCTGTGTCCCCATTGGTGAGATTGGCCCCTCTGTTTGTACTGGTAACCATTGTCGCTGAAAAAGAAGAGCAGAGTACAGTTGGCACCAGAACAAAAGATAAGGGAAAATCTTCCAACGAGGAAATCAGTTCTCGTGACAGCTCTCTAAAGCAGTCCATAGATTATGAAAGATTATGAAAATTGCTTGATTCCCCCATCAACACAGACAGTGTTCATGGGCAAATACTTCCCACAGCACTATTGCCTGTGGGGAGCCTTCCCTACTGAGAGAAAACAATGGTCACTGCTGGCAGCTATAGCCACTGGCAATGATTGCATGAAAAAAAAATCTGACAGGCTGGTTGTACTGAAGTTGATCGACTGGATCAACTTCAGTACAACCAACTTGCCCATAGATGGGTCAGATCTCCCCAGTCCCTGCCAAGCTGGCTGAGATTTAATCCACTTATGGCTGGCTTAAAAAGGGATTTGCCCTCACTTGGGACAGGAAGTAAAGGGAAATGTGCCCAATGGTATACAGAAAGCAAACAATTACCTGGCATGGGTTTTGATCCTTTCTACTGTATCCAAAGCTAAAAAAAAAAAAAAGTTTTGGCTAGAAGTACACTACAGCCATGATGGCTGTATTGGCAATCGTTTTTGATACTGTTTGGCTGCATTTATGCAGACATTGAGTATTATTGTGATCACTATGATTGGCTACAGCTATCACATGGTACAGGGCTGCAGTGATTAACCCTGTGCATACTGTAATGCCGCGTACACGCGACCGGTTTCTCCGACGGAATTCCGCTCAAGCGTTTTTGCATACACATGCTCACACCAAAGTCCAACCGTCCAGAATGAGGTGACGTACAACACGTACGACGGGTTTAGAAAATGGAAGTTCAATAGCAAGTAGCCAATAGCTGTTGTCTTGTACTTGCTTCAGAGCATGCTTCGTCTTTGGTCCGTCAGAACAGCATACAGACGAGCGGTTTTCCCAATAGGAATTGGTTCAGTTGGAAATATTTAGAACATGTTCCATTACTAGGTCCGTCAGAATTTTCGAAAAAAAAAAAGTCCAATGAGGCATACACACGATCGGAATAGACAATGAAAAGCTTCCGTCTGACTTTTTCTGTCAGACATTCCGCTCGTGTGTACCCGGCATTACACTGCATGAGTAAGTGTCTGTTCAAGACAAAAAAATGTTCAAGGCCTCACCACTTCAAGACCACCCACAGTACATTTACGCCATTAATTTTACGTTAAACACTGTTGTTATGGCAGCAGCTAGCTGCCATAACCCCGGTATTTTTTTGTACTGAGGGTGATTCTGTGTCTAATAAAAGTGGTCCTCGCGGCAGATTCCCCATGAGATAATTTTTATAGGTGGTGGGAGAGGTGTCCCCCCCCTCCCGCCGCTCCCGGTCATCTCCAGGCTTACCGTAACTGTCGGTTAGCCCGGAGCCAATCTGATGTGTCGGGTGCCTGGGCAGGAAGCCGAGTGAGGGCAAGCTAGTCTCCACTCAGCTCTTTGCCCTTGGAGGACTGGAGCGACGTCCGACGTCACTTCCGCCTTCTGGCCTTAAAAGGATGATTTTTTCTTCTCCTTTTAAATGCAACTTTTTTATTTTGATTTTTTTTGCTTTTAAATGTATATGTGAGATCTGATGTCTTTTCGACCCCAGAACTCTCAATAAAGAGGCCCTGTCATGCTTATTTCTATTACAAGGAATGTTTACGTCCCTTGTAATAGAAATAAAAGTGATAAAAAATAAATAGATTTAAAGTGACAGAGTAAAATAAATAAGAAAAAAAAATGTAAAGGGCATTTAGAAAACAATGATTTACTACGTGCCCAGTTTACCCTAAAATTCAGCTGTGATATGCAGTGTAGAAGAATGCAGCATGTTGCTGTGGCTCATTTATTTGTGTATCGATGGTGATTCATTCATTTATACATTTGATGGTGGTTCATAAAAATGCAAATCCTGTGGCAAATGCATATGAGTACACCCATACTCTACATGAAGAAACTGTGCCAGCTGCCCGTTCAGCCCCCCCCCCCCCCCGTCCCAACCCTGGTGGACAGCACAGCACTAGCGATGCATCAACCATAGCTACCAAGTCCATAACCTTGAGTAGTCCCAGCTGGATTAGTTTAAGTATAAAGCATTGAAGCATTACCTGGAGGTATTTAGTAACTAAAATAAGCTTTTTAATGCTAAAAGTTAATTATATTGTGTGAAGTATGCATTTTTTTGTTAGATATTGTATATATGATGACATTTTTGGCCCTGGTCCTTTTGGTCCTTTTTGGCCCTTCATTGGTATGCCCATAAAAAAATATTTGCATAAATGCAACTGCACACATAACATACTTATATATTTAATCCTATCAATACCACAATTAAAATAATATACGCTTGAAAATTGTTGAAAAATGCACATAAGTTAATGGATATGTCAAATAGTCAAACTACAACGCAAATAAATTTTTGTTCTTACCTTATAGTTCTGCTTCAAGGTGTAAACTCTTATTTATGCAGCATAACCCTATGGACGTGTTTTGGGAACTGGTGACAGATCCAAGTGTGAAGCCCTGGCTGACTCAAACCTTTGTCTTCTTAGGTGTCCTCATCTCAATCAGTAACAAATTTATAATAAACGTTAGTCAGAGATGAACATCTTTTAGTGAGCCAAAACACGCCCTGTTTAACCAGAAACTCTAGTATGTGATGGGATCTAGAACATCCTGATTACGCTCAGAGTTCATTTCCCTCCCTACGTGGATTTTGGAATGTATCATATGCGCTTGTAAGATCTGCTTTGTAAACCTTTGATTTAATTCAGTAATAATGACGTTATGTATAAAAACAGCATACCTATCATGTACATAAGCAAAGATTTGATAAAAAAATATATATATATATTTTATATTTTGATTGTAAACTGTAGGAAGTTAATAAAATGGGTAATTTTGAGTAATTTACACACTCCTCCTGCCACCACTCCTTTACAGTGAAAATATTTGTAAAATGTAAAATGACATACATGATGCATTCTGGGGACAAATAGAACGTAAATCTATACAAAAAAAGGTTAAATTATATATATATATATATATATATATATATATATATATATATATATATATATATAAAAACTACAAAGAAAAATCAAAAGAGGGCTTGGTATGTTTTTTCCATAACTTTTTTCATCATTCTTGATTTTTCTATATTTCTGAGTCTATAAAATAATGTGTATTATAGTCAATTTCTTTATCATTTTTGATATAGTAGAGAAGTGTTAATATTGCCAGATTATTTTTTATGTCAATGTACCATTGGGGAAATTGCCCTTCACTGTCTGTTCCAAAGACCTAAAAGGAAGGTATAGGAAATTTCCTAAACTCCCCTTTTAGAAAGACAAAACAGGAGTCCCCATTGTAAGATTTTCTCCTACCTCCTGTTCTAGGGACAACTCTAAAATTTTGAATTTCCCCTCACTTTCTTTCTCGGCGACAATGGTCATCTGTACCAACAGGGGAACAAATCTCTGCAGTGGGGACACTCACAGCATATCATTTTTACAGAGGGTCTAATCCTTCCCCATTGTATCCAAAACTCTGCATTTTTGTTTGTATGAGCCCCCCCAAACCTAGCTTTATTACCTGTTGATTCTGACAGTAGATCCCTTAGTTTTTGTATTTCTATACCAGACCAGGCTGTCCAGCAAACATAGCAAATGGAAAGGTTGGGATAACACACATTACATTTCCAGAGGTGCTTATTATGGTACGTTTTCATTAACTTGTCTTAAACGTTTCCTCAAAAATAAAAAAAATATTGCTCTAACTACCTAGAAAGCGTTGGCTGCAGTTGGGCTTTAATTTGTTTGTCTATTATTTAAAGTGCACCTAAGACTGGGTGACCACCACTTTAACTAAAAAAAATTACCTTCTCTTGCTCTCAGCCTCCTCCAAATCTTCAGATTCCTTATTTTTGATGCTGTGATTTGAACTCCTGTTAGAAGGTGGCTATGTTTGTTCTCCATGGTCCCAATGTATGTAGCAATGTACCCACCCTCTCTCGCTTGCTCCTAAGACTGGCTTAGGACTATGGGATTTGTAGTGTGCATAGAGCAGTGCACATGACCAAAATTAACGTGTGTTGGCAGGTGTTAGAGCGCATTTAAGATTTGCCCCCCTCTAGTGATGTAGTGGGTGGAGATAGTGCCCCCTATAAATGCCAGTTATGGGTGGGGCCCAAGTGGAGTGGGGTATGGTAACAGGTTTCCTCTGTACAACATCATGTAGAGCAGTGTCCTGGAGATGAGCGTGCTCGGCTGGGAAGGACTGCTAAAAATAGGACAATTTGGCACAATGCAGGGTGCAGATGGAGAGTCCATGCCACCCCTGACCCTCAACTGCAGGCCTGTGGCTTAAAGTGGTTGTAAAGGCTGAAAGTTTTTCATCTTCATGCATTCTATAGATGAAGGTAAAAAAACCTTCTGTGTGCTGCTTCCCCACAGCCCCTTCTAATACTCCCCTCTTGATACAGCAGTGTGCATGGGAGCCTTGGCTGTTCTGGGCCCCTCTCTCCTCATTGGCTGAAACAGCTATTGGCTCCCACAGCTGTCAATCACAGACAGTGAGTCAATAAGGTCAGAGCAGAGTCGAGCCACAACGCTATGTGTCTTATGGATGCATAGAGCGGGGCTTGTAACGAGCACACACTAGTACCCTCATAGCAAGCAGCTTGCTATTGGGGCACTGGTCAAGGAGAAGGAGCCAGGAGTGCCACCAGGGGGGACCCACGAAGAGGAGAATCTGGGCTGCTCTGTCAAAATAATTGCACAGAGCAGGTAAGTATGTTTGTTTTTTCAAAAAACAAAACAAAGAAAACACACCTTTTAGAATCACTTTAATGAGTGAGAAACAAAAAACGGAAACAAGTGTGGCAAAACTGCCCGGGGGCATTGTGGGGTGCTCTGAGGGAGGCAGCGGCAGTAGGGGTGGCTGTAAAAGATGCAATGTGCATTGGTGGGTTCAAGGGTTGGTACCAAAAGGTCCCCAATCCCTGGGAGGAATGGTGTCCCAGTGAGGACGATGAAGAAAAAGGAGCATCAGCTGGTGTGCACGAAGCTGCCTAATGGCCCGTCCTATATTTACCTTAAGGTCAGGGACATGGAAAACGAGTGACTGAGCTGTCCTGTTGGTACAGATACTTCAGATACTTACTAAACATGTTTGGGAATTGTACAAACTGGACTTCCCATACAGCCCTGAGACCTTGTTCAGGGTGATTGAAGCAGAGCAGCAACATACAATGCATACAAGACTGTGGTCTGGAAGCATCTTAAAGGTGCACAAGTGGCTTCGGTCATTGGAGGGCTGCTCTTCCATCGTGAGTTCTATCGTGTGTATCTTGAATGGAACTATGAGTGCCACATACACACATACAACTAGACAAAGTGGTGGTGTTCAGGCCCAATAGCGTGCACTACTACTCTCCCACTACTTCTGGGAATGGGAGAGTGGTGAGAGTTCCTGGACCCTAACTACTATATGTAGTTTTGCTCCTAGCAGTCTGTTGCTGCTGGTTCTCTGTTGCTTCTCCAAGTTTATGTTGTTACTATGTATAGACTGCATTTATGCATACTGTGTATGTCACTTTGGATGGTAGTTTGCTGATTTTTCATGCCTGACTACTTACATATGCTGTTTACACAATGTCCTGATTAGTAACTGTTTGTACATGTGCCAGGTGCATGTTGTTCCATGCCTAGAGTTTTGTTTATTGTTTTTAAAAAAAAATATATACACTTTACTGCTGTTTATTATGGGTTATATAAGCCATCTTCCCTATTATGGGAAACCACTGTCACAGAGACAGGGGGAGGGACTGTTGGCAGGTGTTAGTGCCCATTTAAGTTTTGCCCCTCCTTTAGTGATGTAGTGGGAGGAGATGGTGCCCTTATAAATGCCAGCTGTGAATGGGGGTAGAGTGGAGTGGGCTATGTGAGCAGTTACCCCTGTGCAGCATCATGTAGAGCAGCAATCTGGAGGAGAGAGTGAGAGTGCTTGGCTAGGAAGGACTGCTAAGTGGGACAATTTGGCACAATGTAGGGTGAGAGACCTTGCCACCTCTGATCTATAACTGCAGGTCTGCAGGCCTCGGGGCCTAGGAATGAGAATCACTATGGTAAGCTTAACCAGTATTGTGGGACTTATTAGGAAAAAGTGTGAAGATGGCTGAAATCAGATAACTAGTGTTCTGCACTGTCTAAGGACTGCTATCAGAATGTAATTTCGTGAAACTGGTGTTCTTCACTGCAAGACTGTCAGTAAAGCTGGATACGCACTATACAACTTTTGTTGTTCGATTTCCTTTAGATTCACCTTCAACTTTGTAGTGCAAGGGCCTGCCTGATTGCATACAAATTAAAAGTGTTTAGGTTTGACCCTATATTATATGGTTTTGGTAAAGCTAAAGGAAAAAATCTACAGCAGATTGTATGTATAGTGTGTATCCAGCTTTAGTCAGATGTGATATTAATCTGCAATGGAAATATGTACAAGAAGTCCTTAACGAATGCAGTAAACTGTTAAATTGCAATGGAGTGGACATTCCTTTAATTAGGGTAACAGGCCTCTGGCTGGTAATGTGATAGTATGTGGGTCTCTGGATGGGAGAAATCTGACATAAAATGGTGAAATTGCTTCTATACGACAGGTTTGTGGTTGCTCTGTCCAAGGAAGAAGCAGTGGGGACCTGGGACAGCGTGGTGGGAAGCACTTTCCAGTCCAGGTCCCTTACACATGCACTGCTTGTTACAAATAAACAGAAGTGAGAGGAGGAAAAGCAGAGGTTTGGGTGCTCACAGAAGACATTACAAGGAGACAGAAAAACACAGTAAGAAATAATTCCATGAAAAATACAGGGCCATTAAAGTGGAGCTCAACCTAAAACAGGAAGTTCCGCTTTATGTCCTCCTCCTCAGCTCCTTTTTCTGAAATGGAGCTTTTGGGGAGGAGGGAGGTAGCGTGTACTCAATTTTGACAGGTTCCCGCTCCCACTTCTGCTCCAACCGCCTACATTTTTTGTAGCTGCTGGCTTTTAATTATTACATAGGGGACTGGAGCTCCTCTATAAGTAGTGGATATGGTTGGGTTATTTTTAGAGAGTAAGGATATCCTTTAGTGTCCCTTAAATTCCCGATAAAATATAAATACGGCGCTTCTGAAGTCCATATCTGTTAGAGATGAAAGAGTTCATGGATAAGGATCCAGTAAGTGCAGTTCCACACAGAAAGGTGCTATGAGATGTCCACCACCAATAGCAGAAGTACACACTGACCCTTGCCCTATATGATGGACCACTTTGCCAAAATCAGTCAAAAATGCTTAGTTACAATAAACTCCAAATTTCAATATCCACAAGACTCCTGGTGTCTGTATTCCTCAGGCTATGGCACACTCCATCAAAGACAGAGTCTCAGATCATGCAGGATATAGGAATAGGCAAAAGGACACTTCATTGAGCAGTAATAATGATAAAATTTAATATAAACCACCAACGTACTCACAAGCCGTGTTGGGTAAAACCAACCAGCAAAATGGCCGACTATCATGGTGATGTCATGTGATAAAGTTCCATCCAATGCGTTTCATCATACACAGATGTCATCAGGGGCCTTATCCTTGAACTTTTTAATCTCCTACAGATATGGACTTCATTCATTCTTAATGCAAAAGCGCTATTGTTGTTTTATACCAGGAAAACCTTGCTAGCTGCTTTTGCTTGAGTGTTTTAGGATATTACGAGCGCAGGTGTATTGTGTTTTATTACTTAAATTCCTAAATTGACTGAGGGAACAAAAGGGCCGAATGCAGCTGAAAATCATCAGTGTGATTGCCTGTCCTGGTGAGTGTCCTTGTGTATATGGTAGGAATATTAGATTGTAAGTTTCTTCTAGGTTAGGAATTGAATGGTGCAATGTTCTTTGTAAGGTGATACAGAATATACTGGTGTATAAGAGTTTCATGGGTTCAAAAAATATTTTTGTGTGTCTCAAAAAAGCTGCTGGCCCAACCTAAATTTCAGTTGTTGTGAGTTGGCTGGTTGCAATATAGTTCTTATGCCGCGTACACACGGTCGGACTTTTCGTCTACAAAAGTCCGACGGACGCCGATGGACTAAAGCCGGCTGACAATCCGATCGTGTGTGGGCTTCCCTGGACTTTCAGCTGACTTTTCCAGCCGCAAATCTGACGGACTTTAGATTTGAAAAATGCTTCAAATCTTTACGTCGAAACCAGAAATCCGCTCGTCTGTTTGCTAGTCCGACGGACAAAAACCCTTGCTAGGGCAGCTATTGGCTACTGGCTATGAACTTCCTTATTTTATTCCGGTGTACGTCATCACGTACGAATTCGTCGGACTTTTGTGTGATCGTATGTAGGCAAGTCCGTTCGTTAGAAAGTCTGCCGCATGTCCGCCAAAAGTCCGCCAAAATCTGTCAAAAGTCTGTCGGACGGGCTGTCGGACTTTTGTAGGCGAAAAGTCTGACCGTGTGTACGCGGAATTATTCTTTGATCCATCTATTTCAAATCCCTTTTTGTTTTTGTTGCTGTGATTTGTTATGATTAATATAGTTTATATACCCCACCGATTGAAATCTCTGAAATGGAAAACAGTCCACCCAAAAATTTTTTAATTCAGATGAAATACTGTCTTGTTGAATCACCTGCTGGCTTTCCATATCTTGTTGAGAGTTCAGTGTTGAAATTTATTAAATGCATTCATGATGCTGCATGTGCAATGGCTGCTGGGACTGGGCAAATTGTGATCCATCTTTGTCTGGCCCTGCTTGACAGAGATTGATCTAACAAATTACTTTTGTCAAATGGGAATGTTGGAAAATTTTAATTTGATCTGTGGCTGCAGGCAATTGGCTGCACAACAGAGGAGTTCCCACTGTCAAAATACACTGGCACAGTGGGGAGGGATTTCTCCACCCACCTCGCAGCCTTAGGCTGGATTCACACCTATGCATTTTTAGTGCTTTTTGCATTTTGCAGATTTGCACTACAGTCCATTTAACATGGTTTCCCATGGAACACGTTCTGTAGTGCAAATCTGCAAAATGCAAAAAGCACTAAAAATGCATAGGTGTGAATCCAGCTGTAGGTCCCTTTCACATGATCGGTCCGATTGCATCCACCTGTCTGTTTTTCAGGAGGACCGGATCGAACCTTCCATTCATTTCTATGGAGCGGCAGATGTAAACAGACTTGTGTCCATTTACACCCACCTACTTCCAATCTGATCCAGTCCGCTAAAAAAAACTGAAGGGGATCCGTTCACCTTCCATCTAGAAGATCTGATAGGTGGACAGCCGATCTGCTTACACCCGGCCGCCCATAGTGTAGAAAAGGAGTGAAAAAGGACCTGTCATCCGTCCGTTCTGCTATGCTTAGCAGCGGATTAGTGGACAGATCCCCGCTGAGCAAACCAGAGTCAACTGGAGTCCAGCCCGTATGAAAGGGACCTTAGTTTGGTTTTCTTCTTTTCCATAGATGGTAACATGGCTGCCATTAGAAATCACAGGGTCCCATGCAGTCTACCTGACGCCCCCCCTCAAAACAACATTTTCACCAAAAATACACAAAAATAATTATTAGTGGACACAAACATAACATAACTTACAAAATTCCTGCTACATTTGATAGAAAAAACTGCATTGAGTTAATAAACCAAGTTCTGTGTGTGAGGTCTTGGGGGTCATTCACAAACAGTGCCTTGAAAAAGTATTCATACCCCTTGAAATCTTCCACATTTTGCCATGGTACAACCAAAAAAGTAAATTTATTTATTGGGATTTTTTGTGATAGACCAACACAAAGTGGCACATAATTGTGAAGTGGAGGGAAAATGATAAATGGTTTTCAATTTTTTTTACAAATAAATATGTTAAAAATTGTGGCGTGCATTTGTATTAAGCCCCTTTTACTCTGATACCCCTTACTAAAAACAAAGTTGAACCCATTGCCTTCAGAAGTCAACTAATTAGTAAATAGAGTCCACCTTTGTGTAACTTAATCTCAGTATAAATACAGCTGTTCTGTGAAGCCTTCAGAGGTTTGTTAGTGAACAAACAGCATCATGAAGGCAAAGGAAGACACCAGACAGGTCATGGATAAATTTGTGGAGAAGTTTAAAGGAGGGTTAGGTTATAAAAAAATATCCCAAGCTTTGAACATCTCATGGAGCTCTGTTCAATCCATCATCTGAACATGGAAAGAGTATGGCACAACTGCAAACCTACCAAGACATGGCCGTCCACCTAAACTGACAGGCCGGGCACGGATAGCATTAATCAGAGAAACAGCCAAGAGGCCCATTGTAACTCTGGAGAAGCTGCAGAGATCCACAGCTCAGGTGGGAGAATCTGTCCAGAGGACAACTATTAGTCGTGCACTCCACAAATCTGGCCTTTATGGAGTGGCAAGAAGAAAGCCATTGTTGAAAAAAAGCCATAAGAGGTCCCATTTGCAGTTTGCAAGAAGCCATGTGGGGGACACAGGGAACATGTGGAAGAAGGTGCTCTGGTCGGATGAGACTAAAATTAGACTTTTTGGCCTAAAAGCAAAATGCTATGTTTAGTGGAAAAATAACACTGCACATCACCCTGAACACACCATCCCCACCATGAAACATGGTGGTAGAATCATCATGTTGTGGGGATGCTTTTCTTCAGCAGGGAAACTGGTCAGAGTTGATGGGAAGATGGATGGAGCCAAATACAGGGCAATCTTAGAAGAAAACCTGTTAATGCCGCGTACACACGAGCGGACTTTTCAGCATCAAAGGTCCGACGGTCTTTCCGACGGACTTTTGAACGACTGGACTTGCCCACACTTGAACGGACTAAAGTATCTTAGAAAGTCTGTTAGTTTGAACGTGATGACGTACGAAGGGACTAGAATATGGAAGTTCATAGCCAGTAGCCAATAGCTGCCCTTGCGTCTGTTTTTACATACAGACAAACTGATTTTTCGACTGTATATTGTAATAGACCTTGACCAGGTTTTTTTGGGCTGAGCACCCCTCCCCCTCCTCATTACCTCTTATTTAGTGGCCACCAGTGCATAGGATGTATCCCCTTCAGTTCTCCCACATAGAGGAGTTCATCTCCCATGGTTGAGACAAAGGATCTTCCATTCTATTACTGGAGTAGGACCCACTAATTCGGGGTACTTTGTCGCAGTAAGTGGGCTTAGCACTATATGACCATATAGTGTGACCAAACCCCCGTATTTTTTGAATATGTTCAGGTGTTTTTAACTAGCCTTGCAGGAAATGTCATTCTTGAATGTGTGCGCTGTAAAATATTTTGTACGGATTTTTTGACTGGACTCGAGTCCGTTGGAAAGATTTGAAACATGTTCCAAATCTAAAGTCTGTCTGATTTTCGACAGAAAAAGTCAGCTGAAGGTCCGATGAAGCCCACACACGGTCAGATTGTCTGATGGATTTGTTGCGTCAGGCCAGTCCGGTTGAAAAGTCTGGTCGTGTGTACATTACATTAGAGGCTACTAAAGACTTGAGACTGGGGCAGAGGTTCGCCTTCCAGCAGGACAACGACCCTAAACATACAACCAGAGCTACAATGGAATGGTTTAGATCAAAGCATATTTGTGTGTCAGAATCCAGACCTAAATCCAATTGAGAATCTGTCGCAAGACTTGAAAATTGCTGTTCACAGACACTCTCCATCCAATTTGACAGAGCTTGAGCTATTTTGCAAAGAAGAATAGGCAAAAATGTCACTCTCTATATGTGCAAAGCTGGTAGAGACATCCCCAAAAATACTTGTAGCTGTAATTAAGCGAAAGGTGGTTCTACAAAGTATTGACTCAGAAGGGCTGACTACAAATGCACGCCACACTTTTCATATATTTTTATTTGAAAAAAAATTTGAAACCCATTTATCATTTTTCTTCCACTTCACAATTATGTGCCACTTTGTGTTGCTCTATCACATAAAATCCCAATAAAATAAATTTACGTTTTTGGTTGTAACATGACAAAATGTGGAAAATTTCAAGGGGTATGAATACTTTTTCAAGGCACTGTAGGTGCTGTGGCCTGTACAATTGTGAATCAGTTTTTTGTTTTTTTTTTTGTATTTTAAGCAGTTTCCAACCAGCTGCCACTGATATACTGCGGCAGGTTGGCTCCCCTGCGCGAATCGATGTACTGGTATGTCGGTCCGTGCACTAGATTTTGTGGGAGCTCGCCCTCGCGTCCGGCAGACTTGATGCCCGTCAACCACCTGCGATCACAGTAAAAAGAGAGGCAGAATGGGGATCTGCCTTTGTAAACAAGGCGGATCCCCGTTCTGACAGGGAAGGAGAGAGAGATCAGCTGTTCCCAGTGATCAGGAACAGCGATCTCTCTTCTCCCAGTCAGTCCGTCCCCCATGCTGCGTACACACGAGCGGACTTTACGGCAGACTTGGTCCGGCGTACCGGATTTCGTCTGACAATACGATCATGTGTGGACTCCAGCGGACTTTGTTTTCTCAAAAGTTGGACGGACTTAGATTTGAAACATGTTTCAAATCTATCCGACGGACTTGAGTCCGGTCGAAAAGTCCGCTTGTCTGTATGCTAGTTCGACGGACAAAAAGCCACGCTAGGGCAGCTACTGGCTACTGGCTATGAACTTCCTTATTTAAGTCCAGTCGTACGTCATCATGTACGAATTCATCGGACTTTGGTTGATTGTGTGTAGGCAAGTCCGTTTATTCAGAAAGTCCATCGTAAAGTCCGTCGAAAAGTCCGCTGGGCAAAGTCTGCCGTAAAGTCTGCTCGTGTGCACGCAGTATTAGGGTCAGATGTGTCCGCCGTAATGTCACAGTCCCGCTAAAAATTGCCGATTGCCACCATTACTAGTTAAAACAATAAAAAAAGTCCCTAAATCTTTCCCCTATTTTGTAAATGCTATAACTTTTGCGCAAACCAATCAATATACGCTTATTGTGATTTTTTTTCAACCAAAAATATGTAACAGAATACAGTACATATTGGCCTAAACTGATGAATATTTTTTTTGTTTTTTTTTTATACATATATTTTTTGAATATGTATTATAGCAGAAAATAAATATTGTTTTTTTTTTCAAAATTGTCACTCATTTTTTGTTTTATAGCGCAAAAAATAAAAACCACAGAGGTGATCAAATATCACCAAAAGAAAGCTCTATTTGTAGGAAAAAAACAAACATGAATTGTGTTTGGGTACAGCGTCGCACGACTGTGCAATTGTCAGTTACGCAGTGCTGTATCGCAAAAAATGGCCTGATCATTAACCACTTAAGGACCGAGCCTCTTTCTGAGATTTGGTGTTTACAAATTAAAAAAGATTTTTTTGCTAGAAAATTACTTAGGAAAAAGAGAGAAAAATCCCCCAAGGTGGGGTTTTCTGGCAGCAAAAATGAAACTATAGAGTTAAAATATGTAAAAAATTGAAAAAGTTTATTATACAAAAAATCACATATCATGAAAGTTAAGAAATGAGCTCCAGTGTTTAGAACCTTTAAAAACGACATACACTATACAGACATATTTCCATAATAGCATTAGACAAAAATGTCAGCAATATGAGAAAATACTGACGCGTTTCAACCCAATTTTCAATTTCTTACAATCTTGGTATTCTAATTGGGCTGACATATATTACCCTGACCCTTTAATCCATTACCTCGTTTAACTATCAAACTTACCTACCCATTTATTTTTCTATATTTATCTATTATTGTTTAGTAAAAATATAGTTGCCAAGTACCCAGAGGCTGCTAGCTGCATATACGGAATGCAGTTAGATTGGTGCCTGGTAGTCGGTCAATTGACCACTTCTTTGGCTAACTATATATATAATTTTTTGAAATGATCCTTTTTTTAATTTATATAGGGACATATTGTTTAGTTTGTTCCTTTTGGATCTCCGCTGCAAGTGTGGCTTTTTTGCCCTTGACAGATCACTTATGACAATGGGGGGCGACCTCTCAGTGTGACTTCTCGTAAGCCACATTGGTGGACTACTGCCCCCTCTTTCTGATTGTGGTGCCGGTGGAGATGCCCTGGGACCCTCTGGGGGTGAGCGAGTGAGCAGCTTTTAAAGGGACCTATATGTAGGAAGTCTCCTTTAGGCTTACTGGACATACACTGTTGGGTAATTATATCAGGTGTATACGTTGTATATTACTGTCATCGTATGCAAGTGCCCCGTTACATGTGTACTTATATCATATATCTCTCAACAGACTGACCCTCTGAAGAAGACCCCTAGTATATGGGTTGAAATGCGTCAGATATTTTCTCATATTGCTGACATTTTTGTCTAATGCTATTATGGAAATATGTCTGTATAGTGTATGTCGTTTTTAAAGGTTCTAAACACTTCCTACTGGAACTCATTTCTTAACTTTCATGATATGTGATTTTTTTGTATAATAAACTTTTTCAATTTTTTACATATTTTGACTCTATATTTTCATTTTTGCTGCCAGAAAACCCCACCTTGGGGGATTTTTCTCTCTTTTTCCTTTGTCAGTATCAGGGGTGAGCAGCATTCCTTCCGCTTCTTGTGTGTCCTTTTTCTCTTTTTCTAGAAAATTACTTTGAACCCGAAAACATTATATATATATTGTTCTAACACTCTAGATAATAAAATGGCGCTCGTTGCAATACTTTCTGTCACACCGCATTTGCGCAGCAGTCTTACAAACTCACTTTTTTAAATTAAATAATAAGATGACAGTAAAGTTAGCCCAATTTTTTTTTTTGAAATGGCGCCCACTCGTGGAATGGCGACAAACTTTTACCCTTAAAAATCTCCATAGGCGACATTAAAAAAATTCTAGAGGTTACATGTTTAGATTTACAGAGGAGGTCTAGGGCTAGAATTATTGCTCTTGCTCTACCGATTGCGGCAATACCTCACATGTGTGGTTTGAACACCGTTTTCATATGTGGGTGCTGCTCACTTATGAGTTTGCTTCTGCACGCAAGCTCAGCGGGACGGGGCGCTTTTAAAAATGTTTTTTTTTTCTTATTTATTTTACCTTTTATTTTATTCTTTACACTGTTCTTTTAAAAAAATGGTGTCACTTTTAATCCTATTACAAGGAATGTAAACATCCCTATAATAGAAAAAAAGCATGACAGGACCTCTTAAATAATTACACTAAAATGCAATAAAAAAAATCTGTCCCTTTTAAGAGATATGCAGTGGCATGGAGACGGGTGGGGGCCATCTTCCCCTCACTTGTCTCTATGCCAAGCCAGGGACAGGACACGATCGCCTCCGCTGATACCTACGGCTCCGGTAAGCGGCGGAGGACGGCAGGCGGTTTGGAAGTTGTTAGGGGGTAAATCCTTCCGGGGCTTAAGTGGTTTATTTGGCTATTGCTGTGTGCATGCAGCCTATGTTACACTATGGGGATGCAGAAGCTTTACAAACACAGCCACAGGTGTGCACTCGGGGCCACTAACTAGCCACACCTGCACACTTATCAAATTAGGACCTGTGGCTGTGTTCATGCAGCCACTGCATCATCATAGAACAACAGGCGGCTCCAACTGCGCAAACAAATCTCTCATTCACACTGTAAATGTTTTTAAATGATTCTTTACAATGTTTTTAAAATGTATTTTAAAAATGTATCTTTACATTTTTTAACCTTTTTTTACAGGGTGAGGGGGAATTATACCCCTGACATCTCCCCTTTGAACAAGAGGTAAAAATTGAGGACACAGATTCTTTCTCTGTAGCCTCAGCTGCACTGAAGATGAATTAACAATACACAGAGTCTCCAGTCCATTCATAAACTGAAGCAGAGTAAACACATGGCCCGGGCACATAGGGGGGAATCAGATGTGGGCAGCAAGGGGATGGGGATCGTGGGGCAGGTCGGAAGGACAGTTACAGAACAATGCACTCTGTGTCTCCTCCCCCAGCAGCTGAAGGCTGATGGAAGGGAGAGGGGGAGAAATCAGCTTCCAGTTGCTGGAGGGAGAGGCAGTGTATCATTTTGTAACTGTCCTCCCGTAATGTGGCACCTGGCCCCCCTGTGTGCCCGGCCCCCCTACAGGAGGACTGATGGTCCCCCCTTGTTGATGGCCCTGGCTGGGCACTCTTTAGATCTGACAATGTGAATCTTTGCCTGTTAAGGGCTCCCTTTGGTTTTACTACTATTGGATGATAAGAGTGGCGATAGCAGTGTCACTTCTCCTGCTAACTAGGAGCTGGAGGTGGTTAGAAAGCAGTGGGGAGGGGAAGAGAGCTGGAGAGAGATGCAGGCTTTGTTCAGTCCTCCGCCAGCTCCTTCCTCTGACCATGAGTGGTTCATGCAGCCTTGCCGCATCTCCATGAAATGAATATTGGCCTGGAGTATAGGTAAGTGAAGGAGGGAGGAGGGAGACTGAGCTTATTGAGTTATTCTATTAATGTCACTATTATTATCACTATTGTCATTCTTATTGTCACAGTTGTCACTGTTATTGTCTCTCATATTGTTACAATTGCTCAGTTGATACTGTCAAGTTTGCCTGTTTTTTGCCCAAATATTCTCAGGATTGCCCATTTGTTGCACATGTATAGCTACTATTTTCTATTTGGTGCAACATATTCAAATCATTGCTCGTTTGTAGTCCAAGTTTTGTCAAGAATGTCTCCTTCATTTTTTATTTATTTTTTTTCTTTCATATTGTCAACTTAGCTATATGTGCTTGGAGGACCATATGACTCCACAATTTTATTCTCTGCAGGCCTATCGCTACCAAACTGCAACACTGTTAGCTTCATATTTGGTTAAGGTTATGTTTGTGCCAATGTTATACCATTGCAGCTATTAGCCCCTTCCCCGCTCTGCCTTTCATTCACTGAAGGCCTGTCACTATTAAACCACAGTGCTGTTAGGGCCACATGTGTGTCTCTATTTTGATAAGATTATTTTTTGTAGTCTAGGCATCGTCAGGCATGTCACCTAATCTTTTGCATCCATATTGCCTAGTTAGCACTGTGTCGTTAGAGAAATATACCACTCTATAATTTAATATCCCTGCAAGTCTGTCACTATGAAACTGCAGAACCGTTAGCTCCACATTTGGCCATAGTGCGCTGCTTTTAAACCATTACCATTTTGAACAAATAACTATTTCCAAGCCAACATTAACGTTTTTATGGAACAATCTATAATTTCTGAAATGATCCCTTTTGATTTGGCTTGCCTTTCTCCATAAACCTTTCACACTGAAAATAATAAGGTTGGTCGATTCCAAATCCTATTAAAGAACTGCATGTATATGTCCAACTCTCTAACTATAAAATTAACTTTTCAAAATCCGAGGCTATGAATGTTATAATCACCCCCCCCCCCCCCCAACACACAAACACTGATTAAGCGACCTGCAATCAAACTTTCCATTTATAAACGGGTATGGGGAAATTGAAATACTTGGGGATTTTTCTCACCCAAACCCTGGCCACAATGTTCAGAGAAAACTTTCCTCCCCTGCTCTCCTCTATTCGTAAGGACTTGTGAAAGTGGCAACTGGCGTTGCACACCTGGTTAAAGGGAATTGCAGTTTCTATGGGCGGACTGCCCAGCCTCAATCAAGGCAGATAACCTCAGTATGCCCAAACAATTCGAAGGAATGGGCATTTCCTACCCAGTGCGTTACTTTAAATTTTTCCATTTGGTCAGGGCTCTAAACTGATGCAAGCATGCAAACTTTAAGAGCTCTGTCTCCTGTTCCCCTGCAAGCATTCTCATGGTTGTCAGATTCTTGTCCCGCTGCTTCAGAGATCAATCGATCATTGGAGCTACCTTCAAGGTCATCTTTAAAACCAACCCTAAAGTGATTAATGCGGATGTCACCTTGCCTATGTTTCCCATCATAGGAAACCCAGAATTCCCACCCAGGCTTAGTGACCTCAAGTTTCAGCCAACTTTCATGGCAAGCCACTTTCGATTGAAAGATTTTCATGCCGATGCCACATGGAAACCTGTTCAAGCCATACAGTTGATGTGGACCCCTCTTTACCTTCATGGCAGGCATTTCAAGTTATACACCACCTCATCCCTCCATTTGCAGAAGGTCACCCCTGCACACCCTTCAAACACACACCTCAGGCTTTCGACACAGTGTTTCACTCCCCTTGTTTTATGCTCCGCACCTCTGGAGATGGATACAATCCTACCTTCATCTCAGACTAGGAGACTGATCTAGCGCTATAGTTTATTCTGGACCGAAAGGAGTTTATCTTGCAAGTCCTCTATCTCTTCGAGACTAAAAGAATCTGGTTATAAGCACCTAACCTGATAGTATAAGGATCTGGTGAAACTGTATCACATATTCCCGAATGTAGATCCTACTGGCTGGAGGTGCAGAATCTCGTGAGGCACCTTACTCAAAGTTTTTCGGTCATGTCTACGGATCTGCCTCTTCTGGGACGATCTCTACGCCCTAACCCAGAACCACACAACCCTAACTTTGGACCAGGACCCAGCCGTCTGTCTACTGCATCTTAGCACGCTTTGTAAACAGAAATATCACCACTCTCTGATACGGCACTTGGTCAGTGCAACCAGGGCCTGTATCTTGGCACACTGGAAATCAACCACACCCCCATTGTAGGTCAATGGCTGATATCAGTATTATGCAGGTGGAGCGTCCTACCTCTTCTTTGAGGAGACAGGAGGCCCACTTCAAAAAAACATAGTTCTCCTGGTCCC
This sequence comes from Lithobates clamitans, assembly GCA_037952925.1. Lineage (NCBI taxonomy): Eukaryota > Metazoa > Chordata > Amphibia > Anura > Ranidae > Lithobates > Lithobates clamitans. Next base: position 810,712 of record JBBGZY010000790.1, read on the forward strand.
AATTCACTTTCTCTGATAATTATAAAGAGCTCCTTGAGTGCTACACTGTACTAGACCAAGGGGGTAGCCCCCCCCCCACTCCCACATCCTATTTTTCCCTCTCTTTCTTCTTTTTCCCCTTTCCCAGTTTTGTAGTTTCACATATCTCTAGGTTCTCTCTTAGGGAATTTTTTGGGCGGAGGGCATTAAGCCTCCCCCTTCATACTTCCCCTTTGCAGACCTATGATGGGCGGTCCCGCCTCGGGCAGTTGTTCCTTAAAGCAGCACACTCATTTGTACTCCTTTCTACTTCTCTGAGGTGACATTTTATACGACTATTACTATGAAACTTCTTTGTATGTGAACCATTGTTGGTGACTTGAAGATGGTTCCTCCTATTCTGTGTAAATTGTTTATTTTGTCACCAAAAATAAAGAATTTAAAAAAAATTATAAGATTGATGTATGCAACCACTTGTGTTGCAAATGTAAATTACATATAACCTGACGCATGTATGTTCCACGAGATCAGCACGTGTCATCAAGTTCATGCGAAGGGCAATTCGTAATTGTACTATGATTAATTCAACCATCACATTTCACAGCTCTCAAAAAGTTCAACCTTATTAAATTTAACATATTCTACTATATGATTATTTCACATTTTTCCTGGTAAGGAATTTTGCAGAGCTAGTTTTTACATATTGATGGGCAGGATTGAAGATTATAAAATCATGTCATGCAGACATGCTTTGCTTGTTTTCTGACTACCTTAAAGTTCATTGCACATTTTATTGATTGTGTCGTGTGTTAAATCTAGCACTCACCTCCTATCTTCAAGCAGTGTATCCATTCCCAATGAATCATGGAAGTTCTTCTGTGCCCCTTCTTCCTTCTTGTGATGAATGCAGCTATTGTGTTGTGGGGGAACGCCTTTTGAAACCGCACCAGAGCAACTAAAAATACAAGTGTGAGTCACATTCCTGTTTCAACGTGCCACACAAGCACAATATTACTTTATGGATAAACTCTAGGGAAACGGCTACATACTAAGCTGAAAAACAAATATTTGAAGGCTTTTACTTGCCATATAGTTGTAATTCTGTTCAGCGACTCTAACCCTTTGACAATGCTAGGGTCTAGCATCCAATTGCTAGCCCAAGCATTGTCAAATGATCAGGGTAGTGATGTCACAGCTACTCTTAGCACCCAACTAGCGCTCCTTCTCCTCCTCCTTCCAGCATCCGGGTTTTGGCTATGGCATTCTCTTGTCTTTGTCCACCTGCAAGCTGATTGATGTGGTCAGTCTCTGGATGGAAACTCAAACCTGTTATAAGCCAGCTAAACCCTCACTTGGATGCTTGTGATAGAGAGTGATAGGTGTGTTATTCCTGATAAAGCCCCCCTGTCTGTCTGCCCTGCTCTGCTGGATTGGATTTCCCCGGATATGATCTTGGACCGGATTTTGGACTATTCCCTGAACTCAGCCTGTCTTTTACCTGGACTGTCATTAAACCACGCTACCTGCCTGCTTACTGCAAGTACCGGTTTGCTTTGCTTAGTTTGTACCTGCCCGTGTACCTGCCCGGTTGTGGTAGCCAGGCACTAAAGCATTGTGTATAAGTCCTGGGGACAAACAATACCGGTAGGCCTGCTTGTCTTATGGGAAAGGGGGCTGCTATAGGTGAAGAACACAGTAGCCAGCTATAGTGACTGACCACCTGCATTGAGGTAGACGTGACAAAAACCAACTGTCACTAGGGATTTTACTGCAGGCTGTAACAGATGCAGGAGCAGTGGCAAGGGAGCACTGGCAAGGTAAGTATCAGGGGTTCAAGGGGGCTAGGGGCATTTACAAAGACTCTGTTACTTTCTTCTAAATGAGGAAGGTGACAATATTTCTTTAACCCTGTTAGACGTTATCACTAGGCTGGACCCCACTGTTCTTTGCTGCAGTTAAGCAATACGGCTTGGTCACCAGCCTTCCCTAGACCGGGATTAGACAATAAAGGTGTAGACTCATGAGGTTATCTCTCTGCTCTTCCTGTGAATATGTGCACAGAAGAAAGCTGTACATATTCAAATATTTATACTAGATGTATATAAAATACTTTTTAGGAGTAGATCCCTGAATTAAGTGGTATTTTTTAACATTAGTTGTTTAGCTTGTTTTTTTGTTTTCTTTAATTCTTTGCCTACATTGCTGATAACATTTCCCATACTACGAGCTTCCGAAGAAATTATGGGAATAATCCTGCCATGTGTTTTAAATTAAAGAGCAATATTAGGCAATATGTATGAAACAATGTGATCATACTTCCACCTACCCTTCCTCCTCTGTAGTAATTTTCTACTGTAAGGTTATTAAACCAAGGAGAACTTTAGAATCTATTCTTCTTATTTCAAGCTTGGTCATTGTGAGACAAATAATTATCAGGCCAGCATTTTAAATTATTTTTTTTTTAAATCCTGTGAATAGTTTTTGTGAGACATACCAAAAATATCTATTTTATGTGTGAAGTGTTGGTGCGCTCCACCGAAGGAAGTTGACGTAAAACGAGTATGGTTCTCTCTAGTGAAGTATTCAGATTGGTGTAGAGAGAGCATGGTGCACTGCAGAGAATGACAATGACGGAAGAAGAGAGAGCATGGTGAATGCCTAAAATAGATGAAGACTTAAGTCGTGAGAGCATGGCAAAATCCACAGAGAGATGAGGATTGAGGAAAAGAGAGCATGGTGCACTCCAGAGAAAGATGAAGACTGAAGAAGAGAGAGCATGGTGCACTTTAAACAGAAGTACAACCATAAAATGTCAGTGCTTCAGTTGTTGCCAATGGATGATGTTGCATACAAATCCATATATTGAATGAACCACCATCACAAGGAATTTTTTGCAATGTTTCATGGCATTGGCCAACACAATCCCCTCCCAGGCAAACAGTGACGATATTTACTAATAAAAATGTGATTATTAAAAATTTGAAGAGAAGCATATGATGTGCTGGGGATTTATACAATGACTGAAAATTGATTTCCAGAGCTGGAAAAAAGCCAAAACATTATAAGGGGACACTTAAGAAGTGAGTTAATGCCATTTGTAAAAAGGCACATGGAGCCAAATAGTGCAAATTTAACATCTCCCATGTGCCACTTCCTCACATCCGTAAACATTTGTGGTATGATATCAGACCGGAAGGGTCTCGTTTAAAACTTTTTTTTTACATTTCTATTAGTGGCAATCTTTTTCAACAGGCAGCATCATTATTATCTTGCCTGCAAGATACTATCATAGTAGTCCCAGGACAAGATGCTTGATACCATGAAAAAAAAAAGAACATTTCATAAAGTTTTTTACCTTCTGACTTTTCTGGTGCCCCTCACCTACATAAACTATGTATATGGTACATACTGACTTGCCCTACTTACCATTCTCCTCCAAGAGTTGATCAGCTTTTAAAAAAACTCTACCATGTATTATCAGCAACTCAAAAAGTCATTCTCACATACATACAGTGTAGTTGACCTAACTATCCATTTAGATGTCAAAACAAGGAACAAACAGTATAGTCTGTGTGGCACACCACTTGAGAAATGGAGGATCGAGGTTAAAAATATTAGGGTGCTTCTATATAACAGTGATTTGTGAAGATAAAGGTAATACTTTATGAAAAATTATTTTATAACTATTGCCTCTCATTTACCCATTTCAAAAATATTGGAGACATTTTTCAAATAGGTTTGTACATCGGACACTAAAACAAGAAAATTGTGAAACTCACATGAAAGTGCTATGCTATGACAAAAGCACTTGTAAAACTAAAGTATACATTGTAAACTCATAGCCTATAAATCTTGTAATGTAAAGCCACAAGTGTTTTATGTAAACTGTTCTTCATTCCAGAGCTGTTGATCATTTTCTATACAATTAAGAGTTTGTTTTTAAAATGCTGCAATCAGCCAACAGTGGAACAAAAAGGCTTTGTGCCACTGGAAAAACACATAAAAGAACATGTGTACAGTAAAGCAGAGCTGACACCAAATGATGGGATTGAATATTAATTATTGTGCCTTGATATACCGATATACAGATAATATAATAATATATAATATTGGTCAGGGGACACACTGGGCACCTTTGATGCCATTATTTTATGTGCTGGGGGTCCAATGTGCCCCCGGTGCCTTTAAGGAGGATCGGGCTTCCTCCAGGCCCGTCTGTCCCTTTTCTATCCATTAGAATGCATGTGCTTCCAGTAGGGACCTCATAAATTTAGAAGGTTAGGACTGCAAGTGATACAGGGTGCCATGAAGAGGCCTTGCAGCTTATGCATGCGGTTGCAAATGTGTGCTAACTAAACCCCTGTTTTTAACGCATACTGCTAGACAGGTTAATTTGATTGGTAAGCAGACTGGTTGGTGAGTTGAGCTATGAATTTTCTCTAGTATTGTCTTATATTTTGCCTTGCCTGTTTTCTTCCTCCTTCATGACATTTTTAATATAACTTTTTCCTTTTTCATTATATACCTTATTTTAGACCCAGTGATGGGATCTCTGTAGTTCTCTATGTAATGCATACAGATCATGGCAAGCTATATATATATATATATATATATATATATATCTTCCTGCAAACATTACATCACTTAGCCTCAGTACCCCCAAAAACCCTCATACCTGATGCAAGCAATGGGTTTTTGAAGGAGTTATCAAATTGTTGTAGCCGCTTTAAGGGCTCTAGGTGGTGTGACGGCGCAGATGCGCGTTTCCGGCCGCCGCAATTTCCACCGACAACCTGTAATCGCTCCTCAGAGAACCAGAATGGGGATCTGTCAATGTAAACAGACAAATCCCCATTCCGTCAGGGAAGTAGAGAGACCTGCTGTTCCTAGTCAGTCTACTCCCTGCACAGTTAGAAACACCTTCCTAAGACACACTTAACCCCTTGATCGCCCCCTAGTGTTAACCCCTTCCTTGCCAGTGACATTTATACAGTAATCAGTGGCTATTTTTAGATCTGTTTGCTGTATAAATGTCAATGGTCCCCAAAGAGTGTCAAAAGTGTCCCATCTGTCCACCAGTCCAGCTAAAAATCGCTGATCACTGCCATTACTGAGGGCAGTGGCATTGGCTCTGAATTCCCTCTCGCAAGATACCCAGGGTTACCATGTCCAGATTTTGTCTGCACAACCGTGGCATACCTGAACAAGCGGAGGGGGGGGACAAGAAGCAAAGCCCTGCAGCTACTGGCCATGGAGATTCTGGAATGGGCAGAGAGCCATTTACTATGCTTGTCAGCAGTCCACCTCAAAGGCACGTTGAATGAGGTAGCGGATTTCCTGTCCAGTTAGGTAATACAGGAAACAGACTGGGCCCTAAACCTGGAGGTATTTGCCCTGATTACTGGAAAATGGGGGAAACCCCAAGTGGATCTTTTTGCTTCCAGGGAGAATACGAAGCTCCCTCTATTCTTCTGTCTTCACTAACAAAATGGATCCCTAGGGGCACATGCCCAGGCGCATCCCTGGGAGTTTTGGCTAGGGTATGCTTCCCACCATTTCAGATGATTCCGAGGGTGTTAAGAAAGGTACAGGAGGAGAAAGCTGCAGTGATTCTCATTACTCCCTTTTGGCCGGGTTGCCTGATTTTCTATGATTCTTTGTTTATCGGTCAAATTGTTTTGGCATCTTCCTCTCAGGAAGGATCTACTGTCTCAGGGCCTAGTGAACTTCCCGGATGAAGCCAGGCTAACGCTGACCGCTTGATATCTGAGTAACAACTGCTGGAAGAAAAGGGTTTTTCAGAACCATTGGTAGCCACCCTGCTTTCCAGTAGAAAAAAGGTCACTAGGGCTATTTATGCAAAGGCATGGAAGGTTTTCAATTCATGGTGTCATTCAGAAGGTCAACCATTAAAAGACTTGACCTCAGTTCTGGAATTTTGGAAGGTTGGCGCAAACAAATGGCTGGCAGTTAGTACTCTTAAAGTGCAGGTGGCGCTGTTAGGAGTTAAAGATCTATTGCCTCAGAACCTTTGGTTGCAAGATTTTTTTAAGGCTTTGGCCTGGGCTAGGCCAGTCCAAACGAAGAGTTTTCCAAAATGGGATCTTTCGTTAATTCTTCAAGCATTGAAGCATTCCCTGAAGAATCTAATGCTCAAGACTGTTTTCCTATTGGCCATTACGTCCGCACGAAGAGTTAGTGAGCTTCATGCTCTTTCGGTGAGGGAACCTTTTCTATCCACATTCACAGATAGGGCTGTCCTCAAAATGGATCAAAAGTTTTTGCCAAAAGTGGCAACAGCCCAGGACCTCAAGACATTGTCCTGCCAACTTTCTGTTCAAATCACTCGAAGGGAAAAAAAAAGAGAGACTGTTTCACAATCTAGACGTAGGAAGGAATCTTTTTGTATTACCTAGAGGTAACAAAAGGTATCAGGCCAACTTGCTGTTTATTCTCTTCGCTGGTAATAAAAAAAGGTCACTGAGCATCTAGGGGATCGATAGCCAGGTGGCTTGGGTCGGCAACTTCGGAAGCATATTCCCAGATGGAGTTGTCTCCTCCGCCAGGGATCAGAGCGCATTCTATTAAAGCTCTTGCAACCACATGGGCAGAGAATGCTGATGCCACCCCAGAGCAAATCTGCAAAGCGGCCATGTGGCCAAGTTTTTTTGATGTTTGCCTGTCATTCCAGGCTGAACCTTCTATCAGCAAGCGATCAGGTCTTCGGCAGAAACATCCTGCAAGCTGTTGTTCCTCCCTAATGGGGTAGGTCTTGGCTATCCTCTCAGGTGCTGTCCTGAAAGACATTTAGGGAAAATTTAAGGCTCATACAGACGATCGGATTTTCTGTAGACAAAACCTCGGACTTTTGTCCGAAGGCGTGTGCCTGGATTTTTGTCTTGCATACAAACGGCAAGGAATTGTCGGCCAACAAACATGAACGTAGTTACGTATTACGTGGTTTTTCAGCTCTTTAGCGTCACCCTTTGGACTCCTTCTGCTAATTTCGTGTTAGTAGAATTTGAGTGTTGATTTGCGCTTTTCATTTTGCGCTTTTCATTTTGTGCTTTTCAGTTTGTTTCTGAACGGCCGTTCTTCAACCAGACATGTTGCGGAATCAGAGGAGATAACGTGTTATTTATTATTGGCCTTGGAGTTATTGCTTTGGCCGGAATCCAGTCCAGGAACAGGAGGAGGAGGATTTCTTGGACCAAAACTTGGTTGCTTTATTAGTCGTCACATGCCTTTGCTGCGGGAGCTCCAAGAGAGAAATCCAGATGTTTTTCGGAACATCTGGGTATTGTTGACCCCCTATATTAAGAAGCAGGACACATGCATGAGGCTTTTATTTTATTTTTTGGTTGAATAATAATAATTTGATTTGTTATATTTTCTATATTTTTGGATGCATAGAATGCACTTTTTGGTTAAGTTCTATTGGCAGATAGCATGTCTAATTTTATTTGTTTTCTTTTTTTAATGCACAATAAAAAAATTGTGGAGAATAATACTTGGCTATGTGTTTTACTTCAAATGACAGTTTGGGAGTAGGCAGTTACATTTAAAAAAATACAATATAAAATTGACAAGGGACACTAACATAGCTGTATCTTTGATCTTAAAAACTATGGGATAATGATGTTGTGGTAACTTGCCCCAAAAAAAAAAAAAAAAAAGCATAATAATATTATTCTTGATATCACTAGAAAAAAAAATCCGTTTGCAATAATTCCATCAGTATCACCAGCAAAGCAGTTTCATTATTATCCCATTAAATAGAGAATGTGCGCTGCATTTCGAGAAAATCCAACAACTATTGTCCGATGGAACATACTAATGGTCGCATCTTCTGCCAACAGCCTGTCATCACACATTTCCCGTCAGAAAATCTGATCGTGTGTATGAGACTTTAGACTTACCAGTTACTTGTTTTGTTTCAGTCTTTCAGGACAGCAATGACCTACCCTTATGCTGTGTATATTGCTGTGACGAACTATAATGTTCCTATGTGTTCCAGTATGGGCCGGAGGTACTCTAGTACGACTGGCATGTGATGGGAAGAATTTTGCATGATGGTCTCTCCTTTTTTCTTGATAACAATCTTTAAAAAAACCCAGAAAACTATATTGTGTAGTATGTTTTCCTCACAAATTAAAATAATACTATATGTGCTCACATTATAATTAGGTGTCAAGAGGGGGCGTGACCGGATGTTGAGGTGAGGGAGAGAGACACAGCCGGACCCAGTCCTACTCTATCCCCGCTCCTATGTTTTGTGCCTCACAGTAAAGCAGAGAGGGAGAAGCTGCTAGCCTGTCCTCGTGGTGCCTGCCAGTCTCTCTGAGAGACGGATGCCGCGCAAGGAAGGAAGGAGAATCACAGGACCGCCAGCCGCCAGAGGAATCTCGCACTCGGAGCTCCCCCGGGAGGACTGTCAGTGACGCGCCGCCTGTGTGAGAGAGAGGGGAGCGCGTCCACCAGAGTTCAAGCGGGAGTTGCGGGGGTAGCCGTGTGCGGAGCCGACCCGACTCACACTGTGACAAGACTTGGACCGGAGGGGTGAGTGACTCGCAGCGGCGAGTGTTGAGATGTGTGGGAGGACTGTTGCAACCTTGTGAGACGGTCTGGGTGGCAGAAGGAGCCCCTGTGTGGGCGCAGGACACTCGGAATTGCACAGCCATTGGAGGAGAGAGGCTGCAGTGGTCCTTGCTGAGGGATATATATATTTGTGGGCGCACACAGTGCATAACGGGTTCGCTATGACCAGAAAAAAGGGGCTGGAGGAGACATCAGCACAGGAGGGTGCAGGGGCCCTAGCACAGCGTAACCCCAAAGAAAAGGGAAGTCAAGTAGCTGCCAAACTGGAGCGATTTGCTCACACACCAAACCAGCATGCAAGCATGACACCTAAAAAGAGCAACCATATAGGGGGACTCAGCATCAAACCAGCCAGCTGGGAAGGAGAAGTCTTGCCCCTACGGGGGGTGCAGTAGCAAACGCCCCATTGGAGTTGGGGGTGAACGGTATGGTGGAGGGGGGTTTTGGCTTGGCCACGGAGGTGGGGGATGGCGGAGTGGCATCAATGGCTGAGAAGGAACCATCACTGAGAGACATCTTTCTAGCAGTAAATAGTTGTAAGGTATCTATTTCTGCCCTGTCAGCACAAATGGAAAGTTTTAAAAGTGACTTATTGTCAGTAAAAAGTGATGTGCAAGTAGTGTGCACTCGGACAGCAGCTTTGGAAGACAGGATCAGTCAAATGGAGGATGATGTCTCCCCTTTAAGACAGGAAGTCTCACTTATGAAAAAACAACTTAATGAATGCATGCAAAAAATGGACAGTATGGAAAACAGACTACGTAGAGAGAATTTGAGGGTGTTGGGCCTCCCAGAAGGCTGTGAAGGCAATAATCCTGTTAAATTTATGGAAGATTGGTTAAAGGAGAGATTCGGGAGGGAGTCACTCTCAGAATTTTTTTCCATTGAGCGTGCGCATAGAGTGGCCACTAGGTCATGGGCTCCAGGGGGTCACCCAAGACCACTGATTTTTAAGCTATTATGCTTCAGGGATAAAACCACCATCCTTCGGAAGGCAAGGGAGATGAAGAACATTCAATATAGAGGTGCAAGGGTCTCAATATATCCGGACTTCTCTCCTGAGCTTCAAAGGCAGAGAGCCAAATTTTTGGAATGCAAGCGCAAGCTGCAGCAGTTAAAAATTAACTATGCTTTATTATATCCAGCACTGGGGGAAACTCAATTTTTTAATACTCCCACTGAAGTCACAACTTGGTTAGAAAAAAACAAAGGAAGAATACAGCGAGAAGAGGAAATATAGAAAAGGCAGGAGATCGGGAAATCAAGAGAGGAACTTTTTTTTTTTTTTTTTTTTTGGTCTGTTTGTGGACTTCCTCTTCCTTTTTTTTTTTTTTTTTTGAAGGGGGAGTGGGGAGGGAGGGGGGAACACGCAAAATTTGATGGTTTATAAGCACAATGGAAATAATGGGGATAGTTCCCCTCTTACTGGGTCCGGGGGGGGTAGGTTTGTTTTTTTCTCACCTTAAAAAATGTGTCCGGTCACTATAGAAGCCTCAGGGGTAGGCCCAAAATTGGGCAATAGGGGTAAGAATAGGGGGGGGGTAGGGGGAGGGGGGAGGGGGGGTGGGGGGAGGAATATGTGTATGAGTGTGTGTGGGAGGGGGGGGGTTGACTTTGGAGTAAGGGGAAATTAATTTTATAAATATCATAGAAGTCACATAAAGAGGTGGTTTAATTTTGCTAAGGGACACAAAGAGATAGGATCCACAGATGTATGGTAGTGGTGGTTTAGATAGCACTTGGAAATTAGAAAAAAAGTTTACTATATGTTCCTGGAACATTCGGGGGGTTAAAGATAATCTGAAAAGGCAGACGATCCTCTCTATGGCAGATAAGGGGAAGGTTCAGATACTATGTCTGCAGGAGACGCACCTGGATAAGGAATCAATTAAGATAATGGATCATAAAAAATTTCAGATGCAATTTCATTCCACTCACACTACGTATTCAAGGGGTGTGAGTATTTTGATAAAATCAGGGATAGCTTTCTCCTGCAGCCATAGTAAGGTGGACACAGAAGGCCGGTATATTTTTCTCTATTGTACAATTGAGAACAGGAAATGCGTATTAGCCAACATCTATATCCCTCCCCCTTTTGGGAGGGAGGTTTTGGATGACCTAACTGAATTTATGGCGAGCCTCCCAGGGGTTCCGGTAGTGGCGGTCGGGGACTTCAATATGACCATGAATAATGAGGTAGACAGGTTCCCTTTAAAAAATCTGGGTAGGGGAAAACCTAAGAGTCCGCTTCTACAGTACTGTGAGGAAGTAGGATTGGTGGACATCTGGAGAGAGAGGCACCCTGGGGTGAGACAATATTCCTGCCATTCCAGGACACATACCACCCTGTCCAGGATAGACCTGGTTTTGGGTAATGAGGAATCGCTGGGCATGGTGGGAGAAATAGTCTACGAGCCAAGGGGGATTTCGGACCACTCACCAGTGATAGTTGACTTAAAGGGTGAGAGAGGCATTGATAGGGGTGACTGGAAAGTAAACCCCTTTTGGCTCGAGATTATTGAGGACGCGGGCACTGTGACGGAGAGGCTGGTGGAATTTGTAGATTTGAATATAGGTACAGCTCCATTAGGGATAGTCTGGGATGCCCTGAAAGCTTTCCTCCGGGGGATCCTAATTCAAAAAATATCCCACACTAAGAAAAAATCACAGATAGAAGAACTAAAAGTCAAAGAGTGTTACAAGAGCAGAAGAACGGTACGTTGAGGACCCAACCCCATCCAGATATAAGACGTGGGTAGAGAGACAAAATGAGTACAGTAGAATAGTCCTGGAAAAGACAGAGAGGAAAAGGTTATTTCAAAAACGAACGTTTGCCTGTGAGGGGGAGTGTGTCGGGAGGACCCTAGCCCTGATCATAAAGGCCAATGGCCCTCCGAATTCCATACCAGCGATAGAAGGAAGAGAGGGAACAATAAAAAATACTAATCCAGAAATATTAGAAGAGTTTAGGGAGTACTTTAAAAATTTATATAGCTCGGCTCAGGAAGATGTGGCGGGGGAAATGACAGCTTTCTTTGATCAGATTAAGTTAACCCCACTCACGAGAGAGGATAGGGAAATGTTGGATGCCCCTCTGACACTTGGGGAATTACAAAGGGCTGTGGCAGACATGGCGAACCAGAAGGCCCCTGGTCCCGATGGTTTACCCGTAGAAATTTTCAAAAAGTATGGGGAGCCTTTGCTCCCCATGCTTTTGGAAGTACTAAACGGCACTGGGAAGGATGGTAATTTGCCAGTCTCAATGACAGAAGCCATTATAATAGTATTGTTGAAGGAGGGGAAAAACCCGTTAGAGATGGCATCATATAGACCGATATCACTGTTATGTTCGGACGTGAAGATTCTGGCAAAGGCCCTGGCAACAAGGCTAAAGAAAATAATTTCTAGAGTAATTCATATAGATCAAACCGGGTTTATCCCGGACAGAGCTACAAGTACGAACATAAGACGAGTATATTTAAATATGCAGATCCCCATGGCGAATAGCGGTAAGAGGGCACTCCTTTCGTTAGATGCCACCAAGGCATTTGACTGCCTGGAGTGGCATTATATCTGTAAGGTGTTGGCGGAATTCCAGTTTGGCCCTGGCTTTGTTCATTGGCTAAGCCTCTTATATGACAGGCCAAGAGCAAAGGTTAGAGTCAATGGAGAATGCTCAGAATGGTTCCAATTAAGAAGGGGCACCAGGCAGGGGTGCCCTTTGTCGCCCCTCCTGTTTGCTCTGGCAATAGAGCCGCTGGCTGTGGCTATAAGGGCGTCTCAGGGGGTTCAGGGGTTTAAAAGAAGGAGGGGAGAGGAGAAAATAGCAATGTACGCAGATGACATTCTGTTATTCCTAGGGGATACGCAGGAGTCATTAAGGACGGCCATGGGGATGGTCGAAGACTTTGGCCATTTCTCCGGGTTAAAAATTAATTGGGAAAAGTTAGCAATATTACCTATAGACCCCCTGACGGAGCCCCTTCCGTATCAAACCACACAAATTAAGGTAGTCAATCAGATGAAATACCTGGGGATTAATATCTCAAGGGATCCGGAACAATATATTGCAGAAAATCTAGTCCCATTAATGAAAAAACTTAAACAGAAATGTCGGGTGTGGGGACGGTTGCCCCTGTCGGTCGCCGGGCGCTGTAACCTGATAAAAATGGTTTGGATGCCGCAAATTTTATATATTTTGCATAATTCACCTGTTTGGATTGCTAAACGATGGTTCAATAAAATGGACAGCTTATTCAGAGAGCTGATTTGGAAAGGCGGCGCAGCAAGGATCGGCCTGTAGACGCTCCGGCGAACGACAGAGAAGGGAGGATTGGGAGTGCCGGATCCGGGATGTTACTTTTTGGCATCACAGGTCCAGCATATGGGAGGGTGTAATAGGCCCGGGAAAGAGGTAACAGGGAATAAAGTACTCCTAGGCGATACTAACCATGACACCATAGTAGAAGCGTTGGAGGCGGACTCCTTTATCACCAGATGTCCCACTACCCAGTTGATGGTCAAGAGCTGGACCAAGGTCAAAAAAATAATGGGCTATGTAGATTTCTCGGAGTTCTCCCCATTGTGGGACAATAGCAAGCTTAATGAAGTGAAAATAATGGGGAAGATTGAAGAGTGGGATCGGCAGGGCATCCATTATCTCTCACAGCTTTATAAAGCCGGGAGATTAAAAACATTCCAGGAACTAGCGATTGAATTCGCGATCCCTAACCGTTCATTCTACAGATACTTGCAGTTTAGGCACGCTCTAGACGCACAATTTAACGGTAAGGAGCCACTATGGAGCGACATGATCTCTGTGAGAAAACTGGTCAATTCAGATTCCACGAAAGGTCTGATATCTGATATGTACAGCAGTTTAAAAATCTCGATACAGGGGGATAGAGCGGAGGACAAAAATAGGAAGAAATGGGAGGATGAGATTGGGAAAATGTCGGACAGTCAATGGGAGTATGTGTTGTCATCAGGGCCCAGGGTTTCCCTCTCTCCGTCACAGGTAGTGTCGCATTTATATCTGATATATAGGGTGTATTTTACACCATTAAAGCTGTTTAGGATGGGGAGGAGGGAAGACTCGGGGTGCCAGAGGTGCGGAGAAGAGAGGGGAGATCTATTACACATGTTCTGGCGTTGCCCAAAAATGTATAGATACTGGAAAAGTATAGTGGACAGGATAAATTGTATTTTTAAGACATCACTAAGTATGGGTGCCAAGATCTGCCTACTAGGTCTAATGGAGGAGCAACAGCCCGCGAGAGATACACAGACTGCAATAGTCAGGTGCCTGTTTCAAGGGAAAAAGCTTATAGCCAAGAATTGGCAGAGAAAAGAACCCCCGACGTTCGAAGAATGGGAGAAAGAAGTGAAGGAGGAAGTTAGTAGAGAGAAACTTATATATAAGAAAAGAAGTAATCACAAAAATTTTGAGAAAATTTGGGTGATGTGGGAGAAGCACGGGGTGAATGGGGAGGGAGAATGAGGTCTAAGGGGGTCGGGGGGGATGGGGGGGGGGTGCGATGGCAGGGGGAGGGAAAGGGAGTAAAAGAAAGGGGAAAAATTTTGTATGTCCCTCAGGTAGAGGAGGGTATTTTATTGATGTTCATGCTCCTTGCCTTTTCTTTTTGTGGACTGCTGTATAAATACGGTAAAAGTTGATGACTATGCAAATACTGGTTATGTCAGTCCCCAGAATGTGATCTTATCTGCTATTTTTTTTTAATGTGAATTGTTGTTTTTCAATAAAAAGGATTTAAAGGGAAAATAATTAGGTGTCAAAACGTTTCTATATAATCCACTTCTGGACAAGGGAGAGTTGTTAACAGCTAAGACTGAAAAGGGTTTGTGTACCTTAATCAAGGGAATCTGCAGAAGAGGTGCTAGGTCTCTATCAATGAAAATGTAAGCGGCACCACAATCAAAGCTGAGAGGTGATGAGAAAACATGGCAGAACAGTTGCGCAGGAACAAATAGTTTGTCAGTGGGATCCTGGCACCGTATAGTCTACAGAAGCAGACCCCACCTACCCTAGACTTTTGGCGTTTCCTGGCTTATTAGGGCAGCTGGCGACAAAGAGGCTGTGTTGCCCACAGTATAAGCAGAGTTCCCGAGATCTTCTTCTGGCCTTTTCTCCAGAGGATGAATGAATAATGCCAATTTGCATGGACTCCTCTTCCTGAAGAAGAGAGGACCCAGAAAGCTCTGATAGAGAAGAAGTGGGCAGAGTACTAGGTTGGCAGAGGAACAAATCTCTCAATACACCTTTCCCATAAACGCCTGTCTATACAGACGGTGACATGCATGGCTTCATTTAACAACTTTGGTTCATGGTATTGTAATAAGGAGTCCTTAATGAAGTCTAATAAGCCTAACCTGAACTGGCAGGGTCGTACAAGCCAAACCTGATTTCTTTTTATGAGGAAGTAAGAAAAACCTTGGACAAAGGGGTGGCTGTGGACGTGGTATACTTGGATTTTGCAAAAGCGCTTGACGCAGTTCCCCACACACAGTTAATGTGTAAGGTAAAGTCTACAGGCTTGAAAAGATTGTAAATGGATAGAAAACTGGCTAAAAAACTGAATTCAGAGAGTAGTGGTTAATGATTCTTACTCTGAATGTTCTAAGGTTATCAGTGGTGTACCCCAAGGTTCAATGTTGGGACCCTTACTTTTTAATACCTTTATAAATGATATAGGGTCTGGGATTAAAAGTACCATTTCTATCTTTGCAGGTGACACCAAGCTATGCAGTGGATTAATGTCCTTACATGATGTCTCCAATTTACAAGATGATCTTACTGCACCCATCTAATTAGGCACAAAGTGACAAATGAGATTTAATGTTGATGAATGTAAAGTTATGCACTTGTGGGGCTAAAAATATGCATGCCCCATACATACTAGAGGGAGTACAACTGGAGGAATCCATAGTGGAGAAGGATTTGGGATTTGGGGATATTGGTAGATCATAAGCTCAATAATAGCATGCAATGCCGAGCTGCGATTTCCAAAGTGAGCAAAGTCCTTTCTTGTATTAGGAGAGGTATGGACTCCAGAGAGAGAGAGATATCATTTTGCCCCTGTACAAATCATTAGTAAGACCTCATCTGAAATATGCAGTTCAGTTTTGGCCACCAACTCTCAAAAAGGATATCGGGAACTGGAGAAAGTACAGAGAAGGGCAACCAAACCGATAAGAGGCATGGAGGAGCTCAGCTATGAGAAAAGATTAGGGGAACTGAACTTATTCTCTCTTGAAAAGAGGAAATTAAGGGGGAATATGATCAACATGTACAAATACATAAGTGGTCCATATAGTGAACTTGGTGCTGAGTTATTCACTTTAAGGGGCACTCTTTACATCTAGAGGAAAAAAGATTTCATCTCCAAATACGGAAAGGTTTCTTTACAGTAAGCCGGGCTGGGTGACAGGCTGGATAATATAGATCCTGGTAGTCTCCCCAGCTTGGCCATTGAGTCCGTGCAGACCTTCGCTCCACGCTGGGTCGGCCGCATCAGGCCCCATTCTGGTCCAGGGGCAGCCGGTGAGCTATATGCACACATATGATTAGGCTACTGCTGTCTGAGTCACATTGTGCCATGGCCGACAGCCACCCCGTACTGCTCGGGTGATGGGTCTGTCTGTGGAGTGCGTCCATCAGTCCCTGCAGGAGGGGTAATTATGGTTCCACCTGTTTAGGCAGGTTGGAGCAGCTGGGCACTCCCTGGGAGGTTGATTAGGGGGTCTCTCTCTCTCTCTCTCTTTCTTCTCTCCCTGCCTCTTTCCCTCCTCCCCATTCTAAGGGGACGCTGTGTGGCTGGGCATAGGGGGTGCGGTGCATGTACCTGGCCCAGGGGTCCTCCGGGTGGTCTCTGGGTCCTGGCAGGGGGTTGTGCTGTGCGTTCGTTTGTTCCGCTCCTTTATCCCTTCGTTTTAACTGCGGTTGTTCCGCTCGTTTATCCTTTCGTTTTAACGTTGTTTGGTCCACTCGGTTATCCCCTAAGTTTTCTCACCTTTGTTTGTCGCCATGCAGGGCGAACGTTCGGCGTGGGGACCGCAGCCATTCGCCTTTGTTTGCCGCATGCAGGGTGGAATGTTCACTGCGGGAAATGCGGCCATTTTCCTGTAGCCGTGGCCATGTTCTTGTGTCTGTTAGTTCTCTAGCGCTGGGTTGCTGTTTAAGCCAGGAACAGCGCGAGACTGACACAGAAAGCAGAAGGGAGAATGGACAGCGGCACAGCAGCACGGCGCAATGTCTGGGTCAGGGTGGTGAGTCCTGCGGGGGGCCCCTTAGTCTGTGGCAGCTAGGAGGGTAGGCATTTTTTTGTCTCTTGCCTTAGGTCCCAGGTGACAGGCAAGAGTGGTCAGACATGACGTCAGATGCTGGCGCTTCTTCCCCATACACCCCTATGATAGCAACTGGTTCCACTGCACCTGCGGTACCCATGGACGCTTTGTTGGTGGTCCTGGAATAATTTGTTGCCAGGTTGGAAGCGGCGTGCGGTAAAAAATGCCTCCTCCCCCACCCTGTCTACCGGGGAAAGCTCTGATTTAGACTCGGGCCCTGCTGTGGCAGGCGGCCCCTGTTCTGACACTTCAGAGGTCAAGGACCATGACCCGCCGGACAGTGAGGGGGAAGCCTCCGTGTCCGTTTTTAGCGCAGGAAAGCGCTAGAGGGATCGAGGATACAGCTGGGGCATCTGCAGATGTGTTGGTCCCTATTGGGTCCCACAAGCCGAGCCGCACCGCTAAGGTGTTTCCCTACTTAACTTATTTTGATAAGTTTATTGACAAGGAGTGGGAACGCCCGCAGCGTGCCTTTTCAGGGCACTTCTTCCTCAGACACCCCTATGATAGCAACTGGTTCCCCTGCACCTGCGGTGCCCATGGACGCTCTGTCGGTGGTCCTGGAATCATTTGTTGCCAGGGTGGAAGCGAGGTGAATGGTATCAGCAGTAGTACTGCGTCACCTGGTTTGGCTCAAGTGTTGGTCTGAGGACCAGACATTTAAGAAAGCGCTGGCGGAGTTGCCTTTCAAGGTGGGAGGCTGTTTGGTGCCTCGCTGGATGACATTATTAAAAATGTTACTGGGGGAAAGAGTACTTTGCTCCCACAACCAGAAAAGGTAAGCAGCTACGCCGTAGGCAAGGGCTCCTCTTTTTTCACTCAGAAGCGTTTTTTTCATCCGCCTGGGTCGGCGGGTAAGCGTCCCCAGTCCGACAAGGGGCCCTGGGGGACAAAATTGTCCCTGGTATCTCAGGCTAAACAAACCTGCAAACAAATCAGCTTCCGCATGAAGGTCCGCCCCCCGCCCGGCGGGCGCCTCCCTTTCCTGTCACAGCGCTTTCTATCAGGGCAATTGGTGCTTCTGGGGCTTTCTGACATCAAACGTCTGTTTCTCTGGGTGTGAGGCGGCTACCTGGTCGACCATACACACTTTCACCAAATTCTATAAGGTCGATGTGGACGCATCTTCGGATGCATGCTTCAGCCGCAAGGTTTTGCAGGCGGCCATCTGAGGTTGCAACTCCTCTGATGGGGAGTTCTTTTGGTGGTGGGTGGAGTTTATTTTCTCTGTGTTCCCACCCCTCGTTTTGACACTGCTTGGGGACGTCCCTAAGGTCAAGATTAAAGTGCTGTGTCCGTCAATGAACGAAAGAGAAAATAGGATTTTTGTACTCACCGTAAAATCCTTTTCTCTGATGTTCATTGACGGACACAGCACCCACCCCTCTTATTTATGTTGGTACTGAGCTGCTGGAAGCAGAGTGAGGGGTTATAGCCAATAGGACTGCCCCCCTGGGCGGTACTGTGCTTGTTTTTTATGTGTTCTGCCTAGTCCTCTCCTAAAGGTGGTGGTATAACCCTAAGGTGAAGATTGTTAAAAGATATCAGTCAGGAGAAGGGTACAAAAGAATTTCCAAGGCATTAGATATGCCATGGAACACAGTGAAGACTGTCATCATCAAGTGGAGAAAATATGGCACAACAGTGACATTACTAAAAACTGGACATGCCTCCAAAATTGATGAAAAACAAGAAGAAAACTGGTCAGGGAGGCTGCCAAGAGGCCTACAGCAACATTGAAGGAGTTGCAGGAATATCTGGCAAGTACTGGCTGTGTGGAACATGTGATAACAATCTTCCAGATTCTTCATATGTTTGGGCTATGGGGTAGAGTGGCAAGATAGAAGCTCTTTCTTATGAAGAAAAACATCCAAGCCCGGCTAAATTTTGCAAAAACACATCTAAAGTCTCCCAAAAGCATGTGGAAAAATGTGTTATGGTCAAGGTTGAACTTTTTGGCCATAATTCCAAGAGATACGTTTGGCGCAAAAACACTGCACATCACTAAACAAACACCATACCCACAGTGAAGCATGGTGGCCGCAGCATCATGCTTTGGGGCTGTTTTTTCTTCAGCTGGAACAGGGGCCTTAGTCAAGGTAGAGTGATTAATGAACAGTTCCAAATACCAGCCAATTGGCACAAAACCTTCAGGCTCCTGCTAGAAAGCTGAACTCAAAATGGACCTTCATCTTTCAGCATGACAACGACCCAAAGCGTACATCCAAATCAACAAAGGAATGGCTTCACCAGAAGAAGATTAAAGTTTTGGAATGGCCCACCAAGAGCCCAGACCTGAATCTGATTGAAAATCTGTGGGGTGATCTGAAGAGGGCTGTGCACAGGATATGCCCTCCCAATCTGACAGATTTAGAGTGTTTTTGCATAGAAGAGTGAGCAAATATTGCCAAGTCAAGATGTGCCATGCTGATAGACTCATA
The DNA here is from genome assembly GCA_037952925.1 of Lithobates clamitans. NCBI lineage: Eukaryota > Metazoa > Chordata > Amphibia > Anura > Ranidae > Lithobates > Lithobates clamitans. The sequence goes on from JBBGZY010000790.1 coordinate 830,094, forward strand.
CCCAAAAACACTGAGTGCTGTAATAAAATAAAAAGGTGCTTCAACAAAGTATTAGTTTAAGGGTGTGCACACTTATGCAACCATATTATTTTAGTTTTTATATTTACTTCACTCCACCTAAAATATTTACGTTTATAGGTCACAAGAAAGTTTATAGGTCACAATAAAGGTGGAAAAAGTTCTAAAATGATTTATCTTTGTCTAATTTTTTTACATTACAGAAACCTGAAATTTTAACAGGGGTGTGTAAACTTTTTATTTCCACTGTATATTAATAAGCATAAAAACCTTACTTAAGATGGCCACCATAGTACTTCTGGTGATGTCATTTCCAGTCTGACGTCACTTCCTGATGTGTTTTGTTCAATAGACTTCTTCCAAGGATTGAACTGACAGACACTGGCCACACCATAATATTTTTTTATGGAAACTACTGGAGCTGGTTTAATTATCTGGGGCAGTCTGCATTCTTGTATAAGTGGAAGGATTGAACTTGTGTTCTTGGGAAAAGCGGAGATCAAAGTGCTGACATACAAATGCCATTGATAAGGTGCATGGAGTGATTCTTGATTGGACAAGAGAATTTGGTGTTTACATTATAAGGTTTAAGGGATATGCACGGTCTGGCATAATTTCTAATATGAGTGTATATGTCACATAAAGGAAGTGGTCCTTAAAGCAGTATTACACTATATCACTTGGGTTTCAACCAATCCAATGGGGTTTATTTGAAAGAGCAACGCCCAGGAATAGCTGATTTATAGAGCTTAATAAATTTTAAAATCTGGTATGGTGCATGGAGTGAGAGTGGGGTGCACATTCACAGGCGGTGGAAATTTTCACTTTAATCTATATCTGAATGTGAGCAGTGAAATATTTGAAAAAGTTTTTGAAATTTAAAGCGATATCACACTATCTTATGCCGCGTACACACGGACGGACTTTTCGATGGACTAGGTCCAGTGGACTTTTCAACGGACTTTCCGACAGACTTTCGAATGAACGGACTTGCCCACACACGATCAACCAAAGTCTAACGGGTTTGTACGTGATGACGTACGACCGGACTAAAATAAGGAAGTTCACAGCCAGTAGCCAATAGCTGCCCCAGCGTCGGTTTTTGTCCATCGGACTAACATTCAGACGAGGGAACTTTTCGACGAGTCAGTTGGAAAGATTTGAAACATGTTTCATTTCTAGGTCCGTCAAACCAAGGAAGAGACCACACAAGTGGATTATATAGAAATGTTTTTTGACACCTAATTATAATGTGAGCACATATATGATTATTTTAATGGTATGTTTGTGAAGAAACATACTACAGTACACTACATAGTTTTCTGTTTTTTTGTAGACTGCCACCAAGAAAAAGGAGAGATCATCATGCAAAACTGGTGTTCCTTCACGTGAGATATAAATATACATTTAAAAAGCAAGAGAAGTTTGAGAACTTGCATTTATGCACTTTATTGGGACATAAGAGACATTGATTTACATTTTGGAGTACACTTTATGGACTTCTTTGGGAGTATTGTTGGCAAGAGCTGGTTTTAAATGTAGAGTTGATTTGGTTCTGCTAGGGGTGGCAGATCAGTTCCAGCTGCTGAATTTTTAGAGTTTTTATTAATCAATTCTAGTACACTGGTTTCTGAGTACAAATATGTTTGATGGTCTGCCTTGGTGGCAACAATGGCTCCCTCTATAGATACAATTGATGAGTAAACATAGCTACCCAAGTATGGAAATGTGTTATTCACTAGATTACCAGGTGAAACAAAAATTCTAGTACACTGGTTTCTGAGTACAAATATGTTTGATGGTCTGCCTTGGTGGCAACAATGGCTCCCTCCATAGATACAATTGATGAGTAAACATAGCTACCCAAGTATGGAAATGTGTTATTCACTAGATTACCAGGTGAAACAAAAAGGGAAAACTGCTCAAAAAAGAAAATGAATGTAGCTATCATATACAAGGAGTGTTAAGCAGCATACTGTGTATTACATTTTTGTTTTTAGGTTTAACTACTTACTGACCGCTGGCCGTAGTTATATGTCGGCTGTTTGACGTTAAATACCATTGTTATGACAGCAGATAGCTGCCATAACCCCGGTATCTTTTTAAACAGGGGGCGGTCCACTTTCAGATAAAAGGCGGATTCACCGAGAAATCACTTTTATCGGCGGCGGGAGAGGTGCCCCCACTCCCTCCGTTCCCCGGTGGTCTCCGACGCTTACCGCAGCCGTCGGTAGCGGCAAAGACGATCGGGTCCTTTTGCCTCTGAGGCATGGAGTCGAGTGAGGGAAAGATAGCCCCCACTCGGCTCCATATCATTGGATGTCCAATGGTCTTAATGGGGAAAAAAAAAGACTGGTTCAAGTGTGGTTCAAGGCTGTGTGCTTAGGGTTGTTGTCCTGTTGGAAAATGACCCTTCACCCCAGTCTGAGGCCCAGAAGGCTCTGGAGCAGGTTTTCATCAAGAGTGTCTCTATACATTATACATTATACCACGACACTACCTGCCTGGAGTTTGCATGTTCTTCCTGTGCCTGCGTGGGTTTCCTCTGGGTACTCCGGTTTCCTCCCATACTCCAAAGACATGCTGGTAGGTTAATTGGCTTCTGTCCAAAATTGGCCCTAGTATATGGATGTGAGTTTGGGGACCTTGGATAGTGGGCTCCTTGAGGGTAGGGATCGTGAGTGTGCGATGTATGTGTGGAGTGATGCGTAAATTGACAGCGCTATATGGGTACCTTAAATAAATAGGGATAGTTGTAGACACACGCACACTCACTCAGGTTGAATTGGATGGACTGGTGTCTTTATTCAACCTTACTAACTATGTAACTATGTAACATTGCTGCATTAATCTTTCCCTCAATCCTGACTAATCTCCCTGTTCCTGCCACTGAAAAACCTCCCCACAGCATAATGCTGCCACCACAATGCCTCACTGTAGGGATGGTATTGGCCAGGTGATGAACGGTGCCTGGTTTCCTCCAGACATGACGTTTGCCATTCAGGTCAAAGAGTTCAATCCTTGTTTCATCAGACCATCGGGTTCTTGTTCACCTCCTTGACTAAGGCCCTTCTCCCCCAATCGCTCAGTTTGGCCCGGGCGGCTTGCTCTAGGAAGAGTCCTGGTGGTTCCAAACTTCTTCCATTTACGGATGATGGAGGCCACGGTGCTCATTGGGACCTTCAATGCTGCAGAAATTTTTCTGCACCCTTCCTCAGATCTGTGCCTTGGTACAATCCTGTCTCGGAGGTCTACAGACAATTCCCTGGACTTCATGGCTTGGTTTGTTCTCTGACATGCACTGTTAACTGTAGGACCTTATATAGACAGGTGTGTGCCTTTCCTAATCATGTCCAATCAACTGAATTTATCACAGGTGGACTCCAATCAGTTTGTAGAAACATCTCAAGGATGATCAGTGGAAACAGGATGCACCTGAGCTCAATTTTGTGAATACTTACTGTATATACATGTGATTTTTTTTGTTTTTTATTTTTAATAAAATTTAAAACAAACTTCTTTCACATTGTCATTATGGGGAATTGTTTGTAGAATTTTGAGAAAAATAATGAATTGAATCAATTTTGGAATAAGGCTGTAACATAACAAAATGTGGAAAAAGTGAAGAGCTGTGAATACTTTCCGGATGCACTGTATGTGTGTATGTTTAGGGGGGAGGGGGGGTGGTAATAATGTAATATATTGAATAGCTGGTTTATGTATAAATAAAGATTTTTGGTATGTATTAACCACATGCAGACCGGGCCATAGCCGAAAGACGGCCACAGCGCGGTCGGCTTATCCTGGGAGGGCGTCCATGGACGTCCTCCCAGAATACTGCTCTCGCGCGCCCCCGGGGCGCGTACCCGAGAAATTCCATGACCGCTGGGTCCAGAGGACCCGGCGCATCATGGATCACAGTGAACGGCCGCTAATCGCGGCCGTTTACCATGTGATCGCTCCGTCAAATGACGGAGCGATCACATGTAAACAAACCGGTATCATGTCATGACGCCGGTTCCTCCCTCCCCTCTGTGTACCGATCGGTACAGAGGGGGAGGAGCGGGGGAGGGATCGGATGGTAGCAGCGTTGTGGTCTGCATCTGTAGTGCCCACAACGCTGCTCTGTGACAAATACAGTCACATCCAGCCATCCATCCCTCCATGCTCAGCCATCCCTCCATACTATAATACCCCACAATACTCTGCACTACTCTGCACTACTCCGCAACACCCCACAATACCCCACAATGCTCTGCAATACTCTGCACTACTCCGCAATACCCCGCAATACCCCACACTACTCTGCAACACCCCACAATACCCCGCAATACCCCACAATACTCCGCAACACCCCACAATACCCCGCAATACCCCGCACTACTCTGCAACACCCCACAATACCCCGCAATACCCCACAATACCCCACAATACCCCGCAATACCCCACTATACCCCGCAATACTCTGCACTACTCTGCAACACCCCGCAATACCCCACAATACTCCGCAACACCCCACAATACCCCGCAATACCCCACAATACCCCACAATACCCCACACTACTCTGCACTACTCTGCAACACCCCACAATACTCTGCAATACCCCACAATACTCCGCAACACCCCACAATACTCCGCAACACCCCGCAATACTCTGCAATATCCTGCAATACCCCGCAATACTCTTCAATACCCTGCAATACCCCGCAATACTCTGCACTACTCCGCAACACCCCGCAATACTCTGCACTACTCTGCACTACTCCGCAACACCCCGCAATACTCTGCAATACTCTGTACTACTCTGCAACACCCTGCAACACCCTGCAATACTCTGCAACACCCCGCAATACTCTGCAATACTCTGTACTACTCTGCAACACCCTGCAACACCCCGCAATACTCTGCAATACTCTGTACTACTCTGCAACACCCTGCAACACCCTGTAATACTCTGCAACACCCCACAATACTCTGCAACACCCTGCAATACTCTTCCATACTCTGCAATACTCAGCCATACCCAGTCATACTCAGCGAAACCCTGCCATGCGCAGCCATACCCAGCCATACCCAGCCAAGCGCAGCCATACCCAGCCATGCGCAGCCATACCCAGCCATGCGCAGCCATACCCAGCCATGCGCAGCCATACCCTGCCATGCGCAGCCATGCTCAGCCATGTTTGGCCATATTAAGCTGTACTCGGCCTCTGTATGTGGCCAGGCTGTGGAAGTCTCACACATGGGGTATCGCCGTACTCAGGAGGAGTAGGAGAATCTATTTTGGGGTGTCATTTTTGTGTCATGTATGTACATGCTATGTGTTAGAAATATTGTATAAATGGACAACTTTGTGTTAAAAAAAAAAATGTGTTTTAACCACTTCCCGCCCGCCGGCCATCATACGACGTCCTTGACTTTGTGCGGGGATATCTGAATGATGCCTGCAGCTACAGGCATCATTCAGATATCAGCTTTTTCAGCCGGCGATTCCCTACACCATAGGAACAATCATAGCGACTGTTCCACTGCTTGATCGTTCTTATGGGAGGCGAGAGGGGACCACCCCCCTTCCCGCCGCCCTCCGGAGCTTCTACCGTCTCACCACTACGATAGAAGCCAGGATCGTTTTTTTTTTTTTTTTTTTTTTTTTTATTATTTCAGGCATCCCAGCCTAGAGGTGAGATGTGGGGTCTTATTGACCCCATATCTCACTGTAAAGAGGACCTGTCATGCCATATTCCTATTACAAGGGATGTTTACATTCCTTGTAATAGGAATAAAGTGATCAAAAATTTTTTTTTGGAATAAAGTGTCAAACTAAAATAAATAAAGTAAAATGAACAATAATAAAAAAAACAAACTTTTTAAAGTGCCCCTGTCCGTGTGCTTGCATGCAGAAGCGAATGAACACGTAAGTCCCGCCCACATATGAAAACGGTGTTCAAACCACACATGTGAGGTATCGGTGCGAACGTTAGAGCGAGAGAAATCATTTTGGCCCTAGACCTCCTCCGTAACTCAAAACATGTAACCAGTAAAAAACGTTAAAGCATCGGCTATAGGGATTTTTAAGTAGTGAAGTTTGGCGCCATTCCACAAGCGTGTGCGATTTTGAAGGGTGACATGTTAGGTATCTATTTACTCGGTGTAACTTCATCTTTCACATTATGCAAAAACATTGGGCCAACTTTACTGTTTTTGTTTTTTTTTTAAGCACAAAACTGTTTTTTTTCCCGAAAAAAAGCGTTCAAAAAAATTGCTGCGCAAATACCGTGCAAAATAAAAAGTTGCAACAACCGCCATTGTATTCTATAGGGTCCTTGCTAAAAAAAACATATATAATGTTTTGGGGTTCTATGTAATTTTCTAGCAAATAAATGATGATTTTTACATGTAGGAGAGAAATGTCAGAATTGGCATGGGTGCTCCAGAACGCCTGGAGGTGCTCCGTGCATGTTGGGCCTCCGTAAATCAAAACATGTAACCAGTAAAATAATTTACACCGATTTGTACTTATTTTTACCAAAGATATGTAGCAGTGTAAATTGTGGTCAAAATTTACGAAGAAAAATTACTAAATTTGCTAAATTTTATAACAGAAACAAAGAAAATTTCATTTTTTTACCGAATTTTCAGTCTTTTTTTCTTTTATAGCGCAAAAAATAAAAAACCCAACGGTGATTAAATACCACCAAAAGAAAGCTCTATTTGTGTGAAAAAAAGGACAATAATTTCATATGGGTACAGTGTTGCATAACTGAGTAATTGTCATTCAAAATGTGAGAGCACCGAAAGCTGAAAATTGGTCTGGTTAGGAAGGGGGTTTAAGTGCCCAGTGGTCAAGTGGTTAATCTAATAGAGATATGATGACTCAACAATCCACCAGTACAATGCACTAATTATTATATTAGTAGTGGAATTTGTTTGGGTTATTTCCTCTGAAATCAGGGACAATCTGAGAGGCTGTAATATTTTCTCACTCTAGCCAACACAAAGAAGAAGGTTTGGCTGGAGTTCTGCATTAATAGTCCAAGCAGTAGATTTTTCAGTAAAGACCACACCTCAGTGATACATTATGATTGATAGAAATGGCTTGCACCCAGATCTTCATGGAATGCCAAAGTGATTAGAAGGCTGAGATTCTGATTGAATAAATTCGAAACAAGACATCATGATGTATAGTTGATGGCTATACACCCAGTGTTGCTGGGATACAACATAAACCAACAACAAAAAATATCGGTGACCATGATCAATGTAAGAAAAATTGTGGGAAGCAGGAAATTGTTTATTTATAATGGAAATGGTTCCTATAATTACTCCCCTGGGTCAATTTTGTTACAGTATAATTCCCAGCTAGGGATGAGATAAGTGTATTTGTTTTAAATCAATTTAGCCTTGAAATTAGCAAAAAGTTTTTTACACTGAGCTGCTTGGATAAAATTTCTTGATATAAAAAAGTGGGTGTGTACTTAGAATAGTTTAGCTTATTTAATTTAGTGTTATTTGTATTTTTCTCCTTTTCTAGTATATTTGATAATTCATATACTGTCGATTTTTAAATCTTCAAAATTTTTTTCCTGACCGTTTTTTTCTCTTGCTGTAAAAATAAATATTGAAGCCTACGAGGGGTGTATGCTGCACAAGCCGTTCCAAGATAGTTGAAAGGGGGTTTCAGGAGCCATTTAAAGCCCCGCTGCACCCTTGTGGTGCTAAAGACAAGATCAAAAATGGCATACATCATTTATGATGCAGTCAGCATTAACACAGCAGTATATTGTGTGTGTTTTTTTTAACTCCTCTGTAACTTGTTGATCCTGCTGTTGTTGTTATTTTTTAAACTTCTATTAACATAACAAGCTTTGGAGAAAAAGTGGCAGTTAGAATGTTGTGATAAGCCATGTACCACTGACAGGAGATCTTACAATGGTCAGTCTTTATTCATTTATGTAAAACACTTAGCCCAAAAGAAAAAACATATATTTCTGTAATTTCCTAAAAAGTGTTAGCTAGAGTTCGGTTTTAATTTGCAAGTCACTTATGAAAAGCCCATCTAAATCTACTAGTCCACCTAGCACTACCCTTTTACGACAATGCTGCTGATCAAGGGCATCTCCATCGCACCTCCATAGATGGAAGAGGACTAAGTATTTTACTGGCCAGATCACCCAGCAAAAATAAAGGGAAAAAAAAATCTAAGGATCGGTAAGCTGCAATAGAAAAATGTTTTGTTTTTGAGTTTAGATAAGCTTTAACCGCTTCCCGCCGAGCGTACGCAGATGTGCGTACTCGGCTTTCCGGGGTTATACTAGGATGATGCTCGCAGCTGCAGACATCATCCCAGTACCGTTTTTTAGAACGGGCGATCGGCTTTCCTGGTATAACAACCGATGCGCCTAAAAGCCGCTCGGCTGTTATACCGGAGGAGCGGGAGTTGTCCTCATCAACATGGGGACAAGGTGTTTTGGGGGGCTACCCCAAAGCACCCTCCCAATGTTGAGGGCATGTGGCCTGGTACGGTTCAGGGGGGGGGCCGCACTCTCGCCCCCCCCTCTTTTCCTGCGGCCTGCCAGGTTGCGTGCTCGGATAAGGGTCTGGTATGGATTTTTAGGGGGACCCCACGCCGTTTTTTTTTTTTTTGGCGCGGGGTTCCCCTTAAAATCCATACCAGACATGAAGGATCTGGTATGGAATTTAGGGGGAACCCCACGTCATTTTTTTTTTTAAATTTTGGCCGGGGTTCCCCTTAATATCCATATCAGACCTGAAGGGCCTGGTATGGAATTTAGGGGGACTCCTACGTCTTTTTTTTTTTTTTTAATTTTGGTTTGGGGTTCCCCTTTGGGGAATTCCCATGCCGTTTTTATCAATGAACTTCTATGTGTATTGTCGGCAATGCAATAGCCGCGGTAGTTTTAAATGAGTTTTTTCCTTCAAAATGTCATTTTGCTGTCAGACTGTTCTAAACACAGGAAACATGCGCCGCTTTACAGGCATACTATAGACACCCCCCAGGTACGAAATTTAAAGGGATATTACACTTTTATTGTTTGACTTTAAGCATTATTAAAATCACTGCTCCTGAAAAAACGGCCGTTTTTAAAAAAAATTTTTGCATTGATCCATGTCCCCTGGGGCAGGACCCAGGTCCCCAAACACTTTTTATGACAATAACTTGCATATTAGCCTTTAAAATTAGCACTTTTGATTATTCATGTTCGTGTCCCATAGACTTTAACGGTGTTCGCGTGTTCGAACAAACTTTTTTCCTGTTCTGGTGCGAACCGAACAGGGGGGTGTTCGGCTCATCCCTAGGTGAGAGATATTAGTAATGAGAAGATGGGTAGGGGTAAGTGGCACTACCTATGCCAGGGTACCTGTTTATAATTAATAATCCGTGCTAATGTGTACAGAGCGGTAAGAACCACTCATATAAATTTTAAAGGTATATATCAACCTATTTATAATTAATAAACCGTGCTGATGTGTACAGAGCAGTGAAAACACTCATATATATCTTAAAGGTGTAACTAAACCATCCAAGTGTGAATGAGACTCCCCCACCTGTTGTGTGGGGAGGAGTCTTATTAGTAGAAATCCCCCCAGCAAGTGGTATAAGAATAATATAGTGAACAACCAGCAGATACCAATAACTAAAATAATATAAATAAATAAGTGCAAACAGTGTCCAACAAGTATCAAATATATCAGATGAATCCAAAGTCCGTATTATACCACAGTCCCATCCATACTGCAAAGTGAATAAATATGGGATATAAATCTTAAAATCAAATTAACATGTGGTGCAAAACCAATAATTAAAGGCTGTAATAATAAAGTTCCAGCATAAACAAAGTTCTTGTAAGTGGTGACTTTCGTGAGGAAGATAGCTGGTATCCAGTGACTTTGCGGTGCTCCCCCTCAAGGATCCCCACTCACCAGCTCCTTAGACCCCTGCGGGGGTAATAGGCATGTAGTACCAGGCAATGGAATGGCGTCTTAGCATCCAGTGAAGCTGTCCCCAGGTGCCTCCGCTCCATATATGATGTGTCCGTCAGTAGTTTCAGCCATCCTCATGGGAAAGAAACAGGGCTCCCATAGTGTGATACGTTTTTGAAAATTACTTTATTAAAAAACAACCGATAAACAGCCCATAAAAACAATCTAGGCTCCCTATAAAAGAGGGGCCAGATAATCACACTAAGTACAGGAGGAAGTGCACTGAGGGAGCTTGTGGATAGAGAACCATCATGATGGTTGTGATGGTTGTGACTGACTTTGGATTCATCTGATATATTTGGATGGTTTAGTTACACCTTTAAGATATATATGAGTGTTTTCACCGCTCTGTACACATCAGCATGGTTTATGAATTATAAATAGGTTGATATATACCTTTTAAAATTTATATGAGTGGTTCTTACCGCTCTGTACACATTAGCACGGATTATTAAATATAAACAGGTACCCTGGCATAGGTAGCGCCACTTACCCCTACCCATCTTCTCATTACTGAAATAAAATATTGAAACAATCTCCATTTTATTCTCTAGATTCTCTGCTAAAAAAAAATATATATGTTTGGGGGGTTCTAAGTAATTTTCTAGGAAAAAATACGGATTTTAACTTGTAAGCACCAAATTTCAAAAATAGGCAAATAAACCAGAAATCACCCTAAGTTCATCTTCCCTATTTACTCCAACGCATTTTGCCAAACTGGCATAGTTTTACTGACACCTCCTGATTTCCCTATTCCATATGCCATGCTTTACATTCCTAATTCCATACTGCCTCGTTCCATATGCCATGCTGTACAGTCCCTAATAGGGATGGGCTGAACAGACCCCTGTTTGGTTTGCACCAGAACTTTCGAACAGGCAAAGGAGGTTTGAGCCATTACCGGACACCACCATTCCTGGCTCCAGTTGGCATGGTGTGAACCACCTCTGGGCTTGTCCCTGCAGAACTGCAAGAATCTCTGTGTCATGAAAGACGTCCTGTTAGTTCAGCCGTCGGCGGAAGATCGGTTAACAGAACTATTGTCAGTAGAACCAGAGGATGCGTTCGGAGACGCGTTGACACGAACGGACGCATGCGGGTGCGCGCTAATACGAGCGGGTGTACGCGGGTACACGATGAGACGAACGGGCACGTACGATCGGTACTCGGGCGTGCACGTGTGCTCGCGGCGGCGCGCAGACGTGCGGTGTGACAGCTTTTGGCGCCATTAGGCCTATTTAAAGGTGCCTGTCAGCATACTTCCTTGCTGTCCGGTCTACAGCGTTCCCTGTGACCCTAAGCTTCCAGTATACCTGTTTACCTGATTCCTGTTACCCGGCTCGTTCCTGACTTCTCCTGTTTGCTGCCAGTCCCTGACCTCGGCTTGTCTGACGATTCTCCTGCCTCATCCTTCAGTTATTACCTGCCTGTCTGTTGCCGACCCGGTCCGTGCCCTGACTACTCTCCTGGTTCCGTTTTGTACCTGCTCTGCTTACCTGTGTTTTGACCCGGCCTGTCTGACTTCGTAAAGTGCTTCTAGTGGTACTACAGAACACCTCCCAGTTGCCTGTTGTTCCTGAGTTCCTGCCAGTGGATCCAGTGTTCCTGATAGTTCTCCTGCTGCTGCACCAGAGGTCCGGATCAACCCTACACCTGCCACTTACCAAGCACTTGTGGCCCCCTGCGCTCTTGAGTCCCTGTCTTCTCTATCAGGGGCTCTCGAACCAGAGGCACACGAGAGGCTACTCCTTGCATTCTGGGCTCCACCACCAGGTACGTGACACTCTGCTCCGGTGTGGTTCCTGTCACCTATACACACCAGCTGAAGCACTGCATGGCACCTTTTTAGCCTGACTCTGGGAATAGCCCTTTGAACGCTTAGGGGGTGCCTGATGTTCATAGGACATTTCTGCAGAGGAGATTCCACGTGATGGTAGAGAGATGGAATGTCCTTACGTGAAAAGTAGTAGCGACTGGGAACCTGCCATTGTGGTACAACACATTGTGCAAATTCACGGAAGGGGGCAGAATCCACCAGGCTGAAAGGCAGAAGTTGGGGAGCCAACAGCTTTGACAAGCTTGCATTCAGATGCTGGGCATGTGGGTGGCAGGGACTGTATTTTTTTTTCTGCTGCAGCAGATGGGGCAGAGAAATTTGCCATCTACAGTCTACAGCTGATGGTGTGCTGCTGGCAGATGTGCTGCTAGAACCTGGGACACCCTGTGCTATACCATTATCCCTGTCAGTGGAGGCTGCTGTAATGACTCGGTATCGCAGGGGCAGACTGAAGTGGGTAAGGAAGAAGAGGAGGGTGGACAGATTTGTGCCACTTTTCTGTGGCTTTTAGGTGCTCTTGTCAACAGGCTGAGTAGTTGGGCGTTAAATGCCTTGTTAAGCATGTGGTACCCAAATGGTTGGTGTTTTTGCCATGTTTGATGTGCCTGAGAAACAGTTTGCAGATAGCAACAGTCCGATCTGCTGCAGGTGTGCTGAAAAAGGCCCAGACAGCTGAGCTTTGGCTAGTGGGCTGGCTGCTCTCTACTCTTTCTTGATGTCGGCCTCCTTGGGGTTGTGCTGCCTCACTTTCAGTTTCCTCCTCTGCTCTATCTGGCACCCAAGTCGCATCAGTGACCTCATCATCATCATCATCATCTCCATCTCCTCCATCTTCATCATTACCACTGGAGACAACTTGGCAATACGTTGGGAAAATGAATGCCAGTTTTTCTACCAGTGTTCCTCCCTCTCTCTAGGCTCATGTTCCCGTCATCCTCAAGCTCAGAATCAACATCTGAATCCAGTAATGGCTGGGCATCATCAAGGAGCAGGTGGCTGACTCTGTGGTCCAATAACTCAGTTGAATCCTCAATGGCTGATGTTGGGGCTATGGCAGGAATAGATGTGGACAAGGAGGCAGGTTTATTCACTCTGGCAACTGCAGGGGACTGCACACTTGTCTCTGCTTGCGTGACAGAGGATGAGGAGGATGAGGAAGGTTTTGTAAGCCAGTCCACAACCTCCAATGCATGCTGTGGCTGGATAGCATGGGCAAACTCACTAAACAGAGGAAATGATGCCCTGCCTGAGGACCGACCACCACATCCACCTTTGCCTGTGGACACATTTGTTGCTGGCCCCCTTAGAGTGCCAAGGGAACGCCTGCCTCTCCTTGTTGTCCTCCCAGACATTATTGGGAGGGGGCATTGCTTATAAGCAAATGTAAAGAAGAAGATGAAATCTGTACGTAGATGCACTTTAATAAAGAGGCGTTTGGTGCACTTTAATTTGAGTACTCACACTACACAGACACACTCCATGAATACACTATAATATACTGCAATATAATGCGCCAAACGTACAGTGATGAACAGAACTATATGGCGTTAAACTGGCAGTAATGCACACAGAACTATATGGCGTTAAACTGTCAGTAACGCACGCAAAACGATATGGTGCTAAACTGGCAGCAACGCACACAAAACGATATGGCGTTAAACTGGCAGTAACGCACCCAGAAGTAAATGGTGTTAAACTGGCAGTAAGCAATCAAATAGATGGTGTTTAACCGTCAATACACTGATGCTATCTGAACTGTCCCTACTCTAGCTATACACTAATGTAAAGATTACTGACACAGTCTCGCTACACTAGACTGAAACTATATGAGCTGTCCCTACTCTAGCTGCACACTATGCAAAGCTGAATGATGGTCCTCCTCACTACACTCACACTATCCCTAGACTGAACAGAGCCCTGTTCTATCTCTCTCCACGCCGAAATCACCATTGAAAGGATACTCTTATACTGTGGGGCGGGACTGAGCCATGATGACAGTGTCCAATCATGACTCTGACAGTGCTCTGTGCCCTGATTGGCTGAAGCTTTCACTGTTTCAGCCAATCAGGACTTGCAATGTACCGTTCAGAGCCGCAATGCACTGTGGTTGGTTCGGGGGCCAAACAAATGGTCAAACCGGTCTTATGCTCGGGCCGAACCGTTCGCCCATCCCTAGTCCCTGTTCTGCACAGACTCTTAGCAGTAATCATTTTAAAAGTGTCCCTCTATGAAGATGACTAGTTTTTGTGTGTTTTCAGTCTTAGTGTATTTATTATTTTAAGTAATTTATTTTATAAGCTTGTGGAGGTTCTTCATGTTCTACATGATAAAAGGACCAGTCCATCCAAGAGGGTCTCAGGACCTGGTTCTGAACCAGGACCTCTGCTATGCTTGGCAGTGGGTCTTCTTGCTGACCCACCTGAGATGCTGGACAGCTCCTTGCCTAATCCCTTGGACAAATGTAATTTCTATCTTGTTTCTGGTGACCCTTAAACTCTTTGCTCCTCCCATGAACTTCATATTTATGTAGCACTGTCCCCGTAGAGCTTGCTGAGTGATGGATCCTTAGGTCTCTCCCTGGTTACCTGCAGCTGGTTGCCAGTGATTCCCTCTCAGATGCAGAGGACTCCCCACTAGGGATGGGCTTTATGTTCGGGTCAAACAGCGAACAGCGAACAATTTGGGGTGTTCGCGGTAAATTGGAAAGCCGCGGAACACCCTTTAAAAGTCTATGGGAGAAATCAAAAGTGCTAATTTTAAAGGCTTATATACATGGTATTGCCATAAAAAGTGTTTGGGGACCTGGGTCCTGCCCCAGGTGACATGTATCAATGCAAAAAAAAGTTTTAAAAACGGTCGTTTTTTCGGGAGCAGTGATTTTAATAATGCTTAAAGTGAAACAATAAAAGTGTAATAATGCTTTAAATTTCGTACCTGGGGGTTGTCTATAGCAGTGCTTCTCAACTCCAGTCCTCAAGGCGCACCAACAGGTCATGTTTTCAGGCTAACCATTATTTTGCACAGGTGATTTGATCAGTTTCACTGCCTTAGTATTTACCACAGACATTTCAAATGAGGGAAATCCTGAAAACATGACCTGTTGGGGCGCCTTGAGGACTGGAGTTGAGAAACACTGGTCTATAGTATGCCTGTAAAGGGGCGCATGTTTCTCGTGTTTAGAACAGTCTGACAGCAAAATGACATTTCTAAAGGAAAAAAAGTCATATAAAACTACTTTCGCTAGCGCCGGCTATACTGAATTGTCGATCCGGCAATACACATAAAAGTTCATTGATAAAAACGGCATGGAATTTCCCCACAGGGGAACCCCGAACCAAAATTTAAAAAAAAATGCGTGGGGGTCCCCCTAAATTCCTTCAGGTCTGGTATGGATAATAAGGGGAACCCCGCACCAAATTTTTTAAAAAAATGGCGTGGGGGTCCCCCTCAAAATCCATGCCAGACCCTTCAGGTCTGGTATGGATTTTAAGGGGAACTCCGCGCCAAAATTTAGAAAAAATGGCGTTGGGTCCCCCCAAAAAATCCATACCAGACCCTTATCCGAGCATGCAACCTGGCAGGCCGCAGGAAAAGAGGGGGGGGACGAGAGAGCACCCCCCTCCTGAACCATACCAGGCCACATGCCCTCAAAATTGGGAGGGTGCTTTGGGGTAGACCCCCAAAGCACTTTGTCCCCATGTTGATGGGGAGAAGGGCCTCATCCCCACAATCCTTGCCCGGTGGTTGTGGGGGTCTGCGGGCGGGGGGCTTATCGGAATCTGGAAGCCACCTTTAACAAGAGGACCCCCAGATCCCGGCCCCCCCTGTGTGAATTGGTAAAGTCCTTTATTAATTTCTTCTTCTTTCCGCTGCTTCTTCCATCTTCTTTCTTCTGGTCTTCCTTTGGTGTTCTTCTTCCTCCATCTTCTTCTTCTTCATCTTCTTCTTCTCCATTTTCTTCTTCCTCCTCTCTTCTCGTCCCGCATCTTCCTCTGGCTTCTTCTCCGCTCCATCCACACGATCCACCTCAGTGGGAGTGTTCCGCCGTGTGACGCTTCGGTTCTTCTGACACTTCTTATATAATGGAGGGCGGGGCCACCCGGTGACCCCACCCTCCTCTGACGCATGGGGACTTCACGGGGACCTCCCTATGGCTTTCCCTGTGTTGTCAGAGGGGGGCGGGGTCACCCGTTTACGTAGCACTTTTGATTATTCATGTTCGTGTCCCATAGACTTTAACAGTGTTCGCCTGTTCAAACAAATTTTTTGCCTGTTCGCATGTTCTGGATGCGAATCGAACTGAGGGGTGTTCGGCTCATCCCTACTCTCCACACGGGTGCTGAAGGTTCCTACTTAGGTGCAGAGGATTTTCCCGCTTAGTTACTTGGGGTTTCCACTGTTGCTAGGGAGATTCCCATTAGGTTGCTAAGAATTTTCCCTCTATGTTGTTAAGGATTCTGCTTTTGCTGTTGGCTCCTACTTCTTCCACCCCTTACTCCTTACCAGTCCTTACCAGTCCAAGGTATTTGGGATTTTGTATTTATTTGGATGGGAGAATTAATGAGTGGGATACTCCAACAAGAACTATTCGCAACAGATGAGGACAACTTGGCCTCACCAGATTATCTGTGGTAGCAGACACAGTGCTTGAACCATGTATGCAAGGGTTAAGTCTTCTTGCTCTCACTAACAGCAGACTTGATGCACTGCTTTATCTTCATGACACTCTCTAGCATCCCCTTTACTGACACCTGTCCACTGATTCTTCTAGTTGAAGGGGGGCGACCCTCACTTGACAGGCCCCAAAGACATAGATCTGTACTCACATTAGGCAGAAGCAGATCCTTCCTGGTGTCTTCCCTTCCAGTCAGCTTTGCAGGACCTCTGGGTCCATCTCCTCTCTAGCACTCTAGGCCCCTGGGCCAACAACCAAGGGCCGCACGGCCTCTGCGGGGGAGAGGGCAGCCTCGTCTCTCCCTCCTAGGCTCTGTTCCCAGACTCAACTAACTCTGAGCACATATACTCTGGCCTTATATATACTATCCCACAATGCAATGCAGCATTTTCCTTCTGCCATCTGCCAGAGCTGTAACAAAGCCTGTACACTCACTTGCCAGGTCCACTCCCACTGTCCAATATGCCTCCCTATTGGACCAGTCAGGGAAAGTCAGAACAAGCTGAGATGCACCTGAGTACACTGAGCAGACCTAACCAATAGATCCTGCTCACTGGTAGGCAGAGAGCACACTAAGGTTTACTTGACCATCTTCCTGGTAAGCAGAAAGACCAAAAACTATACTCTCTTCTAGCAGCTACCTAGGAGGGTGCTACATTTAAGCTACACCTTTTGCACTTCCTTTTTGCCAGATTATTGTGCTCTTTCCAGGCAATATATTTCTCTTTACACTCCTGCTGTCATTCGCAAATTCATCACTATTCCTTACTGACCTTTGTCTTCTTCCTCGACTACGTTTCCACTTGATACCAACCTGAAACCACTTTTTACTGACTTTTGGCTTGTTTATCGACTATGCTTCTGCTTGATCCCTACTTGCTACATTTGCTTCCACACTCCAGCTTGCTCACCTCCTGGTGGGGTGATCCTAAGGATTGCGACCTGGCACTAGCACATAGTGGAATTCATTTCCACCATTATCAGCTCTGGCGAAGACTAGTTAGGGCTTAGACCCCGTTGCCGCATCACTTGCCAGGGAAGCCTGCTCATGTATTTATCCTGCTGGGTTCTGTGTGAGCCTTTCCACTGCTATTCTGGCCTCTGAGCACTTCGAGCTCTAAACCCCTGATCGTGACAGAGAGGTATTTTTAAGTGCAGCCCCTGACTTCTTTTATTTCTCAGAAACCCCAACAGTGAGTTCTCCTGTCCACCTGCGAGTGTTGGATGTTCCTGCCAGCTCTGGAGAACCTAAAAGGCACCTAGGACCTGGTGGGGAGTACAGTCTCAGTCAGAGATCAAGGGGTTAAAACAAGTTGAGCTTGTTCTAAAATGTATCGTCTGACTTTGTTATTTAGAAGTGATTTGGGCGGCTGTATATTTATGGCTCTTAGAGGTTATATATTGTATATTGTCTCAGGGAAGAGCTGTTTTGATAAATTAGAACTACCGGTAAGCTATTTAGGACTTGGACTCTTTTAAAAGAATAAATGGTTTGAAAAATTACAAATTGATACTGTGAATTTTAAAATGTTGAAGCGACAATAAGGGCTCCTCTTCTGTTTGTGAGGGACTATCTGTGTTTTTTTTAAATATCACTTACTTACTTCTATCTTTAAATCTAAGCTCCGGACCAGGCACATATAAAATACATACAAAAAAACAGGATTCAGCTACTTTGGATCTGAAGGTACTATATAAAGGTCAAACATCTGTCAATTAAAATTTTATTTTTTATTTGAAGCTCATAAAAACTTGTATAATCATAAAAATAAAGGGCTGGCATAGTCTTCAAACAAAACCTTAGTACATGCATCCCTCCATCATCCCATTACATCAATAGATCTTAATTGTAAAAGTGTATAACATCAGATTTAAATGTTACCTGGTGATGAGATTGAGCTTGAGTCATTTTGTGAATACTTCTTGAAAGGGTGTTTTATTCCTAATGTGGTAATGGGACCATAAGCCAACCAACAATAAAAACCATATCATTCTTTGCATTTTATTTTTGAAGAAACCTGATGACCATAAACTGAGCCACAGGGGACGTAGGAGATACCTTGCTGCTAGATCTGGTCCCAGTCTGAAGTTCTAAGTCATCACCGCTCACTCCATCAACATGGGGATGTATATTAGTATATTTTACTACTCACAGCAGTCTATTGCTAATACCTTTAGCGTGGGGTATAAATTTCTTCTGACTGGGCTCCAATTCTCACAGATCCAGACCGTTGCAGATACAAGCTGACAGATATTGTCAGGAAAGGGTCCATTCGCTGGTAAGTTATATTATTTGGCATGCAGTACTGGGGTCCACCAGCAGGTGTCTCCTGGCAGTGTTGAACTGTCAGGAGAATATTTCCCTGCTGGTGTCTTGTCATCTTTTGGCTGCAGTACTGATGTCCACCAGCGGATGGATCCTGGCAGTAGGGAGCAGGCAACACTCCCTGCGCTCAGGTGTAACTTGAAGCCAATTAGTCAGCCCTATAAATACCCGGCGAGCCCTCACTTGCTCGCCTTGGTATCTCTCTCTCTCTCCCTGCGTTCTGACCCTGCTGCCTGTTTGACCTTGAGCCTGCTATCTGCCTTGTCCTGATCTGATCCAATCCCTATCCTGAGGCCTTCCTAGTCCTGTCCCTTCTGTCCCTGGTCACCTTGGATCCCTTCCCTGAACCCCATCCATCCATCCTCTCCTTGTCCTGTTCAGTTTCCCGTCCTTACCCTTCTGCTGACTTCCCTGTGTATGACCTTGGCTTGGCTTGTTTACGATTACGGTATCTCCATTTACTTATATATATATATTGTTGTTTGTAGTGGGTTGTTGTGTGGGTTTTTGCACTGTTTGTTCCCTTTTCTTATCACTTGTTAATAAACACCATTTCACTTACATGTGTTTCTGGTCTCCTCTGTACAGTCCACACGGTCTGGTCAAATAAATACCCTGACAGTATACCAAGGCCATCTCTGACCAGACGTGGCTGCATTGAGGAAACCATCCTGGTTTATCGGATACGCTAATATGGATTTCGATGAAATCCTTTATTATTCTCTGCTAGCAGAAGAGGATGGTGAATATTGTCGCCAGATTTTAAAAGGGTGGACTAGTGACAGGCTGATGGAAACTATCCAATCAGCTCATTCCCTAGTGGATCAGGGGTATATGTCTTTTGAAGATGTCCAGCCCCTGATCCAGTTATGTGCAAAACCAGCCCTTTCATGCATTCCCGAAGGTAGTGACGATTTCTCCCCTCCTTTCAGTTGTGACCAGGTTGAATCCCTGGTATGGTTGTTAGAGGACGATCCGGCTTCCTTTGATGAACATTATTCCGCTTGTTCCCAGCAGGTGTTATGCGATTGCATTTATTCGGTACAATCCTTGGTTAGTCAGGCTGTATGTGAATCAGCGTTTGTTCAACCTTTGCTGCAGGCATGGTCAGATCTCCTGTCTTTAGCTAAGCCACAATATTCCAGCCCTGCCATTAATCATCTGCTTTCCAAAAGATCTATCTCCCCGTCACCTATGGCAACCTCAGCTACAACCCAGTTTAATCAGCTCCCTACCAAATACTACCACCCAGTCTCCAAGTGTCGCACCCAGCCTGCCTTCAATTCACCTGTCTCTTCTCCTCCACCTGTAACAGTCCCACAAAACCCCTCTCTAGCTACAGTTCCTTGGTCTTCCTTCTGCCCAGCTACTTTCTTTTCTTACAGCCCTGCACCTACATACAAAACTGCATGGGCTAAACCAAAAAAGAAGCAAAAATTCTTCCCGACCCACACCATCTTGCCAGTAACCCAACCTGTTCCAGCTTTGCAGTCTGACGTTCCAGCCCGCCAGTCTGATGTTCCAGCCTTCCAGTCTGATGTTCCAGCTTTCCAGTCTGATGTTCCAGCTTTCCAGTCTGATGTTCCAGCTTTCCAGTCTGATGTTCCAGCTTTCCAGTCTGATGTTCCAGCCTTCCAGTCTGATGTTCCAGCTTTTCAGTCTGATGTTCCAGCCTTCCAGTCTGATGTTCCAGCCTTCCAGTCTGATGTTCCAGCCTTCCAGTCTGATGTTCCAGCTTTTCAGTCTGATGTTCCAGCCTTCCAGTCTGATGTTCCAGCCTTCCAGTCTGTTCCAGCTTTCCAGTCTGATGTTCCAGCTTTCCAGTCTGATGTTCCAGCTTTCCAGTCTGATGTTCCAGCCTTCCAGTCTGATGTTCCAGCTTTCCAGTCTGATGTTCCAGCTTTCCAGTCTGATGTTCCAGCCTTCCAGTCTGATGTTCCAGCCTTCCAGTCCGATGTTCCAGCATTCCAGTCCGATGTTCCAGCCTTCCAGTCCGATGTTCCAGCCTTCCAGTCCGATGTTCCAGCTTTCCAGTCCGATGTTCCATCCTTCCAGTCTGATGTTCCATCCTTCCAGTCTGATGTTCCATCCTTCCAGTCTGATGTTCCAGCTTTGCAGTCTGATGTTACAGCTTTGCAGTCTGATGTTACAGCTTTGCAGTCTGATGTTCCAGCTTTGCAGTCTGATGTTCCAGCTTTGCAGTCTGATGTTCCAGCTTTACAGTCTGATGTGCCTGCCTCCCAGTCTGTCATCCCGATGCCTGCCTTCCAGCTCGTTGTCCCTGCCTTCCAGCCGGATGTCTTGCAGCTTGCCTTCCAGCCTGATGTCTTGATGCCTACCTACCAGTCTGATGTGCCAGCTTCCCAGATTGATGTGCCAACTTCCCAGATTGATGTGCCAACTTCCCAGATTGATGTGCCAGCTTCCCAGATTGATGTGCCAGCTTCCCAGATTGATGTGCCAGCTTCCCAGATTGATGTGCCAGCTTCCCAGTTTGCTGTACCAGCTTCCCAGCCTGATGTCTTGCAGCTTGTCTTCCAGCCTGATGTCTTGATGCCTACCTACCAGTCTGATGTGCCAGCTTCCCAGTCTGATGTGCCAGCTTCCCAGATTGATGTGCCAGCTTCCCAGATTGATGTGCCAGCTTCCCAGACTGATGTGCCAGCTTCCCAGACTGATGTGCCAGCTTCCCAGATTGATGTGCCAGCTTCCCAGATTGATGTGCCAGCTTCCCAGATTGATGTGCCAGCTTCCCAGATTGATGTGCCAGCTTCCCAGTTTGCTGTACCAGCTTCCCAGCCTGATGTCTTGCAGCTTGCCTTCCAACCTGATGTCTTGATGCCTACCTACCAGTCTGATGTGCCAGCTTCCCAGATTGATGTGCCAGCTTCCCAGATTGATGTGCCAGCTTCCCAGATTGATGTGCCAGCTTCCCAGATTGATGTGCCAGCTTCCCAGATTGATGTGCCAGCTTCCCAGCCTGATGTCTTGCAGCTTGCCTTCCAGCCTGATGTCTCGAAGATTGCCTCCCAGTCTGATGTGCCAGCTTCTCAGTCTGATGTGCCAGCTTCTCAGTCTGATGTGCCAGCTTCTCAGTCTGATGTGCCAGCTTCTCAGTCTGATATGCTAGCTTCTCAGTCTGATGTGCCAGCTTCCCAGTCGGATGTGCCAGCTTCCCAGTCGGATGTTCCAGCCCTCCAGCCTGATGTCCGGGTGTCTGCCCTCCAGCTCAAGTGTTTCCTGTCGTCTGCTGCCCAGCTCAAGTGTTTCCTGTCGTCTGCTGCCCAGCTCAAGTGGTTCCTGTCGTCTGCTGCCCAGCTCAAGTGGTTCCTGTCGTCTGCTGCCCAGCTCAAGTGGTTCCTGTCGTCTGCTGCCCAGCTCAAGTGGTTCCTGTCATCTGCTGCCCAGCTCGAGTGGTTCCTGTCGTCTGCTGCCCAGCTCGAGTGGTTCCTGTCGTCTGCTGCCCAGCTCGAGTGGTTTCTGTCGTCTGCTGCCCAGCTCGAGTGGTTTCTGTCGTCTGCTGCCCAGCTCAAGTGGTTTCTGTCGTCTGCTGCCCAGCTCAAGTGTTTCCTGTCGTCTGCTGCCCAGCTCAAGTGTTACCTGTCGTCTGCTGCCCAGCTCAAGTGTTTCCTGTCGTCTGCTGCCCAGCTCAAGTGTTTCCTGTCGTCTGCTGCCCAGCTCAAGTGTTTCCTGTCGTCTGCTGCCCAGCTCAAGTGGTTCCTGTCGTCTGCTGCCCAGCTCAAGTGGTTCCTGTCGTCTGCTGCCCAGCTCAAGTGGTTCCTGTCGTCTGCTGCCCAGCTCAAGTGGTTCCTGTCGTCTGCTGCCCAGCTCAAGTGGTTCCTGTCGTCTGCTGCCCAGCTCAAGTGGTTCCTGTCGTCTGCTGCCCAGCTCAAGTGTTTCCTGTCGTCTGCTGCCCAGCTCAAGTGTTTCCTGTCGTCTGCTGCCCAGCTCAAGTGTTTCCTGTCGTCTGCTGCCCAGCTCAAGTGGTTCCTGTCGTCTGCTGCCCAGCTCAAGTGGTTCCTGTCGTCTGCTGCCCAGCTTAATGACTCTGACATGCCAGCCGTCTGCCCGGATGTGCCTGATGACCAGCCTGACATACCTTCCTCCACCATGCTGCCTGATGCCATAGACCATGGACAATTAAGACCAGTTGGAGCGTCCAGAGGCCGCTCCTTTAGGGAGGGGTACTGTCAGGAAAGGGTCCATTCGCTGGTAAGTTATATTATTTGGCATGCAGTACTGGGGTCCACCAGCAGGTGTCTCCTGGCAGTGTTGAACTGTCAGGAGAATATTTCCCTGCTGGTGTCTTGTCATCTTTTGGCTGCAGTACTGATGTCCACCAGCGGATGGATCCTGGCAGTAGGGAGCAGGCAACACTCCCTGCGCTCAGGTGTAACTTGAAGCCAATTAGTCAGCCCTATAAATACCCGGCGAGCCCTCACTTGCTCGCCTTGGTATCTCTCTCTCTCTCTCCCTGCGTTCTGACCCTGCTGCCTGTTTGACCTTGAGCCTGCTATCTGCCTTGTCCTGATCTGATCCAATCCCTATCCTGAGGCCTTCCTAGTCCTGTCCCTTCTGTCCCTGGTCACCTTGGATCCCTTCCCTGAACCCCATCCATCCATCCTCTCCTTGTCCTGTTCAGTTTCCCGTCCTTACCCTTCTGCTGACTTCCCTGTGTATGACCTTGGCTTGTTTACGATTACGGTATCTCCATTTACTTATATATATATATTGTTGTTTGTAGTGGGTTGTTGTGTGGGTTTTTGCACTGTTTGTTCCCTTTTCTTATCACTTGTTAATAAACACCATTTCACTTACATGTGTTTCTGGTCTCCTCTGTACAGTCCACACGGTCTGGTCAAATAAATACCCTGACAGATATCCATCAGGATGCTGTATTAAAAAGGAAGTAAACCCTGATGGGTTTTATTTCCTCTTTTGTTCCCTGCAAGGTAAAAGCATATTGGGCTAGTATGCATCGCATACTAGCCCATTATGTGCCACTTACCTGCAAACGAAACCCGCAATGTCCCCGCTGGTGGCCGGCATCCATTTTCACCCCTCTTCCTTCCGGGGCGGTGGACTACGACTCTGTGACTGGCCGGAGTCGCCTGACCTCACTCCCGCTCATGCGCGTGGGAGCCAGCGGTCACGGCACGAGCCCTGTAGAAATGGCACAATCGTGCCCTTCAGTGTGCATGTGACGATGACGACGGCGCAAGCATATATGGCAAATATAGGAGATATTTCCAGTACCCACAGGCAAGCCTTATTATAGGCTTACCTGTAGGTAAAAGTGGTATGTAAGGGTTTACAACCACTTCAAGGTAGCTCACACTGCTGTGAATAGTCTTGTGTTACCAGTTCCAACCAAACACTCCATCCAAACAACAAAAACTTTTCTTCTATATTGAGAATTTTTTGTATATCATGACATTATCTGGTGGAGGAGACTTGGGGTAATTTAGGCTGACAATACACTGTGCAAATTGTGATGAACTGACTGAAATAAATTTTGGGAGTTGCCCTGTTGGCTCACTTCTGCCTGAAATCCTTGGATTCAAAAATTCAACAAACCAGGAAGACAATTGCTGGTCAAACAGCAGCAGCTGTATCCAATCAGATACAGCCGCTGTTTAGGCATTTTGACAGCTGTCAAAATACAATAGTCCAGCAGAGAGATTTGTCCATCTGTGCTGTATAGCTGTGAATCTACTAATGTATGGTCAGACTTAACTACTTCAGCCCCGGAAGGTTTTACCTCCTTTGGCACTGCGTTGGCTTTAACTGCTAATTGCAATTGCGGTCATGCAATGCTGTACCCAAACGAAATTTACGTATGGTACCCCTACCCATTCACCTGGGGGAAAAAATGTCAATAAAAAAACACTACACAGGTTTTTAAAGTAATTTATGAGACAGCTCCGGGGGTCTCCCGGATTCCGATAAGCCCTCCTCCCGCAGACCCCTACAACCAATGGCCAGGGTTGTCGGGAAGAGGCCCTTGTTTTCATCAATATGTTTTTCCTATTGCAGCATGCACGAGATGCAGTACCCTGTCCTTGCGTCGTATCTGGTCCGTCAACGAGCTTTTCGTCAGGAACTGAGTTCGGCGGAGTTACGACGTAAAGATTTGAAGCAGGCTTCAAATCTAAAGTACGTCGGATTTCCGACCGAAGCGGTCCATCGGAAGTCCGATGCAGAACACACACAGATTGTCCGTCGGATTTGGTCCGTCGGCGTCCACCGGACAAGTCCGGTCGAAAAGTCCGACCGTGTGTACGAGGCATAAGTCATGAAATGCTCGTAGCTTCCGGTTTCTTAGGCCATAGAGATGATTGGATTCATTCTGGTCTCTGATCAGCTCTATGGTCAGCTGGCCGAATCACCGGCTGCATTCTCGGTTTCCCTGTTGGGACAGGAGAGCCAGAGAAAACCATGGAAGACGGGGGACATTCCCTCCCACTGCTTGTAAAAGCACTCTAGAAGCTAATTAGCCACTAGGATTGCTTTTACATGAAAGCCAACCGCTGGCTGAAAAGAATGATACCAAGATGATATCTAAACCTGCAGGCATCATTCTGGTATAACCATTCAAAGTCCAGCAACATACCAGTACTTGCTGGTCCTTGTTGGGAATATATTGTAATGTTTTTTTTCATGCAGCCTGTGAGCTGAATGAAAAAAAGAGATTGATCGGTGGGTATACCCACCATTAGAATACCTCCCTTCATCCACCCACTTCTAATGATCTGCATACATGCATCATTTATATATGCCGAAGCATGGGGGCATCCGCCCCAAAAGTTAGGAGCAAATCGCTCCTCCGCCCCTGCTGCCTCCATGCTTCGGCATACATGCTCTTTTTTGAAACTGTGGTGGTAAAATCATCCCCTACAGCGCTGGAGTCACGGCTTTATGTATCGTGGGAGCAAATGCTGTTGTTGTCAAGATAAATAAATCTGCGCTGCAGCTGAATGGCGTACCGGAAAACAAAAAAATGGTTAACAATAAAACACAGTAAACAGTAAAGTATAACAAAAATACATACCTGAAAAGCAAACACGATAAAACATAATAACAATAAAACATTGCAGAATAGAATACAGTAAAAAAGAGCAGAACAATAGAGAGAGAATAGAGAGAGAGAGAGCAATAAAACGACAACTATTTTTTTTATTTTATTTTTTTTGTGTATTTTTTTTTTTACACTTTTTTTTATAACTGTAACTTTTGTAACTGTAACCGGTACCAGGTTTGGGTCTCTCAAAATGCGATGGCATCTTGGAAGACCATGTGAAAGTGTGCCTAGTCTGTGCAATGCTGTACCCTACGCTAAAACTCAACTAGTGTATGGTAGCGCTCAAAACATTCACCAATACATAGACCAGGTTTGTCAGGACAGGAGGGACAATAAAAACAGGTGTCACGCCTATATCCGCGCTTTCTGCACATTCCACATTTTCTTTGGGGGGCTCGTTGGGTAGGGGTACTTGGGAGGACATAAGGAAAATGCCTCTCATGCAGCCAGCTTACTGCATTTGGTTGGGGAAGGTGAGGTGGAGCACCGTCTGGAAACAGAAGGGCTCTGACGATCTCTTCCTGGAATTTAAGGAAGGATCCAGTCTGTCCTCAAGCTCTGTATAGCACATGAGCATTCAGCAAAGCCAATTGAAATAAGTATACAGGCACTTTTTTATACCAGCGTCTGGCCTTACGGGCAGCTAGGTACGGCGCCAACAACTGGTCGTTGAGGTCCACCCCTCCCATATTTTGGTTATATTCATGGAAACAGAGGGGTTTCTCCACAATACCAGTCGCCGTAGTAATTTGGACAGTCGTGTCTGCATGAAGGGAGGTAAGAACAAAAACATTCTTATTATCCCTCCACTTCATAGTGAGCAAGTTATTACACTTCAAGAAGTCTCTCTCCCCCAGCCTAAGACGGGAATCTACAAGCCGCTGGGGAAAGCCCCGGCGATTAGATCGCACGGTGCCACATGCTCCAATCTGATGATCAAACAAGTGACTAAAAAGTGGCACGCTCGTGTAATAATTGTCCACGTACAAGTGGTACCCCTTTCCGAATACAGGCGACACCAAGTCCCACACAATCTTGCCAGCGCTTTCTATGTAGTCAGGGCAGTTTGTCGGCTCTACGTGACTATCTCTTCCCTCGTAAACCATAAAACTACATTTATAGCCTGTGGCCCTGTCACAGAGCTTATACATCTTGACCCCGTATCTGGCACACTTGCTGGGAAGGTAGTGTTTGAATGACAAGAAAACTTAATCAGGGACTCATCAATGCAGGCAACTTGATAGGAAGTAAACAAGTCTGCAAAACATTGGTTGAAGTGGTTTACGAGGGGCCGAATTCTGTAGAGCCAATCTTTTCCAGGGTCTCCACGAGGATGACAGAGTTCATTGTTGTTGAAGTGCATGAACCGCAAAATCTGCTCGTATCATGCCCTGGCCATGGAAGCAGAGAACACGGGCATATGGTGAATTGGGTCAGTGGACCAATATGATCGCAACTCACTCTTTTTGGTTATGCCCATGCGGAGGGATAGGCCCAGAAAGATCTTAAATTCGGAAACCGTAATTGGTTTCCAATCTCTGCCAAGGGAGGACTGGGGAATAGTGTCAATGTGTTGACCAGCGTACAAGTTACTTTGGTCCACAATAGCTCTATAGAGCTCTTCGGTGAAAAACAGCAAATAAAAATCAAGTGATGTAAAATCAACTGTTTCCACCTGAATGCTGCCTTGGCCAGTGAATGGGGGAAGTACCAGTGCTGCAGAAGTGGTGGGTTCCCAATTAGGATTGGCGAATGCAGCAGGAAGGACACTATGGGCACGACGGGCCTGTGTTTGTCCTCTTTATGGCAGCGGGACACTACTTGTGCTTGCCACTTTGCCAGCTTGAACTGCACTTATGGGACTCGCCACGTCACCAAGTGTTACTGCAGTGCTGGATGTACGACCAGGGTGTACTAGGCCGCTGGTGTTTGCCAGTTCACCAGAAGGAATAGCGGCGCTAGTACTTCTCTGCTCCATATGAGAGCCCTGCGGTTCTTGCACCTCAGAAGAAGATTGGGGTCCGGTACGCCTGACCTTGGCAGGGACCACAACTCCGTCGTCAGAGCTATCTTTCATGGAGCCGCTACTGTCTACAGGTTCATATTCTGAGCCTGAATTTGGCAGATGAGTGACTTCCTCCTCACTATCTGTCATGCTCAGAAACGTGTAGGCCTCTTCACTACTGTACCTTCGATTTGCCATTTTGGGCTCTAAATTTAGTGGTACAGTAGTAAGACTCACAGGTAAAAAAGCTCCTAGACTGTTAGTGACTGTATCAAACTGTTAGCGATCGCAGGGATCAGGCCTGACTCTGCAAATGCTGCAGTTATGTGTTTAGTGTTTTGTAAGTGACAGTGATCGATCGATACTGCACTTGGGTGGGCTGGGCTGGGCTGTGTGGAGGGGCAAAACGCAGGTGCTAGCAGGTATCTGGGCTGACCCCGCTAATGCTGCGTTTTTGGGAACCCTAAACTGCTGGGGACGCTAGTATAGATCTGATCAGATATTGATCCGTTCAGATACTATACCACTAAGGGAGCTGTATGCTGCGTGCGTGGGTGTTAGCGGTACTGGCACTAACCTGACGCTGCCTGGGGCGACGCAGACCCTATCCATACTTACCAACTGTCCTGAATTTCCCGGGACATTCCCGGGATTTAGACTTTTTTCCCAATTTTATTGTTTCCCAGGAAATGTCCAGAGAAATTCGTTTTTTTCATGACTTTTCGCCGCCGGCCGCCATTTTTAAGACCAGGAACATGGCTGGGTGGCTAGACGGAGCTCCTGCATCGATGCCCACCCTCCGCCCCACCCCGCTTCGCTTCGCCCCACTCCGCTCGGCTGAGGGTCTGTTATGGAAGGGGGCAGGGGTTCTATTGTAACCACGCGGCCGGCGAAGACATTATTTTGTATACCCCCTCTGTTCTGCAATGACGGCGAAGACCTACTAGGACACCTGATGTAAGGGGGGCACCGCTGGGGACATGTGATGTAAGGGGGGGCTCCGCTGGGGAAACCTGATGTAAGGGGGGCACCGCTGGGGACATCTGATGTAAGGGGGGCACCGCTGGGGACATCTGATGTAAGGAGGGGCTCCGCTGGGGACATCTGATGTAAAGACGGACTCCGCTGGGGACATCTGATGCAAGGAGGGACTCCGCACGGGGCACCTGATGCAAGGACGGACTCTGCTGGGGGCACCTGATGCAAGGACGGACTCTGCTGGGACACCTGATGCAAGGATGGACTCTGCTGGGGGCACCTGATGCAAGGACGGACGACTGGTGGCAGGCGACCTGGCAGGTGACTCAGGGATCCCACTGATTCGGCATTATGATGAGTTAAATGATTTCCTTTTATATTACAATGTAATAATAGAAATAATGCACTTCAATCATCCTGACACCATAACAACCATGGTGCCGGAAAGATTGAAGTGCTAACACCAGGTGTTTGGAGTATCTTTATCTGCTGATTGTTAAACTTTCTAGAATACACATATTTCTATTGTTGTGTAGGATCTGGGGCTGCTGTCCCTCCATCTCTCCCCCCCCCTTCCCTCTCCATCCCGCATTCATCTCAGACTCTAACCACACCCCCTTTGAGCCACGCCCATTTTTCGCAGTGGCACGCTTAGCGCGACGCATTTTTACTTTACCCCTATGCCACGCCTACAAACACATGCCCCCGCCCCTTAATTATAATAAGACTCCACCTACAGCCAAAAAAGTGTCCCTAAAATTTTTTTTACAATGTTGGCAACTATGCCTATCGGACCCTAAAACCTAACTTGTATCACCCGCCGGGCGATCAGGGGGTTAAACCTTTATTAGGTAATAAACGGCCGGTGCCCTGACACTATAAAAAACAAACTACCTAACCAGCGTCACCCGTAACAGTTATACGGTGATCACTGCTGAAAGGGTTAACTAGGGGGCAATCAGGAGGTTAAAACCTTTACTAGATAGTATATGGGGGTACCTGAAGCTATAAAAACCTGACGGCGAACCTACATACTTACCTGCCTAACTAGCGTCACCTGTGACAGTAATACATCGATCAGATAAACAATCGCTTAGTGACACTGGCGACAGGGGGTGATCAAGGGGTTAAAACTTAGGTGGGGTTAGGGGAGTACCCTAGACCTAAAGGGGCCTAACACTAACTGCCCTACCACTTATAACTGTCACAAATGCAATAATCAGTAAGTGTTCTACTGTAAGTGTAGTGTTTGGTGCAAACTTACTTGATGTCTTCTCTCCTCAGAAGCCGGAACAAAAAGGCTTCACGAGGAGAGATGACATCACTTCCTCTGATCCATTTGGACCCCCCCGCCCGCGGGCAGGCAGGGACTTACAGGTAAGCCCTTATGCCTGCCCGTGCCATTGTACCGACGTACATCGGCGTGCGGCGGTCGGCAACTGGTTAAAGCAATAAATCTGACCTGATTCACCACCAGTGAATGTTTGGTCAAAATCGCATGTACTGCTTTATAAAATACCCAATAGTGTCCTGTCACAATGACATATGAGATGGAAATTTGGGCACATGGGAAGCTGGAGGGCAAGGCAGCACTTACTTAAAAGATAGCATGCAGCCACTCAGGATTGTACACATTCTCATCGTACATATCCCAGGGCAAACCCTGTACCCCCTGTGGCAATACTGCCGCCAATTGACACCCATTCAAGTGATCCTTGAGCCAAACACTTGGCTTGTGGTGGCTCTATTTCCATTTGGCTGTGAAAAAAAAATGCATTTAGGAGGCGGCACTAGCACCTCTCAAATGCATGGTAGCCACTCTTCCATCAACCTCTCCTCTGAAAAGTGATCCAGGGCTGCCATCCGTGTGAACGCTTAAAGCGGAACTAAACCCTTCCATCCTTTAAAGCCCAGGAAGTTGCCATCTTCACTTCTGTTTGATCTGCAATTGCCATTGTGTTGCACATGTGATCATGTATGACACCAGTCTTTTGACGGCTTGAAAATTCGGTTGAGAGTACATGCAAGAGTGAACATACCTTGAATGTAACTGTTTTGAAGTCTTATTTTTAAAAAATGTTTTATGTATATAGAATGATCACAAGAGATAAAAAACGTAGCATATATGCATCTGTGTTTATGTGCAGTGAGCCCTTGTACGTCTACGTGGTTCGCCGTTAGGCTTCTTCAGGACACGGCCAAGGTTCAAACACGAAACAGATAAGAGAACATATTTGTCTATCTTAGTTTGGATTACACTATCAAATATACCCAGAATCAGATGGACGGTGAGTTTTGAAAGTACGAATAAATCACAGTTTATTTGGCTAAGTCTGTGAGCAGGGGCAAAGGAAGCTTGTATTCCTGGTCAGAAAGAGGCCAGCAAGGTTATAATGGCGTCCACAATACATGAGACATATGTGCTTAACTAGGCTTCAGCAGTGCTAATGGCTAAATAAAGCCTGACAGCCAGTCGCTGTATGTCCACAATTAATGTAAAGAGTATGTCCCTGGGAGACAGAAAATTCCTACAGGAATTTTCTGTCTCCCAGGGGCATACTCTTTACATTAATTCAGGAATTTTCTGTCTCCTCTCCATTGTTTTCTTAGCCTTTAAAGTCCGCCCTTTTGGTAATACCTAGTATCAACCTTTTTTTGTCTCCAGCATGCTCAGAAGCATTGAATTAATTGACATTAGTCAAGAAAAAAGACTTAAAAGGATATTGGTCAACCAAGTCGTGAATAAACAGCCAAGACTCAGGTGAAATAGCTCTCAAAACAGTCAATAACACTTTGCAACAATAAGAGAATAATGTAAACAGTGATAACAATAATGCCGCATACACACGAGCGGATTTTCGGTCAGAAAAAACTTGGATGGTTTTTCCGACGGAATTCTGCTCGAGCTTGCCTTGCATGCACACGGTCACACAAAAGTTCTCTGAACTTTCGACCGTCAAGAGCGCGGTGACGTACAACACTACGACGAGCCGAGAAAATGAAGTTCAATGCTTCCGAGCATGCGTGGAATTATTTCTGAGCATGCGTAGGAATTTTGCGCGTCGGAATTTGTACACATGATCGCATTTTCAAATAGGAACTTTTTCCGACCGAAAAATTGAGAACCTGCTCTCAATCTTTTGCTGGCGGGAATTCTGCCAGCAAAAGTCCGATGGAGCATACACACGGTCGCATTTTCCGACCAAAAGCTCTCATCAATGAAATAGCCATATTCAAAGTGCAAGGCCTTGCGAATATCTTTACTGGCAAGTGGAGCTCATAGAAGGCAATGAATCCTCAGAATCCAGTGAAAGGAAATCACTAGGCAGCACAGTGGATTTGATCCGGTAGTAACAGGTCATCTTTACCCTTCCAAAATTTAATGTCTGCCTACAGTGTTCAAAAGTGTGTAGTGCATCATCAAAGTGGGTAATTTGCCCTCTCACCTGTCCTGTGACCAGCTAAGGAGGGATGTCCTGGCAGGTAGTTCTTCAGCAGCCCACCTGGCCACCTTGTGACTCAATCACCTCTTGCCCTCAGCTGGTCTGGAGATGCACTAGAGGCCTCTCTCTGGTGGGCTGCCCATCTCACAGCAGTCTCTGCAGCGTCTCACAGCAGTCTCTGGAACCATCTGTCTCCCTCTCTGCCTCCGTGGAGATCTCTCCAAGCCTTCCAAAATGGAGTCCTTAGCCAGCCCTTCTCCTCCTGCAGAGCCCCTTGGGATATGTACTGCGGCCCTTTTAAGAGTCAGTTAGGTCGCTCTGTGCTGGGACTTCATGTCCCATGATCCTCTGCTGCTGCAGCCTCTCATTGGCTCTCTCTCCCTGCCACAGGGTCACAGGGGACATAGGGGAGACAGCAGAGTGGGAGCATGCCTGTGTGTGTGTGTTGCTGACAGGCACTTTCTCCCTTTTTGCCTGTGTGTGTGTTCCATCCAGGGGCGGCCAGCTTGGCAAGGTACCTGCTACACGTATATTGCATTTTATTTATATTCTTGATATAGACGCTATTAGTAAGTGTAACGAGCCCCTGCTCGCTCGGTTCCACTCTCCCGACACTCCTCTGCGGCTATAGAATCAGACTGCAGATCGCAACATCTGATGGTTCGGTCATCTGATGCTCCGGGACTAGAACTACAGCTATGTGCTGTTCTAATCCAGTTGTGTAGCTCAGAACAAACACCAGGCAGGCTGTATGTAAGTTCAAACAGGAATCTCTTTTATTGAAAAATACAGGCTCTTTTATACAACAAAAGAGGAGGTGCGTACCTCCGGCTCATATTACTCTGAACATACACCTGTGACCAGAAACCTAATTAACATGGGCTAATTAACTAATCCCTTTAGACAGCCTAGATGACTCAGACATGACCTTTAGGCCAGACTGGCCGTCTTGTAGCTCAGAAAACCCAATCAACATTATCACAATAGCAGAGTTAATTAACACAAACAACAATGGGGATCTAATGACTCTTAGATCCCATACTAGAGACTTATTTACAATACACATTCTAGCAGGCAACAGACAGACAGGTGGCTGGAATTGACATCAGCACCTCCTAACAGTGTTTGTCCCAGCATTATGAATCAGCCACTATTTCTAATATGGCAAATCCAGGGTCCCTAGAGTCTGTGTGTCCTGGGGGACCAGGACCCAAATCCACAGTAATACCACCTCAAGGGTCCCCAGGCATACAGCTCACAAAGAGCACCGTTCCCCCAAATGCCAGGGCCCAGAATCGATCGGCAAGAGGCTAGCATTCAGTCCCCTCCAAAAGTCTCTCTCCCGGCTAGGTCTGTCACAGTAAGTATGCAAAAAAGAATGAGTAATTGAATAAAAGATTTTCATATTTACTTGCGTTTTGTGTCCTGTAATTTATATTATTTCCCTCTATTCTATTCTTCTTCTTACATTGTAGCAGTTTCTCAAAGTGCCACCATGTCGCACTAATTTCTTTCTCTGCATTTGGGCCTGTTCTTGCTAATTAAATCTGAGCTGCCACTCGGCAATTTTCATGCAGCTGTTTCATCAGAGAGCTGATGGTCTTAGGGCCAGTTCAAACCAGATGCAGTTCTGTGCGCTTTTTTCTTCATTAAGACCCCTTTCAGACTGGGGCGCTTTGCAGGCGCTACAGCATTAAAAATAGCGTCTGCAAAGCGCCCTGAAACAGCCGCTGCTGTCTCTCCAATGTGAAAGCCCCAAGGGCTCGATTCACACCTATGCATGTTGCTTTTGAGCGTTTTTGGAGGTTTTTTTTTCATGCTTGCCACGTTTTTGAGCCGCGTTTTTGCCGCGATTTTGCCGCGATTTGCGTTTTTTTTTTTTTAACATTTTTTTTTTACAGTCTTAAAAAAAATAAAAAAAAATAAAAAACCGGCAAAAACGCATCAAAAACGCACCAAAAACGCATCAAAAACGCTGCAAAAACGGTGCACTTGCGTTTTTGATGCTTGTCCATTGAATTCTATTACATGCAAAACGCTGCATTTTGCATGAAAAAAAGTCCCTGACCTTTTCCAAAAATGTAGAGAAACAAAAAGGCATTGATGTGAACATGTTCCATAGGAACCCATGTTAAAAAATTCCCGTGCATTTCTGCAAAATGCAAAATACATCAAAAAACGCGCTAGTGTGAATGGAGCCTTAGTGCAGAAAAAAAGCGCATGGAACTGCATCTGGTGTGAACTAGCACTAAAAATGTATGCACAGTGTTTTCCATGTATACCAATGGCTCTAGTTCACACCAATGCAGTCAGTTCCGGTCAGTTTCTGCACCGGAAACTCACTGGAACTGACTGCACTGGTGTGAACTAGAGCCATTGGAATGCATGGAAAACACTGTGCATGCATTTTTAGGGCCAGTTTACACCACAAAAATGCACTCCGGATACGTTCTGGATTAGTCTTTGCTTACAGTTCACACCACAGTTCCAGTGCATTTTTGATACAATTTGCTAGGTTCCAGTACAGTTCTGTGCAGAAACGCTCTACTTTTTTTTCTGCACTGGAAACTGACTGCATTGGTGTGTACTAGAGCCATTGGAATACATGGAAAACACTGCCTGCATTCTTAGGCTGGATTCACACCTATGCATTTTTAGTGCTTTTTGCGTTTTGCAGATTTGCACTACAGAACAAGTTCCATAGGAAACCATGTAAAATGGACTGTAGTGCAAATCTGCAAAATGCAAAAAGCACTTAGCCCGGTTTCACACCATAACGGGCTGCGGATTGCACAGGAGCACTGTGCGTCCCTGTTCCCCGTTTCAGGGACGAATCGGGCCGATTCTATGCCTGAATTCGGCCCTAAAATGGAGCCAAAGACGCACAGCGCTTTTGTGCAGAGCGCTCCGCAGCCGCCCCGGAGATATGTGAACCGGCTCTATAGGGAGCCAGTCACATTCTCCTGCTATGCGAATTAGATGTGCGGAAACGCACATCTAGTTCGCATAGGTGTGAACCCGGGCTAAAACTGCATAGGTGTGAATCCAGCCTTAGGCTCGATTCACATCTATGCATGTTGCTTTTGAGCATTTCTGCAGTGCTTTTTGCGGTGCTTGCCGCGTTTTTGTACATGCGTTTTCGCAGCGTTTTTACCACGTTTTTGCCGCGTTTTGCGTTTTTTTTTTTTTACAGTGTTTTTTTTTTATACTGTATACAGTGTTAAAAAAAACAAAGAAAAAAAAAATGCAAAACGAGGCAAAAACGAGGTAAAAATGCGGCAAATATGCGGTACTTGCGTTTTTGGATGCGGGTCCATTGAATTCTATTACATGCAGAGGCACAAAAATGCATTGATGTGAACATGTTCCATAGGAACCCATGTTAAAAAATTCCCATGCATTTCTGCAAAATGCAAAATGCATCAAAAAATGCATTAGTGTGAATGGAGCCTTAGGGCCAGTTCACACCATAGAAATGCAGTTCGGATGCGCTCCAGATGCTTTTTTGCATGCACATTTTTGATTCGTTCCAATGCATTTTTGATGCGTTTTTGATGCAGTCCAGTGCATTTTCCCCCCTTTTTTTCCTTTAACCTTAAATAAGAACGTGGGTGTTCCAGTGTGTTTTTGGTGTGTTCCGGTGCGTTCCCGTGAGTTTTTGATGCTTCTTACAACGTTCCAGTACAGTCCAGTGCAGGAAAAATGCAGCATGTTCTACTTTTTTTTTCTGGAACTAGAACGCACTGTAACTGCAAGCACTGGTGTGAACTATGCCATTGAACACCATATAACCTACTTTCTATGCGTTTTTGATGCAGAAAAAACTGCACGGAACTGCATCTGGTGTGAACTAGCACTGAGGCCTCGTTCCCACAGGCATACCTATCAAAATTGTTAAAACAGGGAATGTGTACATAGGCTTTGCCTCCCATCGCAGCAAGGCAAATAATGCTGCCTGCAAAGCTTGGCAGATGATGATGACATTTTGCAATTGCATACATTCACCTCTACTGAAATGCACTAGTATAATCAGTAACCTTCTAAAAAAAAGTCTCACAGGGCGTTTGAAGAGCTTTGACTCAACCTACGCTTGCACAACGCATTTGGTGAGTGCCTGAAAAATGCAATAATGCTATAGGCACTTTAAAAGCTGTTTAAAATAGAACATCTGTGTGAACTTATATTCATGTAGGAAAACACTTGCCTGTTCCTTGTTTTGCTGTGTTGCGACAGTTCTTGCGGATTAAATTTATCATTTCGCTGGCTGATTTTTACACAGTTGTATCATGTAATGGCTAACACTTACCTATGCCTTGTTTTGCTGCGTTTTAGACTGTTCTTGCAAATTAAAACTGTTGTAACATTGGCTGATATTTACACAGCTGTATTGTCTGAGAGCTGACACTTTTAAACCTTGTAGGAAAACGCTTGCCCGTGCCTTGTGAATTTGGGCCTATGCTTGCTGATTTAATTGTCCTGTTGATGTGCACGTTTTACACACATTTTTCTGAGAGTTTACTAGAAATTGGAAAATTTTCCAATGAAGACCACTGTTCTGGCAACAATTGTTCAAAAAGGGAAATCCACTTTGCTGAAATGTCCTTTTGTTTTCTTTTGCTGCTTCAGGAAGACAATCTTCCAATTGGATACATACATCACACAGTTTATTCATTGGCTATACATACACTAAATGCATTTTAAAGTGGAGTTCCACCCTAAAGTGGAACTTCCGCTCATCGATTTCCTCCCCCCCTCCGGTGTCACAATTGGCACCTTTCAGGGGGGAGGGGGGTGCAGATACCTGTATAATACAGGTATCTGCACCCACTTCCGGGTAT
Source organism: Lithobates clamitans (assembly GCA_037952925.1). NCBI lineage: Eukaryota > Metazoa > Chordata > Amphibia > Anura > Ranidae > Lithobates > Lithobates clamitans. The sequence continues at coordinate 867,298 of JBBGZY010000790.1, forward strand.
AGCTAGCCGCAGCTAGCCGCAGACTCCCCGCCCACCCCCGTTGTGTTGTGGGAAATACACAGTTCCCACAACACAACGGGGACCAGTGTAGACGCGCAGCGCAGCAGTGAGAATGGCGGCGGCAGCACCCGAGGATCGAAGGACGGTTCGGTCTCGGGTGCCGACATCGCTGGACCCCGGGACAGGTAAGTGTCCTTATTTTAAAGCGGAGTTTCGCGAAAAAAAAAAAATTAGATGTCAGCAGCTGCAAATACTGCAGCTGCTGACATCTAAATTTTTTTTTTTCCACGAAACTCTGCTTTAATTTATGAGTTTTGATACCCTTTAATCTCAAAGGGTTTGTTAACCCACTAGGTTAAAATTACACAATCCTCTCTATGTATTCATGTAATGTACCCTGTGTCTATGCCTCTAAAAATAATGCTGCAATATACCTGTTTTATGCCCCGTACACATGGTCGGATTTTCCGATGGAAAATGTTCGATGGGAGCCCTTTGTCGGAAATTACGACCATGTGTAGGCTCCATCGGACATTTTCCATCGGAATTTCCGTCACACAAAATTTGAGATCTGGATCTCAAATTTTCCGACAACAAAATCCGTTGTCTGAAATTCCGATCGTGTGTACACAATTCCGACGCACAAAGTTCCACGCATGCTCGGAATCAAGCAGAAGAGCCGCACTGGCTATTGAACTTCATTTTTCTCGGCTCGTCGTACGTGTTGTACATCACCTTGTTCTTGACGTTCGCAATTTCCGACCAACTTTGTGTGACTGTGTGTATGCAAGACAAGTTCAAGCCAACATCAGTCGGAAAAAATCCATGCATTTTGTTGTCGGAATGTGCGATTGTGTGTATGCGGCATTAGAGCACTAATCGGCAGTCATGTGATCCGCAGTCTCTTTCCTCTCGGCCTGACAGCTGCAGTGGGCGGGGCCGAAGATCCCCCGCTGACGTCAGCCAGGAGGGGAGAAAGAGAGGAGGAGTGAGGTGGCCCCTCCCACTGCAGCTGTCATGCGAGAGAGGCAACAGAGACGGCGGATCACGTGACCGGTATATTGCAGCATTATTTTTATAAGGCATAGACACAGGGCACATTATATTAATACATAAAGAGGATTATGTAATTTTAACCATAATTTGAGCAGCAGGAAGGGAGGGGGGTGGGGAGCATAGCAGCACAGACACAGAGCTGACAGGCAGGGAGGGAGGGGGAGAGCACAGAGAAGAAAGAGCAGGACTACAGATTGCAGAGGCATGTAAACTGACCACGGTGTTAGGGCTCAACAGCCGTGATACACCGTGGTCAGTTTACAGGGGGGAGGGTATAGCCAGGCAGGATCAGCCAGTTATTGCAGGTGATAGAGGGGTCCAAATGACACAGCACACACACTGCGCTGTATAACATGCTTTAAGGGAACAGGATTTATTTTTATTTTGTTTTGGGTTAACAAACACTTTAAGAGACTAATCACTCCCATTTTCAGGCACTCCCCATACGGGTTCCTACTGCCTTCCTAAGGGCGGTAAACCGAGCATTTGTCAATTTTGTCTGGGCCCAGAAACCCCCCGGTTGGCCCAAACCGTCCTGGGACTTCCAAAATTGAGGGGCGGCATAGCCTTTCCGGATGCCAACCTTTACCATATGGGGTGTCATCTAACTCGTATCCTGGACTGGTGTCGGCACGGTGCTCTGAAACAATGGGTCCAAGTAGAGCAAACCCTAATGGGGGTCCAGCTGGAGTCGTTGCCCTGGTGCCAGAAGCCCTTGCCAAATCAGGCACTGGATCACCCCATGGTGGGGGTAATGTTGCAGATTACCCAGAGGGCCTTCCGCGGATTCTCTGTTGCACCGTTCCCATCTCCACTCACTCCCGTTGTTGGCAACCCAGCTTTCAGTCTGGGACTCAACGACCTTTTACGCCTCTGATGATATCCACATAGGATGAAACATGTCAGGCTGGCCAATGTAAGCACACTGTGAGCCGCGGATTATTTCCTTTCTGTGATGATGTACACTTTTTACCTGTAAGTAGACTACAATAAACGCGTGTGTTTTACCTATACGGGCACTATTATTGCTTTCTCCTTACTGGGTTATCCTGCTGGTGATTACACAATTCATTCATCATGTGAATCTTGATGTCCTGATGATATGTGACTACCTGGCTTTTCCCATTTTCTGGCTGTCCATGATGGAGTGTGCCATTTGGAGTTACTGTTGAGCCTTTGCATCATATGATTACATTGCTTGTTTTTCATATTTTTCTGGTAAGCAGATTGGCAGCACGTGGGTGTGGTGTGCTTTCTTTTGCACACTGAAGTTTAGTGGAGGCTTCACGTAATCTCTACTCTTCATTGATTTTCTATGGACTATTATATTCACTTGTTAACTTAGCTTTACTTTAGCGCTGCATTTTGTTCTTTTATATTTGTGTTTGATGAATCAACAAATTATACTGGCTGCTAATCCCTTTTTTAGTTAGCGCAGATATTTGTTCACCCTTTTTTACTATCAATATAAAATACACTCAGTATAATTTTGATTAATCAACATCACATAAAATGGTTATATATATGGATAAATGTATAATTCTTGTATATCCTGTGAATACTTGTTTATCTAGGAGAACACATGCTATATGTATATTTTTATATAGTTATAGTCACGATTCATATGTCTTTCATAACACTAATTGGCATCTTAAAACAATTCTTACTTCTAATTTGTTCTTACATCCAAGTCTTATGTGTTTACCCTACGACAGAATTATCATTGGGTCAGTAGACACTAAAATCATAATTGTATCTATGACCTGGAATATAATATATAATTTGAGTGACTTATAATCAAATATAGATATTTTCAAATAATGCTGAATGCACAACTTTCAAATGTCTTCCTAAAAGTGTTTTTAAGTGAACTTTGGGCAGATTCAATGAATATTTAGATAAAGTTTAGCTGTATACACAATTGCTAGAGTCTAAACAATGGGTTCCATTAGATAAGGGTGATTTCTCTGTGAGAACAATCCAGTTATGTATCTGTGCAACTTTTTATGGCAGTGTTGGGTCTCTCCTTTTATCTACCCAACAAGGACAGGTAAATATCTTTGATTTCTGCTTCGCAATGAGTTGATTGTCTGAAGAACCAGTTTCTCTCTATTCTTGTTTTAAGTGGTTTCAAGAGGAGAACAAGAGGAGTGATTCACTCAACCTTTTCTGGGAAGGATGGGGGCGCTCTTCTAGTATGACGACTCCTTAGCTGAGTGTTTCATGAATTATGAAAGTTTTTATGTATCCCGGCCATGACAAAATCCCCCTTTGCATTCCGGGTATGTAAGGGAAACATGCATGGAATTCACTCCATAACATGGTGATGATCAGAAGTTTGTTTGTAGCCTTTACTAATAGGCGGCAACTTTATAGGGATCCGGGGACTTTCCCGTCAGTCGTTTCAGATGACTCCAGGTGCATTTTGGGGAATGAAGATTTCAGAGGAAGGTCCTGGTCGGGCGATGAGACCGGACTGACATGAAAAGGACCCTCCGTTTAGTGCCTGGTTATTACCACTTCCGATAAATGGTTTGGACGGCGGCACGGACCTCATTAGGCTCACGCATACTGCAAGGGAATAGACAAGTTTGAGTATCACATAGATATAGAAAGATATTGGTATTCTGGTGAGGTAACCTTTTTAATTGACCTTGAATTTAGAGGTCGCCAATCACGACCTTTTGATCACCAAGGAGGGGTAGGAGGGTTAGTCCTCCAACAACTGTAATTGGGACTTGGGATGGCAAGCACGTAATTGATTGATGTGCACCCATCTCTCACTGATTTCACCATTCCGTGGAATATGCAATTTATATGCCAAGGGGGAGATCCTGTTAACAATGTTAAATGGACCTCTCCAGGACGGCAAGAATTTCTGTTCCTTTACCCGGTTCCTCGCAAAATTGTAGAGATATACCTTGTCCCCAATTTCATACTCCTTCTTGGTGGTCTTAAGATCATAGTATGTCTTAGCGCTAGTTGCCGCTCTTTGAATATTTCGCTGGGCGAAGGAGAGCGCATTTTGTAAGTTTTTCCGTATATCTTCTATGTATTGTTGAGTTGTGGTGGCATTGACCAAATTATGGTCAGTGGTGCGGTACAAGAGGTGTTGGGCAGGACCATCCGCCTTCTGGTCATGAGTTCAAAGGGTGACATTTTCATGACCGTATTCGGGGTTGCCCTTAAGGCCATCAGGACTAAGGGAAGCTTTATATCCCAGTCCTTGCCTGTTTCCTTGACAAATTTCTTGAGTATTTTTACAATTGTCTGATTGTACCATTCTACTCCACCACTAGATAGGCGATGTGTAATTTCCTTTTTACGCCCAATATTTTTCACAGTTTAGTCATTACTTCACTAGTGAAATGTGTACCCCTGTCAGACTCTATTCTCTTGGGAAGGCCGAAGCGTGAAAAGATATGATTGCTGGAATACACTCAACATACTTGGTAAATAAACATGTCACAGTTAACATACATCGATTCCCTCGTGAAGATTTAGTTATAGGTCCAATGAAATCCATTTGAAGGTCTGACCAAGGCATGAAGATCCCCCTTTTCTGAAGGGGTGCCCTATGGGTGGGCAAAGCTGGTTGAAATTGAGGACATATTAAGCAGCCTTGGCAGGATGCCTTCACATCACGCAGCATATGAGGCCAGTAGGGTTAATCCTGGAGAATCTCATAGGTGATCTTTTCTCCGCAGTGCCCGGACGTGGGCGCGTCATGGCCATGCTGTAGCATTAAACTTTTGAATTTAAGTGGGACTACCCATTGTTGGATACCCCCTTTTGAGGTGCGGATCAACAATCCCTGATGCAGCATAAACTGGGATTTGGATTTAATTAATATACATACATACATCTTCCTTGCCAGTATAATTTTCTTGACCAAGGGGATTCTGGTCTGGGCGTTCTAAATGGTTATAAAATAAGCCAATTATTGGGTCTTCTTTCTGGGCTGTGATTAAATCTTCACTGGGGTTTTCATGACACCATTGCAATACATTTGAATCCTCAGTCATCCTAGCTTGCTGTCTAATGACAGCTTCTAACTGTACTGAACCTAAGAGATGATCTATACCTAGCAACTCACCTGTTAGGGCCTCTTCTTTGACTAGGGAATCAGCCTGATCATTCCCTTCCGTTTCTTCACCTAGGACTTTGGCGTGGCCCTTGGTTTTCTTAAAATACAGAGTGAGCTTGTGTTCCCTTACCAATTAATCGATTTGACAAAACAACTTACCATATTTGACAGGTTTATGGTTACTTTTTACCATGTTGTTCCTTTTGCATCGGGGAAGATACTCAACAAAACTATTCCTGACATAATTTGAATTAGTGATGATGGCGAATTCTTTAAGGTGGTAATTTATGGCCATCTCAACGGCTTTCAGGATTGCAGCGGGTTCAGCAACTTGGCTGCTTCTTGGCCCAAGCTTGTATCCCACAGAGATCGGGGCTACACCTTGGGTCCATATAATTCCAATACCAGCCACTAGTTGGAGCTGTTCTTTGTCCTTATAATGATAGGCACAGCCATCTACATATACACACGGCAACTGTTTACAGTCTTCATCATCATAAACCTTGTAGGGAGACAACAGTTGTTCTTCTAAAAAGTCAGCGTCTGTGGTCCCCGCACAGGGATCAGGGGCGGAATAATCATGCAGCTCAGCAAGGCCCTGGGCCACTGGACTTTTCTTGTTGTGTTTGTATCGAATTTCCAGGGGCCACCCTTGCAAGGACAAAGTCCAAGCAGTGATGCGGATATTAGACACATTTCCATCCCTGATACGCTCACTCTGTAAATACTGTAAAGGCTGGTGTGTGGTCTCAACAATAATTATTTTATCTTGAATATAACTGCAAAAATTCTATAATGCCCAGAGATTGGACAATAAAGCTTTTTCGCAGTCAGAAAACGTAATCTCTACTGAGGACAATGTTTTACTGGTGTAGGCTCATACTCACCTGCGTGTACCCTGTCTCAAGAAAAAAAGGTTTACCTCCTTCTGGATACATAAGGCAGGGGGCCTGGTTGAGTCATACCTTCAATTCCTTTACAGCGTCTGTTTGTTCCTTGCCCCATGACCATTCAGGGTCTTTCTTTAACAGATGAATTAACGGTTTGCTAATCTAATTGTCAATGAATTTACGTGAATAGTTAACCATTCCTAGAAATTATCTTAATTCTGTAAGATTAGTAGGGACCTTACAGTTGAGTACTGCCTCAACCTTTTTCTTCTGGGGATTTTAACCTTCTGAGGTAACTTCATGGCCTAAGAAATTTACCCGGGTGCGACACCACTGTGCTTTCTGAAAGTATAACTTCACTCCGGCCGTCCTTAACTGGCCCAAGATATGTCGGAATTCTGTAAGGTGCTTGGTCATATCAGTACTTTTGATGAGGATGTCATCGACGTATGCCAATGTTCCTCGCTCTAAGGCATCTGGCATAGCCTTGTGCATGAAGAATGCATGGCAAATTCATTGCCAGAATTTATATAGCCGAAAGGCATACACACCCAGCAGTACTGTTGGTTCTGAAGGGTAGTTTATACTGATCTTCTTCAGTGACTTTTAAGGTCCAGTACCCCTGGGCACAGTCGAGGGCCGAGAATACCTGTGACCCTTGAAGTTGGGCAAGGCACTGGTCTGTGTAGGTTACGGGCCATCCTGACATGTAGACACGCTTGTTGAGTTGTCAGCGCACAAGCGCCACTGTCCGTTGGGTTTCAAAATCCCCAGGATGCAGTGATTGTACGAGCTGTAAATGGGCCTAATTATACCCCCTTCATCTAACTTCCTAATGATCTCGGCAAGAGACTCATAGAAGGCTAGCGGAAGTCTATACTGCTTTACAAACACTGGTGGGGCCTGAGGGTCGGTCTGTATTTTGCGATATGCAGTTCAGTACTCCCACAATCATAAGAATACTGAGCAAAGATTTCCTGGAATTCAAAGAGAAGCTCGCGGAGCAATTGTCACTCAAGATCATTGGTGCATGCATCGGCTAGGGCTATTATCTCCTCGACTATCTCTTTGAATTCAGGAAAGATTTCAGGTTGCCCTATCTCATAGGCCTCTTCAAGCCTGGTGGTCAGGTCATTGGGTATGCGATGTGTACTTTTCTCCCAGTCAGGTCCCTTGGGGTACCCTGGTTCTTTGATTGGTTGATCAAAGACAAGAGACGTCTCTTCAATTCTACAGATACAATCCTTAGACTTGAAGGGGTAAATGGACTCTATGGTGAACATACCCTCGGGTAAAGAATTGAAGGATTGTTCAATTAATTTCTCCTCAGATATTCATCTGGTATGAGTCCAATCACCTGGTTGGTGACTCCAAACGTATAATAACCCGTCTCTACCGCAAGGCTGATAAGGGTGCCCTTGGTTAGGTTAAGGTCCTGATTAGAGAGCTTGTGGATGTAGATTGATATTATAGACTGATGTGTATTGATCAAAGGTGCGTGAGTAATTTTTATTCCCTCCTCCTGTATTCTCTGGGACAGGCATACTAATGCATCTGACCCCTTCAGTTTTTGTCCCCTTATTACATTTATAGGGCGTAGGAAATTTTTTATGTCCCTGGGGATGATAATTTCTTGAGTTACCTGAATTTCAACAGCATAAGGCATCTATTGCTGGAATTTCAGGGCTGAGGTCATATCCTGGTATTCCTCAAGGTCCCCCTTTAGTCGACTCCATAAGCATTCATTTATCAAGTCAATTTGGGTGGCAAAACGATGCAGTATATCGTTGCCGAAGTCAATTTGGGATTGGGGATTATGCAGCACTATGAACATGTGGGTGGTTGTCTTATTACCTCTAGTTATATTCAAAAGGCATCTAGCAGTTGAGTTATGGTCCTCAGAGTCAACAAGGGCATCTGACATACAATGTCACTGAGGAGTGGAGAAATGGATAATTTCCATTTCAGAAAGGTGGTTAACAAGCCCATGGCTCACAAAGCTATGCTCTTGCTTAAAATCAATTTTGGCATATTTTGACCTATTAAGACCATTTATCCGGATAAGGATAAATAGGTCATTGCTAACCCTTTCCACTTCTGTCGGGAACTGGGCATGATTTCCCCCTTTCTTGGTTTTATTTTCCTGATGGAAGGATATGGTCAGTACGTTATACTGGAGGGAGATCTCTTTTATTTTATCAAGGGGAATTTTAAAAATATGGTCCTCATCTCCTACTCCCAGGCCATGATTGTCAGGTTGGATAACCGTAACATTGGGAAACTGACTATTCCTGAAGTGGATTTCTAAAGAACCAGGCCTTTCTTCCACCAGGTGGCAGTGTCGCCAGTAATGGGGAGTTTTAAGTCTCTCATATTTAATCGGGGAGTTGACTTGTGATCACATTACTTGATTCACACAGTCAATTGTTGAGCCTCTTAAGGAGATCCATTTCAATTATCATGTGATAGTGTGGGAGATTTGCATAATAATAGGGTGCCTAATTTCCTTATTACCTAATTTGAGTTTAAGCCAGGCAGTACCCATGACTTGCAGTGGCTCTCCCCCCACCAGATTTGTGAGCAATCAAAGCTCCTAAGTTTTAGTTTGTTGGGCATTAAACTTATTACTTCATTAAATTGTTCCTGCGACGGGATGGTGGCTTGGGATCCAGTGTCAATTAAACCTGAAATGGGGTGATCACTGACCTCATGTACCTTTACTATAGTGAAATATCTTCCTTGAGATTCAGTCAACTCACACATGAAATTAGCGTGGTTGAGGATCTGTGGGCTTTTCAATAATTTACAGTTGGTATTTCTCTCACCGCATGTCACAGCTTCTTTGCGTTTATGATTCCCGCGGGATGGCCTGCAGGGCCTACTCGAGATGGAAGCACACGGAGTAGGAGGCATCCCGTCCGATTGGTCATTTACAATGACTCCCAGCGGCTCAGCTACATTAGAGAGGTTAGAAGGATACTGAAAGACAGGAGCAGAACAATCCAACACTGATCCCCCCTGTTTAGGGTCATGTCAGGGGTATGGTGTGTGTCTCCTGTCATCGCACCCAGGGTTGTCCCCTGTTGGAGAACTATCTGGGGTTTTACGCATTCTGTGACCCTGGGTTGGTCACAGAAGTTGCCCCTAAAAAAGATGGGTTAACAGATTGGCCGTTATTCAGGTTTGTCATTTGTTCCAACATTCGAATAATCTGGGCCTCTACCTGTTCAATTCGCCGGCCCATGGCACTTTGGCAATTTGCCCTATTTCACCTGACCTGGGTGAGTTCAGGATAGGACTGCAGAGATGCATCAGACTCATCACCACTCCTTTGGTCTTGATGCTGCTGCCTTTCTCTCGGGGGTTCCTGTGGTTCCCTTTTATTTTGGGGAATTAGGGGAGCTACACCAACCCTGGGGTTACTAACGTGTTCCTGATTGGGAGGTGACTTGCGATTATTGGGATTTTCATTAAAATTAGGGTCTCTTATGAAGTTGGGGGTCTCGGTTAAAGCTAGGTTTCTGTAATAACCGGGGTGCTCATGGAAGTTGGGGTTTCTGTTGAAGTGGGGGTACCCCTGGAAGTTGGGGTTTCTGTTAATGCATGGGTACCCTTGGAAGTTGGGGTCTCTGTTAAAATTAGGGTTTCTGTCAAAGTTAGAGTTCCTGTTAAAGTAGGGGTACCTATGAAAATTGGGAGCTCGGTTCAAATTTGAATGTTGGTTGTTCTGGGACCCCAGTGGATATCCCCTCTGGCTATTTCTGTGCCCGGGGCCCCTTTCATCCTCACTACCGTAACCTTGCAACCTCTGTCTGTCATCCATCATCTGCTGTGGCTGGGGCGAAACTCCGGGAGGTCCCGTGGGTTTCCCATCTCGGACTGCCTCAGCATATGATTTTCTCTCTGTTTGCAGACCAAGAGGTTGAGGGGTCACAGTGGTGGCTGCTACAGTTTTAGGGTTGGGTTTGGCTTCTATTTTCACCCCACCTTCGCTAGATTGCTGGATTGAGTATAGGGGATACTCTGACTAACCAATCCAGGGAACATCCCTTTTTAAAAACCCTTGCCAGCCCCAGATATTATATAAGCAGGTAATTCTTCATAAAATAGAGTCTTGAATTCTGGCTGGTCCAGATTGGGGTCCTTTTCAGCCAGAAAGTAAGAGCTTCTCAATACAGCCAGAAATTCTGTGGGACACTGACTAGGGCCACATTTTAAATTGTAGGCCACGGCTTTGGCAGAGGTGAGAGTTTTGCAGGGTCCAAACTCCATTTGACACCTATGTTTAATGTCCCTCCATGACTGACCATACAGGGCCTATAATGAATCAAAGAATTGTCTGTACTTTTCTTCAAATATCCATGTTAGTAACTCAATTTTGGTACAATCGTCCTGAATGTCTAAGATCTTTAAGGTACGTTCGTATGTTCCTAGATGGTCAGTGATGGTTGGGGATCCTTTATTTGAAAAAACGGGAACAGTTTCTTTTAAGAATTTTATCATTTTGGGGGTGTCATACCTTTTAACTGGGGTCCTAGACTTCCTTTTCTGCCCATATGAAGTTCTTTCTACTTCCTCCTCTGTACACTCTGGGGAGTATTTTTGAAGCTTAGGGGGTGACCTGTATTCTGACCCTGTCTCATTGTGACTTCCCTGTGTCCCCTGGGAATATGAATATTTCTGCCTTTCCATTTCCAGTTCCTCTAAGCAATTTCGGCTCATGGATTCATAGTCTAACTGGGACGTTCATTTTTCTATCCGTTCCTCCATTGCTCTCTGCTCAGATTTGAGTCTCTCAATTTCTGCTTTACTATCTCCAGCAGCAGAGTTTGCTTCAATGGGGCCTTTTCTCACTTGTTTGTAATGTTCTATTTCTTGTTTACATTTTAATATTTCTCTTGCAGTTTTTTAAATAGGTGACAGGATTCTTCATATAAGGCCTGAGCATTTTGGATCCGGCCCGCTAACTCCTTCTGACCTTCTCTAGATTGTCTGAGTCTACTCTCAGCCTGTTGGATCTCGATTGACAGGGATTCTATCTTCTCTTTTTTGTTATTTAAGGTGGTGCGGGTTTCCAGCAATTCTTTCTTTAAGGCTGGCATTTGTTTGGCAACTTCATTACAAAAAAACCACAAGATCGGCCAAGACTCCATAATGAGCTGATTGTCTCGATTGTTTGTATCTTTTGCGCTAGCAAAAGCCATAATCAATAAAAAAATTATCGCTTAACCGCTAGGATTGTTCTTTCTCCTCTTTGATAAACTTCTCTAAATTGCCTCCTAGGTTTAATCTCTTACGAATAGATTCGGTTACACCATGGTCCAGGACTCCACTTAAGTTTTCCTGAGGCTCAGTAGCCTTTCTCAGGTTTGAGGTAGCTACAGCTGGGGCGGTATTACCATCCCAGCTGTTTCTAGATGGATTTTATTCATTATCACTTCCTGCCATATACAACAGATATCCTTCACAACGTATATGCAAATACAATCACTAGTATGTTCTATAATGTGGTAAGATTCCCTCTTACTAAATATCTCAGCAGTGCTTGCCAATTTTATGTTGTGAGTGTGGTATGAAATCTTAATAATACATATGGGGAATTTGAATTACATAAAATTTTAGTGTTTTGCGCAGTGTTTTGCCTCCAACCTTACGGTAAAAATGTGAACTTTGTTCAGAAAATCAGTAACATACCACAATAATTTCCTGAGTTTGTTATTCTATGGGGAATTCTTACCAACGTATAAATATCTCCCAATAGAATGAATAAGTAAGTCATATTTATTAATTTACAAGTATAATTATACAACTTCATACAGAACTGGAATTTCTGGTGATTAATATTTCATACACCCTACCACAGACATAAAACAATTTTCCTTAATAATTGACAAATAACCCAAGGGTAGCCCAAATTACTATGTTAAATAAAAATGGCCGTAATCGCGCCTTAAGTTCAAAAACACAATATCTCTTGTCGCTCGGAAGCACAATCCTCTGAATTTCTCCGGCCAGAAGGAATACAAAGTATGTCTAGCGGACTCAACAGATAGATATTATCAATTTGAAGGAAATAATAATTTAACAGAGCTACCAGATTGAATTGGGCGATAAATAATTTCCCTGGGACCACAGTAGCCAAATTTGTTGTAATACAGGTTGATCTTGATTTCACCCACAAACGACTTTAACACACAAAGCCAATAACGTGGGACAATTATTAAATACTAAACTACCCTTCACACAGTATTGGATAAGATAAAATGTAAACAGTAAAATATGATTCCTACAATTTTTCCTTCACACAGTATTGGATAAGATAAAATGTATACAGTAAGATACAATTCCTATGATTTTGGGAAGAGAAAAATATTATTTATAACAATTATATGGTCAGTATCTCACCACAGTTTAAAGGAAAGGATGTATATTCGATTCTTCCTAGCAGCAATGTCTAGCGAGATGGAGAATGGTCGCTTATTACCAAATTTGTGTTTGTCCAGAGGGTGTATGTCAGCGTGTGGGTCTGTGGTCCCTTTCTATGGCACCTCACATACTTTATACCATTTGGGACAATAAGCTTATAAAATTATAATAAGCTCAGCCCAGAAGGTATGTCTATTTTCCATTGGTTGAAAAATCTAAAGATTTACTTTGGTGAGTTCAGGTAATATCACCTTCAACCACTAGGAATGTCTGAGGGCAGAAAAACGTGTTCTGAACTATCTGTTAAATACAACCCCTGGCAAAAATTATGGAATCACCAGTCCCTGAGAATGTTCCTTCAGTTGTTTATTGTTGTAGAAAAAAAGCAGATCACAGACATGGCCAAAAACTAAAGGCATTTCAAATGGCAACTTTCTGGCTTTAAGAAACACTAAAAGAAATCAAGAAAAATAATTGTGGTGGCCAGTAACAGTTAGATTTATAGAACAAGCACAGGGAATAAATTATGGAATCACTCAACTCTGAGGAAAAAATTACGGAATCATGAAAAACAAACAAAATAACACTCCAACACATCACTAGTACTTTGTTGCACCACCTCTGGCTTTTATAACTGCTTGCAGTCTCTGAGGCATTGACTTAATGAGTGATAAACAGTACTCTTCATCAATCTGGCTCCAGCCTTCTCTGATTGCTGTTGCCAAATCATCTTTGCAGGTTGGAGCCTTGTCATGAACCATTTTCTTTAACTTCCACTACAGATTTTCAATTGGATTGAGATCCGGACTGTTTGCAGGCCATGACATTGACCTTATGTGTCTTTCTTCAAGGAATTTTTTCACAGTTTTTGCTCTATGGCAAGATGCATTATCATCTTGATAAATTATTTCATCATCCCCAAACATCCTTTCAATAGATGGGATAAGAAAAGTGTCCAAAATTTCAATGTAAACCTGTGCATTCATTGAAGATTTAATGACAGCCATCTCCCCAGTGCCTTTACCTGACATGAAGCCCCATATCATAATTGACTGTGGAAATTTGCATGTTTTCTTCAGACAGTCGTCTGCATAAATCTCATTGGAACGGCACCAAACAAAAGTTCCAGCATCATCACCTTGCCCAATGCAGATTCGAGATTCATCACTGAATATGACTTTCATCCAATCATCCACAGTCCACGATTGCCTTTCCTTAGCCCATTGTAACCTTGTTTTTTGTGTTTAGGTGTTAGAGATGGCTTTCTTTTAGCTTTTCCGTATGTAAATCCCATTTCCTTTAGGCGGTTTCTTACAGTTCGGTCACAGATGTTGACTCCAGTTTCCTCCCATTTGTTCCTCATTTGTTTTGTTGTACGTTTTCTGTTTTCAAGGCATATTGCTTTAAGTTTTCTGTCTTGACGCTTTGATGTCTTCCTTGGTCTACCAGTATGCTTGCCTTTAACCACCTTCCCATGTTGTTTGTATTTGGTCCATGTTTTAGACACAGCCGACTGTGAACAACCAACATCTTGTGTAACACTGCGTGATGATTTACGCTCTTTACCTACATACTAACAAGCAGATTTAATATGATGCAGGTGTTAGTGTTTGTAATGAAAATTTACAGGGTGATTCCATAATTTATTCCCTGTGCTTGTTCTATAAATCTAACTGTTACTGGCCACCACAATTATTTTTCTTGATTTCTTTTAGTGTTTCTTAAAGCCAGAAAGTTGCCATTTGAAATGCCTTTAGTTTTTGGCCATGTCTGTGATCTGCTTTTTTTCTACAACAATAAACAACTGAATGAACATCCTTAAGGACTGGTGATTCCATAATTTTTGCCAGGGGTTGTAATATGTTCTATTTCCATAATGTGTATCTGTTTGTATATTGGTTTTAAAATATATATATTATTTAAGTACTTTGGTAACCGGCCCAATATAAAATATGCTCAGTATAATTCTGATTAATCAATATCACATAAAATGGTTATATATATGAATAAATGTATAATTCTTGTATATCCTATGAATACTTGTTTATCTAGGAAAACACGTGCTATATATATATTTTCTTTTCTTTTTTTGTTTCAAATAATTTTTATTGATAAAGCAATAAATGGTACAATAACATTTATCATATAGTACAATCAACACCGTTGTGTCATCCAGGAGTACAATGAACAGAGTATATTGCGCATCGAAACACAGTGTCATATATGCATTTGCGATAGTATACAAGTAAGAATAATCATACTCAAGGTCAGAACATATCGGAAGAAAGAACTGTAGGTAACAGTAAAGTAAAATTAGTAGTTAACTTTAGTGCATTTATTAGGCCTTGAGGTTGGAATGTGTCTGTTCGGTAGATTGAGAGATGACAGCATTCCATCTCGCACCCCTAATGGGCTCAAACTGTGCGAGGGATACTGTAAGAAAAGTCGCTCAAATAATATTAAAATTAACAATCTACCTATACCCGAAGTGGGTCATCTCTAGCCTATACCAAAGGAGTGGAATTGCGAGGTGTCTAATCTTTTGCCTTGCAAGGGGTGGGGGAGCCCAAGTAAATAAAATAGGGCATTTGTCATTGGAAGAATTGGTAGTTAGAATCTAGAATGAGGTCTTTTCGCTTCTATGAATTTCCTATTAGGTAATGGTCAACTAGTATATTAGGATTGTGTATTAGGGGTTTTATAGCTCTCACAGTGGTAATGCTATACAACTGGAGCCAGTGTTACCAGCATGGCAGCCACAAAGAATTACAGAGTCTGTCCCACATATGAACATCGTATTATGAGTTAAGAAGGAGCTCTTGGTATTTAGGAGACTCCCTAAAATGCGTCCAGCATGCCCAAATCTTCCCATATTTAGAGGGATTGTCGGTGGCTTGATGGATTAGATTTTCCAATTCAGATATTTTATCGATTCGCTTGAACCACATTGCTACCGTGGGCGGGTCAGAGCTTCTCCATAATATTGGTATGCATTGTTTAGCAGCGTTCACGAGATGGAGTACCAGGGATTTTTTGTATGCGTATTGTGGAATTGATGAGTGATGTAATAGGTATTGGGATGGCGTAAATGAAAGGGTATAAGTCGTAATATAAGTTATTTTTTCATGAACTTTTTGCCAGAATATTTGGATTCGTGGACAGTTCCACCATATATGGAGCAAAGATCCTTCGGCGGTGTTGCATCTCCAGCAAAGGGGTGAGATAGAAGGGTGATAATGGTGTATAGCATCTGGTGTTCTGTACCATCTCGAATAGAGTTTGTACGAGTTTTCCTGCGCAGACACATTAACAGAACCCTTATGGATATGCTCATATATGTTTACCCATTCTTCGGAAGAGAGGTCTAGACCTAAGTCTATTTCCCATTTTTGATTAGTTGTGTTTAATTTGGGGTCATAGTTACTGAAGAGAAGTGAATACATTACTGAGATAAGGTGATTTTGTGGCGAGGAGCTTGTGCAGAGTGATTCAATATATTCAATAATTCAATTCATATTGTCAGGTCTCTATACCACTGGGAGGTGGGTCTGGCCTCATTCAGGAAGTGTCTGATTTGGAGATATTTGAAGAATGGCATGTGGTATTCTGGAAGTTGAGAGAGTAGTGTTCGGAAAGGAAGTAGATTTCCGTTCTGAAAAAGTTGTGAGGTTCTAAGCGGTGCTTTTTTCTGTGTATGAGATTGGACGTGTGGTTGTATTCCAGGTTCAAAGTCAGGATTGTCAACTAGGGGGGTGAGTGGTCCTGGGGAAGGGCGCCAATTAAGCGCATGGGCGACTCGTCTAAAAGTGGCAAGTGTAGGTCCCGTCAGTGGATGCGAAGTGTATGCTGTTGGTGCGGATCGTGAATTAATCCAAGGTAAATGGGTAAGAGGAAGTGGTGCAAGGGAATCCTCAAGGTCAACCCAATCTTTCGTGGACTGATGAATGTGCCAGTCAATAATCCTTGTGAGATGACAAGCTGAATGGTACTTCAGAATGTCTGGAAGACTCAAACCACCTTTAATTTTAGGGGTGGTTAATTTTTCCCAGCTCAGTCTAGGGGATTTTGCTGTCCAAATGAAGTGTCTGCAAATTTTTTTGTACATGTTGAAGAAGGAAGGGGGAAGTTTGATTGGGACGGTCTGTAGAAGGTACAATATTCTGGGTAAGATATTCATCTTGATGATAGCAATCCTTCCAAACCAGGAAAAATGGCCCGAGGTCCATTTGAGGAGATCTTTTTGAATATTAGTGAATATCGGGAGGTAGTTGCAGTCGTAAAGGTCATCTAAACGTGTCGGTATTCGTATTCCCAGATAAGTAAGGGTGTGTGGTTCCCATTGAAATGGGAAATTCAGCTTACATTGCGTCACTATCTTCTGTGGGAGGGAAATATTAAGTGCCTTGGATTTTGTGAAATTAATTTTAAAGTTGGACAGGCTGTGAAAGGTATCAAAGTCTTTTAAAAGATTGGGCATAGAGATCAGGGGTTCCGAGAGGAAAAGGAGGATGTCATCCGCGTAAGCCGCAGTCTTGTATTGTTTGGAGCTGATATCTATTCCCTTTATATCTGGATTTGCCCTGATTTTACGCAATAATGGTTCTAAGGTGATAATAAAAATGAGGGGTGACAGTGGGCAACCCTGACGGGTACCATTCGAGACGGAGAAGGCGTTCGACAGGCGACCATTGACTCTTATCCTAGCCGTGGGAGATGAGTATAATGTTAGTATCATTTGTACAAAGAGCGTTGGCAGTCCCAAAGCTCGTAGTGTTGCAGACATGTAGTCCCATGCCACCCTGTCGAACGCCTTCTCCGCATCCAGCGATAAAAGAAAACCTTGTTGTTTGTTAGGGGAGGATGAGGAGAGATGATGATGTAAGAGGATGGCCTTTATGGTGTTATCCCTGGCTTCCCTGCCGGGGACGAATCCAACTTGGTCAAGGGATATCAATTTCGGGAGAATGGGGAGAAGTCTGTTAGCAAGGATTTTCGCATATAGTTTTAAATCTACATTGAGGAGGGATATGGGTCTGTAATTGGTGACTAACGTAGCATCTTTATCTGGTTTTGGTATAAGGGTGATATGTGCCTCTAACAGGTCTTTATTGCCTTGTGAAGAGGAGGCCAGCGAGTTAAAAGCTTTAGTGAATTGGGGAGTTAGTATATCTTGAAATGTTTTATAGTATCCGACGGTAAGTCCATCTGGACCGGGACTTTTTCCTGTTTTGAGTTGTTTCAGTGCCATCTTTGTTTCCTCTACGGTAATGGGGCCGTCAAGGGTCTTGGAGTCATCAGTAGAGATGGGTGGCATACCATATTGTGATAGGAATGCTGATATAGCAGCCTGTCTGTCTTGGTCGCCGTCAGTCCAATTTGGAGGGGGTAAGTTATAGAGTTTTGTAAAGTAGTTCACAAATTGCGTGGCTATGTCATCTGGTGAAGTAAATGATTTCCCCGTTGAATTCTTAATCTCATGTATGTTATAGGTAGCTTTCTTATGTTGCAGTGCTTTTGCTAATAGCTTCCCCGATTTATTGCCAAATTCATAGTATAATTTGTTTTGTAAAATGTATTTGCGGCGTAACGCTTTGTTCATTTCATCTCTCAAAGCTTCTCTAGCTTGTAATAGTTCTTCGAAGGAATTAGTGGCTAAAGATAATTTATGTGCCCTTTCTAGTGTGTGTATTTTGGACGAGAGGGTATCGATAAGGGCTCGTCTTTGTTTATTTCGGAAAGCGGCCATGGAGATGAAGTCTCCTCTTACCACACATTTATGGGCTGCCCATATGGTGGGCGGGCTGGGTTCGTCCAGTGAGTTGTCCTGGAAGTAGTGGATAAGTCGGGTGGAGATTCGCTGTGTGAGATCAGGATCCGTCAGTAGTGAGCCGTCTAGCCTCCATATCGAATGGGCACGTGGAGACATTGAGAAAGTCAGTGAGATTGTGATGGGATTGTGGTCAGAGATTATCATAGGTTCTATGGTCGCTTGTTGGAGCATGGGAAGGTCAGTTTGGGAAATGAAGAAATGATCTATCCTAGAATATTTGTTGTGGGGAGAGGAGTAAAAAGTAAAATCTCTATCGTTGGGGTGTAAGGTGCGCCAGGTGTCGTGAAGGGTCAATTCCTGTAGTTGTTTTTTAATGGCTCTGAGTGCCCTGTAGGGAAGCGAGGTTGTACCCGTGGAGGAATCCTGTTGTGGGTTTAGTGCGACATTGAAGTCGCCACCAACCACAAGAATCCCCGAGTGGAATTCAGTGAGTGATTGAAGTGTTTCTCTAAAGAATGTAACTTGTTGTTTGTTCGGGGCGTATATATTTGCCAGTGTGATGGGTTTGTTATACAAGGTTCCTTTGAGAAACAAGTATCTGCCATTAGGGTCTTGTTTAGTGTCCGAAATCAGTATGGGACAGTTTTTTGATATTAAAATCGTGACACCTTTCGTTTTTGAGGTGTCATTGGAGGCATGATAGGCAGTGGGATATCGATGATTACCTAGTTTGGGGACGTTATTAGTGCGAAAATGCGTCTCCTGGATGAATGCTATGTGGGTTTTGGATCTCTGCAACGTGTATAGGAGTTGTGACCTCTTTTCCGGGGTGTTAAGTCCTCTAACATTTATTGAACATATCTTAATCTTTAATTCCTTCTGGGATGTTTGAGGGTCGTGTTTCCCATGTTGATAGGAGTTTGTAGCTGCCATGTCAGGTGTGAGGTATACGCGTCTTAGTGAGAAACGAGACCAGCAAAAAGTGAACTTCCTAAATTTGCAATATAGTACTGGTAGTGTGACTTATTGGATGCAAAGACACGAGGTGGATTGGGCTGGGATAGGTGGGTGAGGGAGAGATTAACTTTACTAACCTATCCTATACCGAAATAGGTCAGAATTGAACAGTGCTGTATCACTGGAAATTCGAACAGAACGGAAACTGGAATTTTATACAGCACTGATGTGGGGTTGGGATGTACCAAACGTAGGAGATCGGTTGTGAGTTTTGTAAGGGGGATACTTCCCGCCGTTGCGATCCATGAAGTCGCATATATGGAGGGTGTCATAAGGAAAGCTATAAGTATGTATATATATGTATAGATATAACATTTGGACTTGCGTTGATAACCATTTGAAGGTGATAAGTCAATGAGTCGTTAGGTATACGGTTGAGTATGGATACGACGTCCCTTGGAGGAGTGCGATGAATGTGATAAGTGAGAGGGTTTAAACGATTGAAAAATTGAAACCTCAGGGATCATGTCCCGAAGGGGTAGTTGTCATCTAAACCAATAGTATGTCATTGATGGGTGTAATGGGCGTATATGATTAGATACAGCATAGTGGGATATGTCAAGAAGAAGGTTAACTGTAGTAATGGCTATATATAGGTCACCTGACCCGTAGTGTTAGGAAGACATCTCCTGTATTGAAACCTTACTAAAAAGAGAATTTCATAACAAACCATAACTAGCAAAAACAAAAAACAGCTTCTACGCATGCATTAATGTGCTTATGCCTTCTACCGCAGGACCGAGTTCCCTTATCATGGTTTTCCGGGGTGTAATTATTGTAAGTTATATTATAAATGTTTTATTTTAATTTTTTATGTTTTTGTGTTGTTTTTTTTTTTTTTTTTTTTTGTTTTATTCATTGTTTAATTTTATTTTTTCTATTTATTGTTTTTCTTTTGTTTATTATTATTTTTTTTTTTTTTTTTTTTTTGTGTTTTCTTTTGTCCCCTTGCCAATCTATATCAAAGATTAGTCCCTGTTATCCCCCCCTCCCCCCGTCTGTCCCTGGTAATTCGGTCGATAGTTGCATCTCCGCATCATGGGGTGATGTGGAGATATTAAAGAATGTCTATCTAGGAATCTTCCAGAAATCCAGCCTAAGAGACTGTGTCGACAGGGGGTGTGGTATTTAATGCGCAAGGAACAGTATAAGTTTGGCTGTGGTTACCATTACCTTCCCCCTATAAGTCGGGAGAGATATATATCACGTGACATCTAGATCAGCGTGATGTAATGTTGTGTAGCCGAGGGGAGATCTGTGAATGGGCAGCCTCGAAGGAGGGGGAATCAATTAGCTAAGGAGGAGGGGAGGAGTTGAAAGCGGGCAGTGGACTCATGCAGAGTCACTTGCTCGTCATGTGTAAGGGTGGGTTGAGGGGAAGGCTTGTCACTGCGTAGTTGTTTTCTGGAGATCGTTTGTCGATCTCTAGCATGTATTACTGTGGAAAAAAGATCTCCGTGCCGAACAAAATAAAACCTGTGGAGAACTATAGCAACTAATCTTAATGTAAGCCTCATTACCCCTATCCACACGATTAACAATTAACATTTCAACATTACCTAAGCCCATAAACGAAATAAAAATGGCATTAGAGCTTGGCTGTAGAGAAGTATTATCCAGATAAGTTGTTGTCAGTTGTTCGTCGATCTGTTGTCTGAAGTCTGTCTTGCGTAGGTGATGGAAGCGGAGGTCTGTTTGTCAGATGTTCGGGTGATTATTCTGTTTGATGGGAGCTAACGTCCTATCAGCCGTAGGGCACTGTTGAGATCTGTGTGCCAAGTAAACAACAGCCAAAAGTGTTAACAGGTAGGCGATAAGTAAGGGGTAGACAGGTTAACTGGTGTTTTCCTGAGAGACGCCAAATGTGTGATGACTGTCAGATGTCCAGTAAGGAAGTCATTTAATGAGAACTCAGAGGACGACCTCCGTGCTCTACATGTAAGGGAATGTGACTGCTGCGGGGAGACATGAAGCCTGTCAGTGTGGCTGTGAGCTCCGTAAGGTGTAATGGACCTTAATAGTCTCTGCGGGCTCTCCGGGTCCTTGGAGAGGTCGTGTGGACAGTACTGCGCTGGGGACCTTGAAACGTCGCATGGGTGCGGTCGTCTGAAGGGGATCTCCGTCGGCGAGGTTGTGAGCTTTGCGCCTCCATCGGTTCTTCTTGAGGTGAGTGTTTCCCGCCGGTGTAATGGCGGAATTCCGCGTACCATGCAGGAACCTCCACAAGGGGTATGCCCAGGCTGTCACAGAAGTAGGGTAAATCTTCCGGCACTTTGAGGAGGGCTGTGCGGCCTAGATGAGTGGCGGCTAGGCAGAACGGAAATTTCCACCGATATGGAATTCCATGGGTGCGTAAGATATCCAGTAGCGGTTTGAGATCCCTACGGTGTTGTAGGGTGATGCCTGATAAATCCTGGAAGATTTGGATATGTGCACCTTGGTATTGTAAAGGCTGTTTGTTTCTCGCCTGCTTCAAGATATCTTCTTTTAATTTGTAATCTACAATACAGCAGATAATGTCTCTGGGGGGGTCATTTTCTCTGCCTTTCGGGCGCAGAGCCCTATGGATCCTTTCCATGTCAATTTTGGTTTGAGGTGGTCTGTCAAGTAGGCCATTAAATAGTTCAGATACCGCAGGGGTTAATTGAGCAGCCTCAATGGCTTCTGTCATTCCTCGTATCCTGAGGTTGTGCCTGCGACCGCGGTTATCAAGGTCCTCAATGCGGCGTTGAGCTTCCCTAAGCTGCATGGTGTGTGTATCTATCTTCCTTGTAGCTTTGCGGAGGACGGTATCATGTTTGGCAGTGGTTTTTTCAATGACCGTCACCCTGTCATTAAGTGTATAGATATCCATTCTGAGTTCCGCAATGGCGGCCGACAGAGTATCCTTGATATCATTAGCAATCGCCTTTAGGTCGTTTATGTTAAGACCAGGATGTTGAGGGTTCTCTGTCATTCCAGGGGCTAGAGGACATAATCCCTGAGGTGTAGGTATTTGCCCCGGTGTGTGTGTTCCTGAGTCCTGTGAGGAGCTGTGGCGGGACGGCGCCATGTTGCTTCTCTGTGTCCTGAACATTTCAGGAATGTTTTGACTAGGATTCCCGGGATATTCGCGGGGTGAGCGGGACCGAGAAGCCGATGTGTGTCGGGAAGACGTTCCCATTCTATCTCGTGGGTGTAAAAGTGAAAGTTACCTCCGTTAAAATCAGTGAAAAGGTATGCAACGGCGGGAGCTGTTCTCTCAAGCTGCCATCTCCTAGCTGGTCCAGGCCACGCCCCCCATATATTTTCTTATACAGTTATAGTTACGATTCATATGTCTTTCACAACACTAATTGGCATCTTAAAACAATTCTTACTTCTAATTTATTCTTACATCTACGTCTTATGTGTTTACCCTACGACAGAATTATCATTGGGTCAGTAGACACTAAAATCATAATTGTATCTATGACCTGGAATATAATTTATAATTTGAGTGACTTAGAATCAAATATAGGTATTTTAAAATGATGCTGAATGCACAAATTTCAAATGTCTTCCTAAAAGTGTTTTTAGGTGAACTTTGGACAGACTCAATGAATATTTAGATAGAGTTTACCTGTATACACAATTCCTAGAGTCAAACAATGGGTTCCGTTAGATAAGGGTGATTTCTCTATGAGAACAATCCAGTTACGTATCTGTGTAACCTTTTATGGCAGTGTTGGGTCTATCCTTTTATCTACCCAACAAGGACAGATAAATATCTTTGATTTCTGTTTCGCAATGAGTTGATTGTCTGAAGAACCAGTTTCTCTCTATTCTTGTTTTAAGTGGTTTCAAGAGGAGAACAAAAACAGGTAAATATCATTTGGTTTTGTGAAAAGGGTACTATTTATTGTTCAGGTGACTTTGTTTTAACATAAGGTTTATGTATTGACCGCCACTTGGAGAGGGTGATTCACTCAACCTTTTCTGGTGGGGGGGCGCTCCTCTGGTATGACGACTCTTTAGCTGAGTGTTTCATGAGTTATGAAAGTTTTTATGTATCCCGGCCATGACAATATACATATATATATACACACAGTCTCGTATGTATGTATGTATATATATATATATACTCTGCATCCATGGTGTACTGTTTCTAATACACTTCAGGCGGTGTATTGATAAATATATATATATATATATATATATATATATATATATATATATATATATATACACAGCCCTCAAAAATTGCACTCACCTGCTCGCATTTTGCGAGTGTATTTTAAGGGCTGGCGAGGAAGGGCTGCCTGGAGCACGGGGGGGGTGGCGAGCACTGCCGGCAGCCTGGGTGTAATGGGAGTCCTTTTCCCAGCGATCATGGATTGGAGAGCGAGAGAGAGCGGCTGTTGATATGGATGTTCAGAGTGCAGCGCAGGGAACACAGCGGTATTAGCTTTCATTTCATTTCAGATACAGCCCCACCCCCTGGTCCCGGGACTTTGATAGACAGATGACACGTCCAATCCCGGGACTGATGATCTGTCAATCAAAGTTCCCCGGCCAGGGGGCGGGGCTGTATATGATGTTGAGCGGCGGGAACACAGAAATTGAAATGAAAGCTGTTATCTCTGTGTTCCATGCGCTGCGCTCTGAACATCCGGGCTGCTCTCCTTTGGAGACTGGGCCACAGGGCAGTATTCCAACATAACGACGACCACAAACACACCTCCAAGACGACCACTGCCTTGCTAAAGAAGCTGAGGGTAAAGGTGATGGACTGGCCAAGCATGTTTCCAGACCTAATCCCTATTAAGCATCTGTGGGGCATCTTCAAACGGAAGGTGAAGGAGCGCAAGGTCTCTAACATTCACCAGCTCCGTGTCATCCAGGAGGAGTGGAAGAGGTCTCCAATGGCAACCTGTGAAACTCTGGTGAACTCCGTGCCCAAGAGGGTTAAGGCAGTACTGGAAAATAATGGTGGCCACACAAAATATTAACACTTTGGGCCCAATTCGGACATTTTCACTTAGGGGTGTACTCACTTTTGTTGCCAGCGGTTCAGACATTAATGGCTGTGTGTTAAGTTATTTTGAGGGGACAGCAAATTTACACTGTTACACAAGCTGTACACTCACTACTTTACATTGTAGCAAAGTGTCATCTCTTCAGTGTTGTCACATGAAAAGATATAATAAAATATTTACAAAAAGGTGAGGGTGTACTCACTTTTGTGAGATACTGTGTGTATATATATATATATATATATATATATATATATATATATATATATATATATATATATATATATATATATATATTTATAGGTGGAGCCCTATGTCCGATATGGACATAGATAACATTTGTAGTTAACATAAAACTTACCATCGGAAATAGACCTGGAAGTGTGGACTTACCATATGAAATGGACCTGAAAGTGTGCCTTGGTCTGCTGGTCGGTATGCCAGAATAAGGGGGCATACCCTGGTTTAAGAAATGATTATTCTGTAGAGAGAAATGAATGAATGAAATGAATGCCTTGAAATAGGGATGGGAGGGTGGGTATCGCGCACAGGAAACCGACAAGCACCACAGGTGAGCGGGCTGCTTAAATACCCCCCGGGCTCCTCCCATAAATTCAGGCCACCATACTGGCCTTCCTACTTATGGGTGGAGCCCTATGTCCGATATGGACATAGATAACATTTGTAGTTAACATAAAACTTACCATCGGAAATAGACCTGGAAGTGTGGACTTACCATATGAAATGGACCTGAAAGTGTGCCTTGGTCTGCTGGTCGGTATGCCAGAATAAGGGGGCAAAAACATTCAGGTAGGGGTGTGGTTTTATTAGTTTTGGCTTTATTTATTTGAGCAAGTTTGGTGAATGCTTGTGCCGTTTCCACCTAAGGAGTGAGGACGTACCGGGCGAGGTAGGCAGAGTTTCACCTGCTAAGTCTCTTGATGACGTGGTCTGGGACCCATGCCGACATGCTGCCAAGGCTGTCCCAATACTAAAGAGTGACTGGAGTGCTGACTGGGGTCGAGGTGTAGGCAGCGTAGAAGAACCCCCGGTGTTTGATGAACTGGCAGGCACTCGAGGGTTGCCCGAAAAGGTAATAGGGGACTAGAGTTTGAGTGTTCCGGTAGGAGTGACAGTAGGCGGTCGAGTATGGTTACTGGCCACCGGACGTTGTTTACTTTATGGAGATGGATGTCTATCCTGGAGCTTGATTGCTGGGTTTTGGACACTGCAGGGTGGAGGATGAAATGGTGTTGGCAGCGAGCCAACTACACAGAACTTGGCCTGCGGGATTGCTGCGGGTGAACTCGCTGGGCCGCCAGAACCCGTGATAGGCCAAGTAAATGGCTGCTTGTATGACCAACTGGGGAGAAGGCCCAATAGCGTACTGGTTAATATAGTAGACATGTCCCAGAAGATGGCAGCCTGGAACGAACATGCAGTGGACATTAAACTGGTGTTGCCAAGATAATTACACCAGCGTGCGCAGGAAGGACATCACAGAGCGATGCAGACCTGACTTCATTAAGAGGCTCGCCTCGGACCGTATGTAGGTGGCAAAGCCACGGCCTGTCCTGTCCAGATAAGACCCTAGAGTTAAGCGGTTGCCATGACCGGGTGTAACTTGAAGAGGGAGGAAGTCCGGGTAAACCCGGGGTTTTAGGAGTGTCTCTGGGGGCCATGTACTTGTAAACCGATGATGGCCAAAAATTGTCACTATGCCTGTGGTGGCTGTGGCATCTGTCGCTACCTGGGGTGACAAGGGCGACGTAGGTGATAAGACCCTAGAGTTAAGGTATAATCATTGATACACCGATCCACGTAGTACGGGACCTTCCGACATTGATAGGTCCACATTCTTAGGAAAGACTGCAGCTACTTGTTAGTACACACCCGTGTATGGGTGAAGTCTTGGGGGACTAACCTGATACGGGTCAGTTTGTCACGGGTCAGGCTGGCCTGCGTGGTGTTCGTTAATTCGGAGGAGGTTATTGTAGACCTCGGTTCCGGTTTTTTGAGTTTTTTGAGACTACAAGCTGAAGGACATAATGGTATTACCAGCGAGTCAAGTTGTGTGTACGTAGTACCTGGCTGCCTGTGCCAGTAAAGTGAATTTGTTAGGCCGTAGAAAACCACAGAGGGCCAGGTAGATGGCTGCTTGTATGACTAGACTGGGGAATGTCTGAGGTTTTGACATGTCCCTGAAGATGGCAGTTGTGATGGGCAAGCGTTTGCCGTTTAGCTATGGGCTGATGCTTCTGGACGCCATGTAGAAAGGATCCTACTGTATATGCCGTAAACACGGATGACTCTCTGGGGTCCTGTGAGGGCAAGAAATGCTGTTGGCTAGGTATAGCCTGATGATGTTATGAGGAGCCAGCTTTGTATGGCAATACGATACCTGGTGCGGGGTGGAACCTGAACTCAACTGACCTAAGCGAGAAATGACACAGAAATTGATGAGTGGCTCGTATGAAATGCCACTGGAGACAAGTGGCCAATTAAGTGCCACTGAAGAATGATGTGTGACTGATTGTGTGCCACTGGAAATGTGTACTGATTGCAAGAAGTCATGCTAAGATGCGAGCCCTGCAATGATTGCAAGAGTTGTGCTTAAATACGTGTTTGCAACAATTGCCAGGGAGTTTGTGTCAATGGTGATGTGTTTGCCGTGACTGCGGGAAGTCCGTATTACTGCATGTGCTTGCACGGGCTGCAAGGAGTTATACTTGAATGCGTGTTTGCAACGATTTATAAAGTTGTGTTTGGATGCATGCTTGCCATGATTGCAAGAAATTATGCTTGGGTGTGTCCTTGCAACATTTTGCAAGAAGTTGTGACTGGATGCGTGCTTGCAATGATTGCAAGAAGTTATGCTTGGATGCATGCTTGCAACGTTTGCAAGAAGTTATGCTAAGATGAGTGTCTTGTAATGATTGTAAGATTTGTGCTTGAATGTGTGCTTGCAACGATTGCAAGGGAGTTTCTGTCGGTGGAGATGTGTTTGTAGTGACTGTGAAAAGTTCGTATTGCTGCATGTGTTTGCAAGACTGCAAGAGTTTAAGCTTGGATGCGTACTCGCAACGACTGCAAGAAGTTATGCTTGAATGCATGCCTGCAACGTTTGCAAGAAGTTTTATGATTGGATGCGTGTTTGAAATGATTGCAAGAAATTGTGCTTGGATGTGTGCTTGCAACGATTGCAAGACGTTCTGTTTGGATGTGTACTTGCAACGATTGCAAGAAGTCATGATGGGATGTGTGCTTGCAACAATTGCAAGAAGTTATGTTTCGATGTGTGCTTGCAATGAAATGCAAGAAGTTGTGTTTGGATGCGTATTTGCGATGATTGCAAAAAGTTATACTTGGATGTGCTGTGACTATGAGGGGGTATAGTAGCGAGGCAAAGGTTTCAACGAATGAATCGGGACCATGACTGAGCTTCGAAGGAAGACGGGGTGTGGCCCCCCCCTTTTTTTTTTTTGACTGACCTAGAGGAAATGACAGATGAGAACTGGTGGAGGGTTTGACTACCTGGTTTGAAAGGTCAATTGTAACATGTTTAAGCGACAGGTGCATGGCATTAAATAAATGAGTGAACTGTTTGTGCCATGACAGAGGCACGAATCGGTGTGCCTAAACTGCGCCAATGAGGCCGCGCCAACTGGGGCTTGCCAGGATGAATCGATGTCTGACGGATGCCCTGAACTTGAATAGGGGCGCGGCATGCGACAACGAAAATGAAATGTTTGCCCTAGAGTGAAATGAATGAAAAACGTTTCGCCATGACAGAGGCACGAATCGGTCGTGCCGCAGCTGCAACTGACAGCGACCCGGACTCTGGAGCATGTACTGAAATGACAAAATGTATAGAAAATACAGCGCTGTCAATGAGAGTTATATGACATGCAAAATATGATCTGTTATCTGTACATATCATTAAGCTGCAGTTAAAAAATATGGGATACCCACATAAAACAAGATAGTAACAAAAAGGAAACTGCGCTAGAAAAAACAAACAAAACTCAGTGTATGCACACATAGAGTTTAGAGTCCATCCGTAGCATATACACAGGTATCAGTTAACGGTCCGTGCAGAGTTCATAAAGGCATCTGTCCACATTTCTTAACAGGGTGACAGCACACTCTTAACCACCGCAGAAACAAGTGTAGAAGATAGGACAGTCCTCCATCTCTAAGTCAACTGCCTCTTACCAGCTCCTTTGATCTCTGGTAAGGAGATCACAGACGCTTTTTAGCTTATGACCCAGCTACAGTCTTGGGATGGAACATCAGATAAAATCTCCGTGGTTTCTTTACGTGAGTCTCATCAGCATATCCATGGGCCAGTCATATGAGAAAAAGAAAGGCTTCCATAGTGTATATCGTCTAAAACTTTTATTGTATAAAAAAGTAATGCACTTACATCAATCCAGATAAGATAAGGCATCAATCAGAAGGCAAGCCGGCCGGCTCTCTAAAAACAAACGCCCGTAACTTCCGGGACTGCGTGTTGGTGTGTTGGTGGCGTCAGCACGCCGCTCTCCCGCTCTCCCTACGCCGTTTCGTCAAACCTGACGTCGTCCAGGGTGCCCCTGGACGACGTCAGGTTTGACGAAACGGCGTAGGGAGAGCGGCGTGCTGACGCCACCAACACACCAACACGCAGTCCCGGAAGTTACGGGCGTTTGTTTTTAGAGAGCCGGCCGGCTTGCCTTCTGATTGATGCCTTATCTTATCTGGATTGATGTAAGTGCATTACTTTTTTATACAATAAAAGTTTTAGACGATATACACTATGGAAGCCTTTCTTTTTCTCATATGACTGGCCCATGGATATGCTGATGAGACTCACGTAAGGAAACCACGGAGATTTTATCTGATGTTCCATCCCAAGACTGTAGCTGGGTCATAAGCTAAAAAGCGTCTGTGATCTCCTTACCAGAGATCAAGGGAGCTGGTAAGAGGCAGTTGACTTAGAGGTGGAGGACTGTCCTATCTTCTACACTTGTTTCTGCGGTGGTTAAGAGTGTGCTGTCACCCTGTTAAGAAATGTGGACAGATGCCTTTATGAACTCTGCACGGACCGTTAACTGATACCTGTGTATATGCTACGGATGGACTCTAAACTCTATGTGTGCATACACTGAGTTTTGTTTGTTTTTTCTAGCGCAGTTTCCTTTTTGTTACTATGTACTGAAATGAGGCAAAAGAAACGCTGGTGCATGCCGGAATACATTGATGCATCACGGATGCGACTGGATTTGAATTGGAGTCTGGTATGTAACCGTGAAATGTTTGCCCTGGCAAAGGCACGAATTGGTTATGCCGCAACTGATAGCTAACCAAGTTCTGATGCAGGTGTTGGCTGAGGCCCAAACGTTTTATTTATACTACTTTATATATATATATATATATATATATATATATATATATATATATATATATATACACATTTTTTTTTTTTTTTCGACTGCGACAAATGACGAGTCGGACTATGGAGTACGAATGAAATGAGGCCAAGACAACTGGGGTGCGCCGGGACGAATCGGTGCATCTCAGATGCTACTGGATTCGAATCGGGGCGCGGTACGTGACAGTGAGATGAGTGAAATGATGAAATGAATGAAATGATTTGTCATGGTAGAGGCACGTGCCATGACAGAGGCACGAGTCGATCATGTCGCGATTGCAACTGACAACGACCGGACTCCAGAGCATGTACTGAAATGTGGCTGAAAATACCTGGGGCACGCCGGGACGAATCGTTGCATCATGGATGCGACTGGATTCGAATCGAAGCGTGATTCGTGACAGTTGAAATGATTCCCATGACAGAGGCACGAATCGGTGAGCCGCAAACTACGACTGACAACGAACTGGACTCTGGAGCATGTCCAGAAATGAGGCCGGGCCCTGGGGCACGCCGTAACGAATCGGTGCATCGAAGATGCGACTGGATTCGAACCAGAGCGCAGTAAGTGCATGTGTAACATTTGTTGCCATGACAGAGGCACGAATCGATCATGCCACTATAGCGACTGACTGCGAATCAGACTCTGGAGCATGTACTGAAATGTGGCCAATACCTGGGGCACGCCGAGACGAATCGGTGCATTACCATGCGACTGAATTCGTAACGGAGCGTGATGCGTGGCATGATAACCATGACAGAGGTACGGATCGGTGAGTCGAAAGCGACTGATAATGACGTGACTCTGGAGCATGTACTGAAATGAGGCCGTAACTACTGGGGCACACCGGAGCGAATCTTTAGATGCGACTGGATTCGAATCGGAGCGCGGTACGTGACTGAAATGAAAGAAATGATTCGAAATGGTTTGAAATGTTAGAAATGTATTTAGAAATGTTCAAAAATGAGAAATGATTGGTATCGAACTGACGTGGTTCGATAAGGAATTGCGAATCGCTACGGCTGTTTGCTGATGCCTGGTAATAATTAGACATGCCTGAAATGAAGCGACGTCTATGTGGCGGTGGTTTTTTCAGATAATGAGAAATGGTAACATAACGAAAGTGCGAGTGGTATGCATTGCGGTTACGTTTGAGAAATTGCGAGTGACTCGTAAGTTTGATATCACGGTTTAGTGACATGATATCTAACAATGCGTAAAAAACAAAGTCTGACGGGACCCTACCTGCGACAGCCAAGCCAGACGCGCAGTACGAACTACGAATCGGTAACACGGACTTCGAAACTCTCGAGCACGGAAATTTGCGAAAACGGGAACTTGCGAGACAAGAACTAGCGGACGCTGGCATTCGAATCGTCGGCCTAGTGACGTATATCGCACACAGGAAACCGACAAGCACCACAGGTGAGCGGGCTGCTTAAATATCCCTCGGGCTCCTCCCATAAATTCAGGCCACCATACTGGCCTTCCTACTCATATATATATATAAAAAAAAAATATATATATATATATATATATATATACACAGTGGGTACGGAAAGTATTCAGACCCCCTTAAATTTTTCACCCTTTGTTATATTGCAGCCATTTGCTAAAATCATTTAAGTTCATTTTTTTTCCTCATTAATCTACACACAGCACCCCATATTGACAGAAAAACACAGAATTGTTGACATTTTTGCAGATTTATTAAAAAAGAAAAACTGAAATATCACATGGTCCTAAGTATTCAGACCCTTTGCTGTAACACTCATATATTTAACTCAGGTGCTGTCCATTTCTTCTGATCATCCTGGAGATGGTTCTACACAGGGGCGTAACTAGAAATAGCAGGGCCCCATAGCAAAATGTTGTATGGGGCCCCCCTGCAAACAGCCCCCCCCCCCACAGCTGCCCTAGTGTCAATGCAGCGTGACCTGTTCCCCATACAGCGTGACCTGTTCCCCATACAGCATGACCTGTGCCCCATACAGCGTGACCTGTGCCCCATACAGCGTGACCTGTGCCCCATACAGCGTGACCTGTGCTCAATGCAGCGTGACCTGTGCCCAATGCAGCGTGACCTGTGCCCAATGCAGCGTGACCTGTGCCTCATACATCTCTGGAGAGACCTAAAACCTGACAGAACTGGAGAGGATCTGCAAGGAGGAATGGCAGAGGATTCCCAAATCCAGGTGTGAAAAACTTGTTGCATCTTTCCCAAAAAGACTCATGGCTGTATTAGATCAAAAGGGTGCTTCTACTAAATACTGAGCAAAGGGTCTAAATACTTAGGACCATGTGATATTTCAGTTTTTCTTTTTTAATAAATCTGCAAAAATGTCAACAATTCTGTTTTTCTGTCAATATGGGGTGCTGTGTGTACATTAACCGCTTCAGCCCTGGAAGGATTTACCCCCTTCCTGACCAGAGCATTTTTTGCAATTCGGCACCGCGTCGCTTTAACTGACAATTGCGCGGTTGTGCGACATGGTTCCAAAACAAAATTGACGTCCTTTTTTTCCCACAAATAGAGCTTTCTTTTGGTGGTATTTGATCATCTCTGCGATTTTTATTTTTTGTGCTATAAACAAAAAAAAAGCGTCAATTTTGAAAAAATCGCATTATTTTTTACATTTTGCTATAATAAATATCCCAAAAAAATATATAAAAAAACATTTTTTTTCTCAGTTTAGGCCGATACATATTCTTCTACATATTTTTGGTGAAAAAAAAATCGCAATAAGCGTTTATTGATTTGTTTGCGCAAAAGTTATAGCATTTACAAAAGAGGGGATAGTTTTTACTAGTAATGGCGGCGATCAGCGATTTTTATTGTGACTGCGACGTTATGGCGGACATGTCGGACATTTTTTACACATTTTTGGGACCATTGTCATTTATACATCAATCAGTGCTATAAAAATGCATTGATTCCTGTATAAATGACACTGGCTGTGAAGGGGTTAACCACTAGGGGGCGGGTAGGGGTTAAATCAGTACTGGGAGTGATTACTAACTGTAGGGGGGATGGGCTGTGTATGTGACGTCACTGATCTCTGCTCCGATGACAGGGAGCAGAGATCCAGTGACACTGTCACTAGGCAGAACGGGGAGATGCTATTTACATCAGCATCTCCCCATTCGTCCTCTCCGTGAGGCGATCGCGGGTATCCCCGCGGCGATCGAGTCCGCTGGACCCGTGACCCGACTCACGGAGCTTGCGGCTGGCGAATTCAAAGTAACATACGGGTACGTTACTTTGGGCAGCCGTGTCATTCTGCTGACGTAAATGTACAGGAGCTGATCAGGAATCGGTTAATGATGGCTGCAATATAACAAAGAGTGAAAAATGTAAGGGGGTCTGAATACTTTCCATGCCCACTGTATATATATATATATATATATATATATATATATATATATACCGTATTTATCGGCGTATAACACGCGCCGGCGTATAACACGCACCCCAAGTTTAGGAGAGAATTTTAAGGAAAAAAACTTTTAGGAGGGAAGTTTAAGGAAAAGAAACTCACATTAAAATGCCCATCAATGCAGCCTCATCAGTGTTCATCTGCAGCCTTGTTAGTGTCATTGCAGCCTTTTCAGTGTCAGTGCAGCCTTGTCAGTGCAGCTTTGCCCCAGTGCAGCCTTGTCAATGCAGCCTTGTCCCCAGTGCAGCCTTGTCAGTGCAGCCTTGTCCCCAGTGCAGACTTGTCAATGCAGCCTTGTCCCCAGTGCAGCCTTATCAATGCAGCCTTGTCCCCAGTGCAGCCTTATCAATGCAGCCTTGTCCCCAGTGCAGCCTTATCAATGCAGCCTTGTCCCCATTGCAGCCTTATCAATGCAGCCTTGTCCCTGCAGCCTTGTCCCCAGTGCAGCCTAGTGTCCATGCCTCATGACTCCTGCCTCCTGCCTCCTGCCTCCTGCCGCCGCCGCCGCCATACACATGGTAGTAGTTTTAAATATGGCGCCGCGGAGTTCGGAGAGACTCGGCGCCGGCGGAAGTGAACGAACGCCGCCGAGATACACATAGCCGAGGGTTCTCGGCTCTTTCCGGCGCCGCTCACAGTCCCGCCCAGTCCCGCCCTATGATGGACATAACACAGGTCCAATGGCGGGACTGGGCGTGACAGTGAGCAGCGCCGGAAAGAGCCGAATACACCCGACTATGTGTATCTCGGCTCTGTGACTTCGGTGGCGCTCGTTCAGCACCGCCGAGTCCCTCCGAAGTCCGCGGCGCCATATTTGAAACTACTCTCTATGTAAATGTCGGCGGCGATCGCCGACATTCACATAGCGATAGCGGGAATCGGCGTATAACACGCACCCACGACTTTCCCCTGATTTTAAGGGGAAAAAAGTGCGTGTTATACGCCGATAAATACGGTATATATATATATATATATATCTATATTTATATATACTCTGCATCCAGTGTAGCCTATATCTACAGTGTATTCTGTGGTGTACTGTTTGTAATACACTTCAGGCAGTGTACACAGTATAAAATACAGTGCAGCCATTGTACAGTTTCTAATGCAGTGCAGGCGGTGTACACAGTATCTAATACAGTGTGTACAGTTTCTACTACTTTTCTGATGGTGTACACAGTCTCTAATACAGTGTATACAGTTTCTATACACTTCTGGTGGTGTAAACAGTACACAATACAGTGCAGCTGTAGTACAGTTTCTAATAAAGTGCAGGCAGTGTACACAGTATTTAATACAGTATGTACAGTTTCTACTACATGTCTGGTGGTTTACACAGTACACAATACAGTGCAGCCGTAGTACAGTTTCTACTACTTTTCTGGTGGTGCACACAGTATCTAATACAGTGTGTACAGTTTCCACTACACTTCTGGTGGTGTACACAGTACACAATACAGTGCAGCTGTAGTGCAGTTTCTAATACAGTGCAGGCGTTGTACACAGTATCTAATACAGTGTGTACAGTTTCTAATACACTTCAGGCGGTGTACCCAGTATCTATTACAGTGCAGTGTGGTGTTGCAAAACAAAAAATACATCATGTCCAGAAGGCCACCAAGGAGAGGCAGACGCTCACAGGCCACTAAAAGAGGGCAAGCAGCCTCTGTGTCAACAGTCAACAGTGGTGGTCGTGGACATGGTGCATCCTCTGCAGGTGGCCGTGGGGCATGCTTGTCCTTTTTTTCTGCTGCTGGCCATGTTATTGAGCCAGAGCATGCAGAAGAGTTGGTGGAGTGGATAACAAAGCCGTCCTCATCCTCCTCATCCTCTGTCACCCAGGCTCAGAGTAGTTTGCCTTCCAACGCAGCTGCCAGCTCCTTGTCTGCAGTCACTCCTTCCATAGCCCCACCATCATACACGGAGGAGTCCCCAGAATTATTCGACCACAGTGTCGGGTACATGTTGCTGGAGGATGCACAGCGATTTGAAGGCTCTGATGTTGTTCCCTGGTCGAGGAAGGGAGTAACATGAGCCTAGAGAGAAGGTGTGGCCAAGAAGGACAAGAAACTGGCAGTCATGTTCCCCAGCTACAGCATACTGCCAAGTTTGCTCCAGTGATGAGGAGGGAGGGGATGGCGAGGTCACTGATTGGGTGTCTGAGAGAAGAGAGGAGGAGGAGGAGGAGGAATAACTCCAATGAGGCAGGATGTCCTCTAGGTGGCAGCTTAAGGGCAGCCACCCTATTGCATCACACCGCAGAGCTCCGCAGGTGCAGGGGCGCTGCTGACTCCCTGCTGACTTTTAAAAGTTCCTTGGTGTGGGACTTTTTCGGCACGTGTGCAGCAGAACGCACTGTTGCTGTTTGCAACCTATGTTTGAAGCGGACCAAAACAGCCGCTTGGGCACCACATGCTTGACCAGACATATGATGACTTGCCATGCAGTCCATTGGCAACAGCACTTGAAAGACCCACATCAAAGAAAAAGGTGGACTTCTCCTTGCTCCTCATGTGGGATCTCCAACCCTACTATACCTCCAGTCCTCTCAAAAACCTGCACTGAGAGGAATGAAGGTATAGAAATAGGTGTCCCAAGTACTTAAAGCCAATCTGCTAGCAGTACACCATCTGATTTTAGCAGGCAAATTTCCCTACCCTAGTTGCTGAACCGTAAAAAGAAATTTGGTCCCAGCCATTCACATGCTCAGCGTCTAAATGCTAGCTTGGCTAAATTGCTAGCACTGTAACTGCTGCCTTTTCAGCTGGTAGACTCTGCCCCCTTTTGTGAATTTGTGGAATGTGCTGTACCTCAGTGGCAGGTTCCAAAATGCCATTTCTTTTCACTGAAGGCCTCGTTGGACAGGGCGGTCAGCATTAAGGTTCATATTACCGCTGACTCATGGTCCAGCAGGCATGGGCAGGGATATTTCCTTTCCTTCACGGCCCACTGGGTAACTCTGCTGGCAGCTGGGAAGGATGCAGGACAGGGTTCAGTGTTGTTGGAGCTTGTTCCGCCACCACGCCTCCAAAATGCTAGTGGTGATGGCAATGCTGCAGCGGCTGCACACACAGCAAAGGGCCATCAATGAGTATCTGTGCGAGTATGGCACCAGGACAGGGTCAGGGAAGCTTGACTTCTTTTCGCCACGCCAGTGGCTACTGATCAAGGATGCATGCACTGTCCTGTCACCATTTGAGAAGGCCACAAGGATGGTGAGCAGCGACAATGCATGCATCAGTGACACTGTCCCTCTAGTCTTCCTTTTGGAGCACATTCTTCGTGTAATCACGGACAGGGCACTTGAGGCATAACAGCGGGAGGAAGAGGAGGACTTCCTTACCTCTCAGGGCCCCCTTTATCCAGATTGCATTTCTGCGGGCCCACCAAACACACAGGAAGAAGAGGAGGAGGATTGTGTCAGCGTGGATGTAGAGGATAACACTCAGCAGTAGTCTTCAAGGGATGGTTTTCAGTCCCCAAAAACCCAAGGAGTTGTACGTGGCTGGGAAGAGGTAGTTACAGATCATGTGATCCTTAGTGACCCAGAGGCATCAGAATCGAATGTCTCTCAAACATACGCTGCATGGCCTCCTTGATTCTGCAAAGCCTGCGAAAGGACCCTAGGATTCGTGGTATCAAGGAAAGGGATCATTACGGGCTGGCAACCCTTCTTGACCCACGTTACAAGGGTAAGGTTGCTGAACTCATCCTGCCTTCGCAGAGGAAGCAGAGGATGAAATATCTTCAGAAGCCCTTGAAGAAAGGTTTGTGCAATGCATTTCCAGACCCTGGGAGGTTACAATTTCCTGGTGCTAGACAACATGTTGCTGAGGCTTCATTCAGTCAGAGGAAGAGCAGTGGGGAAGGTGGCCGGCTGACTGATGCCTATAAACAATTTTTCAGTCCTCAGCGCCAAGGTCTGATCGGTTCAAGCAACAATCGCCAGCATTACATGGTGCAGAAATATGATGTTGTCCAGCACCCGGAATTTCCTGGTGCTGGATAACGTGTTGCTGAGGCTTCGTTCAGTCAGAGGAAGAGTAGTGGAGAAGGTTGCCGGCTGACCAATGCCTTTAAACAATTTTTCAGTCCTCAGCATCAAGGTCTGAACAGTTAAAGCAACCAGCGTCTGCATTACATGGTACAGGAATATCTAGGGGCAAGAGCAGACTTGGAGGCCTTTTCAACAGAGCATCCACTGGATTACTGGGTCTTGAGGATGGACCACTGGCCAGAATTTGCTCAATTATGCTACTGGCCTGTCCTGCATCCAGAGCGCACATTCAGTGCTGCTGGAAGGTTTTTAACGGATCAAAGAGTGCACCTGTCCACAGACTCCGCTGATAGGCTCACATTCATAAAAATGAATCAGTCTTGGATCAGCAGCTATCAAGCACCTGATGTTGATGTAACTGATTGAATTTTCTATGGATGTGGGATCCCTTGAAGATTGCCTATGCTGACTATGCTATTCCTCCCCAATCTTGATGATGCTAGCTTCCAACAATATTTTTGGTTTAGGGCACCACCACCACCCAAGGCCCAATTTTTGTGCCCCTGTTTAACAGGGGCATGTAATTACAATCTTTGATATAATATTTCAACGCAGGGCCTGTTCCTGCACCCAACAAGAGTAACTGTGAGGGCTTACAGTGTTGTGGCACCACCACCAAAGGCCCAATTTTTCTGCCCCATTTAACAGGGGCATGTAATTACAATTTTTGATATAATATTTCAACACAGGGTCCCTTTCTGCACCCAACAAGAGTAACTGTGAGGGCTTACAGTGTTGTGGCACGACCACCACCACCACTGCCCAAGGCCCAATTTTTCTGCCCCTGTTTAACAGGGGCATGTAATTATAATTTTTGATATAATATTTAAACACAGGGCCCGTTCCTGCACCCAACAAGAGTAACTGTGAGGGCTTACAGTGTTGTGGTACCACCAGCACCACCAAAGGCCCAATTTTTCTGTCCCTGTTTAACAGGGGCATGTAATAAAAATTTTTGACATAATATTTCAATGCAGGGCACGTTCCTGTGCCCAACAAGAGTAACTGTGAGGGCTTACAGTGTTGTGGCACCACCAACACCTAAGGCCCAATTTTCTGCAGAGTACATAGGGCAGGGCGCATAGTATATATACTGCTGTTCAGAGTATATAGTGCCTGGGGGACCCCCACGCCAATTTTTTTAAATTTGGGTGCGGGGTTACCCTTAATATCCTATCCAGACCTGAAGGGCCTGGTATGGGTTTTGGGGGTGACATCCATGCCATTTTTTTTGTATTTTTATCTATATTGCCTGGGTCCGTCAATACATTACAGCCGAGCAGTTTTAAATTACATCTTTTCCTTTAGAAATGTCATTTTGCTGTGGCACTGTTCAGGGGTGTAACTAGAAATCACAGGGCTCCATAGCAAAATGTTGTATGCCCCCCCCCCCCACAAAAAATGTTGGGGCTTAAATTAAATAGTGGGCGTGGCTCAAAGGGGGTGTGGTTCGAGTCTGAGATGAATGAGGGAGGAGGAAAGGGAAAGGAAAGGAAAGGCGCAGATCCTACACCACAATCCTATTCCAGAAAGTTTAACAATCAACAGATAAAGATACTCCAAACACCTGGTGTTGGTGCTTCAATCACCCTCACCTGTGCCCAATGCACCTGTGTGTTCCCAATGCAGCGTGGCCTGCCCATGCCCAATACAGCCTCACCTGTGCCCAATACTGCCTCACCTGTGCCCACTTGTGCCCAATGCAGCGTGGCCTGTGCCCATTGCAGCGTATCCAGTGCCCAATGCAGCCTCCCCTGTGCCCAATGCAGCCTTACCTGTGGCCAATGCAGCGTGACCAGTGCCCAATGCAGCATGTCCAGTGCCAAATGCAGCGTGACCTGCCTGTGCCTAATGCAGCATGTCCGGTGCCCAATTCAGCCTCACCTGCACCCAATGCAGCATGTCCAGTGCCCAATTCAGCCTCACCTGCACCCAATGCAGCCTCACCTTTGATTTATACAAAGAGTAGAGCAGTCAGGGAAACCATACACAAGTGTTTTTAACCCTTGAAATGCTGTGGAAGCTATATTGGGAGGGGGAACCAGATCCAATAGCAAGAGTCAGCTCGTTATCAAAATCTGCTTCCTCTGGACAGAAAGGGTCTGGGGTAAGAAGGAAGCGTAAGGAAGATTTATACAAAGAGTAGAGCAGTCAGAGAAACAGATGGCACACTGGCTACGTTTGATGGCATAGTGGCGGCAATTGATGGCACAGTGAGGCTGCAATTGATGATTTTTTTGTTTGTTTGTTTGTGTCCCCCCAAAAATTTTCAGCACCAACTGCCACTGGGAGGGGGTAATAATAAATTAGATAAAATAATAGGAGGTGTAATAATAATGTAAAATAATAGAAGGGTTAACAATAAATATATCATAATAGGAGGTGTAATAATAAATAAAATAATAGGAGGGGCAATAAAAAATTAGATAAAATAATAGGAAGAGATGATAATGATGACGTGTATACTGATATATAATAGGTGGTAGGAGTAAAAATAATAATAATAATAGTAATAATAATAGGGACTGCGGGGAGAATTTCCAGTGTCTAAAAATAATAGAAGAGGTAATAATATTGTACCATATATTTATCTATCTATCTATCTATCTATCTATCTATCTATCTATCTATCTATCTATCTATCTATCTATCTATCTATCTATCTATCTATCTATCTATCTATCTATCTATCTATCTATCTATCTATCTATCTATGTGTGTGGATGGACGAATAATATTGTACGGGGGCGGGGACAGTAGAATGATGATTAGAATGTGGGGTAGAGCAGGAGGAGCGGCAGTGCAGAGGGCTGGAGAGGCAGAGTTCTGATCTTATCTGAGAGAGAGAGGAAAAACAGATTTCGACGGGGAAACCATTCTCGGCACAACACTGGGGCTCCCCGTCACATAGCCCCACCTCTTGTCCCGCATTGGACCGGCGTTCTGTCTATCAAAGGTGCCGGGCCAAGGGGTGGGGCTATGTGACGGGGAGCCCCGGGAACACAGGAAATTCTAATGAAAGCTTTACAGCTGAGCTTTCTGCTGGTACGGACAGCTTACCTCTTCCTCTCCTCACCACCCCTGGCTGGGGGGCCGTGCGGGCGGTGCTCGCCCCCCGCAGTATGCATTCCTCATCCTCCCCACGGGCCCCTCTCGGCTGCGGGCCCCATAGCGACTGCGTGGCTCGCTATTGCGGTAGTTCCACCACTGGCACTGTTATAAACATATGAAAGATGCGCTACTTTACAGGCATACTAAAGACACCCCCAGGCATGAAATTTAAAGGAATATTTCATTTTTATTGTTTCACTTTAAGCATTATTAAAATCACTGCTCCCGGAAAAACTGCTGTTTTTAAAACTTTTTTTGCATTCATACATGTACAGAAGAAACGTTGAGGCCAATAGAAGGAGCAGTCAGCGCCGAGCGCGTAGCCTTTCATTACTAGAGCACTAATTGACAAGATTCTAGCCCTGCCTAGGTCCAATCAGACGCCGGTGACATCACTTCCTGTTCCAAGATCCATGCTGGTCTGTGTGGAGCTGCTTGGTTCCTTTGCTCCTGGAGAAACACTGTGATCCATTCCAGCCAGCTGCTCAATCCTTTCCAGCTATCCGGAACAGTGGTGGGACCCACAGAGCCATGTGGAATGCCAGGACTGCACTTTACTTTGACGAGCATGCATCTTCTATCATCTTGTAAGCGTTTTTAATCTTATCCTATTAAAGTTATCATTTTAATACTACACTCAGGTCGGCACCTCCCCCTCCCTGTTTTTTCCTTACATGTCTTGCAGAGTTCTGGACAAACTCTGAAGGATGGCTGCCTTCCTTTTTAACCCTTAATACCCCTTGCTATGGATACATCACCATCCAACTATTACAGCCACAGTCTATACCCCTAAGGATTGCTCCATCTGGAGCGCCAGATAAACACTGACTATACTGCTATCCATAGGCGTGCGCACAGGGTATGCCGGGTGTGCCTGGGCACACCCTAATCACCTCATGTGCATTAGCATTATCCAGGAGCAGCACCAGGTGGGTGGTTGGGGGTGCCAGTGGCCAGTGTAAATGCCCCCATTATATTAAAGTCTAGGTTCAACTTTAGAAACATGTTACACTCGTATTTAGGGTGTACCGTAATATGCTCTCAATCAACCGTCTCCCACCATCAGAGCCCCCTTCCTGTGACAGCAGGTGGTGTTCATGTGTGTTTGAACTTTGGGGTGCACACCCTAATGCAATAGGCTGCGCACACCTATGCTGCTATCTGTATTTCTGCATGCTCTTCTTGTCTAAATATAGAATTTATAAAAAAAAAGAGAGACTAATGACTCAATATTACAGTATTTATCAGCGTATAACACGCACTTTTTCCCCCTTAAAATCAGGGGTAAATCGTGGGTGCGTGTTATACGCTGATCCCCGCCGATCCCCCGCTGACTGTGAGTGGAGGAGCGAGCGCCGTCGACATTCATACATAGCCGAGTATACTCGGCTAGGTTTGGCTAGCTCCGCTCACAGTCATGACCAGTCCCGTCCTAAGATGGACATAACACAGGGACTGGGAGTGACTGTGAGCGGAGCTAGCCGAACCTAGCCAAGTATACTCGGCTATGTATGAATGTCGGTGGTGCTCGGCTCCGCCCACAGGGCTACGAGAGGAGCCGAAAGCAGCCTAGAGCCGCCGAGAGACACAGGACCGGCTCTGTGTCTCTTGGCGGCGCCATATTTAAAAATGGCAGTGACACTACAAGGCTGCAGTTTCACTGGGCAAGGCTGCAAATGACACAAGGCTGCAGATGACACAAGGCTGCAAATGACACAAGGCTGCAGATGACACAACAAGGCTGCAAATGACACTGAAAGGCTGCAAATGACACTGAAAGGCTACAAATGACACTGGACAAGGATGCAAATGACACTGCACAAGGCTGCAGATGGACACTGATAAGGCTGCATTGATGGGCATTTAAATGTAAGTTTTTTTCCTTAAAAAGTTTTTTTCCTTAAAATTCCCTCCTAAACTTGGGGTGCGTGTTATATGCCGGCGCGTGTTATACGGCGATAAATACGGTAGTTGAAAAATGGTTTCTAGGTCAATGATATTTATTAATTTTCACTTACAGATACAGGGGGAAACAAACATCTGATATATAAATGTATAAAAATTCTATAGTTTTATCACAAACATTTAATTGAACAGGAAAAGAAGAAAAAGGATAGGTAAGGAAAAATGAGACATTTAGCATGAGCTAAAGAATTCAAACACGTAACACTTAAGCAGATATAAGCCAAGGATACCAGATCTTCCAGAAATCATCTATTTTATAATTTAAAATAACTAAGATTAAAAAATCCTTACTGCAACATTAATACCGATTTGTCAAAAAGATTTGATTTAACTCTCTAAGATAAGAAATCAATCATGTAGCCCTTGCCTGAATATATAATAACTAATATCCAAAAATACATTTATAATAATGACAACAGCTTAACTTCCTTTATTGAGTTCCAAACTCATCCATCATATGTTTTTATTGTGATAGCTACAAGAGCCATGATTCACAGATGTTTGCAAAACATGTTTCTGTTCATACTGTAGAGTTGTGTGTGCTGGGTTCAAGAGTTAATTTTATGTGCTGTGCAGATAATAACAGAGGATTAATCGTGAGTAATTATACTGTGTTTATTGGCTTAAATAAAATCACGTAGTGCTTAGATGACCTTAAAGTGTAACTAAAGGCCAAACTTTTTTTTTTCAAGTTGATGATTGAAATAATATAAGTATCGCTTCTAACAATTCCTACAATTCCAATGAATTCCAGTGAATGAATCCCAATAAATGGAAAAATTAATAGCAATGGCCTCTAATCTTTTGTACTGTGCTTCAGGCAAGAGTGAGACTCCTCCATGACACACTCTCCACCACCAAAATCCCCAGAAATGCTTACTAGATAGTTGGACCTCAAGACAAAGGAGATGGCTCCTTAAGGTGCATATAATTCAAGTGATTTATTGAAAAAAACCCACAAATTAGTACTAAAAACCATACAAAGTAGTACTAAAAAATAATTACCAGAAAACATCACCATTACAGGGCGGCACAGTGGTGTAGTCGTAGCACTCTCGCCTAGCAGTAAGAAGGGTCACTGGTTCGAATCCCAACCACGACACTACCTGCTTGGAGTTTGCATGTTCTCCCTGTGCCTGCGTGGGTTTCCTCCGGGTACTCCGGTTTCCTCCCACACTCCAAAGACATGCTGGTAGGTTAATTGGATCCTGTCTAAATTCTCCCTAGTATATGTATGAATGTGAATTAGGGACCTTAGATTGTAAGCTCCTTGAGGGTAGGGACTGATGTGAATGTACAATGTATATGTAAAGCGCTGCGTAAATTGACAGCGCTATATAAGTACCTGAAAATAAATAAAATAAAATTACATTTTGCTATAGGACATAGAGTGTGGTGATATCTATGTTGTATGCTCAGGCCTACGTGTTTCATCATCAAAACATTTCATCAGGGGCCTCAGATGCTGACACCCATAGTGAAACTGACCCAGCTATACTAGGAACCAGAGAGGACAACTTCCTCTACTGACCAAAAACTGGTACAGGTTTGTTTTCCCAAATTAATCCACGCACCCACAGAGGAATAAGAAGCAAAAGGCTCTCCCCACTGGCCTAATTGCGACATAGCTGTAAGGAGTCACGCCCCCCCACAATACCATTTCACATTACAATATCATTCAACTTATTGTATATTCAGTGAAAATAAATATGAATAAAAATAATATACTAACTAAAAAAAATAATGATAAAATGCAAAATATTTAAAATATATACTTTTTTAAATATAATATCACACATATACTGTGTGTGTGTTTATGTATGTGTATGTGTATGTGTATATATATATATATATATATATATATATATATATATATATATATATTTTTATTTTTTTTTTTTTTTTTTGACATGTTAATTTATAGATAGGCAACTCCTATCCTCATATTGATTAGTGGTTCCAAATTAATAAGAACTACTGCAGTAGGGAACAGACACAAAAGATACACTCCACATCTTTCCAAATCACTGTTCTGCTTTATTATGACGTGATTGAAGGTTTTTATACACATGATTACGTAGGTATCACATTAATATTACAATTGTACGTTTATGGTAACAAGGGGGTAACATAGGCAGACTATTTTTAATCAGGACTCAAAAGAATGCAAACATGTAAAGAAAACCATTATTAGTGCCGTGTACACAGTGAGGGCAGTGTGCAATACATATAAAATAGAATAGAATTATATACAGAACTTAGACATTTCCTTTACAGTCTCCTCTCTTTTGATCAATTTTTGATCACTAACCATACATGCTATCACCTTTAACCTGGAACCTCCACACGCTTAGGTGGAGGTAGTCCTAACCAAAGAGGCAAAACTCCATTGTGGAGAATTTAATAGCTGAGCAGCTTTTTCATTACAAAATGACTTTGTGAAAAACAAATGATTGATGACATATTTACAGAGTATTGGCTTTACACTCCTGTGGCCAGAACGACCTTCTAGCTTAATTGTTGGCATGCTGACTTATCAGCATATGTAAACACAGACAATTAAACCTAAAATGGAAGACGTACAAAAGACAAATATGACTTCAACATGGCTAAACTATTTTTCA
The DNA here is from genome assembly GCA_037952925.1 of Lithobates clamitans. Lineage (NCBI taxonomy): Eukaryota > Metazoa > Chordata > Amphibia > Anura > Ranidae > Lithobates > Lithobates clamitans. Next base: position 912,146 of record JBBGZY010000790.1, read on the forward strand.
AATCACACACATATATATATATATATATATATATATATATATATATATATATATATATATATATATATATATATATATATATATATATATATATTTATTCCTTACAATTTAAAGTATTTGAATAAATAGTACCCTGGACTGTGATTCCAAGAGGGAAACAAATCAAACACAGAGATTTCTTTAATTTAGTAATTTTTGCAGTGTCTAGTGTGGATCCAGGTGACTTTTCCTTCAAGTTTTGCACACCTGTACATGAAATAGATGCTGTATTGAGTCTCCAAACATTTCCTTACATGTAAATGTCTCTTAACAATCCACAAGTCCCCTGGCTTTAGTTTTAGATCCTTCCAAACTTTTAGAATCTGGAATTGGGGAGAAAACACATAAATTAGTTTGTCAAAAACCTTAAAAGATCAGCAACATTCTGTGTGAGATCCGAATGACTTCAGCTGTTGAGACAAAATATAAGTAACATACTCCCAAACAAAATCCCATAGGGAGAGAGTCCAACATTCCCTTAGGGGCTTGATAAATTATAAGAAAACATTCAGGCAAAGGTTTTATAGTTTCTTACTCTACTTTTTCCGCTACATTGTAGACAGTAGGCAGTGTAAAAATAAAACCTCAAAACTTCTAGTAAGGACTCTCCTATAAAAATTATTTCCTTTGTTACTCTCTGTAGATTCTGTACTCTGTACTTACAAACTACTTACAAACTAACACTTTTTACTGTGGCCTCTGCAATAGCATTTGCCACTGGACACTTTCATAAGAAGTTGCCCCCTGTGGACCACTTGTTCTTCTCATTCTGGAGTCCTTAAAGTTGAATTATTAATCCCAACTATACTGGGCCAGAACTAGGGTGGAATCTGTGAATTGCACAGACCCAGCAAGTGTCCGGGGCTGTAATGCAGCATCCTTAGTCGCCTGGTCTGCTTCCATGTGTGAATTTCAATGTTAGTATGGCTACCTCAGCAAGAACCTGGAAGGCTGAAAACAGCCAATCCAATTAACTTTGCATGCTTGATTAGTTTACCTGCCAAAGTAAAAACAAACTTCTGGCCCTTCAAATGGAACCAAAAGCTCTCTAAGCTTGACTATCTATATAAATATACACTCTTTTAATAGCTCTCAGGCTTTGCTAAAACATGAAGCTCTGCTTCTTGAGCTGGGGAAAAAAGATCCAGTGACTTTGAATACAGAGTATATTTCTGAGTGATAAACTGCCTAAACAGTATGGGTATTGCCATCTGTGGTACAAAACCGGGATCAAATCTACAAAAAATTAAATATCTGGGTCTTCAGGGAGTGTGTCCTGCACTGGGCTCACAGCAGCTGATTCCTACATCATCAATTTAACACATGTGGCTTCCTTTGTCTCCAGCCTCCTCCAATAGAGGCAATAAGGTGGCTGGATTCAAATGTACACATTTTTCATTGTTAGATTTGCACATAAACAAACAAAACAAATTCATATTTTGAACCTTTCATTAGACAAACATTTAGTTAGCTGTATATTTGCTGCGCAGAATGTGGGACCATTAAAAATCAAATATTTGACCAAAAATAATGTCTGTAACCTTGTCTAATAGCACCTTTGCATAAAACTACAGCTCTGATATATCAGAGTGAACCCTTCATTACTGGGTCCAGCTTGCATAAATATATTACAATGGCTTGTTTTCGATCATGCTGTTTGTGTAAGAACTTCAGTTTTATGTTTCAAAAAGACAACTTTTTCCTGGCAATATTATAATTTCTCATTGCTTGCTCTGTTGTTAGTTTAAGCTAGCTAACACAAGTCCTTAGTTTCCATCTGACCTTATTTTCCTGATGTCATAACATAATATATGATAACAAGCAGAGATGTCTAATAAATCTAAAGTATTCTTCTGCTTATACCATTGCACTTACAAGGAAAAGGGGCACATCATTTCACAATCCACACATTCTGCTTTGGATTTCAAAAATAAAAATAAATAAAAACAAAAAGGACCAAAAATCTGTATATGACAGAACAGAAAGCTCTCAGCCAGATTAGAAACTATAAAAGAACTGGCTGCAGGTGGCATCTATCCTAACAGGGTGTGTGGACTTGATGTAATGGGTCTGTTATATTTACATTTTATTTATCATTACCCTCACATCATGGACCACACATCAAGTTATTATCAGACCTTTAGATTTCATTTTTGTAGAAAAACTTCTTATGTATCCCATCCATCTTGGCTTTGTTAAACATTATGGCAGCTGTATTCCAATTAACAACCTCATCTTAACCACTTCAGCCCTGGAAGGATTTACCCCCTTCCTGACCAGAGCACTTTTTACAATTTGGCACTGCGTCACTTTAACTGCTAATTGCGCGGTCATGCAATGCTGTACCCAAACAAAATTTGCGTCCTTTTCTTCCCACAAATAGAGCTTTCTTTTGATGGTATTTGATCACCTCTGCCGTTTTTATTTTTTGCGCTATACACGGAAAAAGACCGAAAATTTTGAAAAAAAATTATATTTTCTACTTTTTGTTCTAAAAAAACCCCAATAAACTCAATTTTAGTCATACATTTAGGCCAAAATGTATTCGGCCACATGTCTTTGGTAAAAAAGTCAATAAGTGTATATTTATTGGTTTGCGCAAAAGTTATAGCGCCTACAAACTAGGGTACATTTTCTGGAATTTACACAGCCTTTAATTTATGACTGCCTATGTCGTTTCTTGAGGTGCTAAAATGACAGGGCAGTACAAAACCCCCACAAGTGACCCCATTTTGGAAAGTAGACACCCCAAGGAAATTGCTGAGAGGCATGTTGAGCCCACTGAATATTCATTTTTTTTGTCCCAAGTGATTAAATAATGACAAAAAAAAAAAAAAAATTACAAAAAGTTGTCACTAAATCATATATTGCTCACACAGGCCATGGGCCTATGTGGAATTGCACCCCAAAATACATTCAGCTGCTTCTCCTGAGTACAGGGATACCACATGTGTGGGACTTTTTGGGAGCCTAGCCGCGTATGGGGCCCCGAAAACCAATCACTGCCTTCAGGATTTCTAAGGGCATAAATTTTTGATTTTACTCCTCACTACCTATCACAGTTTTGAAGGCCATAAAATGCCCAGATGGCATAAAACCCCCCCAAATGACCCCATTTTGGAAAGTAGACACCCCAAGCTATTTGCTTTGAGGCATGTTGAGTCCATGGAATATTTTATATTTTGACACAAGTTGCAGGAATGTGACAAATTTTTTTTTTTTTTGCACAAAGTTGTCACTAAATGATAGATTGCTCACACAGGCCATGGGCATATGTGGGATTGCACCCCAAAATACATTTAGCTACTTCTCCTGAGTATGGGGATACCACTTGTGTGGGACTTTTTAGGAGCCTTGCCGTGAACGGGGCCCCGAAAATCAATCACCGCCTTCAGGATTTCTAAGGGTGTAAATTTTTGATACCAAACATGACATGCTTTAAAATTGCGCACAAACGTGCAGTGGCGACAAACTAAATACATTTTTAAAAGCCTTTAAAAGCCTTTGCAGGTTACCACTTTAGATTTACAGAGGAAGTCTACTGTCTACTGCTAAAATTACTGCCCTCGATCTGACCTTCACGGTGATACCTCACATGCATGGTGCAATTGCTGTTTACATTTGACGCCAGACCGACGCTTGCGTTCACCTTAGCGCGAGAGCAGGGGGGACAGGGGTGCTTTTTTTTTTTTTTCTTTATTATTTTTTTGCTTTTTTATGTTATTTTTAAACTGTTCCTTTCATTTTTTTTTTTTAAATCATTTTTATTGTTATTTCAGGGAATGTAAATATCCCCTATGATAGCAATAGGTAGTGACAGGTACTCTTTTTTGAAAAAATTGGGGTCTATTAGACCCTAGATTTCTCCTCTGCCCTCAAAGCATCTGACCACACCAAGATCGGTGTGATAAAATGCTTTCCCGATTTCCCAATGCGCTGTTTACATCCGGCGAAATCTAAGTCCTAAAATGCTCGTAGCTTCCGGTTTCTTAGGCCATAGAGATGTTTGGAGCCACTCTGGTCTCTGATCAGCTCTATGGTCAGCTGGCTGAATCACCGGCTGCATTCTCAGGTTCCCTGTTGAGACAGGAGAGCCAGAGAAAAACACGGAAGACGGTGGGGGGGGGGCATTCCCTCCCACTGCTTGTAAAAGCAGTCTAGAGGCTAATTAGCCGCTAGGATTGCTTTTACACGAAAGCCGACCGCTGGCTGAAAAGAATGATACCAAGATGATACCTAAACCTGCAGGCATCATTCTGGTATAACCACTCAAAGTCGTGAATGGCGTACCTGAAGACAAAAAAATGGTTAACAATAAAGCACAGTAAACGGTAAAGTATAAAAAATTGCATAACTGAAAAGCAAACATGATAAAACATAATAACAATAAAACATTGCAGAATAGAATACAGTAAAAAAGAGCTGAACAATAGAGAGAATAGAGAGAGAGAGAACAATAAAACAACAATTTTTTTTTATTTTATATTTTTGTTTGTGTGTTTTTTTTTTTTGTAACTGTAACTTTTATAACTGTAACCGGTTCCAGGTTCGGGTCTCTCAAAATGAGATGGCATCTTGGGAGACCCTGTGAAAGTGTGCCTAGTCTGTGCAGTGCTGTACCCTACGCTAATACTCAACTAGTGAATGGTAGCGTTCAAAACATTCACCAATGCAAAGACCAGGATTGTCAGGACAGGAGGGACAATAATAGCGGGTGTCACGCCTATATCCGCGCTTGCTGCAGACACAACATCTTTTTTGTGGGGGTTTGTTGGGTAGGGGTACTCGGGAGGACATAAAGAAAATGCCTCTCATGCAGCCGACTGCATTTGGTTGGGGATGTGAATGGGGGAAGTACGGGCGCTGCAGAAGTGGTGGGTTCCCAATTAGGATTGACGAATGCAGCAGGAAGGGCATTATGAGCACGACGGGAATGTGTTTGTCTTTTTGGTGGCAGCGGGACATTATTTGTGCCTGCCACCTCACCAGCTTGAACTGCACTTATGGGACTCGCCATGTCACCAAGTGTTACTGCAGTGCTGGTTTGACTACGACCGGGGTGTACTAGGCCGCTGGTGCTTGTCAGTTCACCAAAACGCTACCAAAAAAACTGTTAGCGAGCGCAGGGATCAGGCCTGACTCTGCGAACGCTGCAGTTATGCGTTTAGTGTTTTGTAAGTGACAGTGATCAATCGATACTGCACTTGGGTGGGCTGGGCTGGGCGGAGGGACAAAATGCAGGTGCTAGCAGGTATCTGGGCTGATCCCGCTAACACTGCGTTTTTGGGAACCCTAAACTGCTGGGGACGCCAGTATAGATCTGATCGGATCAGATATTGATCCGTTCAGATACTATACCACTAAGGGAGGTGTACGGTGCGTGGGTGTTAGCGGTACTGGCGCTAATCTGACGCTGCCTGGGGCTGGTACTTGCCAGTTCACCAAAACGCTACCAAAAAAACTGTTAGCGATCTCAGGGATCAGGCCTGACTCTGCGAACGTTGCAGTTATGTGTTTAGTGTTTTGTAAGTGTAAGTGATCGATCGATACTGCTCTTGGGTGGGCTGAGCCGGGCCGGGCGGAGGGGAAAAACGCAGGTGCTAGCAGGTATCTGGGCTGATCCCGCTAACGCTGCATTTTTGGGAACCCTAAACTGCTGGGGACGCTAGTACAGATCTGGGGGGGATCGGGGGTGTAAAGTATGATTGGCATATTCTACTGTGTGTGTGTGTATGTGTTGTGCACTCACTTGCCTTCTCTCCTCGGCGCCAAAACGGAAACTGCCGAGCCGAGGAGAGATGACATCACATCCTCTGCCTCTGTGTACTATACAGAGGCAGGGGATGTTTCCCATTGGCTGTGAGCGATCGCGAGGGGGGGCCACGATCGGATGGCCTCCCCCTCATCACGGAACGCTCCCAGACAAATGCCGACCGCCGCTGGCACCGGGGGGGGGGTCCGATCGGACCCCCCGCCCGCGGGAAGGCAATCGCGTACCAGGTACGTGATTTTGCCTGCCCGTGCCGCTCTGTTCACGTATATATGTGTGAGGCGGTCGACAAGTGGTTAATCTTTTTTTCTCTCAATAAGTGTTTATTTTATAAATGTAAAATTACAAAATTGTTAAACTCATATCAGTAATCAATTAATACTCAAGTTATAATCTCAATATCACATACTAATTCTAATATATATCCACAGATATATTTCCTTAAAGGAGGACATTTTACTTAAATTCCCTGTTTTAAATGCAGTTTCCACTATCAAAGGATATTCAATTAAATTAATTAACCCGCCACATTTTGTTATTAATGTTTTGTCTAAAAAGCAGAAATTTTCATGGTGTCCTTCCAGTTTATCACTGATCTCTCATCCCAGCTACATTCTTTCATGAAAGTGCAAAGGAGGGGTCACATCTGCATACATGACACACACAAGAGATAGAACTAAAAGGTTCCAGCATTCACACACATACACGAATATCTCTCTAAAATCATTTCCATTTTTCCCATTTGTACACACAACACATGCATATCGTTCTCCCACTTTCTTTTAACTCTTTAATATTTCCCTGCCTAAATTCTGCTTCCCTTATTTTGTTCTGTTATCCTTTGCATCCCATGTATTGTAATCCCATACTTCACATACTCTAGCTTCTATGATCAGACGGGCAGCCATAGTGCTCATCCCATCTTCCCTCTCTGACAACATATAAAGTATTCTGTTTTAACTCTCATTTCTCTGTTTTGACTTCACTAGTTGTAGTGCCTGACCGCAAATTCATCTCACAAATTAACATCAAAATGTCCCTTTCTGTCTAGTGTTAATTGTCACCCTTGATCCATCCACCCCACATAGACAGCTGTTTCTCTAGCTGTTTACTCTGCATGATTCTTAGTCCCTGTGGACTTTGATGGTAACCCAGTTACCCATTGTGGATCCCTGTCCATTTTAACCATTAATCTAGGGACTCAATATTGGCGGAACCGCACAATCGGCTCACATATTTTATAGCGCTGCTCTTGTGCTGGGCATTTTTGAGGGTCTCTTACCCTTCATTCCCTTATTTAATTTAATGCCCATAATGACCTGCCAGTCTTCTCCCTTCTCTACTTTTATCCAATAGCCCATTGGACGGGACTCTCTCTCTCTCTCTCTCTCTCTCTCTCTCTCTCTCTCTCTCTCTCTCTCTCTCTCTCTCTCTCTCTATATATATATATATATATATATATATATATTTTTTTTTGTATTCATTATATTCATTTTTATGTTTATTCTGCACATTTCACTTGTGAGTGCATTTAAATATTCATCTATTAGTGCGACACAAGGAGTTGTCCATATCTATTTTATCAGATGAATATTCTTTAGGTCATATTTTTTGATCATCAATATTTAGCGCAGCTTTTTTTCTTATCTTGAATGGCCCAGCCAGAGCCCTGACTTAAACCCAATTGAGCATCTCTGGAGAGACCTAAAAATGGCTGTCCACCAACATTTACCATCCACCTGACAGAACTGGAAAGGATCTGCAAGGAGGCATGGCAGAGGATCCCCAAATCCAGGTGTGAAAAACTTGTTGCATCTTTCCCAAAAAAGACTCATGGCTGTATTAGATCAAAAGGGTGCTTCTACTAAATACTGAGCAAAGGGTCTGAATACTTAGGACCATGTGATATTTCAGTTTTTCTTTTTTAATAAATCTGCAAAAATGTCAACAATTCTGTGTTTTTCTGTCAATATGGGGTGCTGTGTGTACATTAACGAGGAAAAAAAATGAACTTAAATGATTTTAGCAAATGGCTGCAATATAACAGAGTGAAAAATTTAAGGGGGTCTGAATACTTTCCGTCCCCACTGTATATAAACACACACACACCACCCCACACATCGATAGGCTAATGCTGTTGTACTGGGAACCACTCCCCCAACCGGCCAAAATCAGGCACAAGACAGGAGAAGCTGTCACCCAGACCTACCTATGCAATCATAAGGGTACAAAAAGGGGAAAAATATAAGAATAGACATACAATAGTACAGAAATTCCCCCCTGGCTGTATGAAAGTATATGTGACAGCTGGGAGGGTGAGCTTTAACACTAAGCTGCTGCTCATATGCGTCCAAGGGGAACAGCTTTTCTGTGCTTAGAGTGCACTCACTCTGCGCTCTCTCGGAGTCACATAGTGTTGACTGTTTAAACAGTTTATTAAAAAAAATACACTAAATACATTTACATTCTCTTAAAACCAATAGGCAGAAAGGTAGGAAACAAAGTACCGGGCCGTCTCCTCCCCTAAGGCTGTGCTAAGGTGAAACATGTCGGAGCCAACCAACAGCTCATGACACAAGGCTCTCTCCCTAATAGAGTAGGCTCCGCCCTTTGGGCGGTGAGCCATACCCTATTGGGCGTCCTGGTGGTGGTTTATACACTTCCTTCTGTGATCAACCTTGCATCTATTGTTACTATATAATGATTCGCACATTTTTTGGCACTATATGTGACTTTTTTAGGTGTGGACTTTGCACTATGGTTGGAATCACTTTCAGCATGGAGGTTTGCAATGTGTATTTTATTTAATTTGTGTTTTGATATTTTGTGCTTTTTTTTTGATGCATTTAATCTTCACTGAGTGTTATGATATGGTCTCAGTAGCGCAACACTACTGTATGTTGATTGATCACATTACTTCTAAATCTGACAAGCTATATATTTATTGAATAGATTTTTGTTGTGACCTTTTACTCAATTCACGGTATCACAACCCCTTAAGGAATAAGTAATCAATTCCTAGCTGTAATAACACAGGCTAAAGCATAGACATCACGCCTTTTATTTTGCTGTAGAGGAAGCAAAAGGGGACGGTCTGACAGTGTGGACCTGGTTGTCTGCTAGGTTTTCCTATGTCATCAATACAATTAGCATGATGTGCAGTTTGCAGCCCCATAGCTTTCATTTCTTGTTTTGTTGGAGCCAGGTCATCCTCTATGGAGCTAACGTGGCCTTCTAAAGCAGCTGTGTATTCCCGCACTTTCTACAAGTACAGTAGTTAGGGTTGTGTTGCAGTTTTGCACTGCCATGAAGACATCCTTGTGGGTTCTGGGCCTGGTGCGGTAAGTACTTGTTGAATGAAATCAGCCCAGTCTCCCTCCTCCTCTCTATCCACCTGGTCCCACACCCCTGGCTCTATCTCCTTTGTTACCTCAGTAATTGCCAACGCTGTGTGCGCAGGGGCAGGCAGACCAGGATCATTCTCCATTTCTCTTGCTGGTGTGCAGGCAAAGTGCTGTAGCTTGAGTGAAGCATCTTTTCCCCTGTCATGCAGATATTTTGGATCACTGGGGAGCTATTAGTAAGCTGATGGTATTTGCCCCTCTAGGAAGCTAAGAGTAAGCAGGGTATTGGTGGGAGCTGTGAGTTTAGTGTCCGCTTACATGCAAAGCTCGGCCGTGCCCCCCAGATGTCTGCTAGGTTAGTCAAATTATTGGTACTCTTGTAATGGATGTGATTAAGGTGGTATCACAGGTAAAATGCTTAAATGCCTATTTCAATATGTAATAAATATGTTACTGCTTAGCTTTTCAACCTTAACTTTAGTAAGATAACTGCTAAAGCTGAACTGCAAAGAGTTAAAAAAAAAAAGATTGTGCCTGCTTTCCAAGAATTGCACCCAAGACAGACCAGACATGACATCAACATCCAACATCTTGGAAGAAAGTTACCCAATATGCTAAATCAGCTAAAAAACATACATTTTCCCAATAATAATATATTTTTAGCATATGCCTTGCCTTGCTTGTCTGACATGAATGTCTAGCTGCTATTATATAAACTGCAAAAAGAGGAAATAATAAAACAGAAGTAACTTTACTGTGAGCTGCAAGTCTGTCTGTAGATTATTTCCAGAGTGTACACTCTATAGATCAAAATCAATTTGGTCGGGTGCCAGATATAAATATCTCGGACGATTTTGGTCCGATCCAAATCATTTGGCGCCCAACGTGGGGCTATCGTGGCTCTGAGCCAAAGGACAGCCAATCTAGAGGACCGGGACGGACCAACACGGACGGGACGGAGACTGATCACCTCTGAGAAAACGGTAAGACACTTTTACTATCTTGTCTACCGTTTATCCTGGAGCCGTGATTGGTTGGTCTCTGTGTCTGTATCGGCTTCCCGCGGTCAGCAAAGAAAGGTATATATCTTGCCCGAAGTCCATTGAACCTGTATTAATTATATCTGCCGCCTGTATCCTTGTATAATTTGTTTTGTTGATCTTGTGTCTTGTGATGGCTGTTGGGAATAAGGGATTGCTTATATAGTCACGGATGAGGATAGTTGACGTGGTTAAACTTCTCCTGGTGGAATAAATAATTGTATTGTGCGGTAGAGCACGGGTAACCAGGAGGAGGCGTCAGGAATACGCCCAGCAGTGTGGGGATCCCGTGAGGATCTGAGTAATCCTGTACTTCACTGCGGTCATCACATATCGGCTATGTCATGTCCTAAGTGTGTTTGTAGACTGTTTGGTATACACTGTTGTGAATTCATGAAGAAATTTATTTTATATTTACTGGCAGAAACATGAGAGATGCTTAGGCCTCAATAAGTAGATGAACTGTGATGTTGCAATAATTGAACTGTTGCCCTTTTGGAGACCTCTAGGACAAAATAGACGTTCTCATGTTTTACCAAGTTTTTCTACTACTTCAAATATTGAAGACTTTTACAAGCATGTATTGTGAGGAAAACTCATGGAACAATGGCTGCTCTCGTCACAAAACAAGGAGATATTTACATGGTATTAGTGAATAAACGAAAAAATAGGAGACAAGGTTATACAGACTATTCTCACATAGAAATAACCTCACCTGGCCTAAACCCATTGTGTTCAAGTGAGGGACTGTTTAAATAGCTAACACCTTGGCTAACAAAACCCATTGTGTGAATTTTAGGAACTGTTTAGACAAACAAGTCATCTTTAAACATCCAGTGGGAAAGATTTGAAGTTGGTACAAGTCAAAAATATTTTAAAAGTATCTATAAGGTTATTATAAGTCATTTCAAACTATCTATGACATTGTAGGTCACAGAGACATATTATAATTTTGGTATCTGCGGACCCAACAAATTTGGTATGAAGAAAATATATATGAAAGTGTGATTTTATAAGTAGAAGTGTTTTAAGAAACTAATTAGTATTAGGAAAAACATATAATTATGATTATAACTATATAAGACTGTAGCCTATGCTTAGATAAACAAATATTCAGTGGAGATACCAGAAGTTATACAGGTATCCATATAGATAATCATTTTTATGTAGTATTGATGAATATATAACAACATGTGTCCTTCATAGGTAGACCAGATCTTTTATAAAGATACATTTATAGATATATACATATATATAACCAGTTATGTAAAAATGATTAATCAAGATTATACTGAATGTGTTTTATATTAGACTGATTACCAGAACATTTAAAGGTATATACTATTCTTACCATTATACACATTATGAAAATAGAACGTATTAACTTAAAAGGATGGACTCAAAACATATGTGAGACACCTGGTGGTTGAAGGTGGTATTATTTGAACTCACTAAATTTACGAGAAAGGTTAATATGTAAGTCTCTTAAACCAATGGAAAGAAGGACACGTCCTTTTGGGCAGAGCCATTATAATTTTTATGGTCTTATTATCTGAAATGGTATTTAGAGGCAAGTAAGATGCCAAGGAGGGGGAAGGAAGCTGAGGGATCCACCCTGAGGAGGGACACACTGGGAGATACATACACTCCCAGACTGACACTCATGCACCATGCATGAATACATATCTTTACATTCATGAAGATTCCTCAACACCGAATACTTAGAACTCGGAGGTCACAAGAAGTAAATCCTCTTTAAGAGTATCCATTTTGAAACTACGGCAGCCATCTTATCTCTGGTAACCAGCCAATAGGAACTGTAGCCATACTGGAATGGGTAATTATGTCATGTTGATTTTATCTTGTATGTTCTCTCAAATATTGATATGTTCTCTAAAATATTGATGTATTGAATATTATACAATTGATAATCATTCTCCCGAATCAATAACTGCCTTGTAGATTTTTCTCTAAAGATTCAAATTTTTCATCATATTTTTCTTTTTGCATAGTTGCCACATTTATTGACAATACAAACGTCTAATTTATTTCACATTTTTAACCACTTACTTACCTGCAGTATAGTAACGGTTGTACGTGTGAAATACTGATGTTCTGTTTAATTGTCAAGTTCACAATGTTATTGATTATACCGAGAAGTTATCATGGTGGTATTAGGTCAAAGGGACGGTACGCCCATTTTTGCAAGTGTTTTTATTGATTTTCAAGACGTTCATGTAACGCAATCGGTATCTTAATATCATGTGATTATTTGTTTTTGTCAACCAATAAATAACTGTTTCGTATGCTCACGTCTCCGTGAATAAGTTTCACATGCATAGACTGTGTCATATAGATTGATTTTGTATCTTAAAAATATCCTCGTTAAAAATTACTCAATAATAATTATTGTGCGGGAAACCTGTCCTTAAAAAGGCACAACTTATTACTACTTATTATTCACGACAACACGAAGGGGGTTGGTTAATGGGGTCGAGCCAGGAATTAAAAGAGAATGTCTTGGTTGTAAACCCTTGTTAGCGGAGATCACAGATGTGTTGGTATTCAGATTAAATGTGCATTACCCAGTCAAACTTTAGGTTGGCAAGTCACCACAGGCTATAGAAAGTGAAGTCAGAAGGAGCGGACACGCAGCAGAAAGGTGTCCACTACAACCTCAGCAACCAGAACAGTTTGAAGAAAGGGAAAAAGATAGAGTGAGAAATTTGGGTATGGCATTGGGAAATGTAAATGACGACATTTGAAGTGGTACATTGAACTTCATTTAATTTGTTATGTCTTGTTGAGAGTTGAGGGTTGATAGGTCACATTTTACTCGCCTCCCCTACTTGCGGCCACCTCGGGTGGGCAAGACCGTGACTATTCTACATTTTGGGAAGACACACACAAGGAGGGTTGCGTGGCAGTCGAACACAGCAGACGTTCCTTTCTCTCTCTCTCTCTCGTCCTTGTTAACTTGAGATTGCGATATAGTCAGAACCGGTACCAGATGACGAATAGAGGAACTGCCAGACCCTTTCAGAACCCAAGGCAACCTCGTGACCCGTCTAAAATCCTGAGCAGACACATAAATATCCCAATCATCAAGACAGAAAATGATAAGGCAGACTTATATATTGAAGAGTGGTCTGAAAAAGGGACAGGTGACAGTTAGAAGAATTTTCGGACCCTTGAGTCCAAGACAGCTTTATAAAACCATCATACAAATCCTGAGCCCGGACACATGAACTCTCCAATAGCTAACGATGGGGCAGAAGTTAGAGACACCCAAAGAGGGTAGTTTGGCTTGTGACTTAGTACTAGAGTGAGAAGGAGGAGATGCTGCCAAAAAAGAGAAGTTGGCAAAAGTGTGTGGGGTCACTATGCATTTGGGTGGATGGCTAGAGCCAGATGAATGGTGTACTCTTTTGAAAAGAAAAAGGGGTTTGTTGTTGGACCACAGTCTGCTGCGTACAGCAGACGCTTGGTTCAAAGTTGCGAAAGCCATTCATGAAGAAGGGTGAACAGAACAGGAAATGCATCAAAATGGTTGTATTGTATATGTGTATAAAAAGCCAGAAAATGGGTCAAAATCCAAGATAACCAGCCAGCCACCGCCCTATGATGGTGTCCGGTCCTCAGGAAGTGGGTACCGCCCCTCTAGCATGGCCCCTTCCCCCGTGCACAGTGACACCTCCCCTCTGACACCTGCATCTCATCCTCCCGCATCTCCACCATGCTTGAATATAGGCAAGGCACACTTGTCTTTGTACTCCTCATCTGGTTGCCACCACACACGCCTGACACCATCTGAACCCCCATACCGAAACCCACCCACATGTATCTGGTGATAGACCATCCTCCGGAACATATTATAAGGCCCAACCTACCCCGTTAATGATGGGCTCTTTCTCTGACGAGGATAGCCAGGAAGGCTCACAGACCCCTAATCACGAAACACGTGAGACTCAGGCAACCGTTCCTGCACAAACACGTGAGACTCAGCCCAGTGCCTCCCAGCAAAGCCCCGACCAGAGTAGTGCCGACCCTGTCATGGTGCCCGGAGCCCTGCCTGGCACGCATGCCGGGACAACTACGATCCCACCCCAACTGAATGTCACATTCCAGCAGTATGACTCACAAACTGGGGGAATAACGGATTCCTTTGCGTCAATGTTCGGCAACCCATTTGGTAGACCCCTCCTATGCCCCTCACAATTCAAAACACGCACCCGAAAGCCACCGCCCAGTACTCCGTACCACCCAGGATATGGACCAAGAGTCCATCAAGACCTCAGACACGCACCACCACAGAACACGGGGGGAGCAATACACGCACCTAGGTGAATAACTGTGGCACAAGGGGCTCCCCTGATGTACATAACTTTCACCCCCTCTCAGGCTGCATCTCTTGTCACCAGCTTACCAGACCCTGAAAAGCAACCCATGCCATTTCACAGAAGGATCGCTAAAATCCAAAAGACATACGCGGCCGGTGGCGGGATTTGGTGAGCCTGTGCGAGATAAAGAAAAACAAAAAAGTGTAGCGCTAATATGAGAAGTGATTTGTCAACATCACATGTACAATAAAAACTAGTGCATCATCATCAAAATTGGAATTAAAACAAAAACAAAAAATGGAATGTAGTGAGTCCCATATAAAGAACAACTTCATCCGTGGATCATGACAATGTGCACGTGAAAACATGAAGTGAGGAAAGCACCACCACCGACAATAGGGAGGCTTACCAGAACGTTTGAACCCAAAGAAACGTACATTTGATGGATCAAACAAGCTTGTGCAGTACAACAGCCAATGGAATTCTATGGAAGTGGCGAGGAAGACCTGCGATAATCCATGAACTGGTGTGTCCCTCAGGAGTGATGCCCCAATTGTATAACGGTTAGGTTAAATGGAAAGGAACAAAAAAGGCCACATAGTGTAATTCCGTAAAAAATTTAACAAATTTATTAAAAAGAAATACACTCACATGTATATGGATAAAACAGCGCTGTATAGGTAAAATGGCGGCAGTGGGGTCCTACCCGAAGCGTTTCATCTCCTTGGACATCAGCCCCCCAGATGATGCCTCAGACACCTCAGACTGCCTTGCTTCTCCCCGATAACATCACTCTCCTCCGATGTGATACCCTCAACCCATCCACTTTACTTCCACTTCTCAAGGGGGGAGCCTCTTTGGAGAATGAAGACCCTCATCTCACTGCTCATGACTGCTTCGAAGTGATGAAAATGGAAACAACACATCTACCGACAGTCAGTGAAACAGACCTTGAGGATCCTGACTTGACAATTTTTGTGGATGGTTCCAGGTATGCAGACAACGCTGGACAATACCACACAGGATATGCAGTTAGCACCGAAGATACAGTTCTACAGGCTTCAGCATTACCCTCCTCCATGTCTGCCCAGGAAGCAGAACTCCGGGCCCTAACTATGGCATGCAAATTGGCAGAAGGAAAAAGAATCAACATCCATACAGACTCAAGATACGCCCTCGGCGTTGCCTGCGATTTCAGGGTCATCTGGAAAA
The DNA here is from genome assembly GCA_037952925.1 of Lithobates clamitans. Lineage (NCBI taxonomy): Eukaryota > Metazoa > Chordata > Amphibia > Anura > Ranidae > Lithobates > Lithobates clamitans. The sequence continues at coordinate 927,891 of JBBGZY010000790.1, forward strand.
CCAGGGGGTTCCCAACAGCAGCAGGTACACCTGTAAAACATGGTTCAGCTATCAAGGACCTAATGGATGCCCTACCCCTCCCGGCATAAGTGGCTATACTTAAGGTGAAGGCACACAGCAAACTGAATTCCCAAGAAGCACGAGGCAATCACCTGGCAGATACCGCTGCAAAACAAGCTGCAAATGGAACGCGAGAAGTGGTCAGTGGAGTGAATGCACCCATCCTGGATGATCCACTGGACACCCCTGAAGAAACTGTACAGACCACCATGATTCTACAAAACCCTCCTGTGAGCAGGACCCATCTCAAGGAGCAACAAGAAGCAGCTGGCAAAGAAGAGAAAGAAGCGTGGATCAAGAAAGGAGCTACAGAAACTGAAGGGATTATGAAACTAAACAAGAGGACGTGTCTACCACGATCAATGTTTCCTGCAGTGGTACAGTGGGCCCACGGTGCCTCTCACCTGTCAAAAACCTTGATGAACTCTGATCAACAAATACTATTTGGCTCCAGGAATTACCCCACTTACCAACAACTTCTGCAAGTCATGCACCATCTGTGCTAAATGCAACCCGGGGAGAACGGAGAAAGTACCTCTGAAGCATCTAGCAAAGGCCCTAGTTCCGCTTCCAAAGGATACAGATCGACCACATCCAGATGCCAAAGAGTGGCCGATATGAATATGCATTGATTATCATTTGCATGTTCTCCAGATGGCCTGAAGGCTATCCCATTAGCAACATGATGACAAAAACCACGGCAAAAAGACTTCTAACAGAAATAGTGTGCAGATATGGCATCCCAGAGGTTATAGAGAGTGACCAGGGCTCGGCTTTCATGGCCTCAGTGACCAAAGAAATATGAACAGCTTTGGGAGTCACACTACCTTTCCACACCCCATACCATCCTCAGAGCAGTGGGAAAGTGGAAAGAATGAATGGCACAATAAAGTCTAGAATGCTAAAAATGTCTCAGGAAACAGGAATGAGTTGGCCAGATAGCCTACCCATTGCCTTATTTAGTGTTAGGTACACTCCAAGGGGAAACCATGGTCTGTCACCCTATGAGATCTTGTTTGGCTCAGCCCCCAGATTGGGTTGTTATTTCCCACAACAGTTACAGCTCCAGTCTGATGTGTTGACCGATTATGTGACTGCTTTATCTCGAGAATTAACTCATATCCATTTGCAGGTAATTTCTTCCATTCCAGATCCTGAGCTAGATACAGGAACACACAAGCTGGTTCCGGGTGACTGGGTCCTGATAAAGAAGTTTGTGAGAAAACACACCCTTGAACCCAGATATTATGGTCCTTTCCAGGTTCTCCTAACAACCGCCACATCAGTCAAAGTGGCCGGGAAGAACTCGTGGATACACGCCTCCCACTGCAAGAAGGTCTCCGCGTACCCGAGGAAGAGGACGAGGGGACCAAACCATGATCCTGTTTATCCTTTCCATTATGATTATTGTTCAGGCACAGGAGGTAGCCATCAGGCAGAAAGATGGTATAACACAATTCTTGTATAACTCTTCTCACACACATGTAGCTGCCTTCGTATTTGACTACTGCATTATAGTCTCCTGCCCTCAAGTTGCCTGGCAATGTTACATGTATGGTCAGAGAGGTAATTTAATGGGATTTTATGGGTGCCAAGCAAATCATTTTAGACAGACATCAAGGTAAAAAATATATAAATGACATTTTATTGAATATAAACAAAGTTTAAAAATTTATGCTGGCTAAGCATAGTATAGAACCAACAGCGATACATATCAACGTGAAAAGTAAAAGGTCACTCAGCACTATAGTCCCCACATGTTTCGCCCGTTGGGGATTCCTCAGGGGATATGTGTTGAGGGACCAAGCCGGATAATATCACTGAATAGAGTAAAATACAAATAGAAGCCATTAAAATATTAGCCAAAAGGATATAATTGGGGAGAAAAGAGAGATGTTAGTGACTGTCCAGCTGGAATATTCAAATTCAAATGCCAACTAATAGATAGTTACCTGCTGTAAAGATGAGACCAGATGTGGGAGAATGGACACTGCGCTGTACTAGGGAAGATAAACCTAGGTGGGCCCAGATAAGGGCCGTGGAACCAGTGTCTGTGACATTAAAGAATAATGTGAGTAGAATGATGATGGGAAAGTTGGAAAATGGGAATGGGTAAGGAACGGGGAGGGGGGGGGGGGGAAGGAAGAAAACGGAGAAAGGAAGAGAAGGATAAAAGGGAAAAGGGGGGGGGAGGGACCAGGACAGGAAAGAATGGGGAATGTGAGGAGGGAGAAGAGAATGAAAGGGGGAATGGTAAATTAATACAAGAGAGGAAGAGATGACCGTGGGTGAATGTGAGGAGGAAGGAGGTGAGGAGTGAAATGTGCATAAGATCAAACGGAAGGGGATGTAGGTGTGAGAGGGTGAAGTGAAGGGTAATGAATGGGCTGAATAGAATTAAGTGGAACAAGGAAAAAAAATACTTACACAGAACTAGTTAGGTCTAAAGGGAAGCAAGGGCTGCCAAACGGGAATGTTTGTCTAATTAAAGAAAATATAAGGGCCATAATGAATATCAACATTAGTTTCTGCAAGGTATAGGAAAATATATAGGAGGAAAAGCACTACCATGATAAAATTGATTTAGAAGGATAGATTTTGCCGCTACTATTAAGAAAACATATAGAATGGTTAACCTGGCAATGTTACATGTATCGGGACACCATCCACATAGGTCCTAGGTCCAGGTCGTCCACATACATATGTGTCATGGATGACTACTGAGGCGACAACTTTGACTACTGGGGATCCGTGGGATAGAATACAGGGGATGACTGGGGGTATAGGCCACAGAGTGCTCTGGACAAGAAAGATAAAAATGGGAAATCCCTACTTAACAGAATGACCTTACTAAAAGACAGGTACATGTTTGAATAGTGGGAGGACAGGACACAGCATGGAATTCACCCTGACCATAGAAAATCCCAGCCCTACAGATACTGGTACATATGTCCTGGGAACATGGTGGGTGGGGAGCACAGGAGGAACGACAGGGAAGTTCCAACGTAAAGACATGTATAATTCACCAGACTGGCAGCCCCCTCGGCCCATAGCTAACCCCCTGAGGCCCCATATACAGAAGTTAGGGGACATGGTGGCCATAGCAGACCCTACCTTTGAGGACACTATGGCCGCAGAGACCGGGTTCTCAGATGTCAACCTGTGGCTTGAGTGGATGAGGTACAGTGCAGGGAAACACAATAAAAACAATTGTTATGTGTGTGGGGGGGCTAGATCTCATTTTGGAACAGTACCCCTAAATATACCCCCAGAACATGAAACATGTTTTCTCAGCCTATTTACCAACTCAACCACTAACCATTCACTGTGTGAACAATGGAAGAGGAAGTATCCTATAGTCACCAAGACCCCCAAGCCAGGAGAGGGTATCACCATTTATCCTGGCAATTACACTTGTTATGGACAGTATCAGGGAGTGGGGAAACCTCTTGGGAATTTTACCACAGGTTACTGTGGATCTTATAGTGAGGTGTCTGCAGATCTGGTGCAAAATCAAACCCAGTCTTTGGGAGATGTGTACTGGGTCTGCGGAGGCATGAAGATTAGGAGTAGGATGACAGGACAGTGGATGGGGGAATGTGCACTGGCTAAGGCCATAATGCCTCTGCATATTTTCTCAGAGACCCCAGAACCAGAAACAAACACACCTAGGCCTAACAGGATGTAATAAATATGTTGCTCCTTAGCTTTTCAACCTTAACTTTACTCAGATAACTTCTAGAGCTGAACTGCAAAGAGTTTAAAAAAAAAAAAAAAAGATTGTGCCTGCTTTCCGAGGATTGCACCCAAGACAGACCAGACATGACATCAACATCCAACATCTTGGAAGAAAGTTACACAATATGCTAAATCAGCTAAAATCTTATACATTGTCACAATAATAATATATTTTTAGCATATGCCTTGCCTTGCTTGTCTGACATGAATGTCTAGCTGCTATTATATAAACTGCAAAAAGAGGAAATAATAAAACAGAAGTAACTTTACTCTGAGCTGCAATTCTGTCTCAGCGTGGATTATTTCCAGAGTGTACACTTTATAGATCAAAATCAATTTGGCCGGGTAGCAGATATAAATATCTCGGACGATTTCGTTCCGATCCAAATCACTCTGTACCATGGTTGTGACACCTATGAGTGGAAATAAATTATCCAAGTCATCCTATTCCTAAGCATATATTTATGGGCTGTATTAATTGTAGTTATTATAAAAAACATATACAGTAAATACTCACGCTATGTTCAATTTGTGAAAATATCGAAATATTCTGCAGCTGCTATTTACCAAGGACTAAATCACCTCACTAATACAATCTCAGGATCTCCTTGATGATGCCCTGGAGGAGGGGCGAAACGCGTTGACATAATTTCCGGTTATGCAACCAAAGATATCACTTCCGCCCTCTGTGGAATGCACGCCGAGCTGTGGCGAACCCAGAAGAGCCTAACAATTGTCTCATGCCTGTTTGTACTTGGAATCCTGTAAGTGGATTTTTATTATTGCACAAATAAATCATTTTATCAGTATTTCACTATGAGTACCATTTTGTTTTATTGCATTTGGTGAATATCCTGGTCGCCCTAATGTTTACAATTTGGAGACCCTATTGCCAAGAAGCTCAATACTCCCATCACCAGATATAAACGTGTTTGACCCCCAGACTGAGAAGCTGAGGGTCCATTTTCTCTGGTGAGTGGGGAGAAGAGAGGAGAGTGTGGCACACTGCACAGCATGTTTATATGAAGCACTTCAGCAGTTTTTGTATGGGATTTGGTGCACTGAGCACTTTATTGAAGATTTCTGGAAATACTTTGTTGTCATATAGGGATGGGCTTTATGTTCGGGTCGAACATGAGTTCGACTCAAACATTGGCTGTTCGCCGAATAGCGAACAATCTGGAGTGTTCGCATCAAATTCGAAAGCCACGGAACACCCTTTAAGGCTGGATTCACACCAATGCATTTTTAGTGCTTTTTGCATTTTGCAGATTTGCACTACAGTCCATTTAACATGGTTTCCTATGGAACACGTTCTGTAGTGCAAATCTGCAAAAATGCAAAAAGCACAAAAAATGCATAGGTGTGAATCCAGCCTAAAAGTCTATGGGAGAAATCAAAAGTGCTCATTTTAAAGGTTAATATGCAAGTTATTATCATAAAAAGTATTTGGGGACCTGGGTCCTGCACCAGGGGACATGTATCAATGCAAAAAAAAAGTTTTAAAAACGGCCGTTGTTTCGGGAGCAGTGATTTTAATAATGCTTCAAGTGAAACAATAAAAGTAAAATATTCCTTTAAATTTCGTACCTGGGGGGTGTCTATAGTATGCCTGTAAAGTGGTGCATGTTTCCCGTGTTTACAACAGTCCGAGAGCAAAATGACTGTCAGAGAATTAGTAAACCAGACTGTGTGGACTGCACAGAGGAAACCAGAAACGTATTGATTCACACACAGCCTGACTAACCAGAGATTGCACTGAATGGATGTAATCAGACAACACTTGCTGGGAACAAGAAGAATAATGTTACATAAAAAAGGCTGGATCATCCTCTAACAACCATACTAGAGACTCAACTTGGCCATAATTGAAGGGGGGAGAAAAATCCTCACTTCCTTCGGGAATGCATGACAGGGCTGGTTTTGCACATAACAGGATCAGGGGCTGAACATCATCAAATGACATGTAACCCTGATCCACTAGGGAGTGAGCTGATCGGATCGTTTTCATCAGCTGGTCACTGGTCCAATCTTTTAAAATCTGGCGGCAATATTCACCATCCTTATCCGCCAGCAGAGAATAATAGGTAATTTCATTTAAATCCATCTTAACACGCCCAACAAAACAGGGTGATTCCTTAGTGCTGCCACGTCTGGTAGGGATGGCATTAGTGTACTGTCAGAGAATTAGTAAACCAGACTGTGTGGACTGCACAGAGGAAACCAGAAACGTATATAAGTGAATAATAATGGTGTTTATTTACATAAGTGACAAGTAAGTGAATATAACAGTGCACAACCAACCACAAGACCCACAAACAACAGAATAGTATATACAATAAAATGGGAGATACCGGAACCGTAAACAGAAGCCAGGCCGAGTCATACACCGGGAGGTCAGCAGATGGTAAAGGACGGGAAACAAACAGGACAGGGAGAGGATGGATGGATGGGATGCAGAGCAGGGATCCAAGGTAATCAGGAAACAGAAGGGGCAGGTCCAGGAAGGGCTCGGGATAGGGATTGGAACAGGACAGGACAGGACAGACCAGATGCAGGCTCAAGGTCAAAATAACAGGCAGGGAGAGAGACACCAAGGCAAGCATATGAGGGCTTGATGGGTATTTATTAGCCTGCAGTAATTGCCCTCACGTTACACCTGAGCACAGAAGGTGCTGTCTGCTCCACACTGCCCGGAATACACCCGTTGGTGGACACCGGTACTACGGCCCAAGGATGCAACAGTGCCACCAGAAGGTGAGTCCTCTTATTACAGGACCTGGGTGTTGGAAGACACCGGCTGGTGGACACTGGTACTGCGATCCAAGAGACCAACAGCACCACCAGCGGGTGAACCTTTTCATGAAAATGACATTTATAAAGGAAAAAAAGTCATTCAAAAGTACTTGCGGCTATTAATGAATTGTCGGGTCTCTGCAATACACATAAAAGTCATTGAAAAAAATGGCATGGGATTCCCCCACAGTCCATTACCAGGCCCTTTGGGTCTGGTATGAATATTAAGGGGAACCCCGAACAAAAATTTATAAAAAAAATCCGTGGGGGTCCCCCCAAATTCCATACTAGGCCCTTCAGGTCTAGTATGGCTATTAAGGGGAACCTCACGCCAAAATTTTTTAAAAAATGGCGTGGGGGCCCCCCTCAAAATCCATACCAGACCCTTATCCGAGCACGCAACCTGGCAGGCTGCAAGAAAAGAGGGGGGGACGAGAGAGCGCGCCCCCCCCCTGAACCGTACCAGGCCACATGCCCTCAACATGGGGAGGATATCCCCATGTTGATGGGGACAAGGGCCTCATCCCTACAACCCCTGCCCGGTGGTTGTGGGGGTCTGCGGGCGGGGGGCTTCTCGGAAACTGGAAGCCCCCTTTAACAAGGGGACCCCCAGATCCCAGCCCCCCCTGTTTGAATTGGTAATGGGGTACAAATGTACCCCTACCATTTCACAAAAAAAGTGTCAAAAATGTTAAGACAATAGCCGGTTTTTGACAATTCCTTAATTGTCTTCTTCTTTCCCCGCTTCTTCTTCCATCCTCTTCTGGTCTTCCTTCGGTTTTCTTCTTCTTCCTCCATCTTGTTCTTCCCCGCTTCTTCCTCTATCTTCCTCTGCTTCTTCCTCCACTCTTCTCCTCCGGCATCTTCCTCTGGCCTTCTCGTCCGGCATCTTCCTCCGGCTTCTTCCCCGCTTCGACCTCCGGACGATCTTCCTCAATGGGAGGCTCCTGCTGTGTGACGCTTCTGTTCTTGTGACAGCTCTTATATAACTGAGGGCGGCGCCACCCGGTGACTCCGCTCCCCTCTGACGCACGGGGATTTTTAGGGGGACCCCCACGCCATTCTTTTTACATTTTGGCGCGGGGTTCCCCTTAATATCCATACCAGACCTGATGGGCCTGGTATGGAATTTGGGGGGACCCCCACACATTTTTTTTTTTTAATTTTGATTTGGGGTTCCCCTTAATATTCATACCAGACCCAAAGGGCCTGGTAATGGACTGTGGGGGAATTCCATGCCGTTTTTTCAATGACTTTGTGTATTGCCGGGACTGACAATTCATATAGCCGCAAGTACTTTTAATTTAAAAGTACTTGCGGCTATTAATGAATTGTCGGGTCTCAAATGATCATATCCTCTCTCCCCTCTGTGTACCGATCGATACAGTGTGAGAGGAGAGGGGGAGAGATCGGATGGCAGCAGCGCTGGGGGCTGGATCTGTAGTGCCCACAGAGCTGCTCTGTGAGCTGCAGTCACATCCAGCCATCCATCCATACTCAGCCATCCCTCAATACCCTGCAATACCCTGCAATACCCTGCAAAACCCTGAAATACTCTGCAATACCCTGCAATACCCTGCAATACTCTGCAATGCCCTGCAATACTCTGCAATGCCCTGCAATGCCCTGCTATACCCTGCAATGCCCTGCGATACCCTGCAATGCTTTGCAATACCCTGCAATGCTCTGCAATACCCTGCAATGCCCTGCAATACTCTGCAATGCCCTGCAATACCCTGCAATACTCTGCAATAACGCAATACTCTGCAATACCCCACAATACTCTGCAATACCCCGCAATTCCCTGCAATACTCTGCAATGCCCCGCAATACCCTGCAATACTCTGCAATACTCTGCAATACTCCGCAATGCCCTGCAATAGTCTGCAATACTCTACAATGCCCAGCCATACTCTGCAATACCCCGCAATACCCAGCCATACTCTGCAATACCCCGCAATACCCAGCCATACTCTGCAATACTCTGCAATACCCTGCAATACCCAGCCATACTCTGCAATACCCAGCCATACTCTGCAATACCCCACAATACCCAGCCATACTCTGCAATACTCTGCAATACCCTGCAATACCCAGCCATACTCTGCAATACCCAGCCATACTCTGCAATACTCGGTGATACCCAGCCATACTCAGCCATACCCAGTCATACTCGGCAATACCCTGCAATACCCTGCCATATTCAGCCATACCCAGCCATGCTCAGCCATACTCGGCTGTACTCGGCCTCTGTATGTGGCCACGCTGTGGGAGCCTCACACATGTGGTATCGCCGTACTCAGGAGGAGTAGGAGAATTTATTTTGGGGTGTCATTTTTGGTATGTACATGCTATGTGTTAGAAATATTGTATAAATGGACAACTTTGTGTTAAAAAAAGAAAATGCGTTTTAACCACTTTCCGCCCGCCGTCATATGACGTCTTTGACTTTGTGTGGGGATATCTGAATGATGCCTGCAGCTACAGGCATCATTCAGATATCAGCTTTTTCACCCGGTGATACCCTACACCATAGGAACAATCATAGTGGCTATTTCGCAGCTTGATCGCTCTTATGGGAGACAAGAGGGGACATTCCCCCCTCCCGCTGCCCTCTGGTGCTTCTACCGACTCACTGCTACGATCGAAGCTAGGATCATTTTTTTTTTTTTTTCTTTATTTCAGGCGTCCCAGCCTAGAGGTGAGAAGTGGGGTCTCATTGACCCCATATCTCACTGTAAAGAGGACCTGTCATGCCAAATTTCTTATAACAAGGGATGTTTACAGTCCTTGTAATAGGAATAAAAGTGATCAAAAAATTATTTTTTTGGAAAAAAGTGTCAAACTAAAATAAATAAAGTAAAATGAACAATAAAATTTTTTTTTTAAAGCCCCCCCTGTCCCCGTGTGCTCGCATGCAGAAGCGAACGCATATGTAAGTCCCGCCCACATATGAAAATGGTGTTTAAACCACACATGTGAGATATCACTGCAAACTTTAGAGCGAGAGCAATAATTATGGCCCTAGACCTCCTCTGTAACTCAAAACATGTAACCAGTAAAAATTTTTATAGCATCGCCTATGGGGATTTTTAAGTAGCGAAGTTTGGCGCCATTCCACGAGCGTGTGCAATTTTGAAGGGTGACATGTTAGGTATCATTTACTCGGCGTAACTTCATCTTTCACATTATGTAAAAACATTGGGCTAACTTTACTGTTTTGTTTTTTTTAAAGCGCAAAACTGTTTTTTTTTTTCCAAAAAAAACGCATTCGAAAAATTGCTTCACAAAAACAGTGCGAGATAAAAAGTTGCAACAACCGCCATTGTATTCTCTAGGATCTTTGCTAAAAAAAATATATAATGTTTTGGGGTTCTATGTAATTTTCGAGCAAATAAATGATGATTTTTACATGTAGGAGAGAAATGTCAGAATTGGCCTGGGTGCTCCAGAACGCCTGAAGGTGCTCCCCTGCATGTTGGGCCTCTGTATGTGGCCACGCTGTGTAAAAGTCTCACACATGTGGTATTGCCATACTCGGGAGTAATAGCAGAATGTGTTTTGGGGTGTGATTTGTGGTATGCATATACTGTGTGTGAGAAATAACCTGCTAATATGACAATTTTGTGAAAAAAAAAAGAAAAAAAAATCTTGATTTTGCAAAGAATTGTGGGAAAAAATGACAACTTCAAAAAACTCACCCTGCATCTTTCTAAATACCTTGGAATGTCTTCTTTCCAAAAAGGGGTCATTTGGGGGGTATTTGTACTTTTCTGGCATGTTATTGTCTCAAGAAATTAGATAGGCCATCAGCAGTGGAGGATTAAAGTGGTCATGGGCCCCTAGGCTACTTTTTTTGTGGCCCCCTCCTAAGCACGCTTTACCAGAAAATAAATTATTTAGTGCCATGTGTGAAAGGGTAGACCTATATTACACGCCTCAAGTGCAACTCTCAGGTCTACAGCCCAAACACATTCAGACATGAGCCTACTCAGGGCTTTTTTTCAGAGGGAACTTGGTGGAACTCAGTTCCACCACCTCTGGCTCAGAGCCTTAGGTGCCTGCTCACCACAATCACTTGTAAACACAGAAGTCTGGTTTCTGTGTTTACAAGTGACAGCTCTGCACTCTATGTGTAATCCCCATGAACTCTGCACTCTATGTAATGCAATCCTGATATTTAATGCCACTTTAGGACCCTTCTACTGTTTGTGAAATATGACCATACCCACTATTTGATGTGATTTGGAGGGTGTTTATAGTCCCGACGTACGTGTTTTACGTCACCGCGTTCAGAATGATCGAAGTTTCTGACAACTTTGTGTGACCGTGTGTATGCAAGACAAGTTTGAGCCAACATCTGTCGGAAAAAATCCTAGGATTTTATTGTCGGAATGTCCGATCAATGTCCGACCGTGTGTACGGGGCAGTAGAGTGCGCCTTTCAGATTTCAGATATTGGCACCACAACTTTTGGACTCTATATCTTTCACAAAGACCAAATAATATACACCAATTTGTACTTATTTTTACCAAAGATATGTAGCAGTATAAATTTTTCCAAAATTTATGAAGAAAAATTACTAATTTGCTAAATTTTATAACTGAAACAAAGAAAAATTCATTTTTTTACATAATTTTTTCTTTTATAGCGCAAAAAATAAAAAACCCAGCGGTGATTAAATACCACCAAAAGAAAGCTATATTTGTGTGAAAAAAAAGGACAAAAATTTAATTTAATTTCATATGGGTACAGTGTTGTATGACTGAGTAATTGTCATTCAAAATGTGAGAGCACCGAAAGCTGAAAGTTGGTCTGGTTAGGAAGGGGGTTTAAGTGCCCAGTGGTCAAGTGGCTAATAAAGGAATTGTCAAAAACCATCTATTGTCTTTAACATTTTTGACACTTTTTTAGTGAAATGGTAGGGGTACATTTGTACCCCATTACCAATTCACACAGGGGGGGCTGGGATCTGGGGTCCCCTTGTTAAAGGGGGCTTCCAGATTCAGATAAGCCCCCCGCCGGCAGACCCCCACAACCACCGGGCAAGGGTTGTGGGGATGAGGCCCTTCTCCCCATCAACATGGGGACAAAGTGCTTTGGGGGGCTACCCCAAAGCACCCTCCCAATGTTGAGGGCATGTGGCCTGGTACGGCTCAGGAGGGGGGGCGCTCTCTTGCCCTCCCTCTTTTCCTGCGGCCTGCCAGGTTGCTCAGATAAGGGTCTGGTATGGATTTAGGGGGACCCCCCACATAATTTTTTTTAAAATTTTGGTTCGGGGTTCCCCTGTGGGAATTCCCATGCCATTTTTATCAATGAACTTTTATGTGTATTGTCGGACCGGCAATTCATTAATAGCCGCGAGTAGTTTTAAATTACTTTTTTTCCTTTGAAATGTCATTTTGCTGTCAGACTGTTCTCAACACGGGAAACATGCGCCCCTTTTACAGGCATACTATAGACAGCCCCCAGGTACGAAATATAAAGGAATATTACACTTTTATTGTTTCACTTTAAGCATTATTAAAATCACTGCTCCTGAAAAAACGGCCGTTTTTAAAACTTTTTTTGGATTGATACATGTCCCCTGGGGCAGGACCCGGGTCCCCAAACACTTTTTATGACAATAACTTGCATATAAGCCTTTAAAATTAGCACTTTTGATTATTCATGTTCGTGTCTCATAGACTTTAACGGTGTTTGCGTGTTTGAACAAATTTTTTGCCTGTTCGCATGTTCTGGTGCGAACTAAACAGGGGGGTGTTCGGCTCATCCCTAGTCAGCAAGTGGTTAAAGTCAAATAAGCTGATCATGTTGCAAAGGAAGTTGTAATTTGCAAGGGAATTAGTCTTAACGGTTAGTGAACGTGATGAAGTTGCACTTTGCAAAGAATGGGCAACCACATGCTAGAAAAATTAGCATATTTGAATAATGGTGTCGTATACCTGTACGCAGAGCCTGAGATGACGAGGGTGGCCTCTTGCACAGTTCCTGTCTGAGGAAACCTGGATATTGAGACAGGGGTTCCAGGGGTGAAGGAAAGACACAAGTACCAAACTGTAGACACTTTGAACAGGAACTTGGGAGCGCTGGTATCTGATGAGCACAGGTACTGCTGATGCATTGTGGAAACACCAAGTCCAGTTGATGGTGGAGTTAGGTCCCACACCTGGTTAAGTAAAAGCCAAGTGAAAGGACACCATGACCTATGCAGTATCAGAATCAGGAACAGACAGGAGTTGGCAACAATCTGGTAGTAAGGTACAGAGTCACTAGGCAGAAGTGTGGTCAGTAATCCAGGCTGGGGTCAATAACAGAGGCAGATAGCAAAGAAAAGCAGGCAAGGGTAATCCGAGAGCATGTTCCGAGAAGAAGCCGGGTTAATAACAGGATCAAAGATGCACATCAAGACTGGAAAACAGGAATAAAGCTGAAGACCATACAATCGAGTGGAGTTCAGGTATAAATAGACCACAGAATGTGCAAAAGGACACACGAATGCACACATTCCAGTGTAAACTAGACCACAGGACTGGTATTTTAATTTCTTTGCATTTTTTATTTTATGTTGATAGGGCCTTTTCTTAAACTTGGGATGCTAAAAAAAAACAAAACAAAAAAAAAAACTAACTGTTCTTGAAGATGCCTTTTATTTACAGCATGCCACTGCATCATCTGAAAGAAAAAACAAAGTACAACAACTGAGTGTGTTTTAACCACCTCACATTATATCACTTATATGCACTGCATCTCTTATCCCCATGGGTAAAAGTTGTGCATACACCAATTAGGCCTACTATCTCTTGTAGCGCTGCTCCCAAAGGAGCCACTTGATAGTATAGTATTTGTTCTTTGCCTTGACTATGTGGACAAGTTCAGCCCCTCTGACAAACCAGATTAAGCAGATAGAGACTGCCATATTGGTGAGAGCACAAAGATAAATACTCGGCATATAACTAGAAAGTAGACACCAGGCTGATTAGGCACAAAGAAATGTGTTATATTAATTGTGAGTAATTGTGTGGTGGTAGTTTAAAATGTTGATCTATACAGTCAAATAATCAATACTCAGTAATCTGCAAATGAGCATTAACAATGGCATAAACAACATTAATGGCAATCATTAATGGCAATGGTAAACAGTGTTGTAGTAACTTTCCCCACCCCCAGTATACTATACTGCTAGAGTGCACTCTGGGGGTGAAGGCCTTATAGAGCAGCTTTACTAAAATGATCTGCCCTAGATCTGCAGCTGGCTAGTGTTGGGGCCCAGTCTTTACGGTGGTGCACATAAATACAGTCTCAGTAAAGTCTGCATGCAGTGGTATAGGCAGTCTCTAAGTGCTCAGTGTCTGTTAGCAGCAAACAGGTAATGGCAGCAAGCCTCTCTCACCAGACCCATCGGTACAGCCACAATGATTCTGCTGTTCAGACACCTGCTAGATTTCCTTGGTGCAACTCTGGTCCTCAGTCCACAAGTCTACAGCACTCTGGTATCTCTGCAGCAACAGACTGTGTCCCGCCAGTAGCTCAGTCCTCAGTCTCTGCACTCTCTGAAATGATCTCTCCTTCTTTCTCTGGACCCATTGCATAGAGCCCCGATCTCTTCTCAGGCCACTGGTGTGTGTCAGGGGGCCACACATCCAGACAGGGAGATGTGCTCACTCTGGTTCTCTTCTCTCTGGAATTACTGCTTCTTTCTCCTCCCTTATTGCTGTCTCCGCCTGGGAACTGACTTGCCTGACACCCCCCCCTTCCCCCCTGCTGTTGGGAGCCGATATTGTGATTTAATCTGGTATGTCAGTTAAGTAATAGTGTAAGCAGCTTCTGCAGTGTCATAATTTGCTCCCTAAAGCCAAGCATCTGGCTACACCGTAATTAAAACTGTCATGCTGCTGGCCATCTTTACACTGCTGTATTCTTTGCAGTAACTTATCTCCTGTAAGAAAACCCTCAGCCTATGGTCTTTGTCTTTAGTAAATTAAGGTCTAACCTGCTGCTGGCCAATTTTACATTGCCTTATCACCTACAGTCATTTAAAGTTTTACTAAACCCACAACAGTAAAATCAGTCTGTATATGCAATAAAGCATGCTTGTTATACTCACTGTGGAACTTAAGGGGTTAATCCTCTGCATTGTGTAAAAAGGCGGTTTGATCCTGTCTTCTCTGATCCTCCCCTTCTTCCACTGTCCCCAATCCATCTCATGATAGTACAGAGCCTTTGGAGTCACTCTGCACATGCTCAGTTTGGTGTGTATTGCTAGAGAGTTTTTCTTCTGCTTGGGAGGGTGCATGTGATCAGCACAGGGGCAATCAGCACTGTCCAGACAGAGGGTCAGGGGTCCTGCATCCTCATAGGACAGTCAGTGTAGAATGAAAACTCCTCCTACAAGCTTTAACCGGATACTGATAGAAGCCACAAGACTGCTATATATACTGATGAGGAGAAAAGGTATTTAGCAGTTTATGTTTGCTAAAAAAATGACATTCCATGTTCTGTGTACTGTGGGAGACCAGATATAGTGAATGCAGGGTCCTGGGTTTAGTAACACTTTAACTCTTGTGTAAAAACATACCGCCTGTACTCCTTTTTTTGTTTGTTTTTTTTCTCTAGTACATTACTCCTTCATTAAAAATGTCCTGCTGTATGACAATTTTACACTGCTGTATTACCTGCAGTGTATAAATAATATGAGCTTAATAGCAATTGGACAGAGGCAAGACAGTTTTGCATCAGTGAGAATGAAGACAGCCAGTTCTCCTTCACTCCTCAGCTCGGCACCCATATATCCAGCCACATGTAAACAGAAATTGGATCAATAATGTACTAAAAAAATCTTGTGATATTCCACTCACGTTAAAAACACGCACAGTGCTATGTTATGCACATACACAGATCTCATCAATAAATGGATAACTTATGCACAAACCAACACACTCAATATAAAGAAAAAAAAAGACCGAGCAGCAGCCAACGCTCAAATGTGTCCCCACATATAACAGTAATAAAAATAAAATAAATGTGATGATACCTACAAGGTGCTAATAATTAATTCAGCTTGTGCTACAATTATGTGCATATAACAGTAGAATATAAACCATTCATAAGAAAAAAACATCAAAATAATATTAACCCTAATGGGCAGTGATACCAGATCTCCTGTGCTGTAAAAAGAAATAATATTACTTTTTTTTGTAAAAAATGAATAAATACAACTTCCCTTAATAAATTTGAAATCTGCACATCACTTCAGAAAATATAAGACATGCTGCGAAGTAAAAAGTGTCCATAAACATATTCAAATAAAAAATAATCCCTTAGCAAATGCATGCAAAAAAATCCATTCCAATCAATAGTGCACGTGTAAAAAAATATGATAATTGATAGAAGAATGTGGAGGAGAAAAATTCCAAGTGCAAATAAACATCGGCTCTTAAAGTGTTCTGGTCACACTTCTTTTCACCATCCAGAGTCCACCCAGTGTGTCCTAGTAGCTCACCTCATGTAGAGACCACAAGGGTCTAACAGCGCCTTAAATACTGTATGTAAATTCCTTGCGAGATGAGGTCACAATCTCATCTCCTCTCCTCAGATCACAGACCAGGGATGGGATGAGTGGGATAATACTATGATGATTATTATCTCTCCCAATCAGCCATCATAATCCTCCTCTCCTCCATTCATTGGGGGCCATATGAGAGAAAGGAAATCCCCAAAGTGCAGTATTTCTTAAAAAACGAGTTATTAAACTTTAGTAATTTACATTAAGGTAAAGAACAGTCAGCATCGGAACTGCTAGTCTTGGCCGCGACCGTAAGTGGCGTCACCTGGCTCCTCTCGATGCATTTGTCACAGATCACGTGACTTTCTCAAAGATCTCATCAATGAAATAATCCTTGTTTAAAACAACCAGAACATGTGCAGTTTATGACTCCTTCATCGTGGCTCTGCCCCTATACATGTTAGGCCCAACAGGCTTACACAGTAGGTCCTATTGACATAGCACTGTGGGGAAATAAACAGAAACAACTTATGTTGGATGATTTGTTTCATCTTGGGTTATCACCTGAGGCCAGTCACTTCACTGGTCATATGTAAGGGTCAACAACCACTTTAAAGTGACTGGTGATACATGGAGATGATACAAATCCTCCTACATAAATTTGTACCTGTTTTTCTGCAGTCAACTCTTCTTTACATCCATTCAAAGTGTAGCATTTATAAAGCTTGCCTGAGATTTCAGAAAAAAGGGGGCAGAGAGCTGAAAATACACACTGCAGAGTTAAGTGATGAGAGCACTCAGAGCTTATTGGAGGGAAGAGACACCCCCCCCCCCCCAACAAAGCTCACAGGAACAGAGCTGAAGCTGTGAATCAGCTGGAGGTCCCTTCCCATCACCATTTTTCTCTTGGTGTCAGGAAAACCTGTCAGAAATGACTCATGCTGATAGCAGAGGAATGAAGCAGCAGACAGAAATGACACTTAGTGCTCTTAATTGAGACAAGTACACACTATAGAGGGATATACTTTGTTCGTATTTAATGTCTGAGGTTTACAACCACTTTAAGCGTTCCTTGTGCTGTAGCTGCCTGTCATAGTTGATATGTTTTTTTTATCAGCCCCCTCCCTCATACCTTACATCTGTAATCTTGGCCATAGTTGACAGTCAGACATAGTTGTTAAGTTATAATGTCCAGTCAAAAAAGTTTTGACTTTAGTTACACTTTAAAAGATAAGTTCACCTTTCTGGTCCTGTCTCGCGTTACACCCAAGAGTATAAGAGTGGAAAATGATATAAAAGTAAACTGAGCTAAAAAAAGAGAGCTTGAAAAGGTATAAGTAATATATATCACAATGTAACCCCCCCCCTGATCCCGCCCCCCTACCCTCTCTCTCCTCTCCCTCCCCCTCTCCACTCCTCCCACTCTCTCTCCATCTGTCCCTCCCATCTCTCTACCCCCTTCTCCACATTTCCCTCTTTCTTACTGTAGCACTACCCCTGGAGGAGCCGCTTAGGTTTGTTCAGTCCCTTACTCTGCCTCTCAACCCCAATAACAGTCTCAGCCCCTTCTGGCACACCTGGCAAAGTAGTGTAAGTACAAAAACCAATGAAAAACACACACAGTATGATAAAACACATAAATTGTCTTTACAGCAATATTTCTGTGGAAAAGTAACAAACAGTATATACAGTGCCTTGAAAAAGTATTCATACCCATGGGCCACAATGGATTTTGTCAACACCGACCCACTACCTGTCTTCTCTCTACTATGGCTCCTACCCACCACCCGAAACCATTGGGACAATGTTTGACCCATTCCTTACAACTATGGGACTCAGTCAAATACTCCGCGGGCCTGATCTCCCTCCATCTCCCACTATTAAAAAAACTTTCATTGCCCATTGTTCCTTCCGGGATGTGAAAATTCGGCGCAATTTTCCTGGTGGACCACAAATGGATTCACAAATGTTCACTCTATGTTTACCCCCACTAGGATATTAATATTTGATGTTTTACGCTCTTCCCATGATATCCCATTAAGAGAACATTATAGTTACTTACAACTGAGACATTTCCTTCAACAAATTATTAGGTCCCGTCCCACTCCATACACCCTGACTCCTTTTGAGAGCTTATGTAGAGCCAGACCCCACTTCCCAGGTATGATATCACTAATTTATTCGTCCATAACTTCTACAAAAAAACCTCAGTTGAGGCCCTATCATCTCCAATGGGAGAAGGAATTGGGGAGACAGTTAGACCCAGAGGACTGGCGGACGATGACCATGGCTCTCTCCAAGTGCTCTAGAATTGTCTTTATATTGGAGAATGCCTATAAAGTATTATATCTGTGATACTATACACCAGCTACATCGGCCCGATTCATTCCAACCTATTCTCTACTTTGCTTTCGAGGATGCTCGCAGGAAGGCTCTATGGCACATATATGGTGGTCATGCCCAAGGGCGTGCAGGATATGGGTCAAAGTCTATACTATTCTTCGTAACATGTTTCACACAAACCTTAAAAGGGACCCCTATGAAGCCCTCCTCTGGAAACCAATTGTAGAATTATTAGGTCCGGAGCGGCAATTAGCCCAACATCTCTTTACTGCAACTAAATTGACCATCGCAAAGGCCTGGAAATCCCCTGCACTTAGTTTTGAAGCAGTAAAGAACCGTATGAATGAGGTCATGGTAAATGAAAAACTGACTGCCATCCTTTTAGATAAACATGACAAATTTCTAAGAGTCTGGCAGCCATGGATCACGTACTCTCAACCCTCTCGATTTGACGGCACACTTCTTCTGATCTGAAACTTCCCTGCGCACATCTCGTGGAGTTCCCCCCCCCCCCTCCTTCCTCCCATCCTCTCTCCTCACTCGTCTCCTTTATACTGGACTTACCCTTTTTTTTTCCTTTTCAACGTTTCCTCCTTCTTCTTTTGCTACGTTCTATGCATTTAAAGCGGTTGTATAGTGTTTTTTTTTACTTTTACCTACAGGTAAGCCTATAATAAGGCTTACCTGTAGATAAAAAAAATATCTCCTAAACCTTTACGGTTTAGGAGATATTCCCCTTGCTATGCGCCGCTGACTGCAGCGGCGCATGCGCACAGGGGATTCTCGGCTGAAGCCCGGCAGCTGCCGGACCTTGCCGAGTAAGAAATCTCCCGTGCGCATGCGCGGGAGATTTGACATCGCGGCTCCAGCCACTCACAGCGCTGTAACCGCGATACCCGGAAGACACGCCGAGGCAACATGACAGCTCCCTCGGCGTGGACCAGGTAAGATACTGACGCCTCGTTCCAAGGTAAGTATTTCATAATGAGCTAGTATGCGGTGCATACTAGCTCATTATGCCTTTTGCTTTACAGGGTTAAAAAAAAAAAAAAAAATTGCGGGTATACAACCGCTTTAATCCATATTTTTATTAGGCCATCAGGTATGGACCGGGCCGAGATGGTTATCATTGAAATATCATATCTTTCACGTTACCTTCTATGTCTGATAGCTTTAAATAACGTACCCTGCCTGATGGGGAAACCCCTGCCCATGAAACCTTGCTTATATATGTCCAGGCAATATAACTGAGACATTCTGACCATAGTCACCATACCCGCCCAGGGACATTTTGAAGGGCAAATTTTGGTCTTCTGTTTCTCCATTCAATTTTAGGGGACATTGGGTTTGTTATCTGCTTGAGTGTATGATACATGCCTCTATATATTGCAATGCATTTTTTTTGCCTTATTTCCTTGTTTGCCTACCATGTAATGTAACCATCTGAGGGAAGATGTTGTTATATGTTGGATTACCTACCAATAAAGTTTTTGTAAAAGAAAAAGTATTCACACCCCTTGAAATTTTCCACATTTTGTCATGTTACAACCAAAAAACGTAAATGTATTTTATTGGGATTTTGTGTGATAGACCAACACAAAGTGGCACATAATTGTGAAGTGGAAGGAAAATGATAAATGGTTTTCAAAAATGTTTACAAAAAAAATCTGAAAAGTGTGGCATGCATGTGTATTCAGCCCCCTTTACTCTGATACCACTAACTAAAATCTAGTGAAACCAATTACACCTGTGTAATTTAATCTCAGTATAAATACAGCTGTTCTGTGAAGCCCTCAGAGGATTGTTAGAGAACCTTAGTGAACAAACAGCATCATGAAGGCCAAGGAACACACCAGACAGGTCAGGGATAAAGTTGTGGAGAAGTTTAAAGCAGGGTTAGGTTACAAAAAATATCCCAAGCATCTCACGTAAAACTGTTCAATCCACCATCCAAAAATGGAAAGAGTGTGGCACAACTACAAACCTACCATGACATGGTCGTCCACCTAAACTGACAGGCCAGACAAGGAGAGCATTCATCAGAGAAGCAGCCAAGAGGTCCATGGTGACGCTGGAGGAGCTGCAGAGATCGAGAGCTCAGGTGGGAGAATCTGTCCACAGGACAACTATTAGTCCTGCACTCCATAAATCTGGCCTTTATTGAAGAGTGGCAAGAAGAAAGCTATTGTTGAAATAAAGGTATAAGAATTCCCGTTTGCAGTTTGCAAATGGCCATGTGGGGGACACAGAAAACATGTGGAAGAAGGTGCACTGGTCAGATGAGACTAAAATTGAAATTTTTGTCCTAAAAACAAAACACCATGTGTGGGGGAAAACTAACACTGCACATCACCCTGAACACACCATCCCCACCGTGAAACATGGTGGTGGCAGCATCATGTTGTGGGGATACTTTTCTTCAGCAGGGACACAGAAGCTGGTCAGAGTTGATGGTAAGATGGATAGAGCCAAATACAGGGCAACCTTAGAAAAAAACCTGTTAGAGTCTGCAAAAGTTTGAGACTGAGGCAGAGGTTCACCTTCTAGCAGGACAACAGCCCTAAACATACAGCCAGAGCTACAATGGAATGGTTTAGATCAAAGCATATTCATGTGTTAGAATTAGGGATGAGCTTCGAGTTTGAGTCGAACGTAAGTTTGACTCGAACATCGGCCGTTCGATCGTTCATAGAATTGCGAACATTATGGGCCGTTCGCGTCAAATTCGAGTGGCGCGTCACGACCCATAATTCACTGTAGCATCGCAGTGCATTGCTGGCTGACGATTGGCCAAGCATGCACTATGACCCGCATGCTTTGGCCAATCACAGCGCGGTAAGAACGGAGAGCCATAATTGGCCAAGGGCAGGGTGGCTTTGGCCAATTATGCCTTAGGGGATTTAGTACACGCCCCACACTATATAAGGCCGCCTGCACGTCGGCCCTGTGTAGTGTGTTCCGGCGTGCTGAGAGAGGGGTAGAGAGAGAGAGAGAGAGAGACAGTGTCATTTCATTCGCCAGCCTACTCCCCTCAGCTCATCCACTTCGGGTCAGCGGGCCAGCGGCCCTTCCTACCCGAACACCCCCCCTCTGCTACCGGACCACCGTGGGGGCACCGAGGGATACAAGAGCCAGGATAAGAGCCAGGATAACCACGGCCCAGCCTAGCCCCGGAGTCCAGCCCCACCCAGACGCGGCTGCGGGATTGGTAAGTAGTGGCCTAGGTCCCCTAGGCCCTCCTTCTGTCAGTCAGTCCTCCCCCCTGACTTTATCATCCTTCCTTCTCATGCTCCATCTCTGGCATTTCCGGTCAGGTAAGTGACCCGGGGCACCACTCAGCAGTTGATCCACGGTCCCCAGGTCCGATCGCCTCTCGGGGGGTCAGGCAGGAATTTTTTCCTCTTCTGCAGCAATTGGCCAGCTCAGCTAGGGGGTTTTCTCCCAACGGGAGGGTAGGCCAGTGGGCCCCCCCCCCCATCACCTCCACCAGAACTTCGCACCTTCATCAGCACCATCAGCTACACCACCCCCTTTATCAGCAGCACCCTTCAGGACCACCATCTACTCAGCAACCGCAATCGTCGCTTCAGCAATATCATCATTGCATCATCCTATCAGCATCAACTCTTTTTCTAACCATGTGCAACTTTAAATACTCAGCGGACACCCTCCACAGGCTAAGAAATACTACCTCAACTTTACCAACCTCCATTTAAAAAATACTAAGAAAAGAACAATTACTAAAGACCAGCCTACAATCAGCCATCAAACACAGGAAGTCACCAATCCAACCACAACAATTAACATGTGCCCTGATCAACACCAGATCTGCAGTCAAACACAGACTTGAAATTCACGACTTCATCACCCAAAAGAACATAGATTGCCTTTTCATTATGGAAAGCTGGCTTACACCCGACTGCAATGCCATCCTAGCGGAATTGGTGCCGGAGAACTACAGCATTTTAACTGAGCACAGAAGAGGAAAAAAAGGAGAAGGCCTAGCAGTGATCTTCAAATCTCACCTTGCGTTCATCAAACCAACTTTACAGAACTCAGTGCCTTTCATGGAGACACTCACCCTTCATCTGCAAAAAACACCCCAAGACACCAATCACATACTGCTATGCTACAGACCACCAGGACCGAAGACTAATCTCTTTACACCCTTCACTGAATTCTTCTCAACATACACCCTGAAAATCAAAAACTTTCTGGTACTTGAGGACTTCAACCTCTGGGCAAACTCTACCCAAGACCCCCATCGCCACGGCCTGCATTAACCAACTGGAAGAACTTGGTCTGCAGCAACTGATAAATACTCCCACGCATGGTTCGGGACACATTCTGGACCTCATCTTCAAACAAAATATTGACATCAACTTATTCGACAATGTACCGCTACCATGGATGGACCGCCACGCTATCAAATTTAAAATCGCCACAAACACCACCATCCAAAAACTGAAACACGCAAAAACAACACACTGGACCAGATCTCAGAAGAAACTACATTCCGAGCACTTCAAAACCAAAATAGCAATGCTAAATCCAAACCATTCAACGGAACAAACTCTCAACTCCTTGAACAAGACACTACTACAAACAGCAGACGAAGTGGCTCCAAAACGTAGAACACGCATCCACAAAAAGAACTCTGGATGGTTTAATGGCACTTTTACTTCACTGAAGCAGGAACGTAGAAAAGCTGAAAGAGCCTGGAGAAGAAATTCTACAAAGGAAAAACACACAAACTACAAAGCACTCACCAAGAAATATCACAAAGCAATCTTCGAAGCAAAAAAAGAACATTTCTCAAACACCATCTCAACAGCCTTAAACTGCCCACGGGAACTTTTCAAAATAGTCGCGCAGACTATGAACCGTACCTGCCTAGAGCCCCCAGCATACGAAACTCAAGAATTCTGTAATGAGTTATCAGATTTTTTCATCAACAAAATCGACAACATTTGGGAAACAATTCATCAGAAAAAAACAACCAACCTCATTCAACTAAAGCAAAAAGAGAAAATCGACGCAAATGTCACACAAGCACCGAATTTATCGCTGATCCCAATCACCACTGACACCACCAAAAACATCATCAGAAGCCTCCGTGACAGCACATCAACAAACGACATAATTCCCTCAAAACTCCTGAAAGAATGTTCCAACATTCTGGCTCCTACTATGACACTATGCCCTCAAGCAAGGCATCGACAAACCCCTCCTAAAGAAACCCGTCCCCGACCTTAAAGATCCTAACTACCGCAGATCGGTTACAAGCCTCAAGTCCATCCCCAAGATTATGGAAAAAGCAATAGTACAACAGCTACAACGCCACCTGGACACACACAAACTCTTGGACCCACTGCAATCAGGCTTCCGCCCAGGCCATGGCACAGAAACGGCACTTCTCAAAATATGGGACGACGCCGTTGAAGCAGCAGATGACGGAGAATCATGTCTCCTGGTACTTTTTGACCTCAGTGCAGCGTTCAACACAGTGAACCACAATATATATATATATATATATATATATATATATATATATAAATAAATATATATAAACTGTATTCAGTTTAGCTAGATCTGTTCCTGTTATTCTCTACCTAATATACTTACAGGCAGGCAGCTGCAGTTTTTTCACTCAGTGTACTGTATCCTGCGCACAGTGTAAACTAAAACTAACTGCAGCCAATTGCTGGTGTTCTCTTCCTAATATACTTACAGGCAGGCAGCTGCAGTATTTTCAGTCAGTGTACTGTATCCTTTGCACAGTGTGCAACTAAAGCTAACTGCAGCCAATTGCTGGTGTTCTCTTTCTAATAATACTTCAGGCAGGCAGCTGCAGTATTTTCAGTCAGTGTACTGTATTCTGTGCACAGTGTGCAACTAAAGCTAACTGCAGACAATTGCTGGCATTCTCTTTCTAATAATACTACAGGCAGGCAGGCGATTCAGCTAGCTGCAGTATAATCAGTATATATATTGCCCGCCTAGGCTCTGAGGAAAGGGGTGCTCCCCCGAAACACGTCAGCCATCAGTCATTTCATTGGTTTGACCCTGTCGACATTAGGTCCTGGTGTGTCGATCTTTAGAACAGCGTATCTGCTCCCTTGTCAAAGCCTTTATGAATGCTCGTTTGTGAGTATATATCTTGCTGTTTTAATGCTACAATAAAGGTTTATCAGTGGTAATGCACTAGGTCAGTGCACCCTCCTTCTTCCTTTTGTTTCCCTTTAGTCTATGAATAGCCATTATTTTAAGGAGGGCTGCAAGACGTCAGGCATTACTTCACTAAGTTTGTCGCACCACATACGTAGTTACTGGACACCTGAGCATAGGAGAGAATTCTACTGTTTTAATCAGTATATAAATATACATCCTAGCTTTGTGCAGCTACATCTCACTGCAGGCCATTCCTTGTGTACCTATTCCAATACATCAAAGACAGTATGTCTGGAAGGCCAACAAGGAGAGGCAAACAGTCACAGGCCAATAAAAGAGGGCAAGCAGGCTCTGTGTCTAGAGGCAACAGTGCTGGTCGTGGACACGGTGCATCCTCATCAGCAAGTGGCCGGGGGGCATGCTTGTCCTTTTTCTCGGCAGCTGGCCGTGTTAAGCCACAAAAGGCAGAGGAGTTGGTAGAGTGGATGACCAAGCCGTCCTCATCCTCCTCATCCTCTGTCACCCAGGCTACCTTGGCTGCCAATGCAGGTGCCAAAGTGGCCTTTTTCTTGGACTCAAGGTCGTCATCAGTTACTCCTTCCTTAGCCCCACCGGAGGAGTCCCCCGAACTGTTCAACCACAGTGTCTGGTGCATGCTGCAGGAGGATGAGCAGCATTTTGAAGGCTCCGATGATGGTACCCAGCTTGAGGAAGGCAGTAACGTGAGCCCAGAGAGAGGGGTTGCACAAGAAGGACAACAAACTGGCAGTCATGTTCCCCCAGCTGCAGCATACTGACAGGTTAGCTCCAGTGACGAGGAGGGAGGGGATGATGAGCTTACTGACTCTACGTGGGTGCCTGATAGGAGGGACGAGGAGGAGGCGGAGGAGGAGGAGGCACATCTCCAACTAGGCAGGATGCCCTCCAGGGGCCAGCTTAAGGGTAGCCAACAGATTGCATCACACCACAGAGCTCCGCAAGTGCAGGGCGCTGGAGACTCTGCGCGTTATTCCAAAAGTTCTTCGGTGTGGGCCTTTTTTGAGACGTGTGCAGCAGATCGCACTGGGGCAACATATGTCTGAAGCATATCAAGCGTGGACTAGACAGCAAGCGCTTGGGCACCACATGCTTAATCAGACATATGTCGAGCTCCCATGCAGCCCGTTGTCAACACTACCTAAAAGACCCACACCAAACAACAAAGCGGACCTCTCCTTGCTCCTCCTCATCAGCTGGGATCTCCAACCCCACTATACCTTAAGTCCTCTCAGAAACCTGCACTGAGAGGAATGAAGGTGTAGAATTAGGTGTGCCACTGCCAAGTACTTGCGGGAAATCTGCTATTGGTACACCAACGTCCAATTCTAGCAGGCAGATTTCCCTACCCCAGTTGCTCCACTGGCGAAAGAAGTTTGCTTGGCTAAATTGCTAGCACTTCAACTGCTGCCTTTTCAGTTGGTAGACTCTGCCCCCTTCCCTGAGTTTGTGGCAGGTTCCTAAACGCCACTTTTTTTCACAGAAGGCGATTCCGGCTCTCTACCAGCATGTGGAAGGCAATGTCCATGCCTCGCTGGACAGGGCGGTCAGCGGTAAGGTGCATATTACCGCTGACTCATGGTCCAGCAGGCCGGGACAGGGACGTTACCTATCTTTCACCACGCATTGGGTGACTCTTCTGGCAGCTGGGAAGGATGCAGGACAGGGTGAAGTAGTGTTGGAGGTTGTTACGCCACCCCGCCTCCAAAATTCTACTAGTGGTGATTCTGCCACACCTCTCTCCTCCACCCCCTCCTCTTCTTCTTCCTCCATGGCCTCCTCCTGTGCTGATTTGTTCTCGGAACCAGCGTGCTCTGTAGGCGTTCAAGGGGCTACGCAAGCACGCAGGCAAAAGATGCCATGCGGTGCTTGAGCTGGTGTGCTTGGGGGACAGGAGCCACACTGGGGCAGAGATTCTGTCAGCTCTGCAGGGGCAGGTTCAGAGGTGGTTGATGCCACGCCAGCTTAAACCAGGAATGGTGGTTTGCGACAATGGCACCAACCTCCTTTCCGCCCCCTGACAGGGACAACTGACCCATGTGCCCTGTTTGGCTCACGTCCTTAACTTGGTGGTGCAGCGGTTCTTCGGCAGGTACCCGGGCTTACAGGATGTCCTGAGGCAGGCCAGGAAAGTCTGTGTGCATTTCTGCCAGTCATATAATGCCAGTGCTCGGCTGGCTGACCTCCAAAAGGAATTTAACCTGCCCGAGAACCGCCTCATCTGTGACATGCCCACCAGGTGGAACTCAACGTTGGCCATGCTGCAGCGGCTGCACATGCAGCAGAGGACCATCAATGAGTACCTATGCGACTATGGCACCAGGACAGGGTCAGGGGAGCTTGGTTTTTTCCCCACGCCAGTGGGCCATGATCAGAGATGCATGCACTGTCTTTTCACCATTTGAGGAGGCCACGAGGATGGTGAGCAGTGACAGCGCATGCATCAGTGACACTGTCCCTCTTGTCCACCTGTTGGAGCACACGCTGCATGGAATAGTGGACAGGGAACTTGAGGCAGAACAGAGGCAGGAAGAGGAGGACTTCCTTACCGCTCAAGGCCCCCTTTATGCAGACAGTGTTCCTGCGAAGAGGAAGAGAACGAGGAGGAGGATTGTGTCAGCATGGAGGTGGGGCCTAGCACTCAGCATCAGCAGCAGTCTTCAATGGATCATTTACAACCCATGGATTTGTACGTGGCTGGGAGGAGGTGGCTGCGGATCATGTCGTTCTTAGTGACCCAGAGGACTCTGGACCGAATGCCTCAGCAAACCTACGCTGCATAGCCTCCCTGATCCTGCAAAGCCTGCGGAAGGATCCTCATATTTGTGGTATCAAGGAAAGGGATCATTACTGTCTGGCAACCCTATTTGATCCATGTTACACGGGTAAGGATGTGGACCTTATCTTGCCATCGCAGAGGGAGCAGAGGATGAAACATCTTCGGGAGGCCTTGTAGAAAGGTTTGTGCAACACGTTTCCAGAGCCTGGGAGGTTACAGTTTCCTGGTCCTCCTGGACAATGTGTTGCTGAGGTTTCGGTCAGTCACAGAAGGAGCGGTGGAGAAAGTGGCCGTCTGACCGATGCATTCAGACAATTTTTTAGTCCGCAGCCCCAAGGTATGATCGGTTCCAGCAACCATCACCAGTGTCTGATTCACATGGTGCAGGAATACCTAGGGGCAAGATCAGACTTGGACACGTTTCCCACCGAAAATCCTCTGGGTTACTGGGTCTTGAGGATAGATCACTGACCAGAGCTTGCACAGTATGCAATTGAGCTACTGGCCTGTCCTGCATCCAGTGTTCTTTCGGAACGCACATTCTGATGCTGACTATCCTGTTATGCTGAATGACAATCCTCTTCCTCCTTAATGTTCATGCTGATATCTTGTAAGAAAATTTTTGGTCCTGGGCACCGCCACCAGTGGCTAAGGCCCAATTTTTCTGCCCATGTTTCACAGGGGTTTGTAATTACAATTTTTGATGCAATACTTTGCAGCAGGGCTCATTCCTGCACTCCAACTAGAGTATCTGTGAGGGGTTGCAGAGTTGTGGCACCAGCACCAGTGCCCAAGGCCCAATTTTTCTGATCCTGTTCAACAGGGACATGTAATTACAATTCTTGATCTAACATTTAACAGCAGGGCCTGTTCCTGCGCCCACCAAGAGTAACTGTGAGGGCTTACAGTGTTGTGGAAATACCAACACCTAAGGCCCAAATTTCTGCAGACTATATAGGGCAGGCCCCTACTTTCAAACATCCAAATTACAAACGACTCCTACTTGCAAACGGAAGGAGACAACAGGAAGTGAGAGGAAATCTACCCCTAGGAAGGGAAATTCTCTCCTGTAAGAGTTCCTTGTTTCACTAAAACCCCCAAATTTTCAAAATCCAAAATCCTGGAGCTGCAGCTCCACTAGCCCCTATGTTAATCTGGCCCTGGCTAGCGGTGGCCCGGTCTTCTCCGTCGTCTTGTTCCCTCTTCTCTTCTTCCGATGTTGACACAACGCTCTCTCCCGAGGAGAGGGAACAAGACGACTGAGAAGACCGGGTCACTGCTAGCAAAAGAGCGGCAAAAGAGCAGAAGATAGTGGAGGAGCCCGGCAGAAGAACCGGAGAGCTGGAGAAGAACCGAACACCGGGAGAAGAACCGGGCAACGGGAGAAGAGGCCGGAGAGAGCTGAGAAGAACCGGACACATGGAGAAGAGGCCGGAGAGAGCGGAGAAGTCGGAAGAAGACCCCCGGAGCTGCCTAATAAATTACTTTAAAAACCTGTCTAGTGTGTTTTTTTATTGACACTTTTTCCCCCAGGTGAATGGGTAGGGGTACGATGTACCCCATACTCATTGACATAGGGTGAGGGGACGGTATCTGGGAGCCCCCTTATTAAAGGGGGCTCCCAGATTCCGATAAGCCCTCCGCCTGCAGACCCAGACAACCAAAGGCCAGGGTTGTCGGGAAGAGGCCCTTGTCCTCATCAACATGGGGACAAGGGACTTTGGAGTGGGGGGGACGCAGGGCGCCCCACTGCCCCAGAGCGCCCACCCCCCATGTTGAGGGCATGCGGCCTGGTACGGTTCAGGAGTGGGGGCGCTCGCTCGTCCCCACCCCCTTTCCTGACCGGCCGGGCTGCGTGCATGGATAAGGGTCTGGTATGGATTTTGGGGGACCCCCACGCCGTTTTTTCAGCGTAGGGGGTTTCCCTTAAAACCCATACCAGACCTAAGGGCCTGGTATGCTCCTGAAGGGGAACCCATGCCGATTTTTTATTTAAAATGTGACGCGGTGTTACCCCTCATGATTAATACCAGACACCTGTTAGCAATGCTTGTCGCTCATCGGGAAAGGAAAAAACACAGTTTTCCTTTCCCGATGAGCAAGCCAGCGCGAGATGTACAATACCCTGTCACCGAGAACCAGCGCGATGGGATCGCGCTGGAACACATTCTCACGGTCAGGTACTGTACAATCCCTGTCTTGTTTGCACCGCCTGTATACTGCTGTTCAGAGTATATAGGGCCTGGGGGTCCAACGCCTTTCCTTTTTTTATTTGGGTGTGGGGTTCCCCTTAATATCCATACAAGACCCAAAGGGGCTGGTAATGGGCTGGGGGAGGGGTTCACAATTATTTTCATCCATATTGCCGGACCAGACATTACATTAAAGCCGCAAGCAGTGTTAAATGACTTTTTTTCCTTTAGAAATGTCATTTTGAGCAGGGACTGTTCTAAACACAGTTAACACGTGCCACTTTACAGGCATACTATAGACACCCCCCAGGCATGATATTTAAAGGAATATTTCACTTTTATTTTTTCACTTTAAGCCTCTTTAAAATCACTGCTCCCGAAAAAAATGGCCGTTTTTAAAACGTTTTTTTTTTTGCATTGATACATTTCCCCTGGGGCAGGACCCGGGTCCCCAAACCCATTTTAGAGCAATAACTTGCATATTGGCCTTTAAAATTCGCACTTTAGATTTCTCACGTTCGAATCCCATAGACTTTAATAGGGTTTGAAAGTTTGCACGAACTTTCGGTCCATTCGAATGTTCTGATGCGAACCGAACCGGGGGGGGGGTGGGGTTCGGCTCATCCCTAGTTAGAATGGCCCAGTCACAGTCCAGACCTAAATTCAATTGAGAATCTGTGGCAAGACTTGAAAATTGCTGTTCACAGATGCTCTCCATCCAACCATGCAGAGTTTGAACTATTTTGCAAAGAAGAATGGGCAAAAATGTCACTCTCCAGATGTACAAAGCTGCTAAAGACATACCCAGAAAGACTTGCAGCTGTAATTGCACCAAAAAGTGGTTCTACAAAGTATTGTATTCAGGGGGGCTGAATACAAATGCACACCACACTTTTCACATATTTATTTGTAAAAAAAATTGAAAAACATTTATAATTTTCCTTCCACTTCACAATTATGTGCCACTTTGTGTTGGTCTATCAAATAAAATCCCAATAAAATACATTTACGTTTTTGGTTATTGGAAAATTTCAGGGGTATGAATACTTTTTCAAGGCACTGTATATTTAAGTAATCAACTGGAGAACAATAACTGAAATTTAGAGCAATATAGCTCAATACTATATTCAGGCTGCTTTCAGGGGATTGCAAAACTGAGAATTCCCCCCAAGAGCAGAGGCACATTTAAATGGCAAATAAATCACAATATGACACTTTATAAAGGATTGGTTACCTCTACTAAAATTTGGCTCTACGAGTCCAGGCAAGAGGAGAGCAGAAGACTGACCCTCTTTATGTCAGACCCTCTCTTCTGTCTCCTGACACCACAGGTCCAACTACAAATACTGTATTCAAATCAATATTTAATGGCTTAGCTTCCCTGATAAACTGTCCCTGAGTATGTGTGTGCTGGCCTATATGGCACTAGTAGCTTCAGTCCCTTTAAAGAAAGATGAGGCTTTGTATCTTTAGCTAGCCACTCTCGTTGGTGCACTTAAACACCTGAATAGCAGGGCCAAACTACATAACTGGCCTGAATTATCAAGTAAAGAATGCAGGATCTTCTTCAGCTAGGTGAAAGCTAAATGGTGTCTGTATACAGTGTCTCTGTATCTGAATGGCCGTGTGTCCTGCAGCACTAAAGGTGTCAGCAAGGTGACTAATGATGTCTGTATACAGTGTCCATACAACTCTGTGTGCAGTGTCCTTGTTTCCCGCAAATGGGCAAGAGCCCTCTCACCCAATCCTGTCAAGGCCCAAATGAATTTCCTGGAACAGGCAGGCTCTTCTAGTGACCTGACTGGTCACCTAACACTGGAAAGCGTCACACCGTTGGTGCAGGTGCATCTGGATATGCACCTGGGATCCCCCTCTCACAGGCTGGAAATACCGACTAGCTGTGGATGCCTGAAATCACCTGGTGGACTGACTTGGAAGGCAGTACCTCTAACCTAGGTCTAATATCTTTCTCTCCCTCCTGTAGTCTGAATCCCCTCAGATAAGCAAGATGGAGTCTTTCTTTTCCTGCTTCCTAGAGCAGGCTGGCTCTTGTATTTCTGTCCCCATAGAAAGCTATGGTGCTGTTTTAGATCTACACATTCCAGAATATTTTGCAGCAGCTGCTTGTTAAAGTCCCTCTGATTTGCTCCTGTAATTGTTCCTGTCATTGGCACTCCTCCTCCTGCCAATAGGGACACAGGGGAGGATGCAGAGTGAGCAGCCCTGTGTGTCTGTGTGAGGAGAAAATAAAAAGGGAGGGGGGAAATATCCCCCTCAGAAACTGACAAGCACTTTTCTTCCACACAGAAGAATCTTGGCCAGCTTGTCCAGGCAGCGGGATATGCAGGGCACCAGCTACATTACAAATATAAAAATACTGTTTACATAGAGAAAGAGAATATTTCTAAAAAGTTCAATAAATAATACATAAATTAATATAATTTATTTTATTTTATTACATATATACTGTAATACATGGTCATTTGAAATACCGGGGCAATGTTTAGAAACAGCATCTGTGCTTAATAGCTAGGAGCGGACATATTTTATACAGTATACAGTGAGGGTAAAAAGTATTTGATCCCCTGCTGATTTTGTACGTTTGCCAACTAACAAAGAAATGATCAGTGAGAGACAGAATAACAAAATCCAGAAAAAAGCATTTAAAAAAAGTTATAAATTGATTTGCATCTTAATGAGTGAATTATTTGACCCCTTCGCAAAACATGACTTAGTACTTGGTGGCAAAATCTTTGTTGGCAATCACAGAGGTCAGATATTTCTTGTAGTTGGCCACCAGGTTTGCACACATCTCAGGAGGGATTTTGTTACACTCCTCTTTGCAGATCCTCTCCAAGTCATTAATGTTTTGAGGCTGACATTTGGTAACTCAAACCTTCAGCTCCTTCCACATATTTTCCAGGGGATTAAGGTCTGAAGACCCTAATGTGCTTCTTCTTTAGCCACTTTTTTGTTGCCTTGGCCGTGTGTTGTGGGTCATTGTCATGCTGGAATACCCATCCATAACCCATTTTCAATGCCCTGGCTGAGGTAAGGAGGTTCTCACCCAAGATTTGACAGTACATGGCCCTGTCCATCGTCCCTTTTCATGCGGCGAAGTTGTCCCCTTAGCAGAAAAACACCCCCAAAGCATAATGTTTCCACCTCCATGTTTGACTGTGGGGATGTGTTCTTGGGGTCATAGGCAGCATTCCTCCTCCTCCAAATTCGGCGAGCTGATTCCAAAGAGCTTGATTTTGGTCTCTGCTGACCACAACACTTTTACCCAGTTCACTTTTGAATCGTTCAGATGTTCATTAGCAAACTTCACTGGCCTGTACATGTGCTTTCTTGAGCAGGGGTATCTTGGCTGGTTCTGCAGGATTTCAGTCCTTCATGGCGTAGTGTGTTACCAATTGTTTTCTTGGTGACTATGGTCCCAGCCACAGTGAGATCATTGACAAGATTCTCCTGTGTAGTTCTGGGCTGATTCCTCACCGTTCTCATGATCATTGAAACTCCTTGAGGTGAGATCTTGCATGGAGCCCCAGGGAGATTGACAGTTATTTTGAGTTTCTTCCATTAGCAAATAATCGCGCCAAGTGTTGTCACCCTCTCACCAAGCTGCTTGGTGATGGTCTTGTAGCTCATTCCAGCCTTGAGTAGGTCTACAATCTTGTCCCTGACATCCTCGGACAGCTCTTGGCCATGGTGGAGAGATTGGAATCTGATTACTTCTGTGGACAGGTGTCTTTTATACAGTTAACAAGCTGAGATTAGGAGAGTATATAAGACACCTGGGAGCCAGAATACGTGCTGATTGATAGAGGATCAAATACTTATTTCACTCGTTAAAATGCAAATCCATTTATAACTTTTTTGAAATGCGTTTTTCTTCATATTTTTGTTGTTATTCTGTCTCTTGCTGTTAAAATAAACCTACCATTAAAATTATAGACTGATCATTTCTTTGTCAGTAAGCAAACATACAAAATCAGCAGGGGAGCAAATACTTTTTTCCCCTCACTGTAGATAACCCTTAGTTTACCATGATCAGCCCTAATTAACTCCTTCTTCCTTCAACTAATATTTTCCTGTTGTTTTTTATTTTTATTTTATTAACCATGTACATTTAAACTTATATTTTATTTGTTCTATTTCTTTATTTTTGCAAAAAACGTTGCAATGCTGTGAACCAGAAACATAATTTTAATGTAATTTTAAACAAGACAGATTGTAGAATAAAATGTATACTTTTATTTGACAGTAACACTAATTTTTTTTTAAATGAACACCGGTCAAAAAAGAGAAAAAGTGATTTTTTTTCAATTCTGTTCCTTTTTTATCCAAGGGTTTCATAAAAAAATAAATTCTGCAAGGCAATATGAAAAGAAAGTCTTGTTTGTCCTTAACAAAGTAATTCATATAATGTTTTTCTATCTTAAGTAATGACAATGTTTTTGCCGAGTAAACCGATTCACAGCAGAAATTTAAAAACTGTGATTGTCCATAGGGGGAGTACAAGTGGTCAATGAGCTGAAGCAGTTAATGCCGCGTACACATGAGCGGACTTTACGGCAGACTTGGTCCGTCGGACTGGAGTCCGTCGGACAATTCGATCGTGTGTGGGCTCCAGCTGACTTTTTTTTCCCAAAAGTTTGACGGACCTAGAAATGAAACACGTTTCAAATCTTTCCGACGGACTCGAGTCCGGTCGAAAAGTCAGCTCGTCTGTATGCTAGTCCGACGGACAAAAACCGATGCTAGGGCAGCTATTGGCTACTGGCTATGAACTTCCTTCTTTTAGTCCGGTTGTACATCATCATGTACGAATCCGTCGGACTTTGGTTGATCACGTGTGTCCAAGTCTGTCCGTTTGTAAGTCCGGCGCACCTACGCTACAAAGTCCGTCGGAAAGATCGTCGGATCAAGTCTGCCGTAAAGTCCGCTCGTGTGTACGCGGCATACGGTATACTGGAGCATAGCCAATAGGCTCTCCAGCTCTAATCAGTCAAACTGTATGGCAGTCTATTAGTTTTGTGGACTGATTTAATAAATCCTAGGTACATTTTGTTTACATGTCAAATTACACAGCTTCATCTCTCAACTTTATCATCTTAAGATGATGGATGTGAAGCTTTCTCTTTAATTACAGTCTGTCACATCCTTTACATATTGTGTAATTAAACTGTGAGGGTTTTTTTAATTCACAGTCAGAGATCTGCTATAACCCTGTAATTACCAGGTTACTCTTCATCAATCTTGTGTCTCTGTCCACGCACTAAGACTATAAAAGTATCTACAGCCCTAGTGCACAGAACAGTATGTGATTCCTAAATTGCGATGACCCAATCCTGTAATCATGTCATTTTGAATTTCTGCTTCAGTATGAATAATATGGCACTTCTTCATAGCATAACTTTATAAACTTTAGGAGTATTGCCAAGTTTTTATAAATCAAAAAAGTTGTTTCAATTCCAGCTACCATTTTCCAAAATCCCATCTCCTTACTTTCTGAGATCAGATAAGAGATAAGAGATAAGATTTATTGTCATTGTAAAACAAATCACAATGAAATTACATTTCTACTCCACACATTAATCATACATCACAATTTTCAACCATGCATTTACCGCATAGAATTTAATTATACCAAAAAGTGTATAATATATATATAAATATATAAAAGTCTCCCCATATTATAAAGGTATAAAAAGTGCCCTCATTAAAAAAAAAAAAACTAAACCAGACAACAACAAAAAATATATGTAACCTCTTTCATTTCATTCCTGCATTGATAGCCTTAACAGCCCTGGGAAAGAAGCTCTGTTTAAATCTATTTGTCCTTGTTTTAATCACCCTAAAACGACTCCCAGATGGCATTAATTCAAAGAAATGACAACCAGGATGAGTCTGGTCTCTCACTATTTTTCCTGCTCTACAGAGGCAACGAGTCTCATATATTTCTTCTAGAGAAACAAGTTCACACCCTACAATTTTCTGTGCTGTTCGAACCATTCTCCTTGGAGCATTTTTATCTGCCTGCGTACAACTAGGATACCAAACTAGAATGCAGTACGTTAATGTACTCTCAATGGCAGAGCGATAGAAGGTCTCCGGCACCCTTCTTCCCAAGCCATTCTTCCTAAGAAGTTGCAAAAAATATAAATGCTATTGCGATTTCTTAATAATGGCTTTAATGTTGATTGTCCACGATAAGTTTTCAGAAATGCATATTCACAAAAACTTAAAGGTAGAGACCCGCTCCACGCACACGCCTTTAATAAAAAGTGGTGCTGGTTCAGGCCTGTTCCTTCTGAAATCTACAATCAGTTCCTTTGTTTTCCCTGTGTTTAGGATCAGGTTATTAGCTGTACACCATTCCACTATCCTATCAACCTCTCTCCTATATTGCTCTTCATCGTCTCCAGTGATACAACCAATTACGGTGTCATCGGCGAACTTAACTATACTATTGGTCTTATAATAGGGGGTGCAGTCATATGTGTACAGTGAATAGAGAAAGGGACTTAAAACACAACCCTGCGGGGCTCCAGTACTTATTTATCGCTTGGAAGAAACAAATTTATCCACCACCTGTGAGCGATGGACCAAAAAATCCCTTATCCAAAAACAAATAAAGGGCGGCAAATCTAATTTTTGCATTTTTTTTCAACCAACCGATGGTATTAACATCCTTATGTCGTTTCCTGAATGCTCCAGATGTCTAAGTGCCCCTAAGTGCTAAAGCTATGCATCTTCTGTGCTTCTATTTGCCCTATACGCAAACGGATAAGGATCTAAACTACCCGGTAATCTAGTTTTGATATATTTCAAGACCAACCTCTCAAAGCACTTCATTAGTACTGAGGTCAGTGCTATTGGTCTATAATCGTCTGAACTTCCCACAGTTGACTTTTTTGGAATTGGAATAATAATGGCTGATTTTAAACATGCCGGAATAACAGCAGATGATAGTGATCCATTAAAGATCTTGGCAAAGACTCCAGCTAATTGATCAGCACAGGCCTTAACTACTCTCCCTGGGATTCTGTCTGGACCTGATGATATTCTTGTATTTATAGCCTTAAACTCCTACCTCACCTCATATTCCTGTATAGTGAGTGTACAGTTTCCTGGACCTAAAGGACACCCTATATCCTGGTTTGGTAACACAACCTCAAACCGTGTGAAGAACCTATTTAATTCTTCAACCAGTGAAGCACTAGAATTCCCTTCCATTTTTGTAGTTCCTCTATGTTGTGTCAAATACTGTATACCCCTCCAACCCTCCCTCACATCGTATCCATTAAAATAGTCCTCAATTTTCTTTTTATAGGCTAATTTGGCTTCTTTTATGCCTCTTTTCAAATTAGCTCTCACAATACTATACATTGCTTTATCTCCGACATTGAATGCTCTATTCCGTTCTCTAAGAAGACTCTTTATTTCTTTAGTCATCCAGGGTTTCTGATTTGAAAAGACCCGAATGCGCTTATCCTCAGTAACATTGTCCACACAGGTTTTTATATAGTCCAGAACTGTTTCTAAACAATCCTGTAGCCGTAAGAGGAAGAGCCCTCTGGCCAAATTCTGCTTATTTTCCACTCTGGAGCTATTTTCTGCCAGATAGTAATATATGCTGGAATAAGGAATAAAGAAAGGTTGTCTGACTGACCCAGATGGGATAGTGGAATGGCTCTGTAGGCCTGCTTAATATTGGAATACACCATATCCAAGGTATTTTCACCTCTAGTAGCGCATTTAACAAACTGATGTAGCTTTGGTTGCGCAGCCCCCAAATTCGCTTTATTGAA
The DNA here is from genome assembly GCA_037952925.1 of Lithobates clamitans. Classification (NCBI taxonomy): domain Eukaryota; kingdom Metazoa; phylum Chordata; class Amphibia; order Anura; family Ranidae; genus Lithobates; species Lithobates clamitans. Next base: position 965,328 of record JBBGZY010000790.1, read on the forward strand.
ATCACCTGCAACCACCAAAACCCCAGAGCCACTGCAGTATCCGCATCTGGCGGTATATATACCGCAATAATGATCACCACTGTAAACTCTCTGGGTAAGTAAAAAGGTCTACACTTCACCAGCATAAATTCCAAATCTGGCGAACAATAAGTGTCCTCAAGTTTACTATCAGAGCACCACTCATTTAAAACATAAATGCAAAGGCCTCCTCCTTTGTCTTCCCTGAATGGCTATTTCTATCCTGGTGATAAAAAGTGCGGCCAGATATGTGCATAATAGTGTCCGATACAAGAGGATGAAGGCACGTTTCAGTTATCAACAGACAGCACTTTTTAACCAAACTGCATGTGGCAACCTGCAACTGCAACTCAGCCATTTTAGGGACTATGGATCTAGCATTGGTTAGAAAGAGACTGGGCAGCGGGGGTCTGTGGGCCTGCCTTCTCAACCTTGTCAGCACGCCGCACCGACAGCCTCGCTTCTGCTTCCTCTCCATCCGTCTCTTATGCCTCTTACCAAATGTGCTAATTGAAGGAATCCCAATATACTGGACTAGATTCTTTGGGCTCTCGTAACCCCCGGGGGTACATTCCTAGCTAATGCATTATACTGTAATCTAATGTCCAATAACTCCTTTCCACTATATTTTAGTTTAGCATCATCTGCCCTAAGTGTCACAGGAGCAAATGCAAAAAATAACACATTCAAAAAAAGTACCATAAGCAACCACAACCCTCTGTCCTTCCCAAAAAACATGTTGTCCCAATTTGATAATTCAATTTAAACAGTCACAAGAAATACACGTTGTAGCTATTTACCACATAGACAATCCAATCCAGGACCTATGTTGTGTAGCGGGCACCTACTTTTAAGTATGTGACCTTTTTGCTAGGTTATAGTTTCAGGTAAATTTAGGCAGGCTTGTGCCATTATAGCAGGCCTGTTTGTTCATTTGGGATTTGAGTGGCAGGTAGTTTGTCTGTGAGTTTCGGACAATCATTAATTTGTTTGGTAAGGCCCCGGGACTCTCATATAAAAGCCTGGTCACATGGTCCGGGAGGAGAGTTTCCTCTTTGAGCTTGGAGAAGCCCAGCCTGGTTCCCGGAGGGGAGAGGTTCCCCCTCCGGGAAGCCAACGGAGCTCCCCTTTGCGAGGAGGGTGGGGAACCGGCATCTGTAGAGGAATAGATGACACAGTACAACATGTAGTCGTTGGTGTTGTTGGCCGCCCCTGCGGGGAAGAGAGCATGCCAGAAAGGAGAAAAGGGAACAAAGAATCATTGCGGAAGAAGTAGCAACAAAGCGGAAGAAAACTGGGCGATTGATTGTTTATGAGTGGTACATGGACTATTGATCACGTGAGTGAAAGCCCAAGGGAAGGATACTGCCAGAGGCTGAGGGATGTTGGTACGCAAGTCAGTGAGACAGGCGGTGATGGCCTGTGACTTTGGGTTCAGCAATGCCCCGGTATTCCAATCAGTCAAGCGGGAGGAGTTATTCAGAGTGACTTCTTTAGCTCAACTTGGAAGTTCCATGCAGTAGTGGTAAAAAGGTAGCGGTAAAGCTGCAAGCACACATAAAGAGGTAAAGACTGTTCCTGAAAAGTTCTGCAGATGAAGAAGTTATTCAGAGTGACTATCGATTATTCTCTATCAAATCTACTTCCATCTTCCCTGATTGAAGAAATCGCATAAAGTGATTTCTTATTATCCGCAATGATTCTAGGTCCTTGTATGAGAGGCAGTAAAAAGACGATAAAGCAGCAAAAGAGCATCTCAAAAGAAACCCTTCTCCTATCCCAGTTCATGTTACTTAATAAAGCAAGAGAAAAATGCAATATGGACTGTTCCTGATTTTATGGGCTGCGATGGGTCAGGTGGTAAACGTGAATTATGGATATAATAATTAATCAGCCGCTCCTTCGGGGGGTAAGCGCTACAGTTGTAATACCTGATTCAGGCTCAGTCAATAATCAGTTGGTTTTAAATACAGATTTCCTCATCATTAGTCAATTGAACAATTTGTTTATCACTGTTTTTTGCCTGCACAAACAAGCTTAGTTAAAATAGATGTTAGTTTCAATTTTACCAAGAGCACCTTAGCAAGCTGACAATTAATGTTCTGATCCTTTTTCCAATGCCTTCTGCAGCCTTCAATCCCACCCAGCAGTCATAGCAAACTGCAGATGTAGGCAGATTTATGAGTGATCTCCCAGCAATCAGCAGCAATGATCATTGATTACTACCTCCTTCATGGTGGACACTGCTCCTACAAATCTCCCACTCTGTGCAATCACTTCCTTATGCTGTGAAGATCATAACATATTTACACACTCCGACTGGTTCTGCCATGATCCTTGTTTCTCCTTTTCTGACCTCTCCTCTCCAGACAATGCAGATTGCAGGCTCCAGGCAAACTACACACTGTCCATAGTTGCCAACTGTCCCGGATTTCCCGGGACATTTCCGGGACTTGGACTCCATTCCCGAATTTGTGGTGTCCCGGCAAATGTCCCGAAAAATCCGGTTCCCGTTTTTGAAACAACCGCCGCCGCCGCTAGAGGTCGGAGCCATTTTGTGAAAGTTCAGGAAGACGGCTGGGGGGGTCTAGACGAAGCTTCTGCGTCGCCGCCCACCCCCTGCCCCGCTCCGCCTTGGCCCGCCCCGCTCCGCCTCGCCCCGCTCCGCCTCGGCCCGCCTACCCCCGCCCAGCTGCCAGTCTGATATGGAAAGGGGCGGGGGTTTTAGCCATGCTGCGGACACACCTCTAGGACACTTCTGAGGTGGGGGGGGGAGCGCGCGCACTGCTGTGGGACACCTGATGTGAGTGGGGGGGGCACTGGGGACATCTGATGTGAGTGGGGGGGGCACTGGGGACACCTGATGTGAGGGGGGGACATAGGGTTGCCACATCATCCCTTTAATCCAGGACACACATTAATTACACAGGTTTTGTGGCTGATTAAGGTGGTAATTAAACTCACTTGGTGCCTTATCTGCATTAAATCAGCCTCAGAACCTGTGTAATTAATATGTGTCCCGGATTAAAGGGATGATGTGGCAACCCTAGGGGGACACCTGATGTGAGGGGGGGGGCACTGGGGACACCTGATGTGAGTGGGGGGGCACTGGGGACACCTGATGTGAGGTCGGGGACCTGGGGACACCTGATGTGAGGGGGGGGGACTGGGGACACCTGATGTGAGTGGGGGGGGCACTGGGGACACCTGATGTGAGGGGGGGACACCTGATGTGAGGGGGGGGCACTGGGGACACCTGATGTGAGGGGGGGCACTGGGGACACCTGATGTGAGTGGGGGGGGCACTGGGGACACCTAATGTGAGGGGGGGACACCTGATGTGAGGGGGGGGCACTGGGGACACCTGATGTGAGGGGGGGGCACTGGGGACACCTGATGTGAGGGGGGCACTGGGGACACCTGATGTGGGGGGGCACTGTGACTGGGGACTCTTGATGTGAGGGGGGCTCCGCCGGGGACACCTGATGTGAGGGGGAGCTCCGCCGGGGACACCTGATGTGAGGGGGCACTGGGGACTCCTGATGTGAGGGGGGGCTCCGCCGGGGACACCTGATGTGAGGGAAAGCTCCGCCGGGGACACCTGATGTGAGGGGGGCTCCGCCGGGGACACCTAATGTGAGGGGGGGGCACTGGGGACACCTGATGTGAGGGGGGGGACCTGGGGACACCTGATGTGAGGGGGGGCACTGGGGACACCTGATGTGGGTGGGGGCACTGGGGACACCTGATGTGAGGGGGGGCACTGGGGACACCTGATGTGAGGGGGGGCACTGGGGACACCTGATGTGAGGGAAAGCTCCGCCGGGGACACCTGATGTGAGGGAAAGCTCCGCCGGGGACACCTGATGTGAGGGGGGGCTCCGCCGGGGACACCTAATGTGAGGGGGGGGCACTGGGGACACCTGATGTGAGGGGGGGACCTGGGGACACCTGATGTGAGGGGGGGGCACTGGGGACACCTGATGTGAGGGGGGGCACTGGGGACACCTGATGTGAGGGGGGGGGCACTGTGACTGGGGACTCCTGATGTGAGGGGGGGCTCCGCCGGGGACACCTGATGTGAGGGGGAGCTCCGCCGGGGACACCTGATGTGAGGGGGGGGCACTGGGGACTCCTGATGTGAGGGGGAGCTCTGCCGGGGACACCTGATGTGAGGGAAAGCTCCGCCGGGGACACGTGATGTGAGGGAAAGCCCCGCCGGGGACACCTGATGTGAGGGAAAGCTCCGCCGGGGACACCTGATGTGAGGGAAAGCTCCGCCAGGGACACCTGATGTGAGGGGGGGCTCCGCCGGGGACACCTAATGTGAGGGGGGCTCCGCCGGGGACTCCTGATGTGAGGGGGGACTCCTGATTGTGAGGGGGGGCTCCGCCGGGGACACCTGATGTGAGGGGGAGCTCCGCCGGGGACACCTTATGTGAGGGGGGGCTCCGCCGGGGACTCCTGATGTGAGGGGGGCTCCGCCGGGGACTCCTGATGTGAGAGGGGTTCCGCCGGGGACTCCTGATGTGAGGGGGGCTCCACCGGGGACTCCTGATGTGAGGGGGGGCTCCGCCGGGGACTCCTGATGTGAGGGGGGCTCCGCCGGGGACTCCTGGTGTGAGGGGGGCTCCGCCAGGGACTCCTGGTGTGAGGGGGGCTCCGCTGGGGACATCTGATGTAAGGGGGGCTCCGCTGGGGACATCTGATGCAAGGACGGACTCTGCTCGGACATCTGAAGCAAGGACGGATGGCTGGTGGCAGGCGACGTGGCTGGTGACACGCACAGGGATCCCACTGATTCTGCATTATGGTAAGTTGAATGATTTCATTTTATATTACAATGTAATAATAGAAATAATGCACTTCAATCATCCTGACACCATAACAACCATGGTGCTGGGATTATTGAAGTGCTAACACCAGGTGTTTGGAGTATCTTTATCTGCTGATTGTTAAACTTTCTAGAATACACATATTTCTATTGTGTAGGATCTGGGGCTGCTGTCCCGTCATTTCCCCCTCTCTCCCCCTCTCTCCCCGTCTCCATCCCTCATTCATCTCAGACTCTAACCACACCCTCTAGAGCCATGCCCATTTAAGCCACGCCCACTATTTTGCGTAAACCACACCCATTTTTCGCCGCGGCACTTGTCTGTTTTTACTAGGCCACGCCTGTTGATGAATGCCCCGCCCCCTAATTATTTGAAAGCTCCGCCTACAGCCACAAAAGTGTTTTTTTTTTACAATGTTGGCAACTATGACTGTCTGCCTTGATAATATTAGGAGAAAGACTGAACACGGGCGTCGGCACTTCACTATGTCAAGGAGTAGGCTTTACACAGCTCCAGCACGCTGCCTGTCTCACTCTCACAGGCTTCAGTTCCAGGCTTGTCTCACTCACAACTTTGGCTCCTGAGGACCAGTGTTGCCAACCGTCAGTATTTTTACTGGCAGCCAGTAAAAAACAGGCAATTTTCTCCTACCAATAAATGCCAGTAAAAAATATGGCTATAACGCTCGGCCCATAGCCAGCCGAGACCATACAAGTGCCTGCTACATTGTGTTCGGACAGCTCTGGTGAAGGCGGTGCCTGAGCATGTCCTGTGATGATAATGGTGCAAGGGAGCCAAGCAGAGCAGCCAGAGCCTTGTGTGTGGGTCTGTGGGATGGGAGCAAGGCAGGCCAGGAGCGGGACCATGAGTGCTGTTTGGACTGGAGGGACCACCTGGCTTGGAAAGAGACTGTCACTGTGACTCAGGAGGGGAGGTGTCGTGTCGGTAATCTGTACTGTAGCACACTCTGTCCGTTTCACTGTGAGAGTCAATTTCATGTGTGTGCCGCCCATTCTACTTTCTTGCCCTCCTGAGTCCTGTCACTGAGCTACTTACTTACTATATTGAAAATAAAAAAATAATTTTTTTTTGCCTTATTATCTACCTTCACATATTGTACTTGTTTGTAGCCTAAATAGTGAAATTTGTAATTTTGTAACTTTTGGAAATGCCAGTAAAAACTTGGCTGTGCCAGTAAATTTTGGGTGTAATTTTGGGTAAATTTTCAATCTGTTTGGTAGGCAACACTGCTCAGGACTCTGAGTCCCCTTTCACACTGGGGCGGGGGCAGCGTCGGCGGTAAAGCGCCGCTATTGTTAGCGGCGCTTTACCGGCGGTATTTGGCCGCTAGTGGGGCGGTTTTACCCCCCGCTAGCGGCCGAGAAAGGGTTAAAAACCACCGCAAAGCACCTCTGCTTGGCGGTATAGCCACGCTGTCCCATTGGTTTCAATGAGCACCGCTCTGAAGATGCTGCTAGCAGGACTTTTTTTCCTGTCCTGCTAGCGCACCACTCCAGTGTGAAAGCCCTCGGGGCAATTTTTAAATTTTTCATATAAATGTTAAAGTCCGCATTTTTAGCTGGAAAATTCCCCAGTTATATTTTTTCTGAAAGCAGAGGCCCTGTAGGATAAAATGGTGGTGGTTAGAATTTCATATGCACACAATACTGTTTATCAAATCTATATTTTCTGGAAAAAAATACACTAAAAAGAATTTTACACAAACCCAATATAATACCCCCCTTTTTTTAAGATATACAAAATGGGGTAGCATCCAGTAAAAAGATAGCAATCATCTCAAGTCTTAAAATGGTGCACTTCCTTTAAATGGATGAATACTACGGTACCCAAAAATGTCTGTGGGTAAAACTTTAGAAGCCTTTACAGGTTTTCAGTTTAGAGTTAGCCATGAATGATGGCCCTAGATTAATTGATCTCACACCAACGTTCATGGAGATACCTATTATGTTTGACACAATTACTGTTTATGCACACCCTATATGCTCACTTGTATTTACATGCATGTGCAGGGTGATGTGGGTGTTTAAAAAAAAAATGTAGTCACTTTTATTTATTTTGATATTATTTAAAATGTTATACACTTTTTTTTTTCATTTAACTTTATTGATATTGGCAGGTGACAGGTCGATTTTAAAAGGATACTACAAAATTGCATGTGGATACACTAGTTGTATATTTAGGGTTATTGTACTTTATTTTTAGCATTTAGAAACTAGAAAAACAATCATTTAGTGGATACACATAATTGATAGAATATAATGCACAAGAACAGGGAAAATTCACAGTGAAGATATTTAACATGCTTTTCAGTGTGCTCACGTGAGCTCATGGGCTTTCATGCTCCCAGCAAATTTGATCTTTTAATGCCCATTCACACCTTGGCATCATGGTGATTTGTATTAACAAATGAACGCTCTGCACGAAAACATAAAAAAAAAAATCCAACATGCACCATTTTTCATAAGGTGGTACACCACAAACCATAGTAGTGAATTACTGTGAATTGTAGTGAGCTGCAGTGCTTGTGTTTCATGTAACGTGTATCAACATGCTTTGTGGTACTGCTTGTGTCACAGCAATGCAATGGGGTGAATTACACTCTACAGTGAACATGTACCCAGACAATGCATGTTAAAGTATTTTATGTATTCTGAGCTACCAAACATAACACCTTAGAATAAACCTTCATTCACCTCTGTAGCTATAATCATTGTGGAGAAATCAATCTTCAAAATGAAAGTGTATGTAAACCCTCAGCTTGTAAAACAACCCATTCAGTTTAAAACATAAATGAAGGGCAAAAGATTTTTGTATAGATATAAAAAAAGCTATAAATACCCTTCTTTCCCTTTTTTATAAGAGAGCTTATTCCCTCTGTTCTCAGCTGCATACGAGCTGGGGGAGAAGTGGCAGCAGCACACTGAGCTTTCCAGTGAATGGCTTTGCAGTGGGGGCATGTTAGGACAAGTCTGATCATTATAGGAGAGCAAACTGACTTCCCAGCATAGCTAGAGAACTGACCATGGTGTGTTCTCCTGCTTAGTGTGGTACATTTTTAATAGAAAAGCAGAGAGATTGACAGAAACATCTGGGATTTCACACAAAGGAAGCAATACAAAGAGAAAATGATACTTTTTTTATACAAGTGCTGGGTACAACAGGCACATATCAGGAATATAAAATGTTGGGATAATAAACACTTTAACACTTGAGGCACTGAAATCACAGCTCTTTTACCCCTTTTTTTTAAAATTTCCAGCATGACAGTATTTTACTGTAAACAAACAGCAGGTGATGTAGAAAATGGAGTAAAACCCGACTTTGTGGGTTTTCTTTGTGATTGTTTAGTACTAAGGCTATTTTTGTATTTTATATGCAGATACGATAAACTAAATTAATAGACATGTGCACACTGAAATATTTCATTTCGGAACTTCGTTTTCATCCGAAAAATAAATTTATTTAGTTACTCCCGAAATTCGTTTTTATTTATTTTGTTTTTTGTTAAAAATTGCATTCGTCCGAAAATCCAAATTAAGGTCAAATCTGTCATTGAAGGCTTATGGTGTCTGTCGAATGTTCAAAGAAGATTCGACGGAGCAGCTAAACTGTACGACACCTTATAGTTTACCTGCTCCGTCGAACTTTCAACAGACTACATAATCCAAAGTACGTGTGTACTGAGTTCTAGCTATTTTACTGCTCCTTCTCTTTGGTTACAATCAGCCAATAACATTCATCATCATCATTATTTTTTTTTATCTTTTCTCCCCTACGTCAAATCTTTTCTCCCCTATGTCGAATCTTTTCTCCCCTATGTCGAATCTTTTCTCTCTATGTAGAATAATCTTGGACTAATAGAGTTAAGGTTAGGCACATTCGACCACAGGTTTGATGGACACAGATTGTTATTGTCATCATCATGTCGAATCTCCTATCTATACCGAACTGTTGTAGCAACGAAAACGAAAATAAAGCATTTGTTTATGTCGGATCTTTCGTTTTTCGGATTCTGCACTTACGTTATCGTTTGTTAAAACGATAATGAAAATACCTGAAATTCGGACAAAAATGCATTCGGACGAAAACGAATGCACATGTCTATGAATTGACTATGTGTTCATATTCTGTATTAAAAATGGTAGCTTCCTAAGGTACAAAGGGTGCATGCACCGAGCAAAGGAGGAGTCTCAAAGAAACATGCTTTCTGGAAAAACAGACAGACAAACAAGCAGAACTCTGAACTCTAGCTTGGATGAATGTTCAAATCTTGGTATGTCTTCAAAGGCTGCATTGTAAAACCTGACAAGTCTGAAGGTGACTGTTGGGGAAAGATTTTCAGTGACTAGACCAGTTACCTGAGCCAACTCCAAAAGTGTGAATAAAATTTCCTGGATATTGTGATAATGAGGTCTGATTAACCCCAAATTGAGTGGGAAGAATGGGGAAGTTATACTGAATACAGTGCCACCCTCAAAAATTCACAAGTCTGTGACATAAATGGTTAATCTCTTATGTCTGTGTAGGACCTACTTCATAGGTGTGCGCAGCCTATTGTATTAGGGTGTGCACCCTTAAGCTCAAACACACATGCATGGGTCTACATATATATGAACCCGGCACATTGATCTCCCTGCCGGCACAGTGAAAGAGAAGAACATAAACACTTTTCTTATGGCAGAGCAGGTAAGAGGGAGATCTTTACCATGTTCCTGCGGCCACACAGAGCGATAACAATAATGCGCATGGGGTGATTAGGGTGTGCCTGGGCACACCCGGCACACCCTGTGCGCACGCCTATGACCTACTTTAAGAAGGAGAAAGGAAAGAACTAAATAAGCCCCTTAGTAAGAGAGTAGAGCTAAATATACAGAGGAAAAATGTAGTAGTGAATGAGTTAGGTAGATGAAAAGTAAAACATGAGAAATCATAGAAAAACGGGTCGAGATCAGTGTTGTGGGTTAGAGGAGGGGGAGTAGAAAGGAGGGAGAGGACGCTTAGACTGCCCCTGCAGGGCAAAGTAGCTTTCCATAGGCATTGAGGGGTGAGTGTGTTTATCCAAGGAGACCATACCTCATGGAATTTTCTACAAATGTTCAAGAGAATGATAATGAGTTTTTCCATTATTAAAAATGTGTCAAAGTGTTAACCACTGTAAAGCAAGTAAATATTTTTTGCTATTGTTTTTTTGTCACTAATAAACAGGGCTGCAGGAACGCATGGAAATGGCATTCCTGTACTTTTTCCACAGCAGGAATGAGGTTCCCGTTAGCAGCAGGGCCAGGCTGGCCTACTGGGATACCGGGAGATCATCTCCTGGAGGCTGCCTGCCCTGGGGCTGGTTTTTGCTGTGGCTGCAGTGGCGCCCAGGGCCGATCATGTGAGGCTCAGGTGCAGAGTCCTCCCCTCCCGCCTTCTCTTGTGTACCTCACACACTGCAATGTTCAGCAGCCGGCCACTGTAACAAAGTCCCACCTCCTAGACTAGCTCCTGTGATAGACGGAACACTGATTCAATTTGCCAGCAATTGGATCAGTGTTCTGTCTATTACAGGACCCGCCCCCGATCGAGGAGGCGGGACTTTGTTAGAGTGGCCGGCTGGCAAACATTGCAGACCCAAACTCCGTGACACAGCGGGAGATCCACACTATGTATAATCCAGGCACAGGTGAGACTGCATTTGATGGGCACAGCGAGACTGCAATGATGGGCGCAGGTGAGATGGCATTTAATAGGCACAGTGAGTCTGCAATGATGGGCATAGTGTGGCTGTACTGATGCTGTGTGTACAGTAAGGCTGCGTTGATGGGCACAGTGAGTCTGCAATGATGGGCACAGTGAGTCTGCAATGATGGGCACAGTGAGTCTGCAATAATGGGCACAGTGAGGCTGCATTTATTGGGCACAGTGAGACTTTGTTGATGGGCACGGTGAGTCTGCATTGTTGGGCACAGTGAGGGGAATCTTGGATGAGTTCCCATATTTTTTTTTTCCCCAGGACTTGACCCCTGCTAATAAAACATATGTCGATAATTTGAACTGAGTTTTGCTAAGGGCTGGGAGTTTAAGGTGAACCAATTTGACAGTTAAATAGGGTCTGCAAAAGTTTAAGATCTTTGATCCAAAACCGCATCCATGTGTAGAATGTCTCCTGAGACAGTGCAGCCGTAAAAGCATATGTCTGAAAGTATTGAGTGGATATGTGCTAATCTAGATGGTACCATGCATCTCAGCTGTGGTTATATTTATAGAGCAGGAAGCAATAGTGGACCATATTTGTAACCAGTCTTCTCTGGCTTCAGTGCACTTGAGATCTTTTTCCCATTTGGAAATGTAAGTGTGGCTCGTGTGATTACCGGAATGATTTAATTGTGAAACGATAATAGATATTAGTTTGGGAGACAGAGGCATATGGCAGATATGCTTGACAAGTGAAAGCTGAGTGGTAAAAATCTTGAGAGCCCTTTCACACAGGGGCAACACAACTTCCAGCGCGACTTTGGGCAGCAACTTGGACAGGACTTGAGTATGAATCACAGCACGACTTAGGTCTGGTATGGATGTTAAAATCCATACCAGATAATTAAAAGAGATTTTGCGCAATATTTACAAAAGTGATGTGAAATGTAATAGGGTAGGGACAAAAGTAATTTAAATATTGGTATCTGTGATAATGGTGGTTGGGGTCTACGATCTCTATGTTAGAACATAAGTCTATTACCACTGATTAACAGTAAAGTGATGGTGCTGTGTTTAAAGTGAATACGTGCAAGTGTCTGAAATATCGAAAAAACACCATAAAGTGACAACAAGCTAAGATACCATACATAGATTGATATAGATAAATATTGGTGAATGAAAATCCTTAGTTAAAAATATTTCTATACTGTGAATAATTGATAAAGTGCAACCCATCAAAAGGATGAATACATTATACACAAACAAATATCAACAGTGAACTAAAAATAGTGCAATCACAATACAAATAAATGTGCCTTTAAAAATGTGATGACAGCATTGTAGGATTGAAAAAGAAAAGTTCATAGATTCATAGATAGGTGGCGCTATTGTAGTGGTAAAGGAGTCCTTCCATTGAGATCTGTGTATGTCTTATGTGTTGAATGAGTTGTTCCTATAGTGGTGCCTCCTAGTTCAGTCTCCCAGAACTCTCACCTTAAAATAGTAGAAATCAAGCTGTGGTAATATACTTTTGAAGTGTGGAAGTACTGTCTGAAAACTTCTCCTTCTTGATGCTTAACTCTCCATGTTATCTCCTTATTTCCTCCGCTTTGGTGCAGCTCAAACCCAGGGGGAGAAGAGGGGGGAGGGGAGGGGGGAGACAAAAAGAGGGGAGGGGGAGAGAGAAGACAGGCTCCACTAGTGTATTATTGTTTATAAGCAAAGGGGGGTATTTATTTAGTTTATGCTCTTACATTTACTAGCATACAAATAGGCAGAGTAAAATGGATGAGAAGTCTGGCCTTCTCAGCGCCCTCTCACTTGTGTTGACAGCTGTATGCCGCTCCAGCCAATCCCTACGCGTTACGACACGTCACGTGTCTTCATCTGGGGACCTTACCTATTTACCTTTGCAGGAAAATCCATACCAGACCCTTATCCGAGCACGCAGCCTGGCCAGTCAGGAAAGGGGGTGGAGACGAGCGAGCGCCCTCCCTCGTGAACCATACCAGACCGCATGCTCTCAACATGGGGGGGTGGGTGCTTTGGGTAAGGGGGGTGCCCTGCGGCCTCCCCACCCCAAAGCACCTTGTCCCTATGTTGATGAGGACAAGGGCCTCTTCCGGACAAACCTGGCTGTTGGTTGTCGGGGTCTGCGGGCGGAGGGGTTATCGGAATCCGGGAGCCCCCTTTAATAAGGGGGCCCCCAGATCCCGGCCCCCCACCCTATGTGAATGAGTATGGGGTACATCGTAACTCTACCCATTCACCTGGGGGAAAAGAAGTGTCAATAAAAAAACACACTACACAGGTTTTTAAAGTAATTTATTAGGCAGCTCCGGTGGTCTTCTTTCGACTTTGGGGGTCTCTTCCAACTTCTCCGCTCTCTCCGGCCTCTTCTCCGCTCTCTCCAGCCTCTTCTTCTGGTGTCCGGTTCTTCTCCCGCTCTCCGGTCCTTCTTCCGCTTTCCGGTTCTTCTGCCGGGCTCATGCCCTGGGACTGTGACGTCATATTGGGTGGGGTCACCGGGTGATGTCACCCGGTGACCACGCCTCATGCCTATATAAGTCGTTGCGCACCGCGTACACAGCATTACAGCGGGAGAGAGCGCCATGTCAACATCGAAAGAAGAGAAGAGGGAAGAAGACGACGAAGAAGACTGGGCCACCGCTAGCAAAAGAGCGGCAAAAGAGCAGAAGATAGCGGAGGAGCCAGGCAGAAGAACCGGAGAGCGGGAGAAGAACCGGACACTGGGAGAAGAGGTCGGAGAGAGCAGAGAAGAGACCCCCGAAGTCGGAAGAAGACCCCCGGAGCTGCCTAATAAATTACTTTAAAAAACTGTGTAGTGTGTTTTTTTATTGACACTTTCTTTCCCCCCAGGTGAATGGGTAGGGGTATGATGTACCCCATGCTCATTCACATAGGGTGGGGGGGCCGGGATCTGGGGGCCCCCTTATTAAAGGGGGCTCCCGGATTCCGATAAGCCCCCTGCCCGCAGACCCCGACAACCAAAGGCCAGGGTTGTCAGGAAGAGGCCCTTGTCCTCATCAACATGGGGACAAGGTGCTTTGGAGTGGGGGGGCTGCAGGGCGCCCCCCTTCCCCAAAGCACCCACCCCCCCATGTTGAGGGCATGCGGCCTGGTACGGTTCAGGGGGGGCAGGGCGCTCGCTCATCCCCACCTCCTTTCTTGACCGGCCGGGCTGCATGCTCAGATAAGGGTCTTGTATGGATTTTGGGGGGACCCACATGTTTTTTTTGCATAGGGGGTTCCCCTTAAAATCCATACCAGACCTAAGGGCCTGGTATGCTCTTGGAGGGGAACCCATGCGGTTTTTTTATTTAAAATTTGGCGTGGAGTTCCCCCTCATGATTCATACCAAACACATATCAGTATCGCTTGTCGCTCATCGGAAAAGGCAAAAACACATTTTTTCTTTCTCGATGAGCGAGCCAGCTCGGCGCTGGCATATCGCGGTCACTCTTCCTCGGTAAATTCTTTTCTTTTTCCTGTAAAGTTGCCTCATTATGAACGGGGATCCGACTTGGAGGCGACTTCCATTGAAATCAATGGGTACGAGTCGCCTAGAGGTCGGATTGAAGTAGTACAGGAACCTTTTCTGAAGTCGGAGCGACTGCAGTAGTGTGCATTAAGACGGATCCATTCACTTACATTAATTTTTTCATGTAGCGCAACTTGAGGCGACTAGGGGCGACTTGGGGGTGACTTGAAGTCGCATCCAAAGTTGCCCCTGTGTGAATGGGCTCTTATTAGTAAAAAAAATCATAAAAAATCTTTATTAGTAAGTGTTGAAGCTACACAGTGTTTTATTTACATAAAGCTAAAGTGCTCTGAGGATGGGGCTTGATACTTGTTCCTAAAGTCTGCCCATGTAAAAGTAGTGCGGCCACTCACAAAGGAATAAATGCAGTTACATTTGTTGAAATGCCACCAATGGTGGCAAGGTGAGTCTAGTCCCTGGAAACAGTTAATTACCTAAAAGAGGTAGTAGAGCAATATTACTTTACTGAAATATTTAGTACTGTCCCAAATATTCAGTGTGTTCTGCATTAGAGGGCTCATGGAAGTAGGTCTAAATTAGGGTGGCAGACAGGGGAATGGTCAGGGAGATATTGGGAAGGAGCAAAATGCATCTAGCCATGGGGGGGGGGGCAAACAAAAAAGGAATGATTTATGTAGCAGTAAAGTATTTCACAAATTTAGTAACTCCCAGCCTGCCTTGTTGCTTATTTGTAAGTATAGTGTGCCTGTATAAACACAGTCGGTTATTGCACCAGACAAATCTGAGCACATGGTCATGGAATTTCAGGGAGTAGGCCGGGACTGGTATTGGGAGAGTGTTAAGTAACAAAAGAAAGCTCAGTAAGATAGACAATTTGGTGGCATTGATTTTCCTCACCGAGAGTAAGTTAAGGTGGGACCAGGAGGAGAAAAGGGTTTCAATTGTTGGAACATTGGAATATAATTAGCTGTGTATACAAATGATGCAAACAAGTGAGACATATTCCCAGGTAATCCAAATGAGAAGTAGGCCAAGAAATGCTATAAAATTGTTTCATGTAATGCCCTGTACACACGACCGGTTTTGCCGTCGGAATAAACTCTGAAGGTTGTTATGACGGAGTTCCGACGGAATTCCGCTCAAGCTGTCTTGCATACACACGGTCACACCAAATTCCAACCGCCCACAACACGGTGACATACAACACGTACAATGGGACTAGAAAATGGAAGTTCAATAGCCAGTAGCCAATAGTTACCGTCTCGTACTTGCTTTAGAGCATGTGTCTTTTTTGGTGCATACACATGAGCATTTTTTCCGATAGTAATTTGTTCCGTAGGAAAAATATAGAACATGTTCTCTATCTAAGTCTGAATTTTCGACAGAAAAACTGATGGGGCATACACACGGTCAGAATATACGATGAAAAGCTCCCATCGGACTCTTTCTGTCGGAAATTAAAAACTGTGCAGCTCAGTCCCATACTGGGAAAGCTCTGGTCAGTGGTCCATCCTTGTAACCCAAAAGTAAAAGGGGTCATAGCTTTTGATGGTGTCAGCATCCATCCCTGAACTCATATAATCCAATATCCTCTAGTTCATGCACTGTCTATAACTGCTACAAGCAGACAGACCTAGCTGCTGCATACAATGGAAGGACTCTAAGGTTGCTGCTTCTTTCACCAACACTCTCTGGAAAGGATGCTAAGAGGTTAGCATTATCAGGTCAGAAGCATGTCCTTCATGATTTCAAAGTGAGTGTTGTGTCTGTCATGCAATTTGGTGGTGATTTTCCATTCTCACATTTCCCTAGCCCATTTAGCAACTGTTGGGCATATAGAAGGTAAGCAAAAAAAAAAATGGATAGGGTGGCCCTTTTTGATATGAGTAATAGATCTCTCTGTAGTATAGATAATAAAGCAGTTTGTTGAAATAGTAAATAGTAAAAACATTGTTCCAGAAAGGAGGACCATCCCACCATATATGACACAGTGTAGACCTCTCCCCTCCAACAGGTATCCGAAATTGAGGGTATCATTTTATGCAATATAAAGGGACAGCTATACCATCTGGTTAAGAGTTTCAAACTCATGTCCTTTGCTGAAGAGGTCACTGAAAGTTTGTGAGTGAGAGTGAAAGATTTGAAGATATTTGAGTTGGATAAGATGCAATTCCATTCAGTAGGGTCTTTCGGGACAAAAGTTCTATAAATAGTAAGCCATAAAGTAAGGAGCTTACATGGGTTGGCCCATTAAATCGTTGACAAAGGGTCTCAAAAGGTCAAAAGGTGTGTTAAAGAGGCTTGTAGGCAGGGGTAGGTTGACCTCCCTACACAGGTGGCGCTGTTGCAACCACTGGGCAGGGAGAGTGGAGGCCAGGAGGAATGCACCTTCCTCCTAAGGCTCAGTACCTCTCATTGTGCATCGCTTCCAGCAAATGGTCACTCAAAATTTACTTGATTGATTATGTCATCTATCTCGAACATGCGCAAGTAAGGAAGTTTTATAATATATTTCCAAATGGACCAATTCCATACCTCCTGTAGTTTTTGTATCCGACTAATGCCCCGTACACACGGTCGGATTTTCCGATGGAAAATGTCCGATCGGAGCGTGTTGTCGGAAATTCCGACCGTGTGTGGACTCCATCGGACATTTTCCATCGGATTTTCCGACACACAAAGTTGGAGAGCAGGAGATAAAATTTTCCGACAACAAAATCCGTTGTCGGAAATTCCGATCGTGTGTACACAAATCCGACGGACAAAGTGCCACGCATGCTCAGAATAAATAAAGAGATGAACCTATTGGCCACTGCCCCGTTTATAGTCCCGACGTACGTGTTTTACGTCGCCGCGTTTAGAACGATCGGATTTTCCGACAACTTTGTGTGACCGTGTGTATGCAAGACAAGTTTGAGCCAACATCCGTCGGAAAAAATCCTAGGATTTTGTTGTCGGAATGTCCGAACAAAGTCCGACCGTGTGTACGCCTTATAAGATATTTTAAGCAAGAACCAGGAATGCTGGAGAGGGGTCCATTTTCTAGGGTATGTAATAGTCTGCTCCAGGAAGGGTAAACAGTATATAAACATAAAAAATATCTAGGAATGCAAACTCCTAAATATGTAAGTGCTTGATCTAGCTATTGTAATCAAATTTTTGTTGGAAATATCCCAGCACATTTTTATAGTAGTTAATTAGTAGAAATTAATTTGGAGAAAAGAAAGGTGAAGGGATTTGGTTCCATAATAGGGACTGTCTCTTCTAAAGACAGTTGAATGCTATATTTACTTACTAAAGTATTATTCTCTTGATAATAGTGACATCTAGGGATACAATTACATAACTGCTTTTTACGACACATTGAAATAAACTATTTTCATGTGTTTAACAGGTACAATCTCATTCTGGTGCTCAAAAGGCCTCTGTTGGTCCCCAGGAGTGTCAGAATTTTTTCTACACATTCCAGGGAACACAGAACTGCTGTATTGTACAGTGGATTGTGATGGGGGGAGCTAATGCTGCGCCTGAGACACTAATGACACTACCTATGACACTACCTATGCATATGTGAGTTTAACTCTCTGCACACTTTCTATGTTTTATTAAACAGTCATCCTAGGTCTAATCTTGGACTAAGAGTGACTAACCTTTATGTTATAACACTAACACTATATTCCAAGTGCTAAAGGCTGTAGATCACGCCTGGTAGATGTATAAATGAAGAGATGATGAAGCCAGGGTTAAACCATGCAGCTGTCTATCCACATTAGGAGAAATGCAGTTAAGTACCAAACAAACACATGCAACAGCGCTCCGTACCCTGGATAATGTTATGTCATATTTTATAGGAAGTCGGGCCCAAAGTAGCCCAGATCAGGTGAAAGTAAAAGGAACACATCTGTTTATTGCCCGCTAGGGGGAGATAAAAATGTAAAAAATGTATAAATAAATAGGTGAACTTTACCAAGCTGGGAGTCCCGGGCAATGGTGGGCTAAGGCCTTCCAGCCCAATGTGCAGGATTGCGCGGAGAGGTGCCAATATCTCAGCCCTTGGGAGTGGAGCCAAGCCGCTCAGTGTGTCTGGCTGGGGCATGCCGGTGTGCCTAGATGACATCACAGCAAGCCAGCAGAGGAAGCCACGGAAACAAAGATGGATGCCTCGGAGAACCAGCATGGAACGCAAGCCTCTCCATTGCTGTAATGACACCAACCATTTGGGTACCACATGCTTAACAAGGCATTTGATGTCCAACCACTCAGCCTGTTGGCAAGAGCACCTAAAAGCCACACAAAAGGGGTACAAATCTGTCCCTCCTCCTCCTCCTCCTCTTTACCCACTTCAGTCTGCCCCTGCGATACCGAGTCATTACCTCTGAGCAGGCTCCACTGACAGGGATGATGGTATAGCACAGGGTGTCCCAGGTCCTAGCAGCACATCTGCCAGCAGCACACCACCAGCTGTAGACTGTAGGCAACTTTCTCTGCCCCATCTGCTGCAGCAGAAAAAAAAAAATACAGTCACCCCTAATGTTAACCCCTTCCCTGCCAGTGACATTTTTACAATAATTAGTGCATTTTTATAGCACTGATCGCTGTATAAATGCCAATGGTCCCAAAAATGTGTCAAAAGTGTCCGATGTGTCCGCCATAATGTTGCAGTCCCAATAAAAATCGCATATCGCCGCCATTACTAATACAAAAAAATGAATAATAAAAATGGCACAAAACTATCCCCTATTTTGTAGACGCTATAACTTTTGCGCAAACCAATCAATAAACGCTTATTGCAATTTTTTTTTACCAAAAATATGTAGAAGAATACATATCGGCCTAAACTGAGGAAAAAAATATATTTTTATATATTTTTTGGGGATATTTATTATAGCAAAAAGTAAAAAATATTGCTTTTTTTCAAAATTGTCGCTCTTTTTTTGTTCATAGCGCAAAAAATACAGATCAAATACCACCAAAAGAAAACTCTATTTGTGGGGAAAAAAGGATGTCAATTTTGTTTGGGTGTAGCGTTGCACGGGCGCGCAATTGTCAGTTAAAGCGGCGCAGTGCCGAAACGCAAAAAATAGCCCGGTCATTCAGCAGCCTAATCTTCCTGGGCTGAAGTGGTTAAAAATAATGTTTTTCACATACTTTTTTTTCTATTGATACATGTCCCCCAGGGCAGGACCCAGACCCCTATAACCATTGTATGCCCAATTACTTGCATGTAAGCCTTCAAAATGGGCACTTTTGATTTTTGACGTTTGTTATTCAGGTCTGAACTTTCGCAGTGTTGGAAAGAACCGAACAGGGGTCCGTTCGGCCAATCCCTATTCCTGAGGACTCATGAGTGTAAGCCATCTGGTTCTGGCCATTTATTTACATTTTGTTTTTCTAGTCTGTTTTAAACTTGGATTTCTGTTAGCCACAGAAGTACATTTAGTACAATGCAAGGGGTCATGCACATGAGGCTTAAACGTTGCTTATATGTTCACATCTATATTAGCTGATGTAGCCACGCACACATAGGCATTTATAGGCATATTTGAAGAGGAGTATTTCCACGCAGAAAAAAAAATACACCAAAGGTGCATCTGAGAGAAGTTTATAAGCATAATTCATGTGCTTACGGACATAAATGCGTATAAACGTGCATCTATGCCAGTGGTCAGAAATTATTATTCCAACATATTTTGAACATAGATTCATATGCCTCTGTACCTGAGACTTAGGATAGATTTAGACATGTGTCTTAGTCTCCCTTGCCTCTGAAACCAGATTCGCAGACAGGCTGTGAGGAAGCAATGTGACACCTTCTCACCGCTTAATTTAACTCCATTTTTGCTGACAAAGCGCCACAACTTTTCCTATTGAGATATTAACCAGTTGACATCTGTGATATAGCCGAATGACGTCTACAGCGCGGACCTGAATTCCCGGGTCATATGACGGCCTCCCCTGTGCACGCGCCCTACAGGGCGGGCGTGGAGCACGCTGTGATCACCGAGTCACTGAGACTCGGGTGATCACCGATCCGAGTAAGGGGCCGGTCCCGGCCCCTTACCATGTGATCAGCTGTCAGCCAATGACAGCTGATCACATGATCAAAACAAAAGCTCTGTGATCGTTTTTTTTTCTCCTCGCGCTGATAGCACGAGGAGAAAAAAAAGCCGATCACCGCCTCATCAGCAAGGGACATCGGTCCCGAAGAGTAAGAGGCAATAATGCCTCACATATGCCACCAGTACCCCCTGCCAGTGCCACCTGCCGTTGCCACCTGACAGTGCCCACCATGCCCACCAGTGCCACCTATCAATGCCCATGAGTGCCACCTATCAATGCCCATAAGTGCCACCTATCAATGCCCACCAGTGGTGCCAATCAGTGCCACCTAGCAGTGCTGCCTATCAGTGTAACAGATCAGTGCCCATTATTGCCACCCATCAGTGCCCATCACTGCCACCCATCAGTGCCCATCACTGCCACCTACCGGTGCCCATCACTGCCGCCTCATCAGCGTACATCAATGAAGGAGAAAAATTACCTTTTTTAAAATTTTATAACAAAATATAAAAAAAAAGAATTTTTTTTTTTTAAATTCGGTCTTTTTACATTTTTTTAACAAAAGATAAAAACCGCAAAGGGGATCAAATACCACCAAAAGAAAGCTCTATTTATGGGAAAAAAATGATAACATTTCATTTGGGTACAGTGTTGTATGACCGCACAATTGTCATTCAAAGTGCGTCAGCGCTAAAAGCTGAAAATTGGTCTGGACAGGAGGGGGGTTTAAGTGCCCAGTAAGCAAGTGGTTAAAGAATTAAAAAAAAAAAAAGGAATTTTTTTTTTGCAGATGCAAAATATGCATTTATTCTTTTTTTGTTGCAGGCTGTAAAGCATTGCAGGTTTCCTGCAGATCTGTCAGTGTATCTGCTTGCTCATACCTCATACGAGCAAGCTAATACATGCTGGCAGAAAGAATAAATGAACTACCACGGCGCTCGCAGCGCCGTGGTGGTTCATTGAAAACTACAAGCCGACAGCCACAAAGGCTGCCGAACCTTGTCGTTTTCCATTCACAGTACACTGTGAATGAGTGACGTAGCCGGGTGGGCGGAGCCTCATTTGGCCTTTTTTTTTTTTTAAATGTGTCAGTTAGGAAGGAGAAGATCCCTGATAGCTGTCAGATTGGGGAGTGGGGGGGTGCAGGGGGCCGGTCTGTTCGGTATATGTTACATGTTATACCCTGAATATTGGTGTGACATGTAACATGTTACAAAAGGTGAACTTATCCTTAAAAGTATTTCATTCCAAAAGCCGTAACCCCTGGCACATGTAATGCTAAAGAGTCAGATTCCCATATAGAAATGCTAAACCCTAATGAACTCTGTGCTAACATAATCAACAAAATATCAAAAGGATATAATAAAATGATGTAAACCAAAAAAATGTGTAAACAAAATCAAGGTCAAGATAGCTGCTTCCATTAGTATCCACAAACAGATAATACAAACATATATACAGTACATAGATAAATGTGTAGTGCTATCCCTTTAAGAAAAGTATATATTATACACATACAATAGTTAATGCAATGCAAGCAAAATAAGTGCACAATCTCAATATAAGCCTAAGTCCACCACACTGATTGTGAAATATTACGTAAAAGTCTGCTAAAAGTATGTAATGTGTAATAATGACTTCTTGTGACCACTTAAAGTGGTTGTTAAGTCACTTCTATAAAATGCTCCTATCCCCTCCGTTTTAGAACAATAAGTTCCCCTGTGTCTGTGTTATATCATAAATATGCTTATCTGTACTGATAACACACTGTCTTCCTGTTGCTTCCTCTCTCCTCTCCTCTGCCTAGCTGACAGTTCATGTGGGCGGGGCCGAGCACTGCAGCTGACATCAGCCGAGGAGGAGAGACAAAGCCGAGGAGTTACATGATCGCAGGAAGACGCTGTGTTATCAGTACAGGTAAGCATATTTATGATATAACACAGACACGGGGGGACTTCTTGTTCTAATACAGAGGGGATAGGGGCTTTTAATGTTAACTATGAGAGCAGCGGGCGCTGACACGAGCAGACACTCAGAGAGGGGAGGGGGGAAGAGAGGACACAGGAGACACAGACAAGGCCATCTTTAATATTGATTGGACCCTGGGCATACATCCACTCAACTATTTGTGGGCAGCGTGAGCTAAAAGGGCAGCTGCTTTGGGCCCCACAACAATGACTGGGCCCGGGGCAGCTGCCCCTTTTGCCCTGCGTTAAAGGTGGCCCTGGACACAGAGCAGGGCTGCGGATGACGGAGGCATGTACTGACGCCGGTGTCAGAGCTCAGCAGCCCTGATATATCGGAGTCAGTGTACAGGGGGAGGGTAGAAACTGGCAGGATCAGACAGGTATTACAGGTGATACAGGGAGCCAAATGACACAGCACAAGCACTGTGCTGTATAAATGCTTTAAACCACTTTCCGCCCGCCATATAGCAGAATGATGGCGGCAAAGTAGTTTCAATACCCTGACTGGGCGTCATATGACGTCCTCAGGATATTAAGCCGCTGCACGCCCCCTGGGGTGCGAATAGCGGGGATCATTGTTGCTGTGTGTCAGTCTGACATGACACACCGCAACTCCGATCTAGGTAAAGAGTCTGAGGGAGACTATTTACCACGTGATCAGCCATGTCCAACCACGGCTGATCACGATGTAAATAGGAAGAGCTGGTGATCGGCTTTTCCTCACTCGCGTCTGACAGATGCGAGTAGAGGAGAGCCGATTGGCTGCTCTTCTGACAGGGGGGGTCTGTGCTGATTGTTTATCAGCACAACCCCCCCCCCTCGGATCCCACCCAGGACCACCATCATGCCGCCCAGGACCACCAGGATGGCCATCCACACTAGACCACCAGGTATGCCCCCCCTAGACCCCCAGGGAAATACCAATCAGTGCCCACTCACAATGCCTACCACTGCCAGTTCCACCAGGGATGCCTATCAGTGCCTCATATCAGTGCCACGTATCAATGCCCATCAGTGCCGCCTATCAGTGCCCAGCAGTGCCGCCTATCAGTGCCCATCAATGCCGCCTATCAGTGCCACCCATAAGAACCCATCTTTGCAGCCTTTCAGTGCCCAGTGTCGCCTACCAGTGCCCATCAGTGCCCACCAGTGCCACCCATGAGTGCCCATCAGTGCCGCCTATCAATGCCCATCAGTGCTGCATATCAGTGCCACCCATCAGTGCCGCCTACCAGTGCCCATCAGTGCCACATATCAGTGCCCATCAACAGTGCCCGTCAGTGCCCGCTCATTGGTGCCGCCTTATCAGTGCCTGTCAGTGCCGCCTTATCAGTGCCCATCAGTGAAAGAGAAAACGTACTTATTTACAAAATTTTATAACAGAAACAAAAGAAAAACTTTTATTTTTTTTCAAAATTTTCTGTCTTTTTTTATTTGTTTAGCAAAAAATAAAAACCGCAGAGGTGATCAAATACCACCAAAAGAAAGCTCTATTTGTGGGAACAAAATGATAAAAATTTTGTTTGGGTACAGTGATGGATGACCATGAAATTGTCATTCAAACTGCGACAGCACTGAAAGCTGAAAATTGGTCTGGGCAGGAAGGTGTATAAGTGCCCTGTATTGAAGTGGATAAAGCGGTAGTAAACCCGCTGACTTTTTTTTTTCCTACACCTGTAAGGGAAAAGGCATAATGAGCTCATTATGAGATACTTACCTTAGAACGAGGTGCCGGCATCTCACCCGGTCCACGCCGAGGGAGCTGACATTTCCCCTTGGCGTGTCTTCCGGGTAACGCAGCTCCGGCAATGTGAGTGGCCGGAGCCGCGATGTCGTCACTCCCGCGCATGCGCGCGGGAGACTTCTTTCCGGCAAGGTCCGGCGTCTGCCGGGCTTTCAGCCGAGAATCCCCTGTGCGCATGCGCCGCTGCAGTCAGAAGCTCATTGCGAGGGGAATATCTCCTAAACCATACAGGTTTAGGAGATATTTTTTTTACCTACAGGTAAGCCTTGATATTATGGGCTTACCTGTAGGTAAATGTTTAAAAAATAACAGGATCTGTTTTTTTTTTCTGGAGTTAACAAATGCTTTAAGTTCTTCAACACCCAGCGAATCACCACCTCTTCACCACCACTGCCTCTAATTTTAAAGGGTTATGCTATGTATGTATTATACATATAATATGAACATATAATATGTCACCGGCGCCCCTGAACCTCTGGCCAAATGCAGTACTGCACACCGCAGAGGCTTGAATCCTGCTCCTTTTGAGAGACAACACTCGCAAACCGAGTCAGGATTTAAAAAAAATAATAGCTCGTATTGCGAAACGCTCGTTAACCCGAGATACATGCAATCCGAGGTATTACTGTAATATACTGTATAGTGTAGTCTCCAGTAGGCCTTTAACCGCTTGCCGACCAGCTCACGCTGATATACGTAGGCAGAAGGGCACGTACAGGCATACTAACGTACCTGTACGTTGCCCTTTAAGAAGTAGTTTGCGGGCGCGCGCGTTCCCGCCTTGAGTTCTGTGCGTGTGATCGCAGGTCCCGCAGACACGATGTCTGCGGGGATACCCGCGAACGCCTCATGAAGAGGAAGAATGGGGAAATGCTGATGTAAACAAGCATTTCCCCGTTCTGCCTAGTGACAGGACACTAATCACCGCTCCCTGTAATCAGGAGTGGTGATCAGTATCGTGTCACACGCAGCCCCTCCTCCCCACAGTTAGAATCATTCCCTAGGACACACTTAACCCCTTCATTGCCCCCTAGTGGTTAACCCCTTCACTGCCAGTCACATTTACACAGTAATCAATGCATTTTGAATGGCACTGATCATTGTATAAATGTGAATGGTCCCAAAATAGCGCCAAAAGTGTCCAATATGTCTGCCATAATGTTGCAGTCATAATAAAAATTGCTGTTCACCACCATTACTAGTAAAAAAATAATTATTAATAAAAATGCCATAAAACAATCCCCTATTTTGTAGACGCTATAACTTTTGCGCAAACCAATCAATAAACGTTTACTGCAATTTTTTTTTACCAAAAATATGTAGAAGGGTACGTATCGGTCTAAACTGAGGAAAAAAAATGTTTTTTTATATATTTTTGGGGGATATTTACCTTGTCTTTACCTCTGTCTATTGGTGTTCTTGGTGGTTGTCCTTTTCTTCAACTTCCCCCTTTGATACACCGCTTTCCTTTGCTTACCCTTGGTTGGGTTCCACGTGTTCTTTTAACTGTCCTTCCACCTCATTCCTACACTTTATCCTCCACTTCGTGGTCTTCCTACACATTACCCAATCTGTTTACCACTATACACCCATATTATTTATATATTACAGTTACCCCGGGGTTCGTATTCTACACTACAATGTTGGAAGGGGGATTCTCTTGCTACCTATCCTTCTATGTGGGTCCTGGTTTGCCCCGCCTTGCCGCCGCTTGGTTACCTCCTCAGCTCCCGGGGGGATGCTATACTCACCCCTTATTCTCCTACCACCATGAACATCATATATGTTTTACTCTCATTATACTACATATCCATAGGTAAGAGTGTTAGGACCAGAGATTCTGCTCCCTCTCTTCCTGGTGTAATTAATTACCTTTAATTACCATTAATTACTATTTTATCCTATACTCTAGGTACTTCCAGTTAGCTGCTCCTGATGAGTGGACAAACTTCCACAAAATGCGTCGAGCAATTGAGCATTTACAATTGATGTCATGTCACAGCAATCATGCATCTACCATGGGCATTTTAATGTCTAAGTCATCAATTTAATTTAATACAATTACTGATTATGTATACTCATGTTGGGTGTAATGCTGTTGCTACTATCATTTATCATGTGCTACAATGTTTAATATATTACTATGTTACTATAATGTGATACAATGATCATGTTTTATTTACTTTGTACCATATTTATTGATTCAATGTGTGTATCATCCATTGCACTTTGCTCTCATGAGGTATCAATAAATACATTTATTTTATCTATACTTGATGACTCAGCCTGCCCTAGTGTTGTGTTTCATATAAAGTCCCAACTGCCCCGTCTCCCCCTGGTTCCCCTCATTTTTCAAAACCGCAGAGGTGATCAAATACCACCAAATGAAAGCTCTATTTTTGGGGAAAAAGGGACGTCAATTTTGTTTGGGAGCCACGACGCACGACCTCAATTGTCAGTTAAAACGACGCAGTGCCAAATTGCAAAAAGTGATCTGGTCTTTTGCCAG
The DNA here is from genome assembly GCA_037952925.1 of Lithobates clamitans. Lineage (NCBI taxonomy): Eukaryota > Metazoa > Chordata > Amphibia > Anura > Ranidae > Lithobates > Lithobates clamitans. The sequence continues at coordinate 991,684 of JBBGZY010000790.1, forward strand.
CCAAATGGTCCGGGGCTTAAGTGGTTAAGGATCCAACAAGAAGATCATCTCTACTCATACAACTACATTTGTATTGTTATTGTATTATTACAAGTATAGGTATGGTATCTAGCCTCAGTTAGTAAGCAAAGTTCAAGATGCAATAAAAAATGTAAATTATTCATGAAGTTCTTAGAAACTAATCAGCAATTACATGTACAATGATCATTAATCTTATGCTAAAAAAATTAAGTTTAACGGGTTATCTTAATAAAGTACAGCTCCTTTGTTCTTTATGCAACAGCTTTTATGAGCAACATTCTATACATCATGCTGGAAAATATAACTGTAATGCCACGTACACACGATCGGAATTTCTGTGTGAAAAATCTTGGATAATTTTTCCGATAGAATTCCGCTCAAGCTTGTCTTGTATACACACGGTCACACTAAATTCCGACCATCAAGAACGAGGTGACATACAACACGTACGACGGGACTAGAAAACGGAAGTTCAATACCCAGTGCGCCACCCTTTGGGCTCCTTCTGCTAATCTCATGTTAGTAGAAGTTTGGTGAGAGACGATTCGCGCTTTTCAGCGTTCGTGCTTTTCAGTACGTTACTGCTCTTCTGTTTGTGCTTGTGGGTTTGTTTCTGGTTTTCAGTGCGTATAGTCAGTTTGTATCTGTTTTTCAGTGCGTTCTTGTCCGCTCGTTTCTGATTTTTAGCTCACTCTTCACAGGCCTTTCTGTTCTTCAGTACGTTCTGTTAGTTTGTTCTGACCAGCCGACCATTTTGAAGCTATGTTGCGGGTACGTGCTCATTATAGAGTTCGTGCTGTGCGTGGGCTTGGTGTTGGGGTTCTTGCTTTGACCCAAGCCCAGTCCATGAACAGGGTGGGGAGGAGTTCATGGACCAAGAATTGTTTGCTCCAGACTGACCAATTCTCTCATATGCCTTTGCTGCGTGAGGTCCAGGAGAATAACCCTGATGATTTCAGGAATTTTCTCCGGATGAGGGACCCCCTTTTTCACCATCTGTTGGCTTTGCTGTCCCCTTATATTACGAGGCAGGACACCTGCATGCGGCAAGCCATCACTCCGGAGCAGTACCTGGCGACGGGGAGTGGTCTACAGGACCTTAAGTTCTCTACAGGCATCTCCCCCAGACTCTGAGGATCATTATTCCAGAGACATGTTCTGCCATCATAAGGTCCTGCAGAAGGACTATATTAGGGTAAGTTTTCTCCTTTAACATCACATTCTATTTATTTAATGTATGCTAATGTATTGTATTTCTTTCATCATTCCCTAATTACCATGATTGTAATATGCTGTGAATGTCCTTTGTCCTCATGCATGCTGTAAGCTTTTAATGCTCCTTTTTTGTCCTTCATGCATATTTGCCTTCACTAACCTCCCCAGCATGCTATCCTGGGCCCATATACACCTAGCTTAGTCACTTAACAATGTATTTTGTCAGCTCCATTGTAGTGCTTTACCCTAAACACCCCCTTAAATGTGTTCAAATGTTATTGTTGTCCTTAAATTCAGGCAGATTGCCAGAGGCTTTTTGTTGGGGTCCAAAACTCATTTACAACCCCCCCCTCCAAAATGTTTCCAATGGGCCATCAGAGGGGGTGAGGAATCTGATAAGTGGACCTTAAATTTTTGTCTTTAAATACTCCTTAAAATAAATGTTATACTGATGTTGGCCAAGAATGTTTGTGTCTAATCTGCTTGCAATGTTATGTGCAAAAGTACTAATAATTATTTTTTCTTTTTTGACTCCACAGTTTCCTTCAACGCCACAGGAATGGCAGACTGTGGCTTCCCAATTTGCTCATAAACAAAAAAGGAGTGCACTCACATAGCCACATCCATAAATTGAGGGAATGAACAAGGAAAAAAGGCGTACTATAACAGTAAACCTAGGTCGGACTTTAGAGGGATAGGAAACAGCGAAGAACTATGAGAATAAACACTATTTATTGAAAAATTCACAACATGAATGGAACAATACAGAAAAATTAAAAATCACGTATACTGATACATAATGTGCAGTGAGCCCTTGTGTATCTACGTGTTTCACTGTAAGGCTTCTTCAGGATAAGGTCAAGGTTCTACAGATAGCAAATAAAGAGAACGGACCTCACTGTCTGAAAATAGAACATATAGGGGTTGATTTACTAAAAATAAATAGACTGTGCACTTTGCAAAGTGAAATTGCACTCTGCAAGTGCATTTGCTCCAGAGCTTAGTAAATGAGGTAAAGCTTCACTTTGCAAAGAATACCCAATCACGTGCAAGGGAAATTATAAAAACAGCCTTTTTGTTTGCATATGATTGGATGATGGAATTTAGCAGAGCTTTTCCTCATTTACCAAGCTCTGGAGCAACTGCTCTCACAGAGTGCAACTGCACCTTGCAAAGTGCACAGTCTATTTTCCTTTAGTAAATCAACCCCATAGGTTTTAAAATGGTGATATACCACTGTACATTTAAAAAATTGATTTGCGTCAACAGGAAATAACCATAATGCAGGTGGATATATACAAGAAAAAAAAATATATGTATAGATAGATACATATAAACAAACGGCCATAGCTTGCAGAGAGATAAGTCTCAATTATAAGTATCCAGAAACTGGTTCAGAGGGTACCATCCCTCTAGAAACAGGTTCTACTACACCACCGTCATGATCTATGCACAGATAGGTCAGGCCAGCCCAATCTAGTAAACAATGTAAGATGATATAAATATATAACTACCAACACACAGAGTAGGCTCCTTTAAAGAGTGCAGTAGTTAGGTGCAAGTATGTGCAAGGTGCAAGTATACAGCACCTAATGACAATAATCATATAAGAGGGGTACCTGGGACAGGGCAAAATAATGCCCAATTTGTTCATCGGGACTTTCCCAACTGCGGAGGGGCAATCAAAGGTAAGCACATCCACATGGTCCCACCACCCCATTCGGGGTCATACTATTTTAACTATAAGAGGTTTCATAGTATTGTGTTGATGGCAGTGGTGTCGGCGACATACGAGTTTCTCTATGTGGACGTGGGGCAGAATGGCCAGATGTCGGATGGTGGAGTCTTTGCCCAGACCAAGTTCTACCGACGTCTCCAGAGTGGTGGCTTGGGATTGCCACATGCGGAAGAGAACATGAAAGAACTCCCATTTGTTTTTATCGCTAATGAAGCATTTGGTCTGGGTGATCACCTGCTGAAGCCATTCCCCCAGTGGACTCTCACCCCGGAGAAGAGGGTTTTTAATTACCGGCTGGCCAGAGCCAGAAGAGTCGTGGAGAATGCCTTTGGGATAATGGCCAGCCAGGTCCGCCTATTTCTTACGGGAATAAATATGGCAAAGTATAAACTTAACCACATACTGTAGTTCTAGCATGCTGCATACTTCAGAACTTTTTGAAGAGAAATGCTCCGAATTATGTTGCCTCAGTTGGGCCTGAGGCCGGACTTCCAGAAAATCCACTGACGGCACTGGAAACTGGCCGTCCTGGCTTGCCCCCCAAAGCGCCCGTGAAGTGCGTCAAAAATATGTAGATTATTTTACGGGTAGGGGGGCCATTGCTATGCCAGCAATTTTGTAATTATTTTAGATATAAAAAAAAATTAATCTGATCAAATCTTGATTTTGATTTACTGCTTGTGTTTCTTTGAGCTGTCTCCTACGTTCTTCTAGTGCACTTGTAGTGCCAAATGGTTTTTCCATTATTAAATAACACCCATTGTCACTGTAAACACCAGCTTAATACAAAACACGGTATTGAGCATTGAATGAAGAAGCCACACATTGTTGAGTATAAAACCTTTTACTCCGTGCACATTCACATGTGCATTGTAAATTATTTTTTTTTAAAAACATTTTTTTTTTTTTTTTTTTAAGCTTTACCTTGAAAATATTGAAAAACTGAAGGCAATATCAGATATTATAGTGTCAAAAATGTGTTGATATTGCCTTCATCAGATGGGGTAATGTCCCCCAGTAAAAGCCAAATTTTGAAGATGCACACAAATTGGGAGTCAAATTGGGGATTTCCATCCTGATCCCATGCCTAATGTCAACATGTGCTATCTTCCATCATAGGAGATCAATGGACATGTTTTGGGGGTGCAACCACTTCCTCTCACCTACTTGCGATACGAGGAAGGGGTTGCACCCACAAAACGCGTACATTGATATCCCCTGATGGCAGATAGCACATGTTGACACAGTGTGTGCATGTTCAAAATTTGGCTTTTAAAATTTGTAAAAAAAATTTAAAAAATTGGTCCCCAAAAATTGAAAATGGTGTCATTTTGTTGTTATTTGGATTCTTCCTAGTACATCAATCATGTTCTTCAGTTTTTGTTTGATGTCATTTGTTTTTTGCTTGATGAGGTCTAAATCCTGACTACAAAACATTATGTCCTGGATTAGCCTTTGTGTACTGTCAGTCGTGAAATGAGTAGATTGTTCTTCCACAACATGCACATCACCTAAAAGAAAAAATACACACCATATATTATAAATATGCAGGCATACATCTATTACCTGAATCCGTGGTGTCAGACACTCACCTGTTGTGGTGACAATCTCAACCACCTCTCCTTCCTCCACATCCTTAGGTTGTGGTGTCCTCTGTTCCCCTTCTTCAGAAGGTGGGGGTCCTGGCGTCCTCAGACGTCCGGAGTCTTTTCTCCCCTATGAGAATGAAACAAAAGTTATAATTAGCACACCAATATTTGAGGCCAGAAATAGGAATATGAAACATTGTTTGGAAGTGGGGTACAATTGTCTGCTTTGGCAAAGTTCCAAGATGAAGACATGATTTTTTCACTTACCAAAGCTGGAATACTTACCTTTTTTGGACAAGTTTCACACATAGAGACACCCCAAGTATCCACTGGAGTATCTGTGTGGGACACCCTAAAAAGTTTGTTCTTGTGTCCTGCACTAGTGCTCCTGAGTCCAATGTGTAAACAGCTGCTGAGTAGGGATGAGCTTCGAGTTCGAGTCGAACTCATGTTCGTCTCAAACATCGGCTGTTCGCCAGTTCGCCGAACAGCGAACAATTTGGGATGTTCGCGGCAAATTCGAAAGCCGCGGAACACCCTTTAAAAGCCTATGGGAGAAATCAAAAGTGCTAATTTTAAAGGCTTATATGCATGGTATTGTCATAGAAAGAGTTTGGGGACCTGGGTCCTGTCCCAGGGGACATGGATCAATGCAAAAAAAAGTTTTAAAAACGTCCGTTTTTTCAGGAGCAGTGATTTTAATAATGCTTAAAGTGAAACAATAAAAGTGTAATATTCCTTTAAATATTGTACCTGGGGGGTGTCTATAGTATGCCTGTAAAGGGGCGCATGTTTCCTGTGTTTAGAACAGTCTGAAATCAAAATGACATTTCAAAGGAAAAAAGTCATTTAAAACTACTCGCGGCTATTAATGAATTGCCGGTCCGACAATACACATAAAAGTTCATTGATAGAAAAACGGCATGGGAATTCCCCACAGGGGAACCCCGAACCAAAATTATAAAAAAAAAGATGTGGGGGGTCCCCTTAAATTCCATACCAGGCCCTTCAGGTCTGGTATAGATATTAAGGGGAACCCCGGCCAAAATTTAAAAAAAAAATGGCATGGGGTCCCCCTCAAAATCGATACCAGACCCTTCAGGTCTGGCATGGATTTTAACGGGAACCCCGCGCCAAAATTAAAAAAAATTGGCGTGGGGTCCCCCCAAAAATCCATACCAGACCCTTATCCGAGCACGCAACCTGGCAGGCTGCAGGAAAAGAGGGGGGACGAGAGAGCGCCCCCCCTCCTGAACCATACCAGGCCACATGCCCTCAACATTGGGAGGGTGCTTTGGGGTAGCCCCCCCAAAACACCTTGTCCCCATGTTGATGGGGACAAGTGCCTCATCCCCACAACCCTTGCCCGGTGGTTGTGGGGGTCTGCGGGCGGGGAGCTTATCAGAATCTGGAAGCCCCCTTTAACAAGGGGACCCCCAGATCCCGGCCCTCCCCCCTGTGTGAAATGGTAAGGGGGTACAAAAGTACCCCTACCATTTCACAAAAAAAGTGTCAAAAATGTTAAAAATGACAAGAGACAGTTTTTGACAATTCCTTTATTTAAATGCTTCTTCTTTCTTCTATCTTCTTTCTTCTATCTACTTTCTTCTATCTACTTTCTTCTATCTACTTTCTTCTATCTTCCTTCGGTTTCTTCCTCCATCTTCTTCTACTTCTGGTTCTTCTGGTTCTTCCTCCGGTGTTCTCGTCCGGCATCTCCTCCACGGTGTCTTCTTCTCTTCATCTTCTTCTCCGGGTCGCTCCGCATCCTTGATGGCATGGAGGGAGGCTCCCGCTGTGTGACGCTTCTCCTCTTCTGACAGTTCTTAAATCACGGAGGGTGGGGCTACCCGGTGACCCCGCCCCCCTCTGACATCACGGAGAATGCCACAGGGTAGTCCCCGTCAAGTCCCCGTGCGTCAGAGGGGGGCGGGGTCACCAGGTGGCCCCGCCCTTCATTATTTAAGAACCGTCAGAAGAGGAGAAGCGTCACACAGCGGGAGCCTCCCACCATGCCATCATGGATGCAGAGTGGCCCGGAGAAGAAGATGAAGAGAAGAAGACACCACGGAGGAGATGCCGGACGAGAACACCGGAGGAAGAACCAGAAGAACCAGAAGAAGAAGAAGACGATGGAGGGAGAAACTGAAGGAAGATAGAAGATAGAAGAAAGAAGATAGAAGAAAGAAGAAGCATTTAAATAAAGGAATTTTCAAAAACTGTCTCTTGTCATTTTTACATATTTGACAGTTTTTTTGTGAAATGGTAGGGGTACTCTTGTACCCCCTTACCATTTCACACAGGGGGGAGGGCTGGGATCTGGGGGTCCCCTTGTTAAAGGGGGCTTCCAGATTCCGATAAGCCCCCTGCCCGCAGACCCCCACAACCTCCGGGCAAGGGTTGTGGGGATGAGGCCCTTGTCCTCATCAACATGGGGACAAGGTGTTTTGGGGGCTACCCCAAAGCACCCTCCCAATGTTGAAGGCATGGGGCCTGGTACGCTTCAGGAGGGGGGGGCGCTTCCCTCTTTTCCTGTGGCCTGCCAGGTTGCGTGCTCGGATAAGGGTCTGGTATGTATTTTTGGGGGGACCCCACGCCAATTTTTTTTTTAAATTTTGGTGCGGGGTTCCCCTTAAAAGCCATACCAGACCTGAAGGGTCTGGTATAGATTTTGAGGGGGACCCCACGCCATTTTTTAAAAAATTTTGGCCAGGGGTTCCCCTTAATATCCATACCAGACCTGAAGGGCCTGGTATGGAATTTAGGGGGACCCCCACGTCATTTTTTTTATAATTTTGGTTCGGGGTTCCTCTGTAGGGAATTCCCATGCTGTTTTTATCAATAAACTTTTATTTCAATTCATTTATAGCTGCGAGTAGTTTTAAATGACTTTTTTTCCTTTGAAATGTAATTTTGCTGTCAGACTGTTCTAAATACAGGAAACATGTGCCCCTTTACAGGCATACTATAGACACCCCCCAGGCACGAAATTTAAAGGAATATTACACTTTTATTGTTTCACTTTAAGCATGATTAAAATCACTGCTCCCGAAAAAACGGCCGTTTTTAAAACTTTTTTTGCATTGATCCATGTCCCCTGGGGCAGGACCCAGGTCCCCAAACACTTTTTATGACAATAACTTGCATATAACCCTTTAAAATTAGCACTTTTGATTATTCATGTTCGTGTCCCATAGACTTTAAGTTGTCTGTTTTGCCAAAGAGGCGTGCAGGACAAAAAACCTGTAACGCCTAGTAATTTCTTAACAAAGGACCAGAGCATAATCAACAATTTAATCGTAGGAGCTTCCGGGCCTAAGTGTAAGAACCCAGCCTCCAAGTTTGCCAGGGCTGAACAATTATTTTCATCTAATGTTATAAGCCTACGAATCGGGTCCTTGGGATCCATTAAGCCCCACCCTCCTAGCTGTTGTAATTGGGATGCTAAATAATACATTCTGGGATGAGGGACAGCAAGTCCCCCCTCCTCCTTGCCGTATTGTAATGTCGATAATTTTATCCTTGCTATTTTTTTCCTCCAAATAAGCTCCCTAAATTGGGTTTCTAGCCTATCGAACCATCTTTTAGGTATCCACACTGGGGAGTTATTAAAAATATATAACAGTTGCGGCGCCCAAACCATTTTAATAAGGTTAACTCTACCAGCTACAGAGAGGGGCAGTTTACACCAAGCCCTGCATTTTTCTCGGAATTTAGTTAAGAGGGGTGTCAGATTCTGATCAATATAGGTGGCCAGATTCAATGTCACTTGAATCCCCAGGTAGCGAAACGAGCTTACCTGTTGTACCATTTCTGCACCTAAGGGCAGTGGAGTATTCAGGGGGTCAAGTGGTATCAACACCGACTTGTCCCAATTGATGGAAAAGCCTGATAATTCTTCAAAATCCTTAATGAGGGACATGACTGTTTGTAATGTATCCTTTGTGTCTCCTAAATACAGCAAGGTATCATCTGCATACATGGACACTACATCTTTATTCATACCTCTCTGGAAACCTGGTAATCTTGAGTCCCCTCTAATTTTTGCCCCAAGGGCTCTAAGGCCAGGGCAAACAGCAGGGGTGACAGTGGGCACCCCTGTCTGGTGCCCCTAAATAAAGGAAAAGGTTCTGAAAGTTCCCCATTAATCCGTATTCTGACAGTGGGTGCATCATACAGGAGCCTTATCCAGCGGATAAAGGTGTCTCCTAGTCCCATGCTCTGTAGTGTCTTCCACAGATAAGGCCATTCGACACTGTCGAAGGCCTTAGCTGCATCTAATGAGGAAATTGCTCTGTTGCCTGTATTGTCCACTGGGAGTTGTAGGTTCAGGAATAATCGTCTTATATTTTGGGCCGTGGATCTCGTGGGGATGAACCCGGATTGGTCTCTATGTACTATTTTATGAATTACTTTGGCTAACCTGTTTGCTAGCATCCGAGCCAGCAACTTGATATCAGATGTGAGCAGTGATATGGGTCTATAAGAGCCAGGGGAGTTCGTGTCTTTACCCGGTTTTAATATGACAACAATGATCGCATTTCAGAGTCCCCTGCTCATCACAGATGGCAAGGTTTGCTGATTGCTGAGACCTTGCCATTACTGCGAGCATATGACCAGTTGTCTCCCCTTCCTCAAAGTGTGATTGTTGCAGAAAAAAGCGTTTATTTTCCGCCAGCTGCAATGCTAGTTGGCCAGACATTGTCTGCGCGCTTAACCATGCTCTTCTAGTATCTTCTGTGGGGTCATTAGTATAAGTGTTCTCAGTCTCGGTGACCATATTCCATACCAATAATTCCCAGGCCTTAGTGTCAGTTTTAATCTGTGAAATTGTTTTAATAAGCTGTCCTCTCAAAAAGGCCTTCGCTGCATCCCAGACCACTCCCAATTTATCAGTACCAATATTATCCTGTAAAAACAGCCTAAGCGCTGTTCGTATGGGGTTTGGTTCAGTAGACAGCAAGAGCCAGAAGGGATTAAGCTTCCAGACTGGGCGTTTAATTCTATTTGGCAATAAAATGGTCACCCAGAAGGCAGAATGATCAGATATATTCCTATCCGCATATCCCGATCCCAAAATAAATGTAGCATCTTATCATTCCCCAGGCCCAAATCTATTCTAGATAATCCGGCATATGAGGCTGAGTAACAGGAGTATTTTTTGTCATCAGGATGTTTACACCTCCACACATCTATCAGTCCTATTTCTTCAAGCATTTTAGCGAAGGGAGTATTACCCTGTATCTGACATGCACTAGCAATGGGTGCAGGTAGCTTATCCTTAAGGGAGTTTAAAAAGTTGTTATAGTCTCCCATTGCCAGTAAGGGTACCTCTGGGTATTGGGCCATGAAACTTGCCAGGTGCCTGACAATCTCTGAGGTATACGGTGGGGGAATGTAAATGCTAGCAAGAATACATCTTAGGCCTGAGACTGTGCATAAAAGAAATACATATCTGCCAGCCGGGTCTATGCGTTTTCTGATACAATTAAATTGAATATCCTTCCTGATCAATATACTTGCTCCCCTAGAATAGGTGGAGTGGGTTGCATGAAACTGGTTCACATACAATAGTGGGCTAAAGCTGGGAGCAGGATCTGCAGAGAAATGGGTCTCTTGCAGGCAGACTACCCCCGCATTCAGCGACTTGAGATGTCTGAGGACCGCCATCCGTTTTACTGGACTGCCCAGTCCTCTGACATTCCAATTCACAATGGTCAATTTAGCCATCCCCATCTTGTTTTAGAAACATTGGTCAGTCTAGCATATCCCCTATTAGGCCTCCCAAGTTGTATATCAGCATGACACCTGCAAAAAAAGGAACCTATATTATACTTAATTTCCTCTTTCTGGAGACATTTAGGTATCTGTAGACATGGAATCAGAGTGCAAAGCAAAGAAAAATACTCTAGCAGGTTAGGGTACAAGCACAGAAGACAGTACATTTTAAGCTTAATGTATATTGCTCTGTATGGCATAACTCTAAAGGTTGGTAGTTCACGCAACCACAGCGGCTGCATTGTTAACTTTTCCCCACACAACAGGTGCGGGGGGTGCAGGGGGGGGGAGGTGGGTAAGAGCCTTGAAAACTCCCGGTTAACCAACAGGTTAGTTCTTGCAGGGGTTTTACAACAACGGCAGGCACGTAATCCTTTTTTAATTGTAGTCAAAAAGAAAAAGAAGGGGGGGTTTGAAATAAACAGAACTCCTCGTCCGCCTGAGCAACGGATATGGGTGCAGGAACTGTCCACATCAATCAGCAAACTCAGGTCTTAAGGCCCACGCTCGACTCAAGCATCTGCTGCCCCAAAAGAAGAAACCGGATCCCATCAGGCCATTGCCATTATAAGACACATCACTTAAGCGGGGACATCTCTTTGTGGTTTAGCAGCTTTAGGGGCTCTGTCTACTCAATCTAGCCATTGAGCCGCCATGTCCGGTCGATCAAAAAAACGGGTTTCCCCAAGTGCGACCACCCGTAGGCGGGCAGGATACAACATCGCATAGGACAAGTTAAGATCTCTTAACCTTCGTTTAACATCCATGAACTTTGCTTGCTGTTTCTGGAGTTCAGCCGAGAAATCCGGGAACAGGGATATCTTGGAGTTGTCCACAGCTAGCTTACCTCCCATGGTTCTGGCCTTGGCAAGAATGGCATCTCTATCTTTGTAGTTGAGGAGCTTAAAGAGAAAAGCGCGAGGATGATTGCCAGGGGTAGTGGGCGGGATGGCACTCTGTGCGCTCTTTCAACCACAAATAGCGGAGAGAAAGCTTCCTTTCCAAATGTAGTGAGAAGCCATTGTTCAATGAAGGTGACCGGGTATTTACCCTCTATTCTTTCCGGGAATCCCAGGGCGCGCACATTGTTGCGACGCATGCGATTTTCTAAATCATCCAAGCGAGCTGCGTGCTGGTCTGCGAGATGAAAGTTATACTTTAAGTCTCTCTGCATGGGTACAAGATCATCTTCAATCACACTAACCCTACTCTCTATTGCAGCTGTGCGCTCTCGCAGCTTTTGCATGTCCTGTCTCACAAAGGATATTTCAACTTTAACGCCTTTAACTTCATCTGTCAGATTTGATATGGATCTGTTACATATAGTCACTGCTGAGAGTATGTCTCTGAGAGTGGGTTCAGTATTATCCAAGGGCAGGATTGGTGTCTGAGTGCCCTGATATGAGTGTGATGCTGTACTTACTGCGGCCCAGTCAGCAGGAGATACAGTGCCATCCTCCAGTGGAATAGTATTATCCATCTCCAGCTGGCCTCCTTCCTCTTCACTAAGGTCGGATGTGGGTGAGGGTAGCTCCTTGGAGGTTTTATTACCAAACAGGAGTCTCTGGGCAGCCTCCTTGTATTTCTCCTACTGCGATCTCTGTGGCAAAGCGCCATCTTGGGCCTGAGTCGCGTACGGGCCGGCGCCTTCCTTGCCCCGTTTTGGCATGTTAATCAGCCGCAGATCGAACGGCGAGATAGACCGGGTGAGGCACCAACAGTGTGCGGTTCTGATCGGGGGTGTTTTCGGGTCGGATGGGCAACCTGCAGGATTAGAGACAGGATTCTCGGCGGAGCAGAGGAGAAGTGCGTCCTGCTACATGCACTGCCTGGCTACGCCCCCGTGTCCCAAATACTTTAACGGTGTTCGAGCGAATTTTTTGCCTGTTCGCAAGTTCTGGTGCGAACTGAACAGGGGGGTGTTCGGCTCATCCCTACTGCTGAGTGTCCTCTCCTTACATTACACTGAATCAAGTTTGCAATTCTTTCTAGTTTCAAATACATCTAGACAACAATGTCCTAAACACGACAACTACTTACGTTTTAGAAGCACTATCTTGATCCTTCTGTACTGATCCTTTCAATTTCAGGTCTGACCAGCGTTTCCTCAATTGCTCCTTGGATTGTCGTACCCCAAAATTCCTGTGCAGACTCTTCACAACTTTAGTCATGATCTTGGCCTTTCTCACATTTGGGTTTAGGTACAGTCGATACTTCCCGTCATAGTCGGCTCTCTTCAAGATGTCCACCATCTCCATCATCTCTACAAAGGCCGTATTTGAGGCCTTAAATCTCCTGTGGGATAGGGGCGTTTCGGGCTCCGGGCTTTCCTCCTCGTCACTGCTATTATCACGCACCTGCTGTGTCTTCCCCATGTTCCTCTCCCACTGCGACAAAAGAAAAGGGGTGGGGAATATTCGAGAAAGAACGTCAGGGGCGGGGTGTATATAAAGTTAACACGCGTGTGTCGTACGTATGATCTGTGAGTGGAGGAAGCACCGAATGTTCTAACGAAGGTAACATTTTAACTTGGGACATCAGTGGCATATACTGATTTGAGATTGAAGTCTAAATTGGGATAAGATTAGGAGAGTTTAACCTGATATTAGTGTTTTTGTCTTGTGTTTTGTCTTGCAGCAAATATGAAACAATTCAAAGACCCTGAATTCATGGGTCAGTTCATAGACAGATACAGGGATATGAGAAATTTGTGGGAGGTTAAAAACCCCTTATATCCAAATAAACCAGCTAGGAAGGCATCGCTGGAGAATCTGCTGCAGTTTTTGAAGATGCAGGTCCCCGACATCGAGTTTGTGGATAAATTGGTAGCTTGAGAAGCAAATATAGGAAGGAGCTTAATAAGGTCCAGGCTTCCATGAGATCAGGAGCAGCAGCAAAGGATGTGTATGTACCCAGTCTGTGGTACTACAACAGGATGCGATTTCTGGAAGACCAGATTGAAGCCAGGGAATTACTTTCTACACTTCCATCCACCCTTCCCTCAACCCCAGCTGAGGCTTCCGAGGACCAACCTGGCCCTTCCATCCTGGAAGAAGTTGAGGAGCCCAGCTGGAGCCAGGTATAGTATTTTTGAACATATTTATTGTCTGACAATTATTGTTGTTAACTAGATGTTATTATTGACATATCAATAGACAGTAGGGGCCAAAAATGATTGGGACAAGAATCAAAAATGCTGGGCTCAGAATGATAGTCTTTTCTATTTATTAACATTCAATTTGCAACAGTCATGAGCTGAAAATTGTGTGTGATTGATGAAGCAAAAACTACAACTATGTCCCTTTTTCATACACAGGAAGACCTCAGCCAGGACGAGGCTCTGGAATGTGGCAGCCAGGAGGAGGTGGGGGTAAGTGGCAGCCAGGAGGTGGCCAGGCCCAGTAGCCTTACCCAATCCCAGGTGCCTCCCCTCCACCTTACAACAAAAAGGGCCAGGAAGGTGAGTAACGTGGAGGAGGTAGCACTGGGCCTCATTAAGGAGGCTAATGCGGCCCTGAAAACACCCCCCCAACGCTGAAGAGGCCTATGGCTGCTATGTAGCTGCAAAATTGCAGCAAATGGAGGAGGGCCAACGCTTCATGTGTGAGAATCTTATTTTTCAGTCCCTTCGGAAGGGGTTGAGGGGCCAAATTAGTGAGAACATGCACTTATGTGCGCTCGCCCATCCTCCTCCTCCTGCCACAAGTCCACCTCTAGAGCCACAGCCTCCAAGGAAGGCTGCAGGGAAGCATGGAGGGAAGGCTGCAGGGAAGACAAGAAAGTGATGGTCTGGGTCCAGTGTGGTCTGACAGAAGACGCAGGCTGTGGTAGTACCACAGCCTGGGGACATATATGTCATCTGCTGCTGTTCATGATCTCTGGGAGTCCTGGACCAGATTGTGCTCCCTATTATATGGACTTCTCAGGCTACCAATTTTAAAGAGTTGATGTGTGCCCTGGGGTACAAAGGCTTCGCAAATTCAAGCAGTTTCTCCAGCGTTGCCTTCCTCTTTATTTTGTTATGAGCCAGAATAAATGTAGATTTTTTGATATGAAAATACTTGCCTATGCTTTTTTCTTCAAAAAGGACAGTTTGTTTGTGAGTAGGCAGGTACATTTCATGTGTCATGTTGTTGTGGAAACTTGACACACACAAAAAACCATATGTAGATCACTAGAAAATAATTTAAAAGTAATAAAAAAAACAGTAGATCTTGATTTAAAAAAAAAAATGACTATAAAAAATAATTCTAAACATTATTATGGAGATCTGGCTTTAAAAACAAAAAAGATTATTCAAGAGATCAGGAGAAATAATAAAGAAATAAGTTTGTGAGAACTCTTGTGAGAATATCAGCAGCAAAACAAATTCATTCTTCTAGCATTATTAAGAACAAAAGAATGCGCTGCATTAAAAGATCCAAAAATTGACAGCGTGACGAATGTGCTATCTCCATTACCAATGTTCATTTTACCAGAATGAGCGCTTCCATCTCGTACTTGATTCTGAGCATGCGTGATTTTTTTGCGCGTCTGAATTGCATACAGACGATCGTATTTTCGGATAGGAACTTTCCCTGACTGAAAAATACTAGAGAACATGCTCCCAATCTTTTGCTGGCTGGAATTCCGCCAGCAAAAGACCGATGGAGCATACACACAGTCGCATTTTCCGACAAAAAGCTCCCATCAGAGTTTTGCTGGCGGCATTTCCAATCATGTGTACGCAGCATTACATGCAACATTTCTTTCCTTCGGCCTGCAGGCTGAAGCCAGTAATTTTCCAGCAGGCTTCCTTGCACAAAAGTTAATCAATCAAGTTTTGCCTGATGCAGCAGGGCCAGTAGGGGTTACCCACTTAGAAAATATCAACTGGTTACTCATTTAATTCACTCAGGCCAACTGGAGACACGCATGTAGGCAGGTGCAGTCTGTACTCCCCACTGCAGGTGACGCCCAACCAAAGCCAAAGCAGAAGGGGAAGGAAGTTGTGGAAAACTTGGTTCCTCTATGACTTCCTGTGGTCACAGGGAGACAGCTGTCCAATTGGACACTGGTGCCCCATGTGACTCCAACGACCATCTTAGGTCAAGCAGGGTCTATTTAAGACTCGGCTCCTGGGTTTGCTGCACCTTATTCGAGTGGCTAGTGTAGGGACAGGGTCCCTGTCTGCCATGAGCACATAGAGACAGTACCTGTCTTCTTAAAGCCTCCCCTTTGGGTGCGAACCAGCCAGGCTGCATCTCGGCCCTTGTTGCAGATGCTGTCGTCATTTTGAAGTCTTCAGACTTCTGTCACAATTCATAAGTGGCTCCAAACGGGTGTGCCTACATGCCAGTCCTAAATATGCAGTGTTAAACCTTTTCTAAAGTATAACTTTCTTGCCTGACTTGGTCTGTGTTTACTGCTCACTATACCATGCTGTACCTTGCTCACACGCATTTCCAAAAACAGAGAAACACATATACGCATCCGTTTACATGTTATTTTACAGATGTTCTCTATTTTGTCTCATATTAATTGTGATATCAAAATGTTATTTTAAGGAACAAAAAATTACATTTGTGTGGAAATGATTTTCTTTATTTAAAGGGTAACCTTTCTTGGGCAAAAAAAAAAGCAGATAAAAAAAATTCTTACCTTCTACAATTGCTACACAAGTCATTTTGTAATTGAATGTTATTAAAAATTACCTTTCCTTTTCAATCTGCAATGTAAAGTCTGCACTAAGATACAAGTCAGATTTTTCGCATCCCCTGTATCAAAAATGTTATTTTCAGTGAGATACTCCATAGGGAAATTACATTTAACCACTTAACAACCGATCGGTACACAGTGACCGGAGAGGCAGATGGATGGATGGCTGCAGCGTTGTGGGCTGCATCTGTAGTGCCCACAGCGCTGCACAGAGACATCCAGCCATCCATCCATGCTCAGCCATCCCTACTACTCTTGCATGCCCTGCAATGCTGTGCAATACTCTGCAATTCCCTTTGCAATGCCCCACAATACTCTGCCATACCCTGGAATACCCCGCAATACTCTGCCATACCCTGGAATACCCCGCAATACTCTGCCATACCCTGGAATACCCCGCAATACTCTGCCATACCCCGCAATACTCTGCCATACCCCAAAATACCCCGCAATACTCTGCCATACCCCGCAATACTCTGCCATACCCTGGAATACCCCGTAATACTCTGCCATACCCTGGAATACCCCGCAATACTCTGCCATACCCCGCAATACTCTGCCATACCCCAAAATACCCCGCAATACTCTGCCATACCCCGCAATACTCTGCCATACCCTGCAATACCCTGAAATACCCCGCAATACTCTGCCATACCCCGCAATACTCTGCCATACCCCGCAATACTCTGCCATACCCCGCAATACCCTACAATACTCTGCCATACCCTGGAATACCCCGCAATACTCTGCCATACCCTGGAATACCCCGCAATACTCTGCCATACCCTGAAATATCCCGCAATACCCAGCCATACTCTGCAATACTCAGTGATACCCAGCCATACTCTGCCATACCCAGCCATGCTCTGCAATACCCCGCAAAAATCTGCAATACTCTGCCATAACCCGCAATACTCTGCCATACCCAGCCATACTCTGCAATACCCCGCAATACCCAGCCATACTCTGCAATACTCGGTGATACCCAGCCATACTCTGCCATACCCAGCCATGCTCTGCAATACCCCGCAATACCCAGCCATACTCTGCAATACTCAGTGATACCCAGCCATACTCTGCCATACCCAGCCATGCTCTGCAATACC
This sequence comes from Lithobates clamitans, assembly GCA_037952925.1. NCBI lineage: Eukaryota > Metazoa > Chordata > Amphibia > Anura > Ranidae > Lithobates > Lithobates clamitans. The sequence continues at coordinate 1,008,828 of JBBGZY010000790.1, forward strand.
CCACAAAAATCTGCAATACTCTGCCATAACCCGCAATACTCTGCCATACCCAGCCATACTCTGCAATACCCTGCAATACCCAGCCATACTCTGCAATACTCGGTGATACACAGCCATACTCTGCCATACCCAGTAATACTCGGCGATACTCTGCAATACCCAGCCATGCTCAGCCATACCCAGCCTCTGTATGCTGTGGAAGTCTCACACATGTGGTATCGCCGTGCTCAGGAGGAGTAGGAGAATCTATTTTGGGGGGTCATTTTTGGTATATACATGCTATGTGTTAGAAATATTGTATAAATGGACAACTTTGTGTTAAAAAAAAAAGCGTTTTAACCACTTCCCGCCTTCCGTCATACGACGTCCTTGAATTTGTGCGGGGATATCTGAATGATGGGTGCAGCTACAGGCATCATTCAGATATCATATTTTTCAGCCGGCGATTCCCTATACCATGAGAACGATCATAGCGGCTGTTACACTGCTTGATCGTTCTTACGGGAGGCGAGAGGGGACGCGCCCCCTCCCGCCGCCCTCCGGTGCTTCTACCGACTCACCGACTCTTATTGACCCCATATCTCACTGTAAAGAGGATCTGTCATGCCATATTCCTATTACAAGGGATGTTTACATTCCTTGTAATAGGAATAAAAGTGATCAAAAAAATTTTTTTTTTGGAAAAAAGTGTCAAACTAAAATAATTAAAGTAAAATGAACAATAAAAAAAAAAAAATTTTTTTTAAAGCGCCCCTGTCCGTGTGCTCGCATGCAGAAGCGAACGCATACGTAAGTCCCGCCCACATATGAAAACGGTGTTCAAACCACACATGTGAGGTATCGCTGCGATCGGTAGAGCGAGAGCAATAATTTTGTTCCTAGAACTCCTCTGTAACTCAAAATTTGTAACCAGTAAAAAATTTTAAAGCGTCGCCTATGGGGATTTTTAAGTGGCGAAGTTTGGCACCATTCTACAAGCGTGTGCAATTTTGAAAGGTGACATGTTAGGTATCTATTAACTTGGCGTAACTTTATCTTTCATATTATGCAAAAACATTGGGCTATCCTTACTGTTTTTTTTTTTTTAAAGCAAAAAACTGTTTTTTTTCCAAAAAAAACGCGTTCGAAAAATTGCTGCGCAAATATCGTGCGAGATAAAAAGTTGCAATGACCGCTATTGTATTCTCTAGGGTCTTTGCTAAAAAAACATATATAATGTTTTGGGGTTCTATGTAATTTTCTAGCAAATAAATGATGATTTTTACATGTAGGAGAGAAATGTCAGAATTGGCCTGGGTGCTCCAGAACGCCTGAAGGTGCTCCCCTGCATGTTGGGCCTCTGTATGTGGCCACGCTGTGTACAAGTCTCACACATGTGGTATCGCCATACTCGGGAGTAATAGCAGAATGTGTTTTGGGGTGTAATTTGTGGTATGCATATGCTGTGTGTGAGAGAAATAACCTGCTAATATGACAATTTTGTGAAAAAAAAAACCGAAAAAAAAACAACTTGATTTTGCAAAGAATTGTGGGAAAAAATGACAACTTCAAAAAACTCATCATGCATCTTTCTAAATACCTTGGAATGTCTTCTTTCCAAGAAGGGGTCATTTGGGGGGTATTTGTACTTTTCTGGCATGTTAGGGTCTCAAGAAATGAGATAGGCCGTCAGTACTTCAGGTGTGATCAATTTTCAAATATTGGTACCATAGCTTGTGGACGCTATAACTTTCACAAAGACCAAATAATATACACTAATTTGGGTTATTTTTACCAAAGATATGTAGCGGTATAAATTTTGGCCAAAATATATGAAGAAAAATTACTAATTTTCAAAATTTTATAACAGAAACGAAGAAAAATTTATTTTTTTACAGATTTTTCTGTCTTTTTTCTTTTATAGCGCAAAAAATAAAGAACCCAGTGGTGATTAAATACCACCAAAAGAAAGCTCTATTTGTGTGAAAAAAAAGGACAAAAAATTCATATAGATACAGTGTTGCATGACTGAGTAATTGTCATTCAAAATGTGAGAGCACCAAAAGCTGAAAATTGGTCTGGTTATTAAGGGGGTTTAAGTGCCCAGTGGTCAAGTGGTTAAAGTGATGCAGACCCTGCAACTTTCCTCATTAGAACCCTGCAAGTGTAGCAGCTGATTGATAATTACAGTTGTGCTCATAAGTTTACATACCCTGGAAGAATTTATGATTTCTTGGCCATTTTTCTGAGAATTTGAATGATAACACAAAAACATATATTTCACTAATGGTTAGTGTTTGGCTGAAGCCATTTATTATCAATCAACTGTGTTTACTCCTTTTAAATCTTATGGGGCAACAGAAACTACCCAAATGTCCCTGATCAAAAGTTTAGATACCCCAGTTCTTAATACTGTGTATTGCCCCCTTTAACATCAATGACAGCTTGAAGTCTTTTGTGGTATTTATCTTCTCAGATGGTAAAGCTGCCCATTCCTCTTGGAAAAAAGCCTCCAGTTTCTGTAAATTCTTGGGCTGTCTTGCATGAACTGCACGTTTGAGATCTCCCCAGAGTGGCTCAATAATATTGAGGCCAGGAGACTGAGATGGCCACTTCAGAACCTTCACTTTATTCTGCTGTAGCCAATGACAGGTCAGCTTGGCCTTGTGTTTTGGATTATTTTCATGTTGGAATGTCCAAGTACGTCCCATGCGCAGCTTCCTGGCTGATGAATGCACAACTCCCATACAGATTCACTCTGAACATGGACACAAACAGCTATTTCTTCAGATTTACAAAAGTTATAAATATGCAACAAAGTTTGTTAAAATCCATGCAGTGTTCACCCAGAGGGGAATGTTTTTTTTTTCTCAACAAAAGTGGAGTTACTCTTTAAAGCAGAAATCAAGGAAATGTTTTATTTGTCAAGCCAACTAAGTAACCTCTAATGTTATGTGTGGATCTCTGCTGACTGATGCCAGATACTACTATTAACTCTCTTCTCACAGTGTCAAACTCCATAAACAGGCATTTTGACCATAGTCAGTCAAAGTGTAAAAGAGTGTAGTCATGTTCCAGGGCAAGCTGCCCCAGTCTTACTCTGATTACGGCTGTATAGGGGATACGGTCAGGGGGCTAGCCAGCCACCTGCCCCAGATTTTATGAAATGCTTTTGGTCTTTTGCGTATGTCAAAAGTGAGTTTATAAAGCGGAAGAGCTTCATTATTCAGTTTTAACCATAGTCTCCTGGTTGGGGTTGCCGTTCCTCTCCAGGTCAATAAAATGGATTTCTTGGCATAGTAATATAGGATACGAAGTAGTTGTTTGACCCGGGAAGGGACAGGCAAATCACCAAAGACACCCAGAAGGCAATTCTTGGGGTGGACTATGTCGGGAAGTCCCAACGCCGAGGAGAGAAAAGAACCTATTTTCCGCCAGAAGTCCTGTACTATGGGGCAAGTCCAAAAACAGTGAAGGAAATCTGCCATTTGACCACATCCCCGAAAGCACTCAGCAGAGGATAATATGCCCATTTTGTGCATTTTAGCAGGTGTGAGGTGCGATTGGGGAAAAATCTTCATTTGAATCACTCTATCCCTAGAGGATATAACAGAAGCCTTAAAGCGGGGTTTCACCCAAATTTTGAACATTATCTCTATGCATTCTCTTCCTTGCCTAGATGCTGACATGCTGTGTAAAAAAATTTAAATCGCCGTAATTACCTTTTTTTTTCTAATCTTCTTTGCACTTCCTGGTTTTCCTCCCATGGGAGTAGGCGTGTTTTTAGCCTCTCCCAGACCTCCCACAGTCCCTGGGAGCTAGTCTCAGGCTTCCCAGCATGCATTGTGCAACAGCGTCATCACAACATCTCTGCTCCCAGCATTCACCGCATCCAGGAAATACATGCTTGTGGGCTTCAAATGCCCACAATGAAGATGGAAACCGCCTTCAGTGAATTTTTATAAGTTATTCTTTACAACGAAATCGGACACAGGCGGACTTATTACACGGAACATGTGAGTAGATAATCATGAGAAGAAAAGTTTGTGAATGAACTCCAAAAAACAAAACGATAGATATGTGGACCCCCGCTTTAAAAGTATCGCTGAATTCCGACCAGTCATCTTCCATGATAGTGATATCTAAGGATTCCCACTTCCGTTGTGCTAGTTTAAATCTAGGGTTAGAGTCTGTCACCAGAGCTGCATAGTAAGTAGAAATAAGTTTTGCCTGGTCTGGGGTTCTTAAGATTTTTTCCAGGTCAGGAGTTTTAAGCGGATTTTCCAGGGAACCGAACTCGCACAGCATGCCTAAGTTGGTAGTAAAAGAACAAATAAGTACGCGGTAAGTCAAAATCTAATCTCATCTGTGAGAAGGATTTAAATCCTTGAGAGGTATATATGTGACACAGATATTTAATTCCCTTGGAAGTCCATCTTTGAGGGTCAGGTAAGGAGTTTAGTTCCGGAAGCGTCGGATTAAACCAAAGTGGACAATTGGGGGAAGTCAACCATGAGTCAGAGGTATGTTTAAGCGTCACAGTTTTAAACAAGGATAGGGACGTACGTAAGATAGTCATTCCAGGTCCTGGTGGTGTGCATCCTCGATAAATAATGTTATGTAGTGTTTCAAATGAGGAAACCATGGCTCCTTCAGTGGTGGTACATGCATTATTTGAGTCGGGATGCAGCCAGTCATGAATTTTGACCAATTGAGATGCCTGATAATAAAGATAAAAGTCAGGGAAACCTAACCCCGCCAGGTGGGACGGGAGACGAAGAGGAACGCGATACATATAGAGTCAATGCTCTTAAAAATCGTTTTGGGGATTTTACAGGGGGAGTTAGCCAGGACTAGGGATGAGCTTCGAGTTTGAGTCGAACACATGTTTGACTCGAACATTGGCTGTTCGCAAGTTCGCCGAACAGCGAACAATTTGGGGTGTGCGCGGCAAATTCGAATGCCGCGGAACACCCTTTAAAAGTCTATGGGAGAAATCAAAAGTGCTAATTTTAAAGGCTTATATGCATGGTATTGTCATAAAAAGTGTTTGGGGACCTGGGTCCTGCCCCAGGGGACATGGATCAATGCAAAAAAAAGTTTTAAAAACAGCCGTTTTTTCAGGAGCAGTGATTTTAATAATGCTTAAAGTCAAACAATAAAAGTGTAATATCCTTTTAAATTTTGTACCTGGGGAGTGTCTATAGTATGCCTGTAAACGGGCGCATGTTTCCCGTGTTTAGAACAGTCTGACAGCAAAATGACATTTCAAAGGAAAAAAGCCATTTAAAACACATAGAAGTTCATTGATAAAAACAGCTTGGGAATTTCCCACAGGGGAACCCCGAACCAAAATTTAAAAAAAAATGACGTGGGGGTCCCCCTAAATTCCATACCAGGCCCTTCAGGTCTGGTATGGATATTAAGGGGAACCCCGGCCAAAAAAAAAAAAAAAAAAGACGTGGGGGTTCCCCTAAATTCCATAACAGACCCTTCAGGTCTGGTATGGATTTTAAGAGGAACCCTGCGCCAAAAAAAAAATGCGTGGGGTCCCCCAAAAATACATACCAGACCCTTATCCGAGCACGCAACCTGGCAGGCCGCGGGAAAAGAAGGGGGGACGAGGGAGCGCCCCCCCTCCTGAACCGTTCCAGGCCACATGCCCTCAACATTGGGAGGGTGCTTTGGGGTAGCCCCCCAAAACACCTTGTCCCCATGTTGATGAGGACAAGGGCCTCATCCCCACAACCCTGGCCGGTGGTTGTGGGGGTCTGCGGGCGGGGGGCTTATCGGAAACTGGAAGCCCCCTTTAACAAGGGGACCCCCAGATCCCGGCCTCCCCCTGTGTGAAATGGTAGGGGGGTACAAAAGTACCCCTACCATTTCACTAAAAAACTGTCAAAAATGTTAAAAATGACAAGAGACCTTTTTTGACAATTCCTTTATTTAAATGCTTCTTCTATCTTCCTTCATCTTCTTCTTCTTCTGGTTCTTCCTCCGGTGTTCTCGTCCAGCATCTCCTCCGTGGCGTCTTCTATCTTCTTCTCCTCGGGCCGCTCCGCACCCATGGCATGGGGGGAGGCTCCCGCTCTTCTCTTCATCTTCTTCTCTTCTTCTCTTCTTCTCTTCTTCTCTTCTTCTCTTCTTCTCTTCTTCTCTTCTTCTCTTCTTCTCTTCTTCTCCTCCGGGCCGCTCCGCATCCATGCTGGTATGGAGGGAGGCTCCCGCTGTGTGATGGCGTCTCCTCTTCTGACGGTTCTTAAATAACGGGGGTGGGGCCACCCGGTGACCCCGCCCCCTCTGACGCACAGGACATGACAGGACTTCAGTGTGGCATTCCCCGTGGCGTCACAGGGAAGTCCCGTCAAGTCACCGTGCGTCAGAGGGAGGCGGGGTCACCGGGTGGCCCCACCCCCAGTTATTTAAGAACCGTCAGATGAGGAGACGCTGTCACACAGCGGGAGCCTCCCTCCATGCCAGCATGGATGCGGAGCGGCCCGGAGAAGAAAATGAAGAAGAGAAGAAGATGAAGCAGAGAAGAAGATGAAGCAGAGAAGAAGATGAAGAAGAGAAGAAGATGAAGAAGAGAAGAAGATGAAGAAGAGAAGAAGATGAAGAGAAGAGCGGGAGCCTCCCCTCATGCCATGGGTGCGGAGTGGCCCAAGGAGAAGAAGATAGAAGACGCCGCGGAGGAGATGCTGGACGAGAAAGCCGGAGGAAGAACCAGAAGAGCCAGAAGAACCAGAAGAAGAAGAAGAAGAAGAAGAAGAAGATGAAGGAAGATAGAAGAAAGAAGAAAGAAGAAGCATTTAAATAAAAGAATTGTCAAAAACTGTCTCTTGTCATTTTTAACATTTTTGACAATTTTTTAGTAAAATGGTAGGGGTACTTTTGTATCCCCTTACCATTTCACACAGGGGGGGGCCAGGATCTGGGGGTCCCCTTGTTAAAGGAGGCTTCCAGATTCCGATAAGTCCCCCGCCCGCAGACCCCCACAACCACCGGCCAGGGTTATGGGGATGAGGCCCTTGTCCTCATCAACATGGGGACAAGGTGTTTTGGAGGCTACCCCGAAGCACCCTCCCAATGTTGAGGGCATGTGGCCTGGTACGGTTCAGGGGGGGTGCTCTCTCGTCCCCCCCTCTTTTCCTGCGGCGTGCCAGGTTGCGTGCTCGGATAAGGGTCTGGTATGGATTTTTGGGGGAACCCCATGCCTTTTTTTTTGGCGCGGGGTTCCCCTTAAAATACATACCAGACCTGTAGGGTCTGGTATGGAATTTAGGGGATCCCCACATCATTTTTTTTTTACATTTTGGCCGGGGTTCCCCTTAATATCCATACCAGACCTGAAGGGCCTGGTATGGAATTTAGGGGGACCCCCACGTCATTTTCTTTTTAAATTTTGGCCGGGGTTCCCCTTAATATCCATACCAGACCTGAAGGGCCTGGTATGGAATTTAGTGGGACCCCCACGTCATTTTTTTTTTAAATTTTGGTTCGGGTTCCCCTGTGGGGAATTCCCATGCCGTTTTTATCAATGAACTTCTATGTGTATTGTAGGACCGGCAATGCAATAGCCGTGAGTAGTTTTAAATGGCTTTTTTCCTTTGAAATGTCATTTTGCTGTCAGACTGTTCTAAACACAGGAAACATACCCCCCTTTACAGGCATACTATAGACACCCCCAGGTACGAAATTTAAAGGGATATTACACTATTATTGTTTCACTTTAAGCATTATTAAAATCACTGCTCCCGAAAAAAACGGACGTTTTTAAAACTTTTTTTTGCATTGATCCATGTCCCCTGGGGCAGGACCCAGGTCCCCAAACACTTTTTATGACAATAACTTGCATATAAGCCTTTAAAATTAGCACTTTTGATTATTCATGTTCGTGTCCCATAGACTTTAACGGTGTTCGCGTGTTCAAACTAACTTTTTTCCTGTTTGCATGTTCTGGTGCGAACCGAACAGGGGGGTGTTCGGCTCATCCCTAGCCAGGACATAACTTAGGCAAATATATCATTTTGAGGATGTTGGCCCGTCCCATCAAGTCTAAAGGCAAGTCCCTCCATTGTTTGGTTTGGGTCTGTAATTGAAGCAGTAGTGGGCCTAGGTTATTAGTTATATAGAGGGACAGTGGCATTTGTACCACAACTCCTAGGTACCTAAAGGAGGTAGTTGTGACGAACGCGGGTGTCAGATCCCCGCCCTCCTCGCTAACTTGCGACAAAGGACCGGCCAACCTCACACCACGCTGTCACTTACGTAACAATGCCACTCTCAGCTGCGCCCAGCACAAAGATTTTCCAGCCTGCGGGACCACAATCTAGGTGCGAGCAACCTGAGAGTGATTGTCACTGGGCTAATTACACAATTAACCCTTTAACTGCCACCACCCCCGTTTAAAAGACCGAGCCGGGGGAGACTCGTAATTTTAGCAATACCAATTATAATTTTAGAATAAGTGTCTGCCACACACACTGCCACCACAGACAGGTCTGCTCAGAGTCTTACTCTACAACAGTAGCGCCCTTCAAGAGGCAGGTTCGTTTATAGCTTGCATTAAGAGCTTTAGAGACAAGGTTAACACTTTTCAACATAAGGGTTTATTATGAAAAGGTCAAAGTTGGTGCAAATAAAATATTTACAGAAAAAAGATGTTTCAAAAAGATAAAGACAATATACAGCCACAAAGCAATAAGGTAGAATTGGGAAGGAAGAATACTTGCAATTAATGTCTGAGGGTTGATCAGAGTTCGATCGATGAGCTAGGTAATCGGTTCTCGACTTGGCAGATGTTTCTTCTTGGATGGTAAAAGGAGAACTGCCTATTGTCTTGGCATCTCCTCTTTTCTGTCAAACCAAAGGGGGTGTTGACAGCGACCAGTAACCAATCATCTGGTCATCCTGTTTTAGGGGTTGGTTGCTGGGAGGTGTCTACACTCATGACCACGTCCCAGGTAGATTTTTTAATACATATTCATATATCTGCATCTATAGTGTTTACAGACTCCAAATATCCATATTATTATTCAACTTGAGATTTCCTTCAAAACAAGTCTAAACATGCCATCTCTATAACGTATAGCCCGCTTTGGAGGAACAAGTGGTCCCAGGGGTTTCCCATATGACCTGACATAGGGGTGTCTGGACTTGAAACGTTCCATATTATCTGAGGAAACTAAATATGTCCAGATTATGGCTGTGCTATCACTAAGTCAGAAGTTATGAAATATGCTGAAATTTCATACTTATTCTACTGAGGTGTCGTCAGACAAATTTACAACCGAGGCCTGTTAGGTCTCTGAATGGGGAGGGTGACAGTTTTACGACAGGCCTGAACACTGCCCTTACAACAAATGTTTTCTACTGACCTAACCTGGTTCTGTTTTCTCTGTTGAGATAACCTTTTCTGTTGAACTTAAAAAGCTTTGAATTCCTAAGATGAGGAAGGAGGGAGTTCAGAGTTCTCTGTGAGGTTACATGGTTAGCCAAACTGTCATGGCTACTTCCACACAAGATGGCAGCTAGCTACAGCTTTTCATGTCCCGTACTTGATATCGTTACAGTAGTTATTTGTAGTCTAGAATCCGAGTGAATCTGTGAAGCAGGGGCTTGGTCTAGGGAAAAATAATGGACTTGTCCCAATTCACTCTGAATCCGGAAAAGTCTCCAAAAGTGGTTACAGTAGTTAGCAGATTGGTGAGTGAGTCCTGTGAGTCTGCTAGGTAAACTAGCGTATCATCCGCATAAAGTGAAATTCATTCCTCTATGTTATTGATGGGTAGAACGCAGATTATTGAGGAGTTACGGATCCGGACAGCAAAGGGCTCCATAGCCAACGCGAATAGGAGGGGCCATAAAGGGCAGACTTGTCTGGTACCCCTGGTGATCCGGAAGGTCTCAGTAATCTGTGAATTAATACGAATGCGGCAAGCAGCATAGCATAGAGGAGCCATATCCAGGCTAGGGCCAAGACCATACAGCTGTAAGACCCAAAACAGATACGTCCATTCCACACTGTCAAAGGCCTTACAGATGTCTAGGGATACAACAACTCGGGTGGGTGGACAGTCATGCGAATACGTCAGGTTGTGGAACAGTCTACGGATGTTCATCCTGGTCGATCGGCCTGGTATAAAGCCGCCTTGGTCGCTCCCTACCAACTCAGCAATCACCTTAGACGGTTAGCCAGGACTTTAGCCAAAATTTTTACATCTACATTAATAATAGATATCGGTCGATAGGAGTCACATTTTAGTGGATCCTTTCGAGGTTTAAGTATTAAAACAATGAGTGCTTCCCTCATTGAGGGGGAAAGCACCCCTTCCTTCAGTGCCTCATTGTATGTTTTAAGTAAAATAGGACTAACGAGGTGTCGAAATTTTTTATACCATTCAACTGGAAAACCGTCTAAACCCAGTGTCTTATGAGCCGGCATCTGTGAAATCGCCAGTGAAAGTTCTTCCAGAGAAAGTGGCTTATCTAAATTTTCTCTAACCTGATCTGTCAAACGGGGGAGTGTAATTTGGCTTAAATAGTCTTCAAGTTGTGTCTCAGAGTAATCAGCTCTAGAAGTGTAAAGATCCCGATAAAAGGAGAGAAAGGCTTCTGCTATATCCTGAGGGACATCACTAATTGTATTTCCCGAGACCAATATTCTGGGGATAGAGACAGGGGGACAATCAGATCTGGTAAGATATGCAAGTAGGCGACCCCCCTCATTACCATGTTCAAATATCTTCTGGGTGACATAAAGCATATGTTTTTTGGTGAGATCTAACAGGCGGCAGTGAAGCCAACGGGACAGTGCATTGGGGTTTTGGGAGTATTCCACCTCTGCCTTCATTAGGGCACCTTCTAACTTCTCAGTACATTGCTGGGTGTTTTTGCGTATGATACCGGTAATGGACATAAAGGTACCTCTCAACACAGCCTTGGAAGCATCCCAGGCTGTGGTGAGTCCAGTGGTACCCTGGTTCATACTCCAGTAGTCGGTCACGCCTCCTTGGCATTCGGCCTGCACAATTTCATCCTCAAGCCAGTGGGGGTTCAATCTCCAGACACGGAGGCCTGATCTTGGCAGGTGGAGTAGACTAACCAACAAAGGGGCATGATCCGAAATCCCTCTGGGTAAGTAGGAAACTGAATGGACCAATGGAAGTACATCTCCTGGGGCGAACGCCAGGTCTATACGAGACATAGTTTGGAAGGAGCCAGAGTGACAGGAGAACTGGCGGTCTCCTGGGTGTTTCCAGCGCAACAATTCAGTAAGGTCAAATACCTGGGTCCAGTCAACAAATGTAGGATATGGCCTACCCCCACCCCTCAAGCGGTCCATTGCAGGGTCCAATACAGCATTAAAGTCTCCAACAAAGAGCAGGGGACCCGGGGATCTAGACAGTAATAGTAGGGACAAATGAGAGAGGACATCTGGGGAGAACGGGGGAGAAACATATATGTTCACTAGCATGAAAATCATGGAGGCTATGCGAAGCGTGAGTATAATAAATCGTCCGACTTTACAAGCAGAGTCTCAGCTGGTAGAGACTTTGCCAGCAGAATAGAAACCTCCCGAGAGTAGTTAGTATAAGTAGCGTGATATTGAGTGGCCACCCAGGGACGTTTAAGAGACCGTAGCATAGTACCCGTAAGGTGGGTTTCTTGAAGACAAATGATATGGGGTTTGTATTTCTTCAAATATGAGAATATTAGGGACTGCTTGTGAGGTGAGTTCAACCCCCTAACATTCCATGAAATCAATTTTAACATGTCAGCCATAAGTAGTTTTAGTTAGTACAGGAACATTGCAAAAGGTATTAAAGGGTGCAGTATACCACACAAATTGCTGACCATGAAACCTTCTATAGTATGGATGCAGTAACAACAGAAAAGAATTGTTCATAAGAGCAAACTTAACAACCAAAAACCCAAGAGGCCAGTCATTCTCCGGAACCGGGATTTGTGAGAAGACCAGCAATACAAACCTCCCGCCCACCCCCTCCCCGCTCTACCAACCCAAACTTAGTGAGCATTGGTTCCCAAAACAAAAAAGTTTCCCCTCCAGGAACAAAGTTGAAAGGGAGTAAAAAATCCCGTGGCCACGCCACCCCTTAGTATGGGGAAAGTAGCAGTTCCATGAGGGCTCTCAGCTGCAATGTAAGTGTCCATCTTGTAGGATCTGTAAGAAACGTGAACGGAAGGCACAAACAGCAACAAGTGTGTGAGGCACATCAGTAGTAATCTGTAAATAATTCAAAAGGCATTGCTGGTAGGAGTGATCATAGGATTTGTCAGCAGTGCAAGGATTGAAGAAGTTTTTTTTGCTTTAAAATGAAGGCAGGTCTGAAGCAGATCCAGTATCTGAACAAGGAATAGCAGTCATAGTGGTAGATCCACAGAGGACCATGCCCATGGGGGACGAGCTATAAACATGGATGGGCATGTGGAAGCCCAGGGACTGAAATTTGTAGATTCAGTTGCAGCGTTGTCTGGGTTGCTTCCCAAGTCGTGAGTCTAATCAAGACATAGCTTTCTTAGGACAAGAGCAAAAAAAAAAGAGCTTTACCTACATATATGATCCGCAGCTTAGCAGGGAACAGCATCGCATAGGGGAGGCCTTCTTTGCGGAGGCGATCCTTCACTGCTGCGAAGGACATTCGCTGACGCTGCACCTCAGCTGAGAATTCAGGGTAAATGGAAATATTATTGCCGTTGAACTTGAGAGGGCCTTTCTCCATGGCCAGACGCAGGATAGCGACTTTGTCATGAAAATGAAGGAATTTGGCAATTAGAGATCTTGGGGGGGGGCCCAGGTTGTGGGGGACGTGGGGGGGTGCGATGTGCCCACTCAATCTCAAAAGTTTTGGAGAACTCCTCTACCCCCAACTCATCACGCAGCCATTTATGTAAAAAAACGTTCGGGCCCGGAAGCATTTCGGGAACCCCACAAAACGAAGATTGTTCCGGCGGGAACGATTCTCCAAGTCGTCCAACTTGGTTCTAAGGGCTTCCAATTCGTTTGTGGCTGTATGAACAGTCTCAGATAAAGGGTGAACTGTGTCTTCCAGGGAGCTAACGTGCCCCTCCATCTCTCCCATTCTTTCCCGTAGGGTCTGAACGTCTTGTTTCAGATGTGAGAAATCAATATGGATGGTTTCCATTTGTACAGTGAGGGAAGACTTACAGTCCTGTATAGCTAGCATAATTTCTGCCAGTGTAGGCTCAGCAATGGAGGGGGTTGAGGATACAGAGTCTTCTAAGCAGACCGGGGAGCCTAGGGATTTTGAGTGTGCTGCCTGGGTGTGAAAGACAGCAGGTATAGAGTCACTAACTCCCTGAGACAAGTTCTGTGCTGTATGTGAAGCAGAGTGCAGCATGGCCTCGTGCATGGCTGAGGGATCGGCGACATCTTGCCTCCTGAACCGGGCCAGTTGTTCCGCTGCGGATTGGGGCGCAGGTGGCCCGTATTTATTCACCATCATGCCTGGATCGGGTACCCACCGTCCTCAGGAGTATTTCGGTGCCTTTTTTAAAAAGATTGGAGCCAGGATGCCTGCAGGATGAGTGTATAGAGCCGGAGCTGTGAGATCAAGCAGCCGCTCTTATGGACTCCAAGCCACGCCCCCCGTAAATAATTTTAATTACATTAATAACGATATGCATTAAAATAATATTTTATAGTGAAATATTTTATTGCTTATAACATATTAAATACAAAATTATAATAGTAAAATAAATATCTTTTTGATTTTAATTATATTTAATATTGGAGAATAATTAAAATAAGCATGTTTTACTTAATTTATTAATATAATTATTTTATATAAATGTTTATTTTTATTATTTGACCAGTAATAAAAAAAAAATTATAAATAAAATCTTTTTTTTTTCTAACATTTTTTATTGCTTAAATTTAGTAATTTAAAAAAATAGTAAAAAACAAATTTAAACATGCCTGCAAATCTTTACTCCTGATTATTCCTAGAGGTACTAATATGGGGAAGCTGATCTACCCTTGTCCTTTTATTAGTACCTCGAATTGGAGTAAACAGGTACAAGTGTAAATTGTGTAATTTGGGGTCTTTAAAGGGGAACTAAATTTAAAAAAAAATGTGAAAAGTGTGTACAGTATGTGAGTATTGTCATTCCAGGACAAGAATTGCAGGCAACTACTAGCAGGGTCAACATATGAAAATAAGGGAAAAAATAAGGAATAAGGAAAAAAGCCTGATTACTTGAGAAAAGGCAGCGCAGTGGCTAAGTGGTCAGCACTTCCACCTAGCAGCACTAGAGTAGTCGGTTCAAATCCAAATTACAGCACTACCTGCATGGATTTGCATTGTTCGCCCCGTGCCTGTGTGGGCTTCCTCCTACACTCTGAAGACATGCTGGTAGGTTAATTGGATCATGTCTAAATTGGCCCTAGTATGTGTATGTGAGTAAGGGACTTTAGATTGTAAGCTCCTTGAGGATAGGGACTGATGTGAATTTAAAATATATGTAAAGTGCTGTGTGAATTGATGGCACCATATAAGTACCTTTAATAAAGAAAGGAAACCAATGCACCACATCTAAGGAATGGTAAGCTGCAACATATTACATTTTTGTACTTGGGTTTAAATACTCTATTGCCAGCCATACACAGTTCGAATTTTGAAAAAATTTTCTTTCAAAAATCGTATCTAAGAATTTTCGTACGAATTTCGCACCATTAGTGGGCTGCAGCAACGGCCAATTTTCATGCGGCAATCAAATTTGAGGAATCGGACACGTTGGAAATTTTTTTAAAAACAAACGATTTTCTAATCAATGATGGGAGAATCGTGCGAGAAATGTAATAAGAAAAGAAAATTTACGGAGAGAAAAGAAGATTCTCGTTTACCAAAATTCTTTTCTGTTGCAACATGAGGTGAAATCGAAGACTTGGTCGGCCGAATTTCGAAAATCAATGGTGGCATCATCGGATCACAAAAAAACAAACTTTCTGATTTTGAAAAGAAAATTTGTTCGAAATTCGACCATGTATGGCCTGCTTATATCAGCCTTTCTCAACCTTTGTACTTCAGAGGAACACTTTGAATAATTTTTAGGTCTCCGGGAACCCCTGCCAAAACCAATTATTGGTGGCCAGTGTAAAAAATGCCTCCCTTAAAGTGGTGAGTCAAAATGCCACCTTTACAGAATTTCACTTTTACAAACATCTAAAAAGGTAAAGGTAAGGTGCAGCGGTGTAGGCCCCATAACTATGCATGCACTATGAAATGGGAGGTCAAGCAGTCGTAGCTCATCAAACCCTTAGCAACCTCTGGAGGGACCTTGGTTGAGAATGGCTGCTTTATATGATTCAATCCCTCCATGAACCCTTTCTCGGCTCCTGTATTGGAGTTAATGACCTCCTTCTCATCTATCAGTTATCAGGCCTGGCAATGAAACCCCCTCCAATGCACACTGACACCTACCTTTGTCACACTTCCCTGGCACTCTGTTCATCTGTTGGAGGCCTCAGAAGCACCTGGTACCTCTGGGTATGGGGGAAACATACAACCTTTTTCCTTCATATGCTCCCCTCATATCTAGAAGTATCAGATGAATGGAGTGGCAGGGGGACGTGGTGAAGGTCAGACGCTGGAACCCCAGAAGGCAGCAGGTAAGAAGACCTTTGACATACCTGTAATTATCTTTGGATGCTGAAGATTTTTCAAGTGGTGCTATGGGTAGGTCGTTTTAAAACTTTTTTTACGTGGCACCTTAAGGTAGAGGTAACACCAACTGAAGGACAGTTTAAGTTGCTAAAGTACTATGTATTGTAAAGAACTGCCATTTGTTTGTTGAATAATATTGCAGCTTGTTTCCATGTTCTGACTACATGCACTCACATCAGCAGATACGTGGCATTTCCCAACACAGATTTCCTGATGGTGACAACAGTGGGCCGGTGGGCTTGTTCTCTCCATCACAGGCCTGCGTGACAGCAGGAGCACAAATAGGAAACACAGGCAGAGCACAATCACCCTATAACAGAAAGTGCCTGAACGAGGATCTTCACGGCAAGATCATCAGGTATTATTTTAATGAAAGTGGGTAAAAACAGCAAATTAACCTGTGCACTGCAAACCTGCCTTGCTGATCAACCTTTGCGTGTTTAGCTTCCGTGTGCATCTTGCTGTGTCTTCTACGTCTGATTCCAGTTACCGATCTTGGCTTGTTCTCGACTATCCCTGCCTGCTTGTGACCCTGACTTTTGGCGTGTTATATGTTTATCCTTGTCTGCTACTGCTAGTCGCCCCGACCTTTGGCTTATTCCCTTACTATCTCTGTCCTCCTGTAGCCTACAGTGGGCGTGAGCTGGGAGACACTGGGGGTCATGGACCTGGAGCCAGTTGCAGCCCAGTCCATCCTCACCACTAGAGGGTCTGGTGAACACCTGCTGGCTCTTAGACTCTGCGCCCTGGGGAATTTTACGCTCTAGCCCCTGTGGGATCCGTGTTGGTGTTCCAGTGGACCTGCCTTACTTAACCACCTAGACTCCCATCCGCAGCAGTCAGCCATAGGGTCTACTACCTTTGCAGTGCACTCCTGACCCCAACGGTGTGCATCTGTCACCTGGCCTCAGGTGACCTGACAGAAGCCTCAGCAACACGTTGTCCAGCACTAGGAAATTGTAACCTCACAGGGTCTGGAAATGCCTGCACAAACCTTTCTTCAAGGCCTCCTGAAGATGTTTCATCCTCTGCTCCCTTTGCGAAGGCAGGATGAGTTCTGCAACCTTACCCTTGTAACCTGAATCAAGAAGGGTTGCCAGCCAGTAATGATTCCTTCTCTTTGATACCAAGTATCCTAGGGTCCTTACGCTGCATGGCCTCCCTGATGCTGCAAAGCCTGCAAAAGTTTCCAGAGGCATTCGATTCTGAGTCCTCTGGGTCACTAAGGATCACATGATCCTTAACAACCTTCTCCCAGCCACATACAACTCCTTGGGTTTCTGGGGACTGAAAACCATCCCTTGAAGACTGCTGCTGAGTGTTATCCTCCACGTCCATGCAGACACAATTCTCCTCCTCCTCCTCCTCTTTCTGTGTGTTTGGCGGGCCTGCAGGAATATTATCTGGATAAAGGGGGCCTTGAGAGGTAAGGAAGTCCTCCTCTTCCTCACACTTTTCTGCCTCAAGTGCCCTGTCCATTATTCCATGAAGTGTGTGTTCCAACAGGAAGACAAGAGGGACAGTATCACTGATGCATGCATTGTTGCTGCTCAGTGTGCTCACCATCCTCTTGGCCTCATCAAATGGGGACATTTGATCAAGAATGCATGCATTCTTGATCAGTAGCCACTGGTGTGGAGAAAAGAAGCCAAGCTCCCCTGACCCTATCCTGGTGCCATACTCACACAGGTACTCATTGATGGCCCTCTGCTGCATCTACAGCTGCTGCAGCATTACCAACGTTGACTTCCACCTGCTGGACATGTCACAAATGAGGCAGTTGGTGGGCAGGTTGCATTCCCTTTCAATGTCAGCCAGCCGAGCAGTAGAATTGTATGACCCTTGGAAATGACCACAGACTTTTCTGGCGTGCCTCAGGAGATCTTGTAAGCCTAGGTACCTGCTCAAGAACCAAATTCAGGATGTGTGCCAAACATGGAACATGGGTCAAGTGTCCCTGTCGGAGGGCGGAGAGAAGGTTGGTGCCATTGTCGCATACGACTCTTCCTGGCTGAAGCTGGAGTGGCGTCAACCACCTCTGAGCCTGCCCCTGCAGAGCTGACAGAATCTCTGCCCCAGTGTGGCTCCTGTCCCCTTAGCAGTGGTTTAACCTTAAACTACGTAGAGGGTTCTTTACTGTAAGAGTGGCAAGGATGTGGAATTCCCTTCCATAGGCAGTGGTCACTGTCAGCGGGGGGCATTGATAGTTTCAAGAAAATATTAGATAAGCACCTGAACGACCGCAACATACAGTATAAACAATGTAATACTGACATATTGTCACGGTCCCTACCACACCTTGCAGACAGCCAGGCATGGTCGCGCCCCAAGTGGCTCTGGGTGGTATTGAACTCATGACTATCTGTTCTTGCTCCTGTTTCTTTACCTCTAAGCCACACCTCAGTTCTGTTTAGCCTACTTTCCAGCCATGCCTAGTTTAGCATGAAGTACTGTGGGCAATACTCTGTTTGTACCTGTCACTCCTGGATCAGCTGAGGCAGGTTACCCAATTAGCTGGGTATAAAACCCTGTCTCACTCTGAGGACTTTGTCAGTTTATTGTCTCATGTTTGCCAAGTGTTCCTGGTTTCTGTTGCAATGTTCCAAGACTGACCCAGGTTTCAGACCCTGGCTTTGTTTATCTTTATCCTGATTTCTGGAATCCCTTACTGCGGCTTTACTTCGACTATCCCTTGGCTATTCCTGTCGAGCCCCCGTGCACAGATTCAGAGCCCAGGTAGCTTATCTCTTTTTTACCGTGGTCTGTGTGTATTTGCAAGGGTGAGCGTACATCTCTGCGCCATGGACTCCAACCTAGGTAAGCCCTTACACAATGAATTGACCATCATGGAGTCCACAGAGGTGTACAGGATGCTCACCTCCCTTGCTCTGCAAGTCTCCAGCCTGGGCCAGACCATTGCTGAGTTGAAGCAAGAAGTCAGCTTGTTTAAAGGCACACTATGCCCAACCCTGGAACCTGCATGTCCGGAACCGTTTGTTGTGATGCCTGAAAAGTTTGATGGGAATCGTGCATCATTCTTGAACTTTAGGATGGATTGCGAGCTGTTGTTCGTTCTAAAGCCTAGGGTCTATGCCTCTGACTTTATAAAGGTTCACGCATCCATCAACCTGCTCACTGGGCTAACCAAAATATGGGCTTTTCAGCTATTACAGGAGAGGAGTCCAGTCTTGGACAGCTGGGAGGCTTTCATGTTTGCTCGACTCTTATATTACAGTTTTTGAGAAAACCAGTGTTCCCAAGTCTGCTCCTAGTTCACGTGGCCTACGCGTACCCAGGGACAGGAATACCATGTACAGATACGACTCCAAGCCATCCCAGTCTGTGCCAAGTTGTGAAGCCCTAACCCCTCTAAGCCTAGACGCTCCTGAGGTTTTACCCACTCCTACCCTGGATGATGTGGAACCAATTGAGATCGGGTCCATCCGGTCCAAGCTGTCTAAGGGAGAGAGAGAGAGAGCAGAGGAGAGGTTGTGGACTCTGTTTCTATTGAGGAGTAAGAGGGCACCTTATCTCTCTCTGCCCAACTTGTCCACCTCGGCCAAAGTTTCAGCAAGTGGGTACCACTTGAATCCTTCCTGCCACCCCTGAATCTTTTTTTTTTTAAATAATCAAAATTTTTTTTAATTTCATTTATATATACATCATTTTACAACATTCTATACCCCTATATTCAATCCACAGAAAGAAAACATATTACACATTACATCCTTCCTCTCCTACCGCAGTTTCCCCCTGTCCCAGCAGTCGACATTAAATATATGATGGAAAAAAAAATGAAAAAAAATTCCCTCCCCCAACACCCCCCTTCGTGTACAATCGTGCTTATAATTATAAAGTGTTTAAAGATGAAGTTATAAAATAAATTCCCCCTTGTTTGATTCGTGTCATTATCCCTTCCATTCATTATGTATTTGAGAAAAAAAAAAACAAAACCCCTTACCCATCCCCCTCCGTGTACAATCGTGCTTATAATTATAAAGTGTTTAAAATGTAAGATCATAAATAAATTCCCCCCTTATTCTAATTCTAATTTAAGAGCAGCTCAATCCCAAGCCTACCCCAGAATATGCTGAATCAGTGGTATCATGCGGTATCCCCAATAGCGAGGGCAAGAGGGGTCACAATTGCGTTCAAGAAATCATGCCCTTGGATTACTGAGACCTTGCAAAGTGACCCAGAAGGTCAGTATTTGTTTGTAAAGGGTACGCTACAGGGGAGACGATATACTTTTGCTTCAATATATGTGCCAAATGTTGAGACAGCTAAATTTCTGGTTAAAGTATTTGGACAACTGGAAGAATTTAAGGAAGGGTGTGTAGTGGTAGGAGGAGATTTCAATATGGTGTTAGAGCCGAGTGCAGACACCTCTACGGGTAGAACTACTATGTCTTTTAAAGCTATAAAGCGGGTTAAACAAACCTTATGCTCACAACACCTTGTGGACACCTGGAGAGCTTTACACCCAGGCACCAAGGACTATAGCTATTACTCCAAAGTACACGATATGTACTCGCGGTTAGACCTTTTTCTGGTGGATCAATTCTACTTGGGGAATGTCAGCACAAGTACAGTTGAGCCAATAACGATGTCTGACCACGCCACAATAATTTTGACCCTTCAACCAACTCAAATGACCCGGGCGGAACGAATATGGCGTCTGAACGAGTCATTGTTGGACAAGGAAGACATAGTGGAGAAACTAAGGGGCAAGATAAAGGAGTATTTTGAAATAAATAAAACAGAAGGCGTGTCAGATCAAGTGGTGTGGGAAGCTCACAAGGCGGTTGTGAGGGGGGATTTAATTGCCTTTGGTACATATATAAAGAAGGAAAGCAAAAGAGAAATAGATGAACTACTAGAGAAGATCAGAACCCTAGAAAAAAAACATAAGGAAAATCTTGACCCAATGGTTGGCAGATGTCTGGAGAGTGTGCGGGCAGAGCTTTCGCAATATTTAGAGTATAAAGCGAAGAGAAAAATTAGGTTCTTCGCAAATAGAGCATATGAACAAGGAAACAAATGCGGTAGGCTACTGGCAAAACAACTTAAAAAACAACAGGACTCAAGACACGTGCATAGCTTACTAGTTCAGGGCAGGAAAATAATAGACACAAAGGCCATAGCAAAAGAATTTGGTAAATTCTATGAGGCACTATATCTCCAAAACAGAACCACCTGTAAGGGAAAGCGAGGGACAAGGGAGGGATAAGATAGAGGAGTACATCAAGAACGCTGATATGCCCATACTACCTTGAGAAATAACCGAGATTATGGAACGTCCAATCACGGTGGAAGAGTTGAGCGGAGTGATAGCGGCCCTGCCCCCGGGGAAAAGCCCAGGCCCGGATGGGCTGACAAACATATATTACAAGAAATTTCTCCCAATTTTGGTAAAGCCACTTTGTGATTATTTCAACTCCATAGGTGCTGGAAGTCCACTTTGCTCAGAAGCATCACTGGATTACATAACGGTTTTGCCGAAAGAGGGAAAAGATCCCCAGGCATGTGCTAATTACAGGCCGATCTCTCTGCTGAACTCAGACACCAAGATACTGGCAAAAATTCTGGCCCTGAGATTGCAGGAAGATGTAGGAGATTTAGTGCACCCAGATCAAACAGGGTTTGTAAAGGGACGAGAAGCAAGAGACAATACCACCCGCGCACTCCATGTACTGCATTGGATGCGATACGGCCCAGGTAGGGCCCCAGGAATGACTCTGTCGATGGATGCCAAAAAGGCCTTCAACAGAGTGAACTGGGGCTTTATGAGAGAGATACTGGGGAGGATAGGACTGGGGGAGAGGATGCTGGGTTGGATTATGTCATTATACGCGAAACCAAGAGCAAGAATTTAGGTAAATGGGACTGTATCTGAATGTTTTAACATACAAAACGGTACCAGGCAGGGGTGCCCGCTGTCCCCCCTGATATTCGCATTAGTAATGGAACCATTTCTGCGTAGAATTAGAAAGAATAAGGAGATAGTAGGGACGCATATAGGCCATACGGAACACAAAGTAGCAGCGTATGCGGATGATTTATTATTTTTCCTCTCCGCTCCCCAGACATCTATAGCCGCATTGATGGTGGAAGTACAGAAATTTGGAAGGGTGTCTGGCTTTAAGATTAATTTCAAGAAATCAGTCATCCTTCCTAGTCATGTCCCAGTGGAGATAGAGAGATCATTGAAGGAGAAATACCCATTTATATGGAACAAGGAGTCGCTGACATATCTGGGGGTACAGATAAGCGCAGACTATGAACTGCTGGTGGAGTATAATTATGGCTCATTAGTGAAAGAAATAAAAGAAGAATTAAAGAAGTGGAAGGGGAAATACTTGACCTGGTTCGGAAGAATCAG
This sequence comes from Lithobates clamitans, assembly GCA_037952925.1. Classification (NCBI taxonomy): domain Eukaryota; kingdom Metazoa; phylum Chordata; class Amphibia; order Anura; family Ranidae; genus Lithobates; species Lithobates clamitans. The sequence continues at coordinate 1,030,896 of JBBGZY010000790.1, forward strand.
TGCCATAAAAATGAGCATACTGCCCAGAATAGTTTATGTGCTGCGTACAGTGCCAATCAGGCTGCCAGCAAGTCTCCTTAAACAAATACATCGGCTATTCGTAGCCTTTGTGTGGAATGATAAAAGGCCTAGACTGGCTTACGATATTTTAAGAAGGAGTAGAGCGAAGTGTGGCTTAGGACTCCCGGATATAACATTCTATTATAGGTCCATGGCGCTAGTTAGAATAACGGACTGGTGCCATGACCTAAATAGAAAACCATGGGTACAGGCAGAAATGGCGATGGCGGGGAGAAACCTGGCAGGAGCACCATGGATCCAAGGGTCATTGAGAGGGCTGTCACAATGGACATCACCAATGACCCTGAATACATTAGAAGTATGGGATAGAATGAATAAAGAGGGCAGGTATGCTCCTCAGACCTCCCCTCTGGCTCCTCTGGAGGGATTTCCATGGTTCCCTCTGGGGGAGAAGACGGGAAGTCTGGGGGCGTGGGGACAAGACGGGAATATTAGATCTGGTAAGTTTGCCCCAAGTGGAGTCTTACTATCACTGACGGAGATGATATTGAAATTCGGTGAGACAAGAATGGCGGAATGGAAACACCGTCAAATGACAAGTTTCCTTATGAAAATAAAACCATTAAGACCCATAAATACACTTACCGCGTTTGAGAGGCAGTGTGCACAGACATCAGAAGCTGGGCATAGATTATCTCGGATGTACAGAATGATCCAAGGAGAGCAAGAAAAGAAACCTCCATACTTTATAAAAGAATGGGAGAGGGAGCTAGGCCAAGTGTGGACAGATAAACAAATACCGTATTTATCGGCGTATAACACGCACCGGCGTATAACACGCACCCCAATTTAGGAGGGAATTTTAAGGAAAAAAAACTTTTAGGAGGGAAGTTGAAGGGAAAAAAACTTACATTTAAATGCCCATCATTGCAGCTTTCTCAGTGCAGCCTTGTCAGTGCAGCCTTCCCCAGTGCAGCCTTGTCAGTGCAGCCTCGTCAGTGCAGCCTCGTCAGTGCAGCCTCCCCCAGTGCAGCCTCCCCCAGTGCAGCCTCCCCCAGTGCAGCCTCGCCCAGTGCAGCCTCGCCCAGTGCAGCCTTCGATCCCCTGTCTTCAAGATCGCCGACCGCGATTTTGAAAATGGCGACGCCGGCACCGAAATACACAGAGCCGGTCCTCGGCTCTTTCCGGCGGCTCTCGTTCACTTTCGGCTCCACTCGTAGTCCCGAGCGGAGCTATCCGAACCTAGCCGAGTAGGTTCGGATAGCTCCGCTCGGGACTACGAGTGGAGCCGAAAATGAACGAGAGCCACCGGAAAGAGCCAAGGACCGGCTCTGTGTATTTCGGCACCGGCGGCGCCATTTTCAAATCGCGGTTGGCAATTTTTGAGTTGTGCAGCTCAGGGGATCGGCGTATAACACGCACCTGCGACTTTCCCCTGATTTTAAGGGGAAAAAAGTGCGTGTTATACGCCGATAAATACGGTAAATAAAATGATATCGTTAACATTTACTACCTCCATAAGTACAAAGGTGCAAGAAATGGCATATATATTCCTAGCGAGATGGTATAAGACACCAGTTAAGATAGCACAAATCTCTTCAGAAGCTAATGACAAATGCTGGAGGGGCTGTGGACAGAGGGGAACTTTTCTTCATCTATGGTGGTCATGCCCGATAATTAAGCGATTCTGGGAACTAGTGGCCCCGTGGATTAAGAAAATGACGACGGACCACATGGAGTCTGGGCCGATACAATATTTATTTCATGGAACGTCCGGTTCTGTCAAAAAGTATAGAGAAAGTGTAATCCCACACTTATTAAATGCAGCGAAAAATTAATTCCGAAGTACTGGAGACAGGACCGGATTCCGTCAGTCAGAGTGGAGACATGAGGTCAATATAATAAAGGAAGCAGAGAGATGGGTTCATGTGGTTAAAAATCAAAGAAAGAAATTTGAAACAACATGGGCGAACTGGGAACAATGCGCCAAGGAGATATTAGAAGAGGGAAATATAGATGGGTAAAGGAGGAAGAAATGGTATAGTCATTTAAAATAGAGATATAAGAAGAGTGGCCCTGAAGGGTAGACGTAAATAGTGAAATAACTTCTCTAATGCTAATCAAAGAGGGAAGGGGGTAAGATAATGTATGGTTATATGTATATGTGGTTTTTGGATTTTGGATTCTCTGCTACTTCCCCCCTGCCCCAGTCTTGACAGATTTTTTTTTTTTTTTGCGAGGGGAGAGAGGGGGGAGGAAAGGGAAGGAAAAGGGAATTACACATATAAATAAATTTATAGACACTAGAAGATTAGATGGGAGGGGGATTCCCCCCTCACTCATTTATTTTATAAAGGGGGAAGGGAGGAGAGGGGGGAAAGGAAACACAGATACACGATTTATAATAAATATGAACTATAGGTATATTATTCCCTTCCTAAGCACGAATGTATTTTGAGGGTTTTTTTTTTTTTTTCACAAATCACATTATTATGAATTGAACGAATAGTCATTATTATGACTATTGACACTAATTAGAATAAAGGGGGATTTATCTCATAATGAATTGAAGTGATAAATGCCACCCCTGAATCTTTGCATGCTAACCAGCTTGAAGTTCCTGTGCCCCAGTCTGACATCCTAGTGCCTGCTACCCAGTCTGATGTTCCGGTACCTGCTGCCCGGTCTGATGTCCCTGTGCCCATGTTCCAGGTACAAGTTCCTGTGTCCCCACTTGAAGTTCCTGTGCTGGTGTCTCCGCTTGAAATTCCTGTGCTGGTGTCTCCGCTTGAAGTTCCTGTGCCTGTGTCACCGCTTGAAGTTCATGGGCCTGTGTCCCCGCTTGAAGTTTCGGTGATGGTGTCCCCGCTTAAAGTTCCTGTGCTGGTGTCCCCGCTTGAAGTTCCTGTGCTGGTGTCCCCGCTTGAAGTTTCTGTGATGGTGTCCCCGCTTGAAGTTCCTGTGCTGGTGTCCTCACTACATCCTGACTGTACGTATGCCTCGAATGGCACCATAGTCCGTAAGCATGACCTTAAGATTTTTGAAAGAGCCTTGCGAGCGACAAAAGTCTCCCCAGCTGGAACTTCTAAAACAAAGAAAGCCCAAAGGAAATAAGGAAGTTTTCTAAACTCTTCTTTTGATTTATTTAGTTTGATATTTTTGACAAACTATCTGTTCTATGCTCTGAGGGCATTCCTAAGGGGAGGGAACAGTCACGGTCCCTACCATGCCTTGCAGACGGCCATGCATGGTCACACCCCAAGTGGCTCTGGGTGGTATTGAAGTCATGACTATCTGTTCTTGCTCCTGTTTCTTTACCTCTGAGCCACAGCTCAGTTCTATTCTGCCTGCTTTCCAGCCATACCTAGTTTAGCATTAAGTACTGTGGGCGATACGCTGTTTGTACCTGTCACTCCTGGATCAGCTGAGGCAGGTTACCTAATTAGCTGGGTATAAAACCCTGTCTCACTCTGAGGACTTTGTCAGTTCATTGTCTCATGTTTGCCAAGTGTTCCTGTTTTCTGTTGCAGTGTTCCAAGACTGACCCTGGCTTTGTTTATCGTTATCCTGACTTCTGGAATCCCTGACTGCGGCTTTACCTCGACTATCCCTTGGCTATTCCTGTCAAGCCCCTGTGCACAGATCCACAGCCCAGGTAGCTTATCTTTTTGTTACTGTGGGCTGTGTGTATTTGCAAGAGTGAGTGTACATCTCTGCGCCATGCACTCCAACCTAGGTAAGCCCTTACACATATAATCACACACATAGGTTGGACTTGATGGATTTGTGTCTTTTTTCAACCTCACCTACTATGTAACTATGTAATTCATGCACTGTATGGCATCTTTTTGCCTGAGTGCTTGCGTAGCCCCTTGAACGCTTACAGAGCACTGCTGGTTCAGAGAACATAGAGGAAGAAGAAGAAGAGGAGGGGGTGGAGGAGAGAGCTGTGGCAGAATCACCACTAGAATTTTAGAGGCATGGTGGAGAAGCTCCAACAATACTTAACCCTGTCCTGCATCCTTCCCAGCTGCCTTCAGAGTTACCCAGTGCGCCGTGAAGGAAAGGTAACACCCCTGCCCATGCCTGCTAGATCATGAGTCTGCGGTAATATACACCTTACTGCTAACCGCCGTGTCCTACAAGACAAAAACATTGCCTTCCACATGCCGGAAGGCAATGCAACTGAGGTACTGCACATTCCACAAATTCACGATAGGGGGAAGAGTCTACCAGCTGAAAAAGCAGTAGTTGCAGTGCTAGCAATTTAGCCAAGCTGGAATTCAAGCTAGCATTCAGAAGGTGAGCATGTGGATGGCTGGGACTGAATTTCTTTTTAATGTTTAGCAACTGGGGTAGGGAAATTTCCCTGCTAAAATCAGATGGTGGTGTACTGCTAGCAGATTGGCTGCAAGTACTTGGGACACCTATTGCTAGACCTTCATTCCTCTCAGTGCAGGTTTTCCAGAGGACCAGAGTAGGGTTGGAGATCCCAGATGAGGAGCATGGAGAAATCTGCATTTTTCTTTGATGTGTGTCTTTAGAAGTGCTGTTGCCGTAGGACAGGGATATGCAATTAGCGGACCTCCAGCTGTTGCAGAACTACAAGTCCCATGAGGCAAAGCAAGACTCTGACAGCCACAAGCATGACACCCAGAGGCAAAGGCATGATGGTAGTTGTAGTTTTGCAACAGCTGGAGGTTCGCTAATTGCATATCCCTGCCGTAGGATATTGTAATTATGAATATATTTCATTTATATTTAATTTATTTATATGTATTTAATATATTTAATTTAGATATAATTTATTTATATTTAATGAATATATTTATTTTAACTTGTAGCTATGTAGGGCGGAACATATTATCTTCATCGAAATCTCTGGTAGACCAGACAAGTCGGTGCCTAGGCGTGTGTATACAAACCTCATTGTTTACACATACTCACTTCAAAGTATCCTATGCTGAAATATGCAGTGAAGGGAGACCAACTCATAATCAATACTTAATTTCCCAGGAAAATTCAAGTTAAGCTCGTGCTCAAAATAGTCACAAGGATTTGCATTAAAGGGGGCTGACCTATGCAAAGTATAGGGATTGGTGATGTAGCCAGTCCTTAACCAGGAATATGGAAGCTCGCCAATCAGAGCCACACTATGCCAACCAATGAGGCATCAGCATGTAATGATATATACAGACTAGATGGGAGGTAAACGCACACTTTTATGGGAGAGCAACCATCAGAATGGATGGAACCTTGGTGCAAAGGGTAATTATGGGAAAGGTCTGCATTTTACTTGTAAGTAAGTAACTAAATATGTTTGCAGATTATTGTTTTCAGGAATATACTCTGTATTCCTTCATGTAATTATTATTTTAACCTAATATTTTCTTCCTTGCTGTGGACTATAGATAGATGGTTGTGTATTAGACAGACTTTCAACTACTCACTAATAAATGTTGTTATTGTGTTAAAGCTTTCACTCATGGTCACTCATGGTTAAATGAGAACTCTCATTTAACCCAAATCATATCTGAGAGATATTAAATCTCAAATATAGTATACGGGAAAAAGACTGCATGGGAGGTCATCATATGTCTAGTCAAGCATGTGGTGCCCAAGCGGCTGCTGTCATGGCCACGCTTCATCGGCTTCAGACATAGGTTGCAAATGATGCGATCTGCTGCACACGTGTCCAAAAAGGCCCACACCAAGGAACTTTTCAAAATCAGCGGGGAGTCAGCAGCGCCCTGCACCTGCGGAGCTCTGCGGTGTGATGCAGTAGGGTGGCTGCCCCCTAGAGGACATTCTGCCTTGTTGGAGTTGTGCCTCCTCCTCTATTCTATCAAACACCCAAGTAGAGTAAGTGACCTCATCATCCCCTCCCTCCTCATCACTGGAGCAAACTTGGCACTATGCTGCAGCTGGGGGAACATGACTGCCAGTTTCTTGGCCTTCTTGGGCACCCCCTCTCTCTAGGCTCACGTTACTCCCTTCCTCAACCAGGGAACCAACATTGGAGCCTTCAAATCGCTGCGCATCCTCCAGCAGCATGTACCCGACACTGTGGTCGAATAGTTTGGGGGACTTCTCCAAGCATGATGGTTGGGCTACGGAAAGAGTGACTGTGAACAAGGAGCCGGTGGAATAGGCCGCTTTGGCAGCTGCATAGGAAGGAAAACTACTCTGAGCCTGAGTGACAGACCATGAGGACGGCTTTGTTATCCACTCCAACTCTTCTGCATGTTCTGGCTCAATAACATGACCAGCAGCAGAAAAAAAGGACAAGTGTGCCCCACGGCCACCGGCAGAGGATGTACCATGTCCATGACCAGCACTGTTGACTGTAGACACAGAGCCTGCTTGCCCTCTTTTAGTGGCCTGCTGTGAGCGTCTGCCTCTCCTTGGTGGTCTTCTGGACATGATGTATATTTTGTTTTGCAACATCGCACTACACTGTATTGTGTGCACCACCAGAAAAGTAGTAGCAACTGCACTACGGCTGCACTGTATTGTAATTACAATTTTTGATCTAATATTTCACAGCAGGGCCCGTTCCTGTGCCCAACAAGAGTATCTGTGAGGGGTTGCAGTGTTGTGCCGCCGCCACCACCACCACTGCCTAAGACCCAACTTTTCTGCCCCTAACAGGGGCGTGTAATTACAATTCTTGATATATTATTTCGCAGCAGGGCCCGTTAGGCGCCCACCAAGAGTAACTGAGGGCTTACAGTGTTCTGGTACCACCAACACCTAAGGCCCAATTTTACACAGTGTATAAGACAGGCTGTATAGTATATACAGGCGGTCCTCTATTTTCAAACATCCGACTTACAAATGACTCCTACTTACAAATGGAGGGAGACAACCGGAAGTCAGAGGAAGTCTACCCCTAGGAAGGCAAAGTCTCTCCTGTAAGAGTTAATATATGAAAAAGTTGTCTCCACTGATGCTTTATCACCAATCCTTCTTTACCTAAAAACCCCAAATTTTCAAAATCCAATTGGCATTGGGACAGAAAGTGAGGTGAAATCTTCTGAACAAGGGCACAGACAGCAAAAAAAAAAAAAAGTGCCCTATATTATCCAAAAAGCTTAAACATGCATTGATACATGTTCCCTGGGGCAGTACCGGGGTCCCCAAACACTTTTTAGGACAATAACTTGCATATTGGCCTTTAAAATCCGCACTTTTGATTTATCATATTTGAGTCCCATAGTCTTTAACGGGGTTCACGCGTTCGCACAAATTTTTGGTCTGTTCGCATGTTCTGGCACGAACCGAACCGGGGGGTGTTCGGCACATTCCTACAGACCAGTATAAAAAGTATAAATTTTATTGAATGTAACAATAATGTGCATATAGAGTAATACATAAAAACAATGTCTGATACCCAATTGTACAGTTGTATGAAGAAACCACCATTATCCTGGAACTGAACGGACTAGTGATGATTCATACAGACGTAAACACCTTATATGTTACCGACTACAAAGTCCTTCTTCAGAGGTCAATTTAAGTCAGATGGGTACAGATTTTCTACAATAGAAAAAGTATGTAAATAGTAGTTTAGTATACAGTAATTGGCAAAAGTAAAGTTATCAATATCATAACAATTGCAAAGGACACAAAAATATACAGAAACAATCATGTGTGTTCAGCCGTATGTGAATACAGAATAAAATAAAATAATAATAATAAATAATAATAATCCACACAGGGTAAGTCTGACGGATAAGAGATGGAACTTAATGGTCATTCCAACCATGGGAAGCGTACACAATCCACTCCAGGGCCCAACGAATTCCGGAAAACAAAAAAAGGCAGCCAATACTTCACAAGGACTAAAGACTATGGAGCATATAGTTTCTGCTTGTACTGGGCCGATGTCACCATATTGAAGAATATAAAAGGTATAGCAAAAGGTCAGCAGAGAAACAAAAGGGGGGGTTTTCCGGCGCTCCGCAACATGTGATGTCTAAGGTAGATAGTACAATGGTAGCTATAATAGCACATTAAAATAAGGCAGGTAAACTCTAGAACAGTGGTTCTCAACTCCAGTCCTCGGGACTAACCAACAGGCCAGATTTTAAGTATTACCTTGGGGAGTTGCAGACTAGAATACTGCAATCACTGAGCAGCAAATGATATCACCTGTGATGTATTTCAGCTATCTTGCAAACCTGGCCTGTTGGTGGGCCCTGAGGACTGGAGTTGAGAACCACTGCTCTAGAATGAGGAGGCAGCCATCCTCAGAGGGTGTCCATTACCTCTGTTGATAATCAATGTTGAAAAAAGGAGGGGTGTGGAGGCGCCAACTGTGGTAGCTTGTTTATGCAAAAATAAAAGTTAGTGTAACAATTACACTTACTGGTTCGCAGGGTGGAGGTGTTTCTTTGAGATGGAAAAGTGTCCTGGGATGTGCTGTTATCTTGTTTCCGGCTCAGATTTCATTCCTTCAGGCTGGGTGTGGAGTCTGTACACAGGCTGAACTGCTGCATGGAATGCTCCACGCTGACCACTCTGGAGTGCAGAAGAGGAAATTACGTCACTGATGCACGGCAAACGTCCAGGCTGGTGTTGGGGATAATGCAGGGATAGTACAGGCTACGCGCTCGGGGCTCAAAGCTCCTTCTACTGGCCTTTTTGCTCCCTGGAGGAGAGCAGCTTGAATATATAGTGGAGGCAATTAGGTTAATTAGGTTAAGGTGTATGGGCTGGAGGTCTGTGGCTGTGGAACCACAACAGCCAGCAGACCAACAATCTTCCAAAAAGCACAAAAAAGTTGAAAGTAAAGTATGAAGAATTAAAAATATGATGAATTGGGGGTAAGTTTAATAAATATAATATAATAATAAATATAAGGATAATAATAGTAAGTGGAATTAGAGTTAAAACATTTATTAAGAAGATGAAAAAAATGTGGAAAAAAAAAATATGAAATAAAAATAAATATAAACTAAAAAATAAAATTAAAAATAAAAATGGGAAAAAAACAATGAAAAAATGAATAAATAAAAAAAAAAAAAAAAATAAAAATAAAAATAAGTATAAAAAAATAAATAAAAATAAAAATAAATAAATAAATAAATAAATAGCAAAAGGTCACTAATGGGTATGTTAAGTGCATTCAATAGGGCACAAAATAAAGGCTCGACAGCGCCACTAAGGCTGTATAAGATAACGGTCTGTACAAGATAGTAACTTTTTGACAACAAACATGCAAATTACATGGGAACCATAGCATACCCATACAAAATTATGGCCCACTGAGCCATGATAGAGTATGGCTCGCGTCATTGGTAGCAGTGGGAATGTGCACACGATCGTGTTCAGAACCATGTAAATGCTGTTCAAATTGTGAGTCCTTTGTGTCTCACAAAACGCTTGCCTCATGGCTCTGCACATGACCATCTGCACATGTCACTACTGTATTTCTATTTGAATATATACATGCAAGCCCACCCAGAGGGGCGGAGTCACGTCCCATATCTCCACACCGCCGAGAGGACCACCGATACTTACACAGATGGATGGGAGTTAAGGCCCGTACACACGATCGGACTTTTTGACAACAAACATGCAAATTAGCTGTTTTGGAGCAACATCTGACCAAGTGTACGCTCCATCGGACAAACTTTTTCTGTTTCCATCGGACTTTTGTTGGCTGTGCGAACGGACAAACTTTCCGGCAACAAAAGTCAGATGGAGCAAAGTCCAATCGTGTGTACACAAAGCCATCGGACTTTTGTACAAACTACAGTATGCAGCCGCGAGAATGTTTCCAATAGGAAAAACACATTTTCCTACTGCGGCGGGCGCGAGAGGGAATTCCCCTCTGGAGAATACCAAGCCCTTCGGTCCCGTATGGATTTTAAGGGTAAACCCCTACACCAAAAAACGGCGTGGGGATCCCCCCAAAATCCATACCAGACCCTTATCCGAGCGCGCAGCCTGGCCGGTCAGGAAAGGGGTTGGGGACGAGCGAGCGCCCCCTCCTGAGCCGTACCAGGCTGCATGCCCTCAACATGGGGGGGTGGGTGCTTTGGGGGAGGGGGGCGCCCTGCGGGATGTCATCCTGTGACCACGCCCCCTTATGACCTCACAATCCCAGCATGCCCCAGGACTGTGATGTCATAGGGGGCGGGGTCACCGCCTATATAAGACCATTGCGGGGCGCTCAGAGAGCATTCCAGCTGGAGAGAGCGTCGTGTCAACATCTCTGGAAGAGAAGGAGGCGAGAAGACGATCCAGAAGTCCAGGCCACCGCTGGCAAAAGAGCTGCAGAAGATAGCGGTGGAGCAGGCAGAAGATGCGGACACCGGGAGAAGATGCCGGAGAGACCCCCGAAGTCGGAAGAGGACCCCCGAAGTCGGAAGAAGACCCGGAGCTGCCTAATAAATTACTTTAAAAACCTGTGTACTGTGTTTTTTATTGACACTTTTTTCCCCTAGGTGAATGGGTAGGGGTACGATGTACCCCATACTCATTCACATAGGGTGGGGGGCCCCCTTATTAAAGGGGGCTCCCAGATTCCGATAAGCCCCCCGCCCGCAGACCCCGACAACCAACGGCCAGGGTTGTCGGTAAGAGGCCCCTGTCCTCATCAACATGGGGACAAGGTGCTTCGGGGTGGGGGGGCCCGCAGGCCGCCCCCCTCCCCCAAAGCACCCACCCCCCCATGTTGAGGGCATGCGGCCTAGTACGGCTCAGGAGGGGGGGTGCTCGCTCGTCCCCACCCCCTTTCCTGACCGGCCATGCTGCGTGCTCGGATAAGGGTTTGGTATGGATTTTGGGGGGACCCCCACGCCATTTTTTTGGCGTAGGGGGTTACCCTTAAAATCCATACCAGATCTAAGGGCCTGGTATGCCCCTGAAGGGGAACACATGCCGGTTTTTTATTTAAAATTTGGCGTGGAGTTCCCCCTCAAGATTCATACCAAACACAGTGCCTGGTATTGACGCACCAGTGTGAACCCGGCTCGCAAGGTGTCAATCTCGCCAATAAAAGTGGCGAGATTGACAATATCAGACAACAATAAAGAAGTTGACCAAAGGGTGGTGGTAAAGAGCTGAAAAACCACGTGATTTGGTGAAAGTTGGCTGGAAAAGTCCTGTCTGTATGCAAGACTAACTTCTAGTTAACGCCCTTTGTACAAAAATCCAAGGGAAAGTTTGTACAAAGTCCTATCGTGTGTATGGGGCTTTCCAAACAATGACAGCATATTGATGGAAATTGCATAGTGAATAGGGATGAGCTTCTTGTTCAAGTCGAGCGCATGTTCGACTCGAACATCATGTGTTCGATCATTTGCTGAATTACGAACGTTATGGGCCGTTCGCGCCAAATTCGAGTGGCGCAACATAGCCCATAATTCACTGCGGCATCTCAGTGCATTGCTGGCTGATGATTGGCCAAGCATGCACTATGACTTCTGTAGCTGCAGATACTCTGAAGCAATTCATCTTTAGCCCGGGTTCACACCTATGCGAATTAGATGTGCGTTTCCGCACATCTAATTCGCATAGCAGGAGAACGTGACTGGCTCCCTATGGAGCCGGTTCACATATCTCCAGGGCAGCTGCGGTGCGCACTGCACAAAAACGCTGTGCATCTTTGGCTGCGTTCCAGGGCCGAATTCAGGCATAGAATCGGCCCTGATTCGTCCCTGAAACGGTGAACAGGGACGCACAGCGCTCCTGTGCGGTCCGCAGCGCATTATAGTGTGAACCCGGGCTCAAACATCACAACAGTTTCCTTAACTGATGATAGCTGTGGAATATACACCTGTCGAATCCAATGAAGCAGGCTGGGTAATGGATGCGGTTGAGCCCATAGTGAGGGGTGAAAGCTCACTAATGCGCAGATAGACCCTGGAGGGTCTTCAAATATGCGTTTTTCCATCATCTAGAGGACCCCTTGGGAGGTGATACTTTTGGGATCCGCTCCTAGCAGAGACCCCAGGCTGGGGGAGACAGCCACACGCTCATACGATCTCCCTAACAAGAGATCACTTGATCTGGTAAGGGGCAGTTTGTCTTAAGGTGGAGGAACTTTCCTGTCATCATGCTCCTCAGGGTGAAAAAAAAAAAACGCATGTCTCACACCGCCTGGATGACTGTTATATTCCTCCTCTGAAAGACTTTCACTAGTGAAGTTTTTATTCTATGAACTTCTCTTGCTCCATTAATTTTTGAATTGGTCTGCTCATGTTCAGTGTTTTATTTTCATTTTATTTGACTCATGATGATCATTTAATTTTAATTTTTCTTTCACTGTTTATTTATGGTATATGGGTGCACAACCTGTAGATATCAAGGTAATCTTTTTTGTATTCACTTTTAAGTGGCAGCGCAGCTACTTTTTTGTATACTATGACCCACATGCTTGGCCAATCACAGCGCTGTGTGTACAGGGAGCCATAATTGGCCAAAGCCAGGGAGGCTTTGGCCAATTATGGCTCAGGGGGTGTAGTGCGTGGGGGCCTTGTGTAGTGTGTTGTGGCAGAGAGAGTTAGATAGACAGAGAGACAGTGTCATTTGATTTAAGTTAGAGTAGGCAGATCGAGTCAGCTGCACTTACAGTGTATTGTGTGTGTGTGTGTGTATATATATATATATATATATATATATAATGTAGCGCTGTTAGGTGAATTTAGTAAATTGTGCGTTAGGAAGGTTAAAGTTTGCCTCTGTTCCAGCTTGGATGAAGTTGTGTGTGTGTTTCCGTGCTGACCGGTGGGTGTCGCTGTTGGCACTGGTCAGGGTTGGAAAGGCAACGCGTTGAAGCGTATGGATGCTCCTCTGTCCCGGAGGCACGCTCGGTGGAGGTGGTCCACCGAGTTGCATTCTGGGCGAGGGTATTTATGGGACAGACGCCATGTTTTAGGGTTCGTTTTACAGCCACCTGCTGGCCCTCCTGCCCGACAGGTATTGTCAGGAACGGTGTCATCTCCGGTTTCTCCTGCTGGTGGCACTATTACATTCAGCACCAAAAGGGTGTAATTCCAGTGGCCACCAGCGGGGGTCTCCCTGCCTGGTCTGCAGACTTGCCATCAAGCACACCTGTCATGGTTTTGCTGGACTATATAAACCTGCCCTGAACTAACCTCCAGTCAGGGGCGGACTGACCATCGGGCAGTTCGGACGCTGACCGAGGGCCCGTGGCCAGTAGGGGGCCCCATGGCAGCTTTCACTTCGGGGCCCGACCTACCCGTCAGCTAGCTGTGATTGACGGGCAGATCGGGTCCCTGCTCACTGCTAACAGACTGCAGTGTATACAGACCTCTCGTGATGCGCTCCTCCTCCCCCCCGCCGGCCCCTCCTTCCCTCCCGTCCATCCCAGGTGCTTGTATCTGTCATCACCTCGGACGGACAGAAAAGAGGAGGGGCCGGCGAGGAGGAGGACCGCATCACGAGAGGTCTGTATACAGCCGCTTCCCGCGCTACTCTGCATCTAGGAAGGAAAGTGCAGCAGCTTGTACCACATGCTGCTAATAAAAAGTTGCTGCACAGCTTCCCACCCACAGTGTCCCCCTGTGCCCCCCACCTCCCCACAGTGTCCCCCTGTGCCCCCCACCTCCCCACAGTGTCCCCCTGTGCCCCCCACCTCCCCACAGTGTCCCCCTGTGCCCCACAGTGTCCCCCTGAGCCCCCCACCTCCCCACAGTGTCCCCCTGTGCCCCCCACCTCCCCACAGTGTCCCCCTGTGCCCCCCACCTCCCCACAGTGTCCCCCTGTGCCCCCCACCTCCCCACAGTGTCCCCCTGTGCCCCCCACCTCCCCACAGTGTCCCCCTGTGCCCCACAGTGTCCCCCTGTGCCCCCCACCTCCCCACAGTGTCCCCCTGTGCCCCACAGTGTCCCCCTGTGCCCCCCACCTCCCCACAGTGTCCCCCTGTGCCCCACAGTTTCCCCCTGAGCCCCCCACCTCCCCACAGTGTCCCCCTGTGCCCCACAGTGTCCCCCTGTGCCCCCCACCTCCCCACAGTGTCCCCCTGTGCCCCACAGTGTCCCCCTGTGCCCCCCACCTCCCCACAGTGTCCCCCTGTGCCCCACAGTTTCCCCCTGAGCCCCCCACCTCCCCACAGTGTCCCCCTGTGCCCCACAGTTTCCCCCTGACCCCCCCACAGTGTCCCCCTGAGCCCTCCACCTCCCCACAGTGTCCCCCTGTGCCCCCCACCTCCCCACAGTGTCTCCCTGTGCCCCACAGTTTCCCCCTGAGCCCTCCACCTCCCCACAGTGTCTCCCTGTGCCCCACAGTTTCCCCCTGAGCCCTCCACCTCCCCACAGTGTCTCCCTGTGCCCCCCACCTCCCCACAGTGTCCCCCTGAGCCCTCCACCCCCCCACAGTATCCCCCTGTGCCCCCCACCTCCCCACATTGTCCCCCTGTGCCCTCCACCTCCCCACAGTGTCCCCCTGTGCCCCACAGTTTCCCCCTGAGCCCCCCACCTCCCCACAGTGTCCCCCTGTGCCCCACAGTTTCCCCCTGAGCCCTCCACCCCCCCACAGTGTCCCCCTGAGCCCCCCACCTCCCCACAGTGTCCCCCTGAGCCCTCCACCTCCCCACAGTGTCTACCTGTGCACCCCACCTCCCCACAGTGTCCCCCTGAGCCCTCCACCTCCCCACAGTGTCCCCCTGAGCCCTCCACCCCCCCACAGTGTCCCCCTGAGCCCCCCAACTCCCCACAGTGTCCCCCTGAGCCCTCCACCTCCCCACAGTGTCCCCCTGTGCCCTCCACCCCCCCACAGTGTCTCCCTGTGCCCCCCACCTCCCCACAGTGTCCCCCTGTGCCCCACAGTTTCCCCCTGAGCCCTCCACCTCCCCACAGTGTCCCCCTGTGCCCCACAGTGTCCCCCTGAGCCCTCCACCTCCCCACAGTGTCTCCCTGTGCCCCCCACCTCCCCACAGTGTCCCCCTGTGCCCCACAGTTTCCCCCTGAGCCCTCCACCTCCCCACAGTGTCCCCCTGTGCCCCACAGTTTCCCCCTGAGCCCTCCACCTCCCCACAGTGTCCCCCTGTGCCCCACAGTGTCCCCCTGAGCCCTCCACCTCCCCACAGTGTCCCCCTGAGCCCCCCACCTCCCCACAGTGTCCCCCTGAGCCCTCCACCTCCCCACAGTGTCTACCTGTGCACCCCACCTCCCCACAGTGTCCCCCTGAGCCCTCCACCCCCCCACAGTGTCCCCCTGAGCCCTCCACCTCCCCACAGTGTCCCCCTGAGCCCTCCACCTCCCCACAGTGTCCCCCTGAGCCCCCCACCTCCCCACAGTGTCCCCCTGAGCCCCCCACCTCCCCACAGTATCCCCCTGTGCCCCCCACCTCCCCACAGTGTCCCCCTGTGCCCTCCACCTCCCCACAGTGTCCCCCTGTGCCCCACAGTTTCCCCCTGAGCCCCCCACCTCCCCACAGTGTCCCCCTGTGCCCCACAGTGTCCCCCTGAGCCCTCCACCCCCCCACAGTGTCCCCCTGAGCCTCCCACCTCCCCACAGTGTCCCCCTGTGCCCTCCACCTCCCCACAGTGTCCCCCTGTGCCCTCCACCTCCCCACAGTGTCCCCCTGAGCCCTCCACCTCCCCACAGTTTCCCCCTGTGCCCCCCACCTCCCCACAGTGTCCCCCTGTGCCCCCCACCTCCCCACAGTGTCACCCTGTGCCCCCCACCTCCCCACAGTGTCCCCCTGAGCCCTCCACCCCCCCCCACAGTGTCCCCCTGTGTCCCCCACCTCCCCACAGTGTCCCCCTGTGTCCCCCACCTCCCCACAGTGTCCCCCTGAGCCCTCCACCTCCCCACATTGTCCCCCTGTGCCCTCCACCTCCCCACAGTGTCCCTCTGTGCCACCCACCTCCCCACAGTGTCCCTCTGTGCCCCCCACCTCCCCACAGTGTCCCCCTGAGCCCCCCACCTCCCCACAGTGTCCCCCTGAGCCCTCCACCTCCCCACAGTGTCCCCCTGAGCCCTCCACCCCCCCCACAGTGTCCCCCTGAGCCCCCCACCTCCCCACAGTGTCCCCCTGAGCCCTCCACCCCCCCACAGTGTCCCCCTGAGCCCTCCACCTCCCCAGTGTCCCCCTGAGCCCTCCACCTCCCCACAGTGTCCCCCTGAGCCCTCCACCCCCCCACAGTGTCTCCCTGTGCCCCCCACCTCCCCACAGTGTCCCCCTGTGCCCCACAGTTTCCCCCTGAGCCCTCCACCTCCCCACAGTGTCCCCCTGTGCCCTTCACCCCCCACAGTGTCCCCCTGTGTCTTCTATCCCCTCCCATGGTGTCCCCTTGTGCCCTCAACCCACCTACAGTGTCCCCCTGTGCCACCCACCCATCTACAGTGTCCCCCTGTGCCTGCCCACCCCCCCACGGTGTCTTCCTGTGTCCTCCACCCCCACTGTGTCGCCTTCGCCCCTGATGGCTACCCTGAGAGACACTGTGTTAAGTCTGGAGGAACCTAGTGCTCTACTGTGTGCCCTGTGTTTTGGTTTGTGCCCTGCTATTTGCCCTACTGCGTGCCCCATGGCCTGTGATGTGCCCTGCTGTGTACCCCCTTATGTGCCCTACTCTGTGCCCCTTGCCCTGTGATGTGCCTTGTGATGTGCCTGCTGTGTATAGCCTGTTGTGCTCTACTGTGTGCCCTGTAATGTGCTCTACTGTGTGCCCCATGCCCTGGGATGTGTGCCCTGATGTGTACCGCCTGTGTCCTGTTCCCAAGGATGTGCCCTACTGTGTGCCCTGCTGTGTGCCCTACTATTTGCCACATGCCCTGTGATGTGTGGCCCGCTCAATGCTGTGTATCTCCTGATGTGCTCTGTGATGTTCCCCGCTGTGTACCCACAGATGTGCCCTGTACCCCCTGTGATGCACCATGCTGTGCTCAATAATGTGCCCTGATGTGTACAGCATAATAAACCCTGCTGGGTGCCCCATTATGTGTCCTGTGATGTGCCCTACTGTGTGCCCCATGCCCTGTGCCCCATGATGTGCCCCGTGCTCTGCTGTGTGCCATGTGATGTGCCTTACGGTGTGCCCCATGATTTATGTAAGTGGGGCTTTGTGTAGGTGTGGCTTGCATGTGGGCGGAGACACAGGGGGCCCCATGACCTTCTACTGCCCGGGGGCCCCATGAGTTGTCAGTCCGCCCCTGCCTCCAGTGCTTCAGTATTCCTCTGCTAGCCCTTGTCCCTGCCAGTACCTGCTCTTGTTCCAGCCTGTTCCTTCCTGAACCCCGTTTGTGTATCCTGACCTTGAACCCTGTTTCCTGTTCCCTGTTACCTGCTCCTTGGCCTGCTTCATTATTCCTGGTTTCTGTTCCCTTGTCGCTTTGGCCCATGCCTTATATTTTGCATGTTGATTTCCTTGCTTGTGTATTATATTAGTTAGATAGATAGTTAGGTGGGTTTGGGGGTTTGCTGTGTTTTCACCATTTTCTTGTTTTTGGTTTGCTGTCTTGTTTTCACGTGTATCTTTATCATTATAATAAACATACCTTCTTTATTTACTCGTTTGTCCCTGATTCCTTGGTGCAGCCCAGCGATCTGATCACCTGCATTGGATGTTGTGTATAACATCCCCTGACAGAATACTGAAGCCATACAATCAGATCGGTTGCACCTGGGAATTGGGGCCTGAGTCCCAGCTATTGTTGAAATATGGATTTTGAAAGTATTTTGTATTTATCGCTCCTGGCAACTGATGACAGAGACCTTTGTTATCAGACATTGGCTGCATACACTAGGGAACAGTTGTTAGAAGGCATCCGCCTAGCTCATGTTTTTATTGAGCAAGGCAGTTTTTTGTTTGGAGATGTGCAACCATTAATTTGGATCTGTACTGAGTTGGCCCTGTCTGATGTCGCTGAGGGAGGTGATGACTATACACCCCCTTTTAGTGCAGCTCAGGTAGAATCTTTAGTTTGGCTGTTGGAGGATGACTCGGCATTCTTTTTTGAACAATATTCAGCTTGTTCTCAGCAGGTGCTTGCAAAATGCATTGAATCAGTGCAGTCTCTGGTCAGACAAGCCAAGTGCAAACCTGATGCAGTGCAATCATTAATACAGGCCTGGTCAAGTCTGTTGCATTCAGCTTCTGTTAGCTCCAAATATACTTCTCTACCAATGAAATACCAGTACCCTGTTTCCTCCTGTTGCACCTACCCTGCCTTTAACTCCCCTGCTGCTTCTCAACTGCCTCCATCAGCTCCACTAAATCTCCTTTCAAAACCTACTCCCTCTGTCTTGCCATCCTTTCACTCTTCACTTCTACCAGCTGCATTCCCTACCTACAGCCCTGTACCCACTTATAGATCCCTAGTGGCTAAAAGCAAAAAGAAGCGGAAGTTTTTTCCAACCCATACCATCATGCCAGTATCCAATCCTGTCTCCCCACCAGCTGATCTGTTCCAGTCCGATGTACCTGCTGTTCTGCCTGATGTGCCAGCACCTGTGCCGACTGTCCAGTCTGAAGTTCCAGTACCAGCTGCCCGGTTTGAAGTTCCAGTACCTGCTATCCAGTCCGATGTGCCTGTTGTGACAGTACCTGCTGTTCTGCCTGATGTGCCAGCACCTGTGCCCACTGTCCAATCTGAAGTTCCAGTACCAGCTGCCCGGTTTGAAGTTCCAGTACCTGCTATCCAGTCCGATGTACCTACTGTTCAGCCTGTTGTGCCAGTACCTGCTGTTCTGCCTGATGTGCTAGCACCTGTGCTCACTGTCCAGTCTGAAGTTCCAGTACCAGCTGCCCGGTTTGGAGTTCCAGTACCTGCTATCCAGTCCGAAGTACCTGCTGTTCAGCCTGTTGTGCCAGTACCTGCTGTTCTGCCTGATGTGCCAGCACCTATGCCCACTGTCCAATCTGAAGTTCCAGTACCAGCTGCCCGGTTTGAAGTTCCAGTACCTGCTATCCAGTCCGATGCACCTGCTGTTCAGACTGTTGTGCCAGTACCTGCTGTTCTGCCTGATGTGCCAGCACCTGTGCCCACTGTCCAGTCTGAAGTTCCAGTACCAGCTGCCCGGTTTGGAGTTCCAGTACCTGCTATCCAGTCCGATGTACTTGCTGTTCAGCCTGTTGTGCCAGTACTTGCTGTTCTGCCTGATGTGCCAGCACCTGTGCCCACTGTCCAATCTGAAGTTCCAGTACCAGCTGTCCGGTTTGGAGTTCCAGTACCTGCTATCCAGTCCGATGTACCTGCTGTTCTGCCTGTTGTGCCAGTACCTGCTGTTCTGCCTGATGTGCCAGCGCCTGTGCCCACGGCCCAGTCTGAAGTTCCAGTACCAGCTGCCCGGTTTGCAGTTCCAGTATCTGCTATCCAGTCTGATGTACCTGCTGTTCTGCCTGATGTGCCAGCACCTGTGCCCACTGTCCAGTCTGCAGTTCCAGTACCAGCTGCCCGGTTTGAAGTTCCAGTACCTGCTATCCAGTCCGATGTACCTGCTGTTCTGCCTGTTGTGCCAGTACCTGCTGTTCTGCCTGACGTGCCAACGCCTGTGCCCACGGCCCAGTCTGAAGTTCCAGTACCGACTATCCAGTCCGATGCACCTGCTGTCCTGCCTGTTGTTCCAGCACCTGCTGTTCTGCCTGATGTGCCAGTGTCTGTGCTTGCTGCCCAGTCTAAAGTTCCAGTACCTGTCGCCTGGTCTGATGTCTCGGTGCCAGTGTTTCAGTCTGAGGTGCCAGTGTTCCAGCCGGAAGTACCAGTGCCTGCTCTCCAGCTTGATGAGCCCGCTGCCCAGCTTGAGGTGCCCATGCCTGCTGCCCAGCTCGATGTGCTTTTGCCCGCTGCCCAGCTCGATGTGCTTTTGCCCGCTGCCCAGCTCGATGTGCTTTTGCCCGCTGCCCAGCTCGATGTGCTTTTGCCCGCTGCCCAGCTAGATGTGCTTTTGCCCGCTGCCCAGCTAGATGTGCTTTTGCCTGCTACCCAGCTAGATGTGCCTTTGCCTGCTGCCCAGCTTGATATGCTTTTGCCTGCTGTCCAGCTCGATGCGGATGTGCCACTGCCCAGCGTGATGTACCTCTGCTTTCTGCTCAGCCTGATGACATGGTGCCTGCTAAAACTGTTCCTGACTGATGGCCATCTTGCCGCTGGGTCAATCCTGTCTGTCGCCTGGCTTGAATGTATTGCTCCTGTGTGGTCTGCCTCCGATGGTTTCTTTCCCGTTACCCTGCTAATTTTCATCTCCAGATCCAAACTTCCTGACCCGGGTGGTGGGGTACGTGTCCTATTTTCAGACTCTGATGGCACGTCCCCCAGTGAACTAAAAGACTCTGACCTTGGAAGTGCGAAGAAGTCCGCAGACTCTGTAGGGAAACATTTTAAGGTGTTTCTGCACCCACTCGGACTGTCGTACCCAGGGCTGAATGGAGTGTCCGGAGGCCACTCCTTTAGGAGGGGGAACTGTCAGGAACGGTGTCATCTCCGGTTTCTCCTGCTGGTGGCACTATTACATTCAGCACCAAAAGGGTGTAATTCCAGTGGCCACCAGCGGGGGTCTCCCTGCCTGGTCTGCAGACTTGCCATCAAGCACACCTGTCATGGTTTTGCTGGACTATATAAACCCGCCCTGAACTAACCTCCAGTGCTTCAGTATTCCTCTGCTAGCCCTTGTCCCTGCCAGTACCTGCTCTTGTTCCAGCCTGTTCCTTCCTGAACCCCGTTTGTGTATCCTGACCTTGAACCCTGTTTCCTGTTCCCTGTTACCTGTTACCTGCTCCTTGGCCTGCTTCATTATTCCTGGTTTCTGTTCCCTTGTCGCTTTGGCCCATGCCTTATATTTTGCATGTTGATTTCCTTGCTTGTGTATTATATTAGTTAGATAGATAGTTAGGTGGGTTTGAGGGTTTGCTGTGTTTTCACCATTTTCTTGTTTTTGGTTTGCTGTCTTGTTTTCACGTGTATCTTTATCATTGTAATAAACATACCTTCTTTATTTACTCGTTTGTCCCTGATTCCTTGGTGCAGCCCAGCGATCTGATCACCTGCATTGGATGTTGTGTATAACATCCCCTGACAGGTATGCGTTAAGAAGCTACCTCGTGGTCCTCCATTCGGGAGGCCCACGATACAGTGGTGCAGGGTTGGGTCCAGAGGCTTGTCGTCTGGAGCCTACCACTGCGGCAGAGGAATGGTCCTGAGCTGTCGGTCCTGTCGATCAACTGACCTTCATAAAAACGAATCAGTCTTGGATCACCACCAGATACCAAGCACCTGATGCTGATGTAACCGAATCATTTTTTTTTTTTAAATGTCAGATTGCTTCAAGACTCCCTATGCTGATGCTGAGTGACTATCCTCTTCCTCCTGAATGATTATGCTGATAGCTTGTAAGAATATTTTTGGTTCTGGGCGCCGCTACCAGTGGCTAAGGCCCAATTTTTCTGCCCCTGTTTAACAGGGGCGTGTAATTACAATTTTTGATGCAATACTTTGCAGCAGGGCTCGTTCCTGCGCTCCAACTAGAGTATTTGTGAGGGATTGCAGTGTTGTGGCACCAGTGGTTAAGGCCCAATTTTTCTGACCCTGTTCAACAGGGACATGTAATTACAATTCTTGATCTAATATTTCACAGCAGGGCCTGTTTCTGCGCCCACCAAGAGTAACTGAGGACTTACAGTGTTGTGGCACCACCACAGGCCCAATTTTTCTATCCCTGTTTTACAGGTGCATGTAATTACAATTCTTGATCTAATATTTCACAGCAGGGCCCTGTGAGGGCTTACAGTGTTGTAGCAACACCCAAGGCCCCAATTTCTGTAGAGTATATAGGGCAGGCCCCTGCTTTCAAACATCCTACTTGCAAACGACTCCTACTTGCAAACGAAAGGAGACTACAGGAAGTGAGATGAAAATTGACCCCTAGGAAGGGAAATTCTCTCCTGTAAGAGTTAATATGGGAAAAACATTGCTCCTTTCCACTGATGCTTTATCACCAATCCTTGTTTCACTAAAATCCCCAAATTTCAAAAAACATTTATCATTGGGACAGAAAGTGAGGTGAAATCTTCTGAAGGGGAGCACAGACCGCAAAACAAATGTCACAGGGGTGATAACCCTTCCCTATGTTTTCCAAAAAGCTTAAAATAGATTTTTTGGCTGGAGCTAAACACATTAAAAATGTACCAGTTCAAAATTACAAACAGATTCTACTTAACAAACCTACAGTCCCTGTCTTGTTTGTGCCGACTGTATACTGCTGTTCAGAGGGCCTGGGGCCCCACGCCTTTCTTTCTAATTTGGGTGCGGGGTTCCCCTTAATATCCATACAAGACCCAAAGGGTCTGGTAATGGACCTGGGGGGGGTGGCACCCATGCCATTTGTCTCACCGATTTTTCATCCATATTACCGGGACCAGACATTACATTAAAGCCGTAAGCAGTTTTATTTGACTTTTATTCCTTTAAAAAAAGTGTCATTTTGTAAAGGGACTGTTCTAAGCACAGAAACATGCGCCACTTTACAGGTATACTATAGAAACCCCACAGGTACGATATTTAAAGGAATATTTCACTTTAAGCATCATTAAAATCACTGCTCCCGAAAAAAACGGCCATTTATAAAACTTTTTTGCATTGATACATGTCCCCTGGGGCAGGACCCGGGTCCCCAAACCCTTTTTAGGACAATACCATGCAAATTAGCCTTTAAAATTAGCACTTTTGATTTCGAATCCCATTGACTTCAATGGGGTTTTAATGTTCGTGCGACGTTTCAGTCCATTCACAGGTTCTGGTGTGAACCAAACCGGGGGGGTGTTCGGCTCATCCCGAATAGCGAATATGACACACAAACATAGATTAACCTACAAGAGAGATCTGGGCATTATGGCAACCAGTTAGCTTGACATTTAATGATATACAATGTTTAATGCAGTATTTACAATGAAAAAATGTAAATATAAAACAAAAGTTAGTAGACTACTAGGGATAAACAATGTAATCAACTATAATAATCTGTAATTGGGAATTGGTTAGAAGTAGGATGAGAAGGCTACTGTGATGTGCATTATAGATCTAATTTGCAGACTCCTGATTCAAAGTCAGTAAAATAGGGCTTGAAATTGAAGGCCTCATTGAGGCTAGGTGCGGTGATTGCTTTGAGATGGAATATCCAGAGTTCACTCTGTAAGAGATTTATTGTAGTTACCTCCACGTGGGGTGGCACAGATGTGATCCAGTGCTAAAAATTTCACTTTGGGAATAGTATGCCCATTTACTAATGCACTATGCCTACCCAAGGGGAGAGAAGGATCTTTGTCTCGATACTAACATGTCGGTATATGCGGCAGCAGAATTCTAATTCAGTCTTCCCTACGTAAAAACTGCTACAATTATAGGACAGTAAATATACTACGCCTGCTGTGTGGCAGTTAACAGTGTTTGGGTTGAAAGTCCTCTCCATAAGGCAGAATATATTCTTGCGTGTGTCCATATATTGACAGTAGGCACAATGGTCACAATATTTTATTTCAGTCTTATTCATTATAAACTCACTATGTACTAGTTTGTCACAGTGAGGAAGCCTGCTTAAATGTTATAAAGGGCAGCCGTGTCTCTCTGCCCGCCTACTGAGGCAAGCTGGTGGCCATCACAATCGATGATTGTGATCGCTCTGATACAGGTCCTTTTATACCTGCACTCCCAGCATTTATTACACATGCTGAGGGAGTCCATGGTTGAAAAGCAGTACATTTGCAGACATCCAGTACTTTAAGGTATGCTGATGTTACGCATTACCATCTTGTACAGATAGTTACCTTATGCAGCCTTAGTGGCGCTGTCAGGCCTTTATTTTGTGCCCTACTTGATGCCCTCAACATACCCATTAGTGACCTTTTGCTTGACTACGGGATGTGCCATATAGTGAGGCTCCCTTAAATAACACAACCTCACTTACCACCTTTATTTTACCAAATGACCAGACAACACCTTTTGGAGTCAAATGGCCATAGCAGCCTTTTTATTATAACAAAAATAACCAATTATCAACATTCGTCAAACACATAACTTAATGCATAAATAAATTTTTAATAACATTAAAGAAGTTTAATATAGCTGTCTATTTGGGTTAATCTAGAGGTCTTTGAAGGCCAACTATAAATTTTAAATTTTATCAACTAGTTGTATCGGTACACCCATGTAAGGCCCCAAGCCATGCATTATGCGAGCTCAGGGACAACCAATCATTTCCTTCCAGATACAACCTTATTACAACCAATGTTACCATTTTGAGGGAAAGGTCGCCCATACCTCCGTATGAGCCCAACCCCCTTTTAAACCTCCATTATTTTCAGCACGGCCTTCAAAAGACCCCCTATAACTACTGCCACAGGACACACGTGATAGCCTTACCTGTAAACCCAGCTGCCACAAGTCAAGTCCAACAGCATGCAAATGCACCCCGTCAGAGCGCAAAAATGCCACGTCTCATCCTCATTCCCTGTGCTGAACCGCCAAGCCCCCATTCCGAACAAAAAACTTGGCCACTGCTTTGACTTTAATCAGGGCTCTGTTCAAACCTGCCACAGAGCGAGCCAAACGCCAAGCTGTTCTGGCCACAATATCCGACCATATAAAAATATGGTCAGGAAAAAATGATTGCAGCCACATCAAAGCAAATTTAAGGTCTCTAATCAACTCCCGCACGCACCTCAAGCCCAGATCATTGTCCCCTACATGTAATAAAACCACCTCCAGAGGGCGGTCAAGTCTAGCGAACCTTTGCATTTCCGGAACCACCTTAGACCACAGCATCCCGGGAATCCAATCCAACGCACCATCCCTTCCTCCCCTGACAAACCCAACAACCTGCCATCCTTCTGATATCTGCCCTTCTGGCACCCCAAAACACATGAGTGTCCACACCAGGCAGGTTGCTGACTCTGAAAGAAAAGAAAACAGAAAAAAGGAATAGAGCGAATCAAGTATCTCACCCCGGTGTGTAACAAATTAAACCCAACTAAAACTCCCGTAAATATTAATGGCTAGCATGACCTATTTTTTAATCCCCCTATGTCCGTAGGCTTACAACAAATTAGGGCGAACATATAGTTTAAACCGTGCCGATTCCCAATGCCCAATACGCTGTACCACCTTTTCGTCCAAACCCCACCAAACCGCTTCAGTAGCCGCCCCAATGTGGAACGAATGAGAAGAATAATCTTCA
Organism: Lithobates clamitans; assembly: GCA_037952925.1. Classification (NCBI taxonomy): domain Eukaryota; kingdom Metazoa; phylum Chordata; class Amphibia; order Anura; family Ranidae; genus Lithobates; species Lithobates clamitans. The sequence goes on from JBBGZY010000790.1 coordinate 1,056,060, forward strand.
GCCTTCCGACCCGCTGCCCGCAAACATTTTCTAAACACGGCTTGAAACGGAAAATGGGACACAGCTGTACCGTCCTCATGACGAAAGAAAACCCCCTCCCCGGCAGGCCTGACTCTACAAAATTCCCCCACAGCCGCCACCGGACACACAGGGGAACCAGGAACCGACCACAACTCCACCCATGCCCCCTTTCCCAATTGATCTGTCTTCGACTTCCTGAGGAACACCCCCATAGCGTCCCCCTGCACCCACACATCATGAACATCCAAACCACCTTCCCCTCTTTTATTCCTACTCACCATCTCGCCAACCCTAAAAGCCCCGAAAAAAGCCAATACAAACACAGCCCGAAACACCCACTCAAACCTGGACACAAACATTTTGTAACTGTTCAGGAAACTGGGCATCTCGTGTCAGCAGCCGATCGACCAGCGCGGTATCCACGCATAGCACGCCGCACCATAAAAAGACATAGTAGCGTCCCGCTGGCCCGCCAACTGGAACATAAAAGCCAAACCAGCCAACCTACGTGCCATATAGGAAGCCGATACCCCCTGTTCAAAATTCCTCCCTTTAAAGTACAGAAGCAAATGCACCCTGCTTGCATCACAAACACCATCACCTAGTTCCCGCACTAAAATATCCCATTCCAGCCAAACCTTACTGTACGCTTGCCAGGTAGCTACAGAAACCGATCTGCTTAAAATTTGTGCCGTGGCGACCCGATGCTCCACAACCTCTCTGGGCAAGGACTCACATGCACGTTCGCTTCCGGCGCCAATTGACAAAATCTGTCCCACTGGAAACGAGACAATGCATCAGCCACAGTATTTTCAATCCCTGGAACATGAAGAGCAGTCACAAAACAGTTCAAACTTAAACAAAGCAAAACCAAATGTCGCAGTAAACGCACAACCGGTGGCGAAGACGCAGTATTGCTATTAATGGCCTGGACCACCCCCATGTTATCGCAATGAAACCGCTCCCGGCGATTCTGAAAATCTTCACCCCAGAGCGCCATCGCTAGCACTATGGGGAATAGCTCCAAAGCCGCTAAATTGCGCACCAAGCCCTCCTAAGATTCCGGCCACTCCCCGGCACTCCACCTACCTTGAAAAAAAGGCCCCAAAACCACCGGAACCAGTCACGTCCGTAAACAACTCCATATCATAGTTGGAAACGACCCTTTGCAACCACAGCGATCGGCCATTATAGGTTGCCAAGAAAGAATCCCACACCTTCAAATCCTCCTTGAGTTCAAACCCCAATCTGATAAAGTGATGCGGAGCCCGAACACTAGCTGTGGCAGCCGCCAACCGCCTGCAAAACACACGCCCCATAGGCATGATGTGGCAGGCAAAATTAAGCTTACCCAGCAGCGATTGCAACTCGCGAAGCTGAATCTGCCTTCCCTCGATAGTCTCAGCCACCTCCTGCCTTAACCCATCCAATTTGTCCAAGGGCAAACGGCACTCCATAGCCATTGTATCTATAACAATCCCCAAAAAACACAACTCAGTGGCCCGGACCCTCCATCTTATCCACAGCTAGGGGCACTCCAAAATTAGCAAACAAGTGCTGAATCGTAGCCAACAAAGATGCAAACTTTGCTCCCCGCCGGCCCATACACAAATCATCCAAATAATGGATGACAGATGACAGGCCTGACACATCCCGCACTGCCCATTCTAAAAAAAACGAACTAAACTGTTCAAACAAGGAACATGAAAATCGCACACCCAATGGGTAAACATCTATCTACAAAATATTCACCCCACCACCGACACCCCAATAAGCAGCAGCACGTAGGGTGAACCGGCAAGAGGCGAAAAGAAGCCTCTATATCAGTTTTGGCCAACAATGCCCCATACGCTGCACCCATGCAACCGCCACATCAAAGGACGTATACGACACCGTGCAATCTTTTTTACCATCACTGGCGTCCACTTTTTCCAACCTCCCCACCTTTTCCCTGTCCTCGTTTAAAGCACCGGGACTGTGAATGCGAGCCCCCACAGGTGGAGCACTCATGTCTGAAGCGACACTTTGCTCCGAATTTACAAGTCCCTGCGTTAAATTGCCAGCAGAAACCCATGCGACCACGGGCCGGTTGTCCGGCCTAACCCGAACATCCGCCCCTCCTTGAAAGGGAGGTAACGAACCTCTGAGAAGACATTAGCTTCATCCAAAGACTAATGTCTTTATGATCCCACCTTAAAGAAGGACGAAACGCCTTCCTCTGCCAAACTGCTCATCGTAGCGCAGCCAGGCAGTCCCACCGTACACTTTGTGCTACCCCGATAGAATCAAGGTAACAAAAAAGCGTTGAGCAATTTTCCGGCGCCTTTTCCCCAATCACGCTTGCCAAAATCGCAAACACCTGCAACCAATTTGCAAACGTGCGTGGAATCAATCGATAGCGCCTCTTTTCCTCTTCTTTCTTGCTCTCATCGGGTTTAACTTTATTCAAGTTAAACTTCTCCAAGGGCAACAAAGAAAATTTCCACATACTCACCTTTCCAAATGCGCTCTTTTATCTCTGCCTTCAAATGAGCTCCCAAAGGTCCCTCGAAACAAACGTAAACTTTGCATTTGGCAGCATCCGCCAAACGCACCCCATCCACACCAACTGTCCCTTTTCCAACAGACGCCGCATCACCGGCCACCGCCGTTGAACCCGTCACCACCACTGGCGACGCTGGTGGGGGACCCGTATTGGCCACTCCTGCGCCCCCAATACTCGGGCCCCCCACTAACCCCGTACCCCCATCTGCCACTACTGGGCCCGACACTGCCAGCGCAGCTCCCTGACCCATAGAGGCGTTGGGCACTGCTCACGCAGCCACAGGAGAGGTGTCAACTACAGGCCATGGTGTACCAGCCTCACAGCGTGCTAGCACCTCCCGGAGACCTGCCAACGTCTGCACCATCCCCTTATCTTGCCCCCTTGTTGCGCCTAGTGACTGAGAACCAGCAGTGGGACCTCCCCCGACTGAACTACCCCTCAGCCCCAATGGTACCCCTGTACCCACCAACCCACTCCCCGAAAGCCTAGCATTAACAAAAGAGAAAACAGGTATAGTAATGTTCTCACCTGGCTGCAGCCGCTGCACCGGACATCCAGCCGCACTTCCCACTCCGCGCGCCGCCTCATGGATCAAGTCTGCGTCCCTCTCATCCACTTCACCCTCAGACAGGCTGTCCTGGGAACTCCCAGCCACCTCTTCAGCACCTTGAGGCCTTGCAGCTTTCACATGCGTTTGCAAATGTGTGCTAACTAAACCCCTGCTTTTAACAGACGGTTAGACAGGCTAATTTGGTTGGTCAGCAGACTGGTTGGTGAGTTGAGCTATGGAATTGTCTTTGTCTTGCATGTATATGCCCTCCATGTGCTCCTTACTGTGAAGGCCAGTTATGGGTGTGGGCGATGGCCAGTGTTTTGTTACCTCTTGAGCACCGTCAGCAGGCCGCTGGGCTTGATTCCTCGTCGCCGCCGCCGAGCGCCCAGCAGTGACATCACTGTGCACCGTTCGATGCAACACCTCACGTGGTCTGTCTGTCCTGCCGAGCCACTGGCCGTGCTGGCGAAGCCCGCCTGGCCGTAGATCTGGACCGCGTAGCGACATGGTCCCCCCCGATGCCCTCCAGCTCCCTCAGCCATCCTCCTGCGTCCTCTCCCCTCCGGATTACAGGACCCAGCCGCCCTCGGTACCAAGCCGTCACCCGCCGCGGACTCTCTCACACCGAGCTGCCCTCCTGCCAGACGGAGAGCCCACAGAGGCAGCCGCCATGTCCCTTTCATCCACCGCCAGGAGGGCGGGAGCAGGGCCCACTGATGAACTCCCCCCCCCCGTGACCGTCGTGATCGGGGACTCACTCCAGGCTTCCTCTTAGCAGGCGGCGCCAAATCTTGTGTGGGGCCCCCAGTCCGCTCCCTGACCATCGACCGTCGGACTAAAACGCTCAGGAGGCCTCGACCTCCTAGCACGTGGCCACTCCGAGGGAGGGGGGCTGGCGGGCGCTCTAGCCGATGCCTGGCTGGGACCTGAAGCAGGTTAGATATAGTGGCCTGCAGCCATTCGGTCCCCCTCGCCACCGTCTCCTCCAGCAGAGTCTCAAACAAGCGCTCGACATCCCCCCATGACTCCTAACTCCCTAAAACGGACGGCCGCAAAATTCGCCTTACCTAACTGATTTCTTCTTCCCCACTGACCTCTGCTCCTAAGCTCCACCCCCCAAAAGTATCTAAAACTCCCCCCACTGGCATACTGTTTAACCCTTACCTCTGCCTCACTGCCCCACCCCAGTCATGCTATCCCTGCACTTAGTTTCACCTAGTTCCGGGCTATTACTATACCTTATATTTTTAAATATAGTGACATCAGCCCAATACAAGCAGGAGCAATATGCTCTATAGTCTTGAGACCTTGTAGGGAAGCATTGGTTGCCTTTTGTTTTCCCCAATTTGGGCCCTGGAGTGGATTGTGTATGCTTCCCATGGTTGGAATGGCTATTAAGTTCCATCTCTTATCCGTCAGACTTACCCTGTGTGGAATTTTTTTATTCCGTAAATAGTTCGCACATACAGCTGAACACACATGATTGTTCCTGTATGTGTCCTTTGCAATTGTTAGATTGATAAACTTTTGCCAATTACTGTATACTAAACTGTACCATTTGCATACTTTTTCTACTGTATGTAATCTGTACCCATCTGACCATATAGTCATATAGTTTGATCCTTTGAAACATACCAATAAGTAGATTACTTTTAGAAAGCTTTACAGCTCTATGTATGATACCCAAACAGCAAAATATAGTAGACGTGTCAAAAACTTTAAATCAGTGGTGAGGACTCATGCTTGCTGGTAGTTAAACTAATATTGCAAACTAAAGCATCAATATCAGAACCGATAGTGTACAGAGATTTGCAAAACAATGGGATAAAAGGAATATTTCTGAACTTTGGTTTATCTCCGGGTTACTGTGAATGCATCAATGCAGTGCATGTTACCTCGGCTTTCATTCATTGAATGAGTTTACCAAAAATGTAAATATTGCGGGGGCGTGGCCTGGAGCGGCATGAAGTAGGACGCAGTTAGGCAGAGCTCCGCCGGTCACTTATCCGTCCTAAACTCCTGAGACCGTCACACAGATCCACAAGCCCACATCACACAGCCGCTAACCCAGGGACCAGCTAGGACATATCACCGCCGAAAAAGACGTCCGCAGCGGCCTCAAAACTAGATCAATACCGCTGACAAGGCACAGACCCCTCCAGCCAAGATGGCGCCGCCGCGCTGGAAGAGGAGCCCTCGGCCGGAACAGACACAGCAAGGGTGCTGGAGGCTATATCATCCTGCCAAGAAGCCATCACAGCATGTCAAACCTCCCTTACAGCGCGGATTGAGGAAGTAAAGGTGGACATCTCATTGGTAAGACAAGACTTCCAGAAACTAAAAGGCAGAGTCACAGAGGCTGAGAACCGGCTGGGCACTGTAGAGGACTCCCTCCCCCCCTTGCAGAACACAACGTCAGAGCTGCAGCATCAAGTGAATCAGCTCCTCCAGAAGCAAGACGACATTGAGAATCGCCTTCGCAGGTGTAACCTTAGATTCGTCGGCCTCCCAGAGGGGGTGGAAGGGAAGGACCCCCCCCACGTTCCTGGAAAATTTACTTTGCGACACATATGGAAAGGAATCATTCTCCCCAACATTTGTTGTCGAACGTGCACACCGCCTCTCAGGCAGGCCGCCACCATCCGGAGCCCCCCCACGCACGTTCATCGCAAAATTCCTGAACTACAGGGATAGAGACACTATTCTCCGGCTCAGCAGAGTGAAGGGCAATATCCCCTTGGGAAACAAAATGATTGCCATATACCCGGATTTCTCTGCAGAAGTGCAGCGTAGGCGTCGCACATTCACTGAGGTCAAGAGGCGCCTGCGCATCAAGAATATCAAATACGCCATGCTTTTCCCGGCCCGGCTGCGTGTGGAGGGCGAGGACAGGGCACACTTCTTCGAGGACCCGGAGGCCGCCATCGCCTGGCTAGAGCAGAGAGAGACTCACAGATAAGTTCCGCTTTATAATTTACCTGTCTGCCCCTATGCAACACATATGTCCCCTTAAAGCATTCCACCTTATAATACCCTGATCCTCTGGGCGAAACACTATTTAAGTCCAGACACCTTTATATCAATGCAAGCTGAGCAGCCTGCCCCCCCATCATTTTCCCCCTGTTCAGCACCTTGAAATGCTGCAAGACCGTCCATTTGATTTACTTCACCTGGATAAGCCCCTCAAATATAATAATTGAACGGGTGGACTTCACCAAACACCACAACTGCATACTATACTGGGGGACCCCGACAGGTTGCAATCTGCAAGACACTTAATTAAACACAACAAGCACCATCTCCCTAATGGACTTCCTATAAGATCCAACCCCAGCATCAAGCTCACCCTAAAATTGCACAGCAAGGTCCACATCTATAACCGACGGAGCACACCTAACTTTATAATGATCCTCACCAGCGACGGTGAGTCGAGTCCTGAACTCTACAACGGTACGCAGCGTATTTTCGCCCTATGTACCACGGTTATCCACCTGAAACGGAACGCTCTGACCATGACAGCATTGCCTGAGACATTCCAGCTCTCTGAGCTCATCACTATCCTGGATACAGTGACTGTCTCTCAAGAAACATCAACATATCACTTTTTTTCCGCAGGTTGGACAAGGTTAATGCCATGTTGGCAGTTCGGGAATAAAGCCCGCACCAGGTTCGGAAGGTGCAGGGCGGGGAGGGGGGAAGGGAATGTTAGAGTTATGCAATTTTTATTGTGCTACCCAACGTCAATAGTAAGTAACTGTTTTTATACAACTCCCAGGGTATATCTGAAACCGGTCTGCAATAATGTTACCTGTGATGAGACACACTGAGATGGGGTGGCCTGAGTCCTGGGGCTCAATACATAACATACACACTTAGATGACCAATCTAAAATTGGTCACGTGGAATATCCGCGGTATCAGAGAACCTATTAAGAGGTCAGCAGTATTCTCGATTATTAAAAAGCAAAGAGCAGACGTAGTGGCTCTGGTCGAAACACACGCCGAGGGCCTAGCACATAAAGTACTCCAGAGACCATGGATTGGATGGGCGTTCCATTCAACACATACTTCCCTATCTAGAGGAGTCTCACTCCTAATCGCTAAAAATGTAAATATTGCAGAATATACAGTCTCATACTACATAACCAAGTTCAATTTCATGCTGAATAAATGAAATTAATGCATCTCAAATAGAAAACTACTTACCGTATATACTCGAGTATAAGTCGAATTTTTCAGCACATTTTTTTGTGCTGAAAGTGCCCCCCTCGACTTATACTCGAGTCAAGCACTTTTCTGCAGCAAAAAAATTCATTTTCCGAACCGACTTTGGGGCCCCGTATCTCAAGGCCACTTGGTGCTAGGAACCCCAAATTTGGTGTGCAAACCCAGTGGAACTGGTACCACAACATATCCAAAGCTGAAGTTCCTAGCACTAAGTGGCCCCGTATACGTAAGATACGGGGCCCCAAAATCGGTTCGGAAAATGTCTCTCTGCTGCAGAAAAGTGCTTGACATTTTCTGAACTGATTTTTGGGGCCCTGTATCTCAGGGCCACAGTGCTAGAAACCCCAGCTTTAGAAATTTTATGGTGCTAGTGCCACTGGGTTTGCACACCAAATTTGGGGTTCTTAGCACTAAGTGGCCCCGAGATACGGGGCCCCAAATATGGTCAACTGTGTCCATCTGCAGCAATGTCATTTCGGGACCCTTTGGGTTCAGACACACACACACACACACACACACACACACACCAACCTAAAAAAAAAAAAGGTTTGGACCAGAGCTGTTAATAGAATACACACAACTTTTCCTTTCTGCAAAAACATTTTATTTGATGAAATAAGAATGTAGTGCTGGTAGGTTATTCAGAGAGCACATTAATTGGCAATATCCCCTTCATGTCACTGAGCTTATTAGATTTCAAGTCCACCACGAGACACCTGGGGCCACTTCGGTAAGGAATAATGTTGAGATCGGTCACAGATTGCTGATCTTTCTTCAGACAAGGTATACTGTAAATAAAAGCAGTGGATTTGGTGAGATGAACACATTTTAGGAGTGTATCAGCCATGTTTACATGGCTTCTAGCACTATGCACTCACAGAACACCAGAAAGGGCTATTCAAACCAAACAAAAAACCCCTCAAAAAAACCAAACCCCCCCCCCCCCCCCACCACAAAGCCTGGAGCAACCAGTTAGGAGTTTTTTTTATATGTAAACCCCCGCATACACAAAAAAACAGTCAAGAAAAGAAAATTTAGTCAGGCATTTTGGCCAGAACCCCTGATCAGCACACCTTCTGTGATCCGTCTCCTCCTGCGAAAAGGACATGCTGCTTGATGCTGACACGGAGTATTTTACTGTGCCCCCCCTCCTGACCAACTGTATTTCTAGTGAGGACTGGGTATAAATATTCAGACCTCATGCCGGGGGGGGCGGCGCATGAATGCAATTGGCCACGTTACCCACTTAAGCCTGCTGCCTGAGAAGGAGGGTGTCTAGGGTTGCCACCTGTCCAGGATTCACCCGTACAGTTTGGGTTTTGAATCATGTGTCCGGGTTTCAGTGCACCTGAAACCCGGACACATTATTCAGACCTAATCTCATTAGGATTCCCCCTATAACAGCCACAAGCTCTCCCCCTCCCTCTGCACTTTCTACCCCCCTGCACTGTTGCCCTTCTCACTTGGCTGCTCCCCGAGGCTCTCCTGCTCCTCATCCATGCTTGCTTTGGTCCACCTTCACTGTAACACAACAAAAGTGCCTTTCATTTACATTACATGCTACTCTCACTAGCAATGGCACATCTCACAGAACTACCGCGCTCCCATTTATTCAGCCTCTTCCTTCCCATCACTACTGACTCTGGTACTACTACTACTACTACTACTACTACTACTACTACTACTCATAACCCCCCCCCCATCCTTCCGCATTATTACTCTCCTTGGTGCACCCAAAAGGTGTCCCAGGTCTTTTACTAATCCTATAGTGTATACTACAAAAAAAAAAAAAATTGCTGTGCCCTGCTATGTGTTCGGGTTTGGCTTGAAGAAAAAGGTGGCAACTCTAGGGAGCCCTAAGCATTTGGATTCAACAGCACCACACATCCATAATATATATAAAAAAAATAAATAAATAAAAAAAAACAAACACACAAATTTTAGAGAAGTCTCTAAAAAAGACAAAACATCTACTAGCAGGATCAACAGATAAATTTCTTTATTCTTTTGCCCTTCCTTCTGGCAGACTGCATCACATGTTTGCTCCTCTATATCAAAAAGGAGGGAAGGAGCAAGGGGATTTTTGCGGTGTCAGGTATAGAAATTCACAATAAGCATATTAAAATTAAAACGCAAGAATTTTTATTTAACAAAACTTGATTAAAATGAGACACAAATCGCACTGTTGCTAAACAGTGCTCAATTACTAACATTAGGTGATCAAAAATCATGTATAGGTAGATAATACCTTGCAGCAGATGATATTGCACACTAGCCCGACATGTTTCGCTATTTATAGCTTCCTCAGGGGATGTGCAAGCGATTATACTGAGACCACTAAATGAATAAAGAAACACAAAAGTCTAACACCAATCTTATAAAATAAAATATATTCAATATGTACATTGTTAGTTAAATTATGAACCCAGTTGCCTAATTGCGTTGATCACTTACCCTATATAGTATTTGCACCCAGAAAACACCTGGCCGGGTTCCCGACTAGGCCCCAAAGTGACCGAATCCCAGGGGGTCAGGAGGGCAAAACCATAGAGAGGTGATAAGGGGACACTAGGAAACAATAGAATTGCCATGGGATTGCACCATTAGATGAATGGATAATGTAAATGAATGGGGGGAAGGGAAGGATAGAAAAAAGGAGCAAACGTCTCCTAATCAGGAGTACATAAATACTTACAATAAATTCTAAAATTTATATAAAAACTGCTGCCCCATATGGGAATGATAATTAGGATGAATTTGATCGGGATCTGTGTAGGCTTATAAGCAAATGCAGACTAGAAAATAAGAAAATAAACGATATTTTATTATAATGTATGGTATCCCATGTGATAAATATAAACACATATGTAGATTTTGAGGGGACAGAGTAACATTATCAAAATAAATGGTGAGGTATAAGTGCGATTATGAACATAAGAGCATGAATGACAATGGGCAAGCTTTCCTGACCTAAAAAAATCAGGCAGGAGAGGTTACTGTGCTCCGAATCACAGCAGTACAGGAATGTCTGTCATAGATATTGATACTACATACAAGATCAGATATAGGGCTAAGATCTCCAAATAGAGGAGAGGTGCTGCAGGATTTTAGAGTATACGAGGTTAGGTTTAGGAATAGTGGATTACAAGGTCTCACATCTTACCTCACAAAAGATGTCACATAAAGAGTGTCCCCCTCCGGCTCAGGCTGATCTGACAGCCTGGTAAGCCGGTTTAAATCATCCCTCCGACGAGCCGGCGTGTGACATCACCGGCTCGAGGCGGACGTGAGGACGCCTGTGCGCATGCACACCGGCAAATCCCATGCCTCAGTACTACACTGACCATAAGGCCCCGTGGCAGAGGGGAGGAACCAGGCACATTCAGCAAGGCTTGGAGTGTCCCGGAGAGCTCCATCCAATCGCCACGGCGCCTTGGTATGCAGAGATGACAGATGAGGGGGATAAAATCCCAGATGGCCAGGCCATCATAGGATCCTAAAGGGACCGCCAAGCGATGCCAGGCGTAGAAGCGCGGCCTGCTCAATGATGAAGACTGCAAGCCCTGGGCGTCCGTATGTTCTGCCAAAGATAGACGCCCGGGGAGGCATGTCCAGGGTACACATGGCGGAGATCCGCATCAAGTGGAGGGTATGGAAGCACTGGCAAATAAACTAAGCAATTTGGGCATGACCACAAAGAGCTCCAAATGGGTAAAGTGTATCACATAGGCAACTGAGTCCATTTACAGAATATATAGCATGAAAGAAAAAAAAAAAAAAAAAAAAAAAAAGGAAAAGAAAAAGAAAAACAAAAACAAATGTTAGTAACCAAGTAATGAATTGAATATCCAGTATATGAACAAACATATCAAAAAGTTTTTGGAAGAATATATCAACAAGTATGTAATGAAATGTCAGAATTAATAGGTATATAACCCACATGAAACAAGGAAGAAAAAAAGGGAATATAGGGGGATGGGGAAGGGGAGGAGAGGGATTGTGATGAGGGGGGGGGGGTTAGACGATTGGGGGTTGGGTTGGACTTAGAGGTTCCTCATGGGACCAGGAAGAATCCCAACTGGGATGTAAGGAAAGTGGCACATGGGAACCCAGACTAGTGGTAAGGACGGGAGATCTACATGCTGGAAAACTACAGAGAGGATTTAAAGCTCAAGTTTTCATTAAAGCCAGGGAAGCGTGTGGCTTTTAAGTTGTAAATCCAACGAGTCTCTAACTAGCAGCGTGCGATCTACGCTGCCACCTCGAGGGTCTGGTGGTATATGTTCAAGTGCAAAGAATTTGATGAATTGTGGCTCAAAATTGTGATATGTGCCGGCTAATGGCAGTGTCCATTTTTTTTTTCATTATGAGTTTGATATGGTCGCGTATGCGTTTAAAGAATGGTCTGTTTTGCCTATATAGAAGCCACCACACCGGCATTGGGCAAAGTATACAATGCCAGGTGTTTGGCAGGTGACCCTAAAATGGACAAAATGCCAGCTGCCATTGGGTAGTTTGAATTTGGTCTGGGCAGCAACATAATCACATACATCGCACATACCACAAGGGTAGGTGCCACAATCCGTTAATCCTGATGATGGTTGTATGGTTTTAAAATTACTTCGAACTAATCTGTCCCTTAAAGAAGGGGCACGCCTGTAGGTAATTTCAGGGGTGTTGTTTATGTATTTGCTCACCGTGGGGTCTGCCGCTAAAAAGGGGCCAGAATTTTAGAATGTGTCTGAATTCTTGATGCTGACTAGAGTATTGAGTGATAACTCGTACGTTGTTGGGTTTTTTGATTTGTTTGGTCGAAAATATCAATGAGTTTCTATTTTGCTTGTTTGCTCTATTGAAAGCTTTTTTCAGACAGGCATGGCTATATCCTCTAGTTTTCAGCCTATTATATAAGTCTCTGGCAGCAGTTTTAAAATCGGAATCCCGGCTGCAGTTGCGCCCGAGTCTTAAGTACTGGCTATAAGGAATACTTTTGATCAAGGAAGTGGGATGCGAGCTTTGGGCATGAAGGATAGAGTTGCCTGCTGAGGGCTTTCTATACAGAGATGAATCAAGTTTACCCATCTGCATTGATAGAGATGACCAGGTCAAGGAATTCAACACTGCTCTGACTACAATTCATAGTAAAATTTGAGATTAAAATTGTTGATTTAAATAATTCTTAGAAAATCATTCAGCTCATCTTGAGTTCCGGACCAAAAAATAAGGGCATCATCTCTGAAACAATACCAAGCCAGAATTTTGTCATTGAGATGGTTAAGGTCATCCCTGGTGAGGACTTCTTTCTCCCACCCCCCCCAGGTACAGGTTCGCATAAGAGGGGGCAGACTTGGTCCCCATTGCGACTCACTGCACCTGGAGGAAGAGGGAGGAATTAAATACAAACACATTGTGTTTTAGAATATAATCCAATAACTCCAGAACAAAAACATTGTATTTTGCAAAAGATGGTCCCCTCTCATTAAGATGTGGTTGTTGTATTACTCCAAGTCCTGCGTCGTGTGGAATAGCATTGTATAAGCTTTCAACATCTAGTGCTACTAACCAGGTGTTGGGGGGGGGGGACAGATCCTCGATTGTTCTCAAAAGATCAATGGTATCCTTGACATATGATGAGAGTGCCGTTACATGTGGTTGTAAATAACTACCAAGGAACTGGCATTTTCCATAAGGATTGAACATCCAGAAATTATTGGACGTCCTGGGGATTCAGTCAATGATTTGTGCACCTTCGGTAGTGCATAAAAAGTAGGGATCCTTAACATTTAAAAAATTTAAGGTGTTTTGGTCTATGACTCCCTGACGATAAGCTCGAAAAATAATAGTGCGATATTGAACATCAAAATTCTTAATAACAGTTTTTGAGATGGGACGATACCAGTTCCGATTTTTTAGAATATTTAGGCACATTTGTGCATTTGTTTCAATTAATTAATATTTCAATATCGCACTATTATTTTTCGAGCTTATCGTCAGGGAGTCATAGACCAAAACACCTTACATTTTTTAAATGTTAAGGATCCCTACTTTTTATGCACTACCGAAGGTGCACAAATCATTGACTGAACCCCCAGGACGTCCAATAATTTCTGGATGTTCAAGCCTTATGGAAAATGCCAGTTCCTTGGTAGATAGTTATTATTATTATTATTATTATTATACGAGATTTATATAGCGCCAACAGTTTACTCAGCGCTTTACAATGTATAAGGGGGACAACACAATTACAGTACAATACAAAAGGTACAGGAGGGCCCTGCTCGTAGAGCTTACATTCTAAAAGGGAGGGGGTGGTGGTACAAAAGGTAATAGCTGCAAAGAATGATTTGATGGGGGTGGCTCAGGGACAGTTATGTGGGTGTGGGATAGGCTTCCCTGAATAAATGAGTTTTCAAGGATCTCCTAAAGGTGGACAGGGTAGGGGCTGATCGGACATACTGGGGCAGGGAATTCCAGAGGATGGGAGAGGCTCTGGAGAAGTCCTGAAGGCGAGCATGGGAGGAGGTAACAAGGGAGCTAGAGAGCAGGAGGTCCTGGGAGGAGCGGAGGGGGCGATTTGGGCGATATCTGCAGATGAGGTTGGTGATGTAGATGGGGGTGATGTTGTGAATGGCCTTGTATGTTATGGTTAGCATTTTGAATTTTACACGGTGGGGTAGGGGAAGCCAGTGAAGGGATTGGCAGAGAGGAGCAGCAGTCACGGATTAGTGAGGTGTATTAGTCTAGCAGCAGCATTCATAATAGACTGAAGGGGGGATAGCCTGCTTAAGGGTAGGCCATTAAGGAGAGAGTTGCAGTAGTCGAGGCGGGAAATAATCAAAGAGTGAATAAGTTGTTTTGTAGTGTCATTAGTCAGAAAGGGTCGAATTTTGGAGATGTTGCGGAGGTTAAGGCGGCAGGATTTAGCCAGTGATTGGATATGGGGGCTGAAGGAGAGGTCAGAGTCAAGGATTACACCCAGGACTCTGGCATGTGTGGAGGGACCAATGGTTGTGTTGTTGATATTAATGGTGAAGTCACAGGAGGGGGACCGTGAAGGAGGAAATATAACAAGCTCAGTTTTAGAAAGATTAAGTTTGAGGAAGTGGTGTGACATCCATACCGATATGTCATTCAGCAAGTTTGAGATCCGTGAGGAGATAGTGGGGGTGAGTTGGGGAGTGGAGAGATAGATCTGTGTGTCATCGGCATAGAGATGGTATTGGAAGCCATGGGAGGTGATCAACTGGCCCAGGGAAGAGGTATAGAGTGAGAAAAGGAGAGGCCCAAGGACAGAGCCTTGGGGTACCCCAACAGAAAGAGGAAGGGGAGCGGAGGAGATGGAGTTGTAAGTGACGCTGAAAGTGCGCTGAGATAGGTAGGAGGAGAACCAGGATAATGCAGAATCACGGAGGCCAAGGGAGTGTAATTTGCTGAGGAGCAGCAGGTGGTCAACTGTGTCAAAGGCAGCAGAGAGGTCTAAAAGTATGAGTATGGAGTAGTGGCCATTGGTTTTGGCAGTTATTAGGTCATTGGTGATTTTTAGTAGGGCAGTTTCAGTCGAATGTTGTAGGCGGAAGCCAGACTGTAGGGGGTCGAGAAGGTTGTTGTCCGTGAGGTAGCGACTCATTTGGTCATGAACAAGGCGTTCGATGAGCTTGGAGGCAAACGGGAGAAGGGAGATAGGTCTTAAGTTATTCAAACAGGTGGGGTCTAGTGAGGGTTTTTTGAGTATGGGGGTAACCAGTGCATGTTTGAACGGGGAAGGAAAGGTGCCGGAGGAGAGGGAGAGGTTGAAGATGTGGGTTAGGGAGTTTAGGATAGAGTGGGAAGGTGGTCGCAGCAATTGAGAGGGGACAGGGTCCAGGGGACATGTAGTGAGGTGTGCCATGGAGGAGTTTATCAACTTCATCTGTGGTAACTGGGCAAAAGGAGGAGAGTATTGAGTGTGGTGTTGGACCTGATATGTTGGGTAGGGGAGGAATTTTAATGCTGGATATCTCCTTGCGAATTGTGTTGATTTTGCTATTGAAGTGGTTGGCAATATGTTGAGCGGTAAGCAAGTTGGTGGGAGGGGGCAGTGGGGGGAGAAGTAAGGAATTAAGGGTAGAAAAGAGTTGACGAGGTTTGGATGAGAGGGTTTTGATGAGTGTTGTAATAGGTTTGTTTAGCAGTGTGGAGGCAGTTGTATTTGAGAAGGACAGATTTGTAGAGGGTAAAGTCTTGCAGGGATTTAGATTTACGCCATGCTCGCTCAAGAGCACGGCTGCGTCTCTTGAGACTTCTGGTGTCGTCTGTTTGCCAGGGTTGTGGCAGATGGGGCCTGGTTCTGCGTGTAGAAAGAGGAGCAAGTACGTCTAGGGAGGATGACAACGTGGTGTTGTAGATGGAAGTGGTTAGGTCTGGGCAGGACAGGGGTGCGATTTTGTCATAAAGGCCATCAGTAGCAGAGTGAAGAAGGGAAGGTTTGAGGTTGCGAAGGTTCCTGCGGGTAGTGGTTTGTGGGTTGGCAGCATGGGATATAGGAGACAAGGAGAGTGTGAAACGGATAAGGTTGTGATCAGAGAGAGGAAAGGGTGCGTTGGAGAGATTGCAGGGAGTGTAATTTACAGTTATTTACAACCACATGTAACGGCACTCTCATCATATGTCAAGGATACCATTGATCTTTTGAGAACAATCGAGGATCTGTCCCTCCCCCCCTAACACCTGGTTAGTAGCACTAGATGTTGAAAGCTTATACAATGCTATTCCACACGACGCAGGACTTAGAGTAATACAACAACCACATCTTAATGAGAGGGGACCATCTTTTGCAAAATACAATGTTTTTGTTCTGGAGTTATTGGATTATATTCTAAAACACAATGTGTTTGTATTTAATTCCTCCCTCTTCCTCCAAGTGCAGGGAGTCGCAATGGGGACCAAGTGTGCCCCCTCTTATGCGAACCTGTACCTGGGGGGGTGGGAGAAAGAAGTCCTCACCAGGGATGACCTTAACCATCTCAATGACAAAATTCTGGCTTGGTATCGTTTCATAGATGTCATTTTTTCGTCCGGAACTCAAGATGAGCTGAATGATTTTCTAAGAATTATTTCAATCAACAATTTTAAACTCAAATTACTATGAATTGTAGTCAGAGCAGTATTGACTTCCTTGACCTGGTCATCTCTATCAATGCAGATGGGAAACTTGATTCATCTCTGTATAGAAAGCCCTCAGCAGGCAACTCTATCCTTCATGCCCAAAGCTTGCATCCCACTTCCTTGATCAAAAGTTTTCCTTATAGCCAGTACTTAAGACTCAGGCGCAACTGCAGCCGGGATTCCAATTTTAAAACTGCTGCCAGAGACTTATATAATAGGCTGAAAACTAGATTATATAGCCATGCCTGTCTCAAAAAAGCTTTCAATAGAGCAAACAAGCAAAATAGAAACTCATTGATATTTTCGACCAAACAAATCAAAAAACCCAACAACGTACGAGTTATCACTCAATACTCCAGTCAGCATCAAGAATTCAGACACATTCTAAAAAAAATTCTGGCCCTTTTTAGCGGCAGACCCCACGGTGAGCAAATACATAAACAACACCCCTGAAATTACCTACAGGCGTGCCCCTTCTTTAAGGGACAGATTAGTTCGAAGTCATTTTTAAACCATACAACCATCATCAGGATTAACGGATTGTGGCACCTACCCTTGTGGTATGTGCGATGTATGTGATTATGTTGCCGCCCAGACCAAATTCAAACTACCCAATGGCAGCTGGCATTTTGTCCATTTTAGGGTCAACTGCCAAACACCTGGCATTGTATACTTTGACCAATGCCGGTGTGGTGGCTTCTATATAGGCAAAACAAAAAGACAATTCTTTAAAAACGCATACGCGACCATATCAAACCCATGATGAAAAATGAAATGGACACTGCCATTAGCCGACACATCGGCACATAATCACAATTTTGATCCACAATTCATCAAATTCTTTGCACTTGAACATATACCACCAGACCCTCGAGGTGGCAGCGTAGATCGCACGCTGCTACAGTTAGAGGCTCGTTGGATTTACAACTTAAAAGCCACACGCTTCCCTGGCTTTAATGAAAACTTGAGCTTTAAATCCTCTCTGTAGTTTTCCAGCATGTAGATCTCCCGTCCTTACCACTAGTCTGGGTTCCCATGTGCCACTTTCATTACATACTTGTTGATATATTCTTCAAAAAACTTGATATGTTTGTTCATATACTGGAAATTCAATTCATTAGTTACTAACATTTGTTTTTGTTTTTTTCTTTCTTTTTTTCTTTCATGCTTGATATTCTGTAAATGGACTCAGTTGCCTATGTGATACACTTTACCCATTTGGGGCTCTTTGTGGTCATGCCCCAATTGCTTATTTATTTTATTGCTTGTTTATTTGCCAGTGCTTCCATACCCTCCACTTGATGCAGATCTCCGCCTTGTGTCCCCAGACATGCCGCCCCGGGCGTCTATCTTTGGCAGAACATACGGACGCCCAGGGCTTGCAGTCTTCATTGAGCAGGCCTGCTTCTACGCCTGGCGGTCCCCTTAGGATCCTATGATGGCCTGGCCATCTGGGATTTTATCCCCCTCATCTGTAATTTCTGCATACCAAGGCGCCGCGGCGATTGGATGGAGCTCTCCGGGACACTCCCAGCCTTGCTGGAGGTGCCTGGTCCCTCCCCTCTGCCGTGGGGCCTTATGGTCAATGTAGTACTGAGGCATGGGATTTGCCGGTGTGCATGCGCACAGGCGTCCTCACGTCCGCCTCGAGCCGGTGACGTCACACGCCGGCTCGTCGGAGGGATGATTTAAACCGGCTTACCAGGCTGTCAGATCAGCCTGAGCCGGAGGGGGACACTCTTTATGTGACATCTTTTGTGAGGTAAGATGTGAGACCTTGTAATCCACTATTCCTAAACCTAACCTCGTATACTCTAAAATCCTGCAGCACCTCTCCTCTATTTGGAGATCTTAGCCCTATATCTGATCTTGTATGTAGTATCAATATCTATGACAGACATTCTTGTACTGCAGTGATTCGGAGCACAGTAACCTCTCCTGCCTGATTTTTTAGGTCAGGAAAGCTTGCCCATTGTCATTCATGCTCTTATGTTCATAATCACACTTATACCTCACCATTTATTTTGATAATGTTACTCTGTCCCCTCAAAATCTACATATGTGTTTATATTTATCACATAGGATACCATACATTATAATAAAATACCGTTTATTTTCTTATTATTTTCTAGTCTGCGTTTGCTTGTAAGCCTACACAAATCCCGATCAAATTCATCCTAATTATCATTCCCATATGGAGCAGCAGTTTATATAAAATTTTAGAGAATTTATTGTAAGTATTTATGTACTCCTGATTAGGAGACGTTTGCTCCTTTTTCTATCCTTTCCCTCCCCCCATTCATTTACATTATCCATTTATCTAATGATGCAATCCCATGGCAATTCTATTGTTTCCTAGTGTCCCCTTATCTCTATGGTTTTGCCCTCCTGACCCCCTGGGATTCGGTCACTTTGGGGCCTAGTCGGGAACTCGGCCAGGTGTTTTCTGGGTGCAAATACTATATAGGGTAAGTGAGCAACTCAATTAGGCAACTGGGTTCATAATTTAACTAACAATGTACATATTGAATATATTTTATTTTATAAGATTGGTGTTAGAATTTTGTATTTTATTAATTTAGTGGTCTCAGTATAATAAATCGCTTGCACATCCCCTGAGGAAGCTATAAATAGCGAAACATGTCGGGCTAGTGTGCAATATCATCTGCTGCAAGGTATTATCTACCTATACATGATTTTTGATCACCTAATGTTAGTAATTGAGCACTGTTTAGCAACAGTGCAATGTGTATGTCTCTCATTTTAATGTTTTGTTAAATAAAAATTCTTGTGTTAATTTTAATATGCTTATTGTGAATTTCTATACCTGACACCGCAAAAATCCCCTTACTCCTTCCCTCCTTTGATATAATTGCCTTATTGGGATGAGGTGTCGATACAAAGGGTGTTCTCAATCAACCGGACCAATAGAATTAGAAAACATGTTTGCTCCTCAGTTTCAAGTTCTCATCAGCATAGATGACTAACCAATACTACCCACCACAAGGATCACTGCTATATGATTTTGATCCAACTTCCAGTGCCATTATCAAAGTTGCATCCAAGTAACACTAGATAATAATCTGTATATTCTGGAGCCAAATTCCACACTGGAATTGCAGTAGTACAGAAACGTTTCAAAATATCCTTTGCCAAGTCACATTGATATGAACAGAAGAAATATGGTTACATTTAAAAAAGGTACCACATTTAGCAACTCACCTGGTTGATTATTAAAATAGGCACATCCAAGTATGCAGGCATCCAGGGTAAAGCTGTCCACAGACTGATGCACCACAATCAACAGCATCTCTTCCATGCTGCACTCTGAGCGCTTCAAGCCTCATTTTCAAATTGATCTACTGCAGGGTAGTCTTCCTGGTCACGATTGCAGATTGACAGCGGTGGAGGATGGTCTATGTGGACAGCTTTACCCCAGATGCCTGCATACTTAGATATGCCTCTTAATCATAAACCACGAGTTGCTAAATGTTGTCCGTTAAATGCAACCATATTGCTACACTTAGCGGTGCCTCTTTTATACTCTAACTCCTGATGGATTTTGCTTCTAATCCGCTTGTAGAAGGACATTATGGTTATACAACCCATCACATTGCTATAATCTTTATATGGACTATAAACTGAAGGACTTCTGAATAAATGGTTGTGGACCAAATGAATGATCTGAGTTACCATTTGGCGTTATGTTTTTCCATTTTTTCCCACAGCAAAAATCATAATTTTAGGTTGTCCATATTCTACTGCATTTCACAGAAAAGAGGAAGCATCTAATGGGTACATGAGCAATATAGACCTTCCTCTTTAGTCTTTGTATGAGCTCTGCAGTATCAGTCACACTTACTCAATATGGATTGGTTCTTTTACCAGTCCGCTACCTTCAACTGTCAGAATGGTGTTTTCAATGTCCTGTGAAAGGGGATTGGTGAAAATAATCTCTGTATGAAGAGGCTGACTTACACGTGCTTCACCTGTTGCCTAAAAAAAAAAAAAAAAAAAAAAAAAAAAGTCAGTATTTTCAAAGAAAGGACAGACACCCACACTTTGGGCAGACTGCCCCATTGACAAGCATTTTAATTTTATACCTTTATCACAATGGGTTGGGACCCCAGCTTCATCACAGAATCCACCAGTAATTTGCCTCCTTTCTCATCTTCACACAGCGCAACAGCTTTGATCATATTATCTGTAGTTATTGCAGCTTCATACTTGGCATACGGTATTGACAATAGTATTTTTTTCTCTTAAAGAAAAATGGATACAAGGTTGATCAGGTTTAAGGAATTCTACAGATGATCAATATCATGATCCCATTGTACACTGTTGGAGTGCTTGATTTAAAAAGTAATCCTGTTTCCAGACCACCATTCATTGCAACAATTCTTATAACAATATGCATGGTTTACCTGTAAAATCTCCCCTGCATAGGCATTCAAATGCCTGAGATGGTCACTGAATGCACTCACCTTGGATGACCATAGAATTAGGAGGGCTGCGATTGGGAAATGACTACACTAAAAGTGGAGCAGTCAAAACTTTGTAGAAAATTTAAAGAGGCACACTGCATGTGTGTGTGTGTGTGTGTGTGTGTGTGTGTGTGTGTGTGTGTGTGTGTGTGTGTGTGTGTGTGTGTGTGTGTGTGTGTGTGTGTGTGTGGGGGGGGGGGGGTTGAAGAGACACAGAAGTATTTCCACCTTTGGGACATCCAAGAGCATTCCCATGAAAAGGTTTGAGTAAAATCCTTGAAACGATTTTGCCACAGGAACTGAGGCAATCACACCCTGGTCCAGGAGACCCAAGAGGGCTAAATGGGGGATCTGCTAGGCTGCAGTGACAAAAGGCTGTGTGAAGCCAAGAAGGGGCAGAGAGTGAAATGCCCATTTACACTCAAGTGTCCAAGATGTCCCCTGACTCTGGAAAGTAGCACCTTCTTGCTAAGGAAGGCTTGTCTGGGGATTGGACAGGCTGAACCCTAGACCTTGCAGTTAGACAAAGAACCAGACGGAGGGAAAAAAATAAAAGTTAGACTTACCGGTAACTTGTTTTCCAGGACAGCACATGAGTGGCTCCACCCATTAGGAAACAAACTCCACCACATTTTAAAAAGGAGGCTTCTCCCCACAGCTCAGTTTTAGTAGAGTACCTCCGGCCCAAGCTGGAACACAATCATAATACAGTTAATTCACTACATATACATACACACGAAGGGCGGGTAGTTTGCTGTCCTAAAAGACTCCTGGAAAACAAGTTACCGGTAAGTCCAACTTGAATTTTCCCTTATCGTCTTTCAGGACAGCACATAAGAGGATAACCGAGACTTACCAAACTAGGGAGGGACAACAGCCTGCAGGACCTTTCTGCCAAATGCCCGATTACCAGCTGACAGAAGATCCAGTCTGTAGTGACAGACAAAAAAAAAAGTAAGAACTTGACCACGTAGCCGCCTTACAAATTTGGTCTGGGGTGGCACCAGCTTTTTCTGCCCATGTAGTGGCTAGAGCTCTAGTAGAGTGTGCTCATATTCCTTGGAGGAGACAAACCCGACTGGAAATAAGCTTCTGAAATAACCAATCTTAACCATCTGGCAATTGATCCCTTTGACGCTTGCCGTCCTTTTCTGTTGCCAGAAAACAAAACAAATAAAAGAGTCCGAAGACCTGAAGTCTTTTTTTTTTTTTTTTTTTTTAAGTAATGTAATAACGTTCTTACATCTAAATTATGAAATAATTCTTCCTTACTTCCTGAAGGATCTGAACAAAAAGTTGGCAGGATGATTTCCTGAGACCCGCTATGAACTGATGCCACCTTTGGTAAAAACCCTGGATCTGTTCTAAAGCACAATCCTGTCTGGGTAAATCAACATAAAGGGCTCTTTAACTGAAAGAGCATGAAGTTCTCCAATTCTTCTCGCGGTGGTAACTGCAACTAAGAATACCGTCTTCAGAGTTAAATTCCTTAAAGAGATTGTTTGTAACGGCTCAAAAAGATCTTTTGAGTACTTGTAAAACCACTGACAAGTCCCATTTCGGAAAATGTTTAGTGGGAACTGGCCTGGACCTAGTAAGTGACCTAAAGAATCTTGTAACCAAAAGGAACTGAGGAAATAGGTTGATCCAGATATACTCCTAGGGCAGCCACTTGTACTTCAAGAGTGCCAATTGCCAGCCCTTTGTCCACCCCATTTTGTAGAAATTCCAGAACCGACACAATGTCTTCTAAGGTTCGGTTTTCCGAACGACACCAAAAGTTGTAAACTCTCCAATCTTTAGCGTAGATATATCTCTAGTCACTTTCTACTAGCGAGTAGAGTGGACACTAGAGGCTCTGACAAACCTTGTTTTTTTAACATCTGCTCCTCAGATACCAAGCCGTGAGACTTAGTCTGTCTTGAAGTAGTAAGTCCTGTCTGAGGGGGAGCTGCCAGAACGGTTTGACTGACATTTGTAGGATGGAAGAAAAACAGGCCCTTTGGCCAGTACGGGGTGACCAAGATTACTGACACCTTCTCCTTTTGTATCTTCCTCAATACCAAAGGAATTAGCTGAAAAGGGGGGGGGGGGGGGTGAGGAGGCATAACCCAGCTGAAAATTTCAGGGATGTGCAAAGGCATCTATCCCCATTGATCCGTTGTCTCGGTGGAGAGAGAAGAACTGAGGGAGCCGAGCATTTTCTCTTGATGCGAACAAATCCACCTGCGGGCACCCCCACATCTGGGTGATTAAAGTGAATATTTCCGGATTCAGACTCCACTCTGCCTCCTGAATTTTTTGTCTGCTACTCAGTTTAGCGTGCCCTTGATATGTACTGCTGACAGGGAAAGATACCTCTGCCCATTCTAGGATCTCTGATGATAGGAATAGAAGCGTCCCGGTCCTCATGCCCCCGTTTGTTCAGGTATGCCACCGTGGTGGCATTGTCTGACAGTATTTGTACATGGGACCCTTGAAGGTTTGGAGAGAAGGCAGCCAAGGCTAGAGCGACTGCTTTTAACTCCCTCCAATTTGATGACCTTCCTGCTTCTACTTGGGACCAAACTCCCTGAGCTATGTTTTGACCTCAGTGGGCTCCCCATCCCCAACTGCTGGCGTCTGTAGTTATCCTTCTGTTGGGAAGGACCAGAGTAAACCCCTTGACAGAACTGCTTGATTTCTCTACCACCAAAAGGGTCCTTTTTACCCTGGTGGGAAGTGTTACCCTTGAGTCTAATGCCCCATACACACGGTCGGACATTGATCGACATTCTGACAACGAAATCCGACGGATGTTGGCTCAAACTTGTCTTGCATACACACGGTCACACAAAGTTGTCGGAAAATCAGATCGTTCTGAATGCGGTGACGTAAAACACGTACATCGGGACTATAAACAGGGCAATAGCCAATAGCTTTCGTCTTAATTTATTCTGAGCATGCGTGGCACTTTGTCCGTTTGATTTGTCTACACACGAACGGAATTTAAAGGATCAGATTTTGTTGTCGGAAAATTTTATGGCAGGCTCTCAAACTTTGTGCGTCCGAAATTCTGATGGAAGTAGTCCGATGGAGCCCACACACGGTCGGAATTTCCAACAAGCTCTGATCGCACATATTCCATTGGAAAGTCAGACCGTGTGTACAGGGCATAAGGTTTCTGGACTGTGATCCCAGACTCTTAAGAGAAAACTCTGCAGGGGTCTGAAATGGAGTCTTGCCCATTGAATGGCCAGCATAGTTGAGGTCCATGCCCCTGTTAAAGTGCCTCTTGGTCGAAATGCATCGGGCGATCTCCCCTTCCTTACACTGCTTAGATTTTATTTCAATTGTGATCACTTTTATCCATTTTCTGTATGGTATTTTTAGAAATAAAAATCCCTGGTTTACCTGCACTATGCAGAAGCTTTTTATTTTTTATTTGCATATTACCCCGATGCAAGAAACTGCCTTCCAGTAGCCCTACTTCCATCACAGGGTCTGGATTAAATCTGTCCCCAGCTTCTCCTTGGAACACATCCTTGAGGTCTATTGGCCGATATCCAGTTGGCGGCCCTTCCTGATGTTTCTTCACCCCACCAGAGAAGTCGAGAAGTGAGACAGAGGTTCCACCGTTCCGGATATCGTTTTCCAGCCTAGGTTTGGCTCCATGCACCATTAACTCCATGTCATACGACAGTGGAGTCCACGTCATCTGGTAAGAGTACCCATCTTATCTTACTTCCTGATGTTTTCATTCTGATGCCCCATATCGAGATGTTGGTTTACAGCTACGGAAGTTCTGTACCCTGTTGACTCAGTCACAGATCCACACCGTGCACCATTGACTTTAATTTCCAGTCTCACATCATTTTTTTGGTCCATACCAGTACCTCTTATTAATTTGAGTTTGGAATCATCCATTTACCATATGTGGACACTTTATACTGTGTTTGTTCATTTCACTTCACTTATGGTTTTTGCACATATGCTTTATTGTTCAGTACAGCATCTCTTACTTAATAGTTTCACTACACCCTAACTTCCCAATATTTCTTAGCGCTGCATTTTTTTTCCCCAGTTCCTAGTACTGAACTAATCCTTCTGATTGATACCTCCTGGTTCGTCTAAAGGCTGGATACTGCATGCAATACCTTTACTTCTCTTCTGGAAGAAAGATCCTTTGTTCTACCATTCTATCAGATACCCTAGAAATTGGACTCTGTGCTGGATTGAAATTTGATTTTTGGATGTTTACAATTCAACCCAAGGCCTCCAGATGATTGCGAGCCCTGATCAAGTCCACCTGTAACTTTTCCCTGGAAGGGGCAAAGAAAAAGAGGTCGTCCAGGTAAGGGACGACCGCAATTCCTTGTAGCTGGAGGGGAGCTAGGGCTTCCGCCATAATCTTGGTAAATAGTCGAGGGGCGGAAGACAGACCAAACGGGAGGGCCCTGAATTGAAGATGCAGAACCTCCCTCCCCATATTTACTGCCAGCCTCAGGTAGTTCTGAGACTGAGCGGCTATAGGTACATGCAGGTATGCATCCCTTAAGTCGATTGATGCCATAAAGCATCCCTTGACCAAGAGATTTCTTGCCGAAAAGATGGAGTCCATGTGGAATCGCCTGTATTGGACTGATCTGTTTAACTGTTTTAAATTGAGGATGAGCCAAAAGCTTCCCGACGGTTTCTTTATCAGAAAAATATGAGAATAGAACCCGTGGTAATCTTCCTCCGGAGGCACCTGAACCTCAACACCCTGTTTTATCAGATCCCCCAACAGGTTCTTCATGGCTAGGGCTTTTGTTGTGTCTTGGCAGATTTGTTACATAGTACCTCTCTGGAGGAAGGTCCAACAGCTCTATCTTGTATCCCTGGGCTATCAAGTTCAAAATAAAAAGGGTTTTTCGTTATGTTTTCCCAAAGGGGAAGGAATTTCTGAAGCCTTCCTCCCACAGGCACCACCAAGTCATTGTGTTTTATTGGCTGGCGTAGGAGGATTGAAAAGGGACATTCCTTCTGCCTTTTCCTCTTTGCGCCTACCAATTTTTTCTTTGAGCCTGTTACCCTGTTCCTGATCCTGATCTAGAATCTCCTGCTTGGGTGAATCAGCTATGTGATGTGCTTTTAGCCGATTCAGCCAGAACTCCATATTTCTGGAGACACCGGTCATAGCCATAGCTGGCTTAAGATTCCCCATAATGGACTGCCAGGCTTTTTTAAGTTGTTGATCCACCCTCTTGTCCATAGTATCCTTCAGAATACCCATGTCCTCAAATGCCAAATCTGTTGATCTGGACACTTGGGAAAAAGCTGCATCCAACTTCGGAACTTTATTCCAAAGTGACTGTTTTTTTTTTTTCCCCAATAGCACATAAGAGGGGTTTCCCATTTAATGAAAATCCAAAAGGTTCTCTCTGGATCAGCCCATTGTTTCCTAATGGTATCCGAGATTACCGAATGTACTTGGAAAGTGCGACCTGTTGCTTCACTAAGCCCTACATACATGCGATCATGCAGCGATAATTCTCTTTTCTTCCTCCATTCCCAATGTTGCATATATTGCCTTCAGACTGTCTACTTGCACTAAGGACAGCTTGTATCTTGAAAGGTGCATCCTCTGCCTCTTCCTCTCCAGAGTGCAAGAGGGAATGCTCCCTTTGGGTAGGCGGGCTAGCCTCAGCCTCTACTGTTGGGATGAAGTGCGAGTCCTGAGAGGAGTCTGAGGTAGTTGCCTGACCTAATGCTGGAGTTACAAGAGAAGAGCGGAAGGCCTGTATAGTAGCGTCTAGCTCTTAACTGATGCGATTATGTCGCTGCATGCAGAAGCCTCTTGACTAAGGAGTCAATGCAAATTTGGCATAAAGTCTTCTTCCAACCCTCTAGTAACTTAATCTTACATGAGGGGCATCTCTTTAACAGCCGATTCAGAGCTCTTAACCTATCAGAAAAACACGAGAAAACACCAGCATCTAATTAAGTCAAAGCTTCCTCCTAACGGACTCACCACAGGTAGAACATCAGCTAACCCCCTGTGCCCAGACAGGGCCCAGCCACCAAGGGGGG
Source organism: Lithobates clamitans (assembly GCA_037952925.1). Taxonomy (NCBI): domain Eukaryota; kingdom Metazoa; phylum Chordata; class Amphibia; order Anura; family Ranidae; genus Lithobates; species Lithobates clamitans. Next base: position 1,083,084 of record JBBGZY010000790.1, read on the forward strand.
GAAAACAACATTTGTGAGAGAGGCACCATAGTAAACAGGATAGTTCCCCATACCCCCTTACCTGGGCCTTGCTGGTGCCTGTGCCTGTCCCACTTGCGGCTGCCACAGAATCCATAGTGGTGCTGCTTTTTCATTTGGTGGCTTGCGAACACCAGTTAGAGTCCAAAAACGCCGTTGCGCTGGACCGGAACCGGGAATATAGGCACCAGGACCGCTCCTCCCTTCTTCCCCTGCACTATTTCCGCCGGAAATTGCGATGCACCCGTTCCTAGTGCCGCCCCCTTGCCGGATACCTCACTTCCGAGTCTCTACTCTGCCCCTACCAAGATGGCACCAGCCTGTAACGCCAGCATGCGGTTTGAAAAAAGCCCGCGAACGGCTGCCGCCACCTAAGGAGCGGCTCCAGGAATAGTCTTGCTCTCTTCTGAGCAGAAAAGGAAAAAAAAGGAGCCCACTTACCAGCAACCCTGTGGCATGGTGTGGGAGGAACAAACTCTCTGGAGAAAAAAGTTTTGGTGGTGTAGGTAGCCTGGCCTCAGGACAGCACCATAAGAGACCCTGGCCCTACTAGGTGTTCCCTTGCCAGCGGAAACACAAAAACTGATGAGCTATGGGGAGAAGCCTCCTTTTAAAATGTGGTGGAGTTTGTGTTTTCTGTTTCCTAGTGGGTGGAGCCACTCATGTGCTGTCCTGAAAGACGATAAAGGGAAAAAGCTGTTTACAGTTCTCTACAGATTGAGTAACAGACTGCTCTCTGACTGGCCATCACAGGTTGCAGGAAAGAAATTAGTGCTATTCCCCATTAACACAGAATATGTTGATATGGGAATCCCTCCTGCCAGGCCATTGTGTTCTCCCAGCAGGAAAAGCCATCCCCACCAGAAGACCATGATTGCTAGCGGCTATAGACAGGGCAGGACTTAGGGTGGTGGGGGGCCCCTGGGCTTGAGTCACTTTCGGGCCCTACCTTCTAGACATATGCACAGCTCTATAAAAACAGAAATAGAAGAGGACAAGGTGCGCCAGACTCAGTGCAGTATTAAGGAACTTCTGTTTAATTGGACAAGACAAAACAGTCAAATGGCTAATCACAAAAGTAAATATGTAAGCATATAAATGGGGGATACTGTACTGGTATTCGTCCTGGGTCCACGATTAATAAAAGCAATAAGAATGGATAAAATAAGTATAACACGCACCCCAAGCTTAGGGAGGGAAATTTAAGGGGAAAAAAAAAAAGCCGCTAGCAATAATCGTAGGTAAAACCTGGCATACTGATTGGTACATTCAGCTAGCATCTTGGCTGGTTCCTGCTGTCAAGATGTGAACCATGTATGGCCTGCATTAGGCTCCTCTGCTGAGGGGGAAAAAAAAAAAAAAAAAAAAGTGTAGTGTTCTTGATAAAGATAACATGATTTGATCCTTCTACATAGTCCTTCAAAAGAAGTTGATCAAATGCTTCTTGAAATGGGTTTTGCAGTCCAGCACTTTAAAGCGTCTTCTGTAAAAGGATGAGACATGCAAGCGATAAGCCAGGAATCCTACAGATCACGATTAAGGAGTCATTTGCTCCCTGAATTTTATAATCAAAGGATCAAATGTAGCAGTGGCTAAAATTTGGCGAATAGGGAATGCCAGCAAAAATCAGTTCTAGAGGGAACCAACTGTTTTAACAACTGGGTCCTTAAGTGCATCCTTCCCGAGTGTGGCAGTTGCTTTGTTAATGGAAGACACCATAATCATTTAAGTTCTCCTGCCCAGGAGTATTCTAGGCCTTGTGTGCACCTCTTGGGCACAATAGAATGCCAGAATTGCACAGGTGCAGCATCCAGCCCCCTGCCTGCAACCTGTCAGGCTATGGCAGGCTTAAGTGCACTACAAATGGAAGGGTCTTAACACTATACCTAACCAGTATTTGCATTAAGGGCCCCATGTGTTCAGAAATACAGGTTATTTTGCAGTACTGCCGCTGAATTAGGAGAGTTACAACTTCATACAAGTGTTTCAACTGTTATAAAGGCAGCAGCTCAACCATCTGTCTTTACCACCTCAAATGCCACTGTATACTAGGCCTAAGTTTTTATTCAGAGGTAGGACACAGAATTCCAAACAGCTAAACTGAATGCACAGCTTGACAGATGTTAAGAAAATTATATGCATTAAGAACATTTCTAAATGCAGGTAAACACTTGTTTTGTTATTGCCATGAACGAGACCTTAATTTGGAATAATGAACAAAACCTCAGGGGCAAGCTCATCAGTTAAAGACTTGCGATCCTCCAAGTAAATTTCAGACTATTGCCTTGCACGACTGGTAGAAACCTCAGGTGAAAGTGCCGAAGTAACCAGTCAGACTGGAAGAGAACTTGAATGTTGTAATAGACTATAGCACCCTTGTTCTAAACAGGGCTGCTAGTAAAATTTAGTTGTGCTAGTTGGTAACTAGCCTGGCTTATTTGCAGTCTTTGATCAAATGGGTTTTCTCCTAATATTGAGTTTAACTGAACTCTGTCAATAGGTGGCACTGTTACCTTTGACATTAGTATGATATATCAGTGAATTCAGGTAATGAGTGAATATGCTTTTCTCAGCCAATTAGTTTTTTGGCTGCTGAGAGTCTGGTGATCTGGGTTCTTTCCACCCAGGCTATGGCCTGGGTGGGTGTGTGGAGCAGCAACCGGGGTGTAGGCCTGAAGCCTAGCCACATGTAAAGGGGCTCAGCCCAAGGGGAACCAGATTGTTGCCAGGAGACATAGAAGTTGCCAGAGGGTCAACCACTCTCGTTTCTGGAGGCAAGTGTAAAAGGATAGAGTACCAGAGCAGACTTCATCAGCCGGGGACTGAAGCATTGGGAAAGCTTCAGGAGAGAACTCATCCAAGACGTACAGCAGGTAGCTTTAAGTAAAGCTTGGAGGGATCCAGCAGGTAGTTGTGGGTGGAGCTTGAACTATAGTAAGTTTTGTTGCTATAGTAGACAGCAATTGCTACAAAATACAGATTGCTGCATTCAGCTTAAAAGCCTTTTCTGTATTGCTGTCTGTCTAGTTCTATTTTTGTTCAAGGAGTCTGCCAAGTTGTTATTCAATTTGCCTAAGGGAGTCCTGTGCCCTACCCCTCTCCCCTGTTCTTGAGAAATAAAAAAAAAAAAAACAAAACAAAAAAAAAAACTTAAATTTATAAGAGTGGCTGGCACCCATCTTTCAATACACCCACCATGCCTAGTAACCTGCACCCAGAGGAGGAATGTCAGCTCTCCGACTCTGGGGGTCACCACCAGGCAACTGGAGGTTGGGGAGATAGCTACAAGACTTGAGCAAATGGCAAGGGAACTCTAGGTTGCCGGTTGTATATTAGGTGCACTGCAAGCAGCCTTGGAGCAGAGTGGAAGCTGGAGGCACCAGTTAACAGCAGGACCGGCTCCTCAGGTTCTGAAATCAGATGTGTCGCAACCATGTTAAGTCAACATAGTATGGCTCAGGGTAAGACAAGGCCTCAAGCATTTAGGAAACTTAGACAGCTGGTAGTAGGTGAGGGTTGGACAGCTAAAGGTGACCAAAGTCATTGTAGGTAGGAATCAGGAACAGGTTGAAAAATTGCAATTCCATGGTTCTTTGCAAGGAGCAGTGGGTAGATGCTTCAACTGTGCATGGCAGAAAGGAACAGTATACATGACATTTTTGCTCAGTCCCAAAGCAGTAAAACTGGTGGGAATTTAAGGCATTAAGCAATAACTGTGGCAACAGCTTGTGCTCAACCCAAGCAGCCTAAATGACTACTTGAGTCTTTAGAGCCAGGACAAGTACAGAGGCAGAGTCAGTGGTTTTGGAACTGAAAAGTTCTTCATGGCACTTACTAGAACAGCATCTAGTCACTTCCAGGTTGTCTGCACAACATCCTGTCCAGGAGGGGGTGGATGGGGCACTCCAAAAGTCAGGCTGAGGATGGCTGCAATGGAGGAGACAATGGTGCAATGTGGCCAATATATTCCATAAGTGGGAGGAAATTTTTGGAAGATATTGGCCACAAATATCAATCCATAAAAGGTTTAGATGATATTATATGGAAAGGAAGCGTTAAACGAGTACATTAAAAATTGTACAAACTATGGCAAGAGTTACAGTAAATGTCCAACAAAGTGCCACAAACTTCTTAGATTGAGATTTCCAAAAAAAAAAAAAATTGTAACTGAACACCAGGATACACTTTAGGAGACAGACAATACATACTTTACAGTAGCTGCCACCATCCTCAGTGGAAAAGAGCCATACCCAAAGGTCAATTCTTAAAGTGGAGGGCCACCCTGAAAAAAAAAAAAAATTTAAACTTACCTAAACCCTTGTTGCTAGGCAGTCTTCCTTATCTGACTCTTCCTTTTTTGTAGCTTCTTCTGCTCCTCGGTGAGCGGCCCCGTTGCCTTCTGGGAACTGTGTGTGTTCCCAGAACACCACAGGGCCATTCACAGAGCGCCACGTGCGCAGTAGGAAACTGGTAGTGAAGCCTTGCGGCTTCACTGCCCGTTTCCCTTACCTAGGATGGCGGTGCCGGGAGCCGAGGAACGGGTCGCCCTCGGGCACCCGACATCGCGGGCACCCAGGACAGGTAAGTACTTATTTAAAGTCAGCAGCTACAGTGTTTGTAGCTGCTGACTTAATTTTTTTTATGGCCGGAATCCCGCTATAAGGATCAGGAGCAATTGTGACATTATACACAGACATACTGATTGATACATTTGAAGCAAAGGTTATGCAAGAACAGAATTGGAGCACACTAGAGACAATAGGGAAAGTATGCTCAAAAGAGAAAAAAATAAAAATAAAAAAAAGCGCAAAACAAGGAAAACTATTTCAATTACCACCATGCAAAAAACACAATAGATGTGTGCTGCATGACGTGACAAGTGTAACATGTGCTGGAATGCAGTTGTGGGCTGCAATACGTGGGAAGAACAAGAAACTCATCTGTCAGGATAGGTGAACATATGCAAAATATAAATAATGGATTTAGACACCATTTTAGGATTAAAACACAATAGGGACCCAAGTACCGCAAATGCTCTGCCATTGATAAAGTTGTACAAAAAAATTGGAGCAATTGAAACCTGTGAAGGGAGGTCTCATGCAATGAAACCCTCTGGATATTTAAAATGAATGTTAAAACTGCACAGCTTGAATGCGGAATTAGACAAATTGTTTTATTGAAGTTTTTTTTTTTTTTTTTTTTAATTATTTGTATTTAAAATTCTCTTTTGATTTTAAATTTTTATTTTATTATAAATTTTTATTTCCAATTTTATCATCCCACATTTTCTAGTACTTTACTTGTTTTTTTACATGTATTCTGCAGTATGATACCAATTTTGCAGCTCGTGTAAGGGTAGCAGATTTTTAAATGGTTGTAATATATAGAAGTTTTAATTATGTTTTCTAAATAGAGTTTGTTCTGGAGGCTTAAATGTTGAGTATGTAAAAGCCTATCCAGCTATTCCACCTGGCCTGAATTTGACATACACTAGTCAGGGGATTAAAAACAGTGATCGAAAGCAACCATTACTTCTGTTTTTATTTAAAACTAGATAAAAAAAAGGGGGAAACAGGAAGCAAGGAAAGTATCGCATGGGCATGTAATAACAGTACCCAAAATGGCAGTCTGCAAACCTCTGGTTTCACAGAAAGCCCAATTGGTCAAATGTAATGAAGAATGGGCAAATATACCTTAAGTAAAATGGTGCCACCGGCTTCCTGATGATGCACAGATGTGAAACACGTAGAGGCCGATGAATAGCATCACTTCCTGCCACTGCCCCACACCAAACCGAGGCTTGCACCGCACACTGGTCCCTAGAGAAGGGACAGTAAGCAAAAGGCTATACTTGGACCGCTGGATAGACTTGTGCCTGTCTTATAGGCACAACAACATGTGAGTGCATTTGTCTATCAATTTAAGATACAAGAAAAAGCTTAGAATGTTTTGCAGTGATAGCCATTTGTTTTCCATGAGACTGAAATTGTTGAAGCATGGATGGAACACTGATTTTTTGCTGGCAAACCTGTTAAACCCTATGGAAGGAAAACAAATCTTGGCAGAATATTGAGGCAGTTTTATTATTGCTTCTGGTGAGTGCAAACTTTGGAAGGTGGTAGATCGCAAATTGGTGCATAAAGCATGAGGTTTTTGAGCACAAGGGATATCGTATATAGTCAATGGAGCAGCACTGTGAATTTGTAATTTTTCCACTGATCATTTTTCCTAATATGCATTCACCCAAATTGTTTAGACACAAGGTATAGGTTTAGCGCAATTATCCTTCATATGCAACTAGGCAACTATATACACCTAGGCACAACACATGTTTCATCAGGTGGCAGGAAGAAACAAAGTGAGGGCAGAAAAAACAAAAAAACAAAAAAAAAACAAACACCACCACACCCAAGTGATCCAGTGAGTCAGAAGTTAACAAAAAACAATGTATAGATCTGGTTTCTTCAAACAGAGACAAACCTAGGTTTGCACATCAGAGCAGCTTTTTATAGACTAATATGTGACATTAAATATCAGTATAGCTAGAACTATTGTTGAAGGGAATCTCAATGAAGAGGCAAACAGATCATGAAGAAATAAGGTGTACAACCAACATGTTTGTAGGCAATTCCAGTGTACCCTTCAATGTAAATTTGTATACATTGCCAGATAAATTTGGCCGTTAGGAAACATTTCAGGGCATTTGTTCAATCCATTTTACTGCATTTCTTAGCACAACTGGTAATGTTCTCTACAAATAGGTGGCACTGGGAGGTGACTAGAGAATGGAAACCACGGACAGTGCTTGGGAGGTGGGTAGGGGCAGCAACAAGGGGTCATTTGGGAGCTTCTGCACCTAAAGGAAAAAAAAAAAAAAAAAAAAAGCCCTGGACTGCATGTGACGTGAACTGGCCCTAAAACCTAAAAGTCTCACAAGATGGAATCAGAATATTAGTGACACTAAGAAAAAGGAGAGAGGATCTTTGCATTTACAACTGTATACTAGGATTGTAACAATGAATGGTGATGACGCTTCTAAATTTCCAGGTTACATCAGGAAACAAGATGCACAACTAAACACATTTGACAGTTTATTTTTCTGTCCAGCCATTCCCAAGCCTTACACAGCCTTTTTTAGACAAGATTTCTTTACTGCAGTAGAGCACAGCTAGGCCACCTGTCTGATCACAACCTGTGATTGGTCAACAAAATTGTAACAGAAGCCCAAAGTTATCACTTTCTTGGTGTCATGCTAATCCAAACCACATTGATATGTTGAGTCACCTGCATGGCACACGTTTAACATTGGAAACTTCCATCACACTTCACCTTCTGGACATTTATGGTCAGCTACTTAATTTAAGCCAGAGAGTTAGCACAACTGCCAGCAAGATAGCATTTTCAGAGGTCAGAAATACCTGCCTCCACATTGTCATAGGTTTGTTTTCCTGTAAATGTGATAGTCACAGTACTGCAGTAATGGTCACAACCCCTGCATAAAGGGCCAGTCCACCAAAGTTGCCATTTTTTTCCAGTTTATAGTAAAAGGTTAGAGCTGGTCAAGCCTACACTTCCTAAAATGCTTAAGTGACCTTGATTTTTGGACTGGGGTTGCCAAGTCTGGAACTCTACTGTGGTCATCATTCAGGGTATCTACTCCTGTTGCATTCTCCAAATAGAATTATAAAATGAAAAATGAGAAAATACCACCCAAAACCAAGCAGACAGAAGCAGGCTTGGGAACTATGGTAAGAAACTCTTGCTATTGGAATTGAAGACTTAAGCCAGGGGCCCAACACATTTAAAGTTTTACTTTTAGGTGGGCTTTCCCATCAATAAAATACACATCTGCGACCCATACAAGCATACCTTCCTCAGGTTCCAGGGTTACAGATTGGGCTTCGCTTAGGATCTCCTTCACTGGGGCATTAGTATATACAATGGCTGTAGCAGTCATCTTGAGTTGTAGCAATATCTTGACAGAACTTTTGCTTTTCAGTGCCAGCGTGAAATCGGCATTATGGCCAAACTGGGGGCAATTGTGTGCAAAAGCACCCTCAAAATCTAGTTTTACCACTGGCTCTGTGTCATTGACTGACAGGGCCATGAGTGCAATAGTAGCAGGACTAGCATTCCTGGACAGCATAGAGGAACAGATGGACGCGGCCTTATTGAAGATCCCCCTCTCTTTCATGGTTCCTGAAAAGAGAAACATAGAACATAATTCCAAAGGACAACTGTTTAAGGAATTTCCCTCACTTAGCAGAGTTCTTCCTGTGGTGGTGTTCATAAGACAGGACAGGAGTGAAAGGAAATATCTTTAAATGGGAGAGAAGAGACACACGTACTTCTCTAGTGAACCATCAGCCCTGATGCAAGCAGGGTGGATGTCAGCATGGAGGGGTAGGTATTCCTAGGCAGAAGGCATTTGCCCACAGTCCACCTAGGCAACACCCATATGATACTGAGCCTCCGGGATAAAAAAAAAAAAAAAAAAAAAAAAAAAAACTAAACTAAAACCCAAACAGGGGGGGCTGTCTAGGGAGGAACATTCGAGACTGGACATCCCCCAGCCAGGCCCCATATGGATTTGCTGCAGCTTCTAATGCATACCGATAAGCTCAGTGTGCAGTGAACTCCAACTAAGCAATTTCAGTATAGGAAAAGCAGTGGTCATATTTCACACGTGACATGTTTTTAATTTGTATTTCAATGCTGTTATATAGGCATGATCATACTCCAAATGCATTAGGGTAAAGATATGCCTTGCTTAAGACAGTTGGCAGAGTGCCTCACCAGCAGCCAGGCTGATTGCAGGGCCATTGTGTGCTCTGGTGCACCACACTGGTTACATTTTTCAATGGAACTTTATTACTGATATTTCATTAAGCCCCATTGACCACATCAGCATTGGGTGAGGGGAGGAGCCGATTGCTTGGTTTCTGCAATGGAACTGTGCTGGACAAGGGCACAGCCCAATGCAAATTGTGTGCATGGACCCTATGGAATTTACCCATATATAGCTGCATATAACCTCACGTCTATGGCCAGCTGTATGTGCCACTTGTGGCTCCCAGGGGATTTATACAATACACCATATATATGTGTACCACAAGTAGTCTGTAGAAGAGGAAATAAATGAAATCTAGATCAGTACTAATTCATGGGGACCAGTGGCCAGGGTTGCCAATGAATGCCACCACTGTATACATGAGTACACCAGCACACACAAAACCCCTGTGCAAACTACCCGTTTCTCATGCATGGGCAGACCCTTTTTTAGGCATCATTTACATCAGTGATTGGGGAGGTTGATGAAAATAGGTGGTCAAGCCAGTTTTAGCCAGAGTGAGACAGTCCTTCTGCAGTCCAGATCCCTTGTGGTGAGGTTCTGCAATCTAACAAAGATACATACAGACCCAGGCTCTGAGCTGACACCACTGAGTCCTCTAAAAACTGTAGAGTCAGTGGGTTGCCCGAAGGTAGTAGCATTTCAGGCCCTGGAGCCCTCCTGTGAAGTGAGCGCTACACTCCAGCCCATTTCTAGTCACTCCTCTCCAGGGATTGGCTGGAATCTGAGGCTTGTTATTTGAATCTCCCTCCCCAAGCTCTGGAAGCTTCTGCCAGAGGCATGCAAACTCCCAGCCTGTGAAACTCTGAACAGATGATCACTTTAATTAAAAGGAGGAGAAAAAAAACAAAAAAAATACAAAAACAAACCACAAACAAAAAACAAAAAAACAAAAAAAAAAAAACTAAGTTTAAAAGCATCCAGCACAAAATGGGGCATGATGCAATAAAGTTGCCCATATTGTAGGAATGCCAGGGGGCTGTTACAGTGCCCTAGATAAAAAGCAGGCATATTGCCCAACTTAATAAATCTGTGACACCCTATAAATACAGATCTCAGATCTGCTGTATCACAGGCAGACAGGTCATTTTATAAAAATGCTCCCCCCCAACTTACATAAAAACGGAAAAAAAAAAAAAAAAAAAATTAAAAAAAAAGTACCTTCAGTATATTTATAGTTGTTGGTTATGTCGTCACGTTTATTTGAACCGATTGCCTTGGTGCTGATAAATTTTCCAACTGCACCAGTTTGTGTGTATATTCTCCTTCTCTCATTAGAGAGAACCAACCAGCCTACTATATCGCCATTCACTTCACAAAATGTAAAAGGAGCATCGTATGGCTTGTCAACATCACCTTCTTTAACCGCATTCACAGAGCATGGTCCTAAGCGATATGAACCTAAATAGTATGAACACAATAGTTAAGGGTCTTCAATAAAAAAAGGGGAAGACTTTAATCAAATTCTGTTTTGGGTGGCCATGGCCACTTAAGCACACATGTGAATGAGGCTTTTATTGGTTAAGTGCTAGTAAATCCAGGGTGTTGAGCTGTTCTTCCAACCTCCAGAACCTGGGTATGCAGCCATAATGCTGTGCTTTGTGGCAAAACACAACCAATGCTGAGTCAGTGGAGCTATACCATGCCACAACTGTGTGCAATGGTGATGTGATAGTAGGGCATTTACAGGGTCAAATCAAGTGGTGAGATACCAATGTCAAATGCCCTCTCAAGAGCACGCCAGGACTGATCACTCTTAAGAGGGCCCTATACATGTAAACGAGCCCCTAAAGCAGATTCACTGCATCTGAGCACCACAAGCCAAAACACTACTTAATTCACAGCACACGCCCCCATGCTTTATTGAAAAACAACTTTAAAAATAAAAATGCCCCCTAGCATTTCTGCATGTGGCCATCTTAAGGGCAGATTCACGTAGCATTTACTTCCTGAAATTCATCTGCCCTTCGCTTAGGCCAGCATGCAATAGGGTGTGCTTAGCTGAGAAAACCCTCTCCGAGATGCATAAAATCATTCACCTAGGCAAGAAACCAGAAGTAAAGAAATGTAGTTTAACACAATATGATATACTTCCCCATCCATTTACTAACACTAGCAGCATGATGATTAACACCCCACAACACACCGCACAAATGTTGATTGGGAAAGTGAAGCTCCACTTTCAAAATTTAAATTAAGCAAATTTTAGTCGTATCTCCCCAGCAGCAACAGAGCTAAAACAAGTAATTTCACTTCCCCTCCCCATCTGCTTCCCCCCCCCCCCATCCAAAGCTGCAGCCTACCCTGGTTTCCCCAGCCTGCCAAGCTAAAATCTTTTCAGCACTGACTGTTCATGCAAGGGAGGGAAAGAGGGTGTCATTACCAGGGCAAAATATTGGTCACCGGTGGAAAATTACAGATAAGACAGGAAATGTGACAGTAAAAGAGTCTTCCTAAATCTTCAGTGGTTCTAAAGCCTGAATGTTATCTTAAAAGCATTCCCATTGTTTGCATCACCCCACTGTATGCTTACCAGAGTCCCATCTTGCTGTGCCCATTGCAGCACAGCTTGTCATTCAAAAGGGAAAAGGAGAAGCCATTGGCTCCTGTTGCTGTCAATCAAATCCTGTGAGCCAGAGCACATGAGGGTGGGGCTGAGCTTCACAGTGTCAATTGTCACAGCCCAGCTTGGGATCAAGCCCACAGGTGTGCCCTCACAGGAAGTGGCTTGCTATGGGGGTACACAAGGAAGAGCTAAAGTGCTGGTGGAAGAACCAAGAGGTGGTTTAGAGCTGCACTGCAAAACCATTGCACAGAGCAGGAAAGTATAACATGCTTGCAATATAAATTTACCTTTAAAAAAACACAAGTTAAAAAAGTTCCCCTTATTTGTTAGAGAAATGTTATGCATGGTTTGCCCACCTTCACTTCTTTCTTGAGGAGTTGCATCCAAAACTTGCCATCCATTATAACTGGTGCCGATATCTTTTCTGACAAACCAACCTTCATCCCACACATGGAAGTTCCTATTTGAGAAAAAAAAAAAAAAAAAATAGAATGATTGCATCAGTAAAGATTTGTTTACAACTTGCACTTAACACCCCCCTTTTGTTTGGTAGCCTTATACACAGGCATTAAAAAACACTGCGGTTTACAACTTACAGAAGTTAATGCACGGCCATGTACATCAGTATTTTCAGAGCAGCATTTAGGGGCAAAAAATAAAAGTAAAATGCAATTCTGTTTAAAGAACATACTTTAAGCGTGTAAAATGTAATATTCTGGTCAGAACACCATATGCCTATGAATGTGCAAAATTACATTGCACAAGCTTTTTTTTTTTTTTTTAAACACTCGTTTTTCCCTGCAATCTACTGGCAGATGGGCATATTAAAATATTCATTTGCTTCATCAGTTAAGCTGTAGCCAGACTGAGCTTTGCTCACATTTTTTGGAGAGAGAATGAGTTATACAAAAGATATATATCTTTTTTTTACGGTTACCAAGTTAGACTTAGAGGAGGTCTAGTGCTAAAATTATTGCTGTGTGATTTGAACACTGTTTACATATGCGTCTTTGCTGCGCAAGCTCGCGGGCGATTTAAAAAAAAAAATATTCATAAATTGTTTAGAAAAAAAAAAAAAAAAAATTGCTGTCACAAGGAATGTGACAGTAATAGGTGGTGACAGGTACTCTTTATGGAGGGATCGGGGGGTCTAAAAGACCCCTGATCCCTTCTTTGCACTTCAAAGTATTCAGATCGCCATTTTCGGCGATTCTAAATACTGTATTTTTTTTTTAAACCGGCGCCATTGGCAGCCGAGTAAACGGTAAGTGACATCGCTTAAGCGTCTACTATTAGGAGGCTGTAATGAAGCCGCTTACGGGTGGCCCAGTAAGAGCGGCGGGAGGTCCCCTCCCGCTCCTCTGGTATAACAGCCGGGCGGCTTTTAGCCGCATCGGTTATACCTGGAAAGCCGATCGCTGGCTCTATACATCTATAAAAAAAAAAAAAAAAAAAAAAGCACAAAAAGGCTTGATCTGCGGCAGACAGCAAGTCCATCCTATGTCGGAGAAACGTCGACTAGATGGACCAAGTGACAGCCTTGCAAATTTGTTCAGGCGTAGCACCGGCCCAGTAAACTGCCGATGATCTTGTAGAATGAGCAGCAATACCTGAGGGGGGCATTTCTCCCTTCGCTTTGTAGGCCTCAGTGATTGCAACTGTAAGCCATCTGCCCAGTGTGCTTTTGGAAGCTCCCTCCCCTTTACGTGAGCCTGAGAAAATCACAAAGAGCATTTGATGTACTGAATTCCTTGGTGACCGTTAGAAAGTGTAGTAGGCACCTCCTCACATCCAATGTGTGGAAAACTTCTCCTGGGTTCGCAGGAGCTGAGGAGAAAGTGAGCAAGATTTCCTGTGAACGGTAAAAACCCGAAGAGACCTTAGGTAGAAAAGCTGGATCTGTTTGAAGGATCACCCGGTCTGAAAGAACCTTTAGAAAGGATTCTGTGACTGCCAAGGCCTAACGCTAGACTCTTGCTGACGTGATGGCTACCAGAAAAATTGTTTTAAAGGACTACGTTTAAGGATGCTTTCTGTAAGGGTTCAAACAGCTCCCATGAGACACTGTAAAACAGACAAATCCCAACGGAAAAACTTTAAGTGACACCGGCCTATTTCATGCAAGTGCCAAAAACCACCACACACACTTAGATATAGCTGCCACCTGGGTTTTCAGGGTGCTAGTTGCCAGTCCCTTCTCCATTCAGTCATGGGAAAATTCTAGGACTGACAATTTTTGACCTGAGGCCTTTAGAAGTACACCAGGAATTGAACTTTTCCAAACCTTCAGGTATATGGCCCGAGTTACCTCCCTTCTACTATAGTGTAGGATCTTCACCAATTTAGCAAACAGTCCCTTGGCTTTTAGGAGGTCTTCAGAAACCAAGCAATTAGAGGTAGCCGGTCTGTTTTCCAGATGGTTCAGGCCCCTTTCTGTTCTTTCTGGGTGGCAGCTTCCATGGAGGTTTTGCAGCCAGGTATAGCAGTGTCGCAAACCAGAGTCTTTGTCTAGAATGGAGAGACCAGCGTCAGATTGGTATTTTTCTCCCCGAATTTCCTTAGGACCAGTGGTATTGGGGGGGGGGGGGGGGGGGAAGCATAGCACAGGTGGTAATGCCATGGGTGTGCAAAGGCATGTATCCCTACAGCCCAGTCTTCTCGGAGTAAAAAGAACTTCTGTACTTTTGCGTTCTGTTGGCTGGCAAATAGATCTATTTGAGGCTGTCCCCACGTTCAGACTCCACTCTGCTTCCACAACTTTTCTGCTTTGTAGCTCTAGAAGATTCTGGGATCCTTTTAAGTGGATCACTGACAGAGGCCAAATTCTGCCCAGAAAAGTAGCTGACTGGCTAGTTCCAGGAGTCCTCTGCTCCTTGCTTCAGTACATAAGCTACTGCAGTTGTATTGTCCAAAAGAACCTGAACGTGTTGTCCCTTTATGGCTTGTTGAAAGGCTAGGAGACTGAGAAATATGGCCTTTAGTTCCCGCCAATTTGAGGACTTTCAGGCTTCTACTTGGAACCAAGCACCCCGAGAGGTTTGGCCATCCAGGTGGGCTCCCCCAACCCCTTGAACTCACATCTGTTAGATGCTTGTCCAGTGGAAAGACCCAGGCGAGATCTCTTGCCAGGTTGGTTAAATTCCTTCACCACCAGAGCGCCCATTTTAAGTTTGAGGAAAGTTTGATTTTTTTTCTCCGACTGGTGTAACCATCTTTGTAAGATCCATCTGAAGAGGTCTGGAATGAAATCTGGCCCACTGTACAGCTGGGATCGACGCCGTGAGAAGTCCTAAGACGCCATTGGCTGATCGAACTGAAACCGATACTGGATCTTCTCGTGTCAGAAAAGCTTGGAAGCACTGAGTTTATCATATAGCCCAAAAACCTAATCTCCTGCATTGGTTCTAGATTTGATTTTTCTAGATTCAGAAGCCAACCTAGGTTCATGGAGGAGTCTGAGACACCTGAAGATTTGTCAAGACTTGTTCTTTGGAATCTGCACAGAAAAAAAAAAAAAAAAATCCCCCCTTAGCTTCAGAGACTCCAGGGCTTCCGCCATTTTTGTAAAGATCTTTGGGGAGGATGAATGTCTGAAAGGCATTCTGAATTCTGAAGGAGTTCTGAATTGGAGATGCCAAACTGAAGTCCCCAGGTTGAGGGCTAGGCAGAGAAAGCGTTGGGAAGCTTGAACCATCAGGATGTGTAAATATGCATCCCTTAGATCTAGGGATGCCATGAAACAGTCTTGAGTCAGCAACTTCATTATTTAATGGATAGTGTTCATCCGGAAATGTTTGTAACGGATAAATCCGTTTAGGATCTTCAAATTCAGAATCAACCGATACTTTCCTGAAGGCTTTTTAACCGAGAATGTGGGAAAAGAAACTTCTGCCTTCCTGAAGATTTGGGACCTGCATAATCACCTCCTGTAGCAGGCTCATCATCAGGGAAGCTTTGTTGATTCTTTGGAAGGGCCGTAACAAAATCTGCTCAGGGGGGCCCTCTGAAAACTCCAGATGTTTTTCACAAATAGGCTTGAAGTTGTTTTGTTCCACTAAGCAAAAAGGCAGACAATCTTCCCCCTACTGGGGCAAGATCGTCATTTGTTTTTAGGGGGCTGATCTGGGGGAGATCTAAAGAGAACTCTTCCTCTTCCCTTACCCCTTTGGAAGACCCAGTGGTTCTTGTGGTATTGATGCCTACTTTTGTGGGGCTGTTGAACAGCAGGAAAATTCTTTGATCGGTTGTTTTTTTGGAAGGGAAAGATTTTGTCAGCTGTCCTATCCAGGACTGTTAGCAGGTCTGGATCAAAAAGAAAAATCACCCGAAATAAAAAGGTAGGCCACATAGCTTAATCTTGGAGGCTGATTTTTTTAACCAGAAAGCACGCATAGCCGAATTCACCAGTGCTGATGACCTTGCTGACCTCTTAACTGATGTGGCCGATGCATCAGCCATGTACTTCACTGCCTTCAGCATCAATGGGAAGGACTCCAGAAGATCTACCCGCAAAGTGCCTGATGTGGAATCCCATGCTTTCTGCAAGAGGGAATCCTCTTATCCATTGCATCCTTCAGCACCCCCATATCCTCAAATGCTAGGTCTGTGCGACAGGAAACCTGTGAGAACGCGGCATCTACCTTTTAAGAGTCTTGGAAAAGGAGCCCCTTTCATTGTTTCCTGTGTCCGAGAGGACTATGGACTGTGAACACCATGTTTAGTGTCGTCTAGTCCTTGGTACATTTTATCGTGAACTGATAGTTTCACCTTTTCCTCCTGGATCTCAAGGGTAGTGTAGATCGCTTTCAGAAGCTTGTCCACTTCCAAAGATAGCTGAGCCTTTAGGTACAAACTATCATCTTCCTCCTCATCTAAATCCCTGAGGGAGGGAAGAGTACTTGCCCCCTGAGTTTATGACCTCTACTGGTCTAGAGGTGGATGCTGGGGCTCAACCTGGCCTGCCGGGCTCTGAACCAGCATGGACTTGACCGAACGCAACAAGTTTGTAAGTTCCTGTACAGAAGAGAACAAATCCTTGAATTGCTGGGATGTTTCCTCTTAAACCAAGTGCTTAATACAGGACCTGCACATTGCCTTCTGCCATGAATCTGAGGGGGTTCTTGCAGGAAGGACATTTCCTCCAACTTGGTGGGTTTGAATGTTTGGATTTTCCTAAAGCTTTTTCCTGTAATGAGGAAAAAACCTGGGGCGCCTGCTTCTGCTGTAGCTGCTGGCCTCTCCTCCATCGTAGAGAACGCAGCGGGGTACTGAGAAAAATCTGGCTTTTGAATTACCTGGCGTCAATGAGGGCCAGAAGCGCCGGTCGACATCTCGTCCCCCAGTCTCTGTGTTCCAGGCGCTTGGAACCACTTGCACCACGCCCCTGCAGGAACCCACCGGCCGGGACCCGGAACTGACACACACCACTGACCAGCAGCACCCACGCGGTCACCAGGGCCATGCCAGTGGACCCCGGGCACAGACACTGTTGCATCCCCTAAGCTGGAGAGACTAAGGGCTCCACAACACCGCCCGCACTGGAGGGGGGGGGGGGATTTGGGGGTGCTAGGATGGTCACTGCACAACACACGCAAGCCGTCTCCCTCCACCTTGGAGAGCGCAGGTTCCAGATTAAGATTGACAGGTGAAGTGTGTTGCCAGTCTGCAGCACATGTAGGAGTGACCCTCTGACAGTATTTATAGTTCAGAGCTGTGCTGCATAGCTACGCCCTCTGACGAAAGTGATGACAGAAACGCATCAGGGCGTTGCTACGCCGCTATCTAGAGTCAGCTTATCCTAGTCTGTCCTTCCGGGAACACCGCAGGAGCAGCGAGAGGTTAGAGGGGAATGCATGACTGACATAGTATTGATGTTACATGCCCTTATATTATGCAAACATTGAGTTTTTTTGTGATATAATTTTAAATAGTTGTACTGGATTACGCTACGTAGAATTTTTTTATCTATTGCTTGCAATCAGCAAAATACAGATGAAGTGTCCAGTGAACAGTGATTATCCCTTTGATTGACAAGCGTGTTAATCAGCAGGGTCTGGTAAGTGGATTACCTATAGAGTCAGTGGCACAAGTGGTGTGGTGATGAGACTTGGGATCGCTGCTAATATTTTCTTTCACGATAGTCTAGTTTATACTCACCTGCCTTTTCTTGATGGACTTTCACTGAGTGGATCACCATTTGATACTTTAAGTGGACTCTTAAGCAATTTCATTGATATTTTTAATTTGCTATTTTTGCACTAGCGCTGCTAATGTTTTAGAAATTTCTGACATTTGAAGCAGGTTCCAGCATGCGCTTCCACCATGGCAGAGGAAACTAAAGCCATGGAAGAGGGATTTAAAAGCTACATGTGTTGAGGAAAATGGGAGGAGCTGCGCTCTTTCCAAGGTTGTCCTTAAAAGGTAATTCGAAAAATATCCCATCTTACCATACACTGTCCGCTGTATCAGGCAATTCTCTGCCATTCTCATCAAAGTACCGATCAATAATGAGGTTTCCATCAGTGTCATGAGCAGAAGCAAAGTTTGTGACTACACGTGCAGGGATTCCAAGACATCTGAGTACTAAGAGAAACATGTAAAAGAGAATAAAAAGCAAAGTTAATCCAGATAAATGTACATACTGAGTAGAAAGCGTGTGGAAGTTAAAACCTATGTTTGAGGAGACCAAATCCACATTTAAAGTGGAGCCCAGCTTGGCTCACTTTTGTATTTAGGGTCAGGGCAAAGAGGCAAGGAGCAGCCATGTAACCTCAATTCCCATCATGGATGTTCGATAGGTTATGGAAGCCCAAACAGTGTTTATTCAAATAGCACGATTCACACCACCACTGATATATGTAGATTTTTAGTACAGGGCTTGTATTAAAAACATGTATGAACCTGTGCAAAGGACTCCTCCGTACACCCAGCATTGTCCATATCCCACAGGTCCACTTTCATTCCATCTACGTAGAATGTTAGTGCTTCCACTCCATTTTGTGGGTTCTTCTCCTCCACTATAGTCTCCACTCCAATTTCCAACAATAATGCCGTTGTCATCTGGACTGTTAACCTATATAAAAAAAAAAAAAAAAAAATTATATATTTCTACACATAAATAAATCTTAAAATAGCTGGGAATTTGATCAGCAAAATTGCATTTCACATTAATTATGCTACCAAAATTAGTGGGCCATAAATTGCCTCCAGCTTTGTTATTTTTTGCTAGAGCCCGTCAGTCAGTTGCTAAAGCCCAGAGCCCCTGAACAGCAGTAAATTTTTAGACTGTCAGCAGATCAGACTACCAATTTGGCACAGTGCCTAAAAATAGAGTGCAACTGAGCATGTGTAGAGCAGGGCAAGACAGTTTAAACAGTATTAGGCACAGTTGTAAGGTTTTACATCAGGAAAAAATGCACCGAAAACCAAGCATGTGGGCTAGCTGACAAACACTGCTCTGCAAGCATAACCAATATTTAAAGAAGGCCAAAAAGTCATAAAAAAAAAAAAAAAAAAAAAAAAAAAAAAAAAACACAAAAAACAATTCACTGTGGGCAAACTGACAAGACAGTTAGTGTGGCCCCGAAGCAGACCACAATCCAAAAATTTACTTCTTCCACAATTTTCTATATTGTGTCACACTTCATTGTAGCAGTGGCATAAACCTTTGACGCTACATATGCACTGTTTATTCAATTACATTTTTGAACTGAAAAGGTCTAGAATGCATTCTGAAAATAAAAACATGACTCATGGTCTGAGTCATTCAGGTGCCTTTTGATAAACGCCAGGTGGGCCGTCATGTGCCTTTTACTGGAGGAGTGGCATCTGTCTGGCCACTACCATACAGGCCTGATTGGTGGAGTGCTGCAGAGATGGTGGTTCTTCTGGAAGGTTCTCCTCCAGAGAAATGCTGGAGCTCTGTCAGTGACTTTTGGGGTTCTTTGTCAACTCCCTGACTAAGGCCCTTCTCCCCTGATCACTCAGTTTGGTTGGCCCGCTCTAGGAAGAGTCCTGGTAGTTCGAAATTTTCAGTTTACAGTTGGAGGCCACTGTACTCATTGGGACCTTCAATGCTATAGAAAGATGTTCTGTACCTTGATACAATCCCTGTCTTGGAGGTCTACAGACAATTCCTTGGACTTCATGGCCTGACATGCACTGTTAACTGTGGGGCCTTAGATAGACATCTCTATCAATAACTAACGGTGGAGCTGCTGGTTTAAAGCGGGCTGTTACCGTCACATGTTACCTCAATTTCACCAGAACTGGGTCTAGGGTCCCATTGAGCTTAATACCAGACAGTGTAGGCACCAGACACTTTAGTATCTTTTACAATGCTTTAATAAAGAGTAATTGAAGTAGCAGGAAAGAGGTAGGAGAGTTGCAGGGAAGTTCAAATACCTTTTCTTGATGTAGTATTAGGAATTGGAATCTTGTAGATGAATGTACTTTTCTTATAGAATTTAATCTTTGCCCGCCCGGATAGGTTTCGCTCACTAACCTAGCAACTGGTACGCAGGACGAACAAAAGTCTGCCACAGACTTGAATGGAATAGAAACCCATACGATCCTCTGCCACAGAATGTAATGGTTTAGGATGGATAGCAAACAGCACTAGGACCTTTAAGCCGACCCGGCAGTACCATGTGGTAGCTTAACTTAAGGATGCGTCCAACTGAGTCACCAGGCCCCTCTCCAGACCAGCACTCTGCATGATACTTCCAGGACGGGTCCTCCCCTGGGATCTTCTCAGTTGTCCAGCTTCTTCCCGTAGGACAGACAGCACAGGACCATTCCCCCGCCGCTGTGGTAGGGAGACCGGCTTCTGGGCCCACCCACACGCTGCAGCAACGTGGTCCTCCTGGTCGGAGGACCACGTGGTAGTACTCCTAACACATACCTGTCAGCCAGGAGGGCCAGCAGGTGGAACGAAAGGACCCCAAAACATGGCGTCTGTCCCATAAATACCCTCTCCCAGAATGCAACTCGGAGGACCACCTCCATCGAGTTATCTCCGGGACAGAAGAGCACTCATACGCTTTAACATGTTGCCCTGCCAACACCGACCCATGGCGACAACGACACCCACAGGCACATGGTGAAACTACATGCAACACAGCCAAACTGTAACAGAGGCTAAATCTGAGTATGTATGAAACAGATAACCCACTAAAATTTACCTATAAGCGGTAGCATACATAGCGCTGGTAGATTTCTAGTCTACTGCTGATAGGTGAAGTTAGATTTGCCTCTGTTCCAGCTTTGCTGGGTTGCGGGTAATTTCACACTGCACCAGTGGGTGTCGTCACCATGGGCCAGTGTTGGAAAGGCAATGTGCTGAAACGTATGAGTGCTCCTCTGTTCGAGACAACTCGATGGAGGTGGTCCTCTGAGTTGCATTCTGGGAGAGGGTATTTACGGGACAGACGCCATGTTTAGGGGGTTTGTTTTCAGCCACCTGCTGGCCCTCCTGGCCGACAGGTATGCGTTAAGAGTACCACTTCGTGGTCCTCCGATCCGGAGGCCAACGTCGCTGCAGCGTGTGGGAGGACCCAGAAGCCTGTCTGGGGCCTACCACTGCAGCAGAGGAATGGTCCTGGGCTGTCCATCCTGAGAGAAGCTGGACAATTGAGAAGATCCCAGGGGAGGACCCGTCATGGAAGGATCATGCAGAGTGCTGGTCTGGGGAGGGGCCTGGTGACTCAGTTGGAGGACGTATCCTGAAGTAATCTTACTGCATAGTACTGCCGGGTTGACTTAAAGGTCCAAGTGCTGTGTCTGATATTCACCGTGAACCATTACATCCTGTGGCAGAGGATCGTACGGGTTTTGCTTCAAACAAGTCTGTGGCAGAGACTTGTTCGTGCTGCGCACTGGCTGCTAGGCGAGTGAGAGTAACCTATCCAGTTGGGCAAAGATTGAATCCCACAAGGGGAGTACATTCAGCTACAAGCGTTCAATTCCTAATGATGTACTAAAAAATACCTTTTCTTAGTATTCGAGCTTCCCTGCAGTTTTCCTTTTGCCCCTTTTCTGCTACTTTTATTGCCCTGTTCATTAAAGCATTGGAAAAGATACTCAAGTGTCTGGTGCCTACATTGTAGGAGGTAAACTCAACGGGACCCTAGACCCGGTGCAATAGAGGTGGCGAGAGTGAACACACACTTTTTTTAAAAAAAAGTAGAATGCTAGAGACTGAAGCCATGGATGGGAGAAGCATCAAAAAGGAGTCAATTGTGCTGCAGTGTAAGAAGCATGCTGACTGGAGAGGAGAGTGCTAGAGAAATGAGCTTGGTCGAACATCGAAGGAAACCACCAAGGAGAACCTCAGACAGGGAGAGGGATGAGATCTGTAAGGGCTCTTACACTAGCAGTGCCCTGAGGCTCCCTTTTCTGGAGGTAATTTAACAGGCACTTTGTCACCTCCTCACTGCCTGTTTTAACCCCTAATGCTGTATTCACACCTGAGCATATACATTTTTTTCCCCCCCAGGCAGAAAGTTGTGTATTTTTACCATAATTTTTGCACAGGTCAAAAGGTCACCAATGTAAAAAGCAGAAAAATGCCTGTAATCTGCCTAAAGAGAAGATCATGTACTTTGAGCTTCAGGTAACAAAACGCTCAGATGTGAACAGGTGCCATTGAAATGAACGGGAACACTCAGGTGTGAATGCAGCCTAAAATCCACCATGATGCAACCGCATGCAATCTGTCATGGCTCCATTCAGTTGAATATCACATGAAATTCTTGCTGCAGTGAACCACACTGCAGCAGGTATACACACTGCCTTAACTCCTCCAAGCATAAATGTAGCCTACATGTTAACTGCAGCAGGAAAAAAAAAAAAGGGGGAAGGATGTTGGGCAAAATGAGCAGTGCTAGATTGCAGAGTGGAGTGGCGAGTCTGTTGACAGGACTCTTTAAGACCCCGACTTTCATTCTTCATGGTCTACTAGCACCTTTACCGTTTCCTATGGCCATGGTTAGGCCCTTCCAGTGTACGCACCATAGCACTTAGTATTCTTGACACATAGGCCGGGTCTCCTCTGTGAGAGAGATCTATAGCAGCACTTTTTCTGTACTCATTACTACTGTCCAGCATTTTTAGGCAGGTGTCCAAAATGCCTTTTTCAAACTGAAAAAAAAAGAATAAATAAAATTCACAACCCTCACTTTACAAAATCGAGTGGAAAAAAATGATTTCTATCAGTTTGTGCCATTTCAAACTTGATCACTATGTATTGGCTCATTTCCCCCTCCCCCGAAGACTGAACCTAAACCCAGCCTCAGATTTTTCTCCCGTTTAATGCACTTGTTGAATTACTGACATTAAGTGAATACTATACATGGACACTTTTCATTAAGGGCCAGTTCACACCATAGAAATGCAGTCCAATGTGTTTTCTATGCGTTCCAGTGCACTTTTCTTCACGTTAAATGGAGAATTTGTGTTTTACTGCATTACAGAAAAAAAAAAAAAAAAATTGCAGCAGGTTCTACTTTTCCTGGAATGCACTGGTGTGAACTGCGCCATTGAAAGTCATAACCTACTCCATGCATTAATGCAGAAATAAAAATATCTTTAAAGAGCCACTAAACCAATATGTTAGACATTCTGGGCCTTAAAAAAAAAATAAATAAAATTTAAAAAAAAAGTTACCTGGCCAAAATCCCAGTGTCGCTGTGGAGGGTTTGCGCTTGCACTTCCAATGAAAGTGGTACCATGCTCATTGAGAACATACTCCTTCCTTGCAGCATCATCTGTCATGTACACTGGGTCGTCTAGGGGAGGTAAGGAAATTTAGGGCATTACCGAAAGGAATTCAGCAAGAACCAGGGCTCCCCCCACCCTTAGAGGAAAAAAATAAATATTGCAGAACTCAACCCCACCTCCCCTAGGTCACACGTGTCTCCACCCTTACACACCTAGCACTGCTCCTTTTGAGAAAGGGAACCAAGTATAATTTGAGAGGGGAGGAATACACAAAAGGTAAATTGTGTGGAATTTAATAAAAAAGCAATGCAGTAAGATGTACAAACCGTTAGAACTATCCAGTGCTTACCAAAGCAAGCTCAGAGGCACTTCCAGATATTTTACTATCCAGCAAGAGAAAGCCCCATATCTTGGCAGCAGCATTATTACGGCACTCACTTTGACAATTGCGGTCATTCAACATTGTACCCAAACAAAATTGATGTCTCTCCTCCCCCTCAGAGCTTTTTGGTGGCATTTGACCACCCCTACGGTTTAAATTTTTTTGTTTATAGCGCAAAAAAACAAACACAAAACCACCCCCACAAACCAAACCACACAGCAATAAAGTGTATATTGATTGGTTTGCACAAAAGTTGTAGCGTTTACAAGATGAGGGATTTGTGGCTTTTTTTTAACTTGTAATGGCAGTGATCAGCGATTTTTAGCGGGAGTCGGACACTTTTGGGAACAGTGACATAAAAATGCCCTGATTACTGTATAAATGACACTGGCAGGGAAGGAGTTGACACTAGGGGCAATCAAGGGGCTGTCCTAGGGAGAAGTTTCTAACCGGGGAGGGGGTTACAGAACAGTGAAGCTAGTCTGTTCATTAGGACCAGACAAGCTCTCTGAACTCCGACAGAATGGGGATCAGTTTACATTGACAGATCCCTGTTCTGGCTCTGTGCATCGCAGGTGGCTGGCAGACATCTCAGCCGCGCACAGCGGCTCCGTCTCCACAGGAGCACGCACTAGCGATTGCACGGAGCGCCATACTGGTATGGCGATTTGTTAAATTATGCGGCTACCTGCTGACTACGGAGGGCAGCTGCATAAATAACCCCACATAAAGCCAGAGTTGAAAATACAGGACCAGGCCGAGAACAGGGCTGAGGTCCATCACCTTTTACCTCTTGGTGTCAGAAAAAAAAACAAAAAAACAAAAAAAAAAAAAACACACCACACTTGTCAAAAGTGATACATGCCAATAGAGGAATGAAGCAGACAAATGACATTTATGCCGCGTACACACGGTCGAACAATCCGATCGTGTGTGGGCTTCACCGGACCTTCAGCGGACTTTTCCAGTCGCAAATCTGACGGACTTTAGATTTGGAACGTGCTTCAAATCTTTACGTCGTAACTCCGCCGGACCCAGAAATCCGCTAGTCTGTATGCTAGTCCAACGGACAAAAACCCACGCTAGGGCAGCTATTGGCTACCAACTTCCTTATTTTAGTCCGGTGTACGTCATCAAATCCGTCGGACTTGTGTGATCGTGTGTAGGCAAGTCTGCCAAAAGTCTGTTGAAATTCCAACAACCGTTCAACGGACTTTTGTGGCTGAAAAGTCCGACCGTGTGTACGCGGCATAAGGCTACTGTCACACGGTGGCAGGGGTCTGTTGGTGGAAGCAGTAAGTTTTAGCATCGCCTTGTGGACATTAGCAGGGTGCTTTTAACCTCCACTAGTGGCTGAAAGAGTTAAGAGCACCCATGTTGCAGAAGCGATTTGCAGGTGCTTTGGCAGTGCTGCCCATTTCAATGGGCAGGAGCGCTGTATACAGCACTTCCTACACTGCCTGAAGGATGCTGTTTGCAGGACTTTTGTCCTACAAGCATGCCACCCCAGTGTGAAAGCACTCAGGCTGTCACACTTGGAGGCAGGAGAGGTGCTTTTAAGCCTTTCAGGCACCCTATAGGTGTTATTTTTAGCGTTAAAATGCCTGAAAAGCACCTCCGTGTGAAGGGGGTCTTAGTGCTCCTAAGACCCCCTTCACACTACAGACTAGAGGGATCAGCTTTGTTAATATTTCATGTCTAAAGTTTACAAACCCCTTAAATTCTAACCGTTAGGTTCTGCTGCTTCCTCCATCATACAACCTGCCATTGCTCCCTCTTACCCTGTCAAATGGTTAGCATAGAAAGGAACAGCAGAGTAAATAACCCTTGGAGTCATTACACATTTTAGTACAGAGATTAACTAGGAATTATACATTTTGCACATACCTGCACACCAGGCGTTGAAAAGCAATATATACTCCCCACAGTTGTAGAAGACATCACTCTGTCCACTCTTGATCTGAAAACCCACAAGGTAACGTCCAATAGCTGCGTCAGCCGGTGACTTGATAGTGATTACCATGGAGTGGTCACTGTTAGTTTTGGAGGTAGCATGCCAAGATTTTTCATTGCTGGAGCCGATTATTATTCTAGAGCTGGATCGCCCTGTTAAGTTACAAAATAACAGCAATTCTGTTGGTAGATTGGAGGTTAATATACACATTTAATATGCTGCATTAAACTATACCCTTTTGTTTGGAGGAAAAAAAAAAAAAAAAAAAAAAGTGCTGCAAAAAACTACATACTTGTAGTTTTACTTTGAAATAGCCTGAGTGCCCTGCTCAGCATACAAATAGTTCAGTCTTAAGCTTTGCAACTGAAAGCCTGTACCAGGATATGAGCAAAAAGCTAGAGAAGACTGGAGAAGCCTGACATTACATCAGTGACACAGACACACAGACACACAGACACACAGACACACAGACACACAGACACACAGACACACAGACACACAGACACACAGACACACAGACACACAGACACACAGACACACAGACACACAGACACACAGACACACAGACACACAGACACACAGACACACAGACACACAGACACACAGACACACAGACACACAGACACACAGACAGCAAAACCGGAAGGTGGGTGGGGGGTGGGATTAAGGGAGATTCCTTGGAAACCCCAGATCACCCTAAATAGTATCCCCATTGGAAGATTCCCCTCTATTACTTTTCTGGGGACAGCCCAAATTTTGGGATTTTCACTTACAATAGTAAACAAGACAAATAGAGAGGGTGAATCTCTAACGAAGGCAGACAGCAATAAAAATTGCCAAAATGTTTTAATCCTTAACCCCAAAACTAACAGATTTCCCGTTATACTTTAACCAGTTTCTGACCGGCTCACACAGATACTGTGGCAGAATGGCTCCCCTGGGCGAAAACCCTGTACGGGTATGTTTTTTTTCCGCCACCAGAGGTGACGCGCTGCAGGGGACCTGATGCGCATGGCTGGCACTATTGCCACTGGTTACACATCCCTGTGCTGTCAGGGAAGAGGAAACATTGTTTGTTCCTAAGAGAGATAGATATATATATGTGTGCATGTCACTCCCATCCCCAGTTAGAACACACTGAGGAAACAGTTAACCCCCTTCCCTGGCAGTGACATTTACACAGTAATCAGTGCATATTTATAGTACTGATCATTGTACACTTCTGCAATACACACGCAAATGATAAAAATGCAGAGGTGAACAAACACCAAAATAAATCCCTATGGGGGGGGGGGGGGGGGAAGCAAATGTCATTTGGGTACAGCATCGAACGACCATGCAATTGTCAGTTAAAGCGACGCAGTGCCAAATTGTAAAAAGTGCTCTGGTCAGGAAATGTAAAATCTTCCAGGGCTAAAGCAGTTAAGGTTGCAGTGCTCAAACACAGCCTCTAAGAGTTGTCTTGATTTGTTACAGTGCATGGATAGCCAAAAACACCACCAGGTTCTTTTTTGCTGTAAGGATCCAGCTAGGGAGGAGATCTCCCTTTTCTGCCAGTCTTGATACAACAAAAGTAAAAATCTCCCCAAACTGAGATGAACTCCCATCTAAGGCACTTGTCCCCATTAAAAGGCACTTTTAAATTCTTGCTTTCATGATGCAGCAAGGTCCCAGGCCCCCTTTGGTCTAATGTGCCTGTAGGTGCTACTTAGAACCACTAAAAAGATTAAGCAGAGACCCGTCTTGTAAGACAAGCACACTACATTGATCAATAAGAGGGCCTGTCTTAACACTACCCTGTTCAGGGGAATAAATCTGCAAAAAAAGGGGTCCCCGACAGGCAACCTTTGTTCATTTTTAACTTCACATCATCGAAGACTAAAGGGGAAGCCTACTTAAAGGGTAAGAGATTAACAGAAGCTTGATCCCTGGTTTTTGAAGGCACGCCCAATCTATGGCTTTCCTTACGCCTGAATGCTTACTTCAGGAGATCAAATCCATAACAGTAGAACACTCATATTGCTAGGAGGGTGAATTGAAGGCTATGTACCAAGCCATAACCTATTTGGTCAGGTATACCTGTCAGGTCATAAGTTCTTATACTTCTGTTAAGAGGAGTATTATGGCCTGAAGATGAACATCCCAAGCTTTTACTAAACAGGGTGATTTTTTTTGTCCCCTGGACAGCCGGCCACTAAGCAGTGGGGTTTTTATGTGGCAGTGTGACAAGGGCAATTGCAAGTTTGCGAGCTTGTAGTTTTTATTCATGAGTACTCCAGGGCATGGAGGTTCTCTTCCCAGGTACCAAGGTTTTTTTTTTTTTTTTTTTTTTTTTTTAAGAAAGGCAAGGGATGTGCTGAGAGTCAGAGAGGGGAAGGTTTGTTTCAGGTATAGTGATCGTTTGATACTAGGGAGTGTCGGTTGCCGGAGGATACATTGGTGATCCTCAAGGCACAGACCCGTGGGACATTGGGAATGAGCACGTTACAGCTTAAAGCTGCATTCATCGTTGGGCAATTTTGCATGTTACATTATCCCATGGGCTGGGTCATTTGCATCCGGTTAGCAGCTGCTACAGCGGTAGTTAAAGTCCTCTACACACTTTATCTAAATTGGAAACATCAGAAGGACTTGAGAGCTTTTTAAAAATGGATGCTGCAGGGTCATCAGGTTATGGGGCTTTCTACCAGGGCGTTTGAGTGCGGTACTTTGGCCGCATTCCTTGTTAGACACGGGTTTTCTAGGTTACATGGTGCTCCTTCTGGTTGTGCTGGCCATTGAAATCTGGGGTGAGTGGTTTGAAAATTTAAAATTAGGTTGAATTGACAACATGGGAGTGGTTCAAGTCATTAACCGCATCTCAGTTCGCCCCAACCCGGTTTAAGGCTGTTGCTCCACAGGGTGCTTTGCTGCCTACAATTGAACATCTTTCTATATGTGGTGCACCTCCCTGGGGTAGACAGTATGCTAGCGGCCTCAGTGTCCTTTCAGTGGGACAGGTTCAGAGGGCTGGCACCAGCGGCTGAGCAACAGGGGGGTCCTTGGCATGGGTTGGCTGTGGGAGATTTTTTAAGGAGCTGGCATGGGATGGATCAGGAGGTCGGCGAGTGAGGTTACGGGGACAGCTTACATACTTTTTCATAGGCATAGCCTGGGCTGTTGATACTAACCCTTCACCACCAGTGAAGGAACACATTTTAAAATGAAAATCCAAAGTGGTTTAACATCCCTCTACTTTAGTAGCTGTTGTCCTACCTCCACTCCCTGAATCTGAGCAAACTTAGCCAGCTCATACACAGGTGTGGCTGATCAAACCCTTCCAGCATCGAAGGTCTTAATGAGCCCAGCCCTAGAGACCAATTAAGAGCCTCTAAAAGAGGTGGTGACCAAATTAGTCTGGAGGTAAATGGCCACCTGCAGGCCTTAAGCAAGCAACTACCGGTTTACATATGTAGCCCTTACAGAGGTATGCACAGAAAATCCTCAAAGGCTGTAGGAAGAGATTTATGGTAAATCGCTTCTAGTTCTACCACTGGGTGGACTGTAGTCCAAACCAACAAAAAGGTTTTTACCTCCTGCACTGTAAAGGTGGAGTGGGAGGTTAGAGCTTATGAAATGTTACCCATAGCAAGTAACCCCCAAAAGGAGGATCTGTTCACAGGGGAACCCTTACTGTGCCTTCCCCATGCATTTCTGCTGTGCCACACAGATGCTTGATCTCTGCCATATCCTAAAAGTCAGGTCAGCTTTTAAAGCATCTTGGAGCAACTTTGAATTCCTAGCAGCTGGGCTAATAGGGATGGATTACCTAGTGCACCTGCTGACCAGGGGAGCTTACTCCTGAACCCTGCAGGTTCCTGCAAGCCACCGCACATCCAACCCTACTTTAACTTGTTCAGTGGTATACCTGGCCTGTAAGAAAAACTTTGCATCTACCAGGTCTCCCCTCTTCACCCCTACAAATGTACTACAAATCAGGCTTATAGGGAGAGGCTGACAACCTACTGTTGTGATAACCACGGCGTCTGATGTAAGAGGGAGCTGTGGCTAATGGTTTTAGCAGAAGCGTCGGGGCCATTTGTATCCAAACCCCAGGGGATATCTCAAAATGCTCAGAAATGATCTGGCTGGTATTATTTGCTGCTAAATTCCCAAGGCACTCACCACCATCTAACCCCTTTGTCACAGCCACCGGGCTCGCTTTTCCAATCATATGGTCCACACGCAAGAAGGATAGCCACCAAAGTCCCCCCCCTCCGAGACTTCAACAGGAGGACAGCCATGCAGGGAAAGGCATCCAGTAAGACGCCACAACTGCATATCTGTGTAGCATCACTGTCTCCTATGGCAACAGTCTTTAACAGTTCCTTACACAAAGTGTAACGGTTCCTTCACTTCTACGACAACCACTTGTAGTTATTCAGCTCACTGAACTCCCAGTCTCTCACTAGACCAGACTATTCTCTGCCACAGAACCCCTTGAGTGCCTCCAAACTTCAATGTAGGATCTTTCTCAAGCCTCACCCCCACTTCTCTGCTGGGTCCCCAACTTGGCACTCAAACATCACCCCACTGGACTACTTGGTCCCTGGCTTGACACATAAGGCTGCTCTGCATGCATCACCTCTGCTGGCTGGATCCCTGGCTTGATACCCACTGAAGTTTCGATTCTTCAGTCCCTGGTTGGTGAGAATACTGCTCTGGTACTTGCTTCAGTTACTCACTGTGGTTCCTGGTTATAAGGTGGTTGGTGCCTTAGTGGCGACAGCTTCCCCTCTACCTCCGACCAAGACAGGTTCACCAGCTGGTAGAACCGTCACTTCTGGTTGACTGCAAGCCACAATCCCACGCTGCTCTCTTGCTTCTGGATAGACCCTCAGACAGATGTGCCCAGGATAGGCCCAATCTCCAGCCCAGGCAATATAACACACGGCCACCTGACTCAAAATCTATCCATCCCCCCCCCCCCCCCCCAACAGGCCAAGGGATCCAAGAAAACCTCTGCCCATTGGCTGGGATACCTCATATATCCATAAACTGACCTTGCATTGCCCTCTTTAATGCCACCAGGTACCCAGCCACCTAGTGGCAGAAGAGAAAAGTGCAGCAGTGCCAGACTTAAGAATTCAGATGATCCCTAACAATTAGCCAAGTTACCTACTCCTGGCAGGTAAATATAGGAGCAACTGTGCCTAAACTTCAGGGTGCTACAAGGACAATGCTAAAATGTAGCATTACCCCACATTTTACAGTTTAAGCAGGCAGGACTACTTTCCTGCCCTCTTCAATCATAATTACAATGCTTTGAATCTGCATGAATGTTGTATTTTTATAGAACTACCAAATGCATTACCTGTCTGAGTCCACCATTTCAGGTTGTCTTCAGGTTGCACGGCCCTGTTGAACATGACTTTCATGCTGAATGGGTCACCTCTTCTTACAACAAGCTTTTCAGTCATGAACTCATTGGTCCTATGTGCAATAGTATTTGCATGTCGCTGAAGGTCCAGGTTTATAACCTGTAATGCTAAAAGAAAAAACATCCAATGTACTTTTTATAATGTTAGACAATTTTCACTGCACTCTGGCATCCTAAAAATTCCAGACTACAAATAGCTACCAGGACTTCCCTCCCATTCTCCCACCACCTTTCTGTTGGCCTCCATGTACAATAAGGAGGCAGGCCAGATAAGAGACAAGAAAGCTATAAATGTTAGTTCAGAGTCTTGAGGATTCTGGATGATCTAAAGCATGGGTTTTAGAACATTCTAAAAAAGGAAAGGGCCAGTTTACTTTCCTTCAGACATTAAAAGGGGGCTGAAGTGGCCAGTGGAAATAGAAAATGTCCCAGAGTTTCACCGGCACCGGGTCTAGGGTCCCGTTGAGTTTACCTCTGGAAGATGTAGACACCAACTACTCGAGTAGATTTTTCAATGCTTTAATGAACAGATAACGAAGGAAGTAGCAGGAAAGAGGCAGAAGGAAAGTTGCAGGGAAGCTCAAATACCTTTCCTTAGTATTCTTTAGAACATTCTCTGGAATTGAACACTTGTGGTTGAATTGTTGAATGCACTCCCCTTGTGGGACTCAATCTTTGCCCGCCTGGATAGAACTCTCACTTGCCTTGCAGCCAGTACGCAGCACGAACAAAAGTCTCTGCCACAGACTTGTTTGGAATAAAACCCGTACGATCCTCTGCCACAGGATGTATTGGTTTGCGATGAATGTCAGACAGTACTTGAACCTTTAAGCCAACCCGGCAGTACTATGCAGTAAGATTACATCCTCCAACCGAGTCACCAGGCCCCTCTACAGACCAGCACTCTGCATGATCCTTCCATGACGGGCCCTCCCCTGGGATCTTCTTGGTTGTCCAGCTTCACTCAGGATAGACAGTTCAGTTCCTCTGCTGCTGTGGTAGGCCCCAGACAGTCTTGTGGGCCTCCGGAACGGAGGACCACAAGGTGGTACTCTTAACGTATACCTGTCGGCCAGGAGGGCCAGCAGGTGGCTGAAAACAAACCCCTAAAAAATGGCGTCTGTCCCATAAATACCCTCTCCCAGAATGCAACTCGAAGGACCTCCTCCACCGTGTTGTCTCCGGGACAGAGGAGCACTCATACGCTTCAACACGTTGCTTTTCCAACACCAGCCCATGGTGACAACGACACCCACCGGCACAGTGTGGAACTACATGCAACTCAGCCAAGCTGGAACAGAGGCAAATCTAACTTCCTCTCACAAAGTAACCCACAAGATTTACCTATCAGCGGTAGATTAAAAATCTACCAGCGCTACACATGTAAGTTTGAGGAATGGTACCCCAGGGGGCCGGCTAAAGGCAAAGAGCCACAGTCTGAGACCACTGATCTAAACATACCTTGAAGTATTTGAACTTTCCTTCTTGCAATCTGTTGAATGTAAAAGGAAATATCTTATTGCAGTAAACCAGGAGGTGTCTAAAAAGGTTAGAACAAGTCTGCACATTAGATTTTTTTTTTTGGGGGGGGGGGGGGGGGGGGTTGAAGTAAGCCTGTCACTTTGCCCAGTCAGCTTCAAGTAAGCTCAGTGTCAGGGCTGACACAGGTACAAGGACTATGTGACAATATTTGTAACTGCACACACCCAACATTAGATAGGGGAAAAAAAAAAAAAAAAAAAATTGCACCTGTGATTAGTGGATTGTGGGTGCCATGGCTTCTGTATACTCTCCCTCCAGCTTTGCCTGTAGTTTCTTCATTTACAGATTTTGAATGCAACCGCATTTCTCTAAAGCAGGGGTCTCAAACTGGCAGCCCTCCAGCTGTTGCAAAACTACAAGTCCCATGAGGCATTGCAAGACTGACAGTTAAAAGGATGACTCCCACAGGCAGAAGCATAAATGGGACTTGTAGTTTTGCAACAGCTGGAGGGCCACCAGTTTAAGACCCCTGATCTAAAGCCTGGTACATACGATCAGACTATCAGACAAATAATCATACGTTTGTTGCATGCTAGTAAAAAAAAAAAAAAAAAAAAAAAAAAGTGAAGGGGTTACTCTTACAACAGAATACGACTTCAGAAGTGATTTAATGTGTTGAATGGTTTTGTAATTGTAGCGCTGGTAGATTTGCAATCTACCGCATGTTAGGTACATTTAGTAAATTGTGCGTTAGGAAGGTTAAAGTTTGCCTCTGTTCCAGCTTGGCTGACGTTGTGTGCGTTTCCGTGCTGACCGGTGGGTGTCGCTGTTGCCACTGGTCAGGGTTGGAAAGGCAATGTGTTGAAGCATATGGATGCTCCTCTGTCCCGGAGGCACGCTCGGTGGAGGTGGTCCCTTGAGTTGCATTCTGGGCCAGGGTTTATGGGACAGATGCCATATTTTGGTGTTCGTTCTTACAGCCACCTGCTGGCCGAAAGGTATGCGTTAAGGAGCTACCTCGTGGTCCTCCGTTCGGGAGGCCCATGTTACAGCGGCACAGGGGTGGGTCCAGAGGCTTGTCTGAAGCCTACCACCGCGGCCAAGGAATGGTCCTGAGCTGTCGGTCCTGTGTGACAAAGCTGGACAACCGAGGAGATCCCAGAGGAGGACCGTGACAACAACAACAATAATAATACTCAACAGTAACAATCCTGTAAACACCTGAAACATCCTTATTTCCTATAAAATCCCGTTGGTCTTTGCAGGGAAAAACCCACCAAACTTAACTCCAAAACACTCAGGCACTGCGGTACTATACTAAAATTAGGCCTCCAGCTGACAAGCTAGCTCGGAGACAAACCATCAATAGCCTGCCGTGCCCCAATAACCAATTCAAGCTAAAACCCTTGTTAGCTGAAATCTCACCACCGGGCCTCATACTAGCGATGGGTCCCGATCTCTTAAATATCTGGGGTTTAATCCTTCACCCGCAAAGACCAACATCACACCACAGCACACACCAGGGTAACACCTTACCCTTGTGTGTCCTGCCACACCCTCAAAGCTCGTTGTATCCCATCTTGCAGGCCCAATGACCACAGATCAATCCCCACATCATTCAGGTGTACCCCATCGCTCTTCAAATATCTCCATGTATCTACCTCTAATTCCAGGTGCCGTATAGCCAGCCCTCCATTCCTCACTACAAAACTGCTAACCTCCTTGTTGACCTTCCTGGCCCGGTTGATCTTAGCGACCGACCTGGCCATTCTCCAAGTTGTACGCGCCACAATGTCCGACCACACAATAATCATGTGTGGAAAAGACATCCTGAGATGCCAAAAATCAAACTTGATGTCTTTGACCAAGTCCAACATTGACCTTAACCCTAGATCATTACCCCCTACATGTAACAGCAACACGTCCGGCGCTCTGTCCAGGCGTGCAAACTTATTAACTTCTGCTACCGTCCTACCCCACAGCATACCTGGCACCCCAAACCACCTAAGACACACTTCCTGCCTGGAAAACCCCAATTGTCTCCCATCCCTTCTGGCATCGCCTCTCCTGGCCCCCCAACACACGAACGAGTGGCCCACTATCCACACCAGGCATTGTTGACGACCTGCAAAAGAACAAAAACGACCCCCAATACATCAATAACTCCCACAAATTATAAACAAACAATCACCACATCTCAATGTATCCGCATTACATCTAACAAGATTATCAGTCTTTCCCATAATAGTAGTATTCTATTTATTTATTTATATTTATTTTTTTTTAAACAATCAATAGCTGGGCGAACATAGGACCTAAACTGCCTGGATTCCCATCTCCCAATCCTCTTTACCGCTGCATCATCCAATCCCCACCGGACTGCTTCCGTAGCTGCCCCTATCCGAAATGAATGGGATGAAAACTTTTCACCCTCTAAACCTAATGCCCCCAAACATCTTTTGAAAATTGCATTAAATTGAAATCGTGATAAAAACAAGCCATCCTGGTGTCTTAAAGAGGGGGCTCCCCCCCCCGGGGCGTACAGCTACAAACTCACTCACCAATTTAACTGGGCACAAGGGAGAGCCAGGCAACGCAAAAACCTGCACGGTCTTACCCTTGCCCCGCTGATCCGTTTTTGACTTCCTAATTAATATGGACAACCTGTCCTCCCCACATCGAACGTCAGACTCCCCCAATCCCCCTTTTACTCTTTTTGAGGGACTAACCAACTCACTGATCCTAAATGCACCAAAGAACGCTAATGCGAATGCCGCCCTGAACACCACCACTTCATATCCAGTCGAGCAAACATTGTCCAAACATCCAACTAACTGAAACGAAACAGGCCGCCTGGAGTCCCTCCCCGGCTTGGCCCGCCTATAACCCTTCATACCCTGCCTGACCCAAAAATCTTTCGTAAAGTCCGGCAAACCTTGAAATTTCAACCAAAACGCCAAACCTGCCAACTTCTTTTCCATCCCCGACACAGACAACCCATCTTCTAAATTCCTGGAAACGAAGTATAAAACTAACAACCGGAGATCCCGTTCTTCCTGTCCTACCTGCACCTGTCTCAGCAGAAATACCCATTCCTGCCATACCCTGTTGTATGCAGCCCATGTCGTATCGCTCACCGACCGTTTTATCCAGTCTGTTAGTCCTCCAAGGCAATCTTCCACAGCCAGTCTGGACGCGGGACACCTTCTTCCTCCGCCCCAGGCGCCAACTCCCGGAACCTGTCCCACTGAAAGCGAGACAGTGCATCAGCCACTACGTTTTCCACTCCTGGGAGGTGCACAGCATATATAAACACATTTAGCTGTAGGCATCTCAAGACCAGGTGTCTAAGTAACCTAATCACCGGCGGTGACGCTGCCGATACCTTATTAATCACCTGTACCACTCCCAAGTTGTCACCATGAAACCTAACTTTTAAATTCCTGAACTCACCCCATAACTCTACTGCTAACACCACCGGGAACAGTTCCAACAGGAGCATGTTCTTCAGCAGACCTGCCTCCTTCCACGACTGTGGCCATGGCCCCGCACTCCTCTTACCCTGAAAAAAGGCTCCGAAACCTGCTGCCCCCGCCGCATCTGTAAACAACTCCAGATCAAAGTTGCTCACTGGCCCTGACATCCACAGCGCCCTGCCATTGAACTTAGCCAGGAACGTGTGCCAAACCTTCAGATCATCCCTGTGAGCTTTCAACAAACGAATATAGTGTCTTGGCGAAACCACCTCAGACGTACTTGCAGACAGCCGCCTGCAAAATACGACACGCAAAGTTCAACTTACCTAGTAATGATTGTAACTCCCTTAGTTGAACTTTTTTCTTTCCGATTAGACCCCAAATTTCCTCCTGCAACGCCATCAACTTGTCCTCGGGTAGCCTACACTCCATCGCTTTTGTGTCTAGAATAAAACCCAAAAAACTCAATTCCGTAGTTGGACCTTCCGTCTTCTCCGGGGCCAGCGGTATGCCAAATTTTTCCGCAACATGTTCAAACGTCGCCAACAAGACCGCACAGACTGTCGATCCAGGGGGACCCACGCAGAGAAAATCGTCCAAGTAGTGGATGATAGAGTTCAATCCTGCGACGTCCCGAACTACCCACTTAATGAAGGAACTAAACTTTTCAAACAGAGCGCAGGATATCGAACACCCCATAGGTAAACAACGATCCACATAGAACTCGTCCTGCCAATAACAACCCAATAATCGAAAACTCTCCGGATGCACCGGTAACAAACGGAAGGCCGACTCTATGTCCGCCTTTGCCAACATTGCCCCCTGCCCATACTTTCTAACCCAAAATACCGCTGCATCAAAAGACGTGTAAGATACCGCACACTCCTCTGGGTCAATGGCGTCATTCACCGACCCCCCTTTTGGGTATGACAAGTGGTGTATCAACCTAAACTTATTAGGCTCCTTTTTCGGCACCACACCTAGCGGGGACACCACTAACTCCGGAATCGGTAATTCTGCAAAAGGGCCACTCATGCGGCCCAACCTAACTTCTTTTTGCAACTTTTCCCTAACCACGTCCCCATGCAGCAAAGCTGACTTCAAATTCCGAGCCAGCGGTGGTGTATTGACCAAGCGAGAAGGGATTCTAAACCCTTCTGAAAAACCCTGGGCTAACAACCCCGCTGCCACCTTGTCAGGGTACCTATCGAGGAAGGGCTCCATCCTTCCCACTTTCACCGGCGTTGTCCCCTTTTGCAACAGACTCGCCGGCACGGCCCTTTCCATGTTTGAAATACCGCGACACCGGGTGTGTCCCCCCCCCACAACCGGAGCATTCATGCTTGTACTTGCACGACCCTCCAAATCTACAGGACCCCTCATTAAATTGCCAACAAACCCCTTTGTTTCTTGTGGCCTAGCCGAAGTCATGAGGCGCATCCATAGGCTGATGTCTTTATGATCCAACCTCAATGCTGGGCGAAAGGCCCTCCGCTGTCGGAATTGCTCATCGTAACGCAGCCATGCCGTGCCCACGTAGACTCTGTAAGCATCTCCCACGGCGTCCAAATAGCAAAACAATGCCGAACAGTGCTCAGGATTCTTCTCCCCTATCACACTGGCCATGATCGCGAAAGCCTGTAGCCAATTCGCAAACATCCTGGGTATCAGCCTATACCTCCTTTTTATTATCCTCCGGCTTAACTCTATCCAAATTAAACTTCTCCAGGGGTAAGAGCGAAAAAATCTCAACATACTCCCCTTTCCAAATTTTTTCCCTCACGTCTAGCTTCAAATGCGCCCCTAGCGGCCCCTCAAAGCACACATACACCTCACATTTTGCAGCATCTGCTAAACGCACTAAGTCTTGTTTTTTCGCACCCTCGCCCGTTACCCCTTCGGATGTCTTGGGAACCTCCGCCTGTACTGCCACCCCGCGACCACAGTCGCCGGCGCCGCTTGCTCCTCCATGGGCCTTGACGTAGTCCCGGTGTCTGGGACCGAGCCTTCTCGGCTCCCCTGCCCCTCCCCTGGGTCAACCCATGCCGCCGCCGGAGACTGACTCCCGCTTGGCCCTGGCTCAAACCTTTTCAATAACTCCTTCAAACCCGTTACAAACCCTTGTAGCCCTGCATCCGCCGATGCGCGGTCTGCCACCTGCGCGGCCGGATTCACAGGCACGGTCATTACCGACCGCCCCGCTGAGCCCAACCCTCCCCCACTACCCCCGCCCCCCCAACACCCCCCATGTATCATTACAATTCTTCTTACCCCGCCGCCTGGGAGGAAGTCCACCAGCCGAGGGTCCCGTCTCCAGCGCCACCAACTCTTCACGCTGCCCATCGCTGTCCGACTGCGACAGCTCACCTTCCGATCTGTATTCACCCATCTCTTCACCGATCATTGATGGCCCTCCAGCCGCTTAGTCACTGGATGCTGAGGATCTGCTGTGCCCTTCCCTCCTCCGCGCTGAAGATCCGCCCGCCGATTTTTTGCTCGCCTTTCTTGGCCGAACGACCTCATCCGGGCAGTGCCGCCCACAGCCACTGCCAGTGTCCCCCTCCTGCCTGTCTCTCCGCTTGGGGCCACTGGCCCCCGCACTTGAGTGACCGGCTGCCGCGGCCACGTTCTTCCTCCACTGTAGACCCGCCCTGCCGTATGGTGGCCTGGGGCCTGGCTATCCGAGCTTGAACCTTCTTCACCAGCATCCGCAAAAGGACTGCTGGCTCTCCTATCTGCCGTGTTGCTGTCGCCGCCCTGGCCGATGCCCCCCCTTCCCACCGCCTGCACCGCCGTTCGCTTAACAGGCAGCCTTGCAACAGGCCGACCCGCCCTGCCCTGCATCTACCGATCGTGGGGGACGGGGACTGCTAGACTGTCCTCTTCTGTGCCGTGCCGCCTTCGCTTCTGTGCTTCTGTGTTGTGCCGCCGCCTTCACAGGCGGCCCTGCAGCAACCTGACCCGCCTTCTCCCGCTGTTCCTCAGTCCCGCGTGCCATAGTATAAGGGAGGGTGGCCGTAGTATGACCCCCCCGTTCCGTGTTGCTACCCGCTTTGCGGGAGGCCCAGAGACCGGCCTACCCGCACTCGTCCTAAGCCTCTGACTTCCCAGGGAGGGACCTCGTGACGTCGGGCGAGAAGCGAGTAGGCGGCCTGGATCGCCTGCCTCTCACAACTGCGCTCTCCCCTCCCAGGGCCGCTGAGTCCGACTCACCCAACGCCGCCACCAACCGACCCTCCAGCCATCCAGGCCCTCTGGACACCGCCTCTGCCTTCAGTCGGGCAAACAGATCTTCTACCGCTGCCATGCTGCACGCTTGTTCCTCTCCACACAACTGAGCTGGGGCAGGATCTCTCCCACAGCTCAATAAACTCTGCTCCACCCCCAACCCTAAACTAGCCAATCACACGCCCCCTTTTCAACTAACTTCTCCTTACCAAGTTCCCCTGTTAACCCTGTCATGCCCGCCCTACGCTTATTTTTTGTATATTGCTCCGGGCTTCCTTCTTGGAGGGATCACGCAGCGTGCTGGTCTATAGAGGGGCCTGGTGACTCGGTTGGAGAACGTATCCAAAAGTAACTATACAGAATAGTGTTAAAGGTTCAAGCACTGACTGACTCACTACAGAAAATCTATATATCCTGTGGCAGAGGATCGTACGGATTTTATTCCCAAACAAGTCTGTGGCAGAGACTTTGATTTGTGCTGGCTGCTAGACCGTGAGAGAGGCCTATCCAGACGAGCAAGGAGTGTGTCCCATGAGGGGAGCGCATTTCAAATAGTACTTGAATTCTACCAGGACATTTTTTGTCAAGAGAACCCTACCAGAGAATATTTGAGTTTCTTCTGCAAGTTTCCTTTCTACCTCTTTCCTGCTACTTCCCAAGTCGTTTGTTTTAATAAAGCATTGAAAACAGACTCCAGTGTTGGTGCATGTGTTGTCCAGGAGTAAACTCAACAGAACCCTGGACCCGGTGCCGGTGAAACAGAGGGAAGCAGAGTAAAGGTAACAGACCCGCTTAAACCAGCAGCTCCACCGTGAGTTATTGCTACATAATGTATTTTAGTTTCCAAGCAGGTGTAGTCTTGCTCTTACAGTGTCTAGGAAAAAATTATTATATATAGTTCCCAACCTTTGAAAAAGACAAATACCAGGTACAACGGGGGAGCTTATAAGATCTACTGACATTTCCTTCGGTGCTTTAATACAACTGAGGCACGCAGGTAAGATTGTGAAATTTATAATGGTGGACTAATGCGTTTCCTGTTTCAGGGAGGAGGAGCCCATCTCTCAGATGCTGCCCTGGAAGACTTCTTAGAGGATATAGATGCGAATAGATCTACCTCAGGTACTGCCCACTTTTGAGTAATTTGTGCGAAGGTCGCTTGGTTCAGAGACCACTCTGTCTGTTTTGTGGTCTTCCGGCTCAGGAAGTTTGCCAGCGCATTGTCTGTTCCTTTCAGATAGATACCCAATATTGACTTTGTTTAATTCTGCCCATAGTAGGATTTTCTCCATCAAGCTTTGCAACTTTGTCCCACCTTGCTTGTTTAAGTATACCACAGTTGTGACATTGTCCGATTGTAACTTTACGTTTCTCCCCTGTATTGCTGGTTTGAACACTTTTAATGCTTCCCCTACAGCTTTTAGCTCTCATGCTTGGAGGCTTGGGACCATTTGGAGGTCCATTTTCCCTGTGAGCAGAGGCCCTCCAAGTGTGCCCCCCCAGCTTAGGGCGTTGACATCGGTGGTGATTCCTATTGGCTCAGATTGGGCCCATTTGCATCCTTCGATGTATCGAAGTAGATTGAGCCACCATTGTAGTGTTAGTTTGACTGTGGTTGGAACAGGAATGGACCCGTCTAGGGATGAGTGGCTGC
This sequence comes from Lithobates clamitans, assembly GCA_037952925.1. Taxonomy (NCBI): domain Eukaryota; kingdom Metazoa; phylum Chordata; class Amphibia; order Anura; family Ranidae; genus Lithobates; species Lithobates clamitans. Next base: position 1,123,832 of record JBBGZY010000790.1, read on the forward strand.
CATCCCACTGGGACAGAATGAAGTTCTGTAGAGATCTCATGTGAATCTGTGCCCAGGTGATAGCTGGACTAGAAGACGTCATCAGTCCTAGTACGGCCATACATTGTCTGATTGTTATGGCGTTGGTCCTTATTAGGAAGGTTACTGCCTGTAATTTTTTTCGCTCTTTTCTTCCGTTAGGAAGGTTTTCGTTAGTCGCGAGTCCAGTATATAGCCCAAATATACCACTCACTGGCTTGGGGTCATCTGACTTTTCCGCAATTATCCATCCCCAGTTTTGCTGATAGGACATACTTGTGCACAGGTTGTTCTCTAGGACCTCTGCGGAGTCCGCAAAGAACAGTAAATCGTCTAAATATGGTATGCCAATACCTTGTTGTCCTAGACCTTTTAACGCTTCTGCCATTATCTTTGAGAAGATTTTTGGTGCAGAGGAGATGCCGAAAAGGAGAGCTGTGTATTGTGGGTGCAGTGTAATTGCTGGCCCTTGTACTGCGAATCTCAGGAATTTTGTATGACCCTCCTTTATGGGGACATGTAGGTAGGCATCCTGTAGGTCTATTGTCGCCATAAATGTCTCCCGTGGAAGGATGTTCCCTAGGTGTGTCACTCTCCAGAAGTTCTTGAAGCTGGGTTAGCCAGGTTGATAAAGTCCGGGCTGTGCAGGTGGCAGCTATTGCTGGATTTCCATGGGGTCGTTTAAGGTACCCGCGTCGTCAAAGTCAGATTTGTGACTTTTGCCAGAGAAGCATCCACTTTGGGGCATTTAGCCCAGGTTTTGGTGTCTGTCTCTTCAGACGAGTCTGCGTATGACTGTGGCTGGCATGAAGAGTTTTTTTCTCTGGATCTTCCTTTTTTGTCATGCATTGTGAAAAGGATAAAGGAAGCTGCGCTAATAAATGGAAAGTCCATACAATTGCTTGTGGGTAAATCAGTAGACAGTTCAATCTAATGAATCAAACACCAGGATGAACCAAATCAAACGTGCCGCCACCTTAAGAAAAACCTGCTTACCAGCTGGCAAGCAAAGTCTGGCAGATGGCTTATACCCAGCCAGGGCCTTTGCTTGTACAGAAGATCAGCTGATGGGCTAAAAGCTGGATGGTTAATGGATGCTCAGAACCCTCCTGACATCATACGACTTTGGTCAGAGCCCCGGGAGCGCCCGATCTCCCCAACACCGCACTGGCAAAAATCACGAGAGTGAGTTCTGCGGAGTTATGTTCTTTAATACCTAAGGTGTCAGCTATGATTTTAAAAGGCTATTCGTATCCTCTGATAGAAATAAAGTTGCCCTCTGAAACCGCATCTTCCTCGTCAGGAGTCTGAGCAAAATTCATTCTCAGATTCGGATTCATCTGAATCCTCTTGTTCTATCTGTTCCCTGAAGGAACGCATGTCCGGTGGTAGACGGGGTATTGGTCTGACTGACGCTTGATGGCGCTTCTAACTTTTTAATAGCCGAGCATAGAGGCGCCATAGTGCTCTTTATTTCTTTCTTGAAAGAGCTGATCAGATCTTTCAGATACCCTTGCGATTCTTTGGCCACCATTTTGTCTATACATTTTTGATATAGGGTTTTTTTTTCCCCCCCCATTCTGGGGAAAACCGGTGGCTGCACGAAGCACATGTTTTGTTGCTTTCCACTTCCCTTTCCCCAGGGGTCTTCGCCTGAAATAAAGCGCAAAAAAGGTCCCCGTGAGGTCGGCGGGTAAAGGCTGCCTGTAAGTAGGCAGTTTTACAGTAAGGTTAAGACAGAGGTGACTCTTAAGTATTCTGGCTTACCTTGGAGCTGTCCTGGATCTGCAGGGCAGGGTGGAGAAGCGTTAGACATGGTCAGCAAACAGGATCCTCTGCTTAGAGGGGCCTTTTTTAACTGCTTCCTGCTTAAGCTCTGGCCCCGCCCCCAGCTGGCCCCATGCAGGTTGGTGGATATACCTGCACATGCCACTGCAATTGGTATCCTCCCTTTTGGGTCCAATAGGGAGGGGGACTCTGGTGCAGTATGCATTTATATTGATATATTTGCTATTGTTAAAAATCTTTTTTTTTTATTCCCGCCCCCAGAAGTGATGTAACCGTAGCCCATTCTGTGTCCCTGGAAACAGGCTCCAGGAAAATGGCCGCTAACCCGGAAGTGTCTCCGGCACCATCTTGGTACACCCCACCGGGCCTCCATATGGAGAGGCTCGTTCTGCGGTGTGTAGAGGACGCCGATCACAGCAAAAACACCAGCGATCAAGCGGGCGGCGAGTGCAGACATCACGGGGGGAGAAGGGGAACAAAAAAAAAAAAAAAATAAGCAGTGAGGCACCTACCCGTCCGGCGCGGCAGTAATCAGGGGGCAAGGCATCCATGCACCCACACCGCTGTACGCTCTTCATGTCTGGGAGTATGTTTCCAGAATTTGCACATGGAGTTCCCTGGTGAAAAACTGCGGCAGGTCCCTTGAGCAGAGGCATGGGGGAAATGTCAGCGCATTATTGCAGCTTGGGGGGGGGGGGGATGATTGCAGACCCCTCTGTAGGGGTGAAATCTCAGGCAGAGCAATACTGCTCAAATATGCTGCCCCTGCTCGCCCTCCCAAGGCCCGCCGGGCTGGATTGGATGCTGGCAGGGAGTCTCCTGCAACTAGCACAGAGACTGAAGTAAAATAACAAACGTTTCTTTTGCAGCTCCTGTGGGTCCGGAGGAAAACACAAACAACTGAGGCACGCAGTTAAGACTGAAATTTATAATGGTGGACTAATGCGTTTCCTGTTTCAGGGAGGAGGAGCCTATCTCTCAGATGCTGCCCTGGAAGACGATTCGAGAAAAAAAAAAATTGTAACAAAAACGGATGTTGTGTTCACATACTATAAACATTTTATAGCATGCACCTTCAGGTTGTGTTGTCCAAAAAACAGCATTGGCTGTCAAAAGCACTATACTAATGATCTGATAATCGGTTGATCATTTGTCATATGAAATTTTACTTCTGATTTTCTTATCGTATGTACAGGCCTTAAGAGGGCTGTCAGTTGGTATCATTGACCCTGCCAATTGGCAGCTCCCATACTGATCCCTATTACATATAAGAACATCCACTAAGGTGCCAACCATCTTGTACCAGATACAATGGAACATGCTTGAATAAGGATATGGAAGGTCACCGATTCTTGACACATTCCCTCCTTGTAGGGACTCTGAGGGTGTGGACTGGCATCTTCACTAGGTCACATGACTTGGCTACCTAGAAGTACTTTGTGTTAGGGGCTCTGGCCAACGTACATGGTAGGGGAAGTCAAGTGAACCTGTCATTTTGTACAAAATAAAAGTAGAAGGATTAACTTAGGAATGTGCCTATGTTTCCCTCTGAAGCAGCAATAGTACTGAAATGTACTTGTGGGCTTGAATGTCTACTCCCTGTTCTGTTAGGCAGATATGGCAAATACTGATTTTTAATAAAGTTGCCATGCTTAGTTAATGACACTTACTGTCATCACTGAAGTGACATGTTGGCATACATTTCCATGCCACAATACCATATATAGTCAAGGATCTTAAAGTGGTAGTCGTCTATTTTTACACTTGTACCTACAGGCAAGCTTATAATAAGGCTTGCCTGTGGGTATCGTGAATAGGATATTCACATTGCATTCAGCCGGTGATGTCACCGGTGCATGTGTTCTGAAGGGACAGCATAAACCAGGTTGTCCCATTAGATTCCCATGTTAAGCTCCGTGACATCGAGAACGGACAGCCTGAGCACGTAAACCAGGAAGGAAGACTGGGTAAAGATGGAAGCCATCTCAGTTGAGACACCAAGCCACAGGAGAGCTTCATTCTAAGGTAAGGATTTCATAATGTGCTAGCACATTATGCCTTTACCTTGCAGGGTTTAAAAAAAATAAATAAATGTAAAATTTGTGCGGTTTACTACTGCCCATTGGAGGGATCATATCAAGACCTTAGAAGAATGGGGAAACAGTTGAAGCTTTATCAGGTTTCATTGCTGCATGCATCTCTATAGAGGGGACTCTAATCGTGGTTATTGGAACAAGTAGTTAGTGCAAGTTTTCCCTCAAATATGCAATTGATTCCTTGCAGAGGTTCTAACCCTTCTGCACTCTACCCAAAAACATAAAAAAAAAAAAAAAAAAAAAGTGTATGCCAACAGTCCAGCCACTCAGATTATCAAATTTAACGTGTGGCCCAGGCATTTGCAATCTAGGAAAATGGAGTCTCTCAATGGTAGTGTACCGTTTATAGTACATGTATGAAAAATACTGCATAGCTACTGGATCTTACCCCTTGTACAGAAATTTTGTTAAGTAATGGTGGTAGCTTCAAGCCCAGTTCCACACCTAAAAAGGAATGCATGCAAGGACTAAAAGTTCACTGGGAATTAATAGCCTGCAAAGCATTGCCAGTTATGTGTAAATGTAAAGAAAATTATTGATTTTGGGTTAATATGCCAAAAAAAACTCCAGCAGGGGTTCCCATGATTAGCTGTGCGAAGCAGTACTATTGAAAACAATGGTAGGATACCACCACCACCTGCAGCCACTCACATGTAATCTAATGTATGGGATCAGCCCTGAGCGCAGGCAGTATGCATCCAGAGCCACTCACTCATTTATGTGTGATTGCTGCATGAGTAACTGCATGCGAGTGGCCATGATTAACTGTGGGAGTCATAAGCTTCACATTGCCTTCAATGGTACTGCCTCCCGCAGCCAATCATGGAAACCCCTGCTGGTGTTCTTCCATCTTAACATGAGGGTGCATTTGCAACTGCATTCTTACAGATTCAAATCTTAGTCTGTGTTTAGAACACTTTTGTTTGACCATTAGATACTGTTGAATTATTTATAGACTGAAGGAAGCTATACAAAGGACTAGAAGCTTGTGTCATTTTAAAATGATCCGATATCTGGAGCTTTGAGCTACATGAAAGTGGTTCATTACTGGCCACATTATTGCACCTGCCTGTTCTTTATCAGGCCCCATATGCATCTATTAGGGAAGGCGATATTTACTAAGCAGTCACTGGCATTAATGGTCAAGATGAAAATTGTATTTAGTAAATAATTACTTGCCACTGGGGAATTTAATTTGCTGGCAGTCCCTTGAACATGCATGAACTATAGCCATGTATGAAAGTTTTGTAGCTCAATCCTGCAAATTGCTATAAAACGTATTCACCCAAATGAATGAAAGTGGTTACTGAACAAAATAGGTACCTATTGAGTAAGCTACATTGGAATGCGTTGCTCACAGAGTCAACACAATGAGACAAGCTGAAATCTATTATTTCCAATAGGCCCAGTTCAGAGCAATGTACTGCGTTGGTGTGCACGGGGCAAAAGCAGAACATGCGTGTGATCACAACATAATGCAGTGCTGCTTTAAAAGTTAAGAAAATCAAATATTTTAGAAAAAAACAAAAACAAAAAAAAACAAAACAAAAACCCACACACACCATCTAAAAAGGAGAATGATAAAGTCAGTTTTTATGAACATTATTCAGGATTTTCACAAGAGACCCTGCAGAATTGTATTATTGTACTCCAAATCTGGTCTGAAAGATCATCCTCAGCCACTTTACACCAATCCATTCTGTGAGTTGGGGGGGGGGGGGGGGGCTTGTAATAATGCTCCCTGGGTTGAGAAATTTTTATTGAAATTTTTTCTTGGGTACAGGTACCAGCTAACAGTGCCTTGGTAAACAGTGGCAAGTTTGTGTAATTTACAGTTACACATCCATGTCAGACCCCAGCCACCATCCCCAACTTCCTTGTCAAAAGAAGTTTGAGTATACAATATTATAAAGATACATAAAGTAAGTTTACAAGGATCTATAAAGTAAGCTCATTGTTTTACAGTAGGGTTTATATTAGGTAAATATCATGAAATTTCAGATATTAAACATTGGGTTCACGTAAACCTAAATTAAAGATATATATCATTTCCTTAGTCACTTTTGTAGGTATTTAAATGATTTATACCTACTATACATATTGTTTACAGGTAGAGTGTATATTGGTCAAATAAATTCTGATAATGAGCTTTAATCGTAAGGTGGAGAAAAGGAAAGAGAAAGAAGAAAAAGGGTAGAAAGGTAGAGGTATAGTCCACAAGGTTGTCCCGCTCGTCAGTTTATTATTCTTTTTAGTTCTCTTTGAAGTCTTAGAATGGGTGTCTCTGCAACTCATTTAATCTGTTAACATGGCAACAGGACAGAGTCATTAAAGTTTGACAGGAACTGTTGTTTTATCCAAGGATGCCAAAGTTTTTCAAATTTTGGAATTTGATTTTGATCGATGGCTACCATCTTAGCATGGGACATTGTATTATTCATTCTGTGAATTGTTTCTGCTAGTACCAATGTAGGAGATTTCCATGCCTTGGCCACTGTTTGTTTTGCAGCCGTTATTAGTTGGATCATAAGTTTGAATTGAGAGAGTGTTAACCATTCCGGTTTTAGATTAAGTAAAGTTATATATGGATCTGGTTGTATTATTTTTTTTAAATATTTTAGATGCAATCACGAAGACTTCCTTCCAGAAGGTTTGGATTACTGGGCACGTCCACCATATGTGTAAATGCGTGCCTATTTCTGGGCATCCTCGAAAACAAAGAGCTGAGGTATCAGGTGAATATTTTGCCACTCTAGCAGGTACAAGGTACCAGCAAGTTAGGACTTTATAATTTGTCTCCAGTGCTAAAATGTTGGGTGAAGATGACTTAGATGTGAGCCATATGTTAGACCAGTCAGTGTCTTCTAAAGTTCCCCCAACTTCAACCACCCAGACAAACTCACACCACACTATCACTCAGTACAGTGCTTCAGAGGAAAATAAACTCTCAACAAACCAAACCCAGCAATGTCTCAGCTCCTACTACCCCTTGCCAATCCTAGCTGACCTACTGTTTGTCCATCTCCACACAGTGTTGTGGTTTGACTAACCTTGCATTACAACAGACATGATTGCTTCACTCCCCAGGCTGCAGAGCACTGATTATGGGTGTTCCAGGTGAGCTTAAATTGCCTAAAAGGGAGGGGTGCAAAACCTGAAGTGGATAATGGCTCAGATGTCTTGAAAGCTGTAAGAAAGGTCCCTGTGAAATGTGTAAATCCTGAACAGGACTTTTCCAGGCTCCATTGATGCACCCCAGAGCACATACGCACATGCGTGTGTATCAGCAGAGCAGTGGAAGGTGTGAGTAGAGCAGAGATTGCTGAGAGTAGGGCAGTGGATGGTGTCAGAAGTTTTTTATTTTATAATTTTTTTAAATTTTTATTTTTGTAATTTTTTTTTTACAATCTTTATTTTTTTTTTTTTACAATTTTTTAGGAGCCCCGTTGGGGGGCTTTGGTGAAATATCAAGGTTCTAGACAGACCCCTGATGTATCATAAAGAAACGTAGTTTACTATGCTTCAGAATGAACACAGGAGCGATCGGTACAGATCACTCAATGTGTTCATCCAGAAAAGGAAGAGGTAAATTAATGTAGCAAGGTCCCGGGCCTTCTTTGGTCCAATGAGAACCTCCAGGGCCAGAGATAGCTGACATCCTTCTGTATATGGTGGGTTGCAAGGCATAGTGGGTGCAGTACAAGTTATATTGATTGGGCGCCAGACACTTCTTGAATGCAAAAGAGATTTTATTTCTCTTAACAGAACTTTGGGAGAGAGGGTTAGGGCCAGGACACCCTTAGGTAGTTGCATGGTTAATTGGCAGACTCCGAGCCTTCAACAGAAGGACAGCCATGCAGGGAAAGGCACCCAACAAGATGCCACATCTGCATGTGTAGGAATGATGTCTCCTATGGCAACAGTCTTTAACAGTTCCTAACACAAAGTGTAACAATTCCTTCACTTCCACTACAATCACTCCTTGTAGTATAGGGGGCGCCCGTGGTGTGACGCTGAAGCCAATGCGCGTGGCCGGTGGCCAGGATGTCCGATCGCTCCTGAGAGAGACGGAATGGGGATCTGTCAATGTAAACAGACAGATCCACGTTCTGTCAGAGAAGGAGAGAGAGATCGTCTGTTCCTAGTGATCAGGAACAGCGATCTCTCTCTACTCCCCGTCAGTCCACTCCCCCCACAGTTAGAAACACTTCCCTAGTGAACACGTAACCCCTTGATCACCCCTCTTCCCTGCCAGTGACATTTATACAGCAATCAGTGGCTATTTTAAGCTCTGAATACTGTATAAGTGTCAAAGGTCCCAAAAAAGTGGCAAAAGTGGCAGATCTGTCCGCCACAATATCGCAGTCCTGTTAAAAATAGCTGATCACCGCCATTACTAGTAAAAAAAATAATAATAATAATAAAAATGCCATAAATCTATCCCCTATTTTGTAGACGCTAATAAGTACACTTATTGCAATTTTATTTATTTAAAAACTTGTAGAAGAGTACATATTGGCTTAAACTGATGAAGAAATTAGTTTTTTTACATTTTGTTTTGGATATTTATTATAGCACGACAGCGCAATTGTCAGTTAGAGTAACGCAGTGCCGTATCACAAAAAAATCGCCTGTTCATTAGGGGGCAAATTTTCAGCTCTTTAAGTGGTTAATATACATGAAAAGAAATAAACTGATTTCAAAAGAATGTTTAGCTATAAAATGGGCATTGGGCGCACCAAGATACTAAGGCCTCATGCACACAGGGCATTTTTACAGCTGCTTTTACCAGCCGCAGACTTTTTTTTTTTTGCAGATTAAAAACGTCTCTTCATGTTATTCTATGATAAGAAAGAAAAAACTGCGCTGGAAAAAAACCTTACAAATAAGCTGCAACACAAAGTGGAATACACACAAATACAAATAAAAAACGAATATGGTTGCGCTCTATACCCTTAACCCTATAAACGTGAAAATCAGTATGTGATAACTTAAATAGCTTAAAAAAAGGTCCCACAAATAAATTGGTATAACTCTATAGTTGTTCAGTGACGCTAAGTAGAGGTTCCAATGACAGTCAGTTAGACTTCCAATCGACCAATCTCTAACAAATAGTGAGGATATCGACTTGTGACCAGTTCCAAGAAATCAATGTGACTTTGCTTGCAGACCCACCATCATGACGATGTCAAACCTGTGACAAAACGTGTCGGAAAGAGCGATGTACTGACATCACCGCACGCTACGTCCCCTTGTTTGTAAGCACGGGCAAGTGTATTTTAGCCGGCCGGCCGCATATATTTTTATCTTTTGCTGTCCTTATGCCTATTTGGCGTTTTGTATTTTTAATATTTAAATAAAAACCAAGCGGGTTTTGCCTATGGCCATTTATTGATTTTTTTCTCGGAGCCACGTTTGCATCACCATGCATTAAGTTGCGTACAAGCTTCCAGCGGAGGATTTTCCATGTTGATGGGGACATAGGCCTCTTCCCCGCAACCCCGGGCGATGATTGTGGGAGCTGCGGGCAGGGGTCTTAGCAAAATCTGGTAGCCCCCTTTAAGAAGGGGGCCCCCAGATCCTGGCTCCCCACCCTATGCGAATTAATAGGGGTACATTGTACCCCTACTCATTCACCCTAAAAAGTAAAACGGTAGACAGGTTTTTGACAAATTCCTTTATTAACTGCTTGCCGACCGCTCACGCCTATATACGTCGGCAGAATGGCTCCGCTGGGCAAAACAACGTATGGGTACGTTGTTCCCTTTAAGAGCCGCAGGGGGACACAATACGTGTGGCCAGTGGGCGCGATCCCTGCCAGCCACCCCCGATCGCAGGCATGAGAGACAGCACGGATTTGTGTGTGTAAACCTCCAGGGAACACACATTTAACTCCTTGATCGCCCCCTAGTGTTCACCCCTTCTCTACCAGTGACATTTACACAGTAGTCAGTGCATTTTTATAGCTCTGATCACTGTATAAATGTCAGTGGTCCCAAAAAATATGTCAAAAGTGTCCAATCTGTCTGCTGCAATGTCGCAGTACTGCTAAAAATCACAGATCACCGCCATTACTAGTAAAAAAAATGAATAAATAATAAAAATGCCATTAAAAGGCAATAAATCTTTGCCATAGTTTGTGGGAAAGATTTCCCGTGGGCACGGTCACGATGTATGCGGCGTGCGCTTTCCCTGCCAATTAAAGGGGACGTACAAGTACGCCCATTTGCCCACCGCTGCCATTGTGCCGATGTATATCGGCGTGAAGCGGTCGACAAGTGGTTAAAGAGATTTTCCTCACTGGGAAGGAATTTCCTCACTTCCTGTGACAATGATCACCAAGACAAGAACTAAGGAGAGGTCTCTACAAAAGGAACACAGAAAGCAGTACTAACTTTTTTTAGAAGACTAGGGAAGGTAAAGCTTTGTTCAGGTTTTGTTTCTTCCAGCATGTAGGCAGGTGCAGTTTGTCCTTCAATCTGTAAGTGGCGCTGCAGATGGAGAGGAGGCTGAGAGGAACACTGTTCTTCTGCAGGCACCATAGTTGTCAGTAGGGGAGCAGTGGTCTGGTTGGACAATGCAATACTCTGTGCTCTTTGCAGGGCTGGTGCAAGGAATTTTGACACCCTAGGTGAAACCTCATTTTGCTGAACCCCTTGCTTCACCCCTGACTCCGCCCCCGTTTCCCTGCCCATGTAAACTTCGCCTTTTTAATGAAGCCCCCATCAAATGCAGCCCACCAGCACCCATCAAATGCAGCCTCACCAGCGCCTATCAAATGCAGCCTCACCAGTGTCCATCAAATGCAGCCTTACCAGCGCCCATCAATGCAGCCTCACCAACACCCATCAATGCAGCCTCACCAGTGCCCATCAATGCAGTCTCACCAGCGCCCATCAAATGCAGCCTACCAGTGCCCATCAATGTAGCTTACCATTGCCCATCAAATGCAGCCTCACCAGCACCCATCAAATTCAGCCTCACCAGCACCCATCAAATGCAGCCTCACCAGCACCCATCAAATGCAGCCCACCAGCGCCCATCAAATGCAGCCTCACCAGCGCCCATCAAATGCAGCCTCACCAGCGCTATCAAACGCAGCCTTTCCAGCGCCCATCAATGCAGCCTACTAGCGCCCATCAATGCAGCCTCATCAGTGCACATCAATGCAGCCTCACCAGCGCCCAGCAATGCAGCCTCACCAGCGCCCATCAAATTCAGCCTTACCAGCGCCCATCAAATGCAGCCTCACCAGCGCCCATTAATTGTAACCTCACCAGTGCCCATCAAATGCAGCCTACCAGTGCCCATAAATGCAGCCTACCAGTTTCTATCAATGAATGTTTGCTTGCTTCCATTCATTCAGGAGTCGGGACTAGGGATGAGCCGAACACCCCCTGGTTCGGTTCGCACCAGAACCTGCGAAGGGACCGAAAATTTGCACGAACGTTAGAACCCCATTGACGTCTATGGGACTCGAACGTTCAAAATCAAAAGTGCTCATTTTAAAGGCTAATTTGCATGGTATTGTCCTAAAAAGGGTTTGGGGTCCTGCCCCAGGGGATATGTATCAATGCAAAAAAAGTTTTAAAAACGGCCCTTTTTTCGGTAGCAGTGATTTTAATGATGCTTAAAGTAAAAAAAAAAAAAAAAAAGTGAAATATTCCTTTAAAGCGGAGTTTCGCGAAAGATTTTTTTTTAGATGTCAGCAGCTGCAAATACTGCACCTACTGACTTTTAAAATAAGGACACTTACCTGTCCCGGGGTCCAGCGTTGTCGGCACCCAAGACCATACCGTCCCTCGATCCTCGGGTGCTGCCGCCGCCATTCTCGCTAAGGGGATCAGGAAGTGAAGCGTTGCGGCTTCACTGCCCGATTCCCTACTGCGCATGCGCGAGTCGCGCTGTGCGTCTACACTGGTCCCCGTTGTGTTGTGGGAACTGTGTATTTCCAACACAAAGGGGGGTGGGCGGGGGTTTTGCGGCTAGCTGCGGCTAGCTATTCCCGGAAGTGGGTGCAGATACCTGTATTATACAGGTATCTGCACCCCCCTCCCCCCTGAAAGGTGCCAATTGTGACACCGGAGGGGGGAGGAATCCGATGAGCGGAAGTTCCACTTTAGGGTGGAACTCCGCTTTAAATATCGTACCTGGGGGGTGTCTATAGTATGCCTGTAATGTGGCGCGTGTTTCCTGTGCTTAGAACAGTCCCTGTACAAAATTACATTTTTAAAGGAATAAAAGTCATTTAAAACTGCTTGCGGCTTTAATGTAATGTCGTGTCCTGGCAATATGGATGAAAGTCAGTGAGACAAACAGCATGGGTACCCCCCAGTCCATTACCAGGCTCTTTGGGTCTTGTATGGATATTAAGGGGAACCCCGCACCCAAATTAAAAAAAGAAAGGTGTGGGGCCCCCAGGCTCTATATACTCTGAACAGCAGTATACAGGCGGTGCAAACAAGACAGGGACTGTAGGTTTGTTGTTAAGTCGAATCTGTTTGTAATTTTGAACTGGTACATTTTTAACGTGTTTAGCTCCAGCCAAAAAATCTATTTTAAGCTTTTTGGAAAACATAGGGAAGGGTTATCACCCCTGCGACATTTGTTTTGCTGTCTTTCCTCCTCTTCAGAAGATTTCACCTCACTTTTTGTCCCAATGACAAATGTTTTTTGAAAATTTGGGGTTTTTAGTGAAACAAGGATTGGTGATAAAGCATCAGTGAAAGGAGAAAAGTTTTTCCCATATTAACTCTTACAGGAGAGAATTTCCCTTCCTAGGGGTAGATTTCATCTCACTTCCTGTTCTCTCCTTCCGTTTGCAAGTAGGAGTCGTTTGTAAGTTAGATGTTTGAAAGTAGGGGCCTGCCCTATATACTCAGCAGAAATTTGGGCCTTAGGTGTTGTTGTGGCCACAACACTGTAAGCCCTCACAGGGCCCTGCTGTGAAATATTAGATCAAGAATTGTAATTACAAGCCCCTGTTGAACAGGGGCAGAAAAATTGGGCCTTTGGTGGTGGTGGTGGTGCTGGTGCCACAACACTGTAAGTCCTCACAGTTACTCTTGGTGGGCGCAGAAACGGGCCCTGCTGTGAAATATTAGATCAAGAATTCTAATTACAAGCCCCTGTTGAACAGGGGCTGAAAAATTTGCTCCTTAGGCACTGGTGCTGGTGCCACAACACTGCAACACCTCACAGACACTCTAGTTGGAAAGCAGGAACGAGCCCTGCTGCAAAGAATTGCATCAAAATTTGTAATTACACGCCCCTGTTAAACAGGGGCTGAAAAATTGGGCCTTAGGCACTGGTAGCGGCACCCAGAACCAAAAATGTTCTTACAAGCAATCAGCATGATCATTGAGGAGGAAGAGGATAATTACTCAGCATAACAGGATAGTCACTCAGCATTAGCATAGACAGTCTTTGAAAGAATCTGACATTTAAAAAAAATATATACGGTTACATCAGCATCAGGTGCTTGTTAGCTGGTGGTGATCCAAGACTGATTCATTTTTATGAAGGTCAGTCGATCGATTGAGTCGGTGGACAGACGCACCCTGTTATCGGTTACAAAGCCTCCAGCAGCACTGAATGTGCGTTCCGAAAGAACGCTGGATGCAGGACAGGCCAGTAGCTCAATTGCATACTGTGCAAGCCCTGGCCAGTGATCCATCCTCAAGACCCAGAAACCCAGAGGATTTTCGGTGGGAAAGGTGTCCAAGTCAGATCTTGCCCGTAGGTATTCCTGCACCATGTAAAACAGACGCTGGCGATGGTTGCTGGAACCGATCATACCTTGGGGCTGCGGACTAAAAAATTGTCTGAACGCATCAGTCAGACGGCCACCTTCTCCACCGCTCCTTCTTTGACTGACCAAAGCCTCAGCAACACGTTGTCCAGGAACAGGAGTTTGTAACCTCCCACTCTCTGGGAACGCGTTGCACAGACCTTTCTCCAAGGCCTCCCGAAGATGTTTCATCCTCTGCTCCCTCTGCGACGGGAAGATAAGGTCCGCAACCTTACCCTTGTAACGTGGATCAAGGAGGGTTGCCAGCCAGAATTGTTCCTTCTCCTTGATACCATGAATACGAGGATCCTTCCGCAGGCTTTGCAGGATTAGGGAGGCCATGCAGCGTAGGTTTGCTGAGGCATTCGATTCTGAGGCCTCTGGGTCACTAAGGACGACATGATCCGCAGCCACCTCCTCCCAACCACGTACAAGTCCATGTGTTTCTTGGGACTGTAAATGATCCCTTAAAGAGGAGTTCCACCCAGGGGGCCTGTCAAAAAAAAAAAAATTAAAAGTCAGCAGCTACTAATACTGCAGCTGCTGACTTTTAATTAGACACTTACCTGTCCCTGGGTCCAGCAATGCGGGAGATTGAAGCCCTGCTCGTCCCCCCCCTCCGCTCGTCAGCGCCGGCATTTCAACTCTGGGCGCCGGGCTGTGGCTTCACAGCCTGGCTTCCACTGCGCATGCGGGAGCGGCGCCGCGCGCCGTGATTGGCCGCTCAGTCACCTGGGACCTGTAAGGTCCCAGATGATTGACAGGAGGGAGGGAGCAGAGCGGAGCCCTTCCTGTGCCGAGGGGGAAGTGATGTCACCAGCCCAGGCACTGGAAGGGGCAGACTATGAGGGACCCCCTAGCAACAGGCATTTAGAGGTAAAAAAAAAATATCTAAATGTTTTTTTTTGGTTTTTTTTAGACTTTTTCATGTATTTTTGTTTTTTTGGGTGGAACCCCACTTTAAAGACTGCTGCTGATGCTGAGTGCCAGGCTCCACCTCCATACTGACCCAATCCTCCTCCTCCTCCTCGTCCTCTTCCTGTGTGATCGGCGGGCACGCAGGAACACTGTCTGGATAAAGGGGGACTTGAGCGCTAAGGAAGTCCTCCTCTTCCTGCCTCTGTTCTGCCTCAAGTGCCCTGTCCAATATTCCACGCAGCGTGTGCTCCAACAGGTGGACAAGGGGGACAGTGTCACTGATGCATAAACTGTCACTGCTCACCATCCTTGTAGCCTCATCAAATGGTGACAGGACAGTGCATGCATCCCTGATCATGGCCCACTGGCGTGGGGAAAAAAAAAACAAGCTCCCCTGACCCTGTCCTGGTGCCATAGTCACACAGGTACTCATTGATGGCCCTCTGCTGCGTGTGCAGCCGCTGCAGCATGACCAACGTTGAGTTCCACCTGGTGGGCATGTCACAGATTAGGCGGTTCTTGGGCAGGTTAAATTCCTTTTGGAGGTCAGCCAGCCGAGCACTGGCATTATATGACCTGCAGAAATGCACACAGACTTTCCTGGCCTGCCTCAGGACATGCCCAAGAACCACTGCACCACCAGGTTAAGGACGTGAGCCAAACAGGGCACATGGGTCAGTTGTCCCTGTCGGAGGGCGGAGAGGAGGTTGGTGCCATTGTCGCAAACCACCATACCTGCCTTAAGCTGCCGTGGCATCAACCACCTCTGGACCTGCCCCTGTAGAGCTGACAGAATCTCTGCCCCAGTGTGGCTCCTGTCCCCTAAGCACACCAGCTCAAGCACCGCATGGCATCTTTTGACCTGCGTGCTTGCGTAGCCCCTTGAACGCCTAAGGAGCACCGCTGGTTCCAAAGTCAAATCAGCACAGGAAGAGGCCATGGAGGAAGAAGAAGAGGAGGGGGTGGAGGAGAGAGGTGTGGCAGAATCACCACTAGTAGTATTTTGGAGGCGTGGTGGCAGAACAACCTCCAACACTACTGCCCCTTGTCCTGCATCCTTCCCAGCTGCCAAAAGAATCACTCAATGCGCCGTGAAACTTAGGTAACGTCCCTGTCCATGCCTGCTGGGCCATGAGTCAGCGGTAATATGCACCTTACCGCTGACCGCCCTGTCCAGCAAGGCCAAGACATTGCCTTCCATATGCCGGTAGAGAGCCGGAATCGCCTTCCGTGAGAAAAAGTGGCGTTTGGGAGACAGCAGCTCCCTGCACATGCGGAGCTCTGAGGTGTGATGCAGTCAGTGTGCTGCCCTTAGACTGGCCCCTGGAGGGCATCCTGCCTCGTCGGTGATGTGCCTCCTCCTCCTCCTCCTCTCTCCTATCAGGCACCCACGTTGAGTCAGTGACCTCATCATCCCCTCCCTCCTCATCACTGGAGTAAACCTGGCAGTATGCTGCAGCAGGGGGAACATGACTTGCTGTCCTTCTTGGGCACCCCCTCTGTCCGTGCTTACGTTACTGCCTTCATCTAGCTCAGTATCATCATCAGAGCCTTCTAAACGCTGGGCATCCTCCTGGAGCATGTACCCAACACTGTGGTCAAACAGTTCGAGGGACTCCTCAGGAGGACATGGTGGGGCTAGGGAAGGAGTCACTGATGCCATTGAGCCGAGGGCAGAGGCCACGTTGGCAGCTGCTTTGCCAGACAAAGTACCCTGAGCATGGGTGAGAGAGGATGAGGAGGATGATGACGGCTTGGTCATCAACTCGACCAAGTCTTCCGCATGTTGCAGCTCAACACGGCCAGCTGCCGAAAAAAAGGCCAAGCAAGTCCCACGGCCACATGCTGATGAGGATGCACCGTGTCCACGACCAGCGCTGTTGCCTCTAGACACAGAGCCTGCTTGCCCTCTTTTATTGGCTTGTGACTGTCTGCCTCTCCTTGTTTGCCGTCCAGACATACTAATGGCCTGCAGTGAGATGTAACTGCACTAAGCTGGGATATATATATATATATATATATATATACTGATCCTGTAGCTAGCAAAATCAACTGCCTGCCTGTAGTATTATTAGTATAAGAACACCACCAATCTTCTACAGGTAGCTTTAGCTGAACACTGTGCAGAGGTCGCCCTACACTAACTTGTAGCTTTAGCTGAACACTGTGCAGAGGTCGTACTACACTAACTTGTAGCTTTAGCTGAACACTGTGCAGAGGTCGCACTACACTAACTTGTAGCTTTAGCTGAACACTGTGCAGAGGTCGCACTACACTAACTTGTAGCTTTAGCTGAACACTGAGCAGAGGTCGCACTACACTAACTTGTAGCTTTAGCTGAACACTGTGCAGAGGACGCACTACACTAACTTTTATATAATGTAGCTGCCTGCAGTAGTGATAGGATCAGGAAAACACCACCAACCTTCTACAGGTAGCTTTAGCTGAACACTGTGCAGAGGTCGCACTACACTAATGTGTAAATAATGTAGCTGCCTGCGGTAGTGATAGGATCAGGAAAACACCACCAACCTTCTACAGGTAGCTTTAGCTGAACACTGTGCAGAGGTCGCACTACACTAACATGTAAATAATGTAGCTGCCTGTGGTAGTGATAGGATCAGGAAAACACCACCAACCTTCTACAGGTAGCTTTAGTTGAACACTGTACAGAGGTCGCAATACACTAACGTGTAAATAATGTAGCTGCCTGCGGTATTGATAGGATCAGGAAAACACCACCAACCTTCTACAGGTAGCTTTAGTTGAACACTGTACAGAGGTCGCAATACACTAACGTGTAAATAATGTAGCTGCCTGCGGTAGTGATAGGATCAGGAAAACATCACCAACCTTCTACAGGTAGCTTTAGCTGAACACTGTGCAGAGGTCGCACTACATTAACGTGTAAATAATGTAGCTGCCTGCGGTAGTGATAGGATCAGAAAAACAACACCAACCTTCTACAGGTAGCTTTAGCTGAACACTGTGCAGAGGTCGCTCTACACTAACTTGTAGCTTTAGCTGAACACTGTGCAGAGGTTGCACTACACTAACTTGGAGCTTTAGCTGAACACTGTGCAGAGGTCGCACTACACTAACGTGTAAATAATGTAACTGCCTGCGGTAGTGATAGGATCAGGAAAACAACACCAACCTTCTACAGGTAGCTTTAGCTGAACACTGTGCAGAGGTCACACTACACTAACTTGTAGCTTTAGCTGAACACTGTGCAGAGGTCGCACTACACTAACGTGTAAATAATGTAGCTGCCTGTGGTAGTGATAGGATCAGGAAAACACCACCAACCTTCTACAGGTAGCTTTAGTTGAACACTGTACAGAGGTCGCAATACACTAACGTGTAAATAATGTAGCTGCCTGCGGTATTGATAGGATCAGGAAAACACCACCAACCTTCTACAGGTAGCTTTAGTTGAACACTGTACAGAGGTCGCAATACACTAACGTGTAAATAATGTAGCTGCCTGCGGTAGTGATAGGATCAGGAAAACATCACCAACCTTCTACAGGTAGCTTTAGCTGAACACTGTGCAGAGGTCGCACTACATTAACGTGTAAATAATGTAGCTGCCTGCGGTAGTGATAGGATCAGAAAAACAACACCAACCTTCTACAGGTAGCTTTAGCTGAACACTGTGCAGAGGTCGCTCTACACTAACTTGTAGCTTTAGCTGAACACTGTGCAGAGGTTGCACTACACTAACTTGGAGCTTTAGCTGAACACTGTGCAGAGGTCGCACTACACTAACGTGTAAATAATGTAACTGCCTGCGGTAGTGATAGGATCAGGAAAACAACACCAACCTTCTACAGGTAGCTTTAGCTGAACACTGTGCAGAGGTCGCACTACACTAACTTGTAGCTTTAGCTGAACACTGTGCAGAGGTCGCACTACACTAACGTGTAAATAATGTAGCTGCCTGCGGTAGTGATAGGATCAGGAAAACAACACCAACCTTCTACAGGTAGCTTTAGCTGAACAATGTGCAGAGGTTGCACTACACTAACGTGTAAATAATGTAGCTGCCTGCGGTAGTGATAGGATCAAGAAAACACCACCAACCTTCTACAGGTAGCTTTAGTTGAACACTGTACAGAGGTCGCATTACACTAACTTGTAGCTTTAGCTAAACACTGTGCAGAGGTCGCACTACACTAACTTGGAGCTTTAGCTGAACACTGTGCAGAGGTCGCACTACACTAACTTGTAGCTTTAGCTGAACACTGTGCAGAGGTCGCACTACACTAAAAAATATTGTAGCTGCCTGCGGTAGTGATAGGATCAGAAAAACACCAACAGTCTTCTACAGGTAGCTTTAGGTGCACACTGTGCAGAGGACGCACTACACTAACTGTAAATTCTGTAGCTAATAGGACTAATAGGATCAGAAGAACACCAGCAATTTTCTTCAAATACTGTAACAACACCTGCCTGCCTGTCAGTAGGAAGATAATAACAGGAACGGATCTAGCTAAACTGAATACAGTGTATATATATATATATATATATATATATATATATATATATATATATATATATATATATACATACATATATACAACACCTGGGATGCATATATATACACAATACACTGTAAGTGCAGCTAACTGACTGACTGTCCTGCCTAATCTATCTAACTTAAATAAAATTGGCCAATCATCAGCCAGCAATGCACTGCAATGCCGCACTGAATTATGGCCTGTGACATGCCACTTGAATTAGGCTTGAACGGCCCATATCGTTTGCAATTAGACGGACGATGTTCGAGTCAAACATGGGTTTGACTCGAACACGAAGCTCATCCCTAGTCGGGACACAGTCCTCCGCCGCCGCTTCACCTTTGACACTATATGCGAATGGAGTGGTGGCTGCCTGCTGATTCTGAGACTTAGTTGCTTGCTGCAGAGAGAAGAGAGTAGGAACACCAGTGGCCAGGCGCCCTAGGCAGCAGGGCGCCCTAGGCGGCTGCCTAGTTTGCCTAGTGGTAGCACCGCCCCTGGCTGTGTTATCTGTTTTCCCTGCAGCCCCTCAATACAATAACAGGTAAAACTTTTCTAGACTTAAGTGTTGTTCTTTTAACTTCATACAAACCTCCTGTCCTTGCCCACATTCAGACATATTCGCAGGATATGCCAGCACATTTATTTGCATGGACAAGGGCCTAGTGACCACCATGACACCCCTAGAAACAGCCCTAGCACTAGCCCCAAATTTTAGTGACAATATCTCATTGATGGATTGGGAAGAGCGGCTGGAGAATATGCCTCTATCAGGTGCCCACTGAGCTAATTCCCGAGCTAACCATAAACACCTTAGAAGATGCCCATCAGACTATTATAGCATTGCCAGTGGAAAAATGTGCCACTTTGGTGCAAATAGTCACTAGGCTAGAAGGCCTTTTCGGGGAAAATATCTCTTTAACTGAGTTAAGGCGCCAGTTCTTTATATGCAGACAGTGGGTGCGTGACTCATTTTGCGGTGGCCCTACAGAAGTTAGGGAATCAGTTAGAAGAGAAGGATAAACAGGTATGTGCTGACATAGGTGCTATGGACAAGCTGTTATGGGACCAGTTTATCGGCAGGGTAGCTACAGGCCTTGTATGCCGGATTCTACAAGAACAGGTGAGATCCCAACCCACCCTCACCTTAATTTACATTATAGTGGAAATGATGGCAGGGGAGCAGGAAGACGTTGAGGCCACTGTAGTGGTGACTACAAAGAGTGAGCAGCTGTTTCTCCGGGAGGAGGCTCCGGCCCCTATCCCTATCTCAGCAATACTAATAGTTGTACGTGAATTGACGCAATCTATAGCCTTCCAGCAGCAAGAGATGACTGCTGTGAAGCAGGAATTAGCAAAGGTCTCTCGGATAAGGAACCCCTTATGAAGAGACCCTGATGAAGACTGGAAGTGCTGGCGATGCAGGTGCTATAGGCATCTTCTCAGAAGGTACAGGGGAACAGAGAGTAGGGGCATCCCTCATAAGTTGTTACACTAAAAGTTCCAGGGGAAGAGGGACAACCTCCATGAACAATAAGTTCCATGTCTCATCAACAGAGGCTCTGAAGTAACCACTATGGAATATGACTTCTACATGAGACTTTTAACCAGCTAGACCCATGATGGTTATCCCTGAAAGCAGTTATTAATCTACCCATTGTGGTGGAAGGGTTCATCTGGATGTCAGTGCAAGTGTTTGACCAGATCGTGAAGTGGGTAGGAACAGTGGTGACCCACACCTCGCCATGAAATCCTCAAAGACTTAGACTTGTCCTGGCTCCAAATATGGATATAGAAAGGTCCTGTTGCCCTCTTCAGGGTGGTGAGGACTGAGTAGTGTGACAGAACCTGATTCACGCTTGTGAGCTACATCGGAGGGAGAGTCTATGGCAGCCATAGAAGGTGGGAGTGGTCTGCTTGCCACAAAAGCAGGAGTTTCAGTTAGCCCAAAAGCGAGAGATAATCTACCCCTTGCCTATTGGGGCCTGGAAGAAGATATAAGGGGCCTCTGTCATGGTAGAGCCCCAGATAGATGTGGCGGTGCCAGGGAAATGGCTGGTGGGCAGAGTTCTCTCCAAGGTCCATCGGGGCAAGATACTGGTTTAGCTGATTAATTTGTGAGCCACACCCATTCTCCTGTCTAGCCAGATAATTCTCGCAGACATCTATGTGGTGCCTCAGAACTGTATCACAGCCTCCCAACCTGAGGTCAAGGCCATATGTGCCCCTTTGCAAGCCTCCATGCCTTCCCTAGAAGACCCAGTACCAACAGCTATTAGATTAGCTGGCTCTTCCCTTCCAGGAGTTTCCATTGTCGCAACAGAGAATGCTGCAGCAGGTGTTGGCAAAGCATGTGCTCTTCATTCAAATTGGAATTGCTGAATATCTTTCAGGGAATAGAATTGACATTTATATTAAAGCGGTAGTAAACCCGCTGACTTTTTTTTTCCCTACACCTGTAATGGAAAAGGCATAATGAGCTAGTATGCACCGCATACTAGCTCATTATGAGATACTTACCTTAGAACGAGGCGCCAGCATCTCACCCGGTCCACGCTGAGGAAGCTGACATTTCTCCTCGGCGTGTCCTCCGGGTATCGCGGGTAGCGCGCGGGATACTTTTTTCCCGCAAGGTCCGGTGGCTGCTGGGCTTTCAGCCGAGAATCCCCTGTGCGCATGCGCCGCTGCAGTCGGCGGCTCATTGCGAGGGGAATATCTCCTAAACTGTACACGTTTAGGAGATTTTTTTTTTACCTACAGGTAAGTCTTATTATAGGCTTACCTGTAGGTAAAAGTTTGAAAAATAGGTATACAACCGCTTTAATAATAATTCCCTGGCATATCTGAACTTTGCTAAACTGAGGGCACTGGAACAAAGATGGGTGGTTTGACTGGCCCACTTCAGTTATAAAATTCACTACAAGCCTGGCCACCTGCATAGCAATGTCAGCACCCTCTCACGACTTATTGTGGAGCAGCCCAAGGGGATGTGGACTAAGGTCGAGAGAATCTGAAAGTGTACCCTGTTCTATCTCCCATGGCACCAACTAAACATGTGTCAGTGTTCCAGAAATCATCCAAGGTCCCGGGGGAGCAGAGGTGTACACCCTCACTGATTGGGCCTCTGTGCAACAGAAGGACAAGACATTTTCCAATTACAGCTGTCTCTCTCTAGATGATGGAGGCCTTTGACCAGAGCGTGTCTCCAGCTGTGGTCCAGAACCTTTTCCAGAAGTGGGATCATTTGCAGATTCAGGGCAGCGTGCTGTATTGCTGGGCCAGTATACCCTCTGAACAGCAGGACATCCTTCAGGTCCAGGACAGCGTGCTGTATTGCTGGGCCAGTATACCCTCTGAACAGCAGGACATCCTTCAGGTCCAGGACAGCGTGCTGTATTGCTGGGCCAGTATACCCTCTGAACAGCAGGACATCCTTCAGGTCGAGGACAGCGTGCTGTATTGCTGGGCCAGTGTACCATCTGAACAGCAGGACATCCTTATGCTACAGATCTGCCACCTAAAGCATGCATCCATCAGACATTTCGGGGTAGACTACACTGAAACTCATGTCAAAAAGTATTTCTATTGCCTGAGATGAATCAATTGGGTACCGCAGGCTTGCTGCGAATGCACCACCTGCACCCTGCATATGGCATCCTTGGAACAGACAATCTCCACATCAGAACCCTTTGAGCTTCTCACCATGGACTTCTTGACAGTGGCAGCCTCCCCCCTCGGGTTTAAGCTGTGCCCGGTTGTTTGCTGACCACTTTTCAAAATTTGCCATTGCTGTGCACACTAAAGACCAAACCACATTCACCATGGCTAAACTTTTCTAGATCCATGTGGTTTAGCCTTATGGGTGCCCCAAAGTATCCTGTCGGACCCACACTACCCCATATTATCCTTGGGGTAATGGGGTCTGTGAGCATTTCAACCTCAATCTGCAGAGGGTGCTAAGAACACTGGAGCAGGGGCATTAGGAAAGCTGGTATCAACATGTGGTCAATGCTGTTTGGTCCTACAACCAATCAGTCCACCAGGTCAGCATTAGGCCAATCACTATTAGGCAAGGTATTTCTTAAACAACTCAAGTGAAATATTTTGGTCAACAAAAGCCTCAAAGAACATTAAAGTGATATTAAACACACTGTTTAATTCACATTGCCTCTTCTATTTCTGTATATGGATGATGGCACTGTAATTATTTTAATAAAATAAACACCTAAGCTCCTTTTTCCTAAGTGATATACAGCTGTCACATGACCCAGCTCTCTCCCAGCCTACCTGCAGGGAAACATAAGCAGGATGAGCTTCTAGTCCTTTGCTGCTGGTCACATGTTCAAAATAGAAAAGAAAAAAAGCCTTTGGAATACAGAGTAGAAATAATTAATATCAATAAACTAATTTAAATTGTCATACAAATATATATTTGAAATCAAATCTTTATTATTTTTTTTGGTAATAACATGGTGTGGGTGGATTTCTGCCAGTCACAGGCTGTGTCACATCCATCCAGCCTGTGTCTTAGAATAAGAGGGAGGTGAAGTCTCCATTAAAGGATATGTGCATTTACTATTTATTTTTATTTTTTCTAGGAGCCTGGAAAGCATTGCACCAGCAATCAGCAGATTGCTGATGCCATGCAGGTCTCCTGCAGACTGTCAGTGTGTGCTATCTGTATGGCCAAGCAGTTTCTCACTGACAGGAAGACTCAATGAACTCAACAGCACCGTGGTAGTTCATTGAAAACTACAAGCTGACAGCTGCAAAGGATGTCAGGACTTGTAGTTAATTCAAACACAGGACTCTGTGTATGAATGACACAGCTGTGTGGGTGGATCCCCACACAGCCACGCTGTTTTTAAAAAGTGACAGCTTGTAGGGGGAACTTCTCCCCATAGTGCTGTCACAGGGAGAGAAGGCAGCGGAAAGCGGCTGCAGCAGTGGGAACATGGTACATGTTCCATTCCAAAAACGGGTGGAGCATGTAGCATGTTCCCAAAGGTGATCTTATCCTTTAATCTACATGTAATATTCTGCTCCCATTGTGTTTAGCTGGTGAGTGGGCATGGAGGAGGGGGGAGATAGTGGGCTGTCATTTATCACTGCGTATAAGCCCACATGTGTGACTCTATAGTCACATGGGCTGCTCAGATGTAAAAGGGAGGAAATGCTCAGCATAGACACTCACTGAAAACTGAACATGTGCAGAGTTGCCACTACAGCTGCAAAATCCCTAGCTGAATTGGGGACTTGGACAAAAGGTGGAGAAAGAGAGCAGCAGGATGAACCAGGTTTTGGCAGAATACAGAAAAAGAAATCTCATAGTGACTGAGTATGAACATCATGTAATACAGTATTTAATGATAGTTTTATATGATGTGGGTTTATTGACACTTTAACTGACCTTAATAAACCGCTGGTGGCTATCATAATATCAATGCGAACAACAAGAGATCTGCTAATGAGACCTATTGTGTAACCCATCACACTATGTTTATAAAACCAGATTCTTTTTAATGCAATTGGAAAGGATATGCGGAAACCAGACCTAAGTAATTACATTTGTAGCACTATCCACGCAGGGGCAGGGGCGGATCTAGGGGGGGGGCGCAACGGGGCAATTGCCCCCCCCCCGAAAATAGTACTGACTCCAAGGCTTTCTCCCTCCGCCACCTCACCAGATTTGCATTACGAGGCTTCTAAATGCAGCTGCAGGGACTTTGTCTAACGGGCATTGTTATGTTAATTAGCTACGGCAGGCATTGTTATGTTAATTAGCTACGACGAGCATTCTTATGTTAATTAGCTACGGCGGGCATTCTTATGTTAATGAGTTAACACCTTGTGAAGAGGTTAACGCTTTGGGGGAGGGGAGGGGGGTTAAATAATTTACAATGGTAATTGTAATATGGCACATGGAGGGGGTTATTGTACTCACTGATGTATTACTGACCAGTGGCAATTAACCCCTCTGTGCAGCATTAATGACAGTGGCACTATCAATGTTAATTAACCCCTTTTATGCTACAGCATGAAGGGGTTTATAAACACTGCCACTAGTGCCACTAATTCAGCACAAAGGGGTTGATTAATTGCCACTGGTCAGTAATACATCAGTGAGTACATTAACCCCCTCCATGTGTCATATTACAATTACCAATCATCATCATTATCATCATGGTAATCACACAGTACAGGTGCGTTGAGCCATAGCCCCTGTATTGTGTGATTATCATGATAATAATGATGATATAGAATGACAGAAAAATTCATCTTTAGGCTTCATTTACACAGGGCGTGCAGCAGACATGCGTCTAACATGCAGGGCTGTCTTTTACTGGCTTGGGGATGCATAAAGTGTTACATGCATCCCAATGCCAGCATCCCATTTATTTCTACTGTGACACACAGCCGCTATATCCCAATATGTCATACGTGTAGATCCCAGAATGCAGGCAGGGTTTATTCAAGGACCCGCACCAGCATGTCATATTGGGATATAGCGGCTGTGTGTCTCAGTAGAAATAAATGGGATAAAACCACCCGCTAGCGGCTAAATAGCGGCGCTAAAACGGCGCTAAAAATAGCGCCGCTTAACTGCCGACGCCCGCACCAGTGTGAAAGTTGCCCTATTTTCTGGCAGTGCCCCTCCCGGGACTAGACTCTGGATCCGCCCCTGCGCAGGGGCTGCAGATGACAGGTTTTCCACCTCCTGCACAGCCAGGTGACAAACATTTCCCACTCATCCAGACACAATGAACAGTCTTTGAGCTTGATTTTTGTTGTTTTATTAGGGGTAATAGGAATTATGGGATGCCCAGCTTCACTAAAAAATAACCAGGGACAACTTCCTCCCTAGGTACAAGATCTTGAACTGTCCTCCTTCCCGGACACTGACAATCTCTGAGGATGAACTGCATAAGCCCCTTAAGGACTAGGAACTCAGTCCCTTATAAAGTAGTACTTTGTATAGTAAGCAGCATACGGGAATATCTCCCACTCCACTGTAGACACTGATCCCAGCTTTAAATATAGGGGGGCTGGGTTTGCACTTCGCTATCAGTAATTGAACTGCTCTAGTGTAGTGAATACCCTACTACACAAATACTGTAAAGAAGATAATAAGTGTGCTGTCCCCATATTGAATATATGATTTTTATATCTCAGGGTATTCTATGTATGCAATTGAAACAAAAATCGATATTCCTTTGCTTATTGTGATGTAAACCAATAGTGCAAGATATGCAGAAAAGAAGAAAAAAGGAGAAAAGTGCCGTCACCACTAGCTCCACCTGACGCGCTTCCCCTAAACAACGTCATCTGGGATTGAAGACTCCTTTTCTCCTCCTTGCTTTTAATACATATATCAATCGGAGATGAATGGTTACACATACCTGGACTATTTGGAATCAGTCGGGAGTGAGCTGTGGCTTCCTTGGGGAGTATACCATACAGCACTTTTAATCCCTTTGGGATCAGTGGTTCTGGTAAGCAGGCTGTCTGTTCATATGAGCACTGAGGTGGAAGCTTGGTGAAGCTCTTATAAGGGACACTACAACATACAGCACAGAGCATTTTTTACTTTTCTGCATGTAAAGGGACTGTGTATGGAATCTTTATTATATTTCACAGTTTGATTTTTGGTTTGTTTATATGAGACAATAAGTTTGATCATAGAGTTTGTCACAATTTGATTTTACACGTCACTTTAATAGTGATGTTTTGTATTAGTTTACGGCACCTTGCACCTTATTAGATTTGTTTACATCATTGAGTCGTTCAGTATTGTAGATATTAGATATCTTGCACTATTGGTTTACATCACAATAAGCAAAGGAATATAAATTTTTGCTTCAATTGCACACATTGGATATATGATTGTTATACCTCAAGTTAATCCACCTGGAGACAGCGGACTTATCTTCTTTACTATTTTTGAACAAGTAGAAGAAAAGGATTTTTTATGGTGCCACAAATATTTTATAAAAACATCTTTATTGGACTCCAAAATGTTAAAAGAAATGAGGGGACAGCAAATGTTGCCCACATTTCATAAAACGGTTATATGCACATACAATAAACACACAGACTAGCTACTATATCAATTGTAATGCTTGTTGCTCGACATGTTTCTCTTTACAGCTTCATCAGGAGCTATGAAGCATATGTAGCTACAGAAAGACAGATACAATCAATATAAATAAAGAAACAACAATAATTCAAAAACTTATGAACATTTGTTAGTATGTATAGCTTTAAATAAACATGTGTGTTACCAGAACCAGATATATGTCAAGTCTTTAAACGGGAACGCAGGAGATAGTCTCTGTAATGTTGACTAAGGCGAAGGCAGAGATCCTCTGGGCTGGATGGATTTAGTAGGCAGGTCTGACGAGCAGGATATCATCAACAGGTGAGTAGCTGTGGAGAGATAGTAGCTGGCAATTAGCCGACAGCTGAGCGGCCAGCTCAGAGAAGGAAGGGCTGAGCCCAGCCCTGACAGTGCCCCCTCCTCAACGACCCCTCCCCCTCGGAGGAATACCAGGCTTGAGGGGAAAACATCTATGGAAATCACAGAGGAGGACAGGGGCATGTTAGTCCGAGGATGAGACCCAAAAGCGTTCTTCCGTACTGTACCCTTTCCAATACACCAGGTACTGTATGCCCCCAAGGAACCTATGGGAGTCAACAATAGAATGTACTTCATACTCCTCACGGTTCTCTTTTTTTTTTTTTTTTTTCTTTTTTTTTTTTTCTCAACCACTCAGTTTACTTTATGTAATGAGACAACCATCAACTTTTCCATTCATGTACGTCTCTCTTTTCCTTCACATCACTGTGGCTGAAATAAGTTTTACATTGACAGGGAAAGGGGAGGACCGATACAAATCTCACATAATATAACATTCTTCCTATCCCAATCAAAAACCCCTCCCTTCTTTCTCTTTACCCACCCTATATCTGAGAAAAAAAAAAAAAAATATAAAAAGAACAACCTTTATTGTATTATCTCAAAAGCTCTTTTACCTTAATAGTTTACTCTATTTCGTCTCCCCTCCTCCCCCCCCCCTCCCTTATTCCCAGGTACCGATACTTCCCCCGAATATAACTCTGCTAGAACCTAATATTCTCAGCGTAACTCCATATTTTTTTAAACTCTCTCCAACTCTTCCAATTATCTTTTCTTCCCTCCCCCCCCTCTTCCTTGCTACCATGAAACCTCTCCATGGTGTAGGTTTCCTCCACGGCGTTAATCCACTCCCATATCTGTGGGGTTTCTTTTTCTCTCCAATTTTTGGGTATTAATTTTTTGGCTGCGTTGATTAAATGAGGCACCAACGAGGCTTTATATTGTTTCTCACTATCCTTAATGCCGTGGAAGAGCACCAACCATGGCTCTTTTTTTACCTCCTTTCCCGTAATTTTTTGGACCATACTCAAAACTTTTTCCCAAAATTTTTGAATCTTCGGGCATTTCCACCAAATGTGTGCCATTGTACCTATTCCCCCACATCCTCTCCAACATTCTGCCGATGTTTCTTTTTGGTACTTACTGGCCCTCTCTGGTGTTATGTACCACCTCACTAAACACTTATAGTTCATTTCGGTTGTTTTTACATCTATCGCCGAGGTGTGGGTAAGGTTCATAATCTTTTTCATCGTGCTAAAATCAACCAGTGTCCCCAAATCCTTTTCCCATTGTTTGATATATGTGGGCTTCTCTATTTCATCTTCAACTAATAATAATTTATATAGTTTTGATATGGTATTTTTTGTGTTTTCTAACGTGCATAGTTTTTCTAATCCCGTCAATTCTTCTCCTGATCTTATGGGTTGTGGTAATTTTCTAATAAACCTTTCTAACTGTGCATATCGCCATTCGTTAATCACCCATTTTTCAGTATCTTGTTGCAACTCGTGTATTGTTTTAATTTTCCCCTCTTTCATTATCCCTCGTAGTTCCACCTTATCTTTCTTTATCCATTTCCCCCCTATACTCACTCTCCCTGGTGCAAAAAACTCATTGTCATTGACTCTTATAAGTGGTGAATTATAAGTCTTATTTAACTGTTTATAGGTTCTATTCCATACCCTAATTACCACCCGTGTTAACATATGTGTATTTTCGTCTATTGTTCTGTGTTGGGGGGGATTCCAAATAATTACCCCTAACTGTGCATTACTATAAAATTTTTCCAAGTTTACCCATCTTTTTTCCTGATTATCCCTTACCCATTCTATCACTCGTGACAGGATTATTGCGTTATAGTATGTTTCAATATCCGGTGCCGCCAGACCCCCATTCTTCTTTCCTTTTCTTAGCGTCTTTAAAGATACCCTCGGTTTTTTATTTTTCCAAATAACGTTTGTTAATATTGTTTTTAGTTTTTTGAGGTAATATATTGGTAGATCTATAGGTAGCATTTGGAATTTATAAGTAATTTTTGGAAGCAGGGTCATTTTTATGGCATTTATCCGGCCTATCCAAGAGATTGGTCTGTTCTGTATTTTTTTGCCCTCTTTCCTTATTTCATCCAATAGGGGTATATAGTTCACTTTATAAATTTTATCCAGGGAGTTAGCTAATTTTACGCCTAAATATTTTATTTCTTTTTTCCATGAAAATTGAAAGTTCTTCCTTAAGTTTTCCTCTTCTGTTTTTCTTAGATTTATGTTTAGGATTTCAGATTTTCCCATATTTATCTTGAAATTTGAGAGCTCTCCATATTGTTCTATCGTTTTAATTAATTTTGGCAGGGTGCATTCTGGTTTAATTATATAGAAGAGCACGTCGTCGGCAAATGCCGATAACTTGTGCTCTTCCTTACCCACTTTTAGTCCTTTGATATCGGGGTCACTTCTTATTGTTGCGAGAAAGGGTTCTAATGATAGGATAAAGAGTAGCGGGGACAGGGGGCACCCCTGCCTTGTACCTCTCCCCATTTCAAAAGTTTCTGAAATTGCCCCGTTGATCCTAATTGCAGCTCTCGGTTGTCTGTACAACGTTTTTAACCTTTCCAACATCCTTGGGCCTACCCCCATTTTACCTAATGTTTGGAACATGAACCCCCAGTCTACTCTGTCAAACGCCTTTTCCGCGTCGCAAGACAAGAGCAGACCGGGGGCCCCGTCCTCTTTTATTTTTTGTAGAAGGAGCAGAGTTCGTACCCCATGATCCTTTCCCTCTCTTCCAGCCACAAACCCTGTTTGGTCAGGATGGACCAAAGAATTCATTAGCCCCTTCATCCTTTTTGCCAATATTTTTGCGTAAATCTTTATATCTTCATTTAATAGTGATATGGGTCTGTAGCTGGAGCAGAGGGTCGTGTCTTTTCCTTCCTTTGGGATCACCGTGATCAGGGCCGTTTGTGCCTCTCTGCTCAATTCAAAGTCTTTTCCTAACCCATTCATGTACTGACACATTTTTGGTATTAGGATATCTTTAAATTTTTTGTAATAGCCTGCTGTGAATCAGTCTGGCCCTGGGCTCTTTCCTTGTGCTGCCTCTAGTATTGCTTCCTTTACTTCTTTTTCCGAAAGTTCTTCCTCCAAGGCTTCCCTATCTCTCTCTTGAATCTCGGGTAACCCCGCCCTCTTTAAGAATTCCCTTATCTTTTCTTTTTTCTTAAACCTCTCTTGCTCCCCCTTATATTCTCCTGCATACAATTCTTTATAATAATTCCTAAATGCCTCTCCAATTTCTCTTGTTTCATGGACCATTGATCCCTGCTTAGTCTGTATCCTATCTATAAAATTACGGGCTTTTTTTTCCCTTAGCATTCTAGCCAGATGTTTCCCTGTTTTATCCCCCCACTGATATCTCTCTTTCTCAATTTGAAAATATTTTTCTTTTGTTTCTTGGTCTACCAATCTTTTTAATTCATCTCTTTTGTCTATCAACTTTTGGTATATTTCTTTATGGGGTCCTCTCATTTTTTTGTGTTCTTGCTCTATGTTGAATATTTCAGTCGTAAGATTTCCCATTTTGATGTTTCTTTCTTTTTTTTTCCTAGCTCCCTCTTTTATTAATATTCCCCTTATATATACTTTATGGGCCTCCCACACCACTGCCCCCGAGACATCTCCGGTTTCATTTACCCTAAAGTATTGTTTGAGTTCCTCTGTTACTCTTTGGACCACCCCCTCATCGGTCAACAGATCTTCATTTATTCTCCATAGGGGGATTTTTCTCTGCATTTGGGAGATTTGTATTTCCACTTCTACAGGGGCGTGGTCTGACAGTGTGATGATTCCTATTTTTGCTTCAGTGGCCCTCTCTAACCACCTGTGTTCTAGTAAAATGTAGTCCAGTCTGGAATATGTCCGGTGTACAGGGAGTAAAACGTATAATCTCTTGTTCTACCATTCAATATTCGCCATATATCCACCAGTTGATTCTCATGTAATTTCTGTCTCAGTCGTCTAAGCTGCACGTTGTTCGTCCCCTGCACACCGGACATACAATCCAGCCCTGGCTCTAAACACACGTTGAGATCTCCCATCACTATCAGACCCCCTTTCTTGAAGGTTGTTAATTTCTCCAGTGTACTTATCAGGAAATTGACTGTGTTTTTATTAGGGGCATAAATATTTGCAATGGTGCATTCCAGCCCTCCTAGAGATCCCTTTAAAAAAAAGGAATCTTCCTTCCGTATCTTGTATTCTTTCGTCTAATTTAAATTGGACTTCTTTTGCCATTCCTATTGCCACTCCTCTTGCTCTATTAGATATTGTATCTCCATAGTACCATGTCGGAAAATTTTTAGACCATAATCTGCTATTGGATTCATATGTCAGATGGGTTTCTTGTAATGCCACTATTCCTGCCCCCTGCTTTTTCAGCTCTCTTAATAAGTTGTGTCTTTTGGAGGGTGTATTCAGACCTTTAACGTTATATGTCAAAAATTTAAGAGTTGTCATGTTTGTCCCAAAATAGATTGCTACGCTTCTCTGGCTTAATTCGAGTTATACACCTAATTTCCTTTTGTACCTTATAATCCCCCCTTACCCTCCCACCCCCCCCTCTCCCCCTCTCCCACCCCACACCCCACCCCCCTTGCCCCCCTCCCCTCCCTCCCCCCACCCCCCAATTGGCCCCTCAGGGCCCCTAAGGTCATCCAGGATCTCCATCTGAGCCCTTTCCGAACCCTTGATCATAAGGTGGAGCTCCAGGTATTCAGCTTCCACCCACTCCTTGAGTAACTATAGCAGTGGGGTGGCCTGCCTATTTCATTCTTATCTTAGCTTAGTTTTCTTGTCTGTTGTTGTTATCCCACCTCCCCCCTTCTCCCCCCGGATGGGGATTTGGCAAGTCCCCTAGATTTCTGATATCCAGCCTGGTAAGTCCGGAACCTGTATGTCCAGCCTTTTACAAAATTCTCCTAGATCCTCCAGAAAACGTAATTTAGCAGACCTCCCTTCCTTATATCCTTTCAGACAGGCCGGGAAACCCCAGGTATATTTGATATTTTGTGCAGTCATTACTTCAATTGCACACATTGGATATATGATTGTTATACCTCAAGTTAATCCACCTGGAGACAGCGGACTTATCTTCTTTACTATTTTTGAACAAGTAGAAGAAAAGGAATTTTTATGGTGCCACAAATATTTTATAAAAACATCTTTATTGGACTCCAAAATGTTAAAAGAAATGAGGGGACAGCAAATGTTGCCCACATTTCATAAAACGGTTATATGCACATACAATAAACACACAGACTAGCTACTATATCAATTGTAATGCTTGTTGCTCGACATGTTTCTCTTTACAGCTTCTTCAGGAGCTATGAAGCATATGTAGCTACAGAAAGACAGATACAATCAATATAAATAAAGAAACAACAATAATTCAAAAACTTATGAACATTTGTTAGTATGTATAGCTTTAAATAAACATGTGTGTTACCAGAACCAGATATATGTCAAGTCTTTAGACGGGAACGCAGGAGATAGTCTCTGTAATGTTGACTAAGGCGAAGGCAGAGATCCTCTGGGCTGGATGGATTTAGTAGGCAGGTCTGACGAGCAGGATATCATCAACAGGTGAGTAGCTGTGGAGAGATAGTAGCTGGCAATTAGCCGACAGCTGAGCGGCCAGCTCAGAGAAGGAAGGGCTGAGCCCAGCCCTGACAGTGCCCCCTCCTCAACGACCCCTCCCCCTCGGAGGATTACCAGGCTTGAGGGGAAAACATCTATGGAAATCACGGAGGAGGACAGGGGCATGTTAGTCCGAGGATGAGACCCAAAAGCGTTCTTCCGTACTGTACCCTTTCCAATACACCAGGTACTGTATGCCCCCAAGGAACCTATGGGAGTCAACAATAGAATGTACTTCATACTCCTCACGGTTCTCAACCTGTACAGGGTGAGGACGCGGCACTGAGGTGGTAAAGCGGTTGCAGACCACTTAAGGACCGATAAGGAGACATGAAATACATTCGAAATAGGCATATTAAAAGGAAGGTCTAATGCAAAAGCCACTGGGTTAATTCTGCGAAGAATACAGAAAGGCCCAATAAACCGAGGTGTGAACTTCAGTGAGGGAACACGAAGTCGGAGGTTGTGAGATGACAGCCAGACCCTGTCCCCAACCTGGTAGGAAGGCGCAGGCAGGCGTCTGCGGTCAGCATGGAGTCTGTACCTATCATTACCATGTCGCAAAGCCTCCTGGACTTGTGCCCAAGTGGAATGAAGACCACGGAGATGCTCCTCTAACGCAGGAATATTCTGCAGAACAAACGAGTCAGGTACCATGGAAGGTTGGAGACCATAATTCGCCATAAACGGGGACAATTGGTAAGCAGAATTCACGGCACTGTTGTGAGCAAACTCTGCCCACGGTAATAGGTCTGACCAGTTGTTAGGATGGTCAGAAATATAGCAATGTAGGAATTGCTCCAAGGACTGATTGGCTCATTCTGCGGCCCCATTAGACTGCGGGTGATACGCAGAGGAGAAAGCAAGCTGAATTCCCATTCAAAAACTAGATGGTAGATGTATTTCTTATCTTCTTGGGTCTCCATTACCGAGCCAATCACTACTGATGAATCCCGGGTGATCTCCCCTCCATGCAGAGACGGATGTTGATGTCCCTATTGAGTGGATCTCTGGCATAAGGCTTTATTACAGCTTACCTCTGGTAATCATATACCTTTATAGGTGGTGGATTTTTTTCACAAGATGTCTTTAAAGTCTTCAGTCACTTTGGGTGGAAGATAATCTATAATAAGGACTGTTGATAACGGAAGTCACTTTTTTTCACGGACTGTGTTTTTTGTTTTCTTTATCTTTATTTAACAATTTTTTTATTAATTAATTTTCATATTTTTTGCTTTAATAATTTATTATCTCTATGTGGTTCATAGCGCATTTTTTAATTTTTCACATTATGTTGCTATTTGAGTTTAGCATTTTCTGATCACTTTATACATTTTTCAATTATTTTGATTATGGTTTGTGTTTAGCGCGGTTCTTTTATACACTTTAAGCTGAATTCCCAACTGTGCACAAAAGGCTCGCCAGAACCGGGACACAAACTGACTATCCTTGTCCGAGACAATCATTTTGGGTAGCCCATTTTAAGCGAAAGATCTCCCAAGCAAAAATGGAAGCCACTTCCTTAGAAGTGGGCAACTTCTTAAGTGGAATACAATGACACATCTTTGAGAACCGGTCAACCACCATAAGGATAACTGTGTTGCCCTGGAAGTTGGTTAACTCCACAAGGAAATCCATAGACAGGTGGGTCCAGGGCCTCTCTCCATTGGGTATGGGTTGTAGGAGGCCCACTGGAAGGTGTCGTGGAGTCTTAGTCTGATCACACACGGAACAGGCAGCTACGAAGGCAGTTACATCAGCACGTAGACTAAGCCACCAAAATTGTTGGGAAATAGCCCAAAAGAGTTGATTCTTCCCAGGGTGGCCAGCAGCCTTGGGAGAATGGTAAGTCTGGAGCACAGCAGAATGGAGGCTGTCTGGGACAAAGCAGTGTTCACAAGGTTTTTCAGGAGGAGCGTGGATCTGAGCAGCAAGAATTTTGTCACCTAAAGGAGAACTAAGATTGGTGCGACCCATAGCCAGAATACGATCAGGAGGAATCACAGGAACCGGAACCGACTACAACTTGGAAGTGGAGGAAAATTGTTGTGACAAGGCGTCAGCCCTTTTATTCTTAGTACCCGGTAAGAATGAGACAATATAATTGAAACTTGACAAGAAAAGAGCCCATCGTGCCCTTCTGGGAGAGAGGCGTTTAGCCTCAGACAAGAATGTGAGATAGGCATATAGAAAATGCAGCGCATGTACAAAGAAACATAGGTCTTTATAATGGTGAAACAGTAAAGAAATCACTAGTTAACCACAGGTGCCTTGAAACACAAACGTCCATAGATGGATGTGAATGTCCAACCGCACAGGAGGTGTAAGTACTCCAAGGGGTGGTGATGGTCTGATGGTTGTCAGAAAACACCTGGCATCATACAGCGACTTCCCAACCGAGAAACTGGGTCCCAATGGGACATTCAGAGAAAGTGCAAAAAAGCCTCTTACCAGATCCTGTGGATTCCCATGTCAGCGACAGGGAATCGCATGCGCAGTTTGTCACAAATGACGTGGAATGGGAGCTCAGGAATCGCCAATCCCTTGGATTGTGGTCTGTATGGATCTCGGCTGGCAACCGGATGGGTCCTCACAACGAACCGTCCTCACACCGAACCGTCCCAGCGTGCATCAGAAGTTTCACAAACGGTCCCCCGAAAGGAGCAGTTGGAGGGACTGGATCTCATGTGGTAAATGTGGAAACAAAAAGAATGTGCCTCCACATGGTGCAGATAAAAAAGGGTGTTTTTATTGAAAAAAACGACCATACACAAATAAAAGCGTGATCACGGTGTATAAAAGCAAATGGGCAACAAAGAGAGTGGTGTATGTACCCGACGCGTTTCGACCTAGGGGTCTTCAACAGGGGCATAGACCACTCACTCCAAGTTGCCAAATATATATAATAAAATTATTTAGAGAAGGACCAATCACAAGGGCTGAAAAACCGGGAGATTTGATTGGGTGAATACAATCACATGACTTGCTTGAATGTCTAAACATGAAAATCATACACAATTTCTATATAAATAAATGAATGACATTAAGGTGAAGCCCAGGAGACTGTATAAAGGTCTACCAGCAGAAAAATATATAGCTTTATGATCTCTCTAACAAAAATAAAGCATTTAAAGATTTTAATGAAAACAGCACTCCTCTGCTGACAGTCCGGCAGAATGTACCGCCCTGTCGGCCAGAGGAGCCAATCCTCAAAAAGAAGACAAAAGGTGTTAAATGGTGCTGACCAATAGGTGGCTATGTATGAGCCGGCCTCTATCCCTGAACGCCCACATGACCAGTCTCTGTAGGAAATGATGTCACGTCCGTGGGCGTGTCCAACGTTTCACTCTCACATGACTCACTGGGCCAATCAGAAAGCAAACGTCCCACTCATCTCTGCTGTACGTACAATCCGGAGTCCCGCCTCCGAGGAGTGTCACGCCTCGAGACTTATTGGATATGGGAGTTGAGGTCCTATTTCCCGTTAGGTTTAAACGTGGAGTGGGACCTCAACTCCTTTATCAACCAATCCTAAATTCCTTCCACTTCTCTATGCATGTCCCTCCCTCCCTTTATATTTTATATTTTTCACTTCATTATTTCAACATTTTTTCTCCCCCTCCCCCCCCCCCTCCTCCTTTTTCTCACCTATATTCACAAGTTGGTACACAGCTTATATATGGTGTACCTAGAGGGTTATCTATTCACCCAATGGAAATTGGTCCTATCAAAATTGACCCATTCGGTCTATGCTGATGACTTTTTACAGTCAAGGGATCATAAGGTTAACTGCCAGATATTTGGGTCACCTTACAAATCCACACATTCCCTTCACATATATATTCATTTCAACACATTTTACAATGTGCGTTCCGGAGAATTTGTGTTCACATAATTTTTTAATATTTTTTTATTTTTTTATTTCAGTCCCACCAAAACACATATGGATTTTAAGAGACATTTACAATGTCACTCCAGTAATTTTTTTACACACTTATGTGATTTCACTTCAGCCAGTCATTTCCCTAACACATTATATTTCACTATATGTGTCCCCACTTCCCATACACTTCCGGTTCACAGGAGTTCTATGCACACTTCCGGGTCATCGGGTCCCGGTCTGCTGCATAGCACATTTTTGTACACATACACCATAGGGATGCTGTTTTGTCTCATTTAGCGTCCGTTGCTGGCTGGATTGCATTGCCGGGACGCTAGGTTTATTTATTTAAGTCCCATCCCTCTGCGGTGTACGGATTGTACGTACAGCAGAGATGAGTGGGACGTTTGCTTTCTGATTGGCCCAGTGAGTCATGTGAGAGTGAAACGTCGGACACGCCCACGGACGTGACATCATTTCCTACAGAGACTGGTCATGTGGGCATTCAGGGATAGAGGCCGGCTCATACATATTGGTCAGCACC
Source organism: Lithobates clamitans (assembly GCA_037952925.1). Lineage (NCBI taxonomy): Eukaryota > Metazoa > Chordata > Amphibia > Anura > Ranidae > Lithobates > Lithobates clamitans. The sequence goes on from JBBGZY010000790.1 coordinate 1,161,495, forward strand.
ATTTAACACCTTTTGTCTTCTTTTTGAGGATTGGCTCCTCTGGATGACAGGGCGGTACATTCTGCCGGACTGTCAGCAGAGGAGTGCTGTTTTCATTAAAATCTTTAAATGCTTTATTTTTGTTAGAGAGATCATAGAGCTATATATTTTTCTGCTGGTAGACCTTTATACAGTCTCCTGGGCTTCACCTTAATGTCATTCATTTATTTATATAGAAATTGTGTATGATTTTCATGTTTAGACATTCAAGCAAGTCATGTGATTGTATTCACCCAATCAAATCTCCCGGTTTTTCAGCCCTTGTGATTGGTCCTTCTCTAAATAATTTTATTATATATATTTGGCAACTTGGAGTGAGTGGTCTATGCCCCTGTTGAAGACCCCTAGGTCGAAACGCGTCGGGTACATACACCACTCTCTTTGTTGCCCATTTGCTTTTATCCACCGTGATCACGCTTTTATTTGTGTATGGTCGTTTTTTTCAATAAAAACACCCTTTTTTATCTGCACCATGTGGAGGCACATTCTTTTTGTTTCCACATTTACCACATGAGATCCAGTCCCTCCAACTGCTCCTTTCGGGGGACCGTTTGTGAAACTTCTGATGCACGCTGGGACGGTTCGGTGTGAGGACGGTTCGTTGTGAGGACCCATCCGGTTGCCGGCCGAGATCCATACAGACCACAATCCAAGGGATTGGCGATTCCTGAGCTCCCATTCCACGTCATTTGTGACAAACTGCGCATGCGATTCCCTGTCGCTGACATGGGAATCCACAGGATCTGGTAAGAGGCTTTTTTGCACTTTCTCTGAATGACCCATTGGGACCCAGTTTCTCGGTTGGGAAGTCGCTGTATGATGCCAGGTGTTTTCTGACAACCATCAGACCATCACCACCCCTTGGAGTACTTACACCTCCTGTGCGGTTGGACATTCACATCCATCTATGGACGTTTGTGTTTCAAGGCACCTGTGGTTAACTAGTGATTTCTTTACTGTTTCACCATTATAAAGACCTATGTTTCTTTGTACATGCGCTGCATTTTCTATATGCCTATTTTGTTGTTTTTGTCAAACTGTATGCAGCAGCTTTTTATTTTATATATTTCACTGGTTAGCGCGGCGTTTTCTATTTACCTCTAAGAATGTGAGATTCTTATGCTCAGTAAGAATGAGAACCGGCACAGTGGTACCTTCGAGGTGATGTCTCCATTCTTTCAGAGTTAAAATGATCGACAACAGCTCTCTGTCACCAATCTCGTAATTGCACTCCGCAGGTGACAACCTCTTGGAAAAGTAGCCACAAGGATGCAAAGCGCTCTCAGAGGTAGGATGTTGAGATTGTTCTCTCTTAGTTTCTGTTGAATGGAAATTTGATCCTCTTGCGGGACTTTAAAGGGGACACCCACTCACGAATAGTAAAAGAGTATAAGAAATATGAGATTTGTTGGAATGAATTTAGGTGTTTATTGTGGTATAGATCTAAATAGGTCTATAGTACATAGGGTAAATATACACAGGATACAGTATGCATGACATATACAAAAATAGCAATACAATATGCAGAAATCCACAATCATAAAACTCCAGTGCACATGGATCACATATGCGGGGAGTACCCGACGCGTTTCGAGATATACTCTTCCTCAGGGGTATCTGATTGGAATCAGCAAACAAAAGATATGTCTAAAAATTAAAAAGAAAATTATAAACCAATTGTGAAAAACGTCATGTAATCAAGTATATGCGTAGACATATAAAGAAAATGACTGTTGTAATACAAGTATGTAATATGCATATAAGAGAGACAATGAGGTACTGACTATATAATATTGCTAGGGGGGCATGTGTCTGGTACTGCATCCATTAAAAACTCTCAAAGGGAGAGGGGTGTTGGGGGGACACGACACCACTGAACATAGAGGTATAGTCCGTTCCTAGTCCACATCCGGCAAGGCTTGTGTGCCCAATCCCAGCGGAGCCACCAGGGGGGTATTCCCCAACAGAGGGCGTCAAAAAGCCACCAATGACAAGGATGGTCCTAGGGGGGGCTCAAATCTGCAAAGGAGCAATGGAGGTAAGGGAGGGAGGTTATTAGGGAGAGGCAGTAGGTGTACCTCAGAGGGGGGTTGGTTGTGGAACCCCATGAGTAATGCAACCCATCAGAATGAGAATAATAATAAAAAATGTGGAGTACCTGGATGAGCCCGTCAGTGTTGTGCTGGGGGGTATCTGAGAGGTGTGCAGGGAGAGTTTCACGGGTGAGCCTGAGCAAGGTCCTGTGTGGTAGGATGTGGCACCCCAGCCGGGTGACACCCAGGGTCGGGAGGTCCCTGGTGCAGCAAGCAGGGAGATTATGTGGTGCCGGCAAGAGGATTATCCAGGGCACTAGAGGATAAATGCCCAACCAAGGGTCCAGGCCAGGGGAGGCTTGGGGGGTCTGGTCTGAAAGACAGTGAATGGACTGTCCATGGACTTGGAAAATATGAGGATATCATCGAGATAAACCACCACATATAACTGCAACAAATCTCAGAGGACATTGTTAATGAATTCCTGGAAAACTGCCGGGGCATTACAAAGGTGAAAAGGCATTACGAGGTACTCATAATGGCCTGTTCTGGTATTAAACGCAGTTTTCTACTCGCAAGATCATATGCCCCTCTCAAATCAAGCTTTGTGAAAACCGTTGCTCCCTTAAGGCAGTCAAATAACTAATACTAATAAATAATCAACGGAATTGGATAGGCATTCTTAATCATGAAACTACTAAGACCCCTATAATCAATACAAGGTCTCAGTTCACCACTCTTCTTCTTCACAAAGAAGAAACCAGCACCAGCAGGGGACGAGGATTTGTGGATGAAACCTCGAAAAAGTGCGTCTGCAACATACTCCTCCTTGGACTTATCCTCCAAGACTGACAAAGGGTAAACCCTGCCATGAGGGGGTATGGCACCAGGTTGAAGGTCAATTGCACAATCATACGGCCGCGTGGAGGAAAACTACCGGCTTGACCTTTGTCAAAGACATCGCTAAAATCGCGGTACTCCTCCGGCAGGGAGGAGAGTGAAGAGGTGCACAGAACTTTGGCTACCTTCTGGAAGTATGTCTTATTGCATTGTGGCGACCAGGAGAGAACCTCAGCACGGAGCCAATCAAAAGAGGGGTTGTGCCTCTGTAACCAGGGATAACCAATAACCAGCGAAAAATTAGGTGAGAAAATAACTTGGAATTGGATTATCTCATGGTGAAGAGCCCCTACGGCCATGGACAACGGAACTGTCTCATGAGTCACATGGGCAGGCTGTAAAGGTCTCCCGTCAAGAGCCTCAATGGCAAGTGGAGTGTCACGCAGCTGCAGCCGAATGCTTTGATACAAAGGCAGCATCAATGAACAGGCCTACAGCCCCAGAGTCTATTAGAGCCTGTATCTCGATGGATGACTCAGCCCAAGAAAGGGTGACCAAAACCAGGGGCTTATCCTTCTGGATAACTGGGGACGAAGCAACGCCACCTAAGGTCTGTCTGTGACAGGTCCTCAAGGTTCTGGCGTTCCCTGGACGGGTAGGACAAGACTTCAAAAAGTGACCTGCCTGGCCACAATAAAGGCATAATCTCTCCCTCCTCCTAAAGGTTCTCTCATCTGCAGAGAGACGCGTGAAGCCTAAGTGCATAGGTTCATCTTCACTGACCGACTCGGTACCAGGAGGCATGGGAGGTGAGGGAGGCACGGGTGGGACTGCAAAGCTCGGAGGCAAACATACAGGACGCTTCTGCAGGCGCTCCTTAAAAGAGAGTCTTTCTCTGAGTCTGGAGTCAATGAGGATGGCAAACGTGGGAAACGCCTGGGGCAGCATCTCAAAGTATATCTCAACCTGGTTGAGAAACCCTCTGTATTGAACTGGATCACCCCCAAATCGATGGGGAAGCGGAGCGGAACCAGACATACCTCTTATAGAAGTAATACTCGAGGCGGGTGCCTGCACAGAGACTGGCGCAGCAGCAGGAATGGCCTGCAACTCAGGTTGTACCGGAGCAGCCACAGTGGGAGATTCCAGGTGAGCCGTGCGACTCAGGAGCGTTTGTAACGCTATGGCAAACTGATCCATGTGGTGATCTTGCTCATCCAATCTGGAAAAAATATTACCAACAAGTGGATTGACTGTATCTTCTGAATTCATGGCCTTCGCTTACTGTCAGAAACCATAAAATCAGACCGAGACAAAAGTACAGTTAAATCACACTTGTTTAATAATAAAAGAAAAAAGAACAAACGTAGTCAAAACATAGCCAAAATTCGGTAACCGGAACGGATAGTCAGCCAAGCCTGAAGTCAGGGATCCAAGTAGTGGGACAGCAAGCAGGATCTGGAGCCAGAAGGGATGTCAGCAAAGCCAGTCTTTAAACAGGAACACAGGAGATAGTTTCTTGTGATGTGATCAAGGCGAAGGCAGAGCTCCTCTGGACTGGACGGCTTAAGTAGGCAGGACTGAAGAGCAGGATTAGCAACAGCTGAGTAACTGTGGAAAGAGATGGGAGCTGGCAATTAGCCAACAGCTGAGTGGCCAGCTCAGAGAAGGAAGGGCTGAGCCCAGACCTGACAGTAGCTGCCTGTTCCGTGTGTGCTCAGAGTAAGAATCCAGTGGGCCTCCTACAACCCATACCCAATAGAGAGAGGCCCTGGACCCACCTGTCTATGGATTTAATTGTGGAGTTACCCAACTTCCACAGTTATCCTTATGGTGGTTGACCAGTTCTCAAAAATGTCTCGTATTCCACTTAAGAAGTTGTCCACTTCTAAGAAACTGGCTTCCATTTTTGCTTGGGAGATCTTTCGCTTACATGGGCTACCCAAAGTGATTGTCTCGGACAGGGATAGTCAGTTTGTGTCCCGGTTCTGGCGAGCCTTTTGTGCACAGTTTGGAATTCAGCTTGCTTTTTCCTCTGCGTATCACCTGCAGTCTAATGGGGTCGTACAACGAGCCAATCAGTCCTTGGAACAAATCCTATGTTGCTATATTTCTGACCATCATAACAACTGGTCAGACCTATTACCGTGGGCAGAGTTTGCTCACAATAGTGCCTTGTATTCTGCTTCCCGATTGTCCCCATTTATGGCGAACTGTGGTTTCCAACCTTCCATGTTGCCTGACTCATTTGTTCTGCAGAGTAGGGATGAGCCGAACACCCCCCCGGTTCGGTTCGCACCAGAACCTGCGAACGGACCGAAAATTTGCACGAACGTTAGAACCCCATTGACGTCTATGGGACTCGAACGTTTGAAATCAAAAGTGCTCATTTTAAAGGCTAATTTGCATGGTATTGTCCTAAAAAGGGTTTGGGGACCCTGGTCCTGCCCCAGGGGACATGTATCAATGCAAAAAAAACTTTTAAAAACGGCCATTTTTTCGGGAGCAGTGATTTTAATCATGCTTAAAGTAAAAAAAAAAAAAGTTAAATATTCCTTTAAATATCGTACCTGGGGGGTGTCTATAGTATGCCTGTAAAGTGGAGTGTGTTTCCCGTGCTTAGAACAGTCCTTGCACAAAATGTCATTTTTAAAGGAAAAAAAGTCATTTAAAACTGCTTGCGGCTTTAATGTAATGTCGGGTCCTGGCAAATGGCATGGGTACCCCCCAGTCCATTACCAGGCCCCTTGGGTCTTGTATGGATATTAAGGGGAACCCCGCACCCAAATTAAAAAAAGGAAAGGTGTGTAATCTGAACAGCAGTATACAGGCGGTGCAAACAAGACAAGGACTGTAGGTTTGTTGTTAAGTAGAATCTGTTTGTAATTTTGAACGGGTACATTTTTAACGTGTTTAGCTCCAGCCAAAAAATCTTTTTTAAGCTTTTTGGAAAACATAGGGAAGGGTTGTCAGCCCTGTGACATATTTTTTGCTGTGCTCCTCTTCAGAAGATTTCACCTCACTTTTTGTCCCAATGACAAATGTTTTTTTGAAAATTTGGGGTTTTTAGTGAAACAAGGATTGGTGATAAAGCATCAGTGGAAAGGAGAAATGTTTTTCCCATATTAACTCTTACAGGAGAGAATTTCCCTTCCTAGGGGTAGATTTCATCTCACTTCCTGTTGTCTCCTTCCGTTTGCAAGTAGGAGTCGTTTGTAAGTTAGATGTTTGAAAGTAGGGGCCTGCCCTATATACTCTGCAGAAATTGGGGCCTTAGGTGTTGTTGTGTCCACAACACTGTAAGCCCTTACAGGGCCCTGCTGTGAAATATTAGATCAAGAATTGTAATTACATGCCCCTGTTGAACAGGGGCAGAAAAATTGGGCCTTTGGTGGTGGTGGTGGTGCTGGTGCCACAACACTGTAAGTCCTCACTCGCTCTTGGTGGGCGCAGAAACGGGCCCTGCTGTGAAATATTAGATCAAGAATTGTAATTACATGCCCCTGTTGAACAAGGGCAGAAAAATTGGGCCTTTGGTGGTGGTGGTGGTGCTGGTGCCACAACACTGTAAGTCCTCACTCGCTCTTGGTGGGCGCAGAAATGGGCCCTGCTGTGAAATATTAGATCAAGAATTGCAATTACATGCCCCTGTTGAACAGGGGCTGAAAAATTTGGCCTTTGGTGGTGGTAGTGGTGCTGGTGCCAAAACACTGTAAGTCCTCACTCGCTCTTGGTGGGCACAGAAACGGGCCCAGCTGTGAAATATTAGATCAAGAATTGTAATTACATGCCCCTGTATTGGTCCTTCTCCTTGATACCACGAATACAAGGATCCTTACGCAGGCTTTGCAGGATCAGGGAGGCCATGCAGCGTAGGTTTGCTGAGGCATTTGGTCCGGAGTCCTCTGGGTCACTAAGGACGACATGGTCTGCAACCACCTCCTCCCAGCCACGTACAAGTCCATGTGTTTCTTGGGACTGATCCCTTAAAGACTGCTGCTGATGCTGAGTGCCAGGCTCCACCTCCATACTGACACAATCCTCCTCCTCCTCCTCCTCTTCCTGTGTGATCGGCGGGCACGCAGGAACACTGTCTGGATAAAGGGGGCCTTGAGAGCTAAGTAAGTCCTCCTCTTCCTGCCTCTGTTCTGCCTCAAGTGCCCTGTCCATTATTCCACGCAGTGTGTGCTCCAACAGGTGGACAAGGGGGACAGTGTCACTGATGCATGCACTGTCACTGCTCACCATCCTCGTGGCCTCCTCAAATGGTGACAGGACAGTGCATGCATCCCTGACCATGGCCCACTGGTGTGGGGAAAAAAAAACAAGCTCCCCTGACTGTGACCTGGTGCCATAGTCACACAGGTACTCATTGATAGCCCTCTGCTGCGTGTGCAGCCGCTGCAGCATGGCCAACGTTGAGTTCCACCTGGTGGGCATGTCACAGATTAGGCGGTTCTTGGGCAGGTTAAACTCCTTTTGGCGGTCCGCCAGCCGAGCACTGGCATTATATGACCGGCGGAAATGCACACAGACTTTCCTGGCCTGCCTCAGGACATCCTGTAAGCCCGGGTACCTGCCCAAGAACCGCTGCACCACCAAGTTAAGGACGTGAGCCAAACAGGGCACATGGGTCATTTGTCCCTGTCGGAGGGCAGAGAGGAGGTTGGTGCCATTGTCGCAAACCACTATTCCTGCCTTAAGTTGGCGTGGCGTCAACCACCTCTGAACCTGCTCCTGCAGAGCTGACAGAACCTCTGCCCCAGTGTGGCTCCTGTCCCCCAAGCACACCAGCTCAAGCACCGCATGGCATCTTTTGGCCTGTGTACATGCATAGCCCCTTGAACGCCTACGGAGCACCGCTGGTTCCGAGGACAAAGCACAGGAAGAGGCCATGGAGGAAGAAGAAGAGGAGGGGGTGGAGGAGAGAGGTGTGTCACAATCATTAGTAGTGGCATTTTGGAGGCGTGGTGGCGGAACAACCTCCAACACTACTGCACCTTGTCCTGCATCCTTCCCAGCTGCCAGCAGAGTCACTCAATGCGCCGTGAAACTTAGGTAACGTCCCTGTCCATGCCTGCTGGACCATGAGTCAGCGATAATATGCACCTTACCGCTGACCGCCCTGTCCATGGACATTCCACATGCCGGTAGAGAGCCGGAATTGCCTTCCATGAGAAAAAGTGGCGTTTGGGTACCTGCCACTGAGGAGCTGCACATTCCACAAACTCACGGAAGGGGGCAGAGTCTACCAACTGAAAAGGCAGCAGTTGAAGTGCTAGCAATTTTGCCAAGCTAGCATTCAACCGCTTGGCATGTGGATGGCTGGGAGCAAACTTCTTTCGGCGGTGCAGCAGCTGGGGCAGGGAAATTTGCCTGGTACAATCTGATGTTGATGTACCGAAAGCAGATTGCCCACAAGTACTTGGCTGTGACACACCTAATTCTACACCTTCATTCCTCTCAGTGCAGGTCTCAGAGAGGACTGAAGGTATAGTGGGGTTGAAGATCTCAGCTGATGAGGAGCAAGGAGAGGTCCTCTTTGTTCTTTGGTGTGGGTCTTTTAGATACGCTTGCCAACGAACTGCATGGCAGGTCAACATATGTCTGGTCAAGCATGTGGTACCCAAGCGGGAGATGTTTTGGCCACGCGAGATACACTTGAGACATATGTTGCAAATAGCAGCGGTGCGATCTGATGCACTCGTCCCAAAAAAGGCCCACACCAAAGAACTTTTTGAATAACGCGCAAAGACTGCAGCGCCCTGCACATGTGGAGCTTTGGGGTGTGATGCAGTCAGTGTGCTGCCCTTAGGCTGGCCCCTGGAGGGCATCCTACCTCGTTGGTAATGTGCCGCCTCCTCCTCCTCCTCCTCATCCTCCTCTCTCCTATCAGGCACCCAGGTTGAGTCAGTGACCTCATCATCCCCTCCCTCCTCATCACTGGAGCAAACCTGGCAGTATGCTGCAGCAGGGGGAGCATGACTGCCAGATTGCTGTCCTTCTTGGGCACCCCCTCTGTCCGTGCTCATGTTACTGCCTTCATCTAGCTCAGTATCATCATCAGAGCCTTCTAAACGCTGGGCATCCTCCTGGAGCATGTACCCAACACTGTGGTCAAACAGTTCGAGGGACTCCTCAGGAGGACATGGTGGGGCTAGGGAAGGAGTCACTGATGACATTTAGCCGAGGGAAGAGGCCGCTGCTTTGCCAGACAAAGTACCCTGAGCATGGGTGAGAGAGGATGAGGAGGATGAGGACGGCTTGGTCATCCACTCGACCAAGTCTTCCGCATGTTGCGGCTCAACACGGCCAGCTGCCGAAAAAAAGGACAAGCGTGTCCCACGGCCAAGTGCTGATGAGGATGCACCGTCTCCAAGACCAGCACTAGACACAAAGCCTGCTTGCCCTCTTTTATTAGCTTGTGACTGTCTGCCTCTCCTTGTTGGCCTTCCGGACATACTAATATGTATATATATATATATATATATATATATATATATATATATGTATATATATATATATATATATATATATGTATATATATATATATGTATATATATATGTATATATATATGTATATATATATATGTATATATATATATATATATATATATATATATATGTATATATATATATATATATATATATGTATATATATATATATATATATATATATGTATATATATATATATATATATATATATATATATATATATATATATATATATGTATATATATATATATATATATATATGTATATATATATATATATATATATATATATACATATATATATATATATATATATATATATATATATATATATATATATATATACTGATACTGCAGCTAGCAAAATCAACTGCCTGCTTGTAGTATGAGAACACCACCAACCTTCTACAGGTAGCTTTAGCTGAACATTGTGCAGAGCTCATAAAAAACTAACTTGTAGCTTATTTAGCTGCCTGCGGTAGTGATAGGATCAGGAAAACACCACCAACCTTCTACAGGTAGCTTTAGGTGAACACTATGCAGAGCTCGCAAAATAATAACTTGTAGGTTTAGCTGAACACTGTGAGGAGGACGCACTACGCTACCTTTTAGTTTTAGCTGAACACTGTGAGCAGGACGCACTACACTAACTTGTAGGTTTAGATGAACACTGTGCAGAGGTCTCACTACACTAACTTGTAGTTTTAGCTGAACACTGTGAGCAGGACGCACTACACTAACTTGTAGCTTTAGATGAACACTGTGCAGAGGTCTCACTACACTAACTTGTAGTTTTAGCTGATCACTGTGAGCAGGACGCACTACACTAACTTGTAGCTTTAGATGAACACTGTGCAGAGGTCTCACTACACTAACTTCTAGTTTTAGCTGAACACTGTTAGCAGGACGCACTACACTAACTTGTAGCTTTAGATGAACACTGTGCAGAGGTCTCACTACACTAACTTGTAGTTTTAGCTGAACACTGTGAGCAGGATGCACTACACTAACTGTAAATAGTCTAGCTGCCTGACTGTGGTACTAATAGGATCAAAAGAACACCAGCAATTTTCTTCAGGTAGCTGTAAATACTGTAACAAGACAAGCCTGCCTGTCAGTAGGAAGATAACAGGAACGGATCTAGCTAAACTGAATACAGTGTGTATATATATATATGCAACACCTGGGATGCATATATATACACAATACACTGTAAGTGCAGCTAACTCACTGACTGTCCTGCCTAATCTAGCTAACTCAAATGAAATGACACTGTCTCTCTCTCTCTCTCTATCTAAGCACGCCGGAACACAGTACACAGGGCCGCCGTGCAGGTGGCCTTATATAGTGTGGGGCGTGTTCTAAACCCCCTGAGCCATAATTGGCCAAAGCCACCCTGGCTTTGACCAATTACAGCTCTCTCTACCAACGGCGCTATGATTGGCCAAGCATGCAGGTCATAGTGCATGCTTGGCCAATCATCAGCCAGCAATGCACTGCGATGCCACAGTGAATTATGGGCCGTTAAGCGCCACGCGAATTTGGCGCGAACGGCCCATAACGGAATTCGGCGAACGACCGAACAGCCGATGTTCGAGTCGAACATGGGTTCGACTCGAACACGAAGCTCATCCCTACTGCAGAGTATTCCTGCGTTAGAGGAGCATCTCAGTGGTCTTCGTTCCAGTTGGGCACAAGTCCAGGAGGCTTTGCAACATGCTAATTATAGGTACAGACTCCATGCTGACCGCAGACGCCTGCCTGTGCTTTCCTACCAGGTTAGGGACAGGGTTTGGCTGTGATCTTGCAACCTCCGACTTCGTGTTCCCTCTCTGCAGTTCACACCTTCGGATTATTGGGCCTTTCCGTATTCTTGGCAGGATTAACCCAGTGGCTTACGCATTAGACCTTCCTTCTAATATGTGTATCTCAAATGTATTTAAAAACCTTTGGTCTGCAACCGCTTTACCACCTCATGCCACGTCCTCACTCTGTACAGGTTGAGAACCATGAGGAGTATGCAGTACAGTCCATTGTTGACTCCCGTAGGTTCCATGGGTGCGAACAGTACCTGGTGCATTGGAAGGGGTACAATCCGGAGGAACGCTCTTGGGTCTCATCCTCGGATGTACACGCCCTTGTCCTCCTCCGTGATTTCCATAGACATTTTCCCCTCAAACCTGGTGGTCCTCCGAGCGGGAGGGGTCGTTGAGGAGGGGATACTGTTGGGGCTGGGCTCAGCCCTTCCTTCTCTGAGCTGGCCGCTCAGCTGTTGGCTAATTGCCAACTCCCATCTCTTTCCACAGTTACTCAGCTGTTGCTAATCCTGCTCTTCAGTCCTGCCTACTTGAGCCGTCCAGTCCAGAGGAGCTCTGCCTTTGCCTTGGTCACATTACAAGAAACTATCTCCTGTGTTCCTGTTTAAAGACTGGCTTTGCTGACATCCCTTCTGGCTCTAGATCCTGCTTGCTGTCCCACTACTCTGGCTATATTTTGACTACGTTTGTTATTTTTACTTTTATTATTAAACAAGTGCGATTTAACTGTACTTCTGTCTCGGTCTGATTTTATGGTTTCTGACAGTAAGCGAAGGCCATGAATTCAGAAAATACAGTCAATCCACTTGTTGGTAATATTTTTTCCAGATTGGATGAGCAAGATCACCGCATGGATCAGTTTGTCATAGCGTTACAAACGCTCCTGAGACGCACGGCTCACCTGGAATCTCCCACTGTGGCTGCTCCGGTACAACCTGAAGTGCAGGCCTTCCCTACTGCCAGGGGCGGGCTGGGCCGGGGGGCAGGGATGCAATTGCCCTCCAGGCCGCTCTGATGTGCTGTATGATTTGGCCGCTGTGTCGCCAGCTCACAACTGGGCATGCGCAGTTTCTGAGCTGGCCGAGTGCGGCAGCTCCATCCAGCAGTGTGTTCTGTCACTGGGCTAAAAGTCCGTGTTACAAGAGCGCAGCCCAGTCCAGCCCCTCCCTCCTCCACACCAATGGCTGGTAGATCTGTTCTCTCTTTCCCAGCCCACACTCCATGCAGCCCCGCCCACACTCTGTGCAGCCCTGCCCACACTCCGGGCAGCCTGTGTGCTGTCTGTGAAGAAGATGTGTGGGGCGGGAAAGTTAAAACTAAGCAGTCGGCTGGAATCAGTGAGCATCCATGTAAGTGAGCTCCTCCTCCCTCCCTGCTCTCCCAAATTCCTCCCTGCAGCTAGAGAGTTTTCTTTCCAGCAGCTTGTGACAGTACCTCACCCTCCTCTGTGGTATGAAGAGGTTCACACTGACACTGGTATGCTGCAGAGCTGGTAGTCTTCCTGCATAGTGCCCCTAGTCCCATGACTGTTGGATAACAGATATGCTTAACCATACCCTTTTACCCCTATCTTTTTCACCATTACCCCAATGACTAAGACCACACCAAGATTGGAGTAATAAAAGGCCTTAGCAGCCTACTTTATTTAAACAAATAAATCTTTTAATTAGAAATATAAACATATCAACATAACTGCAAATGAATATCTCAAGGGTTGGTCTGCGCAATCTCTTAATAATCAAAACATGTCCATAACACACTTGCACTGCGGCCCCATCAAATATATACCATAGGCCTCAAGCCGACAAGCTGGCACAGAGACTAACCAATGACCGCAGTGCCCCATTATCACTTCCCGGCTAACCTCCGTTAACCAGGAACCACCATAAGGACCCATATCAACTTTATCTCCCAAACCAACTCTTACTTTAGTCATTTTCCTTCTTTTGCACAGACCAACGCCCGCTCTGCCACGATCTCTCCTCGTCCTCAACCTGTAAAAGAATAAAACACAATCCTCCAAACGAAAACTCCCTACATCGATAAAAGGGGAGGGTGGACGGGAACTTTCCTCCACTCTACTGTTACTCCCCTAGTGTCACTCTCTCTGTGCAGTCAGTGTGAAGCGGTCTCTCTCTCTCTGTGCAGTCAGTGTGAAGCGGTCTCTCTCTCTCTGTGCAGTCAGTGTGAAGCGGTCTCTCTCTCTCTGTGCAGTCAGTGTGAAGCGGTCTCTCTCTCTCTGTGCAGTCAGTGTGAAGCGGTCTCTCTCTCTCTGTGCAGTCAGTGTGAAGCGGTCTCTCTCTCTGTGCAGTCAGTGTGAAGCGGTCTCTCTCTCTCTCTGTGCAGTCAGTGTGAAGCGGTCTCTCTCTCTCTGTGCAGTCAATAACGGTCTCTCTCTCTCTGTGCAGTCAGTGTGAAGCGGTCTCTCTCTCTCTGTGCTGTCAGTGTGAAGCGGTCTCTCTTTCTCTGTGCTGTCAGTGTGAAGCGGTCTCTCTCTCTCTGTGCTGTCAGTGTGAAGCGGTCTCTCTCTCTCTGTGCAGTCAGTGTGAAGCGGTCTCTCTCTCTCTGTGCAGTCAGTGTGAAGCGGTCTCTCTCTCTCTGTGCAGTCAGTGTGAAGCGGTCTCTCTCTCTCTGTGCAGTCAGTGTGAAGCGGTCTCTCTCTCTGTGCAGTCAGTGTGAAGCGGTCTCTCTCTCTCTGTGCAGTCAGTGTGAAGCGGTCTCTCTCTCTCTGTGCAGTCAGTGTGAAGCGGTCTCTCTCTCTCTGTGTGCAGTCAGTGTGAAGCGGTCCCTCTCTCTCTGTGCAGTCTCTCTCTCTCTGTGCAGTCAGTGTGAAGCGGTCTCTCTCTCTGTGCAGTCAGTGTGAAGCGGTCTCTCTCTCTCTCTGTGCAGTCAGTGTGAAGCGGTCTCTCTCTCTGTGCATTCAGTGTGAAGCGGTCTCTCTCTCTCTGTGCAGTCAGTGTGAAGCGGTCTCTCTCTCTGTGCAGTCAGTGTGAAGCGGTCTCTCTCTCTCTCTGTGCAGTCAGTAACGGTCTCTCTCTCTCTGTGCAGTCAGTGTGAAGCGGTCTCTCTCTCTCTGTGCTGTCAGTGTGAAGCGGTCTCTCTCTCTCTCTGTGCTGTCAGTGTGAAGCGGTCTCTCTCTCTCTGTGCAGTCAGTGTGAAGCGGTCTCTCTCTCTCTGTGCAGTCAGTGTGAAGCGGTCTCTCTCTCTCTGTGCAGTCAGTGTGAAGCGGTCTCTCTCTCTCTGTGCAGTCAGTGTGAAGCGGTCTCTCTCTCTCTGTGCAGTCAGTGTGAAGCGGTCTCTCTCTCTCTCTCTGTGCAGTCAGTGTGAAGCGGTCTCTCTCTCTCTCTCTGTGCAGTCAGTGTGAAGCGGTCTCTCTCTCTGTGCTGTCAGTGTGAAGCGGTCTCTCTCTCTCTGTGCAGTCAGTGTGAAGCGGTCTCTCTCTCTCTGTGCAGTCAGTGTGAAGCGGTCTCTCTTTCTCTGTGCAGTCAGTGTGAAGCGGTCTCTCTCTCTCTGTGCAGTCAGTAGCGGTCTCTCTCTCTGTGTGCAGTCAGTAGCGGTCTCTCTCTCTCTGTGCAGTCAGTAGCGGTCTCTCTCTCTGTGCAGTCAGTGTGAAGCGGTCTCTCTCTCTCTGTGCTGTCAGTGTGAAGCGGTCTCTCTTTCTCTGTGCTGTCAGTGTGAAGCGGTCTCTCTCTCTCTGTGCTGTCAGTGTGAAGCGGTCTCTCTCTCTCTGTGCAGTCAGTGTGAAGCGGTCTCTCTCTCTCTGTGCAGTCAGTGTGAAGCGGTCTCTCTCTCTCTGTGCAGTCAGTGTGAAGCGGTCTCTCTCTCTCTGTGCAGTCAGTGTGAAGCGGTCTCTCTCTCTGTGCAGTCAGTGTGAAGCGGTCTCTCTCTCTCTGTGCAGTCAGTGTGAAGCGGTCTCTCTCTCTCTGTGCAGTCAGTGTGAAGCGGTCTCTCTCTCTCTGTGTGCAGTCAGTGTGAAGCGGTCCCTCTCTCTCTGTGCAGTCTCTCTCTCTCTGTGCAGTCAGTGTGAAGCGGTCTCTCTCTCTGTGCAGTCAGTGTGAAGCGGTCTCTCTCTCTCTCTGTGCAGTCAGTGTGAAGCGGTCTCTCTCTCTGTGCATTCAGTGTGAAGCGGTCTCTCTCTCTCTGTGCAGTCAGTGTGAAGCGGTCTCTCTCTCTGTGCAGTCAGTGTGAAGCGGTCTCTCTCTCTCTCTGTGCAGTCAGTAACGGTCTCTCTCTCTCTGTGCAGTCAGTGTGAAGCGGTCTCTCTCTCTCTGTGCTGTCAGTGTGAAGCGGTCTCTCTCTCTCTCTGTGCTGTCAGTGTGAAGCGGTCTCTCTCTCTCTGTGCAGTCAGTGTGAAGCGGTCTCTCTCTCTCTGTGCAGTCAGTGTGAAGCGGTCTCTCTCTCTCTGTGCAGTCAGTGTGAAGCGGTCTCTCTCTCTCTGTGCAGTCAGTGTGAAGCGGTCTCTCTCTCTCTGTGCAGTCAGTGTGAAGCGGTCTCTCTCTCTCTCTCTGTGCAGTCAGTGTGAAGCGGTCTCTCTCTCTCTCTCTGTGCAGTCAGTGTGAAGCGGTCTCTCTCTCTGTGCTGTCAGTGTGAAGCGGTCTCTCTCTCTCTGTGCAGTCAGTGTGAAGCGGTCTCTCTCTCTCTGTGCAGTCAGTGTGAAGCGGTCTCTCTTTCTCTGTGCAGTCAGTGTGAAGCGGTCTCTCTCTCTCTGTGCAGTCAGTAGCGGTCTCTCTCTCTGTGTGCAGTCAGTAGCGGTCTCTCTCTCTCTGTGCAGTCAGTAGCGGTCTCTCTCTCTGTGCAGTCAGTGTGAAGCGGTCTCTCTCTCTCTGTGCAGTCAGTGTGAAGCGGTCTCTCTCTCTCTGTGCAGTCAGTGTGAAGCGGTCTCTCTCTCTCTGTGCAGTCAGTAGCGGTCTCTCTCTCTCTGTGCAGTCAGTAGCGGTCTCTCTCGCTCTGTGCAGTCAGTGTGAAGCGGTCTCTCTCTCTCTGTGCTGTCAGTATGAAGCGGTCTCTCTCTCTCTCTGTGCAGTCAGTGTGAAGCGGTCTCTCTCTCTCTGTGCAGTCAGTGTGAAGCGGTCTCTCTCTCTGTGCAGTCAGTAGCGGTCTCTCTCTCTCTGTGCAGTCAGTGTGAAGCGGTCTCTCTCTCTGTGCTGTCAGTGTGAAGCGGTCTCTCTCTCTGTGCTGTCAGTGTGAAGCGGTCTCTCTCTCTGTGCTGTCAGTGTGAAGCGGTCTCTCTCTGTGCTGTCAGTGTGAAGTGGTCTCTCTCTCTCTGTGCAGTCAGTGTGAAGCGGTCTCTCTCTCTCTGTGCAGTCTCTCTCTCTCTCTCTCTGTGCAGTCAGTGTGAAGCGGTCTCTCTCTCTCTGTGCTGTCAGTGTGAAGCGGTCTCTCTCTCTGTGCAGTCAGTGTGAAGCGGTCTCTCTCTCTGTGCAGTCAGTGTGAAGCGGTCTCTCTCTCTCTCTGTGCAGTCAGTGTGAAGCGGTCTCTCTCTCTCTGTGCTGTCAGTGTGAAGCGGTCTCTCTCTCCCTGTGCTGTCAGTGTGAAGCGGTCTCTCTCTCTCTGTGCAGTCAGTGTGAAGCGGTCTCTCTCTCTGTGCAGTCAGCGTGAAGCGGTCTCTCTCTCTCTGTGCAGTCAGTGTGAAGCGGTCTCTCTCTCTGTGCAGTCAGTGTGAAGCGGTCTCTCTCTCTCTCTGTGCAGTCAGTGTGAAGCGGTCTCTCTCTCTCTGTGCTGTCAGTGTGAAGCGGTCTCTCTCTCTCTCTGTGCTGTCAGTGTGAAGCGGTCTCTCTCTCTCTGTACTGTCAGTGTGAAGCGGTCTCTCTCTCTGTGCAGTCAGTGTGAAGCGGTCTCTCTCTCTCTGTGCAGTCAGTGTGAAGCGGTCTCTCTCTCTGAGTAGTCAGTGTGAAGCGGTCTCTCTCTCTCTGTGCAGTCAGTAGCGGTCTCTCTCTCTCTGTGCAGGCAGTGTGAAGCGGTCTCTCTCTCTCTGTGCAGGCAGTGTGAAGCGGTCTCTCTCTGTGCAGGCAGTGTGAAGCGGTCTCTCCCGCTCTCTGTGCAGGCAATGTGGAGTGCTCGCTCCCTCTCTGGGGCAATGTGGAGCAGTCTCCCTCACTCTCTCTCTCTCTCTGTGCGGGCAATGTGGTGTAGATGGATGGTGAGCTGATTCGGTAGTTCAATGGGCCACTTGACTGGACTTGCCCCCCAGGCCTAAGGCTGCCAGCCCTCCTCTGCCTACTGCTGCGCCAGTCTCTGTGCAGGCACCCGCCTCGAGTATTACTTCTATAAGAGGTATGTCTGGTTCCGCTCTGCTTCCCCATCGATTTGGGGGTGATCCAGTTCAATGCAGAGGGTTTCTCAACCAGGTTGAGATATACTTTGAGATGCTGCCCCAGGCGTTTCCCACGTTTGCCATCCTCATTGACTCCAGACTCAGAGAAAGACTCTCTTTTAAGGAGCGCCTGCAGAAGCGTCCTGTATGTTTGCCTCCGAGCTTTGCAGTCCCACCCGTGCCTCCCTCACCTTCCATGCCTCCTGGTACCGAGTCGGTCAGTGAAGATGAACCCATGCACTTAGGCTTCACGCGTCTCTCTGCAGATGAGAGAACCTTTAGGAGGAGGGAGAGATTATGCCTTTATTGTGGCCAGGCAGTTCACTTTTTGAAGTCCTGTCCTACCCGTCCAGGGAACGCGGGAACCTTGAGGAGCTGTCACAGACAGACCTTAGGTGGCGTTGCTTCGTCCCCAGTTATCCAGAAGGATAAGCCCCTGGTTTCGGTCCATCTTGCTTGGGCTGAGTCATCCATCGAGATACAGGCTCTAATAGACTCTGGGGCTGCAGGCCTGTTCATTGATGCTGCCTTTGTATCAAAGCACTCGATTCGGCTGCAACTACGTGACACTCCACTTGCCATTGAGGCTCTTGATGGGAGACCTTTACAGCCTGCCCATGTGACTCATGAGACGGTTCCGTTGTCCATGGCCGTAGGGGCTCTTCACCATGAGATAATCCAATTCCAAGTTATTTTCTCGCCTAAGTTTCCGCTGGTTATTGGTTATCCCTGGTTACAGAGGCACAACTCCTCTTTTGATTGGCTCCATGCTGAGGTTCTCTCCTGGTCGCCACAATGCAATAAGACATGCTTCCAGAAAGTAGCCAAGGTTCTGTGCACCTCTTCACTCTCCTCCCTGCCGGAGGAGTACCGCGATTTTAGCGATGTCTTTGACAAAGGTCAAGCCGGTAGTTTTCCTCCACGCGGCCGTATGATTGTGCAATTGACCTTCAACCTGGTGCCATTTTGGCAGGGTTTACCCTTTATCGGTCTTGGAGGATAAGGCCAAGGAGGAGTATGTTGCAGACGCACTTTCTCGAGGTTTCATCCGCAAATCCTCATCCCCTGCTGGTGCTGGTTTCTTCTTTGTGAAGAAGAAGAGTGGTAAACTGAGACCTTGTATTGATTATAGGGGTCTCAGTCGTTTCACGATTAAGAATGCCTATCCGATTCCATTGATTACGGAGTTATTTGACCGCCTCAAGGGAGCAACGGTTTTCACGAAGCTTGATTTGAGAGAGGCATATGATCTTGCGAGTGGAAAACTGCGTTTAATACCAGAACAGGCCATTATGAGTACCTCGTAATGCCTTTTGGCCTTAGTAATGCCCTGGCAATTTTCCAGGAATTCATTAACAATGTCCTCTGAGATTTGTTGCAGTTATGTGTGGTGGTTTATACCGATGATATCCTCATTTTTTCCAAGTCCATGGAGAGCCACCACACAGATGTCTGTTGTGTGCTACAGAAAGGAAGAGAGAACAATCTCAATGTCCTACCTCTGAGAGCGCTTTGCATCCTTGTGGCTACTTTTCCAAGAGGTTGTCACCTGTGGAGTGCAATTACGAGATTGGTGACAGAGAGCTGTTGGCGATCATTTTAACCCTGAAAGAATGGAGACATCACCTCGAAGGTACCACTGTGCCGGTTCTCATTCTTACTGAGCATAAGAATCTCACATTCTTGTCTGAGGCTAAACGCCTCTCTCCCAGAAGGGCACGATGGGCTCTTTTCTTGTCAAGTTTCAATTACATTGTCTCATTCTTACCGGGTACTAAGAATAAAAGGGCTGACGCCTTGTCACGACAATTTTCCTCCACTTCCAAGTTGTAGTCGGTTCCAGTTCCTGTGATTCCTCCTGATCGTATTCTGGCTATGGTTCGCACCAATCTCAGTTCTCCTTTGGGTGACAAAATTCTTGCTGCTCAGATCCACACTCCTCCTGAAAAACCTTGTGAACACTGCTTTGTCCCAGAGAGCCTCCATTCTGCTGTGCTCCAGACTTACCATTCTCCCAAGGCTGCTGGCCACCCTGGGAAGAATCAACTCTTTTGAGCCCTTTCCCAACAATTCTGGTGGCTTAGTCTACGTGCTGATGTAACTGCCTTCGTAGCTGCCTGTTCCGTGTGTGATCAGACTAAGACTCCATGACACCTTCCAGTGGGCCTCCTACAACCCATACCCAATGGAGAGAGGCCCTGGACCCACCTATCTATGGATTTCCTTGTGGAGTTAACCAACTTCCAGGGCAACACAGTTATCCTTATGGTGGTTGACCGGTTCTCAAAGATGTGTCATTGTATTCCACTTAAGAAGTTGCCCACTTCTAAGGAAGTAGCTTCCATTTTTGCTTGGGAGATCTTTCGCTTATAATGGGCTACCCAAGGTGATTGTCTCGGACAAGGATAATCAGTTTGTGTCACGGTTCTGGCGAGCCTTTTGTGCACAGTTGGGAATTCAGCTTGCTTTCTCCTCTGCGTATCACCCGCAGTCTAATGGAATGAGCCAATCAGTCCTTGGAGCAATTCCTACGTTGCTATATTTCTGACCATCCTAACAACTGGTCAGACCTATTACCGTGGGCAGAGTTTGCTCACAACAGTGCTGTGAATTCTGCTTACCGATTGTCCCTGTTTATGGCGAATTATGGTCTCCAACCTTCCATGTTGCATGACTCGTTTGTTCTGCAGAATATTCCTGCGTTAGAGGAGCATCTCCATGGTCTTCTTTCCACTTGGGCACAAGTCCAGGAGGCTTTGCGACATGCTAATGATAGGTACAGACTCCATGCTGACCGCAGACTCCTGCCTGCACCTTCCTACCAGGTTGGGGACAGGGTCTAGCTGTCATCTCACAACCTCCGACTTCATGTTCCCTCACTGAAGTTCACACCTCGGTTTATTGGGCCTTTCTGTATTCTTCGCAGAATTAACCCAGTGGCTTTTGCATTAGACCTCCCTTTTAATATGCCTATTTCGAATGTATTTCATGTCTCCTTATTAAAACCTTTGGTCTGCAACCGCTTTACCACCTCGGTGCCACGTCCTCACCCTGTACAGGTTGAGAACCATGAAGAGTATGAAGTACATTCCATTGTTGACTCCCATAGGTTCCATGGGGGCATACAGTACCTGGTGTATTGGAAAGGGTACAGTACGGAAGAACGCTCTTGGGTCTCATCCTCGGACGTACATGCCCCTGTCCTCCTCCGTGATTTCCATAGATGTTTTCCCCTCAAGCCTGGTATTCCTCTGAGGGGGAGTGGTCGTTGAGGAGGGGGCACTGTCAGGGCTGGGCTCAGCCCTTCCTTCTCTGAGCTGGCCGCTCAGCTGTCGGCTAATTGCCAGCTCCTATCTCTCCACAGTTACTCAGCCATTGCTGATATCCTGCTCGTCAGTCCTGCCTACTTAAGCCGTCCAGTTCTGAGGAGCTCTGCCTTCGCCTTAGTCAACATCACAGAGACACTCTCATGCATTTCTGTTAAAAGACTTGCTTGGCTGACATCCCTTCTGGCTCCAGATCTTGCTTGCTGTTTTACTGCACTCATCTTCAGCTCCCTGACATTTGGCTTGTCTATGACTACCGATTCCTCAACTCTGGCTATGTTTTGACTACATTCGTTCTATTTACTTTTATTATTAAACAAGTGTGATTTAACTGTACTTCTGTCACGGTCTGATTTCATGGTTCCTGACACTATGGCTACTTTCATACTGGGGCGTTGGGGGCGACAGAGGTAAAGCGCCGCTATTTTTAGCAGCGCTTTACCGTCGTTTTTGCGGCCCTTTTCGGCCACTAGCGGGGCACTTTTAACCCCTGATAACGGCCAAAAAAGGGTTAAATGCAGCAGCGCTTTGTCGGGACTTCGGGAGCGCTGCCCATTGATTTCAATGGGCAGGGGTGCTGTAGGAGCGGTGTATACACCGCTCCTACAGCGCCTCAAAGATGCGGCCTGCAAGACTTTTTTGGCGTCCTGCCAGCGCACCTCTCCAGTGTAAAAGCCCTCAGGCTTTCACACTGCAGTGAGAGGAGGCTCTTCACAGGGGCTATTTTTAGCGCTATAGCGCCTGTAAAGCGCCTCAGTGTGAAAGCAGCCTATGTAAAAACCAGACTCAAGTGTCTCGGATTCAGGTTAGTACATACTATAGTAGAGGTATGTGCGGTAATTTATTAGAGGTAATTTATTTCTGAGGTGTACAAACACTTTAACCCTTGGGATTAGGGTCTGTGAAGGGCTCAGTGACCATGCTACAATATCCAGAAAAAGCTGCTGCATCACCAGTCTGGAGCACTTGTCAAAATGAAGAACATCTTCCCAGTTTTTAACCAGTTCCCACCTGGCCAGCATTGTTCTACAGGCCAGGTGGGAACTGGTTAAACACTCCGGGCAGAGGGGCGTGGCCTGAAGAGCTATGGAGTAGGATGCTTGCAGTGAGTGCTCCGCTTGCCCACACTCCTGTAACAGCCATCCTGCTCTAATCCTGCTGATCCTGCCAGATATCTATATCCCAACAAGCCTATCCTGTCTCCTGTTAGCCCTTGGTGCTGGTCGGCCGCCTAGAGCGCTGTCCGAGGCCGCAATCACCGGATCTATTTGCCCTGGGGCTGCCTGTAGGATAGTCCGTGGCTTCGGCCTAGTTCTTGGAGCAGGAGCCATTTTGCTCCACCCGGCGGTGGCTCCTATTCATCTCCCGAACATACCCAGCTCCCCAAGACTGATTTCTGCCTGCCTCGGCCCCCCGATCGCCTGTGGCCACTGGTGCTGAGCCTCTGCACCCTGCACCAGCTGGTGGGACGGTCCGTGGCTCCGGCCTGGTCCTCGGAGTGGCGCCCATGTTGCTACACCTAGCAACGGCCCTATAGGTCTTCTCTGGCCTGCCTGGCTCCTTACAGACTGACCTTCACCTGCATTGGCCTCTGGATCTCCTCTAATAGTACAGCACCTTCTCATCCAGTGGCAGCCAGTGGGACGGTAAGTGGCTTTGGCCTGGTTCCTGGAACGGAGGCCATCTTGCTTCACCAAGAGTGGACCTGTGCGGGTGCCGCAGGTTTCCCTGATCCCCCTGAGCCCGGTTTCTCCCTTTTACAACCACCGCTCTCATAATTATCCGGCCACAACTTGTAGCCCTTACTGTGCAGCTCTGGAACTGTGGCAAGAGGGGGTTATTGAAGATTCGGCCTGGTAAGCAGCGGCCATATTTGTGCACCCGGAGGCCCCCTGATCATCTCTGCACTATGTCTCCACTGAAAAAGACTTCCGAGGCTACTGATAAGCTTGATAAGTACCGCCGCCTCGAGTTAGAGCAACAGGCTAAGGATGACGCTGATCCTTCTCCGGACACGGAATATTCTATGGTGGCCACAAACAAGGTACTCGATGCTATTGCCCTTTGCCAGAGCACGCTCACCACCAAAATTGAGGAAGTAAAAATCAATTTGTCCCTTATCCGACATGATCTTTGTGCCCTGCGGGACCGCGTGGCAGAGACGGAGACACGCATTAGCAGAGCAGAAGACATCTTGCACCCCCTACAACATACTACTGTTGAGGTGCGCCGCCAGCTTCAACAGATTAGTGCGAAACAGGATGATATGGAAAATCGCCTCCGGAGATGTAACCTCCGATTTCTCGGCCTCCCTGCGGCTGCTGAGGGCAACGACGCGGTAAGTTTTCTTGAAAACCTCCTGACATCCACCTTGGGCAGAGATGCATTCTCGGTAATGTTTGCGGTGGAAAGAGCTCATCGAATCCCTGCCCGTCCTCCTCCTTCAGGGGCTCCACCACGTACCCTGATAGCGAAATTCCTCAACTTCAGGGACCGCGACAAGATCCTCCGCCTGACCAGAGAGAAGGGGAATATCCCCCACACCAACACACATTTGGCCGTATTTCCGGACTTTTCCAATGAGGTACAACGACAAAGATCCAAGTTCCAGGATGTTAAACGACGCCTCCGAGTACTACACCTCAAATACGCTATGCTGTACCCTGCAAAGCTTTGTGTGGAGTGTGAGGGCCGCACTGACTTTTTTGAAGACCCTGAGCTGGCATTCACTTGGATTGATCAGAGGGATCGCCGAGACTGAGTGTACCACCTTGCCTATAAGCTGTGAGTACTTTGCTTTTCTCCCCCCTGCTCCCCCCTGTACCCGCAATATCATCCACTGCTGTACTGCTGAGCCCCTCAGTAGGCACATTGCATGTTTATATCCTTGCTGGAACTGGGGGACGGACTTGCAAGTCCTTTTCAGCCCTATACTGGATCTCGCAGTGTACCTACTGTCTCCGGGTGTCCTCATTGATTCATGATCCCCACTTCCCCCATACCTGAGAGATGCCTGTGGAGGACAGTAGATTGATCAGCACCAATAACTCTGTTACTTTACTTTGTCTACCACTCTGATGACAAGCAGAGCCCCCCCCCTCACAGCTGTAATGGCGCTGCACCTTTGTGGCTCCTACACCCCATGCGCTTCTCAGAGAAGAAGTCGCCCCCCTAGTGTCTATGTGTCTATGTGAATTTTTTCATTCCCAGTTTGTTTGACTGGTTTCTTTTCCCCCTTGTTTTTTTTCTTTTTCCTATGGGTATCTATGCTCCTCTGAAATTAAGTTCCTTGCCTCCAATGGGTCCTAAATGTTAGATGTCCCCTGTTGATACCTGGTTATGGGATACTATGTCTGTGCCAAGTTTGGGTGGCATTGGACTGGGAGGGAGGGAAAATGTTGTGGTTATTATTTTTCTTACACCACCATGTTTACAACTGCTTACTTATGCTAACGGTACTATGTTATTATCATACATGCACTGTCGTCATTGGCTATCACTGTGTTTTATGTTATCTGATGTGGCTATGTCTGCTCTGCCGGTCCTGATCCAGCTGCGGTTCATCATATACACCCTATACCCGCCATGAGTTCTCTGAAGTTCCTCACATGGAATGTTAGAGGCTTGCACAATAAGATTAAACGCACAGCCGCCCTGACATTCCTTAAGTCCCAGCATGCTGACATCATCACACTAGTTGAGACCCACGTCATGGGACACTTAAAATCCTCTCTCAAAAAACCTTGGATTGTTGGGCATACCACGCCACCCACACCTCTTACTCCAGGGGTGTATCGGTCCTGATCGCTAAAAGGGTACCGTTTGACCTAATACTGCTCCAGACGGACCGGCAGGGCAGATATGTTTATACACTCCGCTATTAATGGATCCCCTATTCTGATACTAGCCTGCTATATCCCCGCCCATACAACTCACTTGTGATTAAGGAGGGCCTTGCCTTTATGGCACAATACACCTCTGTACCGGCGGTGTGGATGGGGGACTTTAATATGACCCTCATTCCCACTCTAGACCGAATGGGCGCACCGGACCTCCCCCTAGACCTGCCGACCCATATCAGACTACACCGAATATTGACTGACTTTGCTCTTGTAGACACTTGGCGCCACAAGCACCCACATTCTAAAGTCTTTTCATGTTTCTCAGCCAGCCATAACACATTGTCACGAATCGATTTCATTATAATTTCAAAGACCCTGACACCTAAACTGGGAGACACAGGCTTTGCTCAGAGAATACTCGGATCACGCCCCTTACTGGATTACGATTCAGCTCCTCAAGGCCTCCCCTGCTCCTCTTTGGCCGTTAAACCCGTTTTGGCTGACTGCCCTGCAGGACCAGGATGATATCCCCACGGAATTGTAATACTATTTTACAGCCAATAGGGAGTCAGCCGCGCCTGACGTAGTGTGGGAGACGTTTAAGCTCCACGCCCGCTCCCTGCTCTCCACACGTATTAACAGACTTAAGCGATCATCGAAACTCATTGTCCAACAGGCTACAGAACACTTACAGGTACTGGAGAAGGCGTTCCACCGGGACCCCTCGCCCAGCGCGGCTAACAATCTTAAGATTCAGACGCGACAGGTCTCCCAGTTACATATTGAGAGGGCCAAGCAACGCATCTTTTTCTGTAGGCAAAGGGTATTTGAGTAAGGAGAAAGATCGGGCAAACTTCTTGCATACCTTGCTCATTTAGATTCATTTCCCCCTGTGGTGGTGTCGCTGACTGACCCCCAGGGGAACAATGTCACTGATCCGCAACAAGCGGAGGAATTTGCGAGATTCTATCGCGCACTCTACACCTCTCGGGTCACTTACACTCCCCAAGATACCAAAGATTACTTAGTGAGAGTTAAATTCCCTACATTGACTGATGCCCAACGTGAACTCTTAGAAGCTCCCATTACTAAGGAAGATATCTCTGAGGCTATCTCCTGTCTGGCTACATCTAAGGCCCCAGGATCAGATGGCTTACCACTTTAATTTTATGCCACCTACTCTGAAATTTTAACCCCTAAACTTCATGATCTATACAAATCCATATTTGATACGGGAATCCTACCCCCCTCTATGAGAGAAGCCCAAATTGTAGTAATCCCTAAGCCTGGTAAGGACCCCAAATACCCAGAATCATATAGACCCATTTCCTTACTACAGGTCGACATTAAAATACTCGCCAAGATTTTAGCCTCCCACCTTAACCAGGTCATTCTTTCCCTGATCCACCCTGATCAGACAGGCTTTATGCCAGGGAAGAACACTGCTATGAATATTCGCTGTCTATTTATGAACATTCAGGGGTCCCATGATGAAGTCGGCTCGAGGGTCATGGTGGCTCTAGACGCCAAGGCCTTCGATTCCATGGAGTGGAACTATCTATGGGAGTGCCTTTCGAGATTTGGACTTGGCCCTAACTTTATTCGCTGGGTTCAGCTCCTGTATCAATCCCCGAAGGCCAAGGTGTTTGTAAACGGTTGGCTCTCCGATCAATTCCCGCTGGAGAGAGGGACCCGACAAGGCTCCCCCCTTTCCCCCATGCTGTACGCCAAGGGTCTTCAAACTGCGGCCCTCCAGGTGTTCAGGAACTACAATATCCATCATGCCTAGTCATGTCTGTGAATGTCAGAGTTTTACAATGCCTCATGGGATGTGTAGTTCTGCAACAGCTGGAGGGCCGTAGTTTGAGGATCCCTGCTGTATGCATTGGCTGTGGAGCCGTTGGCCATCATGGTTCGTGCGGACACCAGTATTCGAGATAGGGAATCTGGAAGAAAAGATTGGGATGTGCGAAGATGATACGCTCCTCTACTTGGCTGACTTGGGTCCCTCCCTCTTTGCAGCCCTCCACTCCATAGAGCATATTGGTAGTCACTCGGGCCTAAGCATAAATTGGTCTAAATCCCAGATCCTTCCGATTGACCATTTCCCTCCCTCACTCACATCCCCCCCTCTGACTCTCCCCAAGGTCTCTGTAATTAAGCACCTCAGAGTGCAAGTTACTAGATCGCTTACAGACTACATACTCTTGAATATTGAACCCCAGTACACCCTGATCAAGACTCAGACACAAAATTGGGCTCGACTACCCCTGGGTGTCATGGGACGCATCAGTCTAGTCAAAATGATACTTCTCCCAAAGATACTCTATTTGGTGTGGGTGGCATGCTCCCCTGTATATATCACAAACATTTTTCAAAACAATTGAATCTATTCTTAATTCGCTTATATGGGGACCCAGCAAACACAAATTATCTTGGAAAATACTTAAGAACCCAGTGACATTGGGAGGAGTTGCGCTTCCAGGTTTTCAGGACTATTATCTTGCCTCCCAACTGTCTCACTTCTATCATTTTGACAAGAACGAGCTACCCAGATACCAGCTACTACTCTGTGAACACCCTGATAACCCAGCTCATACCCCACTTCAGTCACTCCTAAGGGCCCCATTGACAGGACAAACCCCCCAACACAAAGCAGGCATGTTGACACATCACCGTAGGGTGTGGCGGTTGGCACTACAAAAACTCGGGATTCCACAGGTTCATTCCCACACCCCCCTTTGGTTCAACACACGCCCACCTGAGCTGTTGTCTATCCCAGACCCCGCAGTTTGGATATGTAACGGGATCTTGTATATACACCAGATCATGACCACTACGGGACTTAAAACATTCCAAACGTTAAAAGATGAATTCTCACTTCCCAATCACCTCCTTTTCAGGTACTTACAACTCCGCCATGCTATACAAACTCAGTTTGTTGGCTCCAACCCATCTCTGACAGTCCCCTCCATAGTTAACACAATCACAGGTGCTGAGCCAGCCAAACTAATCTCCACTCTCTATTCCGCCATCCGTCTTCCCAACTCCATAGCCTTGGCTTATAATGCTAAGGCTAGATGGGAGGTGGAGGTTGGAATGATTGAGGATGAGGATTGGGATGAGATCTTGGAAGGCGTGAAAAAAGTTTCCCCTAAACTGTCGGACCGACTAACACAGTTATATATTATACATAGAACATATCTGACTCCTCAGAGGATAGCGCGTTTCAAACCTATGCATAATCCAGGATGCCGTCTATGCGACCACACCCCAGGCTCTTTCTATCACCTTATATGGTCCTGCCCAATTATCCAAGCATACTGGATACAAGTGATACGCTTCCTGCACGATCAGATGGGCTCTTCTGCTACCCTAGACCCAAAGATGTGTCTGCTCGGTCTGCTACCTGACTTAGACGCTGACAAACCCCTCCGTACCTTTCTACATGAAACGCTATTCTTGGCGAGAAAAGCGATAGCCCGTAATTGGATGCAGGCTCTACCCCCTACAATCCAGTGTTGAAAAAAAGAAATTAATGACACTCTCCCATATAAGAAGCTGATTTATGTACATAGAGGATGCCCGCTTAAATACGAGCAGGTCTGGAACAGATGGTTGGAGGATGGTGAAACATGCACTTGAAATGCTGATATGTTCCTCTCTTATTTTCTTCTCTCTCCTCCCCCTTTTCCCCCTTATTCTTTATTGTGTACTGGCTTCATGTCCGGTGGTTATTTCACCCTATATCATGTAGATATCTTAATGTGCTCATGTATGTATTACTGTTCTGGCCATGTTGGCTTATATTATTTTTTTTTATGTATCAAGCATATATTTTCTTAATAAAGTTGGTTTTCCAATATAAAAAAAAAAAAGACTCCAGGTAGATATTCATGTTCCCCTGCTCCAGTTCTGGATGGAAACCATATGCGGTCCTCTCCAGAATGCACTACAGGATGCGTTGCGATCCCATGGGACAAAAAAAAGAAAAAGAGAGGCACACCACTCTTGTCCCTGGTCACTGCCACATTTTATGACCATGTACTGCGCTAGTGACTGTACGCATACCACACCTCTTAATACCTTGGACAGTCTTTTTCCAAAAAGGGGTCATTTTATTTTTTTACTGTTCTGCCTTTTTCATGCCTAAAGGACAGGCCATCAGGATTGATAGTTATGTGTCTGTAGCACCCTCTGGTTAATGAGTGCTAGAAGTGAGGATTTTTGACAGAGTAGGACAATTTGGGCAGGCCTACCTGGTGGCTAGGCCAGCTTGTTTTCATTCTGGGCTGGGACTGGCTCAGGGAGAGTTGGGTGACTGACAGGCGGCATCACCAACACCCCCCTTCCTTCTACAAGGTCCTGGAAGAAGAGGTGGAGCTGCGTGAGGTATCTGAGGAGCCTTGACCAATCCCCAACTTGTATTGGCAGGGGGCAGACCTCCTTAAATACCTGTGGTCAGCCCAGCTGGGGGAGGGGTTGTTGGGTGGAGGAGCTGGAGTGAGAGTGTGTAGCGGCTGTCAGGCCCATGGGGAGCTCCCCAGTCTGGGGGGGCGACCCTGGGCTGGGGCTCAGATGCATCCAGGAGGAGTGAAGAGACCCTGGAATCAGAGGCACATGAGAGAGCAGACGAGAGGACAGCAGAAGAGAACACAGAGTCTCCAGGAGGACTATTGGTCGCAGCCAGGAAGGCTGGTGAGTGAGCACAGTCAGAACGACTGGAGAAACACACCTGAGAGAACTGGGAATTTGCCGTTTGAGAGATGGGTGCAGAACCAGTGGAGAGAGGACTGTATAGAAGGGCAGTGGGAAGGGGTCTTTGCAGCCAGGCTAGCGGGGCCTGAAGAGCGCTATCTGGGAGTGGTAACTGAGCAGAACAACTAGCACGTGAACTATTCTACACCACAGGGGCCTGAGGTCACTGCCTGCAAAAGGCAGTTCATTGAGGCCTGGCTGGAGCAGTGTAAGGCCTACCCACATGGTGCAAGCTGATCTGGAGGAGTGAGTCTGCAGCAAGGAAGTGCTGGAGAGAAGATGGAGGTGCATGTACAGGGAGTGTACAGAGTCCCAATTGATTGTTCTACAAATTCACAATTGTAGATTCACAATTTAATTGTTTGTTCTAAAGTCCTGGGCATCCCATAGTTCCCTAATACCCATCCAAGTTTAACCCTCAATAAAACAAGCTATGGACTGGTCTGTGTTACTTAGTGACTGTAAAATGGACATCAGGCTGGACAGGGTGACAGAAACCATGAATCAGACTGAGACAGAAATACAGTTAAATTGGACGGTTTAAGTAGGCAGGACTGACGAGCAGGCTATCAACAGGTGAGTCACTGTGGAGAAATAGGAGCTGGCAATTACAGCTGAGCGGCCAGCTCAGAGAAGGAAGGGCTGAGCCCAGCCCTGACCCAGGTGAACCATTACAGGGGCACAGCTACATACACAATGTTAAATTTTGACATCAAATTTCAATTTAGTCTTAGTCATCTGGAGTTTTTTTAGTTGTATTTTACGCTACTAAAATCCCCAGTACAATAGAGGCAAAGATATGAATGCAATTTATACTCTGGGGGAATCTAGGATGGAAAAAGGACCTGGGGGACCTAGTAGATGATAGCAGCAGCTTGGCATTGCATGCCATTGCTAAGCCAAAGAAAACAGAATATTGGCATGCATTAAAAAAGGGGGATCAACTCCAGAGATAAAACGATAATTCTACTGCTCCACAAGACTGGTCTGGCCGCACCTGGAGTATGGTGTCCAGTTCTGGGCACCAGCCTTCAGGAAGGATGTACTGGAAATGGAGTGAGTACAAAGAAGAGCAACAAAGTTAAAGGGTCTGGAGGATATTAGTTATGAGGAAAGGTTGTGAGCACAGAACTTAATGTCTCTGGAGAAGAGACGCCTGAGAGGAAATAGGATTTCAATTTACAAATACCGTACTGGTGACCCCACAATAGGGATAAAACTTTTTCGTGGAAGGTAGTTTAACAAGACATGTGGCCACTCATTAAAAGAAAAAAGGTTTAACCTTAAACGACGTAGAGTGTTCTTTACTGTAAGAGCAGTAAGGATGTGGAATTCCTTTCAACAGGCAGTGGTCTCAGCAGGGGAGCATCAATAGTTTTTTTAAACCTATTAGATAAGCACCTGTACGACCACAACTTACATGGGACATACAACATAATACTGACAATCATACACATAAGTTGGACTTGTGTCTTTTTCAACCTCACCTACTATGTAACTATATTTAGTCAACTAAAATCGGATTTGTTTAGTTACATTTTAATGCAAAAAATTTCATATGGATAGAGTGTTACATGACTAGGGATGAGCTTCGTGTTCGACTCTGTAATGGAAATTTGTAAGTTCTGTATATAATTGTATTCTATTTTGTATGTATTGCACACTGCCCTCACTGTGCACACAGCACTAATAATGTTTTCAGTAAATGTTTACATTCTTTTGAGTCCTGATTAGAATAAGCCTGCCTATGTAACGCCCCTTGTTACCATAAACGTACAATTGTAATATTAATGTGATACCTACGTAATCATGTGCATAAAAACCTTCAATTGCGTCATAATAAAGCAGAACAGTAATTTGGAAAGATGCTGAGCGTATCTTTTGTGTCTGTTCCCTACTGCAGTAGTTATTATTAATTTGGAACCACTAATCAATATGAGGATAGGAGTTGCCTATCATCAATTCAACCGAGTCAGCATGGCGAGCTTTGCCTTAGGAGGGGATTCCAGGTGACCCTGAGTATCCGAAACGAGGAGCTTGAGACGATCCGGGAATTTCTGATAATCAGCCGGCTGAGGTAAGCCTTTTGCTTACATTTGAGTTATCAGACTTCCTTGATCGGTAAGGCATTTTCGGGACAAAGGGTACCTATTTTACTCCCCTTAATCGAACTGTATTGATTGGTGGTTATATGTTATGTTGTCCCTGTCTATTGTCCATCGGAGTGTTATAGATAAGAAAGGGAATAATAGTGCTGTTCACAGGTATATGTAGTAAATCTGCTAGATAAAGTAGTTTAGAGGCAAGAGGGTATAGGCACAAGTAGAGAAGAGAGAAGACTGGCCAGTCATTATGGGCATTAAATTAAGTAAGGGAATGAAGGGTAAGAGACCCTCAAAAATGCCCAGCGCAAGAGGAGCGCTATATATGAACCGAAGGTGCGGTTCCGCCTATACTGAGCCCCTAGATTAATGGTTAGAGTGGACAGGGATCCACAATGGGTAACTAGGTTACCAAGGTCCACAGGGACTAAGAATCATGCAGAGTAAATAGCTAAAGAAACAGTTATCAATGTGAGCAGGATGGATCAAGGGTGACATTAACACTAGACAGAAAGGGACATTTTCATGTTAAGTTGTGGGATGAATTTGGAGTCAGGCACTATAACTATTAGAGTCAGAAACAGAGAAATGAGAATTAAAACAGAATACTTTATATGTTGTCAGAGAGGGAAGATGGGATGAGCACTGTGGCTCCCCATCTGATCATAGAATCATAGAAGCTAGATATAAAAGTTATTTAAACAAAATAAGGAAAGCAGAATTTAGGCAGGGAAATATTAATGAGAGTTAAAAGAAAGTGAGAGAATGATATGCATGTGTTGTGTACAAATGGGAAAAATGTAAGCGATTTTAGAGAGATATTGGTGTATGTGTGTGCGAATGCTGGGACCTTTAGTTCTATTGCTTGTGTGTGTCATGTACGCAGATGTGACCCCCTCCTTTGTGCTCTCATGAAAGAAATGTGGCTGGGATGAGAGGTTAGTGATAAGCTGGAAGGACACCATTGCCAATTTCTGTTTTTTAGACAAAACATTTATAACAAAATGTGCCGGGTTAACGAATCTAATGGTAAACAATGTGATCACAATTATTTTGAATCTGTTTTCCAAACATGGTAAAATGAAGGTTACATTTAACTGTGTATTACACAAATTGAATATCCTTTGATAGTGGAAACAGTGCATTTAAAAAAAGGGAAATTAAGTAAAATTAAGTAGTAATGAGTATTAATTTCTAATATGAGTTTAACAATTTTATTAATAATATAGATATATTGAAACTGGTTTAGACAACCTTTGGTTGGAAATGAAGTCCAGGTTAATGGGGAAATTTGTAATAAATGGGATTAGTTTAGATTAAGATAACAATTTTGTAATTTTACATTTATACAATAAGCCCTTATTGAGAGAAAAAAAAGATTAAGATGAGGTTGTTATTTTGAATAAAGCTGCCATAGTATTTAACAAACCCAAGATGGATGGAATACATAAGAAGTTCTTCTATAAAAATGAAATTTTAAGGTTTTTGATAATAACTTGATGTGCGGTCCATGATGTAAGAGTAATATTAAATAAAATTTAAATATATCCAGATGCCCAAGTTAGGATCTTACGAGTATGCATTTTGTCTGTATGGACATGTTTTTTGGATGTCCAGTGGCAAATGCTACTGCAAAGGCCACAGTAAAAAGCGTTATCAGAAGTAGTTTGTAAGTACAGAGTGCCAGAAAGTACAGAGAGTAACAGAGGAAATCATTTTTTATAGGAGAGTCCTTAATAGAAGTTTTGAGGTTTTATTTTTACACCCCCTACTGTCTACAATGTAGCAGACAAAGTAGAGTAAGAAACTAGAAAACTTTTGCCTGAATGTTTTCTTATATTTTATGAAGCCCCTAAGGGGGATGTTGGACTCTCTCCCTATGGGATTTGGTTTGGGAGTGTGTTACTCACTTGCTTATATTTTGTCTCAGCAGCTGAAGTCCTCCATTTGGATCTCACAGAGAATGTTGCTGATCTTTTAAGGTTTTTGACAAACTCATTTATGTGTTTTCTCCCTAATTCCAGATCCTAAAAGTTTGGAAGGATCTAAAACTAAAGCCAGGTGACTTTTGGATTGTTAAGAGACATTTATATATAAGGAAATGTTTGGAGACTCAATACAGCATCTATTTCATGTACAGTTTTTGCAAAACTTGAAGGAAAAGTCACCTGGATCCACACCAGACACTGCAAAAATGACTAAATTAAAGAAATCTCTGTGTTTGATTTGTTTCCCTCTTGTGATCACAGTCTAGGGTACTTTTTGATTCAATTACTTTAATTGTAAGGGATATATATATATATTTGAAAAGTAGTTTAGCCATGTTGAAGTCATATTTGTCTTTTGTACGTCTTCCATTTTATGTAGAATTGTCTGTGTTTACATATGCTAATAAGTCAGCATGCCAATAATTAAGCTAGAAGGCCATTCTGGCCACAGGAGTGTACAGCCAGTACTCTGTAAATATGTCTTATCAATCATTTGTTTTTCACAATGAAAAGTCATTTGGTAATGAAAAGGTTGCTCAGCTATTATTTTCTCCACAATGGAGTTTTTTGCCTTTTTGGCCAGGACTACCTCCACCTAAGCATGTGGAGGTTCCAGGTTAAAGGTGATAGCAGGTATGGTTAGTGATCAAAATATTGATCAAAAGAGGGGAGACTGTAATGGAAATTTGTAAGTTCTGTATATAATTGTATTCTATTTTGTATGTATTGCACACTGCCCTCACTGTGCACACAGCACTAATAATGTTTTCAGTAAATGTTTACATTCTTTTGAGTCCTGATTAGAATAAGCCTGCCTATGTAACGCCCCTTGTTACCATAAACGTACAATTGTAATATTAATGTGATACCTACGTAATCATGTGCATAAAAACCTTCAATTGCGTCATAATAAAGCAGAACAGTAATTTGGAAAGATGCTGAGCGTATCTTTTGTGTCTGTTCCCTACTGCAGTAGTTATTATTAATTTGGAACCACTAATCAATATGAGGATAGGAGTTGCCTATCATCAATTCAACCGAGTCAACTCGAACATCGTCTGTTCGCCCAATTGCAAAAGATTTGGGCCGTTCGCGCCAAATTCGTGTGGCGCGTCACGGCCCATAATTCACTGCGGCATCGCAGTGCATTGCTGGCTGATGATTGGCCAAGCATGCACTATGACCCGCATGCTTGGCAAATCACAGCGCCGTCTGAACAGAGAGCCATAATTGGCCAAAGCCAAGGAGGCTTTGGCCAATTATGGCTCAGGGGATTTAGTACACGCTCCACGCTATATAAGGCCGCCTTCACGGTGGCCCTGTGTAGTGTGTGTTCCGGAGTTGAAAGAGATAGACAGAGAGACAGTGTCATTTGATTTTAGTTAGATAGATTAGGCAGAACAGTCAGTCAGTTAGCTGCACTTACAGTGTAGTGTAGTGTGTGTGTGTGTGTGTGTGTGTGTGTGTGTGTGTGTGTGTGTGTGTGTGTGTATATATATATATATATATATATATATATATATATATATATATATATGCATCCCAGGTGTTGCATATATATATATATATATATATATATATATATATATATACACACACACACACACATATATATACACACATACACACACATATATAAAGGAGGCTTTGGCCAATTATGGCTCAGGGGGTTTAGTACACGCCCCACATTAAGTAAGGCCGCCTGCACATCGGCCCTGTGTAGTGTGTTCCGGCTTGAGAGAGAGATAGACAGAGAGACAGTGTCGTTTGATTTATATATATATATATATTATATATATATATATATATATTTTATTATATATATATGCATCCCATGTGTTGTGTGTATATATATAATATATATATATATATATATACACACACACACACATACACTGTATTCAGTTTAGCTAGATCCGTTCCTGTTATCTTCTTACTGACAGGCAGGCTTGTCTTGTTACAGTATTTACAGCTACCTGAAGAAAATTGCTGGTGTTCTTTTGATCCTATTAGTACCACAGTCAGGCAGCTAGACTATTTACAGTTAGTATCAAAAGATAAGGGGAAAGGGGGGAAGGAAGGGAGGAGGGAAGGGGGAGCAGGATGAGAGGATAAGGGGAGAATGTGAGTACACAGATGCTAAATCATCTATATTTTAAGTAGTTTTAACCCGTTAGGGTATTGTTGCTGTAACCATTACTAAATTGTATCACATGGGGGGCAAGGGAAAGGGGGAACCCAATAGGACGGGTTCAAGAGAAGGGGTTACTTCATGCAACAATTGAATGCAGAATGATATTGTGATAAAATCAACTTTTATTAGTCTTGCGCTTAAAAAATTGTACACAAAAAAACTTCCAAAGGCTTAAATGTGTACTGCAATTAGGCCTAGAATACCAGACAGGACAGACTGGACAAACAATACATTAAGAAAACATTTAAAGCTACCCGGTCAGGGCATATTGCAGTTTACCACTTGGCCTTATGGGGGAGTCAATCAGTCTAATTGAGTTGGTGACTTTCCACACAAATGGGGGTTTAATCAAAGATTGAGTGTTTTAGGCTTATCGGGTAAAACCCTGTGGTAAAGTGCAATGGGAGAGTGTTGGACACAGTGAGTAGGAAGGAAACCAGTAGTGTTAGGGGGGCAGGGTGGAATCCCTTCCGCAATGACTTTCAGGAATAATTCCTATTAATTGGATATGGGGCAGTATTAGACTACTGATCCTATTGTTGTATTGACAATATGAGTTAGTCCGGAAGTCCTTGATAACCTGTGGAGATGTTAAAGATACTGGTTCCAACTGATGTCAAACATGCTGTAGTGTCATGGGCAGACAACGAACTATCAAAGTTTCAGGTAGTAGTGTGATCACTTTAAGCCATGAATTTATGGTGTAGTCAGCGCACAAATGCTAATAGTATTGAACAATGTTAGTTGTTGGCTTTACGTTACCACTGGCTTCCACGCTGCTCCTACTCGGGGGTGCTTTAGACCACTAGTCCTAGTGGCCAAGGCTGCTGGTGCGTTCCTTTTGCAGATGTGGGATATCCATTCAATCCTGCTGTATATTGCGGTATTCTGTTGATCCGTGTGGATGTAGATTCCCGTCACACTGAGTCGCTTGGTAAGCCTAGTGTTTACCCCTTTTTGTCAGCAGCTGTGTCCTTCTCGTGTCAGCTCCTTTGCTGAGTGTCTCCCGTCACTGCCCTGAGCGCACGGACCGGGCGGCGCTGTGACGTCAACGCGTTTCGCCGTGATTCAATGACGTAGCTTCATCTTTGGACGTTCATTGGTCGGTTGCCTCACTCCCTTCTTATTGTGTTTTTCGCTGAGGATCGCCGCCAATGGGGGGTTGGTTGGATGATTGAAGGGATTTCAGGCCAATCGAAAGTGGCTGGTTATTCATAACGACCTATCTGCTAGTGTTAATGTTGTAGTTTGTTTTAACACAGCAAGTGATCTGTCATTTATCTTAGGAGAATGTCCTAGCGCATATTGAAAACCTCCATGCCTTTTGGTGGAGGTGGTAGAGGAGAAATGGTCTAATGTGGGTGAGAACAGAGAAAAGTACATAGGGCCGAGAGGGGGACCATCACCATAGTTATTTAAGTGATACCAGGGCCAATAAGAGAATAAAAGGAGGAACACCACCAAAGTGTCATGCTAACTATTTACAGGTTCATACATAGACTTATCAGTTTTAGCACAACAGTATGACAGCAATACAATAGGTATTATTTTGTTTATTTCTAAAGGGAATCAATCTCTACTTAATATTTATTTAGTAGTCTGGTGGCACTGCCCCAGTAAAATAAACAAATAACAAATAGTGAACAATGCAGTGGTCCTTGCTCCCATCATATGGTGTGTTGAGGAGGAAACACACTATGGTATAATTTACCCTATTTTTAGGGTTCCAGGAATACTTGTAGGTTCAGTTCGGTATTTAACCCCACCGGCACCAGGGACTTTAACCTGTATACCCACCACTTTTCTTTTTGGAGGAGTATACGGTCAAAGTCTCCTCGTCTGGTGGGCAATTTTAGGGCATATATACCCTTGATTGTTAATCCCTCTGAGGAACCTCCATGGCACTGAGCAAAATGTTTAGCCAGGGGTTTTTCAGGTATCTTGCCTTTAGTGTTGATTTCCCTTAAGTGTTCACCGAATCGTACCCTCAGAGGTCTCTTAGTTTTGCCAATGTAAATCTTTGGGCACGGGCATGTGATTAAATAAATCACTCTTGATGTTGAACAGTTAATGAGGTCGCGTATTTCATATGTCTTTTCATTGAGAGCATCTGAGAATATAGAGGTTCGGTGAACAAAGGGACACATTTGGCATTTATTACAGGGGAACATGCCCTTTGCACGTGGATATTTTGATAGCCAGGTAGGGTCTGGTTCTTTGACAAATTCGGATTGAATCAACATGTCACCCAAATTTGGGGCTCGACGTGCTACCATTTTGGGAGAGGTGCTTACAATCCTAGCCAGCTCAGGGGTATTTGTCAAAATTCCCCAATGTTTTTTTAGGATAGAAAAAACCTTGTTCCACTGGGAGCCATAGGCTGTTATCACTCGTACTGGCTCATCTGTCTGTATCTGTGACTCCTTTGTTGTTTTTATTCCCTGTAAAAGGTTCTCCCTATTTCTAATGGCTGCCTTCTTTCTAGCCCTTCTGAGTTGCCTATGAGAGTACCCCCGTTCTCGAAATCTCATATAGAGTTCACAGCTCTCCCGTTTGTAGTCAGCTACGTTAGTACAGTTTCTTTTGATCCGGAGGAATTGTCCTACTGGTATTCCATTTTTTAGCCATTGTGGGTGGTGGCTTGTTGCCTCCAGTAATGTGTTCGCAGCCGTTTCTTTCCGGAACGTGCTGGTGTTCAGTTGGCCCTTATCTAATGTTATCTGTAGGTCCAAGAAGGACAATCTCCTCTGGTCAAATTGGTACGTTAGTCGTATGTTCCGATCATTGTTATTCAGTTCATTTATAAACAAATGTAGTTCATCGAGGCTACCACTCCAGATCACTAGGACATCGTCAATGTATCGCAACCACGTTTTAACATGGCGGCGGTACATAGACGAGGTGTAGACGTCCACCTCCTCCCAAAGGCCCAAGTGTAGGCATGCATAGGCTGGTGCCCATGCTGCACCCATAGATGTGCCTCGTATTTGATGATAGTATGAACTCAGGAATTGAAAGAAGTTATTAGTCAAGGTAAAGTCTATGAGTTCAACCAAGAACTCATTTTGTGGTTCAGACTCTGGATAGGTTTCCCTCAAGAACCATTCGACAGCTTGAAGTCCCTTGTTGTGGGGTATCGAGGTATAGAGTGACTCGACGTCTACACTAACCAGGAAAATCTCCTTTAACTGCATGGTCTTATTTATTTCCGTAATTTTGGCTAATACATGTCTTGTGTCTTGAACAAAGGATTTTAGATTTTTTACCATGTCCTGTAAGAGAGAGTCCAAATATCGACCCACTCTTTCCAAGGGGCCCTGACAGGCCGAAACAATTGGCCTGCCTGGGGGGTTTTTTAGGTTTTTGTGTACCTTAGGGATGATATAGAATGTGGGGACATTGAACTCTCTCACCAGTAGGTATTGGTACTCACGATTAGTCAGTAATCCCTCATCCTTTGCCTCCTGTAATTTTCTGTTTAGTTCAAAGACTAACACAGGAAATGGGTTATTTTCAAGTCTTTCGTATGTAGTGGTATCATTTAGGAGTCGCTTCGCTTCTCTCTCATAATCTTGTTGATTTAGGAGGACAACATTGCCCCCCTTGTCACTTTTCTTTATTACTATGTTGCGGCTTTTCTGAAGGTCCTGGAGTGCTGCCCGTTCACCCGCTGTCAAATTATCTGGCGATCTTTTGGTCCAGTCTATTTTCGTTAAGTCAGTTTGCACCATGTCCAAGAACAGTTTAAGCCACCTGTTCTTGGATAGGGGAGGCATTTTTTGTGATCTTATTCTAAGATTAGCTTGTCTCCGTATTGGGGCAGCTGTCATTAATGGTCCTTCATTCTCTTCTAATAGGGAATTCAGTATCTCAATTGCTTTCTGATCATCTACCCCTAAGGTTGTTATCGGGGTTGTCGTGTTATTCTCATAGAGTGACCGCAAGAAAACCTTTCTCAGAAATAGGGTGACATCCTTAAACACCATGAACTCGTCCATGTTGCTAACTGGAGAGAAGGTCATACCTTTTTTAAGTAAACTAATATGATCTGTGGTGAGGGTCTTATTTGATAGGTTAACTATCTTCATATCTTTCTCATTGGGGGGCACCTGTTCCTTAGTTGATTCTGTTATCGTTTTTGACTTCTGGTATACGTTCGTTCTCTGACTGCCTTGTTGGGTTTTGAATTCTTGGGTCCTTTTTGGCTTTGTGGGGGCGGACTTTGATCTTTGGTTTGTTCCTCCCCCTCTCGTTCTAAAAAAGTCACCGTTTTGTGCGTGTCGTCGTCTGATCCACTATGCGACTTACTACGTTGTGGTCTGGATTGTCTACGGGGTCCACGTCCCCGTGACCTGCTGCGTGCTCTGTGTATTGTTAGATCAAACACCTCGTCTTTTTCAAAGTCTGCTAGGTCACGGCGGAATTTTCCCTGTTTGGTGATCTTTAAGTTTAGCTGCGTTTTCTCAATTTCTTTTTTGAGAATTTCGTTTTGTTTAGCAAACTCCTCGCTATCCTTAAAGATCTCCAGACCCCTGGCACTTTCCTGTATTTTTTCTTGTATGCTTTTAAGTTGGGCGTTCTCTTCATCAACTATTAATCGCATCACCGCCAAGCCATGATTAACGCACAGTTCCTTCCATTTTGGAAGGAAACTGTCCGTATGGAGGTGTTCGGCTGGAATGGTCTTCTCACGTAGGCCTCTTGGGGCTATTCTATGGGTTATATACGTTTCCAGTGATGACACATCCCACTTTCTGTTTAGATGTTTTACAAGGAGTTTTTTATGTTCTTTAAATTTATTTTTTATCTCTTCTCCTTGATGTACAGCTTGGGGTGTGTCAGTCTGAAAAGCAGTCCTTATCTCTTGTTCAATATCCTCACCCAACATAAATGCCATATCCCTATTAATTAGAAAATGTGTATTGGTAATCAACTATTTTCAATAGTGTACTCCCTGGAAGTGACCTTGTGGTCACAATTATCAAAGTATCAAAAGATAAGGGGAAAGGGGGGAAGGAAGGGAGGAGGGAAGGGGGAGCAGGATGAGAGGATAAGGGGAGAATGTGAGTACACAGATGCTAAATCATCTATATTTTAAGTAGTTTTAACCCGTTAGGGTATTGTTGCTGTAACCATTACTAAATTGTATCACATGGGGGGCAAGGGAAAGGGGGAACCCAATAGGACAGGTTCAAGAGAAGGGGTTACTTCATGCAACAATTGAATGCAGAATGATATTGTGATAAAATCAACTTTTATTAGTCTTGCGCTTAAAAAATTGTACACAAAAAAACTTCCAAAGGCTTAAATGTGTACTGCAATTAGGCCTAGAATACCAGACAGGACAGACTGGACAAACAATACATTAAGAAAACATTTAAAGCTACCCGGTCAGGGCATATTGCAGTTTACCACTTGGCCTTATGGGGGAGTCAATCAGTCTAATTGAGTTGGTGACTTTCCACACAAATGGGGGTTTAATCAAAGATTGAGTGTTTTAGGCTTATCGGGTAAAACCCTGTGGTAAAGTGCAATGGGAGAGTGTTGGACACAGTGAGTAGGAAGGAAACCAGTAGTGTTAGGGGGGCAGGGTGGAATCCCTTCCGCAATGACTTTCAGGAATAATTCCTATTTTACAGGGAATAAAAACAACAAAGGAGTCACAGATACAGACAGATGAGCCAGTACGAGTGATAACAGCCTATGGCTCCCAGTGGAACAAGGTTTTTTCTATCCTAAAAAAACATTGGGGAATTTTGACAAATACCCCTGAGCTGGCTAGGATTGTAAGCACCTCTCCCAAAATGGTAGCACGTCGAGCCCCAAATTTGGGTGACATGTTGATTCAATCCGAATTTGTCAAAGAACCAGACCCTACCTGGCTATCAAAATATCCACGTGCAAAGGGCATGTTCCCCTGTAATAAATGCCAAATGTGTCCCTTTGTTCACCGAACCTCTATATTCTCAGATGCTCTCAATGAAAAGACATATGAAATACGCGACCTCATTAACTGTTCAACATCAAGAGTGATTTATTTAATCACATGCCCGTGCCCAAAGATTTACATTGGCAAAACTAAGAGACCTCTGAGGGTACGATTCGGTGAACACTTAAGGGAAATCAACACTAAAGGCAAGATACCTGAAAAACCCCTGGCTAAACATTTTGCTCAGTGCCATGGAGGTTCCTCAGAGGGATTAACAATCAAGGGTATATATGCCCTAAAATTGCCCACCAGACGAGGAGACTTTGACCGTATACTCCTCCAAAAAGAAAAGTGGTGGGTATACAGGTTAAAGTCCCTGGTGCCGGTGGGGTTAAATACCGAACTGAACCTACAAGTATTCCTGGAACCCTAAAAATAGGGTAAATTATACCATAGTGTGTTTCCTCCTCAACACACCATATGATGGGAGCAAGGACCACTGCATTGTTCACTATTTGTTATTTGTTTATTTTACTGGGGCAGTGCCACCAGACTACTAAATAAATATTAAGTAGAGATTGATTCCCTTTAGAAATAAACAAAATAATACCTATTGTATTGCTGTCATACTGTTGTGCTAAAACTGATAAGTCTATGTATGAACCTGTAAATAGTTAGCATGACACTTTGGTGGTGTTCCTCCTTTTATTCTCTTATTGGCCCTGGTATCACTTAAATAACTATGGTGATGGTCCCCCTCTCGGCCCTATGTACTTTTCTCTGTTCTCACCCACATTAGACCATTTCTCCTCTACCACCTCCACCAAAAGGCATGGAGGTTTTCAATATGCGCTAGGACATTCTCCTAAGATAAATGACAGATCACTTGCTGTGTTAAAACAAACTACAACATTAACACTAGCAGATAGGTCGTTATGAATAACCAGCCACTTTCGATTGGCCTGAAATCCCTTCAATCATCCAACCAACCCCCCATTGGCGGCGATCCTCAGCGAAAAACACAATAAGAAGGGAGTGAGGCAACCGACCAATGAACGTCCAAAGATGAAGCTACGTCATTGAATCACGGCGAAACGCGTTGACGTCACAGCGCCGCCCGGTCCGTGCGCTCAGGGCAGTGACGGGAGACACTCAGCAAAGGAGCTGACACGAGAAGGACACAGCTGCTGACAAAAAGGGGTAAACACTAGGCTTACCAAGCGACTCAGTGTGACGGGAATCTACATCCACACGGATCAACAGAATACCGCAATATACAGCAGGATTGAATGGATATCCCACATCTGCAAAAGGAACGCACCAGCAGCCTTGGCCACTAGGACTAGTGGTCTAAAGCACCCCCGAGTAGGAGCAGCGTGGAAGCCAGTGGTAACGTAAAGCCAACAACTAACATTGTTCAATACTATTAGCATTTGTGCGCTGACTACACCATAAATTCACGGCTTAAAGTGATCACACTACTACCTGAAACTTTGATAGTTCGTTGTCTGCCCATGACACTACAGCATGTTTGACATCAGTTGGAACCAGTATCTTTAACATCTCCACAGGTTATCAAGGACTTCCGGACTAACTCATATTGTCAATACAACAATAGGATCAGTAGTCTAATACTGCCCCATATCCAATTAATAGGAATTATTCCTGAAAGTCATTGCGGAAGGGATTCCACCCTGCCCCCCTAACACTACTGGTTTCCTTCCTACTCACTGTGTCCAACACTCTCCCATTGCACTTTACCACAGGGTTTTACCCGATAAGCCTAAAACACTCAATCTTTGATTAAACCCCCATTTGTGTGGAAAGTCACCAACTCAATTAGACTGATTGACTCCCCCATAAGGCCAAGTGGTAAACTGCAATATGCCCTGACCGGGTAGCTTTAAATGTTTTCTTAATGTATTGTTTGTCCAGTCTGTCCTGTCTGGTATTCTAGGCCTAATTGCAGTACACATTTAAGCCTTTGGAAGTTTTTTTGTGTACAATTTTTTAAGCGCAAGACTAATAAAAGTTGATTTTATCACAATATTTACAGTTAGTGCAGTGCGTCCTGCTCACAGTGTTCAGCTAAAACTACAAGTTAATGGGGTGCGTCCTGGTCACAGTGTTCAGCTAAACCTACAAGTTAGTGGGGTGCGTCCTGCTCACAGTGTTCAGCTAAACCTATAAGTTAGTGTGGTGCGTCCTACTCACAGTGTTCAGCTAAACCTACAAGTTAGTGCTGTGCATCCTGCTCAGTGTTCAGCTAAAACTACAAGTTAGTGTGGTGCGTCCACCTCACAGTGTTCAGCTAAACCTACAAGTTAGTGCGGTGCGTCCTGCTCACAGTGTTCAGCTAAAACTACAAGTTATTTTTTTGCGAGCTGTGCACAGTGTTCAGCTAAAGCTACCTGTAGAAGGTTGGTGGTGTTTTCCTGATCCTATCACTACCGCAGGCAGCTAAAAAAGCTACAAGTTCGTTTTTTGCGAGCTCTGCACAGTGTTCAGCTAAAGTTACCTGTAGAAGGTTGGTGGTTGGAGGCAGGCAGTTGATTTTGCTAGCTGCAGTATCAGGCCTTTTTTTCGGCAGCTGGCCGTGTTGATCCGCAACATGTGGAAGACTTGGTCGAGTGGATGACCAAGCCGTCCTCATCCTCTCTCACCCATGCCCAGGGTACTTTGTCTGGCAAAGAAGCGGCCTCTTCCCTTGACTCAATGTAATCAGTGACTCCTTCCCTAGCCCCACCATGTCCTCCTGAGGAGTCCCTCAAACTGTTTGACCACAGTGTTGGGTACATGCTCCAGGAGGATGCCCAGCGTTTAGAAGGCTCTGATGATACTGAGCTCAATGAAGGCAGTAACGTGAGCACAGACAGAGGGGGTGCCCAAGAAGGACAGCAATCTGGCAGTCATGCTCCCCCTGCTGCAGCATACTGCCAGGTTTGCTCCAGTGATGAGGAGGGAGGGGATGATGAGGTCACTGACTCAACGTGGGTGCCTGATAGGA
Organism: Lithobates clamitans; assembly: GCA_037952925.1. Classification (NCBI taxonomy): domain Eukaryota; kingdom Metazoa; phylum Chordata; class Amphibia; order Anura; family Ranidae; genus Lithobates; species Lithobates clamitans. Next base: position 1,206,178 of record JBBGZY010000790.1, read on the forward strand.
AAGAGGAGGAGGAGGCGGCACATCACCAACGAGGCAGTATGCCCTCCGGGGGCCAGCCTAAGGGCAGCACATTGACTGCATCACACCCCAAAGCTCCACAGGGCGCTGCAGTGTCTGCCAGTTATTCAAAAAGTTCTTTGGTGTGGGCCTTTTTGGAGACGAGTGCATCAGATCGCACCGCTGCTATTTGCAACATATGTCTCAAGCATATCTCGCGTGGCCAAAATATCTCCCGCTTGGGTACCACATGCTTGACCAGACATATGTTGACCTGCCATGCAGTTCGTTGGCAAGCGTATCTAAAAGACCCACACCAAAGAACAAAGAGGACCTCTCCTTGCTCCTCATCAGCTGAGATCTCCAACCCCACTATACCTTCAGTCCTCTGAGACCTGCACTGGGAGGAATGAAGGTGTAGAATTAGGTGTGTCACAGCCAAGTACTTGTGGGCAATCTGCTTTTGGTACACCGATGTCAGATTGTACCAGGCAAATTTCCCTGCCCCAGCTGCTGCACCGCCAAAAGTAGTTTGCTCCCAGCCATCCACATGCGCAGCGGTTGAATGCTAGCTTGGCAAAATTGCTAGAACTTCAACTGCTGCCTTTTCAGTTGGTAGACTCTGCCCGCTTCCGTGAGTTTGTGGAATGTGCGGTTCCTCAGTGGCAGGTACCCAAACGCCACTTTTTCTCACGGAATGCGATTCCGGCTCTCTACCAGCATGTGGAAGGCAATGTCCATGCCTCGCTGGACAGGGCGGTCAGGTGCATATTACCGCTGACTCATGGTCCAGCAGGCATGGACAGGGACGTTACCCAAGTTTCACGGCGCATTGGGTGACTCTGCTGGCAGCTGGGAAGGATGCAGGACAAGGTGCAGTAGTGTTGGAGGTTGTTCCGCCACCACGCCTCCAAAATGCTAATGATTGTGACACACCTCTCTCCTCCACCCCCTCCTCTTCTTCTTCCATGGCCTCTTCCTGTGCTTTGTCCTCGGACCAGCGGTGCTCCGTAGCCATTCAAGGGGCTACGCAAGTACGCAGGCCAAAAGATGCCATGCGGTGCTTGAGCTGGTGTGCTTGGGGGACAGGAGTCACACTGGGGCAGAGTGTCTGTCAGCTCTGCAGGGGCAGGTTCAGAGGTGGTTGACGCCACGCCAACTTAAGGCAGGAATGGTGGTTTGCGACAATGGCACCAACCTCCTCTCTGCCCTCCGACAGGGACAAATGACCCATGTGCCCTGTTTGGCTCACGTCCCTAACTTGGTGATGCAGCGGTTCTTGGGCAGGTACCCGGGCTTACAGGATGTCCTGAGGCAGGCCAGGAAAGTCTGTGTGCATTTCCGCCGGTCATATAATGCCAGTGCTCGGCTGGCGGACCTCCAAAAGGAGTTTAACCTGCCCAAGAACCGCCTAATCTGTGACATGCCCACCAGGTGGAACTCAACGTTGGCCATGCTGCAGCGGCTGCACACGCAGCAGAGGGCCATCAATGAGTACCTGTGCGACTATGGCACCAGGACAGGGTCAGGGGAGCTTGGTTTTTTTCTCCCCACGCCAGTGAGCCATGATCAGGGATGCATGCACTGTCCTGTCACCATTTGAGGAGGCCACGAGGATGGCGAGTAGTGACAGTGCATGCATCAGCGACACTGTCCCTTGTCCACCTGTTGTTGGAGCACACGCTGCGTGGAATAATGGACAGGGCACTTGAGGCAGCACAGAGGCAGGAAGAGGAGGACTTCCTTAGCTCTCAAGGCCCCCTTTATCCAGACAGTGTTCCTGCGTGCCCGCCGATCACACAGGAAGAGGACGAGGAGGAGGAGGAAGATTGTGTCAGTATGGAGGTGGAGCCTGGCACTCAGCATCAGCAGCAGTCTTTAAGGGATCAGTCCCAAGAAACACATGGACTTGTACGTGGCTGGGGACCATGTCGTCCTTAGTGACCCAGAGGACTCCAGACCGAATGCCTCAGCAAACCTACGCTGCATGGCCTCCCTGATCCTGCGTAAGGATCCTTGTATTCGTGGTATTAAGGAGAAAGACCAATACTGGCTGGCAACCCTCCTTGATCCACATTACAAGGGTAAGGATGCGGACCTTATCTTGCCATCGCAGAGGATGAAACATCTTCGGGAGGCCTTGCAGAAAGGTCTGTGCAATGCGTTCCCAGAGACTGGGAGGTTACAAACTCCTGTTTCTGGACAACGTGTTGCTGAGGCTTCGGTCAGTCAAAGAAGGAGCAGTGGAGAAGGTGGCCGTCTGACCGATGCGTTCAGACAATTTTTTGGTCCACAGCCCCAAGGTATGATCGGTTCCAGCAACCATCGCCAGCGTCTGTTTTACATGGTGCAGGAATACCTAGGGGCAAGATCTGACTTGGACACCTTTCCCACCGAAAATCCTCTGGGTTACTGGGTCTTGAGGATGGATCACTGGCCAGAGCTTGCACATTATGCAATTGAGCTACTGGCCTGTCCTGCATCCAGCGTTCTTTCGGAACACACATTCAGTGCTGCTGGAGGCTTTGTAACCGATCACAGGGTGCATCTGTCCACCGACTCGGTCGATCGACTGACCTTCATAAAAATGAATCAGTCTTGGATCACCACCAGCTACCAAGCACCTGATGCTGATGTAATCAAATATTTTTTTTTTTGAAATCTCAGATCCCTTCAAAGACTGCCTATGCTGATGCTGAGTGACTATCCCTGAGTAATTATCCTCTTCCTCCTCAATGATCATGCTGATAGCTTGTAAGAACATTTTTGGTTCTGGGCACCACCACCAGTGCCTAAGGCCCAATTTTTCAGCCCCTGTTTAACAGGGGCATGTAATTACAATTTTTGATGCAATACTTTGTAGCAGGGCTCATTCCTGCGTTCCAACTAGAGTGTCTGTGAGGGGTTGCAGTGTTGTGGCACCAGTGCCTAAGGCTAATTTTTCAGCTCCTGTTCAACAGGTGGCATGTAATTACAATTCTTGATCTAATATTTCACAGCAGGGCCCATTTCTGCGCCCACCAAGAGTGAGTGAGGACTTAGTGTTGTGGCACCACCAAAGGCCCAATTTTTCTGCCCCTGTTCAACAGGGGCATGTAATTACAATTCTTGACCTAATATTTCACAGCACGGCCCTGTGAGGGCTTACAGTGTTGTGGCCATAAAAACACCTAGGGCCCAAATTTCTGCTGAGTATATAGGGCAGGCCCCTACTTTCAAACATCTAACTTACAAAACGGAAGGAGACAACAGGAAGTGAGATGAAATCTACCCCTAGGAAGGTAAATTTTCTCCTGTAAGAGTCAATATGGGAAAAACATTTTTCCTTTCCACTGATGCTTTCCAATCCTTGTTCCACAAAAAAACCCAAATTTCAAAAAACATTTGTCATTGGGACAAAAAGTGAGGTGAAATCTTCTGAAGAGGACGACAGACAGCAAAACAAATGTCACAGGGGTGATAACCCTTCCCTAGGTTTTCCAAAAAGCTTAAAAAAGATTTTTGGCTGGAGCTACATACGTTAAAAATGTACCCGTTCAAAATTACAAACAGATTCTACTTAACAAACCTACAGTCCCTGTCTTGTTTGCACCGCCTGTATACTGCTGTTCAGAGTATATAGGGCCTGGTGGCCCCACACCTTTCCTTATTTTAATTTGGGTGCAGGGTCCCCCTTAATATCCATACAAGACCCAAAGGGCCTGGTAATGGACTGGGGGGTACCCATGCCGTTTGTCTCACTGATTTTCATCTATATTGCCAGGACCCGACATTACATTAAACCCGCAGTTTTAAATGAGATTTTTTCCTTTAAAAATGACATTTTGTGCAGGGACTGTTCTAAACACGGGAAACACGTGCCACTTGACAGGCATACTATAGACACACCCCAGGTACGATATTTAAAGGAATATTTCACTTTTTTTACTTTAAGCATCATTAAAACCACTGCTCCCGAAAAAACAGCCGTTTTTAAAAGTTTTTTTTGCATTGATACATGTCCACGGGGTAGGACCCGGGTCCCCAAACCCTTTAGGACAATACCATGCAAATTAGCATTTAAAAATGAGCACTTTTGATTTCAAACGTTCGAGTCCCATAGACGTCAATGGGGTTCTAACGTTCGTGCAAATTTTCGGTCTGTTCGCAGGTTCTGGTGCGAACTGAACCGGGGGGTGTTCGGCTCATCCCTATACATGACCTCGCAATTGACATTCAGAGTGACAGCTGAAAAATTGGGGGTGAAAGTGTCCAGTATTGATGTGATTAAATGTACTGGGGGGGGGGGGGGGGGTTTCCAGCAAAGTTTACAGGATTTAATCATTTTTGGTTTTGCTATTAGAAGGTCTTTTATAAAGAAGCTATACAATTCATTGTTCTGTATCCCTCTTCCCCTCCCCCCCCCCCCCATTGTAGTATGTGAAATAAAATTGGACTTCACATATGGCTGAATGTCATGTCAAGTCCTGGAATATATCCTACCGAAAAGGGATCCTTTCAGGAATTCTGAAGAACATCCAGTTACAAGCGAAATGTAATTGTGGCCTACTATATGGTCTGTGCCCACTACTGGGGTATACATATTTTGAAGACTTGAAAATTGCCTTTTGTTCCCTGGGTAGGCTGCACAACTAGGATTTGATTTCATTAGTGAATCTGTATGTTCTAGGATAAGTGTTTATTAAAGTTACTTTTCATTGTTACATGGGTCAGGATACTTTCTGGGTCCCCTACATATACACATCCATGTAAAGATACAAAAATATATAATGTATATTGGAGGTTGAGCTCAGCCTGGATTTTATACATTTTTTTCCCCCCATTTATATTGGTGTACTGTAAGATTAATGGGCGCCAGACATCTTTTCAAGAGAAAATAAAATCTTTGCATTCAAGAAAAGTGGGAGAGAAGGTTTAGGGTCAGGACACACTTAAACCACTTCCCTCCCAGCCACTGCACATACAGCTGGGTGGGCACTCAAAAAAATCCTTCAGAAGGAGGGGAATTGTGTATGTACCTGCACAGCAGCTTGATCCTGATGTGCTCGTGTCACCTGCACATGGCCCTTCCCAGATCTGCAGGAGAGTTCTGACTGGCCATCCTGATCACATGATGGCTTTGATTGGACACAGCCATCATGTGAATTAAACTGAAAGCTGGTTGCTAGGAGATTCCCTCTCCTCCTCACTGACAACTTCCATGTGAGGAGAAGAGAGCCAGTGTGGATTGCTGCAGCCAGCTCAGTGTGTATGAGTGTCCCCCACAGAGTAAAACACCTGTTCCCCACATCTGTACATTATATGGCAATGATCACACAAAACCAATTAGACACTTAGCAGAATACTTTGATACACATCAATCAAAAAATAAAAAGTAGTGAATAAATACCATCAAACTATAGCTCCATTTGTGTGAACAAAATAAAAATTTGTGTACAGTGTACCATCACCGCGTAATTCTCAGTGAAAGTGTGAACATGGAACGCTTAAAATTTGTCTGGGAAGGGAGTGAAAATGGCCAGTATTAAAGCGGTTAAGTAGTTGCAATGTTAATTGGCAGACTTTGATACTACTACAGGTAGACAGCCATGCAGGGAAAGGCATCCAGCAAGGACACCACATTTGTAGGGGTAGGAGCGCAGTCTCATAGGAACCGTTTTAACCACTTCAGCCCCGGAAGGTTTTACCCCCTTCCTGACCAGAGCACTTTTTACAATTCGGCACTGCGTCGCTTTAACTGCTAATTGCGCGGTCATGCAATGCTGTACCCAAACGAAATTTGCGTCCTTTTCTTCCCACAAATAGAGCTTTCTTTTGATGGTATTTGATCACCTCTGCCGTTTTTATTTTTTGCGCTATACGCGGAAAAAGACCGAAAATTTTGAAAAAAAATGATATTTTCTACTTTTTGTTCTAAAAAAAATCCAATAAACTCAATTTTAGTCATACATTTAGGCCAAAATGTATTCGGCCACATGTCTTTGGTAAAAAAAATGTCAATAAGTGTATATTTATTGGTTTGCGCAAAAGTTATAGCGTCTACAAACTAGGGTACATTTTCTGGAATTTACACAGCCTTTAATTTATGACTGCCTATGTCGTTTCTTGAGGTGCTAAAATGGCAGGGCAGTACAAAACCCCCACAAATGACCCCATTTTGGAAAGTAGACACCCCAAGGAATTTGCTGAGAGGCATGTTGAGCCCATTGAATATTCATTTTTTTTGTCCCAAGTGATTGAATAATGACAAAAAAAAAAAAAAAAATTACAAAAAGTTGTCACTAAATGATATATTGCTCACACAGGCCATGGGCATATGTGGAATTGCACCCCAAAATACATTTAGCTGCTTCTCCTGAGTACGGGGATACCACATGTGTGGGACTTTTTGGGAGCCTAGCCGCGTACGGGGCCCCGAAAACCAAGCACCGCCTTCAGGATTTCTAAGGGCGTACATTTTTGATTTTACTCCTCACTACCTATCACAGTTTTGAAGGCCATAAAATGCCCAGATGACATAAAACCCCCCCAAATGACCCCATTTTGGAAAGTAGACACCCCAAGCTATTTGCTTTGAGGCATGTTGAGTCCATGGAATGTTTTATATTTTGACACAAGTTGCGGGAAAGTGACAAATTTTTTTTTTTTTTTTTTTGCACAAAGTTGTCACTAAATGATATATTGCTCACACAGGCCATGGGCATATGTGGAATTGCACCCCAAAATACATTTAGCTGCTTCTCCTGAGTACGGGGATACCACATGTGTGGGACTTTTTAGGAGCCTAGCCGCGTACGGGACCCCGAAAACCAAGCACCGCCTTCAGGATTTCTAAGGGCGTACATTTTTGATTTTACTCCTCACTGCCTATCACAGTTTCGGAGGCCATGGAATGCCCAGGTGGCACAAACCCCCCCCAAATGACCCCATTTTGGAAAGTAGACACCCCAAGCTATTTGCTGAGAGGCATGGTGAGTATTTTGCAGCTCTCATTTGTTTTTGAAAATAAAGAAAGACGAGAAAAAAATTTTTTTTTTTTCTTTTTTCAATTTTCAAAACTTTGTGACAAAAAGTGAGGTCTGCAAAATACTCACTATACCTCTCATCAAAAAGCTTGGGGTGTCTACTTTCCAAAATGGGGTCATTTGGGGGGGTTTTGTGCCACCTGGGCATTCCATGGCCTCCGAAACTGTGATAGGCAGTGAAGAGTGAAATCAAAAATTTACGGCCTTAGAAAGCCTGAAGGCGGTGCTTGGTTTTCGGGGTCCCGTACGTGGCTAGGCTCCCAAAAAGTCCCACACATGTGGTATCCCCGTACTCAGGAGAAGCAACAGAATGTATTTTGGGGTGTAATTTCACATATTCCCATGGCATGTTTGAGCAATATATCATTTAGTGACAACTTTGCGCAAAAAAAAATAAAAAAAATAAAAAATTGTCTCTTTCCCGCAACTTGTGTCACAATATAAATTATTCCATGGACTCAACATGACTCTCAGCAAATAGCTTGGGGTGTCTACTTTCCAAAATGGGGTCATTTGGGGGGGGTTTGAACTGTCCTGGCATTTTATGCACAACATCTAGAAGCTTATGTCACACATCACCCACTCTTCTAACCACTTGAAGACAAAGCCCTTTCTGACACTTATTGTTTACATAAAAAAATAATTTTTTTTTGCAAGAAAATTACTTTGAACCCCCAAACATTATATATTTTTTTTAAAGCAAATGCCCTACAGATTAAAATGGTGGGTGTTTCATTTTTTTTTTTCACACAGTATTTGCGCAGCGATTTTTCAAACGCATTTTTTGGGGAAAAAACACACTTTTTTACATTTTAATGCACTAAAACACACTATATTGCCAAAATGTTTGATGAGATAAAAAAGATGATCTTAGGCCGAGTACATGGATACCAAACATGACATGCTTTAAAATTGCGCACAAACGTGCAGTGGCGACAAACTAAATACATTTTTAAAAGCCTTTAAAAGCCTTTACAGGTTACCACTTTAGATTTACAGAGGAGGTCTACTGCTAAACTTACTGCCCTCGATCTGACCTTCGCGGCGATACCTCACATGCATGGTGCAATTGCTGTTTACATTTGACGCCAGACCAACGCTTGCGTTCACCTTAGCGCGAGAGCAGGGGGGACAGGGGTGCTTTTTTTTTTTTTTTTTTTTTCTTTATTATTATTATTTTTTTATCTTATTTTTAAACTGTTCCTTTCATTTTTTTTTTTTAAATCATTTTTATTGTTATCTCAGGGAATATAAATATCCCCTATGATAGCAATAGGTAGTGACAGGTACTCTTTTTTGCAAAAATTGGGGTCTATTAGACCCTAGATTTCTCCTCTGCCCTCAAAGCATCTGATCACACCAAGATCGGTGTGATAAAATGCTTTCCCAATTTCCCAATGGCGCTGTTTACATCCGGCGAAATCTACGTCATAAAATGCTCGTAGCTTCCGGTTTCTTAGGTCATAGAGATGTTTGGAGCCACTCTGGTCTCTGATCAGCTCTATGGTCAGCTGGCTGAATCACCGGCTGCATTTTCAGGTTCCCTGTTGAGACAGGAGAGCCAGAGAAAAACACGGAAGATGTTGGGGGGGGGGGGGCAGTCTAGAGGCTAATTAGCCACTAGGATTGCTTTTACATGAAAGCCGACCGCTGGCTGAAAAGAATGATACCAAGATGATACCTAAACCTGCAGGCATCATTCTGGTATAACCACTCAAAGTCGTGAATGGCGTACCTGAAGACAAAAAAATGGTTAACAATGGTTAACAATAAAGCACAGTAAAGTGTAAATAATTACACACCTGAAAAACAAACATGATAAAACATAATAACAATAACAATAACAATAAAACATTGCAGAATAGAATACAGTAAAAAAGAGCAGAACAATAGAGAGAGAGAATAGAGAGAGAGAGAACAATAAAACAACAACTATTTTTTTTATTTCATATATTTTTTTTTTTTTTTTACACTTTTTTTGTAACTAACTTTTATAACGGTAACCGGTTCCAGGTTCGGGTCTCTCAAAATGCGATGCCATCTTGGGAGACCCTGTGAAAGTGTGCCTAGTCTGTGCAATGCTGTACCCTACGCTAATAGTCAACTAGTGCATGGTAGCGTTCAAAACATTCACCAATGCAAAGACCAGGATTGTCAGGACAGGAGGGACAATAATAGCGGGTGTCACGTCTATATCCGCGCTTGCTGCAGACACAACATCTTTTTTGGGGGGTTCGTTGGGTAGGGGTACTCGGGAGGACATATAAATGCCTCTCATGCAGCCGACTGCATTTGGTTGGGGATGTGAATGGGGGAAGTACGGGCGCTGCAGAAGCGGTGGGTTCCCAATTAGGATTGGCGAATGCAGCAGGAAGGGCACTATGGGCACGACGGGCCTGTGTTTGTCTTTTTGGTGGCAGCGGGACACTACTTGTGCTTGCCACCTCACCAGCTTGAACTGCACTTATGGGACTCGCCACGTCACCACGTGTTACTGCAGTGCTGGTTTGACTACGACCGGGGTGTACTAGGCCGCTGGCGCTTGCCAGTTCACCAAAACGCTACCAAAAAAACTGTTAGCGATCGCAGGGATCAGGCCTGACTCTGCGAACGCTGCAGTTATGCGTTTAGTATTTTGTAAGTGACAGTGATCGATCGATACTGCACTTGGGTGGGCTGGGCCGGGCGGAGGGGCAAAACGCAGGTGCTAGCAGGTATCTGGGCTGATCCCGCTAACACTGCGTTTTTGGGAACCCTAAACTGCTGGGGACACTAGTATAGATCTAATCGGATCAGATATTGATCCGATCAGATACTATACCACTAAGGGTGGTGTACAGTGCGTGCGTGGGTGTTAGCGGTACTGGCGCTAATCTGACGCTGCCTGGGGCTGGTGCTTGCCAGTTCACCAAAACGCTACCAAAAAAACTGTTAGCGATCGCAGGGATCAGGCCTGACTCTGCGAACGCTGCAGTTATGCGTTTAGTGTTTTGTAAGTGACAGTGATCGATCGATACTGCACTTGGGTGGGCTGGGCTGGGCCGGGCGGAGGGGCAAAACGCAGGTGCTAGCAGGTATCTGGGCTGATCCCGCTAACACTGCGTTTTTGGGAACCCTAAACTGCTGGGGACGCTAGTATAGATTTGATCGGATCAGATATTGATCCGATCAGATACTATACCACTAAGGGAGGTATACGGTGCGTGCGTGGGTGTTAGCGGTACTGGCGCTAACCTGACGCTGCCTGGGGCTGGTGCTTGCCAGTTCACCAAAACGCTACCAAAAAAACTGTTAGCGATCGCAGGGATCAGGCCTGACTCTGCGAACGCTGCAGTTATGCGTTTAGTGTTTTGTAAGTGACAGTGATCGATCGATACTGCACTTGGGTGGGCTGGGCTGGGCGGAGGGGCAAAACGCAGGTGCTAGCAGGTATCTGGGCTGATCCTGCTAACACTGCGTTTTCGGGAACCCTAAACTGCTGGGGACGCTAGTATAGATTTGATCGGATCAGATATTGATCCGATCAGATACTATACCACTAAGGGAGGCGTATGCTGCGTGCGTGGGTGTTCGCGGTACTGGCGCTAATCTGACGCTTCCTGGGGCGACGCATATCACCGCCGGGCGATCAGGGGGCTAAACCTTTATTCGGTAATAAACGGCGGGTGCCCTGACACTATAAAAAATAAACGAACTAACCAGCGTCAACCGTAACGGTTATACAGTGATCAGTGGTGAAAGGGTTAACTAGGGGGCAATCAAGGGGTTAAAACATTTATTAGGTAGTATAGGGGGGTCCCTGACGCTATAAAACACTGACGGCGAACCTAAATATTTACGTTCCTAACTACCGTCACCAGCGACACTAATACAGCGATCAGAAAAATGATCGCTTAGCGACACTGGTGACAGGGGGTGATCAAGGGGTTAAAACTTTATTAGGGGGGGTTAGGGGGGTATCCTAGACCTAAAGGGGGGTAATACTCACTGCCCTAACACTAACTGTCACAAACTGACACTATGCAGTAATCAGAAAAAAAAAAAAAAAAAAATACTGCTAATGTCAGTTTGTGACAGGGGGGGGGGGGTGATTGGGGGGGGATCGGGGGGCGATCGGGGGGGGATCGGGGGTGTAAAGTATGCCTGGCATGTTCTACTGTGTGTGTGTGTGTGTGTTGTGCACTCACTTGTCATCTCCCCTCGGCGCTGGAACGGAAACTGCCAGACCGAGGAGAGATGACATCACATCCTCTGCCTGTGTGAAACGACACACAGGCAGAGGAGCATTTCCATTGGCTGGGAGCGATCGCGAGGGGGGGGCCACGATCGGATGGTCTCCCCCTCGCCTCCCGACGCTCCCAGTCAGATGCCGACCGCCGATGGCACCGGGGGGGGGTCCGATCGGACCCCCCGCCCGCGGGAGGCAGATCACGTACGGGTACGTGATTTTGCCTGCCCGTGCCGCTCTGCCGCAGTATATCTGCGTTAGGCGGTCGGCAAGTGGTTAAGTCTGTTGCCCTAACAAATTGTAACAAACTCCTTTACTTTTATACAGTCGTTTCTTGCAGACTCTCAGCCCACTGAGCTCCCAGTCTCACTAGACTTGCTGATTCACCGCCACTGAATCCCACAAACTTTTAATCTTCACTTGAGCATCTTCCTCAAGCATCACCCTCACTTCTCTGCTGGGTCCCTAGCTTGGCATTCCAGATACCTCAAGCTTCACCTTCACTGTCCCTGGTTGGTGAGAATACTGCTCCGGTACATGCTTCAGCTACTCACTGTGGTCCCTGGTAATGAGGTGGTTGGTCCTTTAGTGGCGACAGCTTCCCCTCTACCTCAGACCACGACAGGTTCTCCGGCTGGCAGAACCTTCACTTCTGGTTGACTGCAAGCCACAATCCCAACCCTGTGCTGCCCTCTTGCTTCTGGTTAGGCCCTCAGACAGCCTATCAGGATAGGCCCAAAACACTGGCCTAGCAGCCTGGGCAGTACAACACACATCCACCCAGATAGCTGTCCAGGTGGCACAGAACCCCAATCACCTGACCTCACCCAAATAAATGGGCTCTACCAGCAGGCCAAGGGACCCAAGAAAATCCCTGCCCATAGGCTGAGATTCCCTAACCTGTCTTTGTCTAATGTCACCAGATACCCGGCCATCTAGCGACAGAAGAGAAGAGAAAAGTGCAGAAATTCCAGACTTAAGGTGAAATCAATTGATCCCTCACAATTGGCCAAGGCAAATACACCTGGCAAGTAAATTTAAGAGAAAACCTGCCTAAACATCAGGGTGCTACAGAAACAATATATGAAACAGCAAGCATGTAGACGTGACAAAATATAACTAAAGTAAATCTTATGGTGATATAAAGACAGTCTTCCATTAACGGGCCGTACCAAGCAAGTTCAACTCATTTTTGCAAACTTTTCACTTTTTTAAAAGTCCAACTGCAATCTAAAAAAGGTTTTGAATGAAGTTGGGCTTTTGTACCAGAGCTCTTGAAAGAACACAACTAATTTCCTTTGTGCAAAATGTTTATTTTATTTGATGAAGACTGGAGCTGGTAGGTTATTCAGAAAGACACATTAATTGGCAATGTCCCCTTAATGTCACTGAACTTCTTAGAGCTCAAGTCCACCACGACACACCTGGGGCCACCTCGGTAAGGGATGATGTTGATATTGGTCACAGATTGCTGATTTTTCTGCAGACAAGGTATTCTGTAAAAGAAAGCAGTGGCTTTGGTGAGATAAACACCACATTTTATGAGTGCATAAGCCTTGTTTACAGGTCTTATATAGTGCTATGCATTCACAGCATGGTGGGGATTCAAACCAAATAAAAAAGGACGAAGCCTGATGCCCTTAGCAACCAGTCAGGGATTTTTAAAGGCATATGTAAAACCCAAGGGGAAGAACCCCCCACCCCACTGATAAACATAGTTTACTAGTACTTAGATGTGGTGGCTTGGGGGACTACAGAAACCTACCCATCTGCTCTAACAGGGGTGGAATTCTGTAACCCAGGACATAGTTTATACAGCTGAAAGCATTGTTGCCAGCCAACAGGGATCAAAGAAGTTCAGGTTAAAAAGTGTATTTAAACACCAATGATCTACAATAACCGAAACCTGATCTGGTTGCCATGTGCAGCAGCCAATACCTTTCTGGAAGGTTTGACAACTGTCAATGGCCTGCCACTCAGTGTAAATCCCATGGCTCATGAAGCTCAGCAATGGTGTAGGTATAGTAACAGGAATGGTAGAACACCCAAAAACTTCTTGCTCAAGACAATTTAACATGACAGGTTGTTCAGCTCCACAATGTCTTCCTCAAGCATGTTCAAATAGTACACTCTTAAAATTCTGACCTAATAAAGCGCTTCTTTTGAAGTGAACCTGCATTTTGTCAATACTAGGTGTAACAACTCTGCCTTAAAACAGAAGTGTATTTGAGTTTAGTTTTTGCTAGGCTGTAGTCAGCCTGAGCTGGGTTCAAAATGCAGCTTTTGGGTGTCTTGTGGGCACCGCTTATTGTATGCTTATGCCTGCTGCTGTGTGTATATCCCTTGTAATTATGCGATACGCCGCACTAGTCAGAGCTATGAGTATTTAAATCTTCCTGACCAACCACCAGGTGTATTGCCAGTGGTGCAAGCTGGGAGGGGGTATAAATATACAGGAAATACTAGGAAAGTCTTCCTCCCACCAACCTCCTGCCTGGGGGATGAATGCAGTAGTTTGTCCCTCTGCTGCCTAAGAGGGTTTCAAGAAATTTCACCATTGTGAGTTTTGCCTTTTCTTGAACACAACTGTATGGATCCTGATCTGAGAGATTAATCATGGTATCCATGGTCTACAGAAAGACCTGTTATGAGACCTTCAGATTTTGGGAGGGGAGTCATTAAGGGTGAGCTCCGGTCCCTAGAGTGTGGCACAGAGTTTGGAAACACTTGGATTTACTCAGTCCCACTTCCCCCTCCCCAAAAAAAAAAAAAAAAAAAAAAAAAAAAACCCCACCACACACCTTTTATTTTCATCTATTTCCATAAAAGCTGCAGGGTTTAGTGTCCAGGTGTTCAACACCTGGCTCACAGCCAAGCACACATTCACTCCAGTCTGGGGACATTTTTGTTGGAGAACGTAAAGTGATGAGGGAAGTGGGATACTCCCAAGAGAACCATGTACAACTGAGGACTTGGTTTTCCTTTAGGAAAAGCTATGATGAAGTCCAGGCTTGTAACAGTAGACTATAGCTTAAAGCAATATTAAAGCTTTGGTTTGTTTTCTTTTTAAACAAAAATGTTACCTACCTGCTCTGAACAATGGTTTGACAATGCAGCCCAGATCCTCTCCCTGGGTCCCTCACCGGCACTCCTGGCTCCTTCCTCCTGCTAGATACCTCCACAGCAAGCAACTATCACAGCCAGTAAGCCAATCAGGAGCAAGTCTCTGGAGAGGCAAAGCCCTCACGGACAGCACTGGATCGAGAGGGGACTCAGGCAAGCATGCATGAAGGTAAAAACCTTGTGCCTTTACCACTTTAAGTAAAAAGCCATTAGAGCAAAAGTCCCTTCAAGTAGGAAAAGGTCTGCACAAAATCCCTTCAGAACACCAGCTGGTGTCCCCTTTGATAGGTCCACAGCTGACTAAGGCATCAGAGGTGTAGCTAAAGCACAAGTCTCCACAATCTTGCAATGTCTTTACTCACAATGCCCAAGGACAGATGTCTCCATACAATCCATGCTCTCCAGTGATACCGGACAGATCCATGGCAGAAAGCTCCTTAGTCAGCTTCCTTCAAGCACTTGGGTCTCAGTAGTCCGCCCTCAAGTTGCCCACCTGAGGTCTCCTCTCTAGCTTTTCCCCAAAAGGTCAGCGTCCCATCAGGCTGCATAACTCCACCCTGGGCCAAGATCCAGAGCTCTGTGTCCCCACAATACAATCTACTTCAGAGCCTGCCTCTGGGATAGGCTGGGGCTGTATTAATATTCATACCGCCATCTGCATAGCTCCACACCCATAATCCAGAAACTGCGAGTTTACCTGGATACAGAAGGAGCTATCCAGCAGACTGGCAGCAGCATAGCACACAGATCAGGCCTAACTAAAACAATCACAGCTCACTGGGTACAGGGAGCCAAACTGCTTTTACCTTACCCAAAATTACAGCCACAGTGCGACAAATGTACCAATCAAGAATACCAATCCAACTTTCCTAGCACTTACCTAAGAGCGTGCTACATCTATACATTTTAAAGGTCTGCATCTACATTTCTCATTTTGGGGATTTTTGGTGCGTACTCTACGGCAGGGGCGGAAGTATAGGGGTCGCAAAAGTCGCCATTGCGACTGGGCCCCATGCTGCAGGGGGCCCGTGTGCCCCCCTCTCCCCGAGCGGTGGCTGCATATGGGACCGAGCTCCCTCATCCTCAGCCGATGGGTAAATCATTCAGCAGTGCAGGAGCTCGGTCACAAAGTGAAAGTAAGGGAGACGTGACTGTCTAGCACACTGTGCTGTGCTCTCTGCCTCCCCCTACAGTGCAGTACCCAGCATGGAGAGTTTAAGGTACAGAGCTGCAGATTTTTAAAAAGCGATCTATATATGTTTGTATGCATGTGTGTGTGCTTATATATGTGTGTCTGCATGTTTGGGTGTGTGCATGTGTGTGTCTGCATGTGTGTGCATGTGTATGTTTACGTGTGTGTGCATGTGTATAGAGTTATATGTGTGTGCGCATGTGTGTGCGCATGTGCATAGAGTTATATGTGTGCGCGCGCGCATGTGTGTTTGTGTGCATGTGTATAGCGTTATATGTGTGTGCGCATGTGTATAGAGTTATATGTGTGTGCATGTGTGTGCATGTGTATAGCGTTATATGTGTGCGCATGTGTATAGCATTATATGTGTGTGCGCATGTGTATAGAGTTATGTGTGTGTGCGCATGTGTATAGAGTTATATGTGTGTGCATGTGTATAGAGTTATATGTGTGTGCGCATGTGTATAGCATTATATGTGTGTGCGCATGTGTGTGCATGTGTATAGAGTTATGTGTGTGTGCGCGCATGTGTGTGCATGTGTATAGAGTTATATGTGTATGTGCATGTGTGTGTTTGCTTATGTGTGTGCGTTTGTGTGTGCGTGTATTTATATGTATGTGTGTATTAACGTACATGTGTTTACATGCGTGTATGTATACACATTACTTGTAATTCTGACCCCCTTTTTCTTTACGATCAGAACAGATTTTTTTAGGGTGGGTTCATAATACGAACAAGAAAATACCATTCCTCTGAAAAGCGATGCAGATCGCTTTTCAGAGGCATTTGACAGGCAGTGAAGAGGCAATATGTTGCGCCTTGAATGGTAAAATGTTGAGAAACACTGATACAGAGAAACTGATCTCTCCATTCTCCTCCTGCAGCTGCTGAAAGGAGATGAGAAGTGGGGGAAATGGAAAGATCAGTTCCTCTATATGCAGCCGCACCCACCATGCCTCCTATGCAGCTTCTTTCTGCTGCACCCCGTGTGCTCTCCAGCCCCCCTGTACTTTTTCCTGCCCCCGCTCTCTCCTGGCCCCTCCCCTTGTCCCCACAGCTCAGCAGAGTCCCCCCCTCCCCTCTCCTGCCAGCTGCTGTAGGGTATCTGCATGGAGAGTCAGTGATCCATACCGATCACAGACTCAATCCATTCATAACTGAAACATAACTGTATTTACTATGCTTCCGTTTGCGAATAAAGGGGCAGCTCTATACAGAGCTATTCCTGTCCATTCATTCTGTGCAGCTGAGGCTGTGCTCTCAATCTCCATTCTCGTTCTCAAAGGTGAAACATCAGAGGTCTGCTTAGACCCCTGATATCTCACCAAAGCCCCCCAACTCTTAAAAAAAAAAAAAAAATTAAAATATTTTTTATAAAATAATATTGTAAAACAATAGATAAATGGTAGAAAAATACAAAAAAAATAAAAAAAACCAGACGCCAGTGGCAGAACTACCAGGGTCACAAACATCACACTTGCGACCGGGCCTTGGCATTTATGCCATCGGCTCGCAGGGAAGGGCCCTTCATGATTTCTTGCACCGGGGCCCTGAAGGTTCTAGTTACGCCACTGCTCTACGGTGTTCAGGAAAATATTCTTCCCACCAAGTAAAAGACATCAAAATTAGACTCCAACCACTATGAGAATACCCTTCAAAAACCAGAGGGAACCTGAACCATTCTGATTCGGAATAAAATATGCCTGGTTTAGGGGCATGGTTTGACCTTGCTGGAAGATGACCGCATAAGACCAGAGCTCCTGCCGCCACAGGTCTACACTCAGTGTTGATTTTGGCAGCACATTTTGATTTAGTTTTAATCTTAGTCTTAGGACTAAAATGGCATTTTAGTTTTAGTCCCATTTTAGTCTTCTGCAATCGTTTTAGTTGTATTTAGTCAACTAAATCTCCAGTACATTTTAGTTGACAAACTCATTTTAGTCATCTAAAATCTATTGGTGCAATTAAAATTGTAATGCATTAGTTAACATTTCTCTACGATTTCCAAACTCATTATATACTGCTGGAGTGAAAAATCTCATATTTTAGGTATGAACATGCACTACAGACCAGTGTTAATTTTGAAGTCAAATGTCAATTCAGTTTTAGTCTTGGTCTTTTGACTAAAATGCCGTTTTAGTCATCTCAATTGTTTTAGTTGTATTTTAGTCGACTAAAATGTTTTAGTTGACAAAATTAACACGGTCTCCACTATCCTACATCGGAGGTTCTGCCTGATCAAAATAGCCTGACAGCATGGGGACAGCTCCTCGGCCACAGGCTCCCCCTGCGTGACTGAGCCACATCCCTCAACTTGGCTCTTACCCCCTCTCAGGACACCTCCGGCACCTCAATCCCATACAGTGCCCACAGCACCCCAAAAAAACCCCAAATACCGTATACATTAACAAAAAAAAAAACTTTTCTATGAATTTGGAAACAAAATCAGGAAAATTGTTGGCCAGAGCCCTCCAAACTAAAAAGGCAGTGGCAATGTTTCACATAATTACCGACCCCCTGGGAAATAGCTACCTTGTTAGGTAAAGCCGAATAATTTGTCCAATTTTACGCTAAACTCTAACTTAGCAACCCCGACTACAATTAAGGAGGACAGTGAAAGAAGGAAGGGAGATGATCAAATTCATGAACCAATACAGCTCCAAACCCATAACCCTATCAGAAGCCTCCAAACTGGATCGTCCAATCTCCCTGGAAGAAGTCAATAAGGTTTTAAAACTAAAGCCAGGTAAAAAACCCAGGCCAATGGACTATCGGTTTTTACAAAACCTTCGACACCCTTCTACCACATTTCCTGGAAAAAAAAGTAACTCATTACCTTCCACATTTCAAACAAAGATCTTCTGGAGGCCCACATAAAGCGATACCAAAGTCAGCCCAATACAACTCCATTGTTTCAAATTACAGAGTCATATCACTTAACGTAGATGTGAAAAATCTATGCAAAAATGCCTGCAAGCCGACTATTGCCCTTACTCCCCAAGTTAGTATCTTTAGACTAAGTTGGCTTAATCCCTGGTAGAGAGGCAAGGGACAACATGCTGAAAGCTATTAGCATACATCACTGGTTATCCTCTCAAACCTGGCTTCTTCCTGTCACTCAATGCGGAGAAGGCGTTCAACAGGGTGTCCTAGGACTACATGATAGAAGCCCTCAAGATGAGCATGCACAATCATAAGCTCCAGCTCACCCTGGCCTTGTACTCTACTCCTACAGCAAGGATGCGAGTCAATGGTCACCTGTCAGGCACCTTCAGTGTCGAACGGTACATGCCAGGGCTGCCCCTGCTCATATTTTTGCCAACCTTAGAACCGTTACTCTGAAGACCAAGAGCCACCATGTGAAAGGAGTCCAATTAATAGGCCACCACTACAAATTGGCAGCCTATGCGGATGACATTCTGATGTTACTTACGGACCCCATTACTTCAATTCCCAATCTACTGAAGGATTTCCTGCTATTCACACCATCAACCTCCAAATTAATTTCTCAAGATCCCGGGCACTTAACATATCCCTCCTTCAAACCTCCTTAACACAAGACCAAACTCCCCCCCTTCGGATGGGACCCACACGCCATCACTAACCTCGGGGTACAGCTCCCAACTAAAATAATCCAATATACTTGAGAAACTTCCTCCCAATCCTGAGAATCATACAAGACCTAGAAAAATGGGCTACAGGTCCTCTTGGTTTGGGAGAGCAACCATCAAGATGAATGTCCTCCCAAGACTCCTACAAATTCTTAATTAAAAAGCCCCCCCCCCCCCAGTATTCTTTGTCTCAGAGATTTGCAGGAACTTCATATGGCTCTCCAAACATTCCCAGCTGGGAGAGATTTGTAACCCCCAAATTGAAAGGGGGAATTGGCCTCCCAGACATGTACAAATACTGGCCTTGCCATCTGACCAGAGTGGTTGACTGGCGTGTTCACACTAGCACCAAAGACTGGGTCAAACTAGAAAAATCATTCTCCCAAATTGAATTCCGACGGAAAGCGCAAACCATCTCATACTAAAAAGGTTTAGGGCAGCATAAAAAAAAAAAAAAAAAAAAAAAAAAAAAACCACATGAAACTAAACCTGGCTTCCTCCCCTGGGCCTCTGACCCCAATTGACTAATCCAGAATTCTCTCCACAGGTCTCCCCCGTTTACTTAAAATAAACCCTCCCCTCATCTAATGGATATACAATTGATAATGGACACCTTCCCCTTTAGTCTTTGTATAAGCTTTGCAGGATCACATTTCACACTTACTCAATATGGATTGGCTCTTTTACTAGCCCACTGCCTTCCACTGTCAGAACAGTGTTGTCAATGTCCTGGGAAATGGGATTGGTGAAAATAATCTCCATCTGAAGAGGCTGATTCACATGTGCTTCACCTGTTGTCTGTAAAAAAGGGGATATAAAAAAAAAAAAAAAAAAAAAAAAAAAAAAGTTATTCCACTCAAAAATGGAATTCATTTGATACAATAAGCTGGGCTGAGTCACTCATGGCTTCCTCTATTTTTATAGAATCTGAGATATCCTGCATGGTCTAGCCCTTGGGGTTTTGGAGGCTGGGTGTGCCTCACCTTGGAGAATGCCCAAAAAAAGATATAAACTAAATAGTGTGTTCATAGACCAGGTAATTCAAGGGCACACATCTTGCCTCTGGAAAGAAAAAACCCACAATTTTTGGGTGGACAGACCCTTAATTGACAGGAGTTTTAGGTTATTATACCTTTATCACAATGGGTTGAGACCTCAGCGTCATCACTGAATCCACCAGTAGTTTTCCTCCTTTTTCATCTTCACACAGCACAACAGCTTTGATCATATTATCTGTGGTTATGGCAGTTTCATACTGAGCATACGTTATGGAAAAAGGTACATTTTTCTCTAAGGATGAAAGAAGAGATTTAATGCATTCTACAGAAGATGCCCAAAAAAAAAAAAAAAAAAAAAAAACCCCCCCCCCCCCCCCCACACACACACCACAAAGAACCACCACTCTGAAGCTACTTAATGACTTTTTTGGGTGCATCATAATCCCATTGTACCCTGTTTAGAGTGCTTGATTTAACCGCTCTCCTACAGGGCACTTACGCCCCCTTCCTGCCCAGGCCATTTTTTCAGCGCTGTCGCACTTTGACAATTGCGGTCATGCACGCTACACTGTACCAAGATGAAATTTAGAATTTTTCGACAAAGCTTTTGGTGGCATTTAATCAAACTGTGGGGTTTAGTAAATAAAATTTTGAAGGAAAAAAAAAAAAAAGTCAGTAATCAAGTAATTTTTCACCTTCACTGATGTGCACTGATGAGGCAGCACTGATGTGGCACAAATATGCAGCACTTATGGACACCGATAGCCAGCACGGACTGGCATAAATAATGGGCACCGATGTTGCTTTTGTAATCAGGGCACTGATTATCAGTGCCCTGATTACATGTGTAGATGTCTCCTGTGAGGAGATTCCGCTGATCAGCTCTCACCACATAGTCAGTGTGAGGCGAGGAGCGCCGATTACTGGTGTTTACATGTGACCGGCTGTGATTGGACACAGCTCTTTACAGAGATCGGGTCATGCTGTGTTCTAGCAACATGGCGCGGCCACCGCACGCCCCCGCGAGAGTGGCCATTCTGGGATGCCATCACGACACTGTCCCAGAACGAGAGCCGCACCGCCCTGCCGTCATTTGATGGTGGGCAGGTGGCAACTAGAGATCCTGCCTCCAGACCACCATTCATGTCAACAAATCTTCTATTAAGATATGCATTCAACACTAGGCATGGTTTTTAACCACACAGGCAGGGGGGCGCGCATGCTATATTTTTGATAAATCAAGGAGTAGATTTCTACGCAATCTCTACATTATCCTTCAAAAGCAAGGCTGAGATTTGAACTGTGTGGGCAGGCTGAATGTACCAAGTTGATCGATCAACTTGGTACAACCAGCAAGCCAGGTTTTACCTACGATTAGCGCTAGTAGCTGCTATAGCCATTAGACATAATCACAGTCTTCTCCTGGCAAGGGCGGCTTTCCTCTCCCCACCGGAAGAAAATGGCCTGGCAAAAATGATTCCCGCATTAACACCATCTGAGAGAAATTTGCTGCGTCTGGCTGGCCTTAAACATGGGTTTCACAGTCTAGCACTGTCTTATGCAGATCTGACAGACATGCGACCGATAAGCCAAGAATCTTACAGCAGACCATCACAACTGAAGTTTAATGTTATAAAACGCATGTCGCAAATGGCTATAAGTAAACTGCAGCAGTGGCTAGATTTGATGAAGCGCAGGGCCTACCAGCAAAATAGTGCGAGGGAGTCCAACCACTTAACAGCTGGGTCCCTAAAGACAAATGTATCCTCCAGTGCGGCAGTTGATTTGTTAATGCAGGACAGATCCACGGTCATTTCTTTAAATTCCCCTCACATTGTGTGCGCAATTCACCAGGGGCCACAGGTGCAACATCCAGCCCCCTGCCTGCAGTCTATCAAGTCTATGGCAGGCTGAAAGACTGCAGATTGAGGGGTCTGTACTTAGTACTTGCGTTAAGGGATGCATGCCCGGAAGGCAGGTCATTTTCAGTACTGATGCTGAATGCAAGAGTTTTGTTTTCATTATTATTTTTTTTTAACAGTGCCCGCAAGAGTCATAATCTTCTCCAATTGCCATTTGAGCAGCTCAACCATCTGATTTTACCACCTCAAAAAAGTGTAAGATAGAGAGATTGTATGAAAATGGGCCGCCCGTCAGTTTTCATTCGATCCACCAGACAGATGGAAAATAGGGTCACCATCCATCTGGATTTCACAGACAGGATTAGAAAGCAGTGGGTGTCAGCAGACCCGTCAGCGCTGACATCCGCCGCTCCATAGGAGTGAATGGAGAGTCCGATCAGGTCCACCTGAAAAACTGACAGGCATCCTGATCGGAAAGCCTGTGTGTAGGGCGTTTAAGTGATGACAGAAAAAAGACCAAGTGGCCCATCGAGTTGGCCTGTTAAGACCCCTTTCACACCAAGCACTACTACTTTTAGCGGCGTTTTACGGTGCATTTCGGCTGCTAGTGGGGCACTTTTACCCCCTGCTAGCGGCCAAGAAGGGGTTAAAACCACCTGCAATAGTGGCATTTTGCTGGCGGTATCGCAGCGCTGCCCTATTGATTTCAATGGGAAGCAGTGGTAAACACACCGCTCCAAAGAAGCTGCTGGCAAAACTTTTCCTGACGTCCTGCCAGAGCACCGCTCCAGTGTTAAATCCCTCGGGCTGTCACACCAAGACAATGGAGCAGCTGTTTGAGGGCGGATTGCAGGCGCTATTTTTAACGCTATAGCACCTGCAAAACAACCTCGGTGTGAAAGGGGTCCAACTGTAAATCTAGGTTTGTCCCATGCATGGTTTAAAGAAACCAGGTTAAACGCATCCGTGTGGCTTTCTATAAACTGTGCAATGTGAAATTAAATGTAATATCAGTATAGCTAGCCCTCACATTGCCTCTTCATTGAGATGCACCCCAGCAAACAGATCAATTTTAAAGCACAGATAGGTGTACAACCAACATGTTTGTGGGCAATTAAAGCAAATTTGTGACAGGCTGATTGGACACAGCCGATCACTTTGTTAAAGAGCCGTGGATGTAGTTTCCAGATAAGAGATGTCGGTTGGAAACATTTTGGGGCATTTGTTCATTACTGCGTTCTACAAATATCTATGATCAGGATCTGTCTGCCTTTCCTGATTGGAGGTCAAGCACCCAAATTGGACCTTTTTTTGCTGTTGTCCATTTGCTTATTAGGAGCTTCTAAATCTGCTGGTTTCATTAGGAATTAAAATGCACAACTGAACATGAGTTTTACCTGCCAAAAGTTTGGTGCATTTGTCCAGCCAGGTCTGAGCCTTACACAACCTTGTCTTGAAGACCCGACTTTACTTGCAGTAGAGCAACACTACTAGGTCATCTGCCTGATCACAACTTGTGATTGTGAAATTTCAACAGAAGCCTAAAAAAAAGTTAATCACTTAGCTTCTCTGCTGCTGTCAGCATGTGCACACATGCAGGACAGGCGATTGGCTCCTAGTTCCACACTGAAAAAAAGGGGGTAAACAAAGGGCTCATAGATTCAAGTATCTACATAAACAGCATACAAAAATTAAAGCAAATTGTTAAATTTTTAGATAACTGCTCAGGCTTGTCCACCCTAAAGCATAAATGAATGAATGATTTGTACAGCGCAGCAAATGCGAACTGAATCGCCTCAAGGCGCTGAGATACATTCTCTGTTGTCAGCTTGTTAGAAGAGGAAGGTCTTTAGTTTTTTTCCTGAAGGCCTGGTGGTTTTCTTCCATGTGGATGTTGGTAGGAAGAGCATTCCATAGTCGGGGTCCTTGGACTGCAAATCTTCGTTCTCCATTTGTATTTGGGAATGATAAGGAGCTTTTGGTCGGCTGATCGAAGCCTGCGATTCGGTGTGTAGCGTTTTATTTTCTCCCGGAGATATGCTTGGAGACATGGATGTTCCAGAGATAACCTTTTACTTCTGAAAAGGTTATTTCTTGGGTGTCATGCCAACCCAAATCATTGATACTCGTCACATGCGTAGAACAAACAAAAATAGAAAATGGCGACATCCCTCACCTCACTTTCTGCACATTTGTTACAGTCTGCTACTTAAGGATTGGAGAATTAGCATGACTTCCAGGAAAACAACAATTTCCCAGGGAGGTCAAACTTCTGCCTCCAAATTTCAGCATAGATTTGCCTTCTTGTAAATGCACCAACAGTCACAACCCCTGCCTAAAGGGTCATTCCACCCAAAGTTACCATTTACTACAAGTTGAAAACTGTTAGAGAGCTGGACAGGCCTGAGTTACCAATATTTTTTAAATTACCTATTTAGGTCTTCGCACATGGGTTGCCAAGTCTGGACCCCTACTGTTGTCATGTAGGGTTTCCACTCCTGTTGATTGTCCAAATATAAAATGACAAAAAGACCACCCAAAAACAGACAGGAACAGGCTTGAGAACTATGGCAACTAACTCTTGTTAGTGGAGTATCAAAGACACGAGTCAGGGGCCCAACAAGCTCCACACATTTCAAATGTTCTTTTGGATGGGCTGCTACTTAAATAAAATATGTATCTGCAATCTATGCAATCATACCTTCCTTAGGTTCCAGGGTTACAGATTGGGCTTCCCTTAGGATCTCCTTCACGTGGGCATTTGTATATATAATTACAGTAGCAGTCATCTTGAGCTGTAGACTTATCTTGACAGAACTTATGCTCTTCAGTAAGAGTGAGAAAGTGACGTCCTGGCCAATCTGGGGGCCATTGTGTGTCAAAGCAGCCTCAAAATCTTTTTGTACTGGCTCTGTGTCATTGACTGAGAGGGCCATGAGTGAAATAATAGCATCATTAGTATTTCTGGACAGCACAGAGGAACAGATGGACTCTGCCTTATTAAAAATCTCCCTCTCTTTCTTACTTCCTGAAAGAAAAAAAAAAAAAAAAAAAACACATGGGAGTGAATGGCTATAGAGGTGTTACATTGCAGTTTTACACAGGCATGCACTTGGAATATTCCAACTACAGTTTTTTTTCCCCCCCACACTATATACGAAAAAACATGCAGATGCAAAAAACATTGGCATTTACCTAAACGAGGCTGTGTACTGCCTCTCATTTATATGACTAGCTGTGTGTACTACTTGTGGCTCCCAGGTGCAGAAAAAGCTGGGGATTTATATACTAGGCCATATTTGTGCCACAAGTGGTCTGTTGGAGAAGAGGAAAGTGGTGTGAAGCCTAGATCAGTACTAAGTCATGGGGACCAGTGGCCAGGGTTGCCAACACCTTACAACATTTTACTGAACCTCAAAACAGGCCCAAAACATATTGCAAAGTGTGAATAAATACAATATCCGCAAGTATACCCGTCTTGCTTCAGCACTCATTGCACACAGGCGACCAAGCCTATTCAGTACAATTCCGGCACATTTCTACCATGCAGGCAGCCCAGGTTCAGGATACAGCCAATAAATTGCTGTGCATTGGTGTACTCATGTATACGTCCTATGAAAATACACACATACACACATCCTTCTGCAGGGACATTGATAGGATCAAGTACCAGGTAAAACTGTTAGCGATGGTTGGCAACAGAGCTCAAACCTGCATCGGGACTGCGGCAGCTTCATCAGGAGAAAAGCTACTGATTAAGCAGTTTTACCCTAGCCAACTTGTCCTTACCATGGCACCCAATTAAGATGGCAGTTCCACAATTTTAGAGTACAAAAAACAATTAGCGGGAATAAAAAAAAAAAAAAAAAAAAAAAAGTCAGTCATGCCTCAATCTTAAATGCCAAAAGCAGTCGCAAAATACCCATTTCTCATGCATATGCAGACCCTTTCAGGCTGCATTTAAATCAGTGACTTGGGGAGGGTGGTGAATAGGTGGTTGAGCCATTTCTTCTCCAGACCAGATGCCTTGTGGCGAGGTCCTGCAGTCTAACAAAGATCCATACAGACCCAGGCCCTCAGCCGACACCATGGAGGCTTGTAAACAGCTGCATAGTCCATGGACTGCCTGGAGGCAGCAGCCCCACTGGGAGCTGGAACCCACCTGTGAAGAGAGCTCTGCAGTCCAGTGCTTTAGACTGCCACCATACCTGGACACTCCGAGGATTGGCTGAAATCTGAGGCCAATTTGCATCTCCCTTCCCAAGCCCTGGAAGCTTCTTCCAGCCTGTGAAACTCTGAAAGGATCAGGATAGACCATCACTGCTCCTTTAAAGAAAAAAAAGGAAAAAAAAAAGTACCTTCAGTATACTTATAGTTGTTGGTTATGTCGACACGTCTACTTGAACCAATGGCCTTGGTGCTGATAAATTTTCCAATTGCACTAGTTTGTGTGTGTATTCTTCTTCGCTCATTAGAGTAAACTAACCAGTCTACTAGATCACCATTCACTTCACAAAATGTAAAAGGAGCATCGTATGGCTTGTCAACATCACCTTCCTTAACCGCATTCACAGGGCATGGTCCCAAGCGATATGAACCTAAAATAGTAGGTACACAGACAGATTAGAGGTCTTCAATTAATGGAGTAATGTAGTCATAAATTTTTTTGGATGGCCACTTTACCAATTAAAGTGGTTGTAAACCCTTACAATCCACCTTTTACTACAGGTAAGCCTATAGTAAGGCTTACCTGTAGCTACCCCAGATATCTCCTAAACCTGCACGGTTTAAGAGATCCTGTATCAGCATGTGCCGATGTAATTGGCACACTGAAGCAATGGCTCGTTAATCCTGTTGCTTCAGCTAGTGTGCCGTTACTTCGGCCAATCAGTGCTGAGCCCGCGATACTCAGAAATAAACGCCGGGAGCGATGACGCCAGTTGGAGCTGTGTACTTGGACTGCTGTAGGGGCTTCAATCCAAGGTGAGCAATGACTTTCATAATGAGCTAGTATAATATGCATACTAGCTCATTATGCCCTGGTCTTGCAGGTTTTTGGTTAGTGGGTTTACAACCACTTTAAAGCCTCATTCACATGTGCTGTTAGGGGCTAGTAAAACCAGGCTGTTGAGCGTCTGTTTTACCCCCAGAACCTGGCATGCAGCTGCTTAGGGCTATACACATTCTGTAGCCACAATGCTGTGCTTTGTGGCTAAAACGTGACCAATGCCAAGTGCAGCTTTTCTATGCCACAGCTGCCCTACATTGGTGTGCAATGGCGGTGTGGTAGGGCATTTACAGGGTTAAAGCAGCTATGTGGTGAGATACCACCTAAATGCTTGTCAAATGCCCTTTAAAGTGGGAGCCAGAGCGGATTCTTAATGTAGCATTTACTTCCCGGAATAAGTTTGCTCTTAACTTAAGCATGCAGAAGTGTGCCCAGCTGAGAAAACCCTTACTCCCCTCCTGTAGACTCCTGCGATGCATCACATTTACCTAGACAAGAAACCATTTGAAGAAATGTGCTTTGACACAATGATACTATCCATTTACTAATGCTAGCAGCATGAGGATTAATAACCAATGTTGATTGGGAGAGTAATGTGCCATTTGTTTAAAATTAGCCAAATCTCCCCTTCAACACTGAGCTAAAAACAGTTTTCATTTTGCTCCATCTGCTCATTTTACATTCAAAGCTGCGGCCTACTCTGGCGTTTCCAGCCTAAAAGCTTTTCAGTACTGAATGTCCATGAACATGGGGTCCCGATTGATTTAAGGTTGTATACCAAGAAGAAAAAAAAAAAAAAAAAAAAAAAAAAGGGGGGGGGGGGGGTGGGAAGAAACTACACACAACTCACAGCTCTCTGCTGGAACTGCTACAACTCAAATCTTGGAAGGTATAAAGTAATAGAAATGGCTAATGGTAAATGGAAATAGAAGTTAAAATATCTACCCAAGTGTTCAAACAGTATGTAGACAATTTAATAGCAATTTAGTGATGCAAATGACAGACGTCATAACAAATGCATTCAAAATATCAATGTGCAAAGAAAAAAAAAAAAATATATAAAATTTTAAAAACATTTAAAAATTGAAAAAGTTCATAAGAGAATCCATACACTTAATGGGTGTGACAAGTGGAAATGGTATTCATCTCTGTGGCTACCAGTTTAAGAAAAAAGGCAAAGTGTTCCATGCAGAAAAGAGTTGCCTCTTACCAGAGGTTATAGATCCCCATTACAGAGATCAAGGAAGCTTCTGCCAGGATGATCACAGGTGTGGAGATTTCAAACAGCGTGTCTTGATACACTTACAGGGATGGCCTCCATGTGCTCAAAGAATATACACACACTTCAAATTTTCCACTCACATTTTGCGAATGGAAAATGATGGCTGGTGAGGAGCTGGGCTGCCTGGGAGCAGGTGCGAGCACCGCCGGTAGGCGGTGTTGACTGGGAGCCATTCTCCCAGGGGAAGAGTGTATGGGGTTAGTAACAGCTTACATTGTAACTGTCTGCTCACTCAGCCCTGCCTCCTAACCCAATGCCTATAATAGACAGAACGCAGGTCCAATGCTGGGATGCATTCTGTCCATCACAGGCGTGGGGTTAGGAGGTGGGGCTGTGAGAGTAAACAGAGTGGAGACAGTTTCAAGGTAAGCCGTTACAGCTCGTTTTACTGCTCACTGATCCCGAGGCTCTCCTCTAACTCCAGTCACATCCGGCCACCCCTCTCACTTCCTCCGCCCTGGCAAGGCTGCAGTGGGGCACTGCAAGGCACAGGTCACGCTGCATTGATGGGCACAGGTGAGGCTGTGCTGAGGGGAACTGATAGTTTAACTTAATTCTGCATAACACATTTAGGGGAATTTCACGAGATAATTTATGATGGCGTGGGGCAACTAGATACATACAATTTTTTTTGCATAATCATTCATGCTGGAATTTAACCTTTATGCAAGGTAATCTATATATTTGATATAAAATGGGCTGAGGCTTCTCCCTTTTCATATATGATCTTTGAACACATGGAGCTCTTCCCTGCAAGTGTATTAAGACAGTTTGAAATCTCCACACCTGTGATCCCAGCGCAGCTTCCTTTATCTCTGTAATAGGGATCCATCAGATCTGATAAGAGGCAACTCTTGTGGATGGAACACTTTGCCGTTTCTCTTGAAAACTGTTTGCCATGGAGTTGAATACCATTTCCACTTGTCACACCCATTAAGTGTATGGATTCTCTTATAGACTTGGAACTTTCAATTTAAAATTTTTTTTTGCACATTGATATTTTCAATAATGCATTTATGATATCTGTCATTTGCTTCACCAAGTTGCTATCACATGGCCCACACCCCATGCTTGAGCACTTAGTTTTGTTCGTGGTCACAGCAGTTCACCTTTTTTTTTTAAAGGGAACAGCACACCATTAGCCATTTTCCTGTATGGCAAGGAGTCTGGCTTAAAGTGGAGTTCCACCCAAAAGTGGAACTTCCACTCATCAGATTCCTCCCCCCCTCCGGTGACACAGTTGGCACCTTTCAGGGGGGAGGGGGGTACAGATACCTGTATATTACAGGTATCTGTACCCACTTCCGGCATAGATAGCTGCAGAATCTGCGGTTATTTACGCCACTTCCTGCTCCCTCCCCGCTGCCTGCTGGGAAACACACGGGTCCTAGAGACAGCAGGGACCATCCGTATTGCGCTGCGCGACTCGCGCATGCGCAGTAGGGAACCGGGAAGTGAAGCCGCACGGCTTCACTTCCTGATTCCCTTACCGAAGATGGAGGCAGCAGCACCCAAGGACGGAGAGACGCTTCGGCCTCAGGTGCCGACATCGCGGGCGCCCTGGACAGGTAAGTGTCCATGTTTTAAAAGTTAGCAGCTGCAGCATTTGTAGCTGCTGACTTTTAAAAAAAATTTTCGGTGGCGCTCCGCTTTAAAATTGGGCAATTTTGACAATTGAGATTTAGAGGGCAGACAGCACCAATGATTTTCATTGGATAGAATGAAGACACCAGAGGTGGTTATAGCTTTATAAGCCAGCTAAATAGGAAATGGGGAGTGTAGTTTAGCACACACTTTTTTTAATAATGCGTGTGTGCGCACGCAAGTTAAACCTACTTAACTGGCTTATAAAGCTATAACCACCTCTGGTGTCTTAATTCTGTCCAATGAAAATCATTGGTGCTGTCTGCCCTCT
Source organism: Lithobates clamitans (assembly GCA_037952925.1). NCBI lineage: Eukaryota > Metazoa > Chordata > Amphibia > Anura > Ranidae > Lithobates > Lithobates clamitans. Next base: position 1,236,420 of record JBBGZY010000790.1, read on the forward strand.
AAGTCTCAATTGGCTTGAAATTAGGCAAATTTGACACTCCTTGGTATACAAGAAAATGGCTAATTGTAATAAATCTATATCTATATCTATATCTATACACACATACACAGGGTAGAGTTGCGAACCAAGCCAGGGGGTGTTCCCACCAGAACATGTAAAAGTTTGGACCCAAACTGCAAACCCTAATAAAGTCTTTGGCCATACAAAAAAAAAAAAAAAAAAAAAAAAAAAAAGGCTATGGGCCCACCCAGAAAATGTAATGCCCTGGGGGACATGCATCAGTGCAAAAAAAGTTAAAGTGGTGTCAGTGGTTTTAATGCTTAAAGTGGAACAATTAAGTGGTGCATCTGTACCATGTATAAAACCTCAAATGTCTGCTCCACCATTGGAGGTGGGGGCCAGGTAATAGCACACTACTTCCACAACCCCCCACATGTTGAGGGCACATGGGGAGGGGGGGTGCATGCCCGCTTCCCGCCACCCCCCTTCCTGGCTAGGCTGCATGTTTGGATAAGAGTCTGGTATTGATGGGGGTGGACCCCCAATGCCTTTTTTTAACATTTATTCTATGAGCAGCAATGGTTGCAAATCGGGGGAATAGCTGGTGAAGGAGTGTGCTGGGTAGCAGAAGATTTCTGCAGAGGACAGGGGGTTGGGGCACACAGCCTCATCAGGACAAGGCAGAGAGAGTAAACCCATTACCGAATGCTATAACCCATCTTCACGCTACCATAAAAAGGTCACTGGTGGAAATTTCCAGTTAGAACAGAAAGGCAAAGCTCTTCCCAAATCTTTAAAGGGGTTCTAAAGCCTGGACATTTTACCTTAAGGCATTCCCAACATTTGTATCACCCTGATGTATTACTTACCAGAGTTCCATCTTGCTGTGCCTGTTGCAGCAGCTCTATCTGCTCAGAGACAGCAGCAGAAGCTATTGGCTCCTGCTGCTAATAAAATCCTGGTGGGTGGGGCCGAGCTGTACTGTCAAGTGAGACAGCCCAACTTGTCATCAAGCCCCCCCCCGTCCCCCCCCCCCCCCACAGGTGTGCCCGCATAGGAAGCAGCTTGCTAAGGGGCACATGAGCCAAAGCACTGGCAGGAGACCCAAGGAGAGAAGGTTTAGAGCCAGGAGAGTATAGTCATTTTACAAATGCTTTAGAGAGGCTCTAGTCTTTTAAAAAAGTACAACATAATCTGATTTTTTGCAAGAGAGAAATGTTATGTATGGTTTCCCCACCGTCGCTTTTTTCTTGTGGAGTTGCGTCCACAACTTGCCAGCCATCATATTTGGATCCAATATCTTCTCTGACAAACCAACCTTCATCCCACACATGGAAGTTCCTGTGAAAAATTGAAGTCATCATTTAAATCTCTTTGCCCTCCATAAGACAATCACAAAAAGCAGGTAAAGATCCAGGTTTACAACTTGCACTTACCCTTTTTAGGCACCCTGCTTTATGTTGGCACATTCCTAGTTATCTTTTGGCCTCATGCAGACATTAAATGCTGTTACAAGCCTTTTAGATTACAACATGTGATTCAGAGGAGAGATGGAAAATTTTATACACACACACACACACACACACACACACACACACGTTTATGGAACAGCTTAGGTGCACATTTATTCTAGCGGCCAGAAAATAATCTTTTGTTCAGCAGAAGGAGTTAAATGCTCAATGTCATGCTTGTAAATGTGCATAATCACATACAAGTGTTTTTTTTATTAAACACTCATTTCTCTGGCAGAAGGATAAACTTAGATAGACATTTTATTAGGCCCACTTGCATGATGCATGTTGGCATTTGGTTCAACAGCTAGGCTGTAACCAAAACTGAGCTTGGCTTACATTATGTGCTCTGCAGGGATAGATAGATATATATATATATATATATATATATATATATATATATATATATATATATACACTGGCAACACATTATACAATTTCCTTGTACAATTTTTTTTACTTTTCCAAAATCCTATAAAAAAAAAACCCACCACTAAACAGTTTCAAATTGTATGCAATCAGGCTGTCCCTTAAACTACATAGTTGAAGGTAGAGCTAAAAGGAAATTAAATAGAAAAAAAAATAAAAAAATTGTATAATGTATGGCCAGCTTAACACTGGGCATACATAGTTCAGTTTCTTCATTCAGCCAGTGGGTTAAAATTCAGATTTACCCACCTACAAGTGGATGGGGCAAGCCACCCCATTGTGCTATGGAATTCTGACAGTGGAGTGATTCTCCTTGATTACATACATGACCACAGCTGCTGCCTGGTCCCAGGCATTGGTGAGCACACCCTTGGGCAAGGTGCTGCCTGTGACAGGGAGGGGACGCATTGCAGCAGGTGGATTGTTTACAACCCGAAAAAAAAAAAAAAAAAATGCACCACTGGGTTAAATGTATGCCCAACATCATGTTAGTTTTACTGTGTGCGCTGATTTTACTAAGCAATCTACTGTTTGTTACATCATGCTTTGGGAAGAAAAACAGCACATTGCTGTCAGAAGAGAGCCCTGTGTAGGTTTACCTGAATTTTGATCATTGTCTGGCCCTCTGACAGGAGAATTGTTGTGCTGTATGGTAGAGGTATGCAAGTTTCAGGACTAGCTAGAAAGATATCAAATGTTTCAGGTCAGTTGGCTTAACCTGTAATTTATTGGTGTATTTAAATTAGAACTCTAGGCAAAAGTTATCTTCATTTTGGATAGAGTAGGGAAAGGTTATAACCCCTGTAAGGTTTGTTTTTACCATCCGTCCCCCATTGGGGTGACTTACCTTGCTTCCTGTGCCATAGCCAGGAAATGAAATTCGAGATTTAAGGGAAATCTTAGGGCCCCCAGAACTACTGTCCCCATAGGAAGGTTTCACTTCTATTACTTTCTAGTTACAACCCAAAAACCAAGGTTTACATTAGTTGCATCGTCACAAATGCATAGGGACTGTACATGAATGAGAAATTTGTACAGTGCCATTGCATACCATTAAGTTACATTGTATTCCAACTATAACCAATTCTGTTAGTGCTATACCCAGAACACAGTACAAAAATACCCCATCTTACCATACACTGTCCGCTGTATCAGGCAATTCTCTGCCATTCTCATCAAAGTACCGATCAACAATGAGATTTCCATCAGTGTCATGAGCAGAATCAAAGTTTGTGACTACACGTGCAGGGATTCCAAGACATCTGAGCACTAAGAGAAAAACGTGTAAACAACCAGAGTTTCATTTCTAAGAAAACAGCGCATAAATCAATCCAGATAAAAACGTGTACATACTGAGTAGAAAGTGTTTTTTTAGTGGAAATTAACCTTATGTTCAAGGAGACAAAATCAACATTGGTATTAAAGTTTATTTTGGGTCATGGCAAAAAAAAAAAAAAAAAAAAAAAAAAAAAAAAAAAAAAAGTTAAAGGGGCAGCATTTATTACTTAGTTGCAGGAGCCTGTAAAGCATTGCATTAGTGATCAGCAGATTGCTAATGCAGGTCTCCGCTTCCTCATGGAAGCAGATTTTGGTCTTCCATAACATTTAAAGGATAAACAGCAGTGGTTTTGTTCAAATGCCAGGATTGCCAACAGGCATAAATTGATAGGAGTTTATCCCAATTACACCATAACTGATGTTTTATTGCAGGACTTGTGTTAAAAAGCCCACACGTGTACAAACCAGTGCAGAGGACTCCTGCATACACCCAGCATTGTCCATATCTGACAGGTCCACTTTCAGACCATTTACGTAGAATGTATGTGCTTCCATTCCATTTTGTGGGTTCTTCTCCTCCACTATAATCCCCACTCCAATTTCCAACAATAACTCCATTGTCACCTGGACTGTTAACCTAAAAACAGGAGCAAAAAAGGTTACATTTTGCTGAAGCCCAGAGCCCATGAACAGCCAAATTTCTACACACCTAACATGTTTCTAGGCATCTTTGCATGACATGGACCAAAACAAGAAATGGAGGTAACTGGTACAAAAAAAACAAAAAAAACAAAAAAAAAAAAAAAAAAACTCTGATCATACGCAATGGAAGCCCTCTAAGTCATCACATGTATTCATAGGCAACTGAAAATAGGCTATAAAAAGTCCATGAGACAAAATTCAGACACATACTATCTATATCTATTACTGATTAAAAAAAGATTAATCGAACGAGAATTTTAATCTACTCATTGATTATAAACGCACAGATCAAACTACTTTTAGCTGATTTAGCACCGTTATGGCAACAGCCGAAGATCACACATCATAAACTCAGCTTCACTGTGCCCATAATCGCAGCCTCACTGTAGTCAGTGCCTGGATTACACAGTCTGCGGGCATCTCCCGCTGTGTGTGAAAACTGGCCGTGCTGTGAGAAAATTCCCACCCTCCTCCTAGATCAGCTCGTGTGATACAGAACACTGCATCTATCACGAGCTGATCTAGGAGGGCAGGACTTCTCGCGGCGCAGCCAAAGTTTTCACTCAGCTTGGAGACACAGCGGGAGATGCCCGCAGACTGAATGACATAGGGGAGCGGAGCACTGCAGCCACATGGCAGGCAGCCTACCGATCAAAAAAGTTACTGATTAAATCGAGGAATTAATCTTTAATTTCCACAGCCCACTATAATATAGTCTGGAAAAATGCCTATGCGTGGGGTGCTCCGATCCATCCCACAGACATTGTGCTGTACACAGAGAACACTGGTGCTGTGAAGCTAAAAAGGCATCTAGAGAAACCGGGAGGGCCAGGATACACACAGGAAGAGTCACTAGTGGACAGGCTACACCCTGAGCTACAGCTCCTTCTAAAAGGTGCGATGTCTGTAAGATGGATCGAAGCGCCCCCCCAGCTAAGCCTGTTTTATACATTGTTTCTGTGAGCATTTTTAACCTTGCCGTTAAATCTGTTCATTCTTAATACTACTTCCTGTTTTCTCTTGCATGACCTGGCACTGCTTCCTGCAGCATTTAGAGAAAGACCCATGTTATGTATAGCTGCTTTGCAGCATTCTTCTGAAAGTCCATGGTCACTCCAAGGGGCAGGTTCTTGATGCCCTTGGCCCCAGGAACAGGGGTTGGATGATGGGCAAAAGGAGCAGTGTTGGCCCTACCTAATATGTTTTCATGCTTTAGGTCATGGGTGCCCAACCTGTGGCTCTCCAGCTGCTGCAAAACAACAAGTCCCATGATGCATTGCAAAGCTGACAGTTACAAGCACAACTTCCAAAGGCAGAGACATGATAGGACTTGTAGTTAAAGATAGCTGGAGGGCCACAGGTCGAGTACCCATGTTTTAGGGTCTACTAGCAGCAGTACAGTTTCCTATGGTTAGGCCCTTCCAGCATACTCACCATAGCACTTAGTATTCTTGACACATAGGCTGGGTCTCCCCTGTGAGAGATATCTTGAGCAGCACTTCTTCTGTACTCATTACTACAATTCAGCATTTTTAAGCAGATGTCCAAAATACCTTTTTCAAACTGAAAAAAAAAAAAAAAAAAAAAAAAACCCCACACAAATTAAATACAAATCATTTTCCCCCATTCTGCTATAAAAACTTTTCAATCAATTCATTCCATTTTCTGATCACTGTATGTATTGGCTCCCTACCCCCCCCCCCCCCGACACTGTTTAATGCATATGTAGCAAAGTCTCTAGCCTCCTCCAGTCTAATGATGAACTTTCAGGGCCAAAGATAGACATCCTTCTGTATGTGGTGGATTGTGTGGCATAGTGGGTGCCAGACACTTTGACGTAAAAGGGTTTTTATTTCTCTTAAAGTCCTTTTTATATTTTGAGGGGGAAAGAAGGTTAGGGCCAGGATACCCTTAAACAGTTGCAATTTGCATTGGCACTCAAGGTGCCACATCTGCATGTGCGAGATTGCCGTTTCCTTTGGCAACAGTCTTTAACAGTTCCTAACACAAATCATTACAGTCCTCTTTACTACAACTTCTACTTGTAGTTCTTCAGCCCCTTGAGCTCCTGGTCTCACTGGACCCTCCAATTTACTGATTCGGAATCCCAGGAGCTCCTCAAAGCTTTGCAGCGGCATCTCCCTCAAGTGTCACCCACGCTTCCCTGCTGGGTCCCTAGCTTGGCACTCTAGATACTTCTCAATCTCCACCCCGCTGACCAGCTCAGTCCCCGGCTTGACTCACAAGGCTACTCGGCAAGCGTTACCTCCATTGGTTGGGTCCCTGACGTTTCCCCGATTCGCCACCGTGCCCATTCAGGTAAAATGCTGCTCTGGTACTTGCTTCGGTTACTTACTGTGGTCCCTGGTAAAGGTGATTGGTCCCTTCATGGTGACGGCTTCCCTTCTACCTCCGACCAATGACAGGTTCTCTGGCAGGCAGAACCATCGCTTATGGTTAGACTGAAAGAAGCAATCCCAACCTTGAGTTGCCCTCTTACTTCTGGATAGGCCATCACACAACCTGGCAGCCAGATGCCCCAGGATAGGCCCAATCTCCAGCCTAGCAGCCTGGGCGTACAACACATGTCCAACCAGACAGCTGTCCAGGTGGCACAGAACACCTGACCTCACCTGAATATATATTAGGTTCTCCCAGCAGGCCAAGGGACTCAAGAAAACCCTTGCCTGAGATACCCCATATCCTGACTTTGGGTTGCCCTTCTCACATCAAGTACCACCAAGTACCCGGCCACCTAGCAGTAGAAGAGAAAAGTGCAACAAGGCCAAACTTAGGGAGAAATCATTGGATCTCTAGCAATTAACCAGGGTAACTACTCCTGGCAAGTAAATTTGTGAGGAGCTCCCTGACTAAACTCCAGGGTGCTACACATACAGGCCAAGTAATGTACAAGCGTAGCAGTTATTATCTCTAAGAGCTCAAAGTACACTGGCACCCAATTCCTGTTCCAAATAACCCAGTCCTCACTCAGCTAGCTCACCCCCTGCCTCTGGAGGCATTATCCTGCCTTTCGACAAGGGGGCACTACACAGGTCAAAAGCACCCTGCAATTACAGCCAAATCCCACACACGGGCCCTAAACCATTCAGTAGGCTACATCTGCCAGATTCAGATAATTGTGCATCTGGTGCAGGAGAGATGATCACTTTATATCAAGAGGACAGCAGGTAGGATGAGTATGCCCATTTGAAAGGGAACGTAACCTCAAAGTTACCTACTTGGCTGCCATTGTCAATTTCCCCACTTGATAATGCTGACTGCCTGGCTCCATCAAGCCAAGGGTAGATATTCACACTATGAAAAGTTCTCAGCTTTATTAAAATCACCCCACTGTGCTTGGATTGCAACTGCCTTAGCTGTTTGCAGGCTATTTAATCCAATTGACTTGACTTCTACTTTAAGAAGCCAATTTTTGTTTTACGCAGACTGACTGAGGGAACGCTCCCCCCCCCCCCCCCCCCTGTGCTCTCAATCATAAGAAACTATCTGCATGTGGCACATACTTTGTGAAATCCATACAATGACCAGCATTTACTCAGGATTATAAACAAGTTTGTAAATGCCTGCAAGCATGGATTGGCTTCTACACATGAATGGCCAGGGGGCAGTAAAAAGGTATGACAAACCATACCACAGAACACCACCCATTGTCTCACCAGCTCAGAGAGAAAGCAGATATAGATATATGAAGCCCTTTTGATGAACTAAAGATCTTACACCCACCAAGGAAAGATGACCTAGCCTGATTTGTTCATCAGTCACAAGTGAAAGTCAGTTTTGAAACACAGGCTGGTCAGCGTTTCAGGTGTTCTTGTAAACCGCTTTAAAAAGCTCCTAAACCAATAGGTTAGAGATTTTGGGCCCCTAAAATGTTACCTGGCCAAAATCCCAGTGTCTCTGGGGAGGGTTTTCGCTTGCATTTCCCAAGAAAATGGTTCCACTCTCATTAAGAACATACTCCTTCCTTGCATCATCATCCTCCATGTACACTGGGTCATCTAGTGGAGGTAAGGAAAATATTCAGGACATTACTACATGCAATTCAGCAATAACATACTCTGTGGTAGAGTGAAACCTTTAACTGAATGTTTCAGGTCTAATGCCATGCCAAATATTTGACTGAATTAAAAAGGAAATTCACTAAGTGTTATTGGCCTCTAGACATTGGTTTATTTCAACAGGCTACTAAAGAATTCACTCTTATGATAAACTGAAGGCTGAATCTGACAAATTTGAGACGGTGGCCCTACTACACAGTCTGACAAGGGGCACAGTGTCAAAGTTTTGTGTCATCCATTCTCCTAGCTCCCTATATGGCTGCATCAAAGCACAATTATGGGGAAAGAAAAAAAAGGAAAACAAAGTTACACTATGCAGTTTAGCAAGGAGAACTCCAGGAGCTGATTGAAGGGACCAAAAAAAAGAAAAAAAATTATATATATTTTAGGTGGCGCTGATGATGTCAATCACAGGCTGTGTGCTGGAGATCCTTGCCCATTACCTTTTTCCTCTTGGTGTCAGGAAACTGAACTGAAACCAGATTCATGCTGATAGAGGAGCAGACAGAAATGACACTGAGCCCTCATTCAAATTGGAGCGAATTGACAAGCCACAGCCCATTGCAGGCAATGGCACCATTCCAATCGGTGCAACAATAGCAGTTCCTGTACCATTTTTTGAATGCGGCTTCAATAGACATCTGTGTATGAAGCCGCACTAAAATTGTGCAATTTCAAAGCCACGTTCAATGTGAACAAGGGCTTGGTGCTCTTAAATTGTGCCAAGTGCAGACCATAGAGGGTTAGGCTTTGTTCACATTTCATGCATGAAGTTTACAAACCCTTTAAGTCCAACATATTAGGTTTCCTGTAGTACTAACACAATAATGAGTATATTTGTGAACTTTTAGGTGTGCGACTTAGATTCTGATGCTCTGCAACTTCCTCCCTCTTACAACCTGTCGTTGTTCCATTTTTCTATGCTAACCATTTGACAGGGTAAGGGAACAGCTGCATAAATAACCCAGGGAACAATTACATATTTTAGTATAGAGAGATTAACTAGATGTATGCATTTTGCACATACCTGCACACCAGGGGTTGAAAAGTAGCATGTATGCCCCACAGCTGTGGAATACATCACTCTGTCCACTCTTGCTCAGAAAACCCACAAGGTAACGTCCAATAGCTGCATCAGCCGGTGACTTGATAGTGATTACCATGGAGTCGTCAATGTTGGTTTTGGAGGTAGCATGCCAAGATTTTTCATTGCTGGAGCCAAGTATTATTTTGGAGCTTGGGAGGCCTGTTAATTACAAGATAACAGTAATTCTGTTGGTAGATGTTGAAGTTATTGTACACTTAATATTCTGTATTAAACTATACCTTTTCCATTTGGAGTAAATATATGCTAAAAAAAAAAAAAAAAAAAAAAAAAAAAAAAAAAAAAAAAAACACCCCACACTTTACATTGGAGTTGAGTTGCCAGTAGGGATGGGTGAACGGTTTGGCCCGAACCAACCACAATGCTTTGTGGCGTTGAACAATGCATTGCAAGCCCTGATTGGCTGAAGCAGTGAAAGCTTCAGCCAAGCAGAGCACTGTCAGTCATGAGCGGACACGGTCTTCATGACTTTATCCAATCAAGGCTCATTCCAACCCCACAGTATAAAAGTATTCTTTCAATGGCAGCCATTTTCAGTGTGATTTTGGTGTGGAGAGATAGAACAGGGCTCTGTTCAGCGCTCAGTTAGTGTACTATACGGTGCTATTTTGCTTCAATTGTCAGTGTAGAATATTAGCTTAGTGTCAGTCTAGGATAGTGTGAGTAGTGAGGAGGACCATCATTCAGCTTTGCATAGTGTCCAGCAAGAGTAGGGACAGCTCAGATAGTGTAGTAAGACTGGGTCATTCATACGTGTAGAGTAGGGACAGCTCAGATAGCTTCAGTGTAGTGTAGTGAGACAGTGCCAGTTATCTTGACATTAGTATATAGCTAGAGTAGGGACAGTTCAGATAGCTTCAGTGTAGTGACGGTTGAACACCGTCTGATAGCGTTACTGCCAGTTTAACGCATTGCATCCGTGGAGTGTCTGTAGTGAGAGTACTCAAATTAAAGGGCACCAAACACCTCTTTACATTGATTAAAGTGCATCTACGTACAGATTTCATCTTCTTTACATTTGCTTATAAGCACCGCCCCCTCCCAATAACATCTGGGAGAACAAGGAGAGGCAGACGTTCCCTTGGCACTGTAAGGGGGCCAGCAGGCTGCTTAGCTTTGAGGGTGTTGAATGTTTTTGGTATGGGTTTCATGGGCACAATTAACACCCAAAGACCAATTTTTCTGACAGGTTCATATTTTTGCAAATTTTTTTTCCTTCAAGGGCACATATATAGGGTTACGGTGGGAAGGCGCTCTGACACCCAAAGAGTAATTTTTCTGCACCTGTTTGACAGGTGCATATCATTGCAATTTTTTTTACAGCAAGGCAAATTCTTGCTTTTATCAAGATTATCTCTATAGGGTTACGGTGGGAAGGCACCACCGACACCTAAAGAGTAATTCTGCACCCCTTACTTCTATCCAAAAAATCTCTAATCTTGTTCCCAGTGCACTACATTGTGGCCTCATCATACACACTGGCTCCCCAGCTGTTGCTGAGCAAAATAAAGGCAGCTTGCAGAAAAAAAAAAAAAAAAAAAAAATATATATATAGCGACTCATTTAAAAATGACGATTTTCACAAACTTTATTGATCCATGTCCCCCAGGGCAGGACCGAGACCCCTATAACCATTGTATGCCCAATTACTTGCATTTAAGTCTTAAAAATGGGCACTTGATATTTGACGTTCGGGTCCCATTGACTTTAATGGGGTTCAGTGGTCGGGTCCGAACGTTTGCAATGTTCAGAAGTTCTGGTCCGAACCGAACGGGGTCCATTTGGCCCATCCCTAGTTGCCAGCAGACTTGAGGGAGATGCCCTCAAAACACATCATGACAAACCACTGAGCACTGCAAAAGGAGGGGCCTGAGACTCATGCTACCAGCCCATTTTTGGATTGTCTCTCCATAGAGCCCTGCAGGCAATCAGCAGGAATGAGACAATTGTGTGTGCAGCCTTGCTTTCCCATATCTGCTGGTAACCGTGAGCGAAGAGTTTCCAGGCATACTAACTACCTTAATGACAAAAGTTCAAGGTGCACACCCTACTAAGATTGTGTGCAATTCTTGTTTTTCTGAATACTTTAAGCCTCTCCCTCCCCCACCCAGGATTGCCCTTCATTCCCTTGTGCAGATCAACAGGGAAAGCCGCATCAGCATTAAAAATCTCCCCAAAACTCCATGCCCCCCCCCTCCATTTTGGCTAGAGTAAGGGAGTGTTACAGCCCCCTGTCTTTTCAGGAACTGTCTCATTGCAGAGATTTCCCTTCACTTCCTCTCCTATAACCAAACATGAAGTGAGGGGAACCCCTGTAAATTAAGGGGGATTCCCAGAAATAGTGTCCCCATTGGAATATTACCCTCTTTTCTGGGGACACCATTTTGGGATTTTGACAACTATAAACAGGATAGAGTGCAGGTCTATTTAAAATGAAAAACCCCATATATTCCAATTATATACTTTAAGATTGTACAACGCTCAGAAAAAGCTTTTATGATTTGTCTTGATTAGGCGTTACAGTGCATGGATAGCCAAGACTTGATAACATAGGGAAAAGTAAAAACATCAGTTTTTTTTTTTAACTGTATGGATTCAGCTAGGGAGAGTTCCAATTTCTTCTGGTCTTGAACATACAGGACGCAAAAATCTCCCCAAAATGAGATTCATTCCCATCTAAGGCACTTGTAACCAGAACATTTGTCCCCAGACAAGATTTGCTTTTAATTCTCTCATGACAACTCTAAAATGTAGAATTACCCCACACTTTACAGTTTAAGCAGGCAGGACTACTGTACCTCCCTGCCCTCCTGTCATAGTTAATGATTTTAATCTGCTTGCATATTGTAATTCTTATAGCATTGACTACTACCAAATGCATTACCTGTCTGAGTCCACCATTTCAGGTTGTCTTCAGGTTGCACAGCCCGGTTGAACATGACTTTCATGCTGAATGGCTCACCTCTCCTTACAACAAGCTTTTCAGTCATGAACTCATTGGTTCTATGTGCAACAGTATTTGAGTCTCGTTGAAGGTCCAGGTGTAAAACCTGTAAGGCTAAAAAAGCAAAAACATCCAATGTACTTTTTAGAATGTTAAACAATTCTCACTGCACTCTGGTATCCCCAAAAACCCAGGCTACAAATAGCTACCAGGGTACATTTTTTCCCCCCCCCTCCACATTTCTGTTGACATTCATATACTATGGAGGGGGGGGTGTGTGCCCTGGGTAAGAGCAGAACATGCATTGGATCACAACATAATGCAGTTCGGCTTTAAGGTTAAGAAAATAAAAGTATTTTGGGGAAAAAAAAAACAAAAAAAAAAAAAACCAAAAAAAAAAAAAAAAAAAACCACACAAACACACACACCTTAAAAAGGTGATGATAAACCCAGTTTTTATTTATTTATTTCTCCAGACCCTGCAGAATTGTTTTATCACACAACAAATTTGGTCTGCCATATCAGACTCAGCTACTGTATATCAATCTATTCTGTGAGTTGGGAGATGTGTAGTGAGTATAATGCTCCTTGGGTTGAGAAACCTTTTTAGGTACAGGTATCAGCTAATAGTGTCTTGGCAAATAGTGGCAAGTTTATTTGTGCAATTTACAGGTACACATCTATGTCAGACCCCGTCCACCCTCACCAACTACCCAGACAAATAGCTGGACAAACTCACACTGCATTATCACTCAGTGCTTCATAGGAAAATATATTTTCAACAAAACCTAGCAATGTGTCAGCTCTTCCTACACCTTGGCAATCCTAGCTAACCTACTGCTAGACAACCTTCCCACAGTGTTTTCACTTTACTAACCTTTCGTTGCACCAGACATGATTGCTTCACTCCCCAGGTTGCAGAGCACTGATTATGGGTGTTCCAGGTGAGCTTAAATTGCCTAAAACGGAGAGGTGCAAAACCTGAAATGGAGCCTTCTAATCTTGAGCAGGAGACCCAGACTAACACATAAACGCATTTGACTCTTTTTTTCACAAAGAGTCAATTTAAGCTGGCCATACACCTATAGATTATCTGCAGATTTTCTATGGTTAGATAGAAAATGTGCAACAGATCTCTCCATGTTCGCTCAACTGTGTGGATGGAGGAATCTCCCACTTTTTCCATCTAACCATAGAAAATCTGCAGATAATCTATAGGTGTATGGCCAGCCTTAGTTTGATAAGAGTTTGTCTGTACCACAGGTGGCGGAGAACACGAAGTGTCGGTGCGTTTAACTATTAGCATTATGACATCCATCATTTTGACCCAATGATATTTGCATCATTTGGGATTGTTTATCTCACTTGCACATTTATTTGGACTTTCCTTTTTTCACTTCATTTATTTATATGACTTATCACTGTTCATTATATACATCTTCATTTTTAGCGCAGCACTTTTTCACAATTTTGGCTGCTCAGGTGGTGAAAAATGAATTTTTGAAGAACGTTAAGAAGACCACAGGATTCCCCTACCTGGAAATACTGGGTATTTTTCAGGACTTTTTTAAACCCGAACACATATTAGTTACACAGGTTCTGTGGCTGATTAAGGTGGAAGCTAAACTCACTTAGTGTCTAACCTGCATTCAATTAGCCTCAGAACCTGTGTAATTAATATGTGTTCGGGTTTAAAGGGGTGAGGTGGCAACTCTATCATGAACCCTGGTGCCAGGGTAGGGTTGTCACCTCATCCCTGTAAACCCCAACACATATGAATTACACAGGTTCTGTAGCTGATTAAGGTGGTAATTAACCACATGCCGACCGGGCCATAGCCGAAAGACGGCCACAGCGCGGTCGGCTTATCCTGGGAGGGCGTCCATGGACGTCCTCCGAGAATACTGCTCTCGCGCGCCCCCTGGGGCGCGCACCCGAGAACTTCCGTGACCAGAGGACCCGGCGCATCACGGATCACGGTGAACGGCCGCTAATCGCGGCCGTTTACCATGTGATCGCTCCGTCAAATGACGGAGCGATCACATGTAAACAAACCGGCGTCATGTCATGACGCCGGTTCCTCCCTCCCCTCTGTGTGCCGATCGGTACAGAGGGGGAGGGGCAGGGGAGGGATCGGATGGTAGCAGCGTTGTGGGCTGCATCTGTAGTGCCCACAACGCTGCTCTGTGACAAATACAGTCACATCCATCCATCCATCCATCCCACTATGATCAGCCATCCCTCCATACTATAATACCCCACAATACTCTGCACTACTCTGCAACACCCCACAATACTCTGCAACACCCCACAATACTCTGCACTACTCTGCAACACCCCACAATACTCTGCAATACCCCACAATACTCTGCACTACTCTGCAACACCCCACAATACTCTGCAATACCCCATAATACTCTGCAATACCCCACAATACTCTGCAATACCCCACAATACTCTGCAACACCCCACAATACTCTGCAATACCCCACAATACTCTGCACTACTCTGCAACACCCCACAATACTCTGCAATACCCCACAATACTCTGCAATACCCCACAATACTCTGCAATACCCCACAATGCTCTGCAATACTCTGCAATACCCCACAATGCTCTGCAATACTCTGCACTACTCCGCAACACCCCACAATACTCTGCAACACCCCACAATACTCTGCAATACCCCACAATACTCTGCAACACCCCACAATACTCTGCAATACCCCACAATACTCTGCAATACCCCACAATGCTCTGCAATACTCTGCAATACCCCACAATGCTCTGCAATACTCTGCACTACTCCGCAACACCCCACAATACTCTGCAATACCCCACAATACTCTGCAATACCCCACAATACTCTGCAATACTCTGCACTACTCCGCAACACCCCACAATACTCTGCAATACCCCACAATACTCTGCAATACCCCACAATGCTCTGCAATACTCTGCAATACCCCACAATACTCTGCAATACCCCACAATGCTCTGCAATACTCTGCACTACTCCGCAACACCCCACAATACTCTGCAATACCCCGCAATACCCCACAATACTCTGCAATACCCCACAATACTCTGCATAACCCCACAATACTCTGCAATACCCCACAATACTCTGCAATACCCCACAATACTTTGCACTACTCCGCAACACCCCGCAATACTTTGCACTACTCCGCAACACCCCGCAATACTCTGCAATACTCTGTACTACTCCACAACACCCTGCAATACTCTGCAACACCCCACAATACTCTGCAATACCCCACAATACTCTGCAACACCCCACAATACTCTGCAATACCCCACAATACTCTGCACTACTCTGCAACACCCCACAATACTCTGCAATACCCCACAATACTCTGCAATACCCCACAATACTCTGCAATACCCCACAATGCTCTGCAATACTCTGCAATACCCCACAATGCTCTGCAATACTCTGCACTACTCCGCAACACCCCACAATACTCTGCAACACCCCACGATACTCTGCAATACCCCACAATACTCTGCAACACCCCACAATACTCTGCAACACCCCACAATACTCTGCAATACCCCACAATACTCTGCAATACCCCACAATACTCTGCAATACTCTGCACTACTCCGCAACACCCCACAATACTCTGCAATACCCCACAATACTCTGCAATACCCCACAATGCTCTGCAATACTCTGCAATACCCCACAATACTCTGCAATACCCCACAATGCTCTGCAATACTCTGCACTACTCCGCAACACCCCACAATACTCTGCAATACCCCGCAATACCCCACAATACTCTGCAATACCCCACAATACTCTGCATAACCCCACAATACTCTGCAATACCCCACAATACTCTGCAATACCCCACAATACTTTGCACTACTCCGCAGCACCCCGCAATACTTTGCACTACTCCGCAACACCCCGCAATACTCTGCAATACTCTGTACTACTCCACAACACCCTGCAATACTCTGCAACACCCCACAATACTCTGCAACACCCCGCAATACTCTGCAACACCCCGCAATACTCCGCAATACCCTGCAATACCCAGTCATACTCGGCGATACCCAGCCATGTGCAGCCATGCTCAGCCATATTCAGTTGTACTCGGCCTCTGTATGTGGCCAGGCTGTGGAAGTCTCACACATGGGGTATCGCCATACTCAGGAGTAGGAGAATCTATTTTGGGGTGTTATTTTTGGTATGTACATGCTTTGTGTTAAAAAAAAAAGTGTTTTAACCACTTCCTGCCCGCCGGCCGTCATACGACGTCCTTGACTTTGTGCGGGGATATCTGAATGATGCCTGCAGCTACAGGCATCATTCAGATATCAGCTTTTTCAGCCGGCGATTCCCTACACCATAGGAACAATCATAGCGGCTGTTCCACTGCTTGATCGTTCTTATGGGAGGCGAGAGGGGACCACCCCCCTTCCCGCCGCCCTCCGGTGCTTCTACCGTCTCAGCGCTACGATCGAAGCCAGGATCGTTTTTTTTTTTTTTTTAATTATTTCAGGCTTCCCAGCCTAGAGATGAGATGTGGGGTCTTATTGACCCCATATCTCACTGTAAAGAGGACCTGTCATGCCATATTCCTATTACAAGGGATGTTTACATTCCTTGTAATAGGAATAAAAGTGATCAAAAAAATTTTTTTTGGGAAAAAAGTGTCAAACTAAAATAAATAAAGTAAAATGAACAATAAAAAAAAATAATAATAATTTTTTAAAGCGCCCCTGTCCGTGTGCTCGCATGCAGAAGCGAATGCACACGTAAGTCCCGCCCACATATGAAAACGGTGTTCAAACCACACATGTGAGGTATCGCTGCGATCGGTAGAGCGAGAGAAATAATTTTTGCCCTAGACCTCCTCTGTAACTCAAAACATGTAACCAGTAAAATTTTTTAAAGCGTCGCCTATGGGGATTTTTAAGTAGCGAAGTTTGGCGCCATTCCACGAGCGTGAGCGATTTTGAAGGGTGACATGTTAGGTATCTATTTACTCGGTGTAACTTCATCTTTCACATTATGCAAAAACATTGGGCCAACTTTACCGCTTTTGTTTTTTTTTTAAAGCACAAAACTGTTTTTTTTCCCAAAAAAAAGCGTTCAAAAAATTGCTGCGCAAATACCGTGCAAGATAAAAAGTTGCAACAACCGCCATTGTATTCTCTAGGATCTTTGCAAAAAAAAACATATATAATATTTTGGGGTTCTATGTAATTTTCTAGCAAATAAATGATGATTTTTACATGTAGGAGAGAAATGTCAGAATTGGCCTGGGTGCTCCAGAACGCCTGGAGGTGCTCCGTGCATGTTGGGCCTCTGTATGTGGCCACGCTGTGTAAAAGTCTCACACATGTGGTATCGCCGTACTCGTGAGTAATAGCAGAATGTGTTTTGGGGTGTAATTTGTGGTATGCATATGTGGTGTGTGAGAAATAACCTGCTAATATGACATTTTTGTGGAAAAAAAAAAAAATTAAAAAAAAAATCTTGATTTTGCAAAGAATCGTGGGAAAAAATGACAACTTCAAAAAACTCACCATGCCCCTTACTAAATACCTTGGAATGTCTTCTTTCCAAAAAGGGGTCATTTGGGGGGTATTTGTACTTTTCTGGCATGTTAAGGTCTCAAGAATATAGATAGGCCGTCAGTAATTCAGGTATGATCAATTTTCAGATATTGGCACCATAACTTTTGGACTCTATAACTTTCACAAAGACCAAATAATTTACACCGATTTGTACTTATTTTTACCAAAGATATGTAGCAGTATAAATTGTGGCCAAAATTTACAAAGAAAAATTACTAAATTTGCTAAATAATATAACAGAAACAAAGAAAATTTCATTTTTTTACCGAATTTTCAGTCTTTTTTCTTTTATAGCGCAAAAAATAAAAAACCCAACGGTGATTAAATACCACCAAAAGAAAGCTCTATTTGTGTGAAAAAAAGGACAAAAATTTCATATGGGTACAGTGTTGCATGACTGAGTAATTGTCATTCAAAATGTGAGAGCACCGAAAGCTGAAAATTGGTCTGGTTAGGAAGGGGGTTTAAGTGCCCAGTTGTCAAGTGGTTAAACTCACTTAGTGCCTTAAATGCAATAAATCAGCCCCAGAACCTGTGTAATGAATATTTGTTCGGGTTTAAAGGGATGAGATGGCAACCATATTCCAGGGTGAAGTCAGAAGGAGGTATCTACAGTGCATCTGGAAAGTATTCACAGCGCTTCATTTTATCCACATTTTGTTATGTTACAGCCTTATTTCAAAATTCAGTACATTCGTTATTTTCCTCAAAGTTCTACAAACAATACCCCCAAATGACAACCTAAAAGAAGTTTGTTTGAATTCTTTGCAAATTTATTAAAAATAAAAAACAAAAAAATCACATGTACATAAGTATTCACAGCCTTTGCCATGACACTCAAAATTAAACTCAGGTGCATTCTGTTTCCACTGATCATCCTTGAGATGTTTCTACAACTTGATTGGAGTCCACCTGTGGTAAATTCAGTTGATTGGACATGATTTGGAAAGGCATACACCTGTCTATATAAGGTCCCACAGTTAACAGTGCATGTCAGAGCACAAACAAAGCCATGAAGTCCAAGGAATTGTCTGTAGACCTCCAAAAAAGGATTGTATATTGACACAGATCTGGGGAAGGGTACAGAAAAATGTCTGCAGCATTGAAAGTCCCCATGAGCACAGTGGCCTTCATCACCCGTAAATGGAAGAAGTTTGGAACCACCAGGACTCTTCCTAGAGCGGGCCGCCTGGCAAAACTGAGCAATCGGGGGAGAAATGCCTTAATCGGGGAGGTGACCAAGAACCCGATACTCACTCTGACAGAGCTCCAGCGTTTCTCTGTGGGGAGCCTTCCAGAAGAACAACTATCTCTGCAGCACTCCACCAATCAGGTCTGTATGTTAGAGTGGCCAGATAGAAGCCACTCTTCAGTAAAAGGCACATGACAGCCCACCTGGAGTTCACCAAAAGGCACCTGAAGACCATGAGAAACAAAATTCTCTGGTCTGATGAAATAAAGATTGAACTCTTTGGCTTGAATGGCAAGGGTCATGTCTGGAGGTAACCAGGCACCGCTCATCACCTGGCCAAAACCATCCCTACAGTGAAGCATGGTGGTGGCAGCATGATGCTGTGGGGAAGTTTTTCAGCGGCAGGAACTGTGAGACTAGTCAGGATCAAGGGAAAGAATAATTCAGCAATGTACAGAGACATCCTTGAAAACCTGTTCCAGAGCACTCTGGACCTCAGACTGGGGCGAAAGTTTATTTCCAACAGGACCACAACCCTAAGCACACAGCCAAGATAACAAAGAAGTGGCTACGGAACAACTCTGTAAAGGTCCTTGAGTGACCCAGCCAGAGCCCAGACTTGAACCCCATTAAACATCTCAGGAGAGATCTGAAAATGGCTGTGCACCGACCCTCCCCATTCAATCTGATAGAACTTGAGAGGTCCTGCAAAGAAGAATAGTAGAAACTGCCCAAAAATAGGTGTGCCAAGCCTGTAGCATTATACTCAAAAAAGACTTGAGGCTGTAATTGGTGCCAAAGGTGCTTCAACAAAGTATTGAGCACAGGCTGTGAATACTTACCAACCGCTCAGTGTCTGCCAACCCTCTACTTCAATCCCTACACTGGCTCCCAATCACCCAGCGAATTAAATTCAAAATTCTAACCACAACATACAAAGCCATTCACAACTCTGCCCCAAGCTACATCACTAATCTTGTCTCCAAAAATCACCCAAATCGACCTCTCCGCTCTTCTCAAGACCTCCTGCTTTCAAGCTCTCTCATCTCCTCCTCCCATGCTCGTCTCCAGGATTTCTCCAGAGCCTCTCCCATCCTCTGGAACTCGCTACCTCCATCTATCCGGCTATCCCCTACTCTTGCTACCTTCAGGCAATCCCTGAAAACTCATCTCTTCAGGAAAGCCTATCACGTCTCAAACTAATCTCCTACCACTTCCACCAGCTCATTCCCCACAGTTACAACCTTTTGTACCACCTGCCCCACCCTATTAGATTGTAAGCTCTTCTGAGCAGGGCCCTCTTAATCCTATTGTATTGTATTGTATTATAACTGTATTGTCTCCCTTTTATATTGTATAGCGCTGCGTAAACTGTTGGCGCTATATAAATCCTGAATATTAATAATAATAATAATAATAATACTTAAATACATGTTATTTTTTTTTTCATTTTTTTATTTTTAATAAATTTGCAAGGATTTCAAACGTCTCACATTGTCATTATGGGGTATTATTTGTAAAATTTTGAGGAAAATAATTAATTTAATCCATTTTGGAATAAGGCTGTAACATAATGTGTAAAAAGGAAAGAGCTACGGGGCGTGTCCGGATGTGAACTAGGCAGCACGCTTTTCTCAGAGGCTCCGATCATCCTGACAATATCCCTGATATAGGAGCACTTATTCAACAATTCCATCATCATCATCTTACAGGGGAAGGTGCCTGGATCACAAGGATGCATTCCTCTGCTTCCAAGAAGCAACAGAAGGCTGCAAAAGACCCGCGCCAAACACGCTCCATGAAGGAAGGGGAGAGAGACTCCGCCCCCGCCATCTTGAATGCACAGAGCTCGGCAAAGCACGCCAAGCAGTCAACAGTGACAATGGTGATGGACAGGGCTGCTGTGGAGCTGGGAGCTGACGCTGAACTAGCGGAGGACACACTGGAGGCTGTGGACACGGAGGCTATAATCAGACCGATCCTAGAGGCCATAAATAGCAGTAAGTTGGAACTAATGGGCAGGATTGACCATCTATCATCAGAATGCACACTGATCAGGCATGACTTAGATAAGATTAGGGGGCGGCTCTCCACTGTAGAATTAAGGGTCTCTTATGTGGAGGACACTTCTCACTCTCAGGGGGTAAATCTAGCTGAGCTAAAAGATATGGTGCTCTCCTTTCAGTGCAGGGCAATTGATGCTGAAGACAGACAGAGGAGGAACAACATCAGGGTGGTGGGCCTGCCTGAGGGAGCAGAAGGAGACAAGCCAGTCTTGTTTGCTGAGGCTTTTTTCAAACAATTACTGTCGCTGGGGAATTTACCCCCCCCCCCACCTACGATGTGGAAAGAGCACATAGAGTACCCACAGGTCGCAGACCGCCAGAAGCTTTTCCTAGGCCCTTGCTGGTTCGGTTTCTGAACTATAGGGACCGTGACATGATCCTGGCCGAGTCCAGAAAACAGAAGGAGCTCAAGTATGAAAATGCCAGAGTAATGTTTTTCCCAGACTTCTCAGCGGCTATGCAACAGCAACGACGATCATTTAATGATGTCCGCAAGCGATTGAGGAACAAGGAGATCCAATACAGTATGCTGTACCCGAGCAAGCTTCGGATCCAATTCCTTGTCAAAAGATTTTATTGAGTATATGAATAAGTAGATAACGAATATATGAGTAAACATATTGTGGTACAGATAAGATGCTAAAATTATTAGTTAATAATAGATTATTACATAACATATAAATTGGGGTAATTGGGTATAACCTGGATAAGGTGTAGAATACCTAAGTAGGAGCTATTAAAGAGTAAGTAGATTCTCAAATGGTACTTGTGCCCACAACTTGAGCTATGTCAGAAATGTCTGAAGGAGACTACAATCTACTAGGAAAAGAGCTTCAGGATCGGAAAGTGGATAGGGAAGAAGAGAAAGGAGAGAAGGAGTAGAACATAGAAAGGAGAGGGTCCACAGGGTTGAATTGAGATCCATCATGAAGTCTGTGCATTTTATATATCAGCTTAAATCATTGCAACTCAGCTACCATGGCAGTAGAACATTCTCATCAAAGTTAGATGGTAAATGATGTGTTATCCATGGGTGCCATTGTTTTTCAAATTTGGGAAGCAGAGCGTTGTCAATGGCTACCATTTTGGCATGAATCATGGCGTTAGTCATCCTATTCTTCGTCTCAGCCACTACCAATGTCGGGGACCACCATGCCTTTGCCAAAGTTTGCTTAGCTACTGTTAGAAGTTGTACAAATAGTTTAAATTGAATCAAAGTTAGCGATCCTGGTTTCAGATTAAGTAATGCGGCAGCAGGATCAGGCTGTAGTTGCAAACCAAACATTTTGGAGGCCATTTTAAAGATCTCTTTCCAAAAGGTTTGTGCTATTGGGCATGTCCACCAGATGTGTAATTGTGTACCTGGCTCTGAACAACCACGATAACATTGCGCGGAATAGGTTGGTGCATATTTTGCAACCCTAGTTGGTACAAGGTACCATCTTGTCAATACTTTATAATTAGCCTCTACCTCAATAATATTTGGGGAGGCTAATTTGGTAGATAACCAGATTTGATCCCATTCTGTAGTGTCGAGCGTTCGACCCAGGTCCTCCTCCCATCTCTGGACATAAGAGGGTTTATCCAGTTCAGGTTGAACTATTAAATGTGAATAAAGTAAGGAAATCAAGCCTTTTGTGTGGGGATCTTTCCTGCAGATAGATTCAAACGCAGTAAAGTGTGTGAGAGGAGTGTCAGAGCTTATAAAAGGAGTGAAAAAGTTTTTAATTTGCAGGTATCGGAATAGTTCTGATTGAGGTATGCCGTAGTTTTCGCAAAGGGTTGGAAAAGGGATGAAAGATGTATCAGTGACAAATTTATGTATGTTCAAGATTTCCCTGGATGACCATTCTCGAAAGGATTTCGGAGCAGTCCAAGCAGGATAAAAAGCGGGATTTTTTAAGAATGAGAGAAGGGGTTTATGTGTAGATTGTAAGTTGTGTTTGGATTGAAGACTGTCCCATAGAGAAATGAAATGTTTGGTGATGGGGTTTCGTAAACCTTTACGATCTTTAGGATGCAGCCAAAGCAGGTTCGAGATCGATAAAGGATCACATAATGGGATTTCCTGTCTTGCGTGATATTTAGTTAGGCTAGCAATATGAGCTGCCTTGTAATATGTTGCAAAGTTTGGTACGCCTAAGCCTCCATTTACTTTGGGAAGATAAAGTGTGTGCAAAGGTATGCGTGGTTTGGATGCCCCCCATATGTATGAAATTGCTTTTTTCTGTATTAGTCGTAGATAATAAGCGGGAATTGAAATGGGTAAAACCCTAAATAGATATAGTAACTTAGGCAAGATTGTCATCTTTATTACGTTAATTCTACCAAACCATGATAATGGAAGTAGAGACCAAGATTTCAGCAGGTTTGTTACATTTTTGAGAATCAGTGGATAATTTGCTGAGAAAAGATCTGATAAAGAAGCCGTAAGATGAATCCCTAGATATGGTATTGATTTTTCCGCCCAGGTAAACGGAAGTCCTACCTTTGCTGAATTTAATTCCAGGTTAGATAGGGAAATATTAAATGCCAAACAATTTTTAGGGTTAATTGATAAGCCTGAAAAAGCAGCAAACCTATTGAGGATGGGGAGGAGATTAGGTCCTGAGACCTGTGGGGATGATAGAAATAGGAGGATATCGTCTGCAAACAGACAAAGTTTATGTTGATATCCTAGTTCTATTCCGGTTATTTTGGGATCTGATCGAATCGAAAGGGCAAGCGGTTCTATTAAGAGGGCAAATAAAAGGGGGGAGAGTGGACATCCTTGCCTTGTGCCTTTTTCTATATTAAAGGGGTCAGATTTGTAACCTGCATACTTAATGTATGCTTTTGGTTTATTATACAATGCAGTGATCCAAGTTATAAAGTTAGGGCCAAAACCCCATTTCTGAAGTGAGTAATGTAAGTAGGGCCAGGAGATGGAATCAAAGGCTTTTTTAAGATCCAGAGATATAAAGCATGAAGGAATGCGGCGTGTTTTAGCAATGTGTGCCAAAAGAACCGCTCTACGTACATTATCGCCTGCTTGGCGTGTAGGCATGAAGCCTACTTGATCACAATGTATAAGATTACCTATAATTCCATTTGAGGCGGGCCGCTAAAATTTTTGCTAATAGTTTGATATCCAAATTTAATAAGGAAATGGGACGGTAGTTATTACAGGATGTGTCGTCAGAATGAGGCTTAGGGATCATACAAATAGTTGCGGTCAATGATTCCTGTCTGAAGGATTTACCTTCTAGTAAGAAATTAAAAGCATCGGCCAAAATAGGGGAGAGGATGTCTGAAAAAGTACGATAGTGTAATGCAGAATAGCCATCAGGACCTGGTCTTTTGTTTAGTTTTAATTCTTTGATTGCTTTGGTTACATCATTCACAGTGATGGGTGCTTCGAGTATAGTCTTTTGGGTGTTAGACATCTTGGGTATGGAGATATCTGAGAAGAAGGCATCGGCTTCAATGGTATTAAATTTATTTGTTTCTGAGTATAGGGAGGTTAGGTGGGAGCGAAATTTGTGAACAATTTTAGTGGGACTACTAGTGTATGTATCATTAAACAATTTAAGTCTAATTGGCTTAAAAGATTTGTTTAATGACTTAAGTGCGTGTGCCATAAAAGTACCAAACTTATTGGATTTCATGTAGAAGGCATGTCGAGAGCGTTTTAGATATTTATCCGCGGATTCTGTGAGGAACAAGTCATATTCCAGCTTTTTCTAAACGACTTTTGGTAAGCGGCGTTGGATTATCTTGGAAAACTATAAAGGAAGAGTTAAATTCAGTTTCTAATTTTCTTGCAAGATTCCTGCGTTCCCGTTTGAATAATGCGAATTGCCTTTGTAAGGTGCCACGCAGCACAGGTTTATGTGCTTCCCACAATGTTATTGGGGAAATGTCAGGACTTTTGTTGTGTGTTAAATATTCTTTTAGTGCTTGTTCAATTATTAAACTATGCGACGAGTGTTTGAGTAATATATCTGGGAAGTACCAAGTAGGGTCATGATTTTTGGGTATAGTGGAAGTGATGGTAGTAAGGACTGCGTTATGATCAGACCATGGAATGGGGATTATATGTGATGTAAGTAACTCTGGGATCATACCTATTGTTAGAAATATATGGTCAATGCGAGTGAATGTTTGATGTGGGTATGAATAATAAGTGTATTTCCTTTTAGTCGGATTACATTCTCTCCAATAATCTACCAATTTATGTTTAGAAAGAAGTTGGGAGAGAGATATCTTAGTTGGACTTCGAGGAGGAGTGTATGGTGATTTGTCTAGAAATGGGAGGAGGACCTGATTAGAATCTCCGCATACGACAAGTGTTCCCATCTTGTGTGTAGATACTACTTGTAAAAGATGGGTGAGAAAAGGTATAGGTTGTTTATTGGGTGCGTAATATGACACAACAGTTATTTCTGTATCCATTATATGTCCTAAAAGAATTAAATACCTCCCTTCAGGGTCTTTTATTTCAGAATGGAGTGTAAATGGAGTGGTGCGGTGGAAGGCTATGAGTGTTCCACGTTGTTTAGCAGTGGCTGAAGCTGAGAATACTTGCGGATAAAAGGAGCTTACAAATTTAGGTGTAGAAGTTGTCGTAAAGTGTGTTTCTTGTAGGCACACTATGTGTGCTTTGTTTGCATGAAACGAACGGAAAGCTTTCGTTCTTTTCTGCGGTATATTGAGACCCTGAACATTCAGGGTTAATATGTTTAAAGGTGCCATGGCAGCTGAGCTAAGAAATGATACTCACAGACTCTTGATGTTCTTTGGCTGTATGGAATGACCTGTGTGGACCTGAAGGAAAGCAAGAAGGAAGGAAATCCAGGATAAACTAGAGTGAAAGAAAAGTAAGAACCGTAAGAAATAATACAATATATTTTTAAAATCTGATTGTAAATAGCGTCAAAAATTACCCGTGATTGGGGATACAACTCCCCATCAGGGGATAGAGGGCCTACGTCGACCACCCACATAATAAGAGCGGGGAGTCGAGGGAGGTAAGGTGGAGCACACGGAACATCCGCGTGTGGGAGAACCGCCTATAAAAAAAAAAAAACATCATGAAGATGAATAATTATAACCTGCCGGGTATAATAAAATAGCTTCAGATGTCTTATATTTTCCTAAAGCAAAGGGGGAATATAGTACATATAGTACGTACTAATGGAAAGTCTAATCTAACAATTATATAAGCGGGAATGAGCCACGAGAGGGGTTAAGGTAGAAACCAGGAAGACTGGAAGCTAGGAAGGGACATGTGAGCAATTGGAACTAAAACAAACCCAGTTCTGTATTAGTCAAACTAACTATTATAAATCAATTGAGAAAACATATAGTATGTAACTAGGGATATTACATCGACTAGCTGGGTTTTCGTGCCTAAATATGATGAATTCAACTTAAAAATAAATAAATGAATAAATAAATAAATAAATATATATATATATATACACATACACAATAGCATACGTACACATATAAATACATACACACACATACATACACATATACATATATATATATATATATATATATATATATATATATATACATACATACATACACACACATACACATATACATACACATACACATACATACACATATACATACATATACACATACACATATATACGCCTACATATACATACATACACACATACATACACATACATACACACAGACATATACATATACAGACACATATACACACATACATACATGCGCATACACATAGTACACATACACATATATAACATACACATACATATATATATCTGAAATCTGGGTCCAGGTATTTAACCTGATCCCAAACTCCAAACCTGCAAATGAGAGCTTATATATTATAACAAATTAAACCAGATATAATAAAGTAAAATAAACTAAAATAAACTATGTTTCTATGCATATGTGATAGAAAACAGTCCAATAAATTGGTGTTCAGTTATGAAAAATAATATGGTAGTATAAATTGTTTATATAAAATTAATTAATTAATTAAAATACATACATAAATAAATAAATAAATAAATAAATAAATAAATAAATAAAAATAAATAAATAAAAATAAATTAATTAATTAATTAATAAAATAAAAAAAAAAAAAAAAAAGAGAAAAAGTCAAACACAGCAGAGATCTTTTTAAAAATCGCTGCTAAGTTGTGAATATGAAGAGGAGGATTATAGGATTAACTAATCAGTCCATGGAATCTTCTTGTTCTTGAGGTGGAGAAGCGAAACGCCCTCTCTTGTGGGATTGCTGCATTCCAGTTGTTTATTGGGACTGAGATGAATTGCGTGTAGAGGACGATGAAGTCGCTCTTCTACGTGAGGCAGAAGTGGAGGGTAGGTCATCAATCAGGTGTAGGTCTTGAAGTGCCTTTTGAAGTTCTTTTGGTGAACTGCAGGTATGTCTTGAACCCTGGTAACTAAAGCGAATAGAGAATGGGAAACCCCATTGGTAGGTGATTTTATGTCGCTGCAATTCCATAAGCAGTGGTTTCATTGCACGTCTTTTTGATATGGTTAATTGGGAGAGGTCCGAAAAAAGCTGATAATTATGACCTTGAAATGTTAAGGCTTCTTTCTCTCTGGCTGCCGTCAGAAGCTGCTCTTTCGTTCGATAATAATGAAACTTAGTGATAATATCGCGTGGGGGGCCATCTGTTTTTTTTGGCATAAGGGCTCTGTGGACTCTGTCCATTTCCAAGCGTTCAAGGGGTATACCTGGTATTAGCTCTTGAAATAGTGCTGTTATTGTAGAATTCAGGTCAGTAATTGTTTCGGGTATGCCCCTGATGCGTAAATTAGATCTTCTGGCGCGATTCTCATAATCTTCTAACTTATTTTGCAGTGTTAGGTTTTCTTCTTTGAGGCATTTTATTTCTGACATAAATTCCTGGGCAGAGTTTTCAAATTCATCTGCTCTGTGTTCCAATTCCTCAGTGCGCTTCCCCAGTTCTCTTATCTCTCTGGTTAAGCTGTTAGTTATGTGTTCAGATGTTTGTTTTAATGCTTTCTGCAACATTTTCTCAAATTGTTTTATAAGACCTGGAGAGGCAGAGGATTCCTGTGGAGATTTCTGTGACTGAAAAGTCTCAGTATCAGATTCCTCTGTGAACACAGGCTGTGAATGTGTCAGCTTGTGAGAGCGCTCTGAGGTACCGGTGTCTGAGGAGACTGGCTTCATTTTACCCGCTGCTCGGGACCGTGTGCCGCCGTTAGGGAAGGTTTTTACCTTTGTGCGGGTCACTCCTAATACCATTACCAATACAAAACTTCCTCCAGGTATTCCGGAGCTTGTGTGAAAAGCCGTGTGTCTTAAATCCCGGCTGGCTGACAGAAAATGGCGGCTTTCTCCCCTCACGGAGCGGAGCTCTAACAGGGCATTACTTTCCTGTCAGACTCCGCGCATGCGCTCCGCTTCGGATCCAATTCAAGGGCAGGGTAAAATTCTTTGAAGACCCTGGAGAGGCAAGTGACTGGCTCGACAAGGAACTCTCCTGAATTGTCCTGGAACTAAGGCCAAATACTCCTGGATTTACAGTTGCACCTGTTGTGCTTTGTTCTGGTCTCCTGTTTCTGTTTCCCAGCATTAGAGTATCCGTGGAGTAGCGTACAAAGACCTATGTGACTATATTCTGCTGAATGGGATGGAGGACCCCACAGCCATTTTTGTGTCTCTGAGATCTGCACCTAAATGGGTAAGAGGAAGTGGTGATTGCTGGTGGGTGGACAAGGGGAGCTTCCCCGGGTCCCCAGCAGAAATGACTGAGAAAGTATGCCATACTTCAAGCAACTAATCTCTACTGCAGACTGAGGGGGGCCTCCAGTTGTGCATGTTATGTACCCACATTTGTCTGCAACACATACGGTAGTGGTGGTGAGTCTACCAGTTCACAGAGAATTTTCCCCTTCTTAACCGGGCTTAGGTACATTTTTAGTTAACCAATATCTCGGTTTCTCCAATTGTTGATGAAATGGAGCAATGAGAGTCAAGCGGATTCGACACAGTGCTGCAGAACTGTTGTTTGCAACGACCAGACCTCGAAGGAAGTTTTTTGTTGTTTTTGGGAAGAAGCTGCATACCGGAACTATTTTTGTGTTTAGTTGGGGATTTTTTTCTGGTACAATGGCAGGGGGGGATGTTTTAATTGTCACAGCCCAGATATTTGTACCCATTGTTTGGAGTAAGAATCCAGTACTGTTATTAAAGATGATAATGCCGCTGGGAGGGAACAGGTAGGTCCCCTGACGCTCCATAATACTGGTCCCAAGGACCATGAAGGTCATGACAGATAAAGTTAATATGGTGTCCTGGAACTTCAGGGGACTCAACAACAAATTCAAACCGGCCTCGATTTTTCACTATTTAAAGCATTATAAGCCACACCTAATTATACTACAGGAAACCCACCTAGAGGGAGGTAGAGTTATGGCATTGCGCAAACAGTGGATTCAAAAAGCTGTGCACTCCACTTATTCCATGTTTGCGAGGGGAGTCTCCATTCTTATAAGTAGGTCGGTCCCGTGTACTATCCATCAAGTAATTATGGACCCAGGGGGCAGGTATGCAGCAGTGATACTAGATATCTTTAACAGTCGTATATTGATAATTAATGTGTACATACCTCCTCCTTTCCAGGTTCAAATTTTGTATGATATGTGGACTAGGCTGGCACAATACATACATTTACCCCTGGTTGTGTTGGGAGACTTTAACGCTGTGCTGGACGCATCGTTGGACTCCTCCAATCCGGCGATGGCGAGCTCTGCTGACCTACGGGACTGGGCCTCAGTGGCTGGAGTGGTGGAGTTATGGAGGTGGAAGCATCCATCGGGTCGATGCTTCTCTCATATTTCAACAGCCCATGGCTCCGCAGCAAGAATAGACTTAGCATTTAGTAATAACCTAATAATGCCATTCGTGGAGAGTATTGACTACATGGCAGGGGGTCTGTCGGATCACAATCCTCTGTCCCTCACTCTGGCCTTCCGGTCAGGGGGGGAGAGACGGGGATGGCGTCTATCCCCTAGTTGGCTGCAGCACTAACAAGTTGCGGCCCAGCTGGAGGTGGCTATCCAGCAATATTGGATCCCCCAGTGGTCCGGGATGTGGTCTGGGATGCCTTCAAGGCGGTTGCCAGAGGGGAATGTATATCGGCCATTAAGATTGCTAGAGTTAATGAAAATGAGGAATACAAAAACATACAACGGGAAGAGAGAGAATGTGCTAAGGCATATGCAGAGTCCCCATTGGGGAACTCTTATCGATCCCTTCTGGAAGTTAGATGGCGCCTGTCGCTATTAGTCAAAGGTCAGACAAAGACAGAAGAGTCTCAGAAAATGCACAAGGTTTTTGCTGAGGGGGACAAGAATGGGAAGCTCCTGGCTATGTTGGTGGCGGATCACCCTCTGATTGCTTACATTCTGGTTATGAAAGACAAAGGGGGGGGCGTTGGTCAGTGATCCGACACTTATCATGCAGGAGTTTGTTGATTTTTTCTCATCACTCCGTATGATACGGTGGAATTGGATAACGTACTTCAGAAACTGTCTATACCCCGATTGTCAGAAGAAGACTGTGTCTTGTTAGAGGCCAAGATCACGGTTAAACTAAACAAGGGAAGGGGCCCCCTAATGGTGGACTTTTAAGGCACGTAAAAAAGGTTAAAAATGTAGTAGTATAAATACAGTTTATTCAATTCAAATGTTAAAAACACAATAATGGTGTAACAAAAGTTACATGGAATGCATAGCAGACATTTTATACACAGTTGAGGAGTGCTCTTGCACCCGACGCGTTTCGGAGTGTGTATCTCCTTCCTCAGGGGTGGGTGTGAGCAGAGAGCATCTATACTAATGTTATAATGTGTTGTTAGGAGTTAGGGGTTAGGGTTAGGAGTTAGGGTTAGGGGTTAGGGTTCGGGGTTAGGGTTAGGAGTTAGGGTTAGGGTTAGGGGTTAGGGTTAAGAGTTAGGGTTAGGGGTTAGGGTTAGGAGTTAGGGGTTAGGGTTTAGGGGTTAGGGTTAGGGGTTAGGGTTAGGGGTTAGGGTTCGGGGTTAGGGTTAGGAGTTAGGGGTTAGGGTTAGGGGTTAGGGTTAGGGTTAGGGGTTAGGATTAGGGTTAGGAGTTAGGGTTAGGGTTAGGGGTTAGGAGTTAGGGGTTAGGGTTCAGGGTTAGGGTTAGGAGTTAGGGGTTAGGGTTAGGGGTTAGGGTTAGGGGTTAGGATTAGGAGTTAGGGTTAGGGGTTACGGTTAGGGGTTAGGGGGTTAGGAGTTAGGGGTTAGGGGGTTAGGGGTTAGGGTTTAGGGTTAGGGGTTAGGGTTAGGGGTTAGGATTAGGGTTAGGAGTTAGGGTTAGGGGTTAGGGTTCGGGGTTAGGGTTAGCAGTTAGGGGTTGGGGTTAGGGTTAGGGGTTAGGGTTAGGGGTTAGGGGTTAGGAGTTAGGGTTAGGGATTAGGGTTAGGGGTTAGGGTTAGGAGTTAGGGTTAGGGGTTAGGGTTAGGGTTAGGAGATAGGGTTAGGTTTAAGGGTAGGGTTAGGACTTATGTTTATGCTTTTCTCTTTCAATAACTAAATTTATTATGTTATCTTAGGTTCCTTGCCACGGGACAAAGTTATGCTTCCTTGCATCACTACTTCCTCCTTGGCCTCTCAACGGTCTCAAAAATAATAAAGGAAACATGTGTGGCAATATGGGAGGAATTGCATAACGTTGTAATGCCAGAGCCAACCGAAGACATCTGGGAATCAGTTGTGGACACTTTTTGGGAAAAAACTCAGTTCCCAAATTGTATAGGAGCCCTTGATGGGAAACACATCAGGGTGAAGAAGCCTCCCCACTCTGGATCGTCATATTTTAATTATAAAAAATATTTTTCGGTGGTCCTCCTGGCATTGTCCGATGCACACCTCAAATTTCTGTTTGTTGATGTGGGAGCATATGGAAGCCAAGGTGATGCCCGCATATTCCCCGAGTCGGCCTTCGGACGTCGTCTACATGAGGGACGACTCAATATTCCTGAAAGCAGGCCTCTACCCTGCACTGAAGAACCCAGCTTGCCATTAGTCATGGTGGCAGATGAGGCCTTTGGACTGGCTGAAAATCTAATGAGGCTACAGTGGCACTGGTCTCAGCCGACAACAAAAAATTTACAATTATCGGCTCAGCCGTGCACGCCGTGTTGTTGAATGTGCATTCGGGGTGTGCACGGCCAAATGGCGAGTTTTAATTATGCAATTGGATGTTGACAACGCCATTAAAGTCGTCCTGGCATGCTGCGTTCTGCACAATTTTCTGCGGGACAGTGACAGAAATAATGTTGAACAGGAGCCCATTAGACAACTTCAGAGGGTTCAATTTATGGACTTGCATTCAACTGCACGTGTCATGAGCATTCAAAACCAATTTGCAGAATTTTTTGAATCCCCTGATGGAAAGGTATCATGGCAGAATGATTATATCTAAAAAATATTTGCAATACATCTACCTTTGCTTTCTTGTGTTTTTTGAAATAAAGCATTTCAAAATTGAAGTTTGTTATTTTTTGGTCCATTTATCAACGATTGTTCTACAAGTCAATTTGACTCTGGGTTAGGCCAAGGCTAAGCCCAAAAAAGAGCAAGTGCAAAGGAGTGCTGTTGTGCATCATATAAAAGACAAATTGAACACATTTATTTTCAATTAAAAAAAAAAAAAATTAAATAAAGGATTGGGATCACAACTGGTATTTCAAGAAAAAAAAGAATTTATTTTGGGATCACAACTGGTGATAGGTGGTGGTGGATGCTTAATTGCATTGGGGATGTGGGGATTGGGGACGGGGTAATGGTTGGGCCTGGTGATCACTCCCAAAATCCTGCTGGTAGCGGGGTAGAGGGTATGAGGGCTGAAAATGGGAGGTGGAAGGTGGAAATTCACCATACGAGTGCAGGTTATGGTATGAGGTCTGGGACGGCATAGGTGGTGGTTGGCGTTGAGGAGGGGGCTGATAGTGAGAGGGGGGTGCTAGCACTGCTGAGGTCCCAGGGGCCATTGGGGGATCATGAGAAACATTATATGGATCGCATGGAGGTGGCCCGCCACTTAATTTAGCATGACGGTATTGCATTGCAATAGCGTACATGCGATCCATACAAAGTTTCTCTTGGTCTCCCCCAATGTCCTCCAGGATGTGGTAAAGGCTGCGGCAGAAGCAGGCGCGTGGGTTGTTGGTGTCTAAAAAGGCATCCATACTGCGCCTCTCCTGCCGCACTTCCTGCAGCAGTGCTAGCACTCTGTCATCAGCCTCCGGATTATAGCCGCCCCTCGCCTGACGTCCACGGCCACGAACACCGCCACGACCGCGCTGCTCTCCACCTTGATGACTGGCAGGAGACGGTGTTTCCACGGCCCTCGATTCCTGCAAAAGAACAAAAATGTTTACATTGACATGTACATGGACAGACAGACAATGAGATAGACAGGCAGACCGAAGCAGTTACCTCATCTGTGCCCTCAACACCTCCCTCGCTGATTGGTCGTGGAGATCCAGTGCTGGTCATAGGACTGCTTGGTCTCTGAACCTCTGCATCTTCCTCATCGACCTCTCGGAGTCCAAAATTAGAAGTTGTCCTGCAGACAATACAAATTGTATAAACGTAACTACTTTAAGTAATAAATATCCCACAAAAAATAAATAAATATAAAATTTTCCTTTTGGTTTAGGCCGATGTGTATATACAGATTTCAGTTAATAAAGTTTTTTTTTGCCAAAAGTTATAGCGTCTATGAAACAGGGGAGAGTTTTATGGCATTTTTCTTACAATTTTTTTTTATTAGTAATGGGGGAGATCAGCGATTTTTAGCATGACTGCGACAATACGGCCGACACATTGGACAATTTGGACACATTTTTGGAAAAATTGTCATTTTTACAGCGATCAGTGCGATTAAAATTGCAATGATTGCAATTTTTTTTTGTAATGGGGGAGATCAGCGATTTTTAGCATGACTGCGACGATACGGCCGACACATTGGACAATTTGGACACATTTTTGGAAAAATTGTCATTTTTACAGCGATCAGTGCGATTTAAAAGTTGCAATGATTGCAAATTTTTTTTGTAATGGGGGAGATCAGCGATTTTTAGCATGACTGCGACAATACGGCCGACACATTGGACAATTTGGACACATTTTTGGAAAAATTGTCATTTTTACAGCGATCAGTGCGATTAAAATTGCAATGACATACTGTAAAAATTACACTGGCATTGACCTCTTCCTCTCCCTGAGACGATCGCCGGTGTGCCCGCGGACATTGAGATTTTTTTTTTTTTTTTTAACAGAAAAGTTTTTATTCATAACAAAAACAAAACAATACAAAAGAAAACAAAACAGTGGTACATCAAAAGTATATGATAGCACGGTAATCTAGACATATTTAGAGGAGCTAGATAGAAAGAGCCAAAGGGGAGTCAATGATTCTACACAATTGATATCAAGGATATAAAACGGGACTGGGTATTCCTGACATTTGTCTAGTATGATGTAAGAAGTCAAAATGGAATTGGTAGGGGGGAGTGGGAGAAAATAGGGGGTCCATAGAGGCCCCAGCTATACTATTGTATTATCTTAGACAGTCAATTGATCACGACAGACCAGGGCAGTCTCGTTGGTTGGGAGCATGTTAGGAGGTAGAATCAGCAATATCAGGGGGGTTTAAGAGGAGGAGGAGATCACCCAAAGAAGTCCTGGTAATTTCTGATGCATCCCCTCGGGCACATCATTGAATTCTAGGGAATTCAGGCAGGCAAGGACCACCCCCGTTTCTCACCCCCTAACTACGTATCTAAGATTGGATTCTTAATACATGTGGTTAGTAGTACCAATAGTTATTGAACTATCTACGTTGGCAGCCTCACTCCGGAGATGATCTAGTTCTCACCCATGGTTTCCTCACTTTGTCAAACTTTTGGGGGCATTTGCGGCCCATATATGTTAGTTTGTATAAAGGCAGCACAGCCTCAACCAGAGCACGCCATCGAGTCACCGTGGGGGGAGTCGCTACTCTCCATTGTTGGAGGAGAGCTTTCCTGGCATAGAAGCATAGATAAAATATTAATAATTTGGCATGCGTGGAGTGCGTTAATAATTCTGTAATGCCTAAAATAAGGATCTTGGGGTCTAAGGGTATGGAGAGGTTGGTAATAGTGTTAATCTCCTCAACCACTTTTTTCCAATACTCCTGGAGGACGGGGCAATCCCAGATAACGTGATAGAATGTCCCTATTGACTGCTGACATTTTGGGCATTTTTCTGATTGCGTGGGATATATCCGGGCTAGTCTCTGTGGGGTATAATAAGCCTTGTGTATGAACTTGAGTTGAATAAATCTATCCCTAGCAGAAATTACTGTCGGTATATATTGCTGAATTGTTATTTCCCAGTTTTCTTCTGAAAGATCAGGGATATCTCTCTTCCACATCTGTAATAAGGGGGAGTTCTTCTCTGAGTCTCCACAGGTAAGCCGTAGGTATATGGAGGACAATATCCTATCTACCCCTCGTGAGGTAAGAAAGCTCTCTATCACATGTGGTACCACTGTGACCACTCTGGGAAATTGTGCCTGCATTGCATGTTTCAACTGTAAATATCGAAATAGCATCCACGAAGGGAGTTGATAAGTCACTCGGAGTTCTGGAAATGGGAGCAATTTCCCGTTAGGCATAATCTGCTTAATCTTCACTATCCCAAATTTAGCCCCTATACTGGGATCTGAAATGGATCTAAAATGCGAAAGTTTGGGGTTATCCCATAATGGGGTGTGGGGGGAGATGGTATCGCGTGTGGTTATGGCTGCAGTAACTTTTTCCCACACCTGTATTGTGGTGCGCATCGGTAGAGTTATATGCGGGCTAGCCCTTATTCCCCTGTAAACCACGTTTGTGAGGGCTGAGTAGGATCCCAGTATGGCCACTTCGAGATTTACAGCAGGGTTTGATTTAGTCTGTTTAAACCACCAGCGAACAGTGGCCAACACCGCTGCCCAGTAGTATTTCTGGAAGCATGGTAATGCCAGGCCGCCAGAAGATAGGGGGAGTTGTAATTTGCATTTCGCTATTCGTGGAGTTTTCCCGCCCCATATAAAAGAGGAGATTACTCCATCTAATTTATGGAAGAAGGAGACAGGGACCGGAACTGGGGTGTTTCTAAAGATATATAGGAATTTAGGGAGAAATGTAATTTTTAATAGGTTCACTCACCCACCGGTGTCAATGGGAGCGTTTTCCAGGCCTGGCATTTTGCAATGAGGGCCTGGAGGACTGGGTATAAGTTGTCAGTCAGATAATGAGTTAGATCATTACGGATTTCAATACCAAGATACTTAAACTGGGAGACTCTGCGGAGGGGGGTCAGGTTATTTGTAGGGGGGATCAGTATCAGATAGACTAAACAGGCTAGATTTATTCCAATTAATTTTAACCCCGGAATAACCGCCGTAGTGATCTATAATCACTAGAGCCGAGACCAGGGAATGAGAATCGTCGCCGAAGTATAATAGCGTATCGTCGGCATATAACGATATCCATTCCACTAGTGGCCCCACCTCTACCGCAGTGGCCGAACGGAGTAGTATAGCCATGGGTTCAATGGCCAGGGCAAATAGCCCTGGGGAAAGTGGACATCCTTGTCTTGTCCCTCTACAGAGGTGAAAGGGAGGAGAGAGGACACCACCAGCGCGTATACGAGCTGTTGGTGATTTGTAGAGTAATTTGACCCAGCTGATAAATTTAGTTCCGAATCCAAATTTAGTCATTACCTGCCATAGAAAATCCCACTCAACCGAGTCAAAGGCCTTCTCGGCGTCTAACGAGGCCACCACCCCGCTAGTATTGGGATCTCGGGGAATCGCTATATTAGTGTGGAGTCTGTGGATATGTATATCCGTGCCCTTACCCGGCATCAACCCTGTCTGGTCACCATGTATTAAGGAGAGTATCACTGAATTCAACCTACCCGCCAAGATCTTAGTAAGGATTTTGGCATCCACATTTAGTAAAGATATGGGCCTGTAGAACGAGCACAGTTCCGGGTCCTTCCCGGGTTTAGGGATGACAATGATCACTGCCTCCATCATTGAGGCCGGGAGACATTGTTGAAATAGTGCTTTAGTAAGAGTGGAGTGGAAGTGTGGGCCTATTATATCCAGGTTGGTTTTGTAGAACTCCGTGGGGAGTCCATCGGGGCCTGGTGTGCCCGCCTGAAGTGACCCAATGGCTCTCTGAACCTCTTTGAGTGTTATGAGAGCTTCAAGTGCCTGGCTAGCTTCCGCTGTTAGGGTAGAGAATTCTATCGTCAGGAGAAACGAATTTAATTCTTCAAGGGAGTATGTTGCCCTGGAGGTATAGAGTTGCTAATAGTACCGCTCAAATCTCGCTTTAATATGCACGGGATCAGAGAGCAAAGTACCATCCTCATCTCTGATATTCACGACACAGGAGCCCCCAGACCGTTCCGTTGCCAACCAGGCCAGTAGTCTACCTAATCGCTCACCCTGCTCAAATATGCACTGGGTCTGAGCAAGGAGGAAGCGCCGGCAGGAGGCTGCGTGAATGAGAGCCACCTCCCTATAGGCAGTGAGCATATCAGCGTGTGAACTTTGGTCAGGTGCGCTTGTGTATCGAGCCTCAAATCGTAGGGCCCGCTTTTCAGCCGTAGAGAGTTCCAATCGTGACTCCTTCCTAATTTTGGATATATTAAACTGATATCTACCTCTGGCATATGCTTTGAATGCATCCCACATCACGGGTGGGGGGGCCGATTGGTCATTATGTGTCCAGTACTCCCCAAGTTCCGCTATCATTAACGGTTCCATTTTCTCATCAGTGATCCAGTATCTGAAAAGTCTCCACAGGCCCGCACTAACTGCTGAGTCCGTAGAGAGGTCCAGCATGACCGGAGTATGGTCCGATATGCCACGTGGTAGAAGGGACACCGCAGTCACCCTAGACAGCAGGGGATTAGTAACATATATTAGATCGATGCAAGATAATGTCGCATGAGTTGCAGAGTGACATGAAAATAGTCTACTATGTGGATTTTTCCACCTCCACGTATCATAGAGGCCATATACCTCTGCCCAACGGGACAACGCTGTGTCAGCCGTCTGACCTGGGTGTAACTTATCAGCACTAAGATTGGGGGTCATGTTAAAATCACCTGCTAGGATTATATTGGGGGTGGGATAGTTGGCAATAATGGTTTGTATTTTATATAGTACCACCATTTTGGCCGGTGGGGGTACATATAAGCCCACAATTATCATATCCAGTCTGTCACATAATGCATGTATGATTACATACATACACCTAGACCCGTCCGTCCAGGTCTAGGTGGAGGTCCAGAAGCACAATCCGGACCCCCATCCAGACCCAGACACAGAACCAGCAACTCTGATTCCCTGTCAGGTAGTAACTTTACCCTTAGTAAACAGGTCAGAAATAATTCTAGTACATGAGCATCATCATAAACATATTTCATGGTGTACCGTTGAACAAAACCCATTCCCCCACCCCACACAACCCTCTAAACTCGGGTGCGTTTGACAACCTTAGCTGTATCTGGACAAGTACAGATTTATGAAGGTCCACAGGGAATCAGGATTGTTAGCAGGCAGGGTGTCGTAGCTCCTATGCGTCCATTCCAGTCGCCGTCTTGGACACGCCCCCAGCTGTTAGATTGAATTGGTTACTAGAACACTGTCTACAACGCTTCTCCTTACCGGATTCAATGATGAAAGCATATATGATTCTTTTACTAAAACCAGGGAAGGACTTGACTGACTGTGCATCCTAGCGCCCCATTGCCCTCCTGAATACAGACCTTAAAATTCTAACCAAAGTATTAGCAACCAGACTTGCCCAAGTTATACAAACAATAGTTAATATAGACCAAACGGGTTTCATGCCAGGCAAATCGACAGACACCAACCTCAGGAGACTGTTCACACACTTACAACTCCCCCCCAATGAATCTGAATCGAGAATTGTGGTTTCCATAGATATAGCAGAGGCCTTTGACTCAGTAGATTGGCAATTCATGAGTAAGGTACTGGAGGTCATGGGATTTGGCCCATACTTTCGGAAATGGATCTCCATGTTATACAAGAATCCCAAGGTGGCTATACGTATGGGTAAGGCGGTGTCTCCTTTCTTTGCAGTTAGTAGAGGTACCAGACAGGGTTGTCCATTGTCCCCTTTCCTTTTTGCCCTGGTCATGGAGCCCCTGGCTATCGCCTTGCGTGCCTCTGGGAGGATTCAGGATATTAGAGTGGGCACTATTCATGAAACAGTAGCATTATACGCCGACGACATGCTCCTGTTTCTTAAAGACCCTGGGAACTCGCTGAAGGTGGTACTGGAAATACTGGATGAGCTTGCCAGGTTCTCGGGGTTACAGGTGAACTGGAGGAAATCCTCAATTCTCCTGTTAGATGTTAAGGCAAAAAATGGGGTGGATCCAGATCTACCATTACAATGGGTATCGTCAATGAAATACTTGGGGGTAAAGGTTACAGCTAATATAAATGACTACATGTCCCTAAACCTGCTCCCACTGGTGACTTTCCTTAAACAAAAAATTCAGGCGTGGACTAGACTCCCACTGTCTCTAATAGGCAGGATCAGTCTGCTTAAAATGAAGGTCCTCCCGGAAATTCTATACTTTTTGAGACACGCACCAGTGTGGATTCCAAAATTGTATTTCAAACAATTGGACGGATTAGTGGGCTCATCCTTATGAGCCCCCAAACCTCCCAGAGTCTCAAGGTACTACAGGAGCCGGGGTACAGGGGGGGACTAGCGCTTCCAGATTGGCACAAGTACTATATGGCAGGGCAAATGGTTTTTGCCCGCAGATGTTTAACCATGGATGAGGGTGACGCCGCCACGGTGTTGGAGGCGGCTCACTTGGGGTCTTTCGAAAGCTTGCGTATGGCACTATTTAGGGGTCTTAAATCTGAATTACCATTAACAACTACTAGGAAGGCCACGATTAAAGCAAGGGAAATGGCGATGCACCTCGCATCTCCTAGCTTTCAGGGCTTTTCGCCCATGACCCCGCTGTGGATGAACCTTACGCTGCAGCATTTCTATAACATACCTGATCCCATGTTGTGGGCGGTAAAGGGAGTTAAGACATTAGGAGACATAACTTCTTTTGATGACCTTCTAACATTTCCCCAGTTGAAGACGAGACATGACTTGGAGAATACATACCTTTTCTCTTACTTACAAATTAGGCACGCATATCAGTCGCAATTCAGGGACTGCAAAGTGGAATCACTTCCAACAACTCTTGAGTCCATGTTATCGGAGGACGTTCTAGAAAAACCCCTATCTAAATCATACAAAGAGTTTTTTAAAACCACACCTAAGGCAGTAGCTAAATCCAGAAGTAGATGGGAAGCAGATGTTTCAGAGTTGCAGGGAGAGGATTGGGATGAGGTGTGGAATCAACCGTTTCTGCATCTGGTATCAGCCAGGGACAGGCTAATTCAATTTAAATTCCTCCACAGGAGCTACTATACTCCAGCCAGGTTGGCAAAGATTTTTGGGACAGTCTCAGCGGAATGCTGGAGATGTACATTTTCCCCTGCAGATGCTGGTCACATTTTCTGGCACTACCCACACATCAAAAGATATTGGGAGGAGGTCCTATCATGTGTTTCGGACCTTCTCACAATTCCTATTCCGCTAACTATAAGGGTCTGTCTGTTGGGATTGGTGGAGGAGGTGGTTCAGACTAGGGCTTTAAGAACATTGCTCACTATTTTGCTGTTTTACGCAAAAAAAGCCATATTACTTCAAGGGGTTGTAAAGGTAAATGTTTTTTCACCTTAATGCATTCTATGCATTAAGGTGAAAAAACTTCCGACAATACCGCCGCCCCCAGCCCCCCCGTTTTACTTACCCGACCCCTTGCTCCTGACATCCTCTTCACCGCTCAGCCTGGGCGCTGATTGGCTACAGTGGATGGATTAAAAGCAGCGCAGCCATTGGCTCGCGCTGCTGTCAATCACATCCAATGACGCGGCGCGCCGGGGGGCGGGGCAGAGTGATACAGTGAGCGGCTATAGCCGCTGGCTGCATCACGGGAGTGTGCCCGCAAGAACTAACCACCATGCGAGGGAGCTCGCATTAAGGTGTTGAGTCCTTGCAGGGAGGAGCTGAAACAGCCGCCAAGGGACCCCAGAAGACCAGGTTCGGGGCCACTCTGTGCAAAATGAGCTGCACAGTGAAGGTAAGTATAACATGTTTGTTATTTTTAAAAAAAATACCTTTACAACCCCTTTAAATGAAAAGATCCAAGGGCTCCGGACGTTGCATTTTGGAAGGCTCTGGTGAACAACATGATGCCCATTTATAAATCTACCTACCAAGCTAGAGGGTGTAGAAGGAACGTTACTTTAAGAAGTAGGTAGTGGTCTATGTTAGATTTATTTTTTTTCCTTTTGGGCCCTGCGAGGACACAATTGTTGGGTTACTGCCATGTTAGGCGGTCCAGAGGTTGTTATTTATATGCATGTTATAAAAACTAAATAAACAGAATTTTCAAAAAAAAAGGAAAGAGCTGTGAATACTTTTCGGATGCACTGTACAACTGAATTAGCAGGATATCAAGTCAACACGTTAGTTTCCTTTAAATTGGCAAAGAAACAGAATTGCCTAAAAATATATTATATCTATATGTGCTACTGTAAATAGAAGCATAGCAATGCAATGTATGATGGTGGGCTTGATGTTCTAGTACCTGTTCTATTAGGCAATGGTAATTACTGAACATTTCCAACATTGCCATAGTTGGTCAAAGTGATCAAAGTGATACTAAAGTCTCCTTTTTTTTAATTCAAAATAACAAACATGTTATACTTGCCTGCTCTGTGCAGTGGTTTTGCACAGAACAGCCCAATCCTCCTCTTCTCAGGTCCCACTTCTGCGCTCCTGGTCCCTCCCTCCTGTTGATTGCCCTCACAGCAAGCAGCTTACTATGGGGGCACCCGAGCCGCAGCTTAGTGTGTCCATTCAGACACAGAGCCGCGGCCCAGCCCCGAACAGCTGGGTCTCTTGTGCAACATCGCTGGATCGAGAGGGGCCTCGGGTAAATATTGGAGGGCTGAGGGGGGCTGCTACACACAGAAGGCTTTTTATCTTAATGCATAGAAAGCACTTCTGCCTTTACAACCCCTTTAATTGCATTATTACTGTTCTCACCGAATAGTGGCATGTTGTCATATTTTCCCATATCACAGAAAGTAACTGAAAGACATTGGTTGGTTATTGCAATGGAAAAGGATGAGTTCTCTAACCTTTCCATGCTATCTGGCAGAGTTGCTTGCTTGAGTATATCCTCAAAGAGCTCTTAAATTGTATTTCCACTTTTGCAGTCAAACTTAAAAAAAACACTATGGGGTTGATTTACTAAAATTAGAGAGTGCAAAATCTGGTTCAGCCCTGCATAGAAACCAATCAGCTTCCATTTTTTTTTCAAAGCTAAATTGAACAAGCTTGAGTTAGTAGCTTATTGGCTATCACAGTGTTTCTCAACCAGTGTGCCGCGGCACACTGGAGTGCCGTGGGTTGTCCCCAGGGGTGCCACAGCAAAATGACCAAAAACTTGCCTAACTAAGCAGGCACCTGGAAAATGATTATTCTTGTCACCAGTTAAACCTTTTTTAATTACAGCTGTGCCGGTCCATTGTCCCAAACATGATTGCAGCTGCTATAGACACTGGAAAAAGGCTGTGCGGGCAGCCCGCCCATGTCGTTCCAACCGATGACATCATCAGTTGCTAAGGGCCGGTCTGACACCCACACAACTTGCTGGGATGCGCTCTCCTGGTTTGTGACATGGAATGCTTCCTGCTTCTGTTGGTGCACTGTAGCTGTGTGAGAAGGGAGAAGGAAAAAGACACTGTGAGGAGGCAGAGTTCTAAACTATCGGTAAAGCGAGAGTTAAAGAGCAAAGCCAACAGTGTACAGGGCCCGGGGTGGGGGAGTCTGGGGGCTTCCCCATGACTGCTGACCTGCTCGGACCGGAGTCAAGCCATCAGACAGTTCCAAATTAGTGGTCAAGCTATCAGACAAGTTTTTTTGGTTGGATATTCAAAAAAGGAAAACTAGATGGCGCAAAATATAACATAATGTAATATATAAACTAATGATTACACAGAGTTGTCACACATACATCACTCTATAACATTTACAATATGGTATGATTTTACTGTGGAAATTTAAAGATTCAGAGCCCCAAATACCAACCCATTGGCTACAAACTGACATTTTTGCACTACTTAATGGGTTAAAAACAAAATCTCGCATTGGACCAATATGTTTACAATGCATATGTGTCATACACACCCCCCTCTATGATATCTTACAATATGGTATGATTTTACTGTGGAAATTTAAAGATACAGAGCCCCAAATTCCAACCCATTGGTTACACAGTGACATTTTTGCAATACTTCTAAATGGGTCAAAAACAAAATCCCCCATTGGACCAATACATTTACAATGCAGATGAGTTATACACACCCCACTCTATTAAATCCTACAATCTTACAATCTAGTATGATTTTACTGTAGGAATTTAAAGACACAAAGCCGCAAATACCAACCCATTGGTTACACAGTGACATTTTTGTAATACTTTTTAATCGGTCAGAAAGAAAATCTACCATTGGACCAATACGTTTACAATGCAGATGTGTCATACACCATCCCCCCTCCCTCTATGATATTTTACAATATGGTATGATTTTACTGTGGAAATTTAAAGATATAGGGCTGATTTACGAACCGTTTGCGCCATGAGTTGAGGTGCACGCCGAGGCGCAACATACGTTTTGGT
Organism: Lithobates clamitans; assembly: GCA_037952925.1. Taxonomy (NCBI): domain Eukaryota; kingdom Metazoa; phylum Chordata; class Amphibia; order Anura; family Ranidae; genus Lithobates; species Lithobates clamitans. The sequence continues at coordinate 1,280,250 of JBBGZY010000790.1, forward strand.
ATTTACAAAACGTTTGCGCCGGTAACACATCGCTATTCCCCATTTACTATAGTAATCTCGGCGCACAGGAGGAGGCGATCAGTGCGCCACTATGGACATGGCGCAGGGCCTCTTCAATTCAAAATTAAAAGAAGCTGGAAGTACCAATATTTTGGGGGTGATGTGGGGTAATGTGAGGAAGTATATTAATAACTAGGGATGAGCTTCGAGTTTGAGTCAAACTCATGTTCGACTCGAACATCAGCTGTTCGCCAGTTCGCCGAACAGCGAACAATTTGGGGTGTTCGCGGCAAATTCAAAAGCCGTGGAACACCCTTTAAAAGTCTATGGGAGAAATCAAAAGTGCTAATTTTAAGGCTTATATGCATGGTATTGTCATAAAAAGTGTTTGGGGACCTGGGTCCTGCCCCAGGGGCATGGATCAATGCACAAAAAAGTTTTAAAAACGGGCGTTTTTTCAGGAGCAGTGATTTTAATAATGCTTAAAGTGAAACAATAAAAGTGTAATATTCCTTTAAATTTTGTACCTGGGGGATGTCTATAGTATGCCTGTAAAGGGGCGCATGTTTCCCGTGTTTAGAAAAAAAGTCATTTAAAACTACTCGTGGCTATTTATGAATTGCCGGTTCGACAATACACATAAAAGTTCATTGATAAAAACGGCATGGGAATTCCCCACAGGGGAACCCCGAACCAAAATTATAAAAAAAAATGACGTGGGGGGTCCCTCTAAATTCCATACCAGGCCCTTCAGGTCCTGGTATGTGCTATCCAAATTAGTGCTAAAAATGTTTATGAGTGGGACACTTATTCCCCTTGAACATCTTAGATGTAGAAACAATGATCAGTCCTTGATGGAAATATGCTAGGTTGATATTAGCACTAATCTTCTTTATAGAAAGAGACAAACCGATATTCCTCCTTTTCACAAATATGGTAAAAAAGGACGCTTACCGGATCAGATGGATCTCAGGTTAGTGAGATCAGATGAGCATGTTGCATTAGCCTGCCGGCCTTAGATTATCACCTTGGCGTTTTCCTGGGAGATTTCCTCAGCCACTGTGCTCCAATTCACAGGCAGATCTGGGCGTTTTCCTGGGAGATTTCCTCAGCCACTGCGCTCCAATACACAGGCAGATCTATCCTCACTGATACAATGTATCCGGTTTCAAAATATTAGTTCATCCATACAGAAGATACACCTCAGTGGGAATAAAACGAAAAGGGCTCCATAGTGCAAATGTGTTTTATAGATTTATTCAAAATCTCTTTCACAGTAACTTTAAAACAATTCTTTCCACTGCAAATGTTCACAGAAACACACCACTGCACATCAGGCACTACAAATCAAAAAAACTCCCAAGTATACACCAAACGGAACTCAGGTAAAAAATGGGAACCAGATAAAAATTAGCTAAAAATCAGCATACATGCAGAGCGGGAGCAAACCGGCTGACTGCATGTAGAAAGACCAGACAAACGTGATGGCGTCACAGCCTCTAGCTCCACCCGACGCGTTTCCCCTAAACAGGCTTCCACTGGGAACGGAGACCGTCTCTGTTCCCAGCTGGTTACACTATTTACTAGTTTTTGCTTTTAAAGGGGAACGCTACACTCCAATGCTCTTGTCTCCCCCTTCTAATGCATATCATTCTTTAGGGCTAGCTTTTGCTTGTGGATATCATCATCCTCTGATGATATCCACATAGGTTGAAACATGTCAGGCTGGCCGATGCAAGTACGCTGAGAGCCGCAGAGTATTCTTGTTCTGTGATGATTTTTACTTCTTACCTGTAAGTAGACTACAATAAACTACGTGTGTTTTACATTACGGGCTTCACTATTGTTGCTTTTTTCTTACTGGGTTTTATCCTGCTGGTGATTGCATCAATCATCCATCCCTTATGTGAGTCCTGAAGCTCATCTGATATGTGATGACCTGACTATTTCCATGATCTACCTGCCCATGATGGAGTGTGCCATTCGGATCTACTGTTAACCCTTTGCATCTTATGATCATATCGCCTGTTTTTCATATCTTTCTGGTAAGCAGATTGATAGTACGTGGGTGTGGTGTGCTTTTCCTTTGCACACTGAAGTTTGGTGGAAGCTTCACGTCATCTTTACTAGTTATTGATTTTTATGGACTATCACATTTACTTGTATATTTGTTTCACTTAAGTGCTGCATTTTGACTTTATACATTTGTGTTTGATGAAATCTACAAACTATGTTGGCTGCTTTTATTGCTTTTTTTAGTTAGCGCAGATATTTGTTCACTTGCTTCTTATAGAGATAGCCAAGGGTTCCATTGCCAAGGCAAAGAGCAAAAGAGCAAGGGAGACAATGGGCATCCCTGTCTTGTCCCCCTCTCTAATTCTATCCAGTCCGAAAATTTGTTGTTAATTTTTCATCTTGCCTTGGGCCTATCATAAAGCATTTTAATCCAACCAGTGAAAGAGGGACCAAATCCAAATTTCCCCAGTACCCGCCAAATATATCCCCACTCCACACTATCGAAAGCTTTAGTCACATCCAGTGACAATATGGCTCTCGATCCCTCGTTCTCCGTTGGAGTTTGTAAATTTTAAATGCCCTTCTAATATTTGTATTTGTGGATCTATTAGCTATAAATCCCGCCTGATCTGGGTGGATCAGTTTGGGGATAACTCTATTTAACCTGGCAGCCAGGACCTTGGCCAGGATCTTGGCATCGGAACAAAGAAGAGAGATTGGCCTATATGCAGCTACATCTAGGGGGTCTTTCCCTTCTTTCTGTAGAACTAGTTGCTTCTAACATTGAAGCAGGCAGATGTCCCACCCTAGCTGCCCCCTCCAATGCCTTTAGCAACTCTGGGATTAATATGTCACCATAATATTTGTACACCTCGGTTGGGAGCCCATCTGGGCCAGGGGATTTTTGGTTTGCCATACTACCTACTGCCTGTTGGAGTTCTGCAAGGGTTATTGGGTATTCTAGTTGGTCTCTTTCCTCTTGCGTAATGGCCGGAATTTCCAGGTTCCCCAGGAAGTCCTCCATCACGCCCTCCACTGCCTTTTTCTGAGCAGTATAAAGATTTTTATAATAATCCCTAAGTATTTGCACTATCTTTGTAATATTTGATATTATCTCTCCTCCTGTGGACCTAATAGTAAGAATAGTAGATGGAGAGGAGTTGGACTTCACCAGCTGCGCCAGCATCTTTCCTACGCTTTCGCCCTCTACAAAGGAGGACTGCCGCTGGAGGAGTCGCCTATTCTCAGCATTCTGCATAATTGCTATCTTATACTCTTGTTGTTTGACTGACCATATTGTTTCCCTCCCGGGTGTTGGTTTTTTTATATAGTTGTTTTCGGCCTCAAGCACCTCCCTTCAGATTTTTTCCTCCCAGACCCTAGCATCTTTATTATATTTGGCCACCTGTTGTATTAGGACACCCCTAAGAAAAGCCTTTAGGGTGTCCCATAATATCCCAGCCGACACCGTACCTTCATTAAATTCTACAAACTCTCTCACCTTAGGTAGGACCCCATCCATTTTTGTTATTAATTCAAACTAATATGGGTTTATTTTCCACTCCTTCTGGTTTTTTTTTCCTCTTATTTTCAATGTAATCACTATGGGGAGTGGTCCGATATCCGCCTTGGCCAATATATGATTTTTTCCGTAATCTGTAGCGCTCTATCATTTCCCAGGACCATATCTAGAGAGCTGGAGAGCGTGGAATACGAGGCTGAATAGCAAGAGTATTGCTGGACTCCCGGATTCCGCGCCCTCCACAGATCTATTAACCCCACTTCGTCCAGAAATTGGGTCAAACGGCACTTCTCCAAAGGGTCTGAGAGAGTCCGTACGTGGAACCTATCCAACTTTCTATCTAGGCTCTCATTAAAGTCTCCTACCCCTATAATCGGCACTCCTTCTTTGTCTAGCAAAAATTAATTTAGTCTAAGCATAACATCTATTTTGGATGGTGGAGGAATAAAAAACATTTGCTACAATGTACATACTATCATCAATTAAGCAGTACCAAAAAATATATCGGCCCAACTCATCTATGCTGGACTGTCTGCAGGCAAGAATTCACCCCGGTTTTCACCAAGACACTTACCCCCCTGTTAAAGGAAGAGTAAACAGAGTAGTATTGACATTGGAATTTCTTAATCTGTATTTGCTGGGCTGTATTTTTAGTTAGGTTGGTTTCCTGCAGGCAGACCAGCTCTACCCCGTATTTCTCCAGCATGGAGAATACTGCCGCTTTTTTGACCGATATCCCCAATCCCCTAATATTCCAGGATCCTATATTAAGTGTTTTAGTTTGCATCAAAAATCAAAAAATATATACAGAGCTGCAGGGAATATCTATTTAGAACTACATTAATATCTGATTCATATTTCAACTCCACTCTAATACTTGATTAAACCAAGTGGTGAAAGGTTGTGGACATACACAGGAACTAAGACGATTCTCCCAATCCCTAAATATAACCAAAGTGCAACGAAAGTAAAGACTCTTTCAAGAGATTTGGGATTTTTATAGGGAGATAGTACGTCTATTTGCAGTAGGTATCAACAAGAGAAATAGTTAAAATATTATTTTTATTAAATTGCAGTAAAAAAGAAAAAAGTATACAAGACAGATATCAATATATATAAAACACCAGTATGACCATCCGGTATTATGTTCAAATTCCATTCATGCCTGTCAGCCAACATGTTTCGCAAAAGTTTAATTGCTTCATCAGGGCATAGATCGGCATCATTGATTCTTTTAAACTACATAAACAACAGATAAGTATACAGTTACGTGGTGGTCATACACATTCGAGTACAGTAAAGAACATATGACAGTTGGTCAAAACATTTGATCTGATAGTCTCACCTACTGGTACAAGTCTAAAACCAAAAGCACACGCTACCATTGCCAGATATCGTCCACTGTACCGACTGCTGCAAAAAATCCAGGGGTGCCAGATCCCAACCGGATAATGCCAATAGAGGAACTGGACCGCACAATAGCAGAACAGGAATCTAGTATGTAGAAAGCAAAACGGGGAAATAGATAAGCCACTAAGCTACCCAGTCCAAAAGGACCATATATGTATTTAATCTATTCCATAAGGTAGTCAGTATAACATATAGTCCAATTCACTTAGCTACAGGTAAGGTTAGTATTGGTTACAAGCTGTATAACACTAGCAAGCTTGAAAGGGGGGGTCTAGTTTAATATGCACTAATACAGAGCCTGAGGCCCTATAACATAGCGTGATTAATCCATGTCAAGAGATTGACAAACAAACTGCCAAAGAATCTGCTCTTAAACGGATAAATACCCTCCATCCCCCAAAAATGAGTGAAGGAGATAATGCATATAAACACCCAAATATAGTAATAGAGGTACCCTCTTAGTGATAATGAAGATTAAGCATGGAGATTTACCTGTAAGGCTCAAAGATAAGGGCTCCTCAATCAGAAGGACTCGTCCTGTCAGCACAGATGGGTCTGGGCCGGCTGCGTCTGTAAACACAGCGGCGCCTCCACCTTTTGTACGATCCCACCGGAAGTAAAAAGGTCAGTGATGACCTCCGGCATCACTTCCGGTCCGGACGTCCCTGCACCTGACGCGCGCGCATTACGCCAAGCGTCACCACTATTGGCGGATGCGCGCGCACTGCCCACACCAGAGTATTGAAGTGAGGGCATATGGAGCGGACATGAAAAGCTCCGCCCCGTTGCGCGGGGACGTCCGGGTCCCCCTATCTACGGCAATAGCAGCAGTACGGCACCTGACTCGTCCAGCATGGAGGATGCTTCGTTATTGTATAGTCCCGCTAATGACTATATGCATTTATGTTTTGAAAAATAATGAGGGTATAGAACGTTAGGTATCTTGATACTTTGAACATGATAATAACCCATGCAAGATTTTTGCTGGCCAAAAATCCTGGAATATTAGGGGATTGGGGATATCGGTCAAAAAAGCGGCAGTATTCTCCATGCTGGAGAAATACGGGGTATAAAAATCCCAAGTCTCTTGAAAGAGTCTTTACTTTCGTTGCACTTTGGTCCACTCTAATACTTATTATTTTGGGTTGTGATCCCCATAACCCAATCACTTTGGGTTATGGGGATCACAACCCAAAATAGTAAGTTATAAATAAATTATAATAAATTATGGGGATTGCTGAAAATGTTTATTTTCTGAAAAGTTCAACCAGCCACTTTTCTAGGAATTCTATAGGGTTAGAGCCCTCACTTTTTTCAGGCAGACCCACCAGCCTCACATTATCCCTTCGACTCCTATTCTCCATCTCCTCCATTTTGGACGCCTGCTTGGATATCTGTTCCTTCATACATTTCATTTCTTTAATTAATGGGGTTATATCATCTTCTAACTGGCTGATCCTTCCTTCCAAGGCTGTTGTTCTCTCCGCTGTTTTTGTAAATCTTGTCTGACCAGTATCAGATCCTCTTTTACTCCCTTCATTTGCTCGCAAAGATCTTTAAGCGATCTGTTGCATGCACTCACTGCCATAAATACATCAGTTAAAGTTGGCTCTTTCTCTAGGGATGAGGTAGGCTTGGTTGTTACATCTGTATTTACATTTTGATTGCTTGGCCCCAGACCTTTATTACTATGTGTTTTGTTGACTGAGCTGGCGGTGCTGTAACAGTTAACTGGTTCTGACTCTGACTTTGGCCCAGGTTTTTTCTATTCAGTACACCCGACTGTTGTGCCTTGGACTGTGATCCCTTCTTTGGTGGGGTCTGAACAGGGGTATGCGCATATTGCTCCAATTTTGCTGCTGCTGTGACTTCTGCCATTTGCTGAGAGTTTCTCTCTTTGGAGGATCGTAGGTGCTGCATCCTGTGCTCTCTAATTATCAGGGAGCCGTCCTAAGCTTATATTCCAGTACAAAACATCAATACAGTTGCAATTTTACCCAGTGCTAGGATGAACCCAATCACCGTACTGCTCACTTATCTACACAATGTACCCAGTCACTAGGACAATAATTAGAACAATGGCCAGCGTCCTATAGCAATGTGCACCTTTGCTGATTCATCAGTTAGTGGTACCTAACCGCCGATCTTCTCAGTAGGCACAAATTTCTGGGTCAGCGTTTAGCAATATGACCTTGTCTACACACAGTTTACTGAGATAGCGTTTAGCAGCATAGGACAATTCATAAAACATTACATCTCTCCTTTACTCACGCGTCCCTTATGTCTGTTAGAGGATGTCCGAAGCTTTAGCAATCAGGATGCATAAACTCTTGAAGGCTCTTAACGTCTTTTTTTTTTATGCACCTGTCCCCGGTCCCTTCACAAGGAGGATCCCACCGGACAGCTCGCTCCCCCCAGTAACTCAGTGTTTATGCCATATGCTGAAAACAGCACTCATACTCACTGCCCCTCCGGTGCCTTTTCAGTAACAATCAAGCTGTACAGCCTCCGAGCCCTTAGTTTTTTCTGCTGCAACAAGTACTACCAGGCATATTCTTGTCTGGCAGGAGAGGCAAAGGGAGAGGGAGATCACACAGCGTCCTCTCACTCCATACCGCAGCTCATCTCACTTCACGCACACACATCCGATCACACCCCAATTTAAGGACATCCTTAACAGGTGTACCCACTTTGAAGTTCTGTCTCTACATTGGGTGAACTTGCTTTTTGTGTGTTTCATGGACTGTGCATGTGTTTTCAATTGCCTCATTAGCACACAAACCTATGTTATATAAATCTTGCAGATAGCATTCTTTACCTTGCCCTAAAAAGAGGCAAGATTGTGTGATGGTCTGAATTTTACTTTGCTGAGCTCAATGGAGCAAAAGGATATTCAGAACACCCTGTGGTTTCAGGTTATGCCTGGTAATTTGCATAAAGTGAGTTTGGAGTTCGTTGTTCAGGATTTGCTGGAGAAATCAGTTGGAGTGGAACCATGTCACATCTATTGTATCCAGGACCATGCAGCACCAAGGTACTATGATGTTTCTTTTGTGCATAGCAATTTTTGCATGGGAGTTATTGAGAAGTGTAAGGAATTGGAGAAAGCTAACCATGAGTCTATAAGGCCTTTCATAGTGGAACCCTTGTATGCTATGGAGGAGAAACCATTGGTTGTTCACCTGTTTAACCCCTTCACGGGCATTGCCTTGGTAGTGGCTTTTTTGAAGAGACACTGCTCTGCAGTAGGGATGAGCTTCGTGTTCGAGTCGAACCCATGTTCGACTCGAACATCGGCTGTTCGGTCGTTCGCCGAATTGCGTACGATATGGGCCGTTCGCGCCAAATTCGCGCGGAGCGTCACGGCCCATAATTCACTGCGGCATCGCAGTGCATTGCTTGCTGATGATTGGCCAAGCATGCACTATGACCCGCATGCTTGGCCAATCACAGCGCCGCCTGAACAGAGAGCCGTAATTGGCCAAAGCCAAGGAGGCTTTGGCCAATTATGGCTCAGGGGATTTAGTACACGCCCCACACTATATAAGGCCGCCTGCACGGCGGCCCTGTGTAGTGTGTGTTCCGGCGTTGAAAGAGATAGACAGAGAGACAGTGTTTGATTTGAGTTAGATAGATTAGGCAGAACAGTCAGTCAGTTAGCTGCACTTACAGTGTATTGTGTATATATATGCATCCCAGGTGTTGCATATATATATATACACTGTACTCAGTTTAGCTAGATCCGTTCCTGTTATCTTCTAGACTATTTACATTTAGTGCAGTGCGTCCTGCTCACAGTGTTCAGCTAGATCCGTTCCTGTTATCTTCTAGACTATTTACATTTAGTGCAGTGCGTCCTGCTCACAGTGTTCAGCTAGATCCGTTCCTGTTATCTTCTAGACTATTTACATTTAGTGCAGTGCGTCCTGCTCACAGTGTTCAGCTAGATCCGTTCCTGTTATCTTCTAGACTATTTACATTTAGTGCAGTGCGTCCTGCTCACAGTGTTCAGCTAGATCCGTTCCTGTTAAATTCTAGACTATTTACATTTAGTGCAGTGCGTCCTGCTCACAGTGTTCAGCTAGATCCGTTCCTGTTATCTTCTAGACTATTTACATTTAGTGCGGTGCGTCATGCTCACAGTGTTCAGCTAGATCCGTTCCTGTTATCTTCCTACTGACAGGCAGGCTTGTCTTGTTACAGTATTAACAGCTACCTAAAGAAAATTACTGGTGTTCTTTTGATCCTATTAGTACCACGGTCAGGCAGGTAGACTATTAACATTTAGTGCAGTGCGTCCTGCTCACAGTGTTCAGCTAGATCCGTTTCTGTTATCTTCCTACTGACAGGCAGGCTTGTCTTGTTACAGTATTTACAGCTACCTAAAGAAAATTACTGGTGTTCTTTTGATCCTATTAGTACCACGGTCAGGCAGCTAGACTATTTACATTTAGTGCAGTGCGTCCTGCTCACAGTGTTCAGCTAGATCCGTTCCTGTTATCTTCTAGACTATTTACATTTAGTGCAGTGCGTCCTGCTCACAGTGTTCAGCTAGATCCGTTCCTGTTAAATTCTAGACTATTTACATTTAGTGCAGTGCGTCCTGCTCACAGTGTTCAGCTAGATCCGTTCCTGTTATCTTCTAGACTATTTACATTTAGTGCAGTGCGTCCTGCTCACAGTGTTCAGCTAGATCCGTTCCTGTTATCTTCTAGACTATTTACATTTAGTGCAGTGCGTCCTGCTCACAGTGTTCAGCTAGATCCGTTCCTGTTATCTTCCTACTGACAGGCAGGCTTGTCTTGTTACAGTATTAACAGCTACCTAAAGAAAATTACTGGTGTTCTTTTGATCCTATTAGTACTACGGTCAGGCAGCTAGACTATTTACATTTAGTAAAGTGCGTCCTGCTCACAGTGTTCAGCTAGATCCGTTCCTGTTATCTTCTAGACTATTTACATTTAGTGCAGTGCGTCCTGCTCACAGTGTTCAGCTAGATCCGTTCCTGTTATCTTCCTACTGACAGGCAGGCTTGTCTTGTTACAGTATTAACAGCTACCTAAAGAAAATTACTGGTGTTCTTTTGATCCTATTAGTACCACAGTCAGGCAGCTAGACTATTAACATTTAGTGCAGTGCGTCCTGCTCACAGTGTTCAGCTAGATCCGTTCCTGTTATCTTCCTACTGACAGGCAGGCTTGTCTTGTTACAGTATTTACAGCTACCTAAAGAAAATTACTGGTGTTCTTTTGATCCTATTAGTATCACGGTCAGGCAGCTAGACTATTTACATTTAGTGCAGTGCGTCCTGCTCACAGTGTTCAGCTAGATCCGTTCCTGTTATCTTCTAGACTATTTACATTTAGTGCAGTGTGACCTGCTCACAGTGTTCAGCTAGATCCGTTCCTGTTAAATTCTAGACTATTTACATTTAGTGCAGTGCGTCCTGCTCACAGTGTTCAGCTAGATCCGTTCCTGTTATCTTCTAGACTATTTACATTTAGTGCAGTGCGTCCTGCTCACAGTGTTCAGCTAGATCCGTTCCTGTTATCTTCTAGACTATTTACATTTAGTGCAGTGCGTCCTGCTCACAGTGTTCAGCTAGATCCGTTCCTGTTATCTTCCTACTGACAGGCAGGCTTGTCTTGTTACAGTATTAACAGCTACCTAAAGAAAATTACTGGTGTTCTTTTGATCCTATTAGTACCACGGTCAGGCAGCTAGACTATTTACATTTAGTAAAGTGCGTCCTGCTCACAGTGTTCAGCTAGATCCGTTCCTGTTATCTTCCTACTGACAGGCAGGCTTGTCTTGTTACAGTATTTACAGCTACCTAAAGAAAATTACTGGTGTTCTTTTGATCCTATTAGTACCACGGTCAGGCAGCTAGACTATTTACATTTAGTACAGTGCGTCCTGCTCACAGTGTTCAGCTAGATCCGTTCCTGTTATCTTCCTACTGACAGGCAGGCTTGTCTTGTTACAGTATATAAAGCTACCTGAAGAAAATTACTGGTGTTCTTTTGATCCTATTAGTACCACGGTCAGGCAGCTAGACTATTTACATTTAGTGCAGTGCGTCCTGCTCACAGTGTTCAGCTAGATCCGTTCCTGTTATCTTCCTACTGACAGGCAGGCTTGTCTTGTTACAGTATTTACAGCTACCTGAAGAAAATTACTGGTGTTCTTTTGATCCTATTAGTACCACGGTCAGGCAGCTAGACTATTTACATTTAGTGCAGTGCGTCCTGCTCACAGTGTTCAGCTAGATCCGTTCCTGTTATCTTCCTACTGACAGGCAGGCTTGTCTTGTTAAAGTATTTACAGCTACCTAAAGAAAATTACTGGTGTTCTTTTGATCCTATTAGTACCACGGTCAGGCAGCTAGACTATTTACAGTTAGTGCAGTGCGTCCTGCTCACAGTGTTCAGCTAAACCTACAAGTTAGTGGGGTGCGTCCACCTCACAGTGTTCAGCTAAAGCTACCTGTAGAAGGTTGGTGGTGTTCTCATACTACAGGCAGGTAGTAGATTTTGCTAGCTGCAGTATATATATATATATATATATATATATATATATATATATATATATATATATATATATATATATCCCAGCTTAGTGCAGCTACAGGCCATTAGTATGTCTGGAAGGCCAAGAAGGAGAGGCAGACAGTCACAAGCCAATAAGAGAGGGCAAGCAGGCTCTGTGTCTAGTGCTGGTCGTGGAGACGGTGCATCCTCATCAGCACGTGGCCATGGGACACGCTTGGCCTTTTTTTCGGCAGCTGGCCGTGTTGAGCCGCAACATGCGGAAGACTTGGTCGAGTGGATGACCAAGCCGTCCTCATCCTCCTCATCCTCTCTCACCCATGCCCAGGGTGCTTTGTCTGGCAAAGCAGCGGCCTCTTCCCTCGGCTCAATGTCATCAGTGACTCCTTCCCTAGCTCCACCATGTCCTCCTGAGGAGTCCCTCGAACTGTTTGACCACAGTGTTGGGTACATGCTCCAGGAGGATGCCTAGCGTTTGGAAGGCTCTGATGATGATACTGAGCTCGATGAAGGCAGTAACATGAGCACGGACAGAGGGGGTGCCCAAGAAGGACAGCAATCTGGCAGTCATGCTCCCCCTGCTGCAGCATACTGCCGGGTTTGCTCCAGTGATGAGGAGGGAGGGGATGATGAGGTCACTGACTCAACGTGGGTGCCTGATAGGAGAGAGGAGGAGGAGGAGGAGGCGGAACATCACCAACGAGGCAGGATGCCCTCCAGGGGCCAGCCTAAGGGCAGCACATTGACTGCATCACATGTGCAGGGCGCTGCAGTCTCTGCGCGTTATTCAAAAAGTTCTTTGGTGTGGGCCTTTTTTGAGACGAGTGCATCAGATCGCACCACTGCTATTTGCAACATATGTCTCAAGCGTATCTCACGTGGCCAAAACATCTCCCGCTTGGGTACCACATGCTTGACCAGACATATGTTGACCTACCATGCAGTTCGTTGGCAAGCGCATCTAAAAGACCCACACCAAAGAACAAAGAGGACCTCTCCTTGCTCCTCATCAGCTGAGATTTCCAACCCCACTAGACCTTCAGTCCTCTCTGAGACCTGCACTGAGAGGAATGAAGGTGTAGAATTAGGTGTGTCACAGCCAAGTACTTGTGGGCAATCTGCTTTTGGTACACCGACGTCAGATTGTACCAGGCAAATTTCCCAGCCCCAGCTGCTGCACCGCCGAAAGAAGTTCGCTCCCAGCCATCCACATGCCCAGCGGTTGAATGCTAGCTTGGCAAAATTGCTGGCACTTCAACTGCTGCCTTTTCAGTTGGTAGACTCTGCCCCCTTCCGTGAGTTTGTGGAATGTGCGGTTCCTCAGTGGCAGGTACCCAAACGCCACTTTATCTCACGGAAGGCGATTCCGGCTCTCTACCGGCATGTGGAAGGCAATGTCCATGCCTCGCTGGACAGGGCGGTCAGCGGTAAGGTGCATATTACCGCTGACTCATGGTCCAGTAGGCATGGACAGGGACGTTACCTAAGTTTCACGGCGCATTGGGTGACTCTGCTGGCAGCTGGGAAGGATGCAGGACAAGGTGCAGTAGTGTTGGAGGTTGTTCCGCCACCACACCTCCAAAATGCTAATGATTGTGACACACCTCTCTCCTCCACCCCCTCCTCTTCTTCTTCCTCCATGGCCTCTTCCTCGGAACCAGCGGTGCTTCGTAGTCATTCAAGGGGCTACGCAAGTACGCAGGCCAAACGATGCCATGCGGTGCTTGAGCTGGTGTGCTTGGGGGACAGGAGCCACACTGGGGCAGAGGTTCTGTCAGCTCTGCAGGGGCAGGTTCAGAGGTGGTTGACGCCACGCCAACTTAAGGCAGGAATGGTGGTTTGCGACAATGGCACCAACCTCCTCTCTGCCCTCCGACAGGGACAAATGACCCATGTGCCCTGTTTGGCTCACGTCCTTAACTTGGTGGTGCAGCGGTTCCTTGGCAGGTACCCGGGCTTACAGGATGTCCTGAGGCAGGCCAGGAAAGTCTGTGTGCATTTCCGCCGGTCATATAATGCCAGTGCTCGGCTGACGGACCTCCAAAAGGAGTTTAACCTGCCCAAGAACCGCTTAATCTGTGACATGCCCACCAGGTGGAACTCAACCTTGGCCATGCTGCAGCGGCTGCACATGCAGCAGAGGGCCATCAATGAGTACCTGTGCGACTATGGCACCAGGACAGGATCAGGGGAGCTTGGTTTTTTTTCCCCACACCAGTGGGCCATGATCAGGGATGCATGCACTGTCCTGTCACCATTTGAGGAGGCCACGAGGATGGTGAGCAGTGACAGTGCATGCATCAGTGACACTGTCCCCCTTGTCCACCTGTTGGAGCACACGCTGCGTGGAATAATGGACAGGGCACTTGAGGCAGAACAGAGGCAGGAAGAGGAGGACTTCCTTAGCTCTCAAGGCCCCCTTTATCCAGACAGTGTTCCTGCGTGCCCGCCGATCACACAGGAAGAGGACGAGGAGGAGGAGGAGGAGGAAGATTGTGTCAGTATGGAGGTGGAGCCTGGCACTCAGCATCAGCAGCAGTCTTTAAGGGATCAGTCCCAAGAAACACATGGACTTGTACGTGGCTGGGAGGAGGTGGCTGCGGACCATGTCGTCCTTAGTGACCCAGAGGACTCCGGACCGAATGCCTCAGCAAACCTACGCTGCATGGCCTCCCTGATCCTGCAAAGCCTGCGTAAGGATCCTCGTATTCGTGGTATCAAGGAGAAGGACCAATACTGGCTGGCAACCCTCCTTGATCCACGTTACAAGGGTAAGGTTGCGGACCTTATCTTGCCATCGCAGAGGGAGCAGAGGATGAAACATCTTCGGGAGGCCTTGCAGAAAGGTCTGTGCAACGCGTTCCCAGAGACTGGGAGGTTACAAACTCCTGTTTCTGGACAACGTGTTGCTGAGGCTTCGGTCAGTCAAAGAAGGAGCAGTGGAGAAGGTGGCCGTCTGACCGATGCGTTCAGACAATTTTTTGGTCCGCAGCCCCAAGGTATGATCGGTTCCAGCAACCATCGCCAGCGTCTGTTTTACATGGTGCAGGAATACCTAGGGGCAAGATCAGACTTGGACACCTTTCCCACCGAAAATCCTCTGGGTTACTGGGTCTTGAGGATGGATCACTGGCCAGAGCTTGCACAGTATGCAATTGAGCTACTGGCCTGTCCTGCATCCAGCGTTCTTTCGGAACGCACATTCAGTGCTGCTGGAGGCGTGGTAACCGATCACAGGGTGCGTCTGTCCACCGACTCGGTCGATCGACTGACCTTCATAAAAATGAATCAGTCTTGGATCACCACCAGCTACCAAGCACCTGATGCTGATGTAACCGAATAATTTTTTTTGAAATCTCAGATCCCTTCAAAGACTGCCTATGCTGATGCTGAGTGACTATCCCTGAGAAATTATCCTCTTCCTCCTCAATCATCACGCTGATAGCTTGTAAGAACATTTTTGGTTCTGGGCGCCACCACCAGTGCCTAAGGCCCAATTTTTCTGCCCCTGTCTAACAGGGGCGTGTAATTACAATTTTTGATGCAATACTTTGCAGCAGGGCTCGTTCCTGCATTCTAACTAGAGTGTCTGTGAGGGGTTGCAGTGTTGTGGCACCAGCACCAGTGCCCAAGGCCCAATTTTTCTGCTCCTGTCTAACAGGGGCGTGTAATTACAATTTTTGATGCAATACTTTGCAGCAGGGCTCGTTCCTGCATTCCAACTAGAGTGTCTGTAAGGGGTTGCAGTGTTGTGGCACCAGCACCAGTGCCTAAGGCCTAATTTTTCAGCTCCTGTTCAACAGGGGCATGTAATTACAATTCTTGATCTAATATTTCACAGCAGGGCCCTGCGAGGTCTTACAGTGTTGTGGCCACAGCAACACCTAAGGCCCAAATTTCTGCTGAGTATATAGGGCAGGACCCTACTTTCAAACATCTAACTTACAAACAACTCCTACTTGCAAACGGAAGGAGACAACAGGAAGTGAGATGAAATCTACCCCTAGGAAGGGAAATTCTCTCCTGTAAGAGTCAATATGGGAAAAAAAATTCTCCTTTCCACTGATGCTTTCCAATCCTTGTTCCACAAAAAAACCCAAATTTTCAAAAAACATTTTTCATTGGGACAAAAAGTGAGGTGAAATCTTCTGAAGAGGAGGAAAGACAACAAAACAAATGTCACAGGGGTGATAACCCTTCCCTATGTTTTCCAAAAAGCTTAAAAAAGATTTTTTGGCTGGAGCTAAACACGTTAAAAATGTACCCGTTCAAAATTACAAAGAGATTCTACTTAACAACAAACCTACAGTCCCTGTCTTGTTTGCACCGCCTGTATACTGCTGTTCAGAGTATATAGGGCCTGGTGGCCCCACACCTTTCCTTATTTTAATTTGGGTTCGGGGTTCCCCTTAATATCCATACAAGACCCAAAGGGCCTGGTAATGGACTGGGGGGTACCCATGCCGTTTGTCTCACTGATTTTCATCCATATTGCCATGACCCGACATTACATTAAACCCGCAAGCAGTTTTAAATGAGATTTTTTCCTTTAAAAATGACATTTGGTGCAGGGACTGTTCTAAACACGGGAAACACGCGTCACTTTACAGGCATACTATAGACACCCCCCAGGTACGATATTTAAAGGAATATTTTACTTTTTTTTTTTTTTACTTTAAGCATCATTAAAATCACTGCTCCCGAAAAAACGGCCGTTTTTAAAAGTTTTTTTTTGCATTGATACATGTCCCCTGGGGTAGGACCCGGGACCCCAAACCCTTTTTAGGACAATACCGTGCAAATTAGCCTTTAAAATGAGCACTTTTGATTTCGAACGTTCGAGTCCCATAGACGTCAATGGGGTTCTAACGTTCGTGCGAACTTTCGGTCCGTTCGCAGGTTCTGGTGCGAACCGAACCGGGGGGTGTTCGGCTCATCCCTACTCTGCAGTGAAGGGAGGCTTCAGGCTGACTAATCGCCTGGGGATCTTTAATGGCAAATTAAAGTTTTTTGTCAAGCTGAAGGTGGATTCTGAAGGGATTGGTGGAGTGCAGGAACCACCTGATTATTTTCCAATAGCAGGAAATAGAGGGTTTCACTTCTACCCTGGTCAACCGACATACTGCAGAAAATGTCATAAGTTTGGGCATACCAGAGGAGAGAGGAGAGAGTGAAGGAAAGAGTAGAAGTGCCACCCACCAGTGTGGAGCCATTAACAGCAGAGAGTGGAGCAGAGGTAGAGAGGGTGGTGGAGGAGGCTATGGAGGAGTTGGCAGCAGCCTTACAGTGGGAGCCGGAGGTGCAGGAAGCCCAAGAACCAAGGTGGACGCTTTGGAGAGCCCTAAGAAGAGAAGGGCAAAGAAATTGAAAGTAGAGACAGCTGGAATTGAAACAAGTAACCCCTTTGAGGTCCTGGGGGATGTTGGAGTGGAGGTAGAATCACCAGCACTAAGTCCGGGGACTCCAGAAATTTTTCAGCCGGCCACATTGTCACCTAGTCCGGAGTTTTTGGATGATGAAAGCGTTATGGCCCTGAGGAATGTATGTCAGTTTTATGGCTTAAAGTGGAGTTCTACCCACTTTTACAACTCTTCAGCATCCCTCAATAAACTGCACTGTAAATGAATTGGATTTTTTAATTTTTTTTTTTCAGCACCTACTGTATATCTGCTGTATTCATTTTTTACTTCCTCCTCCCTGTCCGTGGCCCATCGCATCATTTCCTGTTTGCAATGCTATCTGGGAAGGGGCGGCAACTTCCTCTGACACTGCCGTTGCTATGGAAACCTGACCTGAAACCTATTACACTGCTTGTGCTGCACTGAGCATGTGTGAGATTTGCAAGGATGAGATCCAGGAAGAAATACAGTCTGGCTTCAGATGCCCACACTTAAGATGGGCACGGCCTGCTGTAAGTTTATAAAATAACAAACTACTGCTATAAACTAACAAAACAGACCTTAGTTTACAGACTAACTTTACTAGAATACATTAAGCTTGTGTATTATAGGGGTATTTTTATTTGAAAACTATAATTTTGGCCGGAACACCACTTTAAGTGATAGGTCTGGGGGTGAATGATTCACATCTTCATGTGAATGAGCATCAAGCTGGTGTCCCTCAATGTGAGGGGTTTTGGGTCTCCTGCTAGACAGTGTGCCATTTTTGAGGACTTGAAGGTCAATGGAGAAGACATCACCTGTCTACAGGAGTGTTTTTTTAATCGACCGCCCAAGCCTCCGGAGTAGGTGGTGGATTACATATGGTCGGCAGTTGGGGAAAATAGGAATGCTGGGGTAGGCATTATCATTACAAATTGAAATATTCGCATTATGTCTCATGTTGCGTTAGTGCCAGGAAGATTAATTATGACAGATTTAGTTTTGTTTAACCAGACGTTTAGGCCTTTTAATTTATATTCTCCTGTGAATAGCCAGAAACGTCTTGAGTTTTTTGAAGTTACATGCAGTGGGAAGGAGACCTAGTGTGATCATGGGTGATTTTAATACGATCCGGTTTGTGAAAAATCGGATCGGAGTAGCGGAGACTAAGTTAGATGTAGCACTATGCTGAATGGGATAATTCAGGACTTGCATCTCAATGATGCTCATACTGTTCTGGGTTTGGTGGATCCATATTTCACTTTTTTTTTTCGGAGTGTGGGCGCACCAAATCCAGAATTGATTTATGTTTGTTTTCTGATGCGTTCAAATGTGCTAATGTTAAACACAGGCCGGTAATTTTTTCAGACCATGTGGTAGTGTATGTATGTTGATAGTATTAAGTTTGGTTTAGGGGTATGGAGGTTAAAAAGTTTATTGTTGCAGGACGAGCACGTTAAAGCCCATTTTAGTAATGTATAGAGTAGATGGGTTAATAGGAAAAAAGATTTTAGTAATATTTTGGGGTGGTAGGATTGGGTCAAAAGGAAAATTAAATTATTTTTTCAAAAAAAGAGTAGGGATAAAAGTAGCAGTGAGAAAAGGAGATATTATTGGTTACATAGAAAAAGAAATCCCCCTATGTTTGGGACTTTAACAGGCCACCAACTCCTTGAGTATAAAAATATAAATTTTATCAATATGGTTAAAACAGACGTGAAAGCGTCTATAACATACAGACTAGAAAATCATTCCATAGTATATACACAATCAAAACTGAGAATATGTATAGGGTGACAAAAAATAGATGTACTCTCACAAGGGTAATGTACCCCGATACTCGGCGCGTTTCCGGTATTCTGGTACCTTCAATAGGGGTTAGAGAGCTGTGGATATTCTGTACATACATGAATTCCAAAAGGAATGACTCTGGGGTTAAATACCGTGATTTTCGTAAATGCCAGACCAGGACTATGTAGAACTAGTGTATACGTAGAGTTACCGGTATCAGGAGGTATAGTAGATGAGCCAACTAGGGAACAAAAACGTTCAAAAGAACCAATTGCATGTCGGCTGTATGCCGGAAGGATCAATGTCCAAACAGCAATCCCATATTGGTGGGCTCCTATGTAAGACTCTTAGGGTATGTGGGTCCTGTGAGGGGTGCCTTCCCCTGTCAGTGCTACCAGCTCTCTAACCCCTGATGAAGGTACCAGAATACCGGAAACGCATCGGGTATCGGGGTACATTACCCTTGTGAGAGTACATCTATTTTTTGTCACCCTATACATATTCTCAGTTTTGATTGTGTATATACTATGGAATGATTTTCTAGTCTGTATGTTATAGATGTTTTCATGTCTTTTTTAACCATATTAATAAAATTTATATTTTTATACTCAAAGAGTTGGTGGCCTGTTAAAGTCCCAAACATAGGGGGATTTCTTTTTCTATGGTTCATTTTGATAGGGATGAGATCACCACACTCTGTATTTGCTATGATGGAAGCCCCTCATTTTGCCTAATATCGGTTACAAGTCAGGTTGGCTACATTATATTCATTTAGAAAAATGGGCTTTGACATGGCCGATGAAATAGACCATGTTAGGAAGAGGATTAAAGAGGTATTAACTGAAAGAGGAAAACAAATTATTTTACAAGCAAGACTTAAACACCTGGAGCAGGATGAAAATTGTTCTAGATTTTTTTTTCAAGAAGGTTTGTAAGGAAAAAGCAGTGTTTGAGGGTGTGTATGATGAAGAAGGGAGGGAATGTAAGGGAGAGAATGTGCTAGAATGCGTGACTAAATTGTATGAACGATTGTATGAGGGAGTGTGTGTTGATGAGTCAGATACTAGAATGATTGAAATGGTAGAGGACAACTTAGATGAGGATGATAAGGTTTTTTTGCAGAAAGCGGTGAACGAGGAGGAGGTGTGGGAAGCTGTGACAAGCATGGGGGCTAATAAAACCCCGGGAGGGGATGGCTTACCAAGTGAGTTTTTTAAATTGTTTTGGGATATTATTAAGCGGGATGTGGTTGAGGTATTTAGTTACATGATGAGGGAAGGCATTATATCTGAATCTATGAGAGAGGGGGTAGTGGTATTAATTTATAAGAAGGGGGATAGGATGGATGCAAAAATGGTGGCGAGGAGATTATCTATGGTCATTAGTAGGATGGTTAGCGAGACGCAGGCCTGTGCAGTGCTGGGTCGAATGATCTCAGAGAATTTAATTAGTTAGGGATATAATTAATTTTTGTAAAGATAGTAATAGTTTGATTATTCTGACATCATTTGACCTTGAGAAGGTATACGATAAAGTGAATCATGGGTTTTTGTGGGAGGTTTTGAAGCGGATGGGTATACCACAGCTGCTCATTAATGTAATAAAAGGGTTGTATTGGGGGATCAGTATTTGGGTTCTAGTTAATGGGAGTTTGGGGCGGGCTTTTTTGGTTTAAATCTGGGGTGAGACAGGGGTGCCCCCTGTCCCCTATTCTCTTTATTTGTTTTATTGATCCACTGTTAAGGATGATACAGAGGGATACGGTGGTGAGGGGCTTTTTGGTGCCTGGGAGTGGGGGGAAAATTGTGAAATGTTTAGGTTATATGGATGATGTGGTGGCAGTGTGTCAGTCGGTGGTGGGCGTAAGAAGGGTGAAGTTACTTTTGCCTATTTTTTGTGTATGTGCGGGAATGAGTGTGATGGGTGTGTATGGAAGACAAGTGGAATGTGTGGATGATCAGATTGGGAAGGTTGAGGATGGAGTGAGGATTTTGGGTATTGTGTTTGACTATTGAATGAAAGGGGACGTCTGTTGGAATGAAGTGGGAGAAAAGATAGCCAAGAAGTTGAGGTTTTGGTGTCTAAGAAAATTGGCGATTTATGGGAAAGTTTTACTAGTCAAGGCAGCAATTTTACCTTTAATTTTGTATGCAAGTAATATCTTCCCTCCTGGGGAGATTAGATTGAGGAAAAACAAAAAGAAAGAACTGCGCTATGAGTGAAATTGCAAATATGACTCGTGTGCAATAAATTAATGTGCACAATAAACCCACAAAGTGTATCTAAACCACATCAAATCATAATAATTGTGATATAAAATCCATAAGTGCAAGAGAGATGAGAGGAATCCTCTGGTAGTTCTCCGTGAGGGTCAGGTAAAAGAGTGGAATGACAGACACACCCTGTAAAATGATCCTCCACCACCAAACATATGTGCTTACCAGATGGAAGGCACAATAAGGCACATCTCAGGATAATATCCAGGTCAGGCGGTACAAATCTTTACTAGATGATGCTACGGATGTTGAGCATGTAAACATGGGTCTTGATAACCAGCATGCGATCTCCCTCCATGAGCGTAGAAAGCTGTAGTTAAAAAGAGCATTCGCCAAGCCAGCAAGCGAGCGCCTGTTCAGAGATGAGTGCGAGGACATCAGAGTGTCAACCTCCTGACGTACATTTCGTCCTGTCACTGACGTTGTCTGGGGAACGGGCGACGCTCTGACACATCGCACTAAAAAACAAAAAAGAGGCAACTCCCTGCTGTGTCGCCTCGGAGACACCAGGCACGCACAGCCAATCAGCTGTAAAAACGGAGCATAGAGACACCTAAACAATTGTTTGATACTAAGGCTGGAAACAGTCAAAAGCAGACCGGCCAAACTCGCAAACCCAAAACATATGGATTACAGGCATCGAACAGAAGATAAAACAAACGACGCATATATTATGTGTCTGGATGGAGATTCACAGTAAAGTGAAGCCATGCTGTGTATATCTATAATAGAGAGCAACCAAATAAGTCTATAAGATTACGACTAGTGCCATCATGTGGAGAAAGAATATAACACCCCAAAAGATATCAAATGAGAGCATAAAAAAGGGGATATCCATGGGCACATTAAACTACGGTATAACACCATATAATTATAAAGATTTCCTCATATATATACCACTCAAAAGTTATATAACATAAAGGGAATCTTTTATAACCATATCCACATTTCATATATGAACTAGGGCCAATAATGGCATACTCTAAGGTGTAAGACATATGAGGGACAGTCCCACATTATTGTGCATGGGGCTGCCATCCAATAACAACAATGTAGTATAATTAATTAATTCCAATATAATTAATATAATTAATTAATTCCAATAGATGGGTAATCAATATCATACATTTCCCAGAAATTTGGAGATGGTGCATAAATAAATTATATCAATACACTCTGAAATGAAAAAAAACAATAATAGGAGGTGCAAATAAAAAAATTCAATATATCCATGCGCCTACAGCCATCTATACCGATTGGGTCTCCGAGATGTCACAACTGGTTCACAGAAACATAAATGGCAATATCAATATGGAAATCCAAACACACTTTTACAACACCATTCAGTATGAATCCTATAATAATAAAAATGAATACTCAAAGACATACTGGGTAATATCTGCAAAAAACTAAAAAGATTTTTAAATGATGTGAAAAACAGCAATACTAAGCATTATCGATAAACGCATTTAGGTCTACCTCTACGTTCAACCCAAATGGTGTATAGCTCTTAATTCGATCCAAGCCATTTCAAGACGCAAAATTCCTCGGACCAAAGAGCCACCCCTCCAGGGACAGGTAAACTTATCTATCCCCAAGAATATAGTTTTATCTGGATTCCTATTGTGAACCTCTAAGTAGTGCCTAGACACAGGATGCTTCGGAAAGCCATTAATAATATTTGTCACATGCTCATTAAGTCTAACCATCAGGGGTCATTTAGTCCTGCCCATATACTGCAGCCCGCATGGGCACTGGAGCAGGTACACGACCCCCTTGGTAGAGCATGTGATGAAGGGCTTAATCCTCAACTCAGCCTGAGTACTGTTAGATCTGAAGGAATGGGTTCTCCTATGAGGACAACCATTCAGCGAACAAATCCTACACCTCCTACATTGGTAAAATCCTGTGAGACTATTGAAAAACCCTTTCTTAGAGGAGGGAGGGTCAATGATGTTATTGGCAATAGTATTTCTGAGATTAGATTGAGGAAAATTAATAAGTTATTGTTTACCTTTTTATGGGGGTAAAAAATGGAAAGAGTCAGAGATGTGTGTAGACGTGAAAGTAATGGTGGGTTGGGTTTTCCAAATGTGAGAGTGTTTTTGTTAATGCATTGTTAGTTTTGCGTGGTGAAAGTTTTGAGGAATGGTGGAGTGTGTGCTAGGATGATGGCTTTTTCAGGTGGTTGTTCAGGAGATGGGGGAGGTTGGGAAGGGATTCAAGGATACCGGTGGCTTACGTGGTGGCACGCGACTACTGGGTATTGGAAAAGTTTAGGGTAGAGTTTATTAGGGTAGAGTTTAAGTTGGCAGATAGAGAAGGAGTATGTGTGTAACCTTAGGGGAGTTAATGCGTCAGTGGCTGGGGAAGTATGGAAGAAAATGAGAAAAGGAAAAGAAGTCTCCGCGCAAAGGAATAAGTATTGCTTGAGGTAGGAAATAGTTAATGGAACTGCTTCCTCTACCGATTACTACCACTAGGTGGAGTACGTGAATTAAAAAGAAAACAAAGTAGATATGGCGCTGTTTGGTTGTTATAATTGGTTTGGAATTCAAATTGTACGCTGCTCCTTTTCAGCTAACACATACTCAGTTTTTACTAAACATTTTAACCAACTGTGCACATATATTTGAGTAAGATTCATCTAATTACTTACCAGGAACACATAATATCACACACTATCCGCTTTCCTACCTCAATTTCTTTCCCTACAATTTGAATTCCAAACTAATCATAACAAATGAACAGCGCCATATCTACTTTGTTTTCTTTTTAATGGAAGAAAATGAGTATATATGGGGTGACAAATGTGCAGAGACAGATAGTATGGATGAGTTGCATGAATGTCTAGCTACAAGGCTATTTATGAAAAGGAGGGATCCGCGTGTGTCTGATATTTGTTCAAGAATGAATTGTGGGGGTGTAGAAGACAGGGAGCATGTGTTCTGGGGGTGTGGTGTAGCGAAAGATGTGATCAATAGGAGTCAAGATCTGGTGAAAGAAATAACAGGAGTGAAGGTGAGTGAGTGGAAAATGATGATGTATGGCTTGGAGAAACTGGAAAAAGATAAACAAAGTATTGTGGTTAGTGTTATGTGCATTAAAGAAAGTGTTGTGGGATGCACGCAACTTGTATGTGTAGCGCTGACAACTTTTGTTTTTAGCCACATGTGTGTTATACAGGACATAAGTTGTTATAGTGCCATCTTGTGGACAATTGAAAAGGTACAATACTGTTATGTTTCATGATTAAGAGAAGTGACACGGAAGTAATTGATTACTTCTGAACTTTAACTATTACCTACCCACAATGCTCCTGGACAAAAGGAGAACTTAACTGCATTGTGGGAGAATATAAAAGGGCTGGGAACGGCCATCTTAAGTCTCTTGTTCCTGGGACGCGTGGGCTGCCTGCAGAACTCTGTGGGTGTGTATGTCCCACAGGGTTGCGGCCTACCTTGCAGAGGAGCAGCAGCAGGGATACTGTCATCGTATCACAGTGTGCTGGAGCAGCAGAAGTGATCGTTCCGGAGACCCGTGGAGAAGGTAACCGAGGACTCCTGGTCGTTGGTGAATGGAGCAGTGTGACGGTGTGGCGGTGGTTCCATACGGACTGAGAACTGCTGAAACAGAGGCATCCATCCGCCCGGATCCCGTGTGGTGAGAGGGCTAACACCTGGAAGTTTGTTTAAATACTACACAAACATTTAGAACTGTTACAGAGTGTTGCTGGGACTGATAGTCCCACGGAACAAGTTAAGTTGGAGAACCTTACATCTGAATAGACTTCAGTATTCAAGAACGGATGCTAGATGTTTGTCTTCTTCATATAAGAACACTTAGTCAATCTGCTGGATTACAATTGCCTTAGTGTATTACATTACACTGCGCGACACACAGGAGGAACCCTTTGTGGATTACAATTACAAAAGCTAGCGAAGACTGAAGACGTCAGGACTACCTCTTTTATTGCAGGGCCCTGCATTTAGTTACCAAGGATAAAAAGGCACCTACCAACTCTGAGAATTTTTCAATTGTTCCTCAGACTTTGTAATTTATGGCATCCGTTGCCCCTGCAACCTACTCTATATTGGTCGAACTATCCGAACACTTAGGAAAAGATTTGGCGAACACCGCAGATCTATAGAGGAAAACCTTAATCTAACCATCCCCAGACATTTCAAAGAGTACCACCAAGGCTCCACCAATGGTATACTAGTATGGGTCATCGAACAAATACCCAGGACCCTCCCCCCCACAGAGCGTTTCAAACGTCTCTGTGAAAGAGAAACTTTTTGGATATATACCCTTGACGCCCTTGCGCCTGGAGGCCTGAATGAAGAAATAGAAGTCAACCCAGTCCTCTAAAAATCCATCCTCAATCATGCCCAGATCCCCTCTTTCACAGCCCCAACACACACCCCACATCTCCCCCACCACCCTTTCCTCCCCCCCAACAATAACACCCCTCTATACCCTGATGTGTCTACTCCCCTTTGCCCCCCCCCTTTTTCTATTCCCCCTTTAAAATTCTTCCACTCTAAGGTTCTACCCCTATATCCCACTAGAAACCCACACCCACCACGGCATGTGCCCATACATGTCCTGGTTCCACCCAACGCATGCGCATGTGCATGTATGTGTGTGTATATGTATGTGTGTGTATATGTATGTGTATATATATATATATATATATATATATATATATATATATATATGTATGTGTATATATATATATGTGTATATTTTTTTATGTGTTTTTTATGCATTTTCTATATACATTTTTTTTTTTTTAATATATATTTTTAAATTTTTTTTTTTATGTATATCTTTATATGGTTTTTTTTATGTATATTTTTATATATACATTCGTTCTTTTCCACATTTTTCATATTTTATTATATACAATTCCCTACCCATTTATAAGCCCACAACTCCCTTCATTTTAAAAAAAACTCTCCTATTTCTCCCATTTTCATCCCATCATCACTCCCATTTATTTTTATTTTACTACATATATAGATTTTTCTTAGATTATTTTTTAATTTTTACAATTTTCAAATTTTCCCTTTTTTCCACATAATATCCTCTTCATCCCATTGCCATGAGATCACCCCATCCCACCCTCCCACTCTTCATCCCGTCCTCATCCACCTCTCAGCAACTGCCTTCTAATAAGCACATATCCATGCTATCACGTCCCACTGCTGTTCTCTCCCTCCCCCCTCTCTCCACACACTTCTTCACCTCCCTTGCTAATTCCTCCTTGTCTCCTCCACTCTCCACCCCCTATTCTGTCATCATGTTCCTCAACATTGTCCACCCCTCCCACGGTTCCCTTAAGCCTAATACGAGGTAGGCGGAGCCAATGATGCAATTGGCCCGCCCGCCCTTCTTATACCTCTTCCGAAATTAATTGACGCTATGCCTGATGAAGGAGCACGCATGCTCCGAACGCATGCACGCCCCCCAGCGTCACTGATACCCGGGAAATACAACTTAACAGACGATCCACGCTGTGCCTGTCTCAACCCAGCCTGTGACACTGGTTACCACCTGCGCCATCAGATGGGACAAGGAGACAAGTGTAACACACTCCAGCATTCAGGATCACCCCCTGTGGAGCCCTGCTGCCCACCATACAGCTTCCCGGATGGATTTTTTACTTGATGTGCCTGTATCTACCTTACTCTGAGTGAGTGCATTTTAACCTGTAATAAATGTTTATGCTACAGTACTACACTTAGGTCGGCGCTGCTTTTCTTCCTTGTTATCTCCCTGCAAAGGTGAATTCTGCCCTTCAAGCAAGCTGCCTCCTGTGTTTGTATCTGCATCTCTCCCCCTGAGGTCATAGACCTATACTCTGCATTCCCCGCTCCCCCCCCCTCCACTCATTTCATCCCAGTTTTTATGCCTGGACTTTTGTTCATCAACCCAGCACCATCCCAGGACTTTTTTTTATCATTTTTTTATATTTCATTTTTCATTTTTTATTTTCTATTATCATTATTTTTATCATACAAATGTATTGTAACTCACACATGACTGTTATTTAAATTGATATCTTTTAATTAGCTATTCTTTAATTTTTTTATTTTTTTTTGTATAACTTACTATCCCTTTGTATATTGCTCACCCCTATCCATAGCTGTCGTCCCCTAGTGCAACAAAATATTGTAAATTATCTTGTATAGTTACCAAGGATAGTGACTCTACAGTTTAGAGCAGGGGGAGCTCCCTGGTATAGATATATACAATTAGGTATATTTGTGTATGTTATCAATTGTCATAACTATTTACTATACTATTGCACTACGTTGGTGTGATAGTGTAGTCATTGTAATAACCCTTTACATAAATATATTATTTACACAAAGAAAAAAGTTATTTTTGGTTATTACTGAAGTTTGTGTGCAGTGTTGTTATTTCTCCTGCAGGTGGAGTTACCAGCACCCAGGTAGAGGTAAATATAAATGTAAGGTAATATGGTGGGTTAAAGTTGATACTCATATCATCACAACACTGCACTACAGCTGTGCCAAGGGGATTGAACTATTTAAGAGGGGTGAAGAGCAAAGAGGACAGGCCCGCTTCAAACCAGCAGCTCCACCGAGAGTTATTGCTACATGTGTATATAAAAATGTTTTGTTCGACAGTAAACAATGTATAGGATTATGGCTAAGCAAGCTATACTTTTTTTTCGTGTTGGATAAAAAGAAGAGTGTGGACGCCGAAGGCATCTGGAAGTTTAAAAAATGGAGGATGTTGATTAAAAATTAAGTCTCTACCACGATGATGTAAGACCTTGTTGGAGACAGTGAATGAGCGTCAAGCTGAATAGTCTCTCGAGAGTTTTCTGAAGTAGAAAAAAAAAAAAAAGAGTACATTTGGGTGTCCTTACCAAGTTTGTAACACATGTATTTTCTCTTTGTATTTTGTTTGTTATGTCTTTGCAAAACAGATGTGTTTTCGAACAAGTTTTCCTGTCGCATCATGGCAGCATACACTTTGGGTTGTGACTCCGCCCCCACAACCTGATAGGACTACATAGCTATAAGTTGTAGAGATGGCCCCTGCCCAGTATTCTCTTATTTTTCCTCACCTGAAGGACTGAACATATCAGAAGCACCCCCTTACCAAATTCGCCCCAGCCAGGTTCTAGCCTCTCCTGGGTGGAAGTCCTTACCTGTACAGCCTCTAAACGAGCTAGATGGAAGGAGCCCTGCTCTGGTGATCTCGGGGGTATGTTGCGGCTCCAGTATAAGCCTTAAACAGGCTTAGTTGTTGTGCAGCGGTCTCCATGCCTCTTTTCTTCATTTTCGTTTTTTTCTCCTTCTTTGCTGGGCTCTGTGGTCCCTCTGTGCCTCCCTACAGGCTTCTCGGGCGTCTCGGCGCTTCCGCGCATGCGCGGTGCACGCCGTCAGGGCGTCCTTTCGATTTTGCCAGTTTCCAAGATGGCGCCGGGCGCCTCGCGCCGCTACTGCGCATGCGCGAGCGGATCGTGACCTCGGCGGCCATGGCGGCAATTTTAAAAGCCCTGTTTGTCATTTCTGAGCTCTCCTTGCTTGCTGGAAGACTTCTGACTGCTGTGTTTTGACTTGCTGCATTCCTAAAGTACCCCCCTCTCTGGGTAAGTGTCTAATACTTCTGCACTGTCTTTTTGGGGCCTGGTTGCATGTTCTTACCTTCCTATACCCTTCTCAGGTACTCATCTTCCTCTCCTATGGAGGCCGCTGCCCCAGCAGATCACCACCAGCCTAATAGGTGGGTGGGGGATTCCAGTGGTAAGTAGAGAAGATTGAAAAAGAGAGCAGGACCGTACTAACGCTACCT
Source organism: Lithobates clamitans (assembly GCA_037952925.1). Classification (NCBI taxonomy): domain Eukaryota; kingdom Metazoa; phylum Chordata; class Amphibia; order Anura; family Ranidae; genus Lithobates; species Lithobates clamitans. Next base: position 1,309,030 of record JBBGZY010000790.1, read on the forward strand.
AATTGGTCAGCCCTGTCAGGTCCGCAAGATCTTCCAAGTCAGGACGAAGAGAATCTTCGCACAGGAGAAGCCGCTCCGGCCATAGACGCAGCCGCTCACGTGGAAGAAGTCGCTCAGGCCGCAAGGGGAGTCGTAGACGGAGTCGATCCCATTCAAGACATAGCCGTTCCTACCACAGAAGATCCCCTGCAAGAGGACACCAATCCTCTACACACCCTTCCCGCTCAGCCGGGAATGCTTGCTGGGTATGTGGGGCCACGGCCCTCCCAGACAAACTAGCCTGCCGCAAGTGCATAGATGAAGCCACCAGGGAGAAAGAGCCGGATTCCATAGAACCCACTGGAGTCTCTACTCCCCAGGTCTCAACTCCTGATGTGGAGTTTACGGCCTATAGCACCTCACCCACCATTCCCAGTGCATCAAGAGAGCAAGAACTCTCGTCGGATGATGAGGAGCTGGAAGCATCAGCTGGCTTTGACTTTGTGCTCATAGAACCGTTCATCAGATCGGTTAAGGAAGCGATTAACTGGGAGGAGCTTGAGGAGATACAGCCTAAACAGAGAAAGTATTTCCCAAACCTCAAGAAGGTTCCGGAGGCTTTCCCATTCATTGACGAGTTGGATGAGCTGATTAAGGAGGAGTGGCAAAATCCGGAAAAGAAGTTCAGTCTGTCCAACAGACTTACCAAACTGTACCCACTCAAGGAACCCAAAGTATCCCCTTTACTTTCTCCTCCAGTAGTGGATGCATCTTTGATGCATCTAGCCAGGCACGTGAAGCTCCCCATTGAAGATGCAGTAACGTTCAGAGACGTGCTTGACAGGAAGGTGGATACAGACCTTAAGAGAGCTTACCTGTTCGCAGGAGGTGCCTGCAGGCCAGCGGTGGCACTAGCGGCGGTTGGGAAAGCTATCTCCAGCTGGTCCTCAGCTACAGCGAGACTCGTCACTGAGGACGCAGATCAGGAACAGATCACTAAGGCCTTACAAGAACTTAGCCTTGCGGGAGATTTCGTGGCGGAAGCTTCCGTAGATACTATCAGATCCACATCAAGGTCCATGTTAGCCTCTGTAATGGCCAGAAGGGCGCTATGGCTTAAACCTTGGTCGGCTGACCCCGCCTCGAAATCAAACTGGTGCAGGATTCCGTATGACGGGGTGAACCTCTTTGGGGCGAAGCTGGATACCGCAATCTCTAAAGTGACAGGCGGGAAGTCGGGTCTCATACCATCGGACAGAAGGCCGAAACAACAAAGGCCACCCCCCTTTAAACGTAATCTTCCGGAGAGATATAGGGATGCAAAATCCTATAGACCCGGGAAGGAATACAGAAGGAGCTGGAAGAACCCTCAGACGTCCTTCCTCAAATTCCAAAAACCCAAGACCCCTGCCTCCAATGACCAGAAGTCCTTTTGAAGGTTCGCCCGCCCAACCAGCGGTAGTGGGTGCCAGACTCACAAAGTTCAAGTTGGTCTGGGCGGGAATGATAAAGGACCCATGGACGGTGTCCACCATTCATTTCGGACACAGGTGGGCATTCAGAGGTCGTCCTCCAAGAGACCAATTCTGCTCAACCAGACTTCCTCCTTCTCAAGAGAAAAGGCTATCCCTAGTCCAGTATATCCAGGAGTTGCTCCAAAAACAAGCAATAGTGGAGGTACCGCCATCCCAAAGAGGCAAAGGTTTCTATTCCCCACTTTTCTTAGTGAAAAAGAAATCAGGGGACCTGCGTCCAGTCTTGGATCTAAAAAACCTCAACCGGTCAATACGGATAGAAACATTCAAGATGGAAAGCCTTCAATCAATCCTCCAAGCAATAAACTTGGGAGATTGGATGCTGTCAATCGACCTCCAGGACGCGTATTTGCATATCCCTATTCATTCCGAGTTCCAAAAGTTTCTCCGGTTTACCCTAAACCATCGGCACTTCCAATTCCGAAGCCTTCCGTTCGGGATCTCTACCGCACCCAGGACGTTTACAAAAGTCCTATTACCTGTAATAGCCCACCTGAGAGAAAACGGGCTGAGGGTCCACCATTATCTGGACGACATCCTACTTCTCTCAGACAGCCAGGACTCTCTTGTCCTTCACAGGGAAATCCTGGTCTCCACGTTACAGTCCCTAGGGTGGCTGATAAATTGGAAGAAGAGCAACATCCATCCCACACAGAGAATGGTCTTTCTGGGAGCCGAACTGGACACAAGGGAGAATACAGTGGAACTTCCGGGGGAAAAAATCTCTCCTCTAATTCAAAAGGTGAAAAGGGCAATCTCCGCTACAATGCTCCCGGCCAGGACATGTCTCAGTATCCTGGGCTCCCTAGCTTCCACCATTCCAATGGTCCAATGGGCGCAATGGAATTCGAGGCCTCTCCAGATCTCCTTCCTGCGTCAGTGGAAGGGCACATCAATGTCCCAACCAATCCTCATCTCCCAGGAGGTAAAGCAATCATTGATGTGGTGGGTACGACCTCACAACTTGAGAAGATGCAGGCATATAATCACTCCCTATCAAGAAACCGTGACCTCAGATGCCAGTCTACAGGGATGGGGAGCTCACTATCAGGACCTTGCGGCTCAGGGTCGTTGGCCTTTCAGGGCACAGGATACAGTGTCGAACGTTCTGGAGATGAGAGCAGCGTTCCAGGCTCTCCTGGCCTTCAGTTTTTACTTGAGGGGGAAGCACGTCCTCCTGAGGATGGACAACAAGGTGGCTGTTGCCTACATCAACAGGCAGGGGGGCACCAGAAGCAGGTCCATGTTGCAGGAGGTCCGTCCTGTTCTGGAATGGGCACAGCTGAATCTACTGGATCTAAGGGCGGTTTATGTCCCGGGAGTCCAGAACACCTTAGCCGACTCGCTGAGCAGAAATTTCCACTCCAACAACAAATGGTCTCTGAGTCCACAAGCCTACGCTCTCATATCCTGAACCTGGGGCTCTCCAGAGATAGACCTAGCAGCAACTCCGGAGAACACAAAGTGCCAGAGATTCCTATCAAGGATACCGTTTCCTTCGGCAGAGGGGACGGACTGCCTCCAACACCCCTGGAACTTTCACCTGGGGTACATTTTCCCCCCGACGCCTCTCATAGCGAGATTCCTCCTGAGGCTCAAGAAGTCAACAGCATTGGTGGTAGCAGTGATCCCTTTCTGGCTGAGGAGGCCATGGTTTACTACCCTCATGCAGCTGAATACGGCAGAGCCCCTGCCTCTCCCATTGACGACAGACCTACTCTCCCAGGGACATCTTCTTCACCCGAACCCGGGGAAGCTACACTTGATGGCCTGGAGACTGAAAGGGCTAGGTACCTAGAGCAGGGCTGTTCCCAGAAGGTGGTGGATACCTTACTCCAGGCCAGAAGGTCTACTACCAACATCACGTACAGAAGAGTTTGGGAAAAATTTGTCTCCTTCTCCCAACAGCAAGGTTGGGACTCGTCCTCCCCGTCGGTGTCTCAGATCTTGGAATTCCTTCAATTAGGCCTAGAAAAAGGCCTTAGGTCAAGCACCCTGAAGGTCCAGGTATCGGCCCTGTCCGCCTTGACAGGAGTTAAATGGGTGCAAGAGCCTCTGGTGATTCAGTTTCAGAGGGCCTGTCTAAAGCTGAGGCCCCCCAGAAAACCGTCATTCCCGGTCTGGGATCTCTCAATTGTTCTGGAGGCATTATCCAAGGAACCCTTTTTTCCAACGCAGAGCATATCCCTGTGGGATCTAACGCTGAAGGTTTCATTTTTAATAGCCATAACATCGGCGAAGCGAGTGTCAGAGATGCAAGCTCTAATGGTTAGCGAACCATATTTGGTTGTTCTTCCAGACAGGCTAGTCCTAAGGCCTTCGGATCGATTCATCCCCAAGGTGTCCTCATCTTTCCATTTTAACCAGGAGATTAATCTTCCAGCACTCAGCACGGATCAGGGAGACCCTCATCCACTAGATATTAAAGGTACCGTTATGGAATATCTCTCGGCAACAAAATCCATCAGAAAGTCGGAGAGCCTCCTAATTATCCCACATGGTTTCAGGAGAGGTCAAGCGGCATCCTCACGCACCATTGCTTCATGGCTAGTAAAGACCATCAAGAGATCTTACTCACTGAGTAACCATCAAGTACCTGATGGCTTAAGGGCACACTCCACCAGGGCAGTGGCAACCTCCTGGGCGGCATATTGTAGAGTCTCGGCGGAGACGATTTGCAGAGCGGCTACCTGGTCCTCCAGGAACACCTTCATGACTCATTACAAAGTGGATTCCGCCTGCTTATCCACGGTGGATTTCGGAAGATCCGTTATCCAGGCCAATTCCTCTATTATTTGATTAATAAACTTAGTTTGAATTCCCACCCAGTCTTTGCGAGTTACTCCCCAAAGTGTATGCTGCCATGATGCGACAGGAAAACGGAAAATTGTATACTCACCTTTCCGTAATTTTCCTTTTCTGTCGTATCTTCATGGCAGCATACTATCTCCCACCCGTCTAAGGTGATATATATACGGAGAATACTGGGCAGGGGCCATCTCTACAACTTATAGCTATGTAGTCCTATCAGGTTGTGGGGGCGGAGTCACAACCCAAAGTGTATGCTGCCATGAAGATACGACAGGAAAGGAAAATTACGGAAAGGTGAGTATACAATTTTCCGTTTTTTTTTACTTTGGTTTATTGTATTTTTTTGGGTGGGTGATATTTTCCCCTGAAATATGTTTGTTGTCAATGTGTGTCAGTTGTAGGTTGTTCACTTTGATTTAATTTTCTGTGCTGCATTATTTTGCAAAAATGTTCTCAAGATGTTGTGACTAATGTTTAAATCCTTAACCACTTACCAACCGGCCCATAGCCGAATGACGGCTGCAGGGCGGTTGGATAACTCTGGGAGGGCGTACTATGACATCCTCCCAGAATTCCCCTCTCGCGCGCCCCCTGGGGCGCGCACCCGAACACATCCGTGACCGCCGGGTCCAGAGGACCCGGCGCATCACGGATCCCGGTAAATGGCCGCTGATCGCGGCCGTTTACCATGTGATCGCGCCGTCAAATGACGGCGCGATCACATGTAAACAGACCGGCGTCATCTGATGACGCCGCTTCCTCTCCTCCCCTCCTGTGTACCGATCGGTACACTGTGAGCGGAGAGGGGGATGGATGGATGGCTGCAGCGCTGTGGGCTGGATGTGTAGTGCCCACAGCGCTGCACAGAGACATCCAGCCATCCATCCATCCATCCATGCTCAGCCATCCCCACTACTCTGCAAAGCCCCACATTACTCTGCAAAGCCCCCACATTACTCTGCAAAGCCCCACATTACCCCGACATACCCCGACATACCCCGACATACCCCGCCATACTCCGCCATACCCCGCCATACCCCACCATACTCCGCAATACCCCGCCATACTCCACCATACCCCGCCATACTCCGCAATACCGCGCCATACTCCGCCATACCCCGCCATACTCCGCCATACCCCGCAATACCCCGCAATACCCCGCCATACTCTGCAATACCCCGCCATACCCTGCCATGCTGAACCATGCTCGGCTGTACTCGGCCTCTGTATGTGGCCAGGCTGTGGAAGTCTCACACATGTGGTATCGCCGTACTCAGGAGGAGCAGGAGACTCTATTTTGGGGTGTCATTTTTGGAATGAACATGTTATGTGGTAGAAATATTGTATAAATGGACAACTTTGTGTTAAAAAAAAAATGCGTTTTAACCACTTCCCGCCCGCCGGCCGTCATACAACATCCTTGACTTTGTGCGGGGATATCTGAATGATGTCTGCAGCTACAGGCATCATTCAGATATCAGCTTTTTCAGCCGGCGATTCCCTACACCATAAGAATGATCATAGTGGCTGTTCCACTGCTTGGTTGTTCTTACGGGAGGTGAGAGGGTATGTTCCCCCCCCCCCGCGCTTCTACCGACTCACCGATACGATCAAAGCCAGGATCGTTTTTTTTTTTTTAAATTTCAGGCTTCCCAGCCTAGAGGTGAGATGTGGGGTCTTATGGACCCCATATCTCACGGTAAAGAGGACCTGTCATGCCATATTCCTATTACAAGGATGTTTACATTCCTTGTAATAGGAATAAAAGTAGTCAAAATTTTTTTTTTGGGAAAAAAGCATCAAACTAAAATAAACAAAGTAAAATGAACAATAAAAAAAAAATAAACATTTTTAAAGGACCCCTGTCCCTGTGTGCTTGCATGCAGAAGCAAACGCATACGTAAGTCCCGCCCACATTGAAAACGGTGTTCAAACCACACATGTGAGGTATTGCTGCGATCGGTAGAGTGAGAGCAATAATTTTGGCCCTAGACCTCCTCTGTAACTCAAAACATGTAACCAGTAAAAAATTTTAAAGCGTCGCCTATGGGGATAAAGTTTGGCGCCATTTCACAAGCGCGTGCAATTTTGAAAGGTGACATGTTGGGTATCTATTTACTCGGCGTAACTTCATCTTTCACATTATGCAAAAACATTGGGCTAACCTTACTGTTTTGGTTTTTGTAAAGCACAAAACAGTTTTTTTTCCAAAAAAAAGTGTTAAAAAAATTGCTGCGCAAATACCGTGCAAGATAAAAAGTTGCAACGACCGCCATTGTATTCTCTAGGGTCTTTGCTAAAAAAACATATATAATGTTTTGGGGTTCTATGTAATTTTCTAGCTAATAAATGATGATTTTTACATGTAGAGAGAAATGTCAGACTTGGCCTGGGTGCTCCAGAACGCCTGAAGGTGCTCCCCTGCATGTTGGGCCTCTGTATGTGGCCACGCTGTGTAAAAGTCTCAAACATGTGGTATCACCATACTCGGGAGTAATAGCAGAATGTGTTTTGGGGTGTAATTTGTGGTATGCATATGCGGTGTGTGAGAAATAACCTGCTAATATGACAATTTTGTGGAAAAAAAAAAAAAGTAAAAAAAAAACCTTGATTTTGCAAAGAATTGTGGGAAAAAAATGAAAACTTCAAAAAACTGCATCTTTCTAAATACCTTGGAATGTCTTCTTTCCAAAAAGGGGTCATTTGGGGGGTATTTGTACTTTTCTGGCATGTTAGGGTCTCAAGAAATTAGATAGGCCGTCAGTACTTCAGGTGTGATCAATTTTCAGATACTCGCACCATAGCTTTTGGACTCTATAACTTTCAAAAAGACCAAATAATATCCACCGATTTGGGTTATTTTTACCAAAGATATGTAGCGGTATAAATTTTGGCCAAAATATATGAAGAAAAATTACTAATTTGCAAAATATTATAACAGAAATGAAGAAAAATGTATTTTTTTACAGATTTTTTGGTCTTTTTTCTTTTACGGCGCAAAAAATAAAGAACCCAGCGGTGATTAAATACCACCAAAAGAAAGCTCCATTTGTGTGAAAAAAAGGACAAAAATTTCATATAGATACAGTGTTGCATGACTGAGTAATTGTCATTCAAAATGTGAGAGCACCAAAAGCTGAAAATTGGTCTGGTTAGGAAGGGGGTTTAAGTGCCCAGTTGTCAGGTGGTTAATAGATATCCATTTGTGGGTGCAGTACTTTTAACTCATGTTAACCATATTCTGTTAGTGTCTCAAATTAACATACATGTTTTCTTTTATGTTTGAGGGCGGATTGCAGGCGCTATATTTAATGCTATAGCGCCTGCAAAACGCCCTCGGTGTGAAAGGGGTCTAAGTTACTTTCCTGGTGCCTTCATGGTAGCATATGCATGGATTGTGCATATGCTGCCATGGATAGGCACCAGGAAAGAAATTACAGAGAGGTAAGTTTTCAATTCTCCATTTTAGTGCAGTGGTTTTCAGGCTCAGTTTTCAAGTACCCCCGACAGGACATGTTTTGGGAATTTTATGTTGGCTAAAATAGCTGTCCAAAATACCAAGCCTTTGACTGATTTAAAGCACCTTTGCAAGATGAAGGAAAACATGCAAACCTGGACTGTTGGGAGTACTTGAGGACAGGGTTGAGAAGCACTGATTTAGAGCACTGAGCTAAAATCTAGCTCAAGACAATCCTATTCTAATTTTGGGCATTTAAGGGAAACTAAGTGAGTGTTACAACCCCTGCTTGTCTTTTTTAGGTTGGGCTTTGTGTCCCTTTTCTTAAAATTGGCTTCACTTCCTGTCACATAGCCAAACGGGAAGTGAGGGTAAAACCCTACCAATGCCTTTCCTTGGGGACACACAGGTCAATCTAACTAGTGTCCCCATTAGACAAATTGCACTCTAGCACTTTGTTGTGTACACCCCAAATTCTTAGGTATTTTTGGGTTTATTAAAGGCAAATCCACTCTGCTATACTTGCAATAATTGTGTAGTCGCTGAAAATCTGAGAGGAAGCACTGGTGATTTTAACATCCAAACATCCAATCATGTAGAAGCAAAGATGGTGTTTTTTTTTTTTTTTCCTTGCATGTACTCCCTCGGATCTCCACCAACTGCACTTGTAGTGCAAAGTGGATTTGCCTTTAGTAAATAAACCCCAAAGTCCAAGATACCTAATAATTTGGGGTATACACAGCAAAATGCTAGAGTGCAATATACCTAATGGGGAAACTATTTATGTTGACTTGTGTGTCCCCAAGAAAGACATTGGTAGGGTTTTACTCTTACTTCCTGTTTGGCTATGTGACAGGAAGTGAATAAATTTGAAGGAGAAAGTGGCAACATTTGGGAGGTGTCTTCACCCTATCGGGGGTGCAGACATCCCCAAAAACTGACAAGACTTCTAATCCCTCTGCACTCTATCCCCAAGCAAAAATAAGAGGATTTCATTTAGTTTAACTTTGCAAAGACTCATTCCTAAGTAGGGATGAGTCGAACACCCCCCTGTTCGGCTCGCACCAAAACATGCGAACAGGAAAAAAGTTTGTTCGAACACGCGAACATCGTTAAGTCTATGGGACACGAACATGAATAATCAAAAGTGCTAATTTTAAAGGCTTATATGCAAGTTATTGTCATAAAAAGTGTTTGGGGACCTGGGTCCTGCCCCAGGGGACATGGATCAATGCAAAAAAAAGTTTTAAAAATGGCCATTTTTTCAGGAGCAGTGATTTTAATAATGCTTAAAGTCAAACACTAAAAGTGTAATATCCCTTTAAATTTCGTAGCTGGGGGGTGTCTATAGTATGCCTGTAAAGGGGCGCATGTTTCACATGTTTAGAACAGTCTGACAGCAAAATTACATTTCGAAGGAAAAAACCCATTTAAAACTACTCGCGGCTATTGCATTGCCACTCCGACAATACACATAGAAGTTCATTGATAAAAACGGCATGGGAATTCCCCACAGGGGAACCCCGAACCAAAATTAAAAATACAATAATGACGTGGGGGTCCCCCTAAATTCCATACCAGGCCCTTGAGGTCTGGTATGGATATTAAGGGGAACCCCGGCCAAAATTAAAAAAAAAAAAATGACGTGGGGGTCCCCCTAAATTCCATACCAGACCCTTATCCGAGCACGCAACTTGGCAGGCCGCAGGAAAAGAGGGGGGGATGAGAGAGCGCCCCCCCTCCTGAACCGTACCAGGCCACATGTCCTCAACATTGGGAGGGTGCTTTGGGGTAGCCCCCCAAAACACCTTGTCCCCATGTTGATGAGGACAAGGGCCTCATCCCCACAACCCTGGCCGGTGGTTGTAGGGGTCTGCGGGCGGGGGGATTATTGGAATCTGGAAGCCCCCTTTAACAAGGGGACCCCCAGATCCCAGCCCTCCCCCCTGTGTGAAATGGTAAGGGGGTACTTACCCCTACCATTTCACTAAAAAACTGTCAAAAATGTTAAAAATGACAAGAGACAGTTTTTGACAATCCCTTTATTTAAATGCTTCTTCTTTCTTCTATCTTCTATCTTCCTTCGGTTTCTTCCTCCATCTTCTTCTTCTTCTGTTTCCTTTGGTTCTTCCTCTGGTGAAGAGAAGAAGGGAAGAAGATGCCGCGGAGGAAGATGCCGGACGAGAAGGGGGCAGGGTTACATAACGGGTGGCCCCGCCCCCTCTGACATCACGGGGAATGCCACAGGGAAGTCCCCGTCAAGTCCCCGTGCGTCAGAGGTGACCCCGCCCCCCGTTATTTAAGAACCGTCAGAAGAGGAGAAGCGTCACACAGTGGGAGCCTCCCTCCATGCCATCATGGATGCGAAGCGGCCTGAGGAGAAGAAGGGAAGAAGACGCCGCAGAGGAAGATGCCGGACGAGAACACCGGAGGAAGAACCAGAAGAACCAGAAGAAGAAGAAGATGGAGGAAGAAACCGAAGGAAGATAGAAGATAGAAGAAAGAATATAGAAGATAGAAGAAGCATTTAAATAAAGTAATTGTCAAAAACTGTCTCTTGTCATTTTTAACATTTTTGACACTTTTTTTGTGAAATGGTAGGGGTACTTTTTTTAAAAATGACAAGAGACAGTTTTTGACAATTATTTTATTTAATTGCTTCTTCTTTCTTCTATCTTCCTTCATTTTCTTCTGGTTCTTCTGGCTCTTCTGGTTCTTCCTCCGGCGTTCTTGTCCAGCATCTCCTCCGCGGCGTCTTCTATCTTCTTCTCCTCTGGCCGCTCCGCACCCATGGCATGGGGGGAGGCTCCCGCTCTTCTCTTCATCTTCTTCATCTTCTTCTCTTATTCTTTTCTTCTCTTCTTCTCTTCTTCATTTTCTTCTCCGGGCCGCTCCGCATCCATGCTGGCATGGAGGGAGGCTCCCGCTGTGTGACGGCGTCTCCTCGTCTGACAGTTCTTAAATAACGGGGGCGGGGCCACCCGGTGACCCCGCCCCCTCTGACGTACGGGACATGACGGGACTTCCCTGTGGCATTTCCCGTGACATCACAGGGAAGTCCTGTCAAGTCACCGTGCGTCAGAGGGGGGGCGGGGTCACCGGGTGACCCCGCCCCCCGTTATTTAAGAACTGTCAGACGAGGAGACACCGTCACACAGCGGGAGCCTCCCTCCATGCCAGCATGGATGCGGAGCGGCCCGGAGAAGAAAATGAAGAAGAGAAGAAAAGAATAAGAGATGAAGATGAAGAAGATGAAGAGAAGAGCGGGAGCCTCCCCCCATGCCATGGGTGCGGAGCGGCCAGAGGAGAAGAAGATAGAAGATGCCGCGGAGGAGATGCTGGATGAGAACGCCGGAGGAAGAACCAGAAGAAGAAGATGAAGCAAGATAGAAGAAAGAAGAAGCATATAAATAAAGGAATTGTCAAAAACTGTCTCTTGTCATTTTTAACATTTTTGACAGTTTTTTAGTGAAATGGTAGGGGTAAGTACCCTGTTACCATTTCACACAGGGGGGGGCCGGGATCTGGGGTTCCCTTGTTAAAGGGGGCTTCCAGATTCCGATAAGCCCCACGCCTGCAGACCCCCACAACCACCGGCCAGGGTTGTGGGGATGAGGCCCTTGTCCTCATCAACATGGGGACAAGGTGTTTTGGGGGGCTACCCCAAAGCACCCTCCCAATGTTGAGGGCATGTGGCCTGGTACGGTTCAGGAGGGGGGGTCGCACTCTCGTCCCCCCCTCTTTTCCTGCGGCCTGCCAGGTTGTGTGCTCGGATAAGGGTCTGGTATGGATCTTTGGGGTGACCCCCACGTCATTTTTTTAAAAAAATTTGGCCGGGGTTCCCCTTAATATCCATACCAGACCTGAAGGGCCTGGTATGGAATTTAGGGGGACCCCCACGTCATTTTTTTTTTAAATTTTGGTTCGGGGTTCCCCTGTGGGGAATTCTCATGCTGTTTTTATCAATGAACTTCTATGTGTATTGTTGGAGCGGCAATGCAATAGCCGCGAGTAGTTTTGAATGGGTTTTTTCCTTCGAAATGTCATTTTGCTGTGAGACTTTTCTAAACAAGGGAAACATGCGCCCCTTTACAGGCATACTATAGACACCCCCCAGCTACGAAATTTAAAGGGGTATTACACTTTTATTGTTTGACTTTAAGCATTATTAAAATCACTGCTCCTGAAAAAACGGCCATTTTTAAAACTTTTTTTTGCATTGATCCATGTCCCCTGGGGCAGGACCCGGGTCCCCAAACACTTTTTATGACAATAACTTGCATATAAGCCTTTAAAATTAGCACTTTTGATTTCTCCCATAGACTTTTAAAGGGTGTTCCGTGGCATTCGAATTTGCCGCAAACACCCCAAATTGTTCGCTGTCCGGCGAACTTACGAACAGCCAATGTTCGAGTCGAACATGAGTTCGACTCGAACTCGAAGCTCACCCTATTCCTAAGTACACTGTGATGCATGTCAATGGCCCGTTTAGACCTTGTTTAATAGAAAACACCAGTTGCCTTTCACTAGAAACATTTGTTAGTCCAGTCCTGGAAATCTGCATTTGCTTTACTATTAATTTCCATAACAATTGGGTTTCTGCAGCTAGATGCGCCAAATGCATCTAGATGCGCGACCGCTGTGTATGTGAGATGCGCAACTGCTGTGTGCGCACAGGTATGCGCATGTGGTTCTCGGAAATCGGTGGCTAGAATGACATCATGCCCCTACAGGAAGTTGCTTGTACTACTGCTAAGGTCTCTGAGGAAGAGATGATCCTTATTTCCAAATTAAGAATTTTTTTTTTTTTAACCACTTTAGCCCCGGACCATTATGCTGCCTAAGGACCAGAGGTCTTTTTCCATTTTAGCACTGCGTCACTTTAACTGCTAATTGCGCGGTCATGCAATGCTGTACCCAAACGAAATTTGCGTCCTTTTCTTCCCACAAATAGAGCTTTCTTTTGATGGTATTTGATCACCTCTGCGGTTTTTATTTTTTGCGCTATAAATGGAAAAAGACCGAAAATTTTGAAAAAAAATGATATTTTCTACTTTTTGTTATAAAAAAAATCCAATAAACTAAATTTTAGTCATACATTTGGCCAAAATGTATTCAGCCACATGTCTTTGGTAAAAAAATGTCAATAAGCGTATATTTATTGGTTTGTGCAAAAGTTATAGCGTTTACAAACTAGTGTACATTTTCTGGAATTTACACAGCTTTTAGTTTATGACTGCCTATGTCATTTATTGAGGTGCTAAAAGGCCAGGGCAGTACAAACCCCCCCCAAATGACCCCATTTTGGAAAGTAGACACCCCAAGGAACATTTAACTGCTTCTCCTGAGTATGGGGATACCACATGTGTGGGACTTTTTGGGAGCCTAGCCGCGCACGGGGCCCCGAAAACCAATCACCGTCTTCAGGATTTCTAAGGGTGTAAATTTTTTATTTCTTTCCAAAATGGGGTCATTTGGGGGGGTTTGTGCCACCTGGGCATTCCATGGCCTCCGAAACTGTGATAGGCAGTGAAGAGTGAAATCAAAAATTTACGCCCTTAGAAAGCCTGATGGCGGTGCTTGGTTTTCGGGGTCCCGTACGCGGCTAGGCTCCCAAAAAGTCTTATGCCCCGTACACACGGTCGGATTTTCCGATGGAAAATGTCTGATCGGAGTGTGTTGTCGGAAATTCCGACCGTGTGTGGGCGCCATCGGACATTTTCCATCGGATTTTCCGACACACAAAGTTGGACAGCAGGAGATAAAATTTTCCGACAACAAAATCCGATCGCGTCAATTCCGACCGTGTGTGGCCTGTTCCGACGCACAAAGTGCCACGCATGCTCAGAAGAAATTCCGACACGGGACAGCTCGTTCTGGTAAACTTAGCGTTCGTAATGGATAAAGCACTTTCATCACGCTGCAATGTAAAAAATGGTTTAATACAGCGCACTCTCTTCTTCTTTATAATGTGACAAGAATTAAGTCGTTTTGCTGCTCATATTCACACACACTTCTCACAAAGTTTTATTTGTGTTTTTTTAGTGGGATTCCCTCAATATATTGTTATTAGTTGTCACATCTGACAGTTTTATATTTTTTATGTTTTTTTTTTTTGTTTTTGAGCCTTTTTTTTTCTTTAATGTTTGGATTTTTTCCAAGGCTGATCTTTGTTCAATGTTATTTTTATTTTTACTCCAGAATATTTTTGTGTGTGTTTTGTGTGGCAAGTTACCCCAACACCATTGATATCTTTTATTATTTAATCTCCATGAGATTTTTTGTTGTTGGTGTCCCTTGTTCATTTCACATTGTATATTAGAAATGTACCTGAATCCTCACAAACAAACCATCATTTTTGAAGTAAAACACATAGGAGAGTATAATTCAAAACAAAAATCCTTTATTAAGGTATCAGAACCGAACAAAGAGGAAGGCAACACTGGATCAACAGGAGAAATTAGTGAAGCCTGGGACCCCCACGGCAGACATCAATTCTTAAACCTCAAAATTGGTGGCCTGAGGAGTCCATATATAAGGGAGGGCAGTCTGGTCCGGGATTCACAGAGACTTGGATAGCAGCAGATGACATCAGTGTCCCCAGGCTGTGGTACCACAAGAGGCTGCATCTTTTGGCCGACCAGACTGGATCCAGGGTCCTCACTCTCTGGTCTTCCTTTCACACTTCCTTCCGGGCTGTGGCTGTGCAGCTGGAGATGTGGCAGGAGGAGGAGTAGGACCTGGAGGAGGAGTAGGACCTGCAGGAGGAGGAGGAGGACCATCCCAAAGCTGTGTGTGAGGTGTAAGTTGGCCCCTCACACCTTTCGCCAGAGCCTCAGATATGAGGGCCTCACACATGGCTTTTTGTCCCTCCTCCATCCTCTGCATTTTATAGGCAATGAATGCCGCAAGGTTCTCCTGCCTGGTGTGTGGTGCTCCCAGGACCTCTGTAGCCCTACAAAAAAATCTGATAGCCGCCTCCTCTAGGCTACTCCTCCTGCTGCCACTTTCTGTTTCCAGGGGGGGTGGAGGGACCTGCAGATCAGCCACCTCCTGGCTGAGACTTCCCTGTGTATGAAAAAGGGACATGGTTTTAGTTTTTGCATCATCAATCACAATCCTAAATTAGTACTCCCAACTAACATCTAGTTAACATCATTGATTGGACAAGCAGAAATATTTAGAGGAATGCTATACCTGGCTCAATCTGGGCTCCTCCACATGCGGCCTGGAAGGCCCAGGTTGGGCGTCAGAAGTCTCAGCCGGGGGGGAAGGAAGCGTGGAAGGAAGACTTGAGAGGGATGGCCTGGGTTCAGTCTGGCCTGCCAGAAAGTGCAGCCTGTCGTAGTACAACATCCTGGGGACATAGATGTCACCTGCTGCTCCGGATCTCTGCGAATCAAGGACTTTCTGGCGCTCCCTCAGATATGTGCTCCTCAGGCCACCAATGAAAATCTTTAAATAGAGGATGTCTGCCGTGGGGATCACCTGCTTCATAATTTCACACAATTGCTCCAGTGCTGCCTTCCTCTTTATTTGGTTCTTGTAATGGGGGTGTTTAATCTCCCACAGACAGGGCAGCTCCCTTAGCATATCAATGAAGACTGAAATGAAGTCCTGATCTTCCAGTACCATATCCATGTTCACTGCAAGACACAACACAAGACAAAGCCTAATGTCACACCAAACTCTCCTAATCTTGTTACAATATAGGCCTCAATCTATAGAAGCAGTATAGGCCCAAGTTTGTCTCTTACCTTCGTTCTTACGATCGCCGCGTTCAATGCTCCTTCCTCCGCTCACAGATCAAACATAATACGCACGCGTGTTACGCTTTATATACACTGCGCATGCGTGTAACTCCGCCCGCCCCTGACGTTCTTTCTAGTGTATTCCCCGCCCCTTTTCGTTCGGCGCAGTGGGGGAAGAGCATGATGGCGGACATACAGCAGGTGCGGGCTAATTGTAGCAATGAGGAGGAGGAGGAGGAGGAAAGGGCGGATCCAGGCACGTCCCGATCCAGAAGGAGACGTTTTAAGGCCACAAATATGTCGTTTGGGGAGATGTTGGAGATGGTAGACATCATGAAGAAGTCCGACTATGACGGAAAATATGGGCCTTACCCCAACCCCAACATCCGAAAGGCCAAAATCATGGCGAAAGTGGTCAGGAGTAGGGATGAGCTTCGTGTTCGAGTCGAACCCATGTTCGACTCGAACATCGGCTGTTCGCCCGTTCGCCGAATTGCGAACGATATGGGCCGTTCGCGCCAAATTCGTGTGGTGCGTCACGGCCCATAATTCACTGCGGCATCGTAGTGCATTGCTTGCTGATGATTGGCCAAGCATGCACTATGACCCGCATGCTTGGCCAATCACAGCGCCGCCTGAACAGAGAGCCATAATTGGCCAAAGCCAAGGAGGCTTTGGCCAATTATGGCTCAGGGGATTTAGTACACGCCCCACACTATATAAGGCCGCGGCCCTGTGTAGTGTGTGTTCCGGCGTTCATTGAGAGAGAGAGAGAGACAGACAGTGTCATTTGATTTGAGTTAGATAGATTAGGCAGAACAGTCAGTCAGTTAGCTGCACTTACAGTGTATTGTGTATATATATGCATCCCAGGTGTTGCATATATATATATACACTGTATTCAGTTTAGCTAGATCCGTTCCTGTTATCTTCTAGACTATTTACATTTAGTGCAGTGCGTCCTGCTCACAGTGTTCAGCTAGATCCGTTCCTGTTATCTTCTAGACTATTTACATTTAGTGCAGTGCGTCCTGCTCACAGTGTTCAGCTAGATCCGTTCCTGTTATCTTCTAGACTATTTACATTTAGTGTAATGCGTTCTGCTCACAGTGTTCAGCTAGATCCGTTCCTGTTATCTTCCTACTGACAGGCAGGCTTGTCTGGTTACAGTATATAAAGCTACCTGAAGAAAATTACTGGTGTTCTATTTGATCCTATTAGTACCACGGTCAGGCAGCTAGACTATTTACATTTAGTACAGTGCGTCCTGCTCACAGTGTTCAGCTAGATCAGTTCCTGTTATCTTCCTACTGACAGGCAGGCTTGTCTGGTTACAGTATATAAAGCTACCTGAAGAAAATTACTGGTGTTCTATTTGATCCTATTAGTACCACGGTCAGGCAGCTAGACTATTTACATTTAGTACAGTGCGTCCTGCTCACAGTGTTCAGCTAGATCCGTTCCTGTTATCTTCCTACTGACAGGCAGGCTTGTCTGGTTACAGTATATAAAGCTACCTGAAGAAAATTACTGGTGTTCTATTTGATCCTGTTAGTACCACGGTCAGGCAGCTAGACTATTTACATTTAGTACAGTGCGTTCTGCTCACAGTGTTCAGCTAGATCCGTTCCTGTTATCTTCCTACTGACAGGCAGGCTTGTCTGGTTACAGTATATAAAGCTACCTGAAGAAAATTACTGGTGTTCTATTTGATCCTATTAGTACCACGGTCAGGCAGCTAGACTATTTACATTTAGTACAGTGCGTCCTGCTCACAGTGTTCAGCTAGATCCGTTCCTGTTATCTTCCTACTGACAGGCAGGCTTGTCTGGTTACAGTATATAAAGCTACCTGAAGAAAATTACTGGTGTTCTATTTGATCCTATTAGTACCACGGTCAGGCAGCTAGACTATTTACATTTAGTACAGTGCGTCCTGTTCACAGTGTTCAGCTAGATCCGTTCCTGTTATCTTCCTACTGACAGGCAGGCTTGTCTGGTTACAGTATATAAAGCTACCTGAAGAAAATTACTGGTGTTCTATTTGATCCTATTAGTACCACGGTCAGGCAGCTAGACTATTTACATTTAGTACAGTGCGTCCTGCTCACAGTGTTCAGCTAGATCCGTTCCTGTTATCTTCCTACTGACAGGCAGGCTTGTCTGGTTACAGTATATAAAGCTACCTGAAGAAAATTACTGGTGTTCTATTTGATCCTATTAGTACCACGGTCAGGCAGCTAGACTATTTACATTTAGTACAGTGTGTCCTGCTCACAGTGTTCAGCTAGATCCGTTCCTGTTATCTTCCTACTGACAGGCAGGCTTGTCTGGTTACAGTATATAAAGCTACCTGAAGAAAATTACTGGTGTTCTATCCCAGCTTAGTGCAGCTACAGGCCATTAGTATGTCTGGAAGGCCAAGAAGGAGAGGCAGACAGTCACAAGCCAATAAGAGAGGGCAAGCAGGCTCTGTGTCTAGTGCTGGTCTTGGAGACGGTGCATCCTCATCAGCACGTGGCCATGGGACACGCTTGGCCTTTTTTTCAGCAGCTGGCTGTGTTGAGCCGCAACATGCGGAAGACTTGGTCGAGTGGATGACCAAGCCGTCCTCATCCTCCTCATCCTCTCTCACCCATGCCCAGGGTGCTTTGTCTGGCAAAGCAGCGGCCTCTTCCCTCAGCTCAATGTCATCAGTGACTCCTTCCCTAGCTCCACCATGTCCTCATGAGGATTCCCTCGAACTGTTTGACCACAGTGTTGGGTACATGCTCCAGGAGGATGCCCAGCGTTTGGAAGGCTCTGATGATGATACTGAGCTCGATGAAGGCAGTAACATGAGCACGGACAGAGGGGGTGCCCAAGAAGGACAGCAATCTGGCAGTCATGCTCCCCCTGCTGCAGCATACTGCCAGGTTTGCTCCAGTGATGAGGAGGGAGGGGATGATGAGGTCACTGACTCAACGTGGGTGCCTGATAGGAGAGAGGAGGAGGAGGAGGAGGCGGCACATCACCAACGAGGCAGGATGCCCTCCAGGGGCCAGCCTAAGGGCAGCACATTGACTGCATCACACCCCAAAGCTCCACATGTGCAGGGCGCTGCAGTCTCTGCGCGTTATTCAAAAAGTTCTTTGGTGTGGGCCTTTTCTGAGACGAGTGCATCAGATCGCACCGCTGCTATTTGCAACATATGTCTCAAGCGTATCTCACGTGGCCAAAACATCTCCCGCTTGGGTACCACATGCTTGACCAGACATATGTTGACCTGCCATGCAGTTAGTTGGCAAGCGTATCTAAAAGACCCACACCAAAGAACAAAGAGGATCTCTCCTTGCTCCTCATCAGCTGAGATTTCCAACCCCACTAGACCTCCAGTCCTCTCTGAGACCTGCAGTGAGAGGAATGAAGGTGTAGAATTAGGTGTGTCACAGCCAAGTACTTGTGGGCAATATGCTTTTGGTACACCGACGTCAGATTGTACCAGGCAAATTTCCCTGCCCCAGCTGCTGCACCGCCGAAAGAAGTTTGCTCCCAGCCATCCACATGCCCAGCGGTTGAATGCTAGCTTGGCAAAATTGCTAGCACTTCAACTGCTGCCTTTTCAGTTGGTAGACTCTGCCCCCTTCCGTGAGTTTGTGGAATGTGCGGTTCCTCAGTGGCAGGTACCCAAACGCCACTTTTTCTCACGGAAGGCGATTCCGGCTCTCTACCGGCATGTGGAAGGCAATGTCCATGCCTCGCTGGACAGGGCGGTCAGCGGTAAGGTGCATATTACCGCTGACTCATGGTCCAGCAGGCATGGACAGGGACGTTACCTAAGTTTCACGGCACATTGGGTGACTCTGCTGGCAGCTGGGAAGGATGCAGGACAAGGTGCAGTAGTGTTGGAGGTTGTTCCGCCACCACGCCTCCAAAATGCTGATTGTGACACACTTCTCTCCTCCACCCCCTCCTCTTCTTCTTCCTCCATGGCCTCTTCCTCGGAACCAGCGGTGCTCCGTAGTCGTTCAAGGGGCTACGCAAGTACGCAGGCCAAAAGATGCCATGCGGTGCTTGAGCTGGTGTGCTTGGGGGACAGGAGCCACACTGGGGCAGAGGTTCTGTCAGCTCTGCAGGGGCAGGTTCAGAGGTGGTTGACGCCACGCCAACTTAAGGCAGGAATGGTGGTTTGCGACAATGGCACCAACCTCCTCTCTGCCCTCTGACAGGGACAAATGACCCATGTGCCCTGTTTGGCTCACGTCCTTAACTTGGTGGTGCAGCGGTTCTTGGGCAGGTACCCGGGCTTACAGGATGTCCTGAGGCAGGCCAGGAAAGTCTGTGTGCATTTCCGCCGGTCATATAATGCCAGTGCTCGGCTGACGGACCTCCAAAAGGAGTTTAACCTGCCCAACAACCGCCTAATCTGTGACATGCCCACCAGGTGGAACTCAACGTTGGCCATGCTGCAGCTGCTGCACACGCAGCAGAGGGCCATCAATGAGTACCTGTGCGACTATGGCACCAGGACAGGGTCAGGGGAGCTTGGTTTTTTTTCCCCACGCCAGTGGGCCATGATCAGGGATGCATGCACTGTCCTGTCACCATTCGAGGAGGCCACGAGGATGGTGAGCAGTGACAGTGCATGCATCAGTGACACTGTCCCCCTTGTCCACCTGTTGGAGCACACGCTGCGTGGAATAATGGACAGGGCACTTGAGGCAGAACAGAGGCAGGAAGAGGAGGACTTCCTTAGCTCTCAAGGCCCCCTTTATCCAGACAGTGTTCCTGCGTGCCCGCCGATCACACAGGAAGAGGACGAGGAGGAGGAGGAGGAGGAAGATTGTGTCAGTATGGAGGTGGAGCCTGGCACTCAGCATCAGCAGCAGTCTTTAAGGGATCAGTCCCAAGAAACACATGGACTTGTACGTGGCTGGGAGGAGGTGGCTGCGGACGTTGTCGTCCTTAGTGACCCAGAGGACTCCGGACCGAATGCCTCAGCAAACCTACGCTGCATGGCCTCCCTGATCCTGCAAAGCCTGCGTAAGGATCCTCGTATTCGTGGTATCAAGGAGAAGGACTAATACTGGCTGGCAACCCTCCTTGATCCACGTTACAAGGGTAAGGTTGCGGACCTTATCTTGCCATCGCAGAGGGAGCAGAGGATGAAACATCTTCGGGAGGCCTTGCAGAAAGGTCTGTGCAATGCGTTCCCAGAGACTGGGAGGTTACAAACTCCTGTTTCTGGACAACGTGTTGCTGAGGCTTCGGTCAGTCAAAGAAGGAGCGGTGGAGAAGGTGGCCGTCTGACCGATGCGTTCAGACAATTTTTTGGTCCGCAGCCCCAAGGTATGATCGGTTCCAGCAACCATCGCCAGCGTCTGTTTTACATGGTGCAGGAATACCTAGGGGCAAGATCAGACTTGGACACCTTTCCCACCGAAAATCCTCTGGGTTACTGGGTCTTGAGGATGGATCACTGGCCAGAGCTTGCACAGTATGCAATTGAGCTACTGGCCTGTCCTGCATCCAGCGTTCTTTCGGAACGCACATTCAGTGCTGCTGGAGGCGTGGTAACCGATCACAGGGTGCGTCTGTCCACCGACTCGGTCGATCGGCTGACCTTCATAAAAATGAATCAGTCTTGGATCACCACCAGCTACCAAGCACCTGATGCTGATGTAACCGAAAATTTTTTTTTGAAATCTCAGATCCCTTCAAAGACTGCCTATGCTGATGCTGAGTGACTATCCCTGAGTAATTATCCTCTTCCTCCTCAATCATCACGCTGATAGCTTGTAAGAACATTTTTGGTTCTGGGCGCCACCACCAGTGCCTAAGGCACAATTTTTCAGCCCCTGTTTAACAGGGGCGTGTAATTACAATTTTTGATGTAATACTTTGCAGCAGGGCTCGTTCCTGCATTCCAACTAGAGTGTCTGTGAGGGGTTGCAGTGTTGTGGCACCACAGCACCAGTGCCTAAGGCCTAATTTTTCAGCTCCTGTTCAACAGGGGCATGTAATTACAATTCTTGATCTAATATTTCACAGCAGGGCCCTGTGAGGGCTTACAGTGTTGTGGCCACAGCAACACCTAAGGCCCAAATTTCTGCTGAGTATATAGGGCAGGACCCTACTTTCAAACATCTAACTTACAAACGACTCCTACTTGCAAACAGAAGGAGACAACAGGAAGTGAGATGAAATCTACCCCTAGGAAGGGAAATTCTCTCCTGTAAGAGTTAATATGGGAAAACAATTTCTCCTTTCCACTGATGCTTTCCAATCCTTGTTCCACAAAAAACCCAAATTTTCAAAAAACATTTTTCATTGGGACAAAAAGTGAGGTGAAATCTTCTGAAGAGGAGGAAAGACAGCAAAACAAATGTCACAGGGGTGATAACCCTTCCCTATGTTTTCCAAAAAGCTTAAAAAAGATTTTTTGGCTGGAGCTAAACGCGTTAAAAATGTAGCCGTTCAAAATTACAAAGAGATTCTACTTAACAACAAACCTACAGTCCCTGTCTTGTTTGCACCGCCTGTATACTGCTGTTCAGAGTATATAGGGCCTTTCCTTATTTTAATTTGGGTGCGGGGTTCCCCTTAATATCCATACAAGACCCAAAGGGCCTGGTAATGGACTGGGGGGTACCCATGCCGTTTGTCTCACTGATTTTCATCCATATTGCCAGAACCCGACATTACATTAAACCCGCAAGCAGTTTTAAATGAGATTTTTTCCTTTAAAAATGACATTTGGTGCAGGGACTGTTCTAAACACGGGAAACACGCGTCACTTTACAGGCATACTATAGACACCCCCCAGGTACGATATTTAAAGGAATATTTCACTTTTTTTTTTTTTTTACTTTAAGCATCATTAAAATCACTGCTCCCGAAAAAACGGCCGTTTTTAAAAGTTTTTTGTGCATTGATACATGTCCCCTGGGGTAGGACCCGGGTCCCCAAACCCTTTTAGGACAATACCATGCAAATTAGCCTTTAAAATGAGCACTTTTGATTTTGAACGTTCGAGTCCCATAGACGTCAATGGGGTTCTAACGTTCGTGCGAACTTTCGGTCCGTTCGCAGGTTCTGATGCGAACCGAACCGGGGGGTGTTCGGCTCATCCCTAGTTAGGAGTCTCGAGCGGAATTTCGGGGTACGAAGGTCTAAAGATCAGCTCAGGAAGCGGTGGTCGGACCTGAAGTTGAGAGAGCCAGAGCAGTACCGAAAGATCCGGAGAGTGCTGCAAAAAAGTAAGTAGTTGTGCTGTGTTCCTATTCTTTCTGTCTTTATTACGTTCGTTCTGCTCCATATGCTTTGATTAGTTGTAACGTTTCCAAAGGTCAACTTTAATGTTCATGGGCACATTATTCGTTCGTATCAAACATTTTTCTTTCGGCCTCTAGAACACCATTGTTTAGGCCATATGCATTTTCACACATTTTTGGGGGCCTACTTGGATGCCAAATATTTGTTTGTGTAGATGGGTTTGTTACTAGAATGAAATGCAAACTAGATTGTGTGTAAGGAGAGGACACTGAGCAGCTGTTTTCACATCTGGACACTGGAGCACTAGTGTGGGACACAAGAACACCATTTTTATTAGGGGGCCCACACAGATGCTCCAGTGTATACTATGGGGGGGGCTCCATCTGTGAAGCTTGTACCAAACAGGTAAAGTATTGCAGCTTGACAAAGGGCAATAAAAAATATACATCTTTGAACTCGGCTAAAATAGACAATTGTACCCCACTTCCAAGCAATGTTTCCTATTTCTATAGTTCTGCCATCAAATATCTGTGTGCTAAGTATACCATTTTTGTTTTACATAGGGGAGAAAAGACTCGGGGGACACCCCTCATCCCAGGAGAACACAGACCCCCCCCCCCCTCTGGAAGAAGTTGAAATACCACCAACCTAAGAAGCTGAGCAGGAGGAAGAAGAAGACGTGGTGGAGATTGGCACCACAACAGGTGAGTGTCTGCGACCACAGACTCAGGTAAAAGAGATGGCTGGTGGCAGATTTTTGAGACCTTTTTTTTTGTTCTTTATCTCTTTTTAGGTGATCGTGATGTGAGGGATCCAGAACGCTTTACTTCTGAAAGTGCCAAGATACTGATAGGGGAGATCATGGGATGCAATCTCCAATTGCAAAACATCCAGCAACAAATCAGTGATGTTATTAAAAAAAATAATAACATCATTGATGTTTTGGGGCGAATTTAAACCCCACAAAATCACCTGTTTTATGGTACCAAACTTTTTTCTATGTTTAGTTAGAAAAGCCAAATTTGGAGGATGCACACAGTGTGCCAACATGTGCTATCTGCCATCACGGGAGATCAATGGACGCGTTTTGGGGGGGCAACCCCTTCCTCAATTCTAAAGTAGCGTTGAGGAAGGGCTTGCTCCCCTCAAACACGTCCCTTGATCCCCCCTGATGGCAGATAGCACATGTGGACATTTGTAAATTGGTGTGCATCTTCCAAATTTGGCTTTTCCAGGGGTGATTTCCCCCCATCTGAACGCTATATCAAACCCAGTTCCTAAATACTGATGTCTGATATAGCCTTCAGGTTTTACCTAATGTGAACTTTGTAAGTTCTAGTTTTTTGGCTTTCTTGTTGGTTTTACACAGGCCTGTTTTATCTGAAATGGATATTTAGATTTTTCATAATGCTACTGCAAACATTTTATACAACAAACATGTTGGTTTGTTTTAAAAACCTTTGGTAAATGCACATGTGATTGTGCAGGTATAAAAAACTGCCTTACTCAAGAATGTGTGGATTATTGTCTCAACACTACAACACTTTTGGGGTGATGTAATTGTTGTTTTATGCACAAATGGGGGTTATTTCCTAAGGGCAAATCCTCTTTGCACTACAAGTGCAGGTTCAGTGCAGTTGCAAGTGCACTTGTAGTGAAATGTGTTTTTGCATTTAGGAAGTACCAGCCAACACTGTTTTTTATAAGGTTACCCAATCACGACATTTTCTGCACTCAACACATTTCTGTCAGGGTCAGCTAAAACAAACACAAGCAGTAAATGTCCACCAAGAATTTCTTTTGGTTGTTTTTTATTTGAAAAAGGTGTCACATATTGTCTGGCATATTGATAGCCCCCCTACCCGCAAAGAACTCCAGGTATCGTAACCGGACATCACGGGCATTCGGGAGGGCAAGCCAGGACGGCCGCTTTCAAGTGCCGTCATTGTTGAAGTATTTGGGATTCCGGCCTCAGGCCCAACTGAGCCAGCATAGTTGGCTGAATGTTTTCGTAGAAAATTATGGAGAACACAGCAGGCAAGTATTATATGGTTCAGTTTATACTCCGCCATATGGATGGGTGTCATAAATAATCGGAACCGGCTGGCCAGGATTCCAAATGTGTTCTCCACCACTCTTCGGGCTCTGGCCAGCCAGTAATTAAAAACCCTCTGTTCCGGGGTGAGGGTCCTCATCGGGAATGGCCGCATCAGGTGGTCCCCCAGCGCAAATGCTTCATCAGCAACGAACACAAATGGGAGACCTTCAACATTGTCCTCTGGAGGTGGCAAGTCCAAGCTGCCATTCTGGAGACACCTGTAGAACTCCGTCTGGGCGATCACTCCACCATCGGACATCCGGCCATTCTTCCCCACGTCCACATACAAGAAGTCGTAATTAGCCGACACCACCGCCAACATCACTATACTATTAAACCCCTTGTAATTATAATAGTACGACCCCGAGTTGGGTGGTGGGACGATGTGGACGTGCTTCCCATCAATTGCCCCTCCGCAGTTAGGAAAGTCCCACCGCTGGGCAAAGTGGGAGGCCACAGTCTGCCATTCCTGTGGCGTGGAAGGAAACTGTTGAGGAAAAAACAATAAACATTACTATTTTTGCACAGAAACCTGGCAAGCAGATTAGACACAAACATTATGGGTCAACCTCCAGATAGCATTTATTAAGGGGAATTTAACAACAACAAAGTATAAGGTACACCTATCATATTCACCACCCCCCCTCTCATGGGCCATTTCTAACATTATAGGGGGGACGAACTCTTGGACAGGTAACCCTCTTCACTTCATTGAGAGATGAATGCCTAAATACAGGGTATTACTTGGAACAGCCCCTCCTTAGTTACACTATTGGCAGCCCACTGGACAGGTAAGAAGTGTCATAATACAAAGATATAAATACACACTGTACACATTTGAGCACATTTGGACATTCTGCTATTACCTATCAAGATCATAATAGGATACAAGAACTTTAAACAGTACCATTGGAAAGTATACAGGCAGGCCCTTGCACTACATGCTTTGGGGAATTCATCCATAAATCTGACCAGTAAAGAGATGGGTATAGTGTGTATGGGTTTGGCAAAGTCAGCAGATAGATGATTGAGGATAGAGAATTGGGATCAGCTGACTTAGCAGTTGGGGGAGGGAGGGTTACAAAAAATTTGGGGACACCACAAAAAAAAGCCTCTGGCCCTCTGCCTGAATTTACATCAAAAATAACATTTCCAAACATTTTAGGGGGTGTTTGGGGTAAAGCACTACTATGGAGCTGATAAAATACATTGTTAAGTGACTACATGAGGTGAATATAGGGCAGGAGACACCATGCTGGGGAGGTTAGTGAAGGGCAAATATGTATGAAGGACCTAAAATAATAATTACATAAAAATCCAGAATGCATGAGGACAAAGGGGACATTAACAGCATAATACAATCATGGTAATTAGGGAATGAGGAAAGAAATACAATATATTATCAAACATTCAATACAATAAAATGTGATATAAAAGGATAAAAATCTTACCTTCATATACTCCTTCTGTAGGACCTGTATGATGGCAGAACAGGTCTCTGGGATAATGATCCCCAGAGCCTGGGGGGAGATGCCTGTCGAGAACTTGAGGTCCTGCAGGCTTCTCCCTGTGGCCAAATACCGCAAGGTAGCGACCAACCTCTGCTCCGGAGTGATGGCTTGCCTCATGCAGGTATCCTGCCTGCTAATATAGGGGGTCAGCGAAGCCAGCAGACGGTGAAACACGGGGTCCGTCATCCTGAGAAAGTTCCTGAAATCATCAGGATTATTCTCACGGATCTCACGGAGCAAAGGCATATGACAGAACTGGTCACGCTGAAGCAACCAATTCTTGGTCCATGAACTCCTCCCCACCCTGTTCATGGACTGGACTTGTGTCAAGGTCAGGACCCCAACACCAAGCCCCCGCACAGCACGAACTCTACGAGCAGTACGCATACGAAACATGGCTAGAAAACGGTCGGCTGCTCAGAACGAAGTAACAGAACGCACTGAAGAACAGCAAGGCCTGTGAAGAGCGACCTGGAAAACAGCAACGAGCGGACAAGATCACACAGAAAACTCCAATACGAACTGACTGCACGCACTGAAGAGCAGATACAAACCCACAAGCACAAACTGAACGGCAGAAAACTATCTGAAAGCCACGAGTCTGAAAAAGCGCGAATCGTCTCTCACCAAACTTTTACTAACACGAGATTAGCAAAAGGAGCCCAAAGGGTGCTGCGCTTGGTTCTGAACCGGCCTTTTCTAGTCTCGTCGTACGTGCTTGACGTCACCGCGTTCTTGGCGATCGGAAATTCCGACAACTTTGTGCGACCGTGTGTAGGCAAAACAAGTTTGAGCCAACATCCGTAGGAAAAAATCAGAGGATTTTGTTGTCGGAATGTCCGATCAATGTCCGACCGTGTGTACGGGGCATTACACATGTGGTATCCCCGTACTCAGGAGAAGCAGCAGAATGTATTTTGGGGTGTAATTTCACATATTCCCATGGCATGTTTGAGCAATATATCATTTAGTGAAAACTTTGTGCAAAAAAAAAAAAAATTTGTCTTTTTCCTGCAACTTGTGTCACAATATAAAATATTCCATGGACTCGACATGACTCTCAGCAAATAGCTTGGGGTGTCTACTTTCCAAAATGGGGTCATTTGGGGGGTTTTGAACTGTCCTGGCATTTTATGCACAACATTTAGAAGCTTATGTCACACATCAGCCACTCTTCTAACCACTTGAAGACAAAGCCCTTTCTGACACTTTTTGTTTACATGAAAAAATAATTTTTTTTTGCAAGAAAATTACTTTGAACCCCCAAACATTATATATTTTTTTAAAGCAAATGCCCTACAGATTAAAATGGTGGGTGTTTCATTTTTTTTTCACGCAGTATTTGCGCAGCGATTTTTCAAACGCATTTTTTGGGGAAAAAACACACTTTTTAAAATTTTAATGCACTAAAACACACTATATTGCCCAAATGTTTGATGAAATAAAAAAGATGATCTTAGGCCGAGTACATGGATACCAAACATGACATGCTTTACAATTGCGCAGAAACGTGCAGTGGCAACAAAATAAATACATTTTTAAAAGCCCTTAAAAGCCTTTACAGGTTGCCACTTTAGATTTACAGAGGGGATCTACTGCTAAAATTACTGCCCTCGATCTGACCTTCGCAGTGATACCTCACATGCATGGTGCAATTGCTGTTTACGTTTGACGACAGACCGCCGCTTGCGTTCGCCTTAGCGCGAGAGCAGGGGGCGACAGGGGTGCTTTTTTTTTCTTTATTATTTTTTTGCTTTTTATCTTATTTTTAAACTGTTCCTTTCATTTTTTTTAAAATCATTTTTATTGTAAACTCAGGTAAATATCCCCTATGATAGCAATAGGTAGTAACAGGTACTCTTTTTTGAAAAAATTGGGGTCTATTAGACCCTAGATATCTCCTCTGTCCTCAAAGCATCTGACCACACCAAGATTGGTGTGATAAAATGCTTTCCCAATTTACCAATGGCGCTGTTTACATCCGGCGAAATCTAAGTCATGAAATGCTCGTAGCTTCCGGTTTCTTAGGCCATAGAGATGTTTGGAGCCACTCTGGTCTCTGATCAGCTCTATGGTCAGCTGGCTGAATCACCGGCTGCATTCTCAGGTTCCCTGTTGAGACAGGAGAGCCAGAGAATAACACGGAAGACAATGGGGGGGGGGGGGGCATTCCCTCCCACGGTTAGTAAAAGCAGTCTAGAGGCTAATTAGCCACTAGGATTACTTTTACATGAAAGCTGACCACTGGCTGAAAAGAATGATACCAAGATGATACCTAAACCTGCAGGCATCATTCTGGTATACCCACTCAAAGTCGTGAATGGCGTACCTGAAGACAAAAAAATGGTTAACAATAAAACACAGTAAATGGTAAAGTATAACAAATTGCATACCTGAAAAGCAAACATGATAAAATATAATAACAATAAAACATTGCAGAATAGAATACAGTAAAAAAGAGCAGAACAATAGAGAGAGAATAGAGAGAGAGAGAGAGAACAATAAAACGACAACTATTTTTTTTAATTTTATATATTTTTTTTTTTTAAACTTTTTTTTGTAACTAACTTTTATAACTGTAACCGGTTTCAGGTTCGGGTCTCTCAAAATGCGATGGCATCTTGGGAGACCCTGTGAAAGTGTGTCTAGTCTGTGCAGTGCTGTACCCTACGCTAATACTCAACTAGTGAATCGTAGCGTTCAAAACATTCACCAATACAAAAACCAGGGTTGTCAGGACAGGAGGGACAATAATAGCGGGTGTCACGCCTATATCCGCGCTTGCTGCAGACACAACATCTTTTTTGGGGGGGTTCGTTGGGTAGGGGTACTCGGGAGAACATAAAGAAAATGCCTCTCATGCAGCCGACTGCATTTGGTTGGGGATGTGAATGGGGGAAGTACGGGCGCTGCAGAAGTGGTGGGTTCCCAATTAGGATTGGCGAATGCAGCAGGAAGGGCACTATGGGCACGACGGGCCTGTTTGTCTTCTTCTTGGTGGCAGCGGGACACTACTTGTGCTTGCCACCTCACCAGCTTGAACTGCACTGATGGGACTCGCCACGTCACCAAGTGTTACTGCAGTGCTGGTTTGACTACGACCGGGGTGTACTAGGCCGCTGGTGCTTGCCAGTTCACCAAAACGCTACCAAAAAAACTGTTAGCGATCGCAGGGATCAGGCCTGACTCTGCGAACGCTGCAGTTATGCGTTTATTGTTTTGTAAGTGACAGTGATCGATCGAGGGGCAAAACGCAGGTGCTAGCAGGTATCTGGGCTGATCCCACTAACACTGCGTTTTTGGGAACCCTAAACTGCTGGGGATGCTAGTATAGATCTGATCGGATCAGATATTGATTCGATCAGATACTATACCACTAAGGGAGGTGTATGGTGCGTGCGTGGGTGTTAGCGGTACTGGCGCTAACCTGACGCTGCCTGGGGCTGGTGCTTGCCAGTTCACCAAAATGCTACCAAAAAAACTGTTAGCGATTGCAGGGATCAGGCCTGACTCTGCGAACGCTGCAGTTATGTGTTTAGTGTTTTGTAAGTGACAGTGATCGATCGATACTGCACTTGGGTGGGCTGGGCTGGGTCTGGGCGGAGGGGCAAAACGCAGGTGCTAGCAGGTATCTGGGCTGATTCCGCTAACACTGCGTTTTTGGGAACCCTAAACTGCTGGGGATGCTAGTATAGATCTGATCGGATCAGATATTGATCCGATCAGATACTATACCACTAAGGGAGGTGTACGGTGCGTGCGTGGGTGTTAGCGGTACTGGCGCTAACCTGACGCTGCCTGGGGCTGGTGCTTGCCAGTTCACCAAAATGGTACCAAAAAAACTGTTAGCGATCGCAGGGATCAGGCCTGACTCTGCAAACGCTGCAGTTATGTGTTTAGTATTTTGTAAGTGACAGTGATCGATCGATACTGCACTTGGGTGGGCTGGGCTGGGCCGGGCGGAGGGGCAAAACGCAGGTGCTAGCAGGTATCTGGGCTGATCCCGCTAACACTGCGTTTTTGGGAACCCTAAACTGCTGGGGACGCTAGTATAGATCTGATCGGATCAGATATTGATCCGTACAGATACTATACCACTAAGGGAGGCGTATGCTGCTTGTGTGGGTGTTAGCGGTACTGGCGCTAATCTGACGCTGCCTGGGGTGACGCATATCACCGCCGGGCGATCAGGGGGCTAAACCTTTATTCGGTAATAAACGGCGGGTGCCCTGACAACGAACTAACCAGCGTCACCCGTAACAGTTATACGGTGATCAGTGGTGATACTGAGCCGAGGAGAGATGACATCATTTCCTTTGCTGCTGTTTAGCATACAGCAGCAAAGGAATGTTCTGATTGGCCGGCGGTGATCGCGAGGGGGGGGGGGCACAAATGGATGGCCTCCCCCTCACCTCCGATCGCCGGGGGACAAAAGAGGACCGCCTCGGGCACCAGGACCCGCGGGAGGCAGATCACCTATATGTACGTGATTCTGCCTGCCCGTGCCGCCTTGCCGACATATATCGGCGTGAGGCGGTCCTTAAGTGGTTAACATGGGGTGGTGTTTGTGCCTAACACACATTCATACATATTAAGGCCAATTTACACAGGATCCAATTTACAGCATGTTTTTAGATTGTGGGAGGAAACCGGAGTACCTGGAAGAAAGCCACGCAGGCACAGGGAGAACATGCAAACTCCAGACAGATGGTATCACGGGCGGGATTCAAACCAGCGACCCTTTTTGCTGCTAGGTGAAAGTGCTAACCACTACACCACTGTGCTGCACAAATATGTACCTATAGATGTAGGTTCTTGTGTCCACTTGTGAAAATACAAGTTGGTCATGGCACATCTACATTCCATATAAGTGAAACGTAGGTCTGGCGCTGTTCTTATTTGGGATAAGACACTTTTCGTAGTAAACCCGTTGTGTTACACCCTCTGCAGTTTTCCGGAACTTGAAGTGGGTGTGTAGGGAATATAATCAACACAATACAAAAAAGGTATATATATAAGATTTCAACAAAAAACACTTATACCTATGTGTGTGTTACACTCTCTGCAGAGTGTAATACCTTGTGAGTTGTTTTTTGAATATGTTAACCTCTAATGAAAGAGAAATACATATATGGCTAGTATATGAGTCTGGATAGAGAAAAACAGCAATCTCTTAGTGTTTATTGGTGCTACGCCCTCTGCATATGCTCAGTGCGGGTACTGTTAATTAGTGTGCATAAGTAACCCTGTGTGATAGGAACACAATAATTTACTAGAGGCTTAACTATAACAAGAAAAAGTTCCAGCATGTGTTACATCCTCTGTAAACCACTGCCCAAAAAAGTGTTAGCAAGCTGGTGTGTAGAGTAAAACAAAGTGTGCGAATAAATATAAATGCCTATGAACTAGATGTATTCAAGTACAAATAGTGTGATGAGACCAAATGAGTGATGATACAAAATGGTGTAATTGAAATGTGTTATACCCCCTGGTACGTATAGACAAAATTGATTACGTGCAATAAATGATAAATGACATATTATAGTAGATAATACATATCCTAATAGATCAATATGCACAAAAAAGTGTCCAGTGCTTATTACAAAACAAAGTGACTTGTGCTCATAAAACATCCAGTGCTTAGAAAAAGATGATGTTTTTGAGAAACTTCTTATTTAGGTGACAGCTGGTGATTCTTATTCGTGCTCTTATTGTGAATGCACTCACCAAAAAGCCTCACCCCCCCAGGGGTACTGCACGGTCACAGTATCCGCCACTGTGCAGCAATCCTTGGTAGCTCTGGTCTTTACTGTAAAAGGTTTAATCCAGAGTGGGGCTTTGGATGGGGTTGAGGCATTATTGTAGTCAGGCAGGCCGGTTCAGCAAAAAATCTTGGCACCAAGGTACAAAGTCAGAATCCAGAAGCGTGGTGGTCAGGGGCAGGCAGGGTCGTACACAGACTGGCAGAGTAATGTAGAATCATCAGGCAAAAAGAGTAATCCAGGAAACAGGCAGAGGTCAAAGTCCAGAAGTTCAGTAACTTAGCAGTATAACACACACCCAGGCCCGGACTAGCCATAGGGCACACCGGGCATTTCCCCGGTGGGCCGAGGGCCGCATATCTGGCTGTGACATGCAGGGTTCACCGCGGATTCCGACATGCAGGGCCGGCCGCTGATGTTCCACATATGCTGGTGGTGGTGGGAGCAGTGGAGGTATTCTCCGCCTACCAAGTCCCGTTACAGCTCAGTCTGGAATCTGGGCTGTGGGGACAGCAGCATAATTGCTTCTAAACACATACATTGCCAGACGGTGTACAGAAGATCTGAGTATCCTTTCTATCTCCCTGAGCAGTCTTGTGCACGCTCGCTCTGCACCCTCCTGCACTCCGATCCTCCTCCCTTCCCCTCACCTCGATCTCCAGTGCCCTTCTGAGAGAAGCCGGAGCCTAGCTAATGCTGACACTGTGCAGCGTGGGAGTTGAGATGAACTATGAAAAGTTTGTGAAGATAAGCTAATTAATGTCGGGACACAAGATGGATTTTCTTGCAGGACATGAGACACTGGAGAAGTCGAAACAGCAGGCGAGTGTGTGTGTGTATGGGGGGCTGCTAAGTTTGCAGTTTCTCCCCCATAGCTGACACAAATCTCTCAAGCAGGCAGACATCACTGTATAAGCATCCCCTGGTCAGTCTGTATGTCCACATACTGTGAACTTCATTTTTGACTCTTCCATTTAACCCTGCGTTATCCAAACTTTATACAGTGAAAAGTATAAACTCACCACACAAACTAATAATAATCCTCAATAAACAGCAGAGCGCGGTGTTCACAGCTATCTGCTTGCTAACACTATTATATGAACACTTATTAATTTAGAGAATCGTTTCTGTTTATGGAGGATTGTATTTTTGCGATTACTTACAAGCTCAGTTCACACATACAGGTGTGACCAAACAATATATTTTTCACGCATCATGTGTAGGGAATCCCAATCATTTCAATAGTAGTATGCCTTGCCTGCAAACAACTAAAAGTATGTCCACCATGTCGGTGCCAGTGTCCACGTCATGGCAATACATCGGCATTGCCATGATGTGGATCCTGGACTGCAACTGTGCAAAACCCATGAGCCATGCATGCATGGTAAACAGCGCCATCCAGGGAAATACAGCAGGGCAACAACAGCAGAACAGGCATTGTCCCACCCTAGTAGGCATAGACAAAGGAGACCCAAAGGGAATCTCTGCTCCGGGGAGAAGTTCAATCGGGCAGTCATAGGGTCTGTGTGGAGGAAGTGTCTTTGCCCCCTTTTTGCTGAACACATCCAGAAAACTATGGTATGCCTCAGGAACAGCTTGGCAGGTCTCAGCAACGGGACGTCGGTAGCTCCCTGTAGGCAATGCTGACGGCAGTAGGGAGAGTGAAAACTGATTTTTCCAGTAGACCAGTCAATTTGTGGATTATGGGCTTTGAGCCAGGGCAGGCCCAGTATGATGGGAAACAAGGGAGACTCGATGATATCAAGACAGAGTAGTTCTCGAGTGTTGCCGGAAATGATGGTGTTAAGAGGAACCGTCTCTTGCGTTACAGGTCCAGATTTAATAGCCGATCCTTCGGCTAGGTGTACAGACAGTCCCTGTGCTCTGGGTCATAGAGGGATTTGGAGTTTGCGGGCAAAAGACAAGTCCATAAACCCGCTGCAAGCTCCGGAGTCAATTATGGCGGTTGCTTGAGTATTCCCTCCTGGAAGCTGTAGAGAAATGGAGATAGCCAAATGAGTTGCATTATTAAATACAGCAGGTAAGGAGGTAGAGGAGAGGGTTATGTGCTTACGGATCTTTGCGGGACAAGTCCTCACATAGTGTCCAGATTCCCTGCAGTAGAGGCAAAGATTGTTAGCCCGCCGGCATTGACGTTCTTCATGAGTCAGAGAGAGACGGATCAAGCCTAATTGCATTGGCTCAGGAGTATCAGCGGAAGTGTGAACAGGAGGATTTGGTACACGTGGTAGCATCCATACTGGGCGAGAGGGACCAGCAGTACGTTCAGCTCTTCCTTCTCTTAAATGCCTGTCTATTTGGATGGACAGGTTGATGAGAGTTTCAAGTGTTGCCGGAATGCCAACCTGGGCCAACTCATCTTTTAATGGCTCGGAGAGACCCATGCGGAACTGGTAACGTAGGGCGGCGTTGTTCCAGTTTGTATCGAAACTCCAACGCCTGAATTCATATGCATAGTCCTCCGCCATCCTACGGCCCTGCTGGAGAGAGAATAATGCTGCTTCTGCGGTAGCTGCTTGTTGCGGATCTTTATAGAGAAGGGCCATGGCTTGGAAGAAAGTGTCCAGGTGGTTAAGGCAGTTATCTTTCTGCTCCAAGAGGTGATGGGCCCAATCCTGGGGTTCGCCTACTAAGAGGGAAATGATGAAGCCCACTTTTGTAGTTTCGAGAGAAAAGGTTCTGGGTTGTAGTGCAAAGAAAAGTTCACAGGCATTACGGAATGCCCTCCCTATACTTGCTGCGATCCCCAGAGAATCTTTCTGGTGTGGGAACTTTGGGTTCAGGAGGGAGCATGACCACTGAAGGAGCAGTAGACGTTACAGGAGCTGGGGTAGATAAAACTTGAACACGCTCTTCCAGTCGGTTATAACTGTCTTGTAAGTCCTTAACAGCTTGCGTAAGTCCAGCTAGATGACGGCATAAGTCCTCCATGGGCAACGTTCCCTGCGTGGACTCGGACATGGCTGTCGGGTACTGTCACGTACCTGGTAGGTAGAGCCCGGAATGCAGGGAACGGCCTCTCGTATACCTCTAACTTGGGAGCCCCTGGTAGTGTTGACAGGGGCTCGAGAGTACAAAGGGGCACAAGTGCCTGACTGGAAAGCTGGAGTAGAGGGCTGGATCCTGTAATCAGCAGGGAGGTGCACTGTAGTCCAGCAGCAGGATGCAGACAGCAGGGAGGTGCACTGTAGTCCCGTAGCAGGATGCAGACAGCAGGGAGGTACAGACAAGCCGGGTCAAAACACAGGTGGGCAGATCAGGTACAGAAGGGCAATCCAAAGGAGTAGTAAAAGTCCAATAATCGGGGCAGGCAGCAAACAGGGAAGTCAGGAACAGGCCAAGTTAGATACTAGATTCAGGTAACAAGGTAACAGGGCAGCAGGGGTCTTCAGGAAATGCTGTAGACTGGACAGCAAGGAAGCGAGGCATCAGTCTCCTTTAAATAGCACATCTTGGCGCCAAGTGCTGTCACAACGAGCCGCTATTCGTGCTTTTGCGCATGCGCGTGTGCCAGACGGCTCTTTTGTGCACAGATGTTCTTCTAGTTCTAATATTGCTAGGACGCTTGCTGGAAGGGATTTCCTGACAGCAGGTCTGACGAGCAGGACATCATCAACAGGTGAGTAGCTGTGGAGAGATAGGAGCTGGCAATTAGCCGATAGCTGAGCGGCCAGCTCAGAGAAGGAAGGGCTGAGCCCAGCCCCGACAGTACCCCCTCCTCAATGACCCCTCCCCCTCGGAGGACCACCAGGCTTGAGGGGAAAATGTCTATGGAAATCACGGAGGACAGGGGCATGTACATCCGAGGATGAGACCCAAGAGCGTTCTTCCGGACTGTACCCCTTCCAATGCACCAGGTACTGTATGCACCCACGGAACCTACGGGAGTCAACAATGGACTGTACTTCATACTCCTCATGGTTCTCAACCTGTACAGAGTGAGGACCTGGCATGAGGCGGTAAAGCGGTTGCAGATCAAAGGTTTTGAAATACATTTGAGATACGCATATTAGAAGGAAGGTCTAATGCGTAAGCCACTGGGTTAATCCTGCCAGGAATACGGAAATACCCAATAAACCGAAGGTACGAACTGCAGAGAGGGAACACGAAGTTGGAGGTTGCGAGATCACAGCCAAACCCTGTCCCTAACCTGGTAGGAAGGCACAGGCAGGCGTCTGCGGTCAGCATGGAGTCTGTACCTATCATTAGCATGTTGCAAAGCCTCCTGGACTTGTGCCCAAGTGGAACGAAGACCACGGAGATACTCCACTAATGCAGGAATACTCTGCGGAACAAACGTTCTGGCGAGCCTTTTGTGCACAGTTGGGAATTCAGCTTGCTTTTTCCTCTGCGTATCACCCGCAGTCTAATGGGGCCGCAGAACGAGCCAATCTGTCCTTGGAGCAATTCCTATGTTGCTATATTTCTGACCATCATAACAACTGGTCAGACCTATTACCGTGGGCAGAGTTTGCTCACAACTGTGCCGTGAATTCTGCTTCCTGATTGTCCTCGTTTATGGCGAATTATGGTTTCCAACCTTCCATGTTGCCTGACTTGTTTGTTCCGCAGAATATTCCTGCGTTAGAGGAGCATCTCTGTGGTCTTTATTCCACTTGGGCACAAGTCCAGGAGGCTTTGCGACATGCTAATGATAGGTACAGACTCCATGCTGACCGTAGACGCCTGCCTGTGCCTTCCTACCAGGTTGGAGACAGGGTCTGGCTGTCATCTCACAACCTCCGACTTCGTGTTCCCTCACTGAAGTTCACACCATGGTTTATTGGGCCTTTCTGTATTCTTCGCAGAATTAACCCAGTGGCTTTTGCATTAGACCTTCCTTTTAATATGCCTATTTCAAATGTATTTAATGACTCCTTATTAAAACCTTTGGTCTGCAACCGCTTTACCACCTCGGTGCCACGTCCTCACCCTGTACAGGTTGAGAACTATGAAGAGTATGAAGCACATTCCATTGTTGACTCCCATAGGTTCCGTGAGGGCATACAGTACCTGGTGCATTGGAAAGGGTACGGTACAGAAGAACGCTCTTGGGTCTCATCCTCGGACGTACATGCCCCTGTCCTCCTGCGTGATTTCCCTAAAAGTTTTCCCCTCAAGCCTGGTATTCCTCTGAGGGGGAGGGTTCGTTGAGGAGGGGGCACTGTCAGGGCTGGCTCAGCCCTTTCTTCTCTGAGCTGGCCGCTCAGCTGTCGGCTAATTGCCAGCTCCTATCTCTCCACAGTTACTCAGCCATTGCTGATATCCTGCTTGTCAGTCCTGCCTATTTAAGCCGTCCAGTTCTGAGGAGCTCTGCCTTCGCCTTAGTCAAAATCACATAGACACTCTCCTGCATTTCTGTTAAAAGACTTGCTTGGCTGACGTCCCTTCTGGCTCCAGATCTTGCTTGCCGTTTTACTGCACTCATCTTCAGCTCCCTGACGTTTGGCTTGTCTATGACTACCGATTCCTGATCTTTGGCTATGTTTTGACTACATTTGTTCTATTTACTTTTAATTCTAAACAAGTGTGATTTAACTGTACTTCTGTCTCGGTCTGATTTCATGGTTTCTGACACTGTGGCTACATTCATACTGGGGCATTGGGGGCGTCAGAGGTAAAACGCCGCCATTTTTAGCAGCGCTTTACCGTCGTTTTTGTGGCCCTTTTCAGCCACTAGCGGGGCGCTTTTAACCCCTGAAAATGGCCAAAAAAGGGTTAAATGCAAAGGCGCTTTGTCGGCACTTCGGGAACGCTGCCCATTAATTTCAAGTGTATACACCGCTCCTACAGCGCCTCAAAGATGCGGTTTGCAGGACTTTTTTGGCGTCCTGCCAGCACACCACTCCAGTGTAAAAGCCCTCGGGCTTTCACACTGCAGTAAGAGGAGGCTCTTCGCAGGCGCTATTTTTAGCGCTATAGTGCCTGTAAAGCGCCTCAGTGTGAAAGCAACCGATGTAAGAACTAGACTCAAGTGTCTCGGATTCAGGTTAGTACATAGTATAGTAGAGGTATGTGCTTTATTTTATTTCTGAGGTGTACAACCATTTTACCCCTTGGGATTTGGGTCTGTGGAGGGCTCAGTGACCATGCTGCAATATCCAGAAAAAGCTGCTGCATCACCTGTCTGGAGCACTTGTCAAAATGAAGAACATCTTCCCAGTTTTTAACCAGTTCCCACCTGGCCAGCATTGTTCTACAGGCCAGGTGGGAACTGGTTAAAGACTCCGGGCAGATATTCATGTTCCCCTGCTCTAGTTCTGGGTGGAAACCATATGCGGTCCTCTCCAGAATGCACTACAGGATGCGTTGCGATCCCATGGGACAAAAAAAGAGAAGCACTGTTCTGCCTTTTTCATGCCTAAAGGACAGGCCATCAGGATTGATAGTTATGTGTCTGTAGCACCCTCTGGTTAGTGAGTGCTAGAAGTGAGGATTTTTGACAGGGTAGGACAATTGGGCAGGCCTACCTGGTGGCTAGGCCAGCTTGTTTTCATTCTGGGCTGGGACTGGCTCAGGGAGAGTTGGGTGACTGACAGGTGGCATCACCAACACCCCCCTTCCTTCTACAAGGTCCTGGAAGGAGAGGCGGGGAGAAGAGGTGGAGCTGCTTGAGGCATCTGAGGAGCCCTGACCAATCCCCAACTTGGATTGGCAGGGGGCAGGCCTCCTTAAATACCTGTGGTCAGCCCAGCTAGGGGAGGAGTTGTTGGGTGGAGGAGCTGGAGTGAGAGTGTGTGGCGGCTGTCAGGCCCATGGGGAGCGACCCTGGGCTGAGGCTCGGATGCATCCAGGAGTGAAGAGACCCTGGAATCAGAGGCACATGAGAGAGGACAGCAGAAGAGAACACAGAGTCTCCAGGAGGACTACTGGTCGCAGCCAGGAGGGCTGGTGAGTGAGCACAGTCAAAACGACTGTAGAGACACACCTGAGAGAACTGGGAGATTGCAGTTTGAGAGATGGGTGCAGAACCAGTGGAGAGAGGACTGTATAGAAGGGCAGTGGAAAGGGATCTTTGCACACAGGCTAGCAGGGCCTGAAGAGCGCTATCTGGGAGTGGCAACTGAGCAGAGGACAACTAGCACGTGAACTATTCTACACCACAGGGGCCCGAGGTCCCTGCCTGCAAAAGGCAGTTCATTAAGGCCTAGCTGGAGCAGTGCCAGGCCTATCCACATGGTGCTAGCTGGTCTGGAGGAGTGAGTCTGCAGCAAGGAAGTGCTGGAAAGATGGAGGTGCATGTACAAGGAGTGCACTGAGTCCCAATTGATTGTTCTACAAATTCACAATTGTAGATTCAC
The DNA here is from genome assembly GCA_037952925.1 of Lithobates clamitans. Taxonomy (NCBI): domain Eukaryota; kingdom Metazoa; phylum Chordata; class Amphibia; order Anura; family Ranidae; genus Lithobates; species Lithobates clamitans. The sequence goes on from JBBGZY010000790.1 coordinate 1,348,509, forward strand.
AATTTAATTGTTTGTTCTAAAGTCTTGGGCATCCCATAATACCCTAATACCCATCCAAGTTTAACCCTCAACAAAACAAGCTATGGACTGGTCTGTGTTACTGAGTGACTGTAAAATGGACATCAGGCTGGACCGGGTGACAGGTTGTCAGAAACCATGAATCAGACAGACTGAAGTACAGTTAAATCGCACTTGTTTAATATAAAAAAAAAAAGTAAACGTAGTCAAAACATAGCCAGAGTTCAGGAACCGGAACGGATGGTCAGTCAAGGCAAAAGCGTCAGGGAGCCAGAGAACAGCAAGCAGGATCTGGAGCCAGAAGGAATGTCAGCCAAGAAAGCCTTTAACAGGAACACAGGGTCTCTAGAGATGTGACGAAGGCAGAGATCATCTGGACTGGACGGCTTAAATAGGCAGGACAGGCTATCAACAGGTGAGTCATTGTGGAGATATAGGAGCTGGCAATTAGCTAACAGCTGAGCGGCCAGCTCAGAGAAGGAAGGGCTGAGCCCAGCCCTGACCCAGTTGAACCATTACTGGGGCATGGCTACATACACAATGTTAAATTTTGACATCAAATTTCAATTTAGTATTAGTCATCTGGAGTTGTTTTAGTTGTATTTTACTCTACTAAAATCCCCAGTACATTAGGGGCAAAGATATGAATGCAATTTATACTCTGGGGGAATCTAGGATTGAAAAAGGACCTGGGGGACCTAGTAGATAGCAGCAGCTTGGCATTGTATGCCATTGCTGAGCCAAAGAAAACAGAATATTGGAATGCATTAAAAAAGGGGGGGGGGGGGGGGGATCAACTCCAGAGATAGAACGATAATTCTAGTGCTCCACAAGACTCTGCTCTGGCCGCACCTGGAGTATGGTGTCCAGTTCTGGGCACCAGCCTTCAGGAAGGATGTACTGGAAATGGAGCGAGTACAAAGAAGGGCAACAAAGTTTAAAGGGTCTGGATGATATTAGTTATGCCGAAAGGTTGTGAGCACAGAACTTAATGTCTCTGGAGAAGAGACGCCTGAGAGGAAATAGGATTTCAATTTACAAATACTGTACTGGTGACCCCAGAATAGGGATAAAACTTTTTCGTGGAAGGTAGTTTAACAAGACACGTGGCCACTCATTAAAAGAAGAGGTTTAACCTTAAACTACGTAGAGTGTCCTTTACTGTAAGAGCAGCAAGGATGTGGAATTCCCTTCCACAGGCAGTGGTCTCAGCGGGGTAGCAGATAGTTTTTTTAAACCTATTAGATAAGCACCTGTACGACCACAACTTACATAAATATACAACGTAATACTGACATAATCATACACATAGGTTGGACTTGTGTCTTTTTTCAACCTCACCTACTATGTAACTATATTTAGTCAACTAAAATCGGATTTGTTTAGTTACATTTTAATGCAAAAAAATTTAATATGGATACAGTGTTGCATGACCTCGCAATTGACATTCAAAGTGAGAGCTGAAAAATTGGGGGTGAAAGTGTCCGGTATTGAGTGATTAAAAGAGGCACAGACTAATCCACTAAACTTTGCTGGAAACCCCCCCTCAAGTACATTTAATCTTTTTTGGTTTTGCTCTTGTATAGCTTCTTTATAAAGACCTTCTAATTCATTATTGGTGTGAGTGTGTGCGCGAGACAGAATTGTATTATGTGAAATAAAATTGGACTTCACATCAGGGGCGGATCCAAGGGGGGGGGGGTGCAACAGGGCAATTGCCACCCCTGAGAAATTTGTTGAGGGCCTGGCAGATGAGAGTGGGCGGCTCCGCGGGCAAACCGGGCGAGCAGTCAGCGTGAGTTGTGGGCGGGCGGCCCGCCGCGTCAGTGTGTGGGCGGCTCGGCGCGAGCGCACAGCTGGCCAATCAGCTAGCCAAAGGACGGGGAGCAGAGAGATGAGATCATCTCTCACCGCCCTGCATCCCTCTCTGCATTATCTCTCTGCTGCCTGAGTCTGGGACACAGCAAGAAAACAGACAAACACCACCTTAGCAGGCAGATGACTATCTGCAAATTGTGGCAGGTGACGTGGCAAGTGACAATCCGCAAGGTGTGGCAAGTGACAATCCGCAAGGTGTGGCAAGTGGAAAGTGACACACTCTGGGCTCCCACTGATTCTGCATTATGGTGAGTTGAACCATTTCATATTACAATGTAATAGAAATAATGCGATTCAATCATCCTGACACCGTAACAAGCATGGTGCAGTGATGAATGAAGCGCCAACATCAGCCATTTCCCCAGATAAATTGCCCACAAAAAAAAAAAATTTCTGACAGTACCCCTTCTGAGACAAGACTCTGGATCTGCCCCTGCTTCACATATGGCTGAATGTCAAGCCTGGCGAAATGTAATTGTGGCCTACTATATGGTCTGTGCCCACTACTGGGGTATACATATCTTGAACACTTGGAAATCGCTTTTTGCTCCCTGGGGAGGCTGCACAACTAGGATTTGATTTCATTAGTGTCTCTGTATGTTCTAGGATAAAAGTGTTTAATAAAGTTACTTTTCATTGTTATATGGGTCAGGATACTTTCTGGGTCCCCTACATATACACATTTATTTAAAGCTACAAAAATATATAATGTATATTGGAGTTGGAGCTCAGTCTGGATTTCATATATTTTTCCCCTTTTATATTGGTGTACTGTAAGATTCATGGGCACCAGACACATCTGTTCAAGAAAAAAATCTTTGCATTCAAGAATAGTGGGAGAGAAGGTTTAGGGTCAGGACACTTAACCACTTCCCACCTAGCTACTGCACATACACAGCTGGGTGGGTGCTCAGGAACATTCTTCAGAAGGAGGGGAATTGTGTACGTGCCTGCACAGCAGCTTGATCCTGATGCCCTCGTGTCACCTGCACATGGCCCTTCTCAGATCTGCAGGAGAGCTCTGACTGGCCCTCCTGATCACATGATGGCTATGATTGAACACAGCCATCATGTGAATTAAATTGAAAGCTGGTTGCTAGGAGATTCCCTCTCCTCCTCACTGACAACTTCCATGTGAGGAGAAGAGAGCCAGAGTAGATTGCTGCAGCCAGCTCATGACTGATGTATAACAGATGTGTTTAACTCCCCCCATAAACTATACTACCCCACTTATAACCGTATTCATTAACCGAGACCACACCATACTCTTGGGGTAACAAAGGCCGTAGCAGCCTACTTTATTTAACAAATATAATGATTCAAATATCAAAAATATAAAATATAAAAACGTATAACTGAAAAAACATATCTGTTATAAAAAACACCTTTTAAATCTAACGTTGGTCTGAGCAGGAACTCAATAAACCTCTGTTAATAAACCTTCTTGCACTGCAGTCCCTCTCAAATGTATTATCCCGGCCTCAAGCCGACAAGCTGGCTCAAAGACTACCCCTGACCGCAGTGCCCCATTATCCCTTCCCGGCTAACCTCCGTCAACCGGGAACCACCATCAGGACCCCTCCAACGATAGTCCCGATCTCATCCTTCTGATATCTTCTTATCCTGCCCAGACCAACATCCGCCACAGCAAACAAGGGTAACTCCCTTACCCTTGGATGCCCCTCCACACCCGAAGTGCTCGTTGTATCCCGTCCTGAAGGCCCAAAGCCCACATGTCTATGCCAACCTCGTTTAAATGAACCCCATCCTTTTTTAAATATCTCCAGGTCTCAAATTCCAATTCAAGATGACGTATTGCCAACCCTCCCTTCCGTACCACGAATTTGGTCACCTCCCTATTAATCTTCCTCCTGGCTCTATTAATACCTTCCACTGATCTGGCCATTCTCCATGTCGTACGCGCCACTATGTCTGACCATACTACGATCATATCAGGAAATTGCTCCATCAAGCGGTCAATGTCTGATTTGATGTCTCGTGTAATGTCTAACATGGACCTAATCCCCAAATCATTGCCGCCCACATGTAGTACTAACACATCAGGCGGTCTGTCCCTAGCTGCATAACGCTGCACCTCAGGAACCACCCGGCCCCATAACATTCCCGGGACTCCGAACCATTTTATGTAGGCTTCCCTCCTGTCAAAACCCAACTGCCTACCATCGTACCTCACGTCCCCTCTCCGTGCCCCCCAGCAGACATAGGAATGGCCCATGATCCAGACCATCCCGGTCGCCGCACCTGAAATTAACCACTTGCCGACCGCCGCACGACGATGTACGTCGGCAAAGCGGCACGGGCAGGCAAAAGGGCTTACCTGTACGTCCCTGCCTGCCCGCGGGTGGGGGGTCCGATCGGACCCCCCCCCGGTGCCTGCGGCGGTCGGCAAATGTCCCCCGGCGATCGGTGGTGAGGGGGAGGCCATCCATTCGTGGCCCCCCCCTCGCGATCGCTCCCAGCCAATGGAATCATTTCCCTGCCTCTGTATTGTAAACAGAGGCAGAGGAAATGATGTCATCTCTCCTCGGCTCGGTATTTTCCGTTCCGGGCCGAGGAGAGAAGACTGAACTGTGAGTTACACAAACACACACACACAGTAGAACATGCCAGGCATACATTTCACCCCGATCCCCCCCCCGATCGCCCCCCGATCCCCCCCCGATCGCCCCCCGATCCCCCCCCGATCACCCCCCCCCCCTGTCACAAACTGACACCAAGCAGGTTTTTTTTTTTTTTTTTTTTTTTTCTGATTACTGTATTGGTGTCAGTTTGTGTCAGTTAGTGTGTTAGGGCAGTGAGTCTTAGGCCCCCTTTAGGTCTAGGGTACCCCCCTAACCCCCCTAATAAAGTTTTAACCCCTTGATCACCCCCTGTCACCAGTGTTGCTAAGCGATCATTTTTCTGATCGCTGTATTAGTGTCACTGGTGACGCTAGTTAGTGAGGTAAATATTTAGGTTCGCCGTCAGCGTTTTATAGCGTCAGGGACCCCCATATACTATCTAATAAATGTTTTAACCCCTTGATTGCCCCCTAGTTAACCCTTTCACCACTGATCACCGTATAACCGTTACGGTTGACGCTGGTTAGTTCGTTTATTTTTTATAGTGTCAGGGCACCCGCCGTTTATTACCGAATAAAGGTTTAGCCCCCTGATCGCCCGGCGGTGATATGCGTCGCCCCAGGCAGCGTCAGATTAGCGCCAGTACCGCTAACACCCACGCACGCAGCATACGCCTCCCTTAGTGGTATAGTATCTGTATGGATCAATATCTGATCCGATCAGATCTATACTAGCGTCCCCAGCAGTTTAGGGTTCCCAAAAACGCAGTGTTAGCGGGATCAGCCCAGATACCTGCTAGCACCTGCGTTTTGCCCCTCCGCCCAGCCCAGCCCAGCCCACCCAAGTGCAGTATCGATCGATCACTGTCACTTACAAAACACTAAACGCATAACTGCAGCGTTCGCAGAGTCAGGCCTGATCCCTGCGATCGCTAACAGTTTTCTTGGTAGCGTTTTGGTGAGCTGGCAAGCACCAGCCCCAGGCAGCGTCAGATTAGCGCCAGTACCGCTAACACCCACGCACGCAGCATACGCCTCCCTTAGTGGTATAGTATCTGAACGCATCAATATCTGATCCGATCAGATCTATACTAGCGTCCCCAGCAGTTTAGGGTTCCCAAAAACGCAGTGTTAGCGGGATCAGCCCAGATACCTGCTAGCACCTGCGTTTTGCCCCTCCGCCCGGCCCAGCCCAGCCCACCCAAGTGCAGTATCGATCGATCACTGTCACTTACAAAACACTAAACGCATAACTGCAGCGTTCGCAGAGTCAGGCCTGATCCCTGCGATCGCTAACAGTTTTTTTGGTAGCGTTTTGGTGAACTGGCAAGCACCAGCCCCAGGCAGCGTCAGATTAGCGCCAGTACCGCTGACACCCGCGCACGCAGCATACACCTCCCTTAGTGGTATAGTATCTGATCGCATCAATATCTGATCCGATCAGATCTATACTAGCGTCCCCAGCAGTTTAGGGTTCCCACAAACGCAGTGTTAGCGGGATCAGCCCAGATACCTGCTAGCACCTGTGTTTTGCCCCTCCGCCCGGCCCAGCCCACCCAAGTGCAGTATCGATCGATCACTGACACTTACAAAACACTAAACGCATAACTGCAGCGTTCGCAGAGTCAGGCCTGATCCCTGTGATCGCTAACAGTTTTTTGGTAGTGTTTTGGTGAACTGGCAAGCGCCAGTGGCCTAGTACACCCCGGTCGTAGTCAAACCAGCACTGCAGTAACACTTGGTGACGTGGCGAGTCCCATAAGTGCAGTTCAAGCTGGTGAGGTGGCAAGCACAAGTAGTGTCCCGCTGCCACCAAAAAGACAAACACAGTCCCGTCGTGCCCATAGTGCCCTTCCTGCTGCATTCGCCAATCCTAATTGGGAACCCACCACTTCTGCAGCGCCCGTACTTCCCCCATTCACATCCCCAACCAAATGCAGTCGGCTGCATGAGAGGCATTTTTATGTCCTCCCGAGTACCCCTACCCAACGAACCCCCCCAAAAAAGATGTCGTGTCTGCAGCAAGCGCGGATATAGGCGTGACACCCACTATTATTGTCCCACCTGTCCTGACAATCCTGGTCTTTGCATTGGTGAATGTTTTGAATGCTACCATTCACTAGTTGACTATTAGCGTAGGGTACAGCATTGCACAGACTAGGCACACTTTCACAGGGTCTCCCAAGATGCCATCGCATTTTGAGAGACCCGAACCTGGAACCGGTTACAGTTATAAAAGTTAGTTACAAAAAAAAGTGAAAAAAAAAAAAAAAACACAAACAAAAATATAAAATAAAAAAAAAATAGTTGGCGTTTTATTGTTCTCTCTCTCTCTATTCTCTCTCTATTGTTCTGCTCTTTTTTACTGTATTCTATTCTGCAATGTTTTATTGTTATTATGTTTTATCATGTTTGCTTTTCAGGTATGCAATTTTTTATACCTTACCGTTTACTGTGCTTTATTGTTAACCATTTTTTTGTCTTCAGGTACGCCATTCACGACTTTGAGTGGTTATACCAGAATGATGCCTGCAGGTTTAGGTATCATCTTGGTATCATTCTTTTCAGCCAGCGGTCAGCTTTCATGTAAAAGCAATCCTAGTGGCTAATTAGCCTCTAGACTGCTTTTACAAGCAGTCGGAGGGAATGCCCCCCCCCCCCCCAACGTCTTCCGTGTTTTTCTCTGGCTCTCCTGTCTCAACAGGGAACCTGAGAATGCAGCCGGTGATTCAGCCAGATGACCATAGAGCTGATCAGAGACCAGAGTGGCTCCAAACATCTCTATGGCCTAAGAATCCGGAAGCTACGAGCATTTTATGACTTAGATTTCGCCGGATGTAAACAGCGCCATTGGGAAATTGGGAAAGCATTTTATCACACCGATCTTGGCGTGGTCAGATGCTTTGAGGGCAGAGGAGAAATCTAGGGTCTAATAGACCCCAATTTTTGCAAAAAAGAGTACCTGTCACTACCTATTGCTATCATAGGGGATATTTACATTCCCTGAGATAACAATAAAAATGATTTAAAAAAAAAAAAAATGAAAGGAACAGTTTAAAAATAAGATAAAAAAATAATAAGAAAAAAAAAAAAAAAAAAAAAAAAAAAAAAAAAAAAGCACCCCTGTCCCCCCTGCTCTCGCGCTAAGGTGAACGCAAGCGTTGGTCTGGCGTCAAATGTAAACAGCAATTGCACCATGCATGTGAGGTATCGCCGCGAAGGTCAGATCGAGGGCAGTAATTTTAGCAGTAGACCTCCTCTGTAAATCTAAAGTGGTAACCTGTAAAGGCTTTTAAAGGCTTTTAAAAATGTATTTAGTTTGTCGCCACTGCACGTTTGTGCGCAATTTTAAAGCATGTCATGTTTGGTATCTATGTACTCGGCCTAAGATCATCTTTTTTATCTCATCAAACATTTGGGCAATATAGTGTGTTTTAGTGCATTAAAATGTAAAAAAGTGTGTTTTTTCCCCAAAAAATGCGTTTGAAAAATCGCTGCGCAAATACTGTGTGAAAAAAAAAAATGAAACACCCACCATTTTAATCTGTAGGGCATTTGCTTTAAAAAAAATATATAATGTTTGGGGGTTCAAAGTAATTTTCTTGCAAAAAAAAATTATTTTTTTATGTAAACAATAAGTGTCAGAAAGGGCTTTGTCTTCAAGTGGTTAGAAGAGTGGGTGATGTGTGACATAAGCTTCTAGATGTTGTGCATAAAATGCCAGGACAGTTCAAACCCCCCCCAAATGACCCCATTTTGGAAAGTAGACACCCCAAGCTATTTGCTGAGAGTCATGTTGAGTCCATGGAATAATTTATATTGTGACACAAGTTGCGGGAAAGAGACAATTTTTTATTTTTTTTATTTTTTTTTGCGCAAAGTTGTCACTAAATGATATATTGCTCAAACATGCCATGGGAATATGTGAAATTACACCCCAAAATACATTCTGCTGCTTCTCCTGAGTACGGGGATACCACATGTGTGAGACTTTTTGGGAGCCTAGCCGCGTACGGGACCCCGAAAACCAAGCACCGCCTTCAGGCTTTCTAAGGCCGTAAATTTTTGATTTCACTCTTCACCGCCTATCACAGTTTCGGGGGCCATGGAATGCCCAGGTGGCAAAAAAACCCCCCAAATGACCCCATTTTGGAAAGTAGACACCCCAAGCTATTTGATGAGAGGTATAGTGAGTATTTTGCAGACCTCACTTTTTGTCACAAAGTTTTGAAAATTGAAAAAAGAAAAAAAAAATTTTTTTTTCTCGTCTTTCTTTATTTTCAAAAACAAATGAGAAGTGCAAAATACTCACCATGCCTCTCAGCAAATAGCTTGGGGTGTCTACTTTCCAAAATGGGGTCATTTGGGGGGGGTTTGTGCCACCTGGGCATTCCATGGCCTCCGAAACTGTGATAGGCAGTGAGGAGTAAAATCAAAAATGTACGCCCTTAGAAATCCTGAAGGCGGTGCTTGGTTTTCGGGGTCCCGTACGCGGCTAGGCTCCTAAAAAGTCCCACACATGTGGTATCCCCGTACTCAGGAGAAGCAGCTAAATGTATTTTGGGGTGCAATTCCACATATGCCCATGGCCTGTGTGAGCAATATATCATTTAGTGACAACTTTTTGTAATTTTTTTTTTTTTTTTTTTTTTTTGTCATTATTCAATCACTTGGGACAAAAAAAATGAATATTCAATGGGCTCAACATGCCTCTCAGCAAATTCCTTGGGGTGTCTACTTTCCAAAATGGGGTCATTTGTGGGGGTTTTGTACTGCCCTGCCATTTTAGCACCTCAAGAATCGACATAGGCAGTCATAAATTAAAGGCTGTGTAAATTCCAGAAAATGTACCCTAGTTTGTAGACGCTATAACTTTTGCGCAAACCAATAAATATACACTTATCGACATTTTTTTTACCAAAGACATGTGGCCGAATACATTTTGGCCTAAATGTATGACTAAAATTGAGTTTATTGGATTTTTTTTAGAACAAAAAGTAGAAAATATCATTTTTTTTCAAAATTTTCGGTCTTTTTCCGTGTATAGCGCAAAAAATAAAAACGGCAGAGGTGATCAAATACCATCAAAAGAAAGCTCTATTTGTGGGAAGAAAAGGACGCAAATTTCGTTTGGGTACAGCATTGCATGACCGCGCAATTAGCAGTTAAAGCGACGCAGTGCCGAATTGTAAAAAGTGCTCTGGTCAGGAAGGGGGTAAATCCTTCCGGGGCTGAAGTGGTTAAAAGAGGAAAAAACAACATACACTATAAACATAACCATCGTTTTTACAGATCATACCCGGGCAGACTGAAGAGTCCTGCCCACTCGATTACCTCATAGACCTACTACCAAGTGGGGCCTAACGTAAGACCTGAACCTGTTGGACTCCCACCGCCCAATCCGTTTCACTGCCTCCATATCCATCCCTTGCCTCGCTGCTTCCGTTGCTGCTCCTATCCTGAATGAGTGGGATGAAAAAGCTTTGCCCTCCAAACCCAACCGCTCCAGGCATTTTCTGAATATAGCCCCAAACTGAAAACGTGACAACGACGTTCCATCCTCGTGTACCAAAAATGCGCCTACCCCCACCGGGCGGACCTGCATAAAAACCCGTACCGCTTCCAGTGGGCATAAAGGCGAACCCGGAATTGGAAACACCTGCACCAGCTTCCCCCTGCCTTCCTGATCTGTTTTTGATTTTTTCAACCACAAGGACAGCCTCCCCCTACTGCACTCCACTTCCTGGCTTCCAATCCCCCCTTGTACTTTCTTTGAAGGACTGACCAGTTCCCCAATTCTGAATGCCCCAAAGAACGCCAACAAAAACGCAACTGTAAACAATTTTCTCTCGAATTCCGATGCACACACCTCCCTCAGTTTAGCTATTATACCCTCGAGAATCTCGAATGTCACGGGCTTCCTGGTATCCTTCCGAACCACCGATCGCCTGTAACCTTTTACGGCCTGTCGCACCCAGAAATCTTTGGTAAAATCAGGCCGCCCCTGTAATTTGAACAAGAAGGCTAGACCTGACAGTTGTGCATTCACTACCGATGCAGACACCCCCTCTTCCATTTTCCTGGCTACATAATATAAAACGAGCAAACGACCTGCTCGTCCCTTCGGCTCTTCGCCTACCTCTTGCACAAACGCCAACCACTCCTTCCAAACCCTCTTGTACGCTGACCACGTAGACCCACTTACCGACCGCTTTATCCATCCCGTGATGATTCCAATGCAATCCCCCACAACCATTCTGGACAAGGCACTCCTTGTTGCTCCGCCTCCGGCGCCAACTGTCGGAACCTGTCCCACTGGAAGCGAGATAATGCATCAGCTATCACATTCTCCACTCCTGGCAGGTGTACAGCGTGAATGAAAACATTCAGTTGTAAGCATCTCAGCACCAAATGTTGAAGTAATCTAATAACCGGCGGGGAAGACGCCGTGTTCTTATTGATTACCTGCACTACCCCCAAATTGTCCCCATGGAAGCGCACTTTCAGGTCCCTGAAAGATGCTCCCCACAACTCCACTGCCAGCACTACCGGAAATAATTCCAACAGCACCAAATTTTTCGTGAAACCTGCCGCTATCCAGGACTGTGGCCAGGGGCCCGCACTCCATTGTCCCTGGAAGAAAGCTCCAAAACCTGAAGACCCTGCTGCATCAGTAAAAAGCTCCAGGTCGACATTACTGACCGGTCCTGCCATCCACAACGCTCGGCCATTGAATGAAGGTATGCCATACCCTCAGGTCATCCCTATGTGCCTTCACCAATTGAACAAAATGTCTCGGGGACTTAATACCACTCGTGCTTGCTGCCAAACGCCGACTGAACACCCTCCCCATAGGTAAAATGCGGCAAGCAAAATTAAGCTTGCCCAACACCGATTGCAATAGGCGCAGTTGCACTTTTCGCAATCCAATCAGCCTCGCGATCTCCGTTTTTAGGTCCGCCAACTTTGCCTCCGGTAATCTACATTCCATGGCCTCCGAATCCAGGACGATGCCTAGGAACGTGATGACCGTACAAGGACCCTCAGTTTTTTCAGGCGCCAGTGGAATGCCGAACCTGTCTGTTATGTGTTCCAGCGTCGCCAAGAGCATCGCGCAGATCCTGGATTCGGCCGGTCCTATGCATAGGAAGTCGTCCAGGTAATGAATTAAAGAATTCACACCCGAAACCTCCCTTACCACCCACTCCACAAAAGAGCTGAATTGCTCGAATATCGCACATGATATAGAGCAACCCATCGGTAGGCATTGGTCGACGTAGAACTCATCGTCCCAATGGCATCCCAGCAACCTAAAACTGTCGGGGTGCACTGGTAGCAGCCTAAAAGCCGATTCTATATCTACCTTAGCCATCAGCGCCCCTTTTCCGTACCGTCGCACCCACCCTACGGCTGCGTCAAATGACGTGTATATCACTGAGCATGCTTCTTGATCTATGGCGTCATTCACCGACCCCCCTTTTGGAAAGGACAGGTGGTGGATGAGCCTAAATTTATTGGGTTCCTTCTTCGGCACTACCCCCAGTGGTGACACTACCAGGTCAGCCAAAGGAGCCGACGCGAATGGCCCCGCCATCCTGCCCATTGCAACCTCCTTACGTAGTTTTTCGCCAACCACGTCCGGGTGTTGCAAAGCGGACCGGAGGTTGGGCGGGATGGGAGGAACTACCGCTAGTGCACAGGGTATTCGGAAGCCCACTGAGAAACCTTCTTCCAATAATTTTGCTGCTTTCCTATCCGGATACCTACCGAGAAACGGCCGCATCTTTTCCACTCTCACCGGAGTCCTCCCTCCTGTGTCCAGCTTCCCCTGAACGACCTTTTGCCTGCTTGAAGCATCTGGCTGCCGAATGGGCTCCGTTGCACCCCGAACACTCATGTTTGAACCTACAAGAACTTCCGAACTTGCATGTCCCTGAGTTATATTGCCAGCACACCCCTTTTTTGTTTCCGGCCGACTGTCCTTGTGCTGAAGTTCCGCCGGCCCCCCCCTGAAAAAACTGGTTCGGTGCCCGCGCAGACGTCATTAATCGCATCCAGAGGCTGATGTCTTTGTGGTCCCAACGCAGCTCTTTCCGGACTGCCCTCCGTTGCCGAAACTGCTCATCATACCTCAGCCAAGCAGTCCCACCATAAACCCTGTACGCTTCCCCAATAGAATCCTGATAGCAAAACAGAGCCGAACAATGTTCGGGCTGTTTTTCCCCTATAACACTTGCCATTATGGCGAACGCTTGTAGCCAATTGGTAAATGTACGCGGGATTAACCGGTATCTCCTTTTTTCTTCATCCTCTTTTTTGGAATCGTCAGGTTTTACTCTATCTAAATTGAATTTTTCCAGAGGGAGTAAGGAAAAGATCTCCACGTACTCACCCTTCCACAGCTTCTCTCTGACTTCCTGCTTCAAATGTGCTCCCAACGGCCCTTCATAACACACATATACTTCACATTTGGCTGCATCCGCAATTCTAATTATATCCTGCCTTGCCACCGTTTCACTGGCCCCGGCCGTCTTGCCTGACCCCTGCGCAACGACTGTCCCCTCCCCTTCCTTGGCTGGCTCCGTGCCGACCGCTGCAACCGCCGGCATCTCCGTACTTATCCCTGACCCTGCATTTTCCCCCGCTCCTGCTATCGGCGGGACCCAAGCTGCCGCTGGCCCCGCTGCTGTTTTGCCGGCCTGTTCAAACTTACGAACTAGATCTTTAATTCCTTCTAAGAAACCCAATAAACCTACCGCACCCCCGGAGGACTCCCCTGTCCCCCCCCTTTCTGACGCAGACCCTGACCCCCTGCTAGGCCCACTGCACTCCAGCAAACATGGTACAATAGTAGCGGACTTACCGGGCTGCATAGGTGTCGCCCCATCAGCCGATCGTCTGCCGTCCCCTTCTGCTGTCCTCCCCGAACGCAGGGCCTCCTCTTCCTCCGACTCTGATCGATCGTCCGCAAGGTCCAGCACCAAATCTTCCTCCTCTGCAGATGAGACCACCAGGCCCGCTGGCTGTTCCTGCCTCAGGCGTACTCTCCCTCCCCTGAGCAGCGCGGCCGTGTGGCGACTTTTTTACAGCCTTACCAGGACCGGTGTGCTGTACCTCAGTCCTGGCGGCTTCTGTTCTCCCTTTTCTCTGCCCCCCCAGACCTGGGTCGGGGCGCTGTGTGTCTCCTGCCGCTGGAGGCCCGGAGCTCCGGTTCGCAGTCCTGTTCTGTGTCTGTCCCCGCTCTGGTAGCCTGGGGGAGGGGCCAGCGCGCTCGCGCTCCCCGCGTCTGCTAGGCCTCGGTGCGGCCCTAGCTTTTTCCTGCCTGGCGCTGCCAGCTCTGGGTTCTCGGGTCTCCGTTCTGGCCGGGCTGCTGCTGGGGAACCGGGCTGTCCGTTTGGGGGGTGGGCCCGCCGTAGATACCCCCCGGCTCCCCCCGCTTGCCGTTGTACCTCCGCCCGCTGTTCTGGCGAGTACCGCTCCGGAGGTCTGGCTCTGGTCAAGTTACTGGCCGCCTGTTCAGGCGCCGCATCAGTCCCCCTGAGTGCCGAACCTAACGCCGCCTGTAGCCACTCAGGCCCCCGCACTGCTGCCTCCTCTCTTAGCTGGGCCAGGATTCGTTCCACTTCTGCCATGCTGCTGCTCACAACTAAACTTTCCACCGCGCTTTGGTGACTCATCCCAGGCGGGTCCCCCTTATCAAAGCTCCTGCTGCCCCTCCCCCTCGGCTCTATACTCACCACCCCTTTGGAAAACAGGTTAAATCCCTGTTAACCCCGTCATGCCCGCCCTACGCTTACTCTCCTGCTGATGTTGCTCCGGGCTTTCTGTGTGTATGAGTGTCCCCCACAGAGTAAAACACATGTTCCAATGATCTGCACACATCTGTACATTATTATGGCGATGATCACACAAAACCAATTAGACACTTAGCACATCTATGTGTCTTTGGTTAAAAAAAAAATCCTGATATCAAAAAAATAAAAAAGTAGTGAATAAATACCATCAAAATAAAGCTCTATTTGTGTGAACAAAATAAATTTTATTTGGGTACAGTGTACCATCACCGCGCAATTCTCAGTGAAAGTGCGAGAGCACAGAAAGCTTGAAATTTGTCTGGGAAGGGAGTGAAAATGGCCAGTATTAAAGCGGTTAAGTAGTTGCAATGTCAATTGGCAGATTTCAATACTTCTACAGGTAGACAGCCATGCAGGGAAAAGGCATCCAGCAAGGACACCACATTTGTAGGTGTAGGAGCGCCGTCTCATAGGAACTGTTCTAAGACTGTTGCCCTAACAAATTGTAACAAACTCCTTCACTTTTATACATTTCTTGCAGACTCTCAGCCCACTGAGCTCCCAGTCTCTCACTAGACTTGCTGATTTACCACCACTGAATCCCACAAACTATTCCAATCTTCACTTGAGCATGTTCCCCAAGCATCACCCCCACTGTCCCCGGTTGGTGATAATACTGCTCCGGTACTTGCTTCAGTTACTCACTGTGGTCCCTGGTAATGAGGTGGTTGGTCCCTTAGTGGCGACAGCTTCCCCTCTACCTCAGATCATGACAGGTTCTCCAGCTGGCAGAACCGTCACTTCTGGTTGGACAGCAATCCCAACCCTGCGCTCTTGCTTCTGGATAGGCCCAAGACACTGGCCTAGAAACCTGGGCAGTACAACACATCTAGCAGATAGCTGTCCAGGTGGCACAGAACCCCAATCACCTGACATCACCCAAATAAATGGGCTCTTCCAGCAGGCCAAGGGACCCAAGAAAATCCCTGCCCATAGGCTGAGATACCCTATCCTTAACCTGTCCTTATCTAATGTCACCAGATACCCAGCCATCTAGCGACAGAAGAGAGAAGGGCAGCAATTTCAGACTTAACCACTTGCTTACAGGGCACTTCAACCCCCCCTCCTATCCAGACCAGCTTTCAGCCTGACGCACTTTCAATGACAATTGCGGTCATACAACACTGTACCCAAATGAAATTTTTATCTTTTTTTCCCACAAATAGAGCTTTCTTTTGGTGGCATTAGATCACCTCTGCAGTTTTTACTTTTTTTTTTTAACAAAGTAAAAAACGAATTTAAAAAAAAAAAAATTTTTAACCGGCCCCTTACACGGATCGGTGATTTGTCGAGTCTCAGTGATCACAGCGTGCCAGGCACACGCCCTGCAGGGTGCGCGCAGGGAGCGTGCACAGGGGAGGCCATCATATGACGGCCTCCTGTGAATGCAGGTCCGCTCTGTGGCTATCATTCGGCCATAGCGCGGATAGCAGGTGGTTAAGGTGAAATCAATTGATCCCTCACAATTGGCCAAGGCAGATACACCTGGCAGGTAAATTTAAGAGCAAACCTGCCTAAACATCAGGGTGCTACAGAAACAATATATGAAACAGCAAGCATGTAGACGTGACAAAATATAACTAAAGTAAATATTATGGCGATATAAAGACAGTCTACCATTAACAGGCCGTACCAAGCAAGTTC
The DNA here is from genome assembly GCA_037952925.1 of Lithobates clamitans. Classification (NCBI taxonomy): domain Eukaryota; kingdom Metazoa; phylum Chordata; class Amphibia; order Anura; family Ranidae; genus Lithobates; species Lithobates clamitans. The sequence goes on from JBBGZY010000790.1 coordinate 1,364,484, forward strand.
AACTCATTTTTCAAACATTTCACTTTTTTTTAAAAGTCCAACTGCAATCTAAAAAATGTTTTGGATGAAGTTGGGCTTTTGGACCAGAGCTCTTGAAAGAACACTAATTTCCTTTGTGCAAAATGTTTTTATTTTATTTAATGACTGGAGCTGGTAGGTTATTCAGAAAGACACATTAATTGGCAATGTCCCCTTAATGTCACTGAACTTCTTAGAGCTCAAGTCCACCACGACACACCTGGGGCCACCTCGGTAAGGAATGATGTTGATGTTTGTCACAGATTGCTGATTTTTCTTCAGACAAGGTATTCTGTAAAAGAAAGCAGTGGCTTTGGTGAGATAAACACCACATTTTATGAGTGCATCAGCCATGTTTACAGGTCTTCTAGTGCTATGCATTCACACCAAATAAAAGACGAAGCCTGATGCCCTTAGCAACCAGTCAGGGATTTTTAAGGCATATGTGAAACCCAAGGGGAAGAACCCCTCCCCCCACCCGATAAACAGTTTACTAGTACTTAGATGTGGTGGCTTGGGGGACTACAGAAACCTACCCATCTGCTCTAACAGGGGTGGAATTCTGTAACCCAGGACATAGTTTATACAGCTGAAAGCATTGCCAGCCAACAGGGATCAAGTTCAGGTTAAAGTGTATATGTAAACACCAATGATCTACAATGACCAAAACCCGATCTGGTTGCCATGTGCAGCAGCCAATACCTTGACATGTGAAGGACTTACTTCCCAGTCCTCAAATATCCCCTTTCCCATACTCTCCACCCTCCAAACCTTCCCACAAATGACTCAAGGCCATTTACGCCAATACCTTAACGGCCTTTTATTAAAATTATCATAAAACTAATATAACATTTTAAATAACCGTTAGTATTCTCTTGGGGTCTTGGAGGGGGACCCACGCCACTGGTCACTGCGATAAACTTCAATAAACTTTAGGCCTCGAGTCGCAACCCCCAGACAGCGAGACAGTACCCAACCTTCGCAGTGACCTAACTTTACCCCTTCCTGGTTAGCCCCTCGTAACCGGAAGGTACCAGATAAATCCCCATATTACATATGGGTACTAACCATGCTATATCTCAAAATAAACACACATCTCCTCCACCTCACAGACCCAAACCACTGCCTAGGCCCTCCCCGCAGCCCCCCCATTCCTATTTACCACAAACAGGGAGGGTGGGTGGGAATCTTCCTCCCTGCCGCTCACCAATGACGTCACTTCCCCTTGTTCTCCAACCAATTCCTCCTGAGCGCCTCCCCTGCCAGGACCACTCCCTTTCTCTTAAAGAGACCTAACAGCGTGACTGTGCAGTCCGCACATGTCATGCTGTCCCTCCACTGATCCCTTTGTTCCCTTGCTGCAGGACTCACTTTCTGGAAGGTTTGAAAACTGTCAATAGCCTGCCACTCAGTGTAAATCTTATGGCTCATGAAGCTCAGCAATGGTGTAGGTACAGTAACAGGAATGGTAGAACACCCAAAAACTTCTTGCTCAAGACAATTTAACATGACAGGTTGTTCAGCTCCTCAATGTCTTCCTCAAGCATGTTCAAATAGTACACTCTTAAAATTCTGACCTAATAAAGCACTTCTTTTGAAGTGAACCTGCACTTTGTCAATACTAGGTGTAACAACTCTGCCCTTAAAAACAGAAGTGTATTTGAGTTTAGTTTTTGCTAGGCTGTAGTAAGCCTGAGCTGGGTTCAAAATGCAGCTTTCGGGTGTCTTGTGGGCACCGCTTATGGTATGCTTATGCCTGCTGCTGTGTGTATATCCCTTGTAATTATGCGAGATGCCGCACTAGTCAGAGCTATGAGTATTTAAATCTTCCTGACCAACCACTAGGTGTATTGCCAGTGGTGCAAGCTGGGAGGGGGTGTAAATATACAGGAAATACTAGGAAAGTCTTCCTCCCACCAACCTCCTGCCTGGGGGATGAATGCAGTTGGTTGTCCCTTTGCTGCCTAAAGAGGGTTTCAAGAAATTTCACCATTGTGAGTTTTGCCTTTTCCTGAACACAACTGTACGGATCCTGATCTGAGAGAGATTAATCATGTATCCATGGTCTACAGAAAGACCTGTTATGAGACCTTCAGATTTTGGGAGGGGGTCATTAGGGACTGGAGCTTACCCTTAGAGTTTGGAAACACTTGGTAGCAGATAAAAGTTGGATTTACTCAGTCCTACTCCCCCCCCCCCCTCAAAAAAAAAAAAAAAAAAGTATAAAAATTTATATATATCTCATTTTCATCTCTTTATTTCCATAAAAGCTGCAGGGTTTACTGTCCAGGTCTTCAACACCTGGCTCACAGCCAAGCACACATTCACTCCAGTCTGGGGACATTTTTGTTGGAGAACGTGAAGTGATGAGAGAAGTGGGATACTCCAAAGATAACCATGTACAAGTGAGGACTTGGTTTTCCTTTAGGAAAAGCTATGATGAAGTCCAGGCTTGTAACAGTAGACTATAGCTTAAAGCAATATTAAAGCTTTGGTTTGTTTTCTTTTTAAACAAAAATGTTACTTACCTGTTCTGAACAATGGTTTGACAGAGCAGCCCAGATCCTCTTCCTGGGTCCCTCACCGGTACTCCTGCCTCCTTCCTCCTGTTAGATACCTCCACAGCAAGCAACTATCAATCACAGCTAGTAAGCCAATCAGGAGCAAGTCTCTGGAGAGGCAAAGCCCTCACAGACAGCACTGGATCAAGAGGGGACTCAGGCAAGAATGCATGAAGGTAAAAACCTTGTGCCTTTACCACTTTAAGTAAAAAGCCATTAGAGGAAAATTAGGGGAAAAAAAAAAAAAAAAAAAAAAAAAAAAAAAGTGCACAAAATCCCTTCAGAACACCAGCTGGTGTCCCCTTTGATAGGTCCACAGCTGACTAAGGCACCAGAGGTGTAGCTAAAGCAAAAGTCTCCACAATCTTGCAATGTCTTTACTCATAATGCCCAAGGACAGATGTGTCTCCATACAATCCATGCTCTCCAGTGATACCGGACAGATCTATGGGAGAAAGCTCCTTAGTCAGCTTCCTTCAAGCACTTGGGCCTCAGTAGTCCGCCCTCAAGTTGCCCACCTGAGGTCTCCTCTCTAGCTTGGTCAGTGTCCCCTGTAAGGCTGGATAACTGCACCCTGGGCCAAGATCCAGAGCTCTGTGTCCCCAGAATACAGTTTACTTCAGAGCCTGCCTCTGTATTAATATTCATACTGCTATCTGCATAGCTCCACACCCATAATCCAGAAACTGAGTTTACCTGGATACAGAAGGAACTATCCAGCAGACTGGCAGCAGCATAGCACACAGATCAGGCCTAACTAAAACAATCACAGCTCACTAGGTATAGGGAGCCAAACTGCTTTTACCTTACCCAAAATTACAGCCACAGTGCGACAACTAAATGTACCAATCAAGAATACCGATCCAACTTTCCTAGCACTTACCTAGGAGCGTGCTACAGCTACACATTTTGAAGGTCTGCATCTACATTTCTCATTTTGGGGATTTTTGGTGCTTCCTCTACGGTGTTAGCGAAAAATATTTTGGTTTAAATTCCCTTGTCCCTTGAGGTTTTAGTCCTGTGCTGTGTCCCAATATCTGTGTGAAGTGCTGCTTCTAATGCTGCCCAGCTCTGCCCTATTGTTGTCTACAGATGACTCACCTGCAGACCCTGTGTTTACATGTAAATAGCGGCGGCATTCATATGCAAATAGTGGTGGCATTCATATGTATATCCTGCCCCCCTGAGGTCATATCCACAGTAATCTCTAGCAACCAATCAACAAGCAGAAATCATGTGCTGTAACCCTTAACAACTAATCAGTGAGCCATAATGTGTGCTGTAACCTCTAGCAACCAGTCAGTGAGCGGTAATGACACACTGTAACCTCTGACAACCAATCGCAATAGCTGCCTGATCTGATTTAGTAAACTGATTGAGCTTAGCTGCTATTTATTGTACGTCTCAGAGCAGGTGGAGAGAAAAACTGCATGGGGGGGCCCCCCCCCCCCCCCCCCCAAGAAAAAATTTTGCCCAGGGTCCAATCAATATTAAAGACAGCCCTGCCACCAAGTAAAAGACAACTATCAAAGTTAGCCTTCAACCTCTATGCGAATACCCTTCAAAATCAGAAGGAACCTGAACCATTCTGATTCGGCATAAAATATGCCTGGTTTAGGGGCGTGGTTTGACCTCGCTGGAAGATGGCCGCATAAGACCAGAGCTCCTGCCGCCACAGGTCTCCACTCAGTGTTAATTTTGGCAGCACATTTTGATTTAGTTTTAATCTTAGTCTTAGGACTAAAATGGCATTTTAGTCCCATTTTAGTCTTCTGCAATTGTTTTAGTTGTATTTAGTCAACTAAATCTCCAGTACATTTTAGTTGACAAACTCATTTTAGTCATCCAAAATCTGATGGTGTGATTAAAATTGTAATGCGTTAACATTTCCCTACAATTTCCAAACTTATACTGCTGGAGTGAAAAATCTCATATTTAAAAGGCATTTAGGTATGAACATGCACTACAGACCAGTGTTAATTTTGAAGTCAAATTTCAATTCAGTTTTAGTCTTGGTCTTTTGACTAAAATGCAGTTTTAGTTGTAATTTAGTCGACTAAAATAGTATTCATTTAGTTGACCAAAATGTTTTAGTCGACAAAATTAACCCTGTCTCCACTATCCTACATCGGAGGTTCTGCCTGATCAAAATAGCCTGACAGCATGGGGACAGCTCCTCGGCCACAGGCTCCCCCTGCGTGACTGAGCCACATTCCTTAACTTGGCTCTTACTCCCCTCTCAGGACACCTCAATCCCATACAGTGCCCACAGGGCAAAAAAAAACAAAAAAAACAAAACAAAAAACAAACACACTCACCCCAAACAGCAAAAGGAAATATACATTAACAAAAACTTTTCTACGAGTTTGGAAACAAAAATCAGGAAAATGGTTGGCCAGAGCCCTCCAAACTAAAAAGGCAGTGGCAACGGTTCACACAATTACCGACCCCCTGGGAAATAGCTACCTTGGAAGGTAAAGCCGAATAATTTGTCCAATTTTACGCTAAACTCTAACTTAGCAACCCCGACGACAATTAAGGAAGACAGTGAAAGAAGGGAGATGATCAAATTCATGAACCAATACAGCCCAAACCCATAACCCCATCAGAAGCCTCCGAACTGGATCGTCCAATCTCCCTGGAAAGAAACCAATAAGGTTTTAAAACTAAAGCCAGGTAAAAGCCCAGGCCAATGGACTAGCGGTTATTACAACACCTTTGACACCCTTCTACCACATTTCCTGAAAAAAAAAAAAAAAAAAAAAAAAAAAAAAAAAAAAAATTTAACTCATTACCTTCCACATTTCAAACAAAGATCTTCTGGAGGCCCACATAAAGTGATACCAAAGCCAGCCCAATACAACTCCACTGTTTCACATTACAGAGCCATATCACTTCTCAACATAGATGTGAAAATCTATGTAAAAATGCCTGCAAGCCGACTATTGCCCTTACTCCAAGTTAGTATCTTTAGTCCAAGTTGGCTTAATCCCTGGTAGAGAGGCAAGGGACAACATCCTGAAAGCTATTAGCATACATACATCACTGGTTATACTCTCAAACCTGGCTTCTTCCTGTCACAAGGAAAGCGCAAACCATCCCATACTAAAAAGTTTTAGGGCAGCGCAAACCCCCCCCCCCCCCCCCCCCACACACACATAAAACTAAACCTGGCTTCCTCCCCTGGGCCTCTGACCCAAATTGACTAATCCAGAATTCTCTCCACAGGTCTCCCTGATCATTGCACACGCCACATAAACCTGAAATATCTGGGCAGAACACTTTGACAAAAGGGAAACTTACAATTCAATGCTCTCACCTCGAACCACCAGTCAAAAATTATCCCCTTCTTCAAAATTCCTACAGATTAGGCATTTCCTGAACAGCTCCAAACCATTATCCATTTGGATTAGAGATCGCACCCCATTCGAAGCATTTGATATCCATCCATGTTTGTATTCATTTTAGGATCACAGTTCACAATCATCCAAGGCTGGGAAGGGGAACTAGCGGTAGACCCATCAGTAGAGGGCTGGGAACATTTACACACATACCCATAAAGGATTGACTAACGTTTCCACATAAGAAAATGGATTCAAAATATACTCCAGATGGTACAGGACCCCAAAGTTTCTCCACGTGTTAGAGATGGAACAAGGCTCAGGGTTCCTTACTCCACATCTGGTGGGACTGCCTGCTGATACAGCCCTACTGGAAAGTACACCTCATCTCCAAAATAAGTACTAATGCTGGCCATACACTATACGAAAAGGCGACCGAAACCATTTTCAAAAAACAAACGTTTGGCCGTGAGCGCAAATGATGGTGCCATGTAATGACCGATAAATTGTTCGATTGACATACATTTTTTTGTTCGTTTTTACATATACCTAGTGCAGACGGGAAACACATCAACCTTTCAATTTATCGTTTAGTAGAAAATTTCCAAACTTGTCCTTAGTTTTTTCGGCTCAAAAATGTCCAAACAAAATGCCCATTAACTGGCTGAAAAATGAACAGTCTAAATGACCGAATTTTGGCCGATTTTTCGTATAGTGTATGGCCAGCATTACTGTCCAGAATACACCCCAGCACAACTCCACCACACATCCTTACCCCAATCGACATAACGATCTATACCACAGGCAAAATGTGTTTACTTTTAAAAAAAAAAAAAAAAAAAAAAAAAAAAAAAAACCTCACCCCTCACACCCCACATCTAATGGATATACAATTGATAATGGACACCTTCCCCTTTAGTCTTTGTATAAGCTTTGCAGGATCACATTTCACACTTACTCAATATGGATTGGCTCTTTTACTAGCCCACTGCCTTCCACTGTCAGAACAGTGTTGTCAATGTCCTGGGAAATGGGATTGGTGAAACTAATCTCCATCTGAAAAGGCTGATTCACATGTGCTTCACCTGTTGTCTGTAAAAGAGGGGATATATAAAAAAAAAAAAAAAAAGTTATTCCACCCAAAAATAGAATTCATTTTATTTATAGATACAATAAGCTGGGCTGAGTCACTCATAGCTTCTCCTATTTTTATAGAATCTGAGATATCCTGCATGGTCTAGGCCCTTGGGGTTTTGGATGCTGGGTGTGCCTCACCTTGGAGAATACCTAAGATAATACCTCTGTTCCTAGACCAGGTAATTCAAGGGCACACATCTTGCCTCTGGAAAGAAAAACCCCACAATTTTTGGGTGGACAGACCCTTAATTGACAGGAGTTCTAGGTTATTATACCTTTATCACAATGGGTTGGGACCTCAGCTTCATCACTGAATCCACCAGTAGTTTTCCTCCTGTCTCATCTTCACACAGCACAACAGCTTTGATCATATTATCCGTGGTTATGGCAGTTTCATACTGAGCATACGTTATTGAAAAAGGTATTTTTTTCTCTAAGGAAGAAAGAAGAGATTTAATGCATTCTACAGAAGAGATAAAAAAACCACTATGAATCTATCCATCCATGAATCTAAGATTCATAGATTCAATCTATGAATCTATCCATCTATCAATTTTTCACCTTTACTGATGTGCGCTGATAAGGCACCAATATGCTGCACTTATGGTCACCGATAGTCAGCACAGACTGATTTTGTAATCAGGGCACTGATTATCAGTGCCCTGATTACATGTGTAGATGTCTCCTGTGAGGAGATTCCGGTGATCAGCTCTCACCACACAGTCAGTGTGAGGCGAGGAGTGCCGATTACCGGTGTTTACATGTGACCATCTGTGATTGGACACAGCCCTTTACAGAGATCGGGTCATGCTGTGTTCTAGCAACATGGCGCGGCCACCGCACACCCCCGCGAGAGCGGCCATTCTGGGATGCCGTCATGACACTGTCCCAGAACGAGAGCCGCACCGCCCTGCCGTCATTTGATGGTGGGCGGCTGGCAACTAGAGATCCTGCCTCCAGACCACCAATCATGTCACATCTTCTATTAAGATATGCATTCAACACTAGGCATGGTTTTTAACCACAGGCAGGGGGGGGGGGGGGGGGGGGGCACGCATGCTATATCTTTGATAAATCATCAAGGAGTAGATTTCTACACAATCTCTACATTATCCTTCAAAAGCAAGGCTGAGATTTGAACTGTGTGGGCAGGCTGAATGTACCAAGTTGATCGATCAACTTAGTACAACCAGCAAGCCAGGTTTTACCTACGATTAGCGCTAGTAGCTGCTATAGCCATTAGACATAATCACAGTCTTCTCCTGGCAGGGGCGGCTTTCCTCTCCCCACTGGAAGAAAATGGCCTGGCAACAATGATTCCCACCGTCTGAGAAATTTGCTGTGTCTGGCTGGCCTTAAACATGGGTTTCACAGTCTAGCACTGTCTTATGCAGATCTGACAGACATGCGACTGATAAGCCAGGAATCTTACAGCAGACCATCACAATTGAAGTTTAATGTTATAGCCATTTGCGCCATGCGTTTTATAATTAAAGAAACTGTAGCAGTGGCTAGATTTGATGAAGCGCAAGGCCTACCAGCAAAATAGTGCGAGGGAGTCCAACCACTTAACAGCTGGGTCCCTAAAGACAAATGTATCCTCCAGTGCGGCAGTTGATTTGTTAATGCAGGACAGACCCACGGTCATTTCTTTAAATTCCCCTCACATTGTGTGCGCAATTCACCAGGGGCCACAGGTGCAACATCCAGCCCCCTGCCTGCAGTCCATCATGTCTATGGCAGGCTGAAAGACTGCAGATTGAGGGGGCTGTACTTAGTACTTGCGTTAAAGGAATGCAGGTCATTTTCAGTACTGAATGCAAGAGTTTTGTTTTTATTATTTTTTTTTAAACAGTGCCCGCAAGAGTCATAATCTTCTCCAATTGCCATTTGAGCAGCTCAACCATCTGATTTTACCACCTCAAATGCAAAATGTAAGATAGGGAGATTGTAAGAAAATGGGCCACCTGTCAGTTTTCATTCGATCCACCAGACAGATGGAAAATAGGGTCACCATCCATCTGGATTTCACAGACAGGATTGGAAAGCAGTGGGTGTCAGCAGACCCGTCAGCGCTGACATCCGCCGCTCCATAGTAGTGAATGGAGCGTCCGATCATGTCCACCTGAAAAACTGACAGGCATCCTGATCAGAAAGCCTGTGTGTAAGGCGTTTAAGTGATGACAGAAAAAGACCAAGTGGCTCATCGAGTTGGCCTGTTAAGACCCCTTTCACACCGAGCACTACTACTTTTAGCTGCGTTTTACGGTGCATTTCGGCTGCTAGTGGGGCACTTTTACCCCCTGCTAGCGGCCAAGAAGGGGTTAAAACCACCCACAATAGTGGCATTTTGCTGGTGGTATCGCAGCACTGCCCCATTGATTTCAATGGGAAGCAGTGGTAAACACCGCTCCAAAGAAGCTGCTGGCAAGACTTTTCCTGACGTCCTGCCAGAGCACCGCTCCAGTGTGAAATCCCTCGGCTTTCACACCAAGACAATGGAGCAGCTGTTTGAGGGCGGATTGCAGGCGCCATTTTTAACGCTATAGCACCTGCAAAACAACCTCGGTGTGAAAGGGGTCCCACTGTAAATCTAGGTTTGTCCCATGCATGGTTTGAAGAAACCAGGTTAACGCATCTGTGTGGCTTTCTATAAACTGTGCAATGTGAAATTAAATGTAATCAGTATAGCTAGCCCTCACATTGCCTCTTCATCGAGATGCACCCCAGCAAACAGATCAATTTTAAAGCACAGATAGGTGTACAGCCAACATGTTTGTGGGCAATTAATGCAAATTTGTGACAGGCTGATTGGACACAGCCGATCACATTGTTAAAGAGCCGTGGATGTGGTTTCCAGATAAGGTTGGAAACATTTTGGGGCATTTGCTCATTACTGCGTTTTACAAATATCTGTGATCTATTTTTTTATTGTGCATTTGTCCAGCCAGGTCTGAGCCTTACACAACCTTGTCTTGGAGACCCGACGTTACTTGCAGTAGAGCAACACTGCTAGGTCATCTGCCTGATCACAACCTGTGATTGGCCAATGAAATTTCAACAGAAGCATATTAAAAAAAAAAAAAAAAAAAAAAAAAAAAAAAAAAAAAAAGTTAATCACTTAGCTTCTCTGCTGCTGTCAGCATGTGCACACATGCAGGACAGGCGATTGGCTCCTAGTTCCACACTGAAAAAGGGGGGTAAACTAGGGGCTCATAGATTCAAGTATCGACATAAACAGCATACAAAAATTAAGGCAAATTTTTAATGTTTAGATAACTGCTCAGGCTTGTCCACCCTAAAGCAAAATTGTGCTTGGAGACATGGATGTTCCAGAGGTAACCTTTTACTTCTGAAAAGGTTATTTCTTGGGTGTCATGCCAACCCAAATCATTGATACTCGAGTCACATGCATAGAACAAACAAAATTAGAAAATGGCGACATCCCTCACCTCACTTTCTGCACAATTGTTACAGTCTGCTACTTAAGGATTGAAGAGAATTAGCATGACTTCCAGGAAAACATTTCCCAGGGAGGTCAAACTTCTGCCTCCAAATTTCAGCATAGGTTTGCCTTGTAAATGCAGCAACAGTCACAACCCCTGCTTAAAGGGTCATTCCGCCCAAAGTTACCATTTACTACAAGTCGAAAACTGCTAGAGAGCTGGACAGGCCTGAGTTACCAATATTTTTTTAAATGACCCATTTAGGTCTTCGCACAGGGGTTGCCAAGTCTGGACCCCTACTGTGGTCATGTAGGATTTCCACTCCTGTTGATTGTCCAAATATAAAATGAGAAAAAGACCACCCAAAAACAAGCAGACAGGAACAGGCTTGAGAACTATGGCAACTAACTCTTGTTAGCGGAGTATCAAAGACACGAGTCAGGGGCCCAACAAGCTCCACACATTTCAAATGTTCTTTTGGATGGGCTGCTACTTAAACAAAATATGTATCTGCAATCTATGCAATCATACCTTCCTTAGGTTCCAGGGTTACAGATTGGGCTTCCCTTAGGATCTCCTTCACTTGGGCATTTGTATATATAATTACAGTAGCAGTCATCTTGAGCTGTAGACTTATCTTGACAGAACTTATGCTCTTCAGTAAGAGAGAGAAAGTGACATCCTGGCCAATCTGGGGGCCATTGTGTGTCAAAGCAGCCTCGAAATCTGTTTTTTGCACTGGCTCTGTGTCATTGACTGAGAGGGCCATGAGTGAAATAATAGCATCATTAGTATTTCTGGACAGCACAAAGGAACAGATGGACTCTGCCTTATTAAAAAAAAATCTCCCTCTCTCTCACTTCCTGAAAGAAAAAAAAAGAAAAAAAAGAGAATAAATTCCAATGAACTGAATTAAAGGCATTTCCCTCACTTGGCAGAAATGGTCTATGGTGGTGTCCAACCATGGGAGTGAATGGCTGTACAGGTGTTACATTGCCGTTTTACACAGGCATGCACTTGGAATATTCCAACTACAGGTTTTTTTTTTGTTTTGTTTTTTTCCACACTATATACGAAAAAACATGCAGATGCAAAAAACATTGGCATTTACCTAAACGAGGCTGTGTACTGCCTCTCATTTATATGACTAGCTGTATGTACTACTTGTGGCTCCCAGGTGCAGAAAAAGCTGGGGATTTATACACTAGGCCATATCTGTGCTACAAGTGGTCTGTTGGAGAAGAGGAAAGTGGTGTGAAGCCTAGATCAGTACTAAATCATGGGGACCAGTGGCCAGGGTTGCCAACATCTTACAACATTTTACTGAACCTCAAAACAGGCCCAAAAACGTATTGCAAAGTGAATAAATATAATATTCGCAAGTATACCAGTCTTGCTTCAGCACACAGGTGACTAAGCCTATTCAGTACAATCTCAGGCACATTTCTACCATGCAGGCAGCCCAGGTTCAGGATACAGCCAATGAATGGCTGTGCATTGGTGTACTCATGTATACAGTGATGCTATTGCAAACAGGGACATGGATAGGATCAAGTACCAGGTAAAACTGTTAGCGATGGTTGGCAACAGAGCTCAAACCTGCATCGGGACTGCGGCAGCTTCATCAAGAGAAAACTACTGATTAAGCAGTTTTACCCTAGCCAACTTGTCCTTACCATGGCACCCAATTGAGATGGCAGTTCCACAATTTTAGAGTGCAAAAACAAGCAAACAATTTGGGGGGGGGGGGGGGGATATAAAGAGGCAAGTCATGCCTCAATCTTAAATGCCAAAAGCAGTCGCAAAATACCCATTTCTCATGCATATGCAGACCCTTTCAGGCTGCATTTAAATCAGTGACTTGGGGAGGGTGGTGAAAATAGGTGGTTGAGCCATTTCTTCTCCAGACCAGATGCCTTGTGGTGAGGACCTGCAAGCTAACAAAGATCCATACAGACCCAGGCCCTCAGCCGACACCATGGAGGCTTCTAAACAGCTGCATAGTCCATTTACTGCCTGGAGGCAGCAGCCCCACTAGGAGCTGGAACCCACCTGTGAAGAGAGCTCTGCAGTCCAGTGCTTTAGACTGCCACCATTCCTGGGCATTACCAAAGGATTGGCTGAAATCTGAGGCCGATTTGCATCTCCCTTCCCAAGCCCTGGAAGCTTCTTCCAGCCTGTGAAACTCTGAAAGGATCAGGATAGACCATCACTGCTCCTTTAAAGAAAAAAAAAAAGAAAAAAAATAAGTACCTTCAGTATACTTATAGTTGTTGGTTATGTCGACACGTCTACTTGAACCAATGGCCTTGGTGCTGATAAATCTTCCAATTGAACTAGTTGTGTGTATTCTTCTTCGCTCATTAGAGTACACTAACCAGTCTACTAGATCACCATTCACTTCACAAAATGTAAAAGGAGCATCGTATGGCTTGTCAACATCACCTTCCTTAACAGAGCATGGTCCCAAGCGATATGAACCTAAAATAGTAGGTACACAGACTGGTTAAAGGGTCTTCAATTAATGGAGTAATGTAGTCATAATTTTTTTTGGATGGCCACTTTACCAATTAAAGTGGTTGTAAACCCTTACAATCCAACTTTTTTTATGTAGCTACCCTGGATATCTCCTAAACATGCACGGTTTAAGAGATCCTGTATCAGCATGTGCCGATGTAATTGGCGCACTGAAGCAATGGCTCGTTAATCCTGTTGCTTCAGCTAGTGTGCCGTTACTTCGGCCAATCACAGCGCTGGAGCCCACGATACTCAGAAATAACGCCGGGAGCGATGACACCGGTCGGAGCTGTGTACTTGGACTGCTGTAGGGGCTTCGATCCAAGGTGAGCAATGCATTTCATAATGAGCTAGTATAATATGCATACTAGCTCATTATGCCTTGGTCTTGCAGGTTTTTGGTTAGTGGGTTTACAACCGCTTTAAAGCCTCATTCACATCTGCTGTTAGGGGCTAGTAAAACCAGGCTGTTGAGCGTCTGTTTTACCCACAGAACCCGGCATGCAGCTGCTTAGGGCTATACACATTCTGTAGCCACAATGCTGTGCTTTGTGGCTAAACGTGACCAATGCCAAGTGCAGCTTTTCTATGCCACAGCTGCCCTACATTGGTTGTGCAATGGCGATGTGGTAGGGCATTTACAGAGTTAAAACAGCTATGTGGCGAGATACCACCTCAATGCTTGTCAAATGCCCTTTAACGTGTGAGCCAGAGCGGATTCTTAATGTAGCATTTACTTCCTGGAATAAAAGTTTCCCCTTAGCTTAAGCATGCAGAAGTGTGCCCAGCTGGGAAAACCCTTCCTCCCCTCCTGAAGACTCCTTGGATGCATCACATTTACCTAGACAAGAAACCATTTGAAGAAATGTGCTTTGACATACTATCCACTTACTAATGCTAGCAGCATGAGGATTAATAACCAATGTTGATTGGGAGAGTAATGTGCCACTTGTTTAAAATTAGCCAAATCTCCCCTTCAACACTGAGCTAAACAGTTTTCACTTTGCTCCATCTGCCCATTTTACATTCAAAGCTGCGGCCTACTCTGGTGTTTCCAGCCTACCAGACTAAAAGCTTTTCAGCACTGAATGTCCATGAACATGGGGTCCCGAATGATGTTGTATACCAAGAAGGAAAAAAAAAAAAAAAAAAAAAAAAAAAAAAGAGAAGAAGAAACCACACACAACCCACAGCTCCTCAAATCTTGGAAGGGATAAAGTAATAGAAATGACTAATGGTGCACTGTTCCTTTAAATAGTGAACTGATGTGATAATGAACAAAATAGAAGTTAAAATATCTACCCAAGTGTTCAAACAGTATGTAGACAATTTGATAGCAACTTAGTGATGCAAATGACAGACGTCATATCTATCTATCTATAACATTTAAATTGAAAAAGTTCGAAGTTCATAAGAGAATCCACACACTTAATGGGTGTGACAAGTGGAAATGGTATTAATCTCTGTGGCTACCAGTTTAAGAAAAAAAGGCAAAGTGTTCCATGCAGAAAAGAGTTGCCTCTTACCAGAGGTTATAGATCCCCATTACAGAGATCAAAGGAAGCTTCTGCCAGGATAATCACAGGTGTGGAGATTTCAAACAGCGTGTCTTGATACACTTACAGGGATGGTCTCCATGTGCTCAAAGAAAATATACACGCTTCAAATTTTCCACTCACATTTTGCGAATAGAAAATGATGGCTGGCGAGGAGCTGGGAGCCATTCTCCTAGGGGGAAGAGTGTATGGGGTTAGTAACAGCTTACATTGAAACTGTCTCTGCTCACTCACAGCCCCGCCTCCTAACCCCACGCCTATAATAGACAGAACGCAGGTCCAATGCTGGGATGCATTCTGTCTATCACAGGCGCAGGGTTAGGAGGTGGGGCTGTGGGTGAGCAGAGTGGAGACAGTTTCAAGGTAAGCTGTTACAGCTTGTTTTACCGCTCGCTGATCGAGGCTCTCCTCTAACTCCAGTCACATCCGGCCACCCCTCTCACTTCCTCCGCCCTGGCAAGGCTGCAGTGGGGCACTGCAAGGCACAGGTCACGCTGCATTGATGGGCACAGGTGAGGCTGTGCTGAGGGGAACTGATAGTTTAACTTAATTCTGCATAACACATTTAGGGGAATTTCATGAGATAATTTATGATGGCGTGGGGCAACTAGATACATACAATTTTTTTTGCATAATCATTCATGCTGGAATTTAACCTTTATGCAAGGTAATCTATATATTTGATACAAAATGGGCTGAGGCTTCTCCCTTTTCATATATGATCTTTGAACACATGGAGCTCTTCCCTGCAAGTGTATTAAAATCTGCACACCTGTGATCCCAGCACAGCTTCCTTTATCTCTGTAATAGGGATCCATCAGATCTGATAAGAGGTAACTCTTGTGGATGGACCACTTTGCCGTTTTTTCTTGAAAACTGTTTGCCATGGAGTTGAATACCATTTCCACTTGTCCCACCCATTAAGTGTATGGATTCTCTTATGGTATTGGAACTTTCAATTTACTTTTTTGCACATTGATATTTTCAATAATGCATTTATTATGATATCTGTCATTTGCATCACCAAGTTGCTATCACATGGCCCACACCCCATGTTTGAGCACTTAGTTTTGTTCATGGTCACATTAGTTCACCATTTTTTTTTTTTTGAAAGGGAACAGCACACCATTATCCATTTTCCTGTATACCAAGGAGTCTGCCCTCTAAATCTCAATTGTCAAAATTGCCCAATTTTAAGCCAGACAGCACCAATGATTTTCATTGGATAGAATGAATGAAGACACCAGAGGTGGTTATAGCTTTATAAGCCAGCCAAGTAGGAAATAGGGAGTGTAGTTTAGCACACACACTTTTTTTAATAATATGTGTGAGCGTGCAAGTTAAACCTACTTAACTGCTTATAAAGCTATAACCACCTCTGGTGTCTTCATTCTATCCAATGAAAATCATTGGTGCTGTATGCCCTCTAAGTCTCAATTGGCTTGAAATTAGGCAAATTTGACACTCCTTTGTATACAAGAAAATGGCTAATTGTGCGCTGTTCCCTTAAAAAAATGTGTAATATATATATATATATATATATATATATATATATATATTTCTCATACACATCTGGGGTAGAGTTGCGAACCAAGCCAGGGGGTTGTTCGCACCAGAACATGTAAAAGTTTGGACTCAAACTGCAAACCCTAATAAAGTCTATATATCTATGGGCCCCCCAGAAAATGTAATGCCCTGGGGGACATGCATCAGTGCAAAAAAGTGTTAAAGTGGTGTCAGTGGTTTTAATGCTTAAAGTGGGACAATGAAGTAAAGTGGTGTATCTGTACCATGTATAAAACCTCAAATATATCTGCTCCACCATTGGAGGTGGGGGCCAGGTAATAGCACACTACTTCCACAACACCCCCCCCCCCCCCACATGTTGAAGGCACATGGGGGGGGGTGCATGCTCACTTCCCACCACCCCCCCTTTCCTGGCCAGGCTGCATGTTTGGATAAGAGTCTGGTATGGATGGGGGTGGACCCCCAATGCCATTTTTTACATTTATTCTATGAGCAGCAATGGTTGCAAATCGGGGGAATAGCTGGTGAAGGTGTGCTGGGTAGCAGAAGATTTTTCTGCAGAGGACAGGGGGTTGGGGCACAGCATCATCAGGACAAGGCAGAGATAGTAAAACCCATTACCGAATGCTATAAGCCATCTTCACGCTACCATAAAAAAGGTCACTGGTGGAAATTTCCAGTTAGAACAGAAAGGCAAAGCTCTCCCCAAATCTTTAAAGGGGTTCTAAAGCCTGGACATTTTACCTTAAGGCATTCCCAGCGTTTGTATCACCCCGATGTATTACTTACCAGAGTTCCATCTTGCTGTGCCTGTTGCAGCAGCTCTATCCGCTCAGAGACAGCAGCAGAAGCCATTGGCTCCTGCTGCCAATAAAATCCTGTGAGCAGAGCGCACGAGGGTGGGGCAGCCCAACTTGTCATCAAGCCCACCCCCCCCCACCCCCAGGTGTGCCCTCATAGGAAGCAGCTTGCTAAGGGGCACATGAGGAGCCAAAGCTCTGGCAGGAAACCCAAGGAGAGAAGGTTTAGAGCCAGGAGTGTATAGTCATTTTACAAAATTGACCTTTACAAATACGTTAAAGAGGCCCTAGCCTTTTAAAAAGTACAACATCATCTGATTTTTTGCAAGAGAGAAATGTTATGTATTGTTTCCCCACCGTCGCTTTTCTCTTGTGGAGTTGCGTCCAGAACTTGCCAGCCATCATATTTGGATCCAATATCTTTTCTGACAAACCAACCTTCATCCCACACATGGAAGTTCCTGTTAAATTCAATTTAACATGTAAATATTTTTCTTTGCCCTCCATATAAGACAATCACAAAAAGCAGTTAAAGATTCATGTTTCACACATTCCTAGTTATCTTTTGGCTTCATGCAGACATTAAATGCTGTTACAAGCCTACAGAATTTAATTACAACATGTGATTCAGAGGAAAAAAAGAGATAGATAGAGAAAGAGAAAGATATAGAAAATCTCTATTCTCCCACACACACACACACAGCTGTTTTTTGGAAGAGCCTAGGTGCACATTTATTCTAGCGGCCAGAAAACATTAATATTTTGTTCAGCAGAAGGAGTTAAATGCTCAATGTCATGCTTGTAAATGTGCATAATCACATACAAGTTTTTTTTTTTTTTTTTAAACACCGATTTCTCTGGTAGAAGGATAAAAAAACTTAGATAGGAATTTTAATAGGCCCATGTGCATGATGCATGTTGGCATTTGCTTCAACAGCTAGGCTGTAACCAAAACTGAGCTTTGCTTACATTGTGCTCTGCAGGGATTTTTATTTATTTATTTTTTTTTAATATAAACTGGCAACACATACAATTTCCTTGTAGCTTTTCCAAAACATATATACATAAAAAAAAAAAAAAAAAAAAAAAAAAAGGGGAGGGAGGTCAAACCTAAACACCGTTTCAAGTTGTATGCAATCAGGCTGGCCCTTAAACTATATAGTTGAAGGCAGGGGCATTGCTAGGTCTACAAAAGATCTGGGGCTAGAGCCCATAGCAGGGTAGTAAAGAAAGTCATATGATTGGGTGGGCATACACATGTATATACACTAATATATACACACATCCCCAGAAAGCCTCCTCCTCACATCGGGGGGCCCCAGAGAGCCTCCCCTTGGGGACCCCTGCAGAGACTCAGGGCTATAGCCCCAAAAGCCACCCCCTAGCGACGCCACTGGTTGAAGGTAGAGCTAAAGGAAATTGAATAAGAAAATTGTATAATGTATGGCCAGCTTAACACTGGCCATACATAGTTCAGCTTCTTCATTCAGCCAGTGGGTTAAAATTCAGATTTACCCACCTACAAGTGGATGGGGCAACCCACCCCGTTGTGCTATGGAATTCTGACAGTGGAGTGACTCCCCTTGATGTTGGATTACATACATGACCACAGCTGCTGCCTGGTCCCAGGTGTTGGTGAGCACACCCTTGGGCAAGGTGCTGCCTGTGACCGGGGGGGGGGGGGCGTGTTACACATTGCAGCAGGTGGTTTACAAACCCCCCCCCCCCCCCCCCCAAAAAAAAAAAAAAAAAAAAAAAAAAAAAACGCACCACTGGGTTAAATGTATGCCCAACATAATGTTCGTTTTACTGTGTGCGCTGATTTTACTAAGCGATGTACTTTTTTTTACATCATGCTTTGGGAGGAAAAACAGCACATTGCTGTCAGAAGAGAGCCCCGTGTAGGTTTACCTGAATTTTGATCATTGTCTGGCCCTCTGACAGGAGAATTGTTGTGCTGTATGGTAGAGGTATGCAAGTTTCAGGACTAGCTAGAAAGATATCAGATGTTTCAGGTCAGATGGCTTCACCTGTAATTTATTGGTGTATTTAAATTAGAACTCTAGGCAAAATTTATCTTCATTTTGGATAGATTAGGGAAAGGTTATAACCCCTGTTAGGTTTGTTTTTACCATCCGTCCCCCATTGGGGTGACTTACCTTGCTGTGCCATAGCCAACAAATGAAATCCCTGAGATTTAAGGGAAATCTTAGGGCCCTCAGAACTACTGTCCCCATAGGAAGGTTTCACTTCTATTACTTTCTAGTTACAACCCAAGGTTTACATTAGTTGCATCGTCACAAATGCATAATGACTGTACATGAATGAGAAATTTGTACAGTGCCATTACTCAACATTAAGTTATGTTGTATTCCAACTATAACCAATTCTATTAGTGCTATACCCAGAGCACAGTACAAAAAGATCCCATCTTACCATACACTGTCCGCTGTATCAGACAATTCTTTGCCATGCTTATCAAAGTACCGATCAACAATGAGATTTCCATCAGTGTCATGAGCAGAATCAAAGTTTGTGACTACACGTGCAGGGATTCCAAGACATCTGAGTACTAATAGAAAAAACGTGTAAATAACCAGAGTTTCATTTCTAAGAAACCAGAGCATAAATCAATACAGATAAAACGTGTACATACTGAGTAGAAAGTGTTTTTTTTTAGTGGAAATTAACCTTATGTTCAAGAAGACAAAATCCACATTGGTATTCAAGTTTGTTTTGGGTCATGGCAAAAAAAAAAAAAAAAAAAAAAAAAAAAAAAGTCAAGGGGCAGCATTTATTACTTTGTTGCAGGAGCCTGTAAAGCATTGCATTAGTGATCAGATCAGCAGATTGCTAATGCAGGTCTCCTGCAGGCCTGTCAAGTGTATCTGCTTCCTCATGGAAGCAGATTTTGGTCTTCCATAACATGTAAAGAATTAACAGCAGTGGTTTTGTTCAAATGCCAGGATCACCAACAGGCATAAATTGATACGAGTTTATCCCAATTACACCATAACTGATGTGCAGATATTTTATTGCAGGACTTGTGTTAAAAAGCCCACACGTGTACAAACCAGTGCAGAGGACTCCTGCATACACCCAGCATTGTCCATATTTGACAGGTCCACTTTCAGACCATTTACGTAGAATGTAAGTGCTTCCATTCCATTTTGTGGGTTTTTCTCCTCCACTATAATGCCCACTCCAATTTCCAACAATAACTCCATTGTCACCTGGACTGTTAACCTAAAAACAGGAGCAAAAAAGGTTACATTAGGCTGTAAAAAGTGTATGCAAATCAAAATAAGGAAAACCAGACACATACTATCTATATCTATTACTGATTAAAATTCTCGTTCGATTAATTGTTTTTTTTAATCGACTAATTTCGATTATAAACGCTCAGATCCAACTACTTTTAGCTGATTTAGCACAGTTATGGCAACGGCCGAAGATCACACAAACTCAGCTTCACTGTAGTCAGTGCCTGGATTACACAGTCTGCGGGCATCTTCCGCTATGTGAAAACTGGCCGCGCTGTGAGAAAATTCCCGCCCTCCTCCTAGATCAGCTCGTGTGATAGATGCAGTGTTCGGTCTATCACACAAGCTGATCTAGGAGGGCAGGACTTCTCACGGCGCAGCCAAAGTTTTCACTCAGCTTGGAGACACAGCGGGAGATGCCCGCAGACTGAATGACATAGGGGAGCGGAGCGTTGCAGCTACAGAGCAGGCAGCCTACCGATCAAAAAGTTACCGATTAAATCGAGGAATTAATCTTTAATTTCCACAGCCCTAGTCTGGAAAAAAGTCCCCCCCCCCCCCAGACACCATCTCTATGCCTATGGGTGGGGTGCTCCGATCCATCCCACAGACATTGTGCTGCACACAGAGAACACTGGTGCTGTGAAGCTAAAGGGCATCTAGAGAAACCGGGAGGGCCAGGATACACACAGGAAGAATCACTAGTGGACAGGCTACATACACTGAGCTACAGCTCCTTCTAAAAAGGTGCGATGTCTGTAAGATGGATCGAAGCCTGTTTTATACATTGTTTCTGTGAGCGTTTTTAACCTTGCAGTTAAATCTGTTCATTCTTAATATTACTTCCTGTTTTTTCTTGCATGACCTGGCACTGCTTCCTGCAGCATTTAGAGAAAGACCCATGTTATGTATAGCTGCTTTGCAGCATTCTTCTGAAAGTCCATGGTCACTCCAAGGGGCGGGTTCTTGATGCCCTTGGCCCCAGGAACAGGGGTTGGATGATGGGCAAAAGGAGCAGTGTTGGCCCTACCTAATGTTTTCATGCTTTAGGTCATGGGTGCCCAACCTGTGGCTCTCCAGCTGCTGCAAAACAACAAGTCCCATGATGCATTGCAAAGCTGACAGTTACAAGCACAACTTCCAAAGGCAGAGACATGATAGGACTTGTAGTTAAAGATAGCTGGAGGGCCACAGGTCGAGTACCCATGTTTTAGGGTCTACTAGCAGCAGTACAGTTTCCTATGGGTATGGTTAGGCCCTTCCATCATACTCACCATAGCACTTAGTATTCTTGACACATAGGCTGGGTCTCCCCTGTGAGACATATCTTGAGCAGCACTTCTGTACTCATTACTACAATCCAGCATTTTTAATCAGATGTCCAAAATACCTTTTTCAAACTGAAAAAAAAAAAACAAACAAAACCCCACAAATTAAATACAAATCATTTTCCCCCATTCTGCTATAAAGACTTTTCAATCAACTCATTCCATTTTCTGATCACTATGTATTGACTCGCTCCCTCCCCCCCCCCCCCCACCGTTTAATGCATATGTAGCAAAGTCTCTAGCCTCCTCCAGTCTAATGGAGAACTTTCAGGGCCAAAGATAGACATCCTTCGGTATGTGGTGGATTGTGTTGCATAGTGGGTGCCAGACACTTCTTGGACGTAAAAGGGTTTTTATTTCTCTTAAGTCCTTTTTATATTTTGAGGGGGAAAGAAGGTTAGGGCCAGGATACCCTTAAACAGTTGCAATTTCAATTGGCAGACTCAAGGTGCCACATCTGCATGTGCGAGATTGCCGTTTCCTTTGGCAACAGTCTTTAACAGTTCCTAACACAAATCGTTACAGTCCTCTTTACTACAACTTCTACTTGTAGTTCTTCAGCCCCTTGAGCTCCTGGTCTCACTGGACCCTCCAATTTACTGACTCTGAATCCCTGGAGCTCCTCAAAGCTTTGCAGTGGCATCTCCCTCAAGCGTCACCCACGCTTCCCTGCTGGGTCCCTAGCTTGGCACTCTAGATACTTCTCAATCTCCACCCCGCTGACCGGCTCAGTCCCCGGCTTGACTCACAGGGCTACTCGACAAGCGTCACCTCTGCTGGTTGGGTCCCTGACGTTTCCCCGATTCTCCACCGTGCCCATTCGGTTAAAATGCTGCTCTGGTACTTGCTTCGGTTACTTACTGTGGTCCCTGGTAAAGGTGATTGGTCCCCTTCGTGGTGACAGCTTCCCTTCTACCTCCGACCAATGACAGGTTCTCTGGCAGACAGAACCATCGCTTATGGTTAGACTGAAAGCCGCAATCCCAACCTTGAGTTGCCCTCTTACTTCTGGATAGGCCATCACATAGCCTGGCAGCCAGATGCCCCAGGATAGGCCCAATCTCCAGCCTAGCAGCCTGGGCTTACAACACATGTCCAACCAGACAGCCGTCCAGGTGGCACAGAACACCTGACCTCAGCCGAATATATATTGAATCCCTTGGCCTGCTGGGAGAACCTAAGAAAACCCTTGCCTGAGATACCCCATATCCTGACTTTGGGTAGCCCTTCTCACATCAAGTACCACCAAGTACCCGGCCACCTAGCGGTAGAAGAGAAAAGTGCAACATAGCCAAACTTGGGGAGAAATCAATGGATCTCTAGCAATTAACCAGGGTAACTACTCCTGGCAAGTAAATTTGTGAGGAGCTCCCTGACTAAACTCCAGGGTGCTACACATACAGGCCAAGTAATGTACAAGCGTAGCAGTTATTACATCTAAGAGCTCAAAGTACACTGGCACCCAATTCCTGTTCAAAATAACCCAGTCCTCACTCAGCTAGCTCACCCCCTGCCTCTGGAGGCATTATCCTGCCTTTTGACCAGGGGGCACTACATAGGTCAAAAGCACCCTGCAATTACAGCCAAATCCCACACACGGGCCCTAAACCATTCAGTAGGCTACATCTGCCAGATTCAGATAATTGTGCATCTGGTGCAGGAGAGATGATCACTTTATGTCAGGACGACAGCAGATAGGATGAGTATGCTTATTTGAAAGGGAACGTAACCTCAAAGTTACCTACTTGGCTGCCATTGTCAATTTCCCCACTTGATAATGCTGACTGCCTGGCTCCATCAAGCCAAGGGTAGATATTCACACTATGAAAAGTTCTCAGCTTTATTAAATCACCCCACTGTGCTTGGATTGCAACTGCCTTAGCTGTTTGCAGGCTATTTAATCCAATCGACTTGACTTCTACTTTAAGAAGCCAATTTTTGTTTTACGCAGACTGACTGAGGGAACGCTCCCCCCCCCCCCCCAGTGCTCTCAATCATAAGAAACTGTCTGCATGTGGCACATACTTTGTGAAATCCATACAATGATCAGCATTTACTCAGGATTATAAACAAGTTCGTAAATGTCTGCAAGCATTGACAAGTATGGATTGGCTTCTACACATGAATGGCCAGGGGGCAGTAAAAAGTATGACAAACCATACCACAGAACACCACCCATTGTCTCACCAGCTCAGAGAGAAAGCAGATAGATATATGAAGCCCTTTTGATGAACTAAAGATCTTACACCCACCAAGGAAAGATGACCTAGCCTGATGTGTTCATCAGTCACAAGTGAAAGTCAGTTTTGAAACACAGGTTGGTCAGCGTTTCAGGTGTTCTTGTAAACCGCTTTAAAAAGCTCCTAAACCAATAGGTTAGAGATTTTGGGCCCCTAAAATGTTACCTGGCCAAAATCCCAGGGTCTGTGGGGAGGGTGTTTGCTTGCATCTCCAAAGAAAATGGTTCCACTCTCATTAAGAACATACTCCTTCCTTGCAGCATCATCTTCCATGTACACTGGGTCATCTAGTGGAGGCAAGGAAAGTAATATTCAGGACATTACTACATGCAATTCAGCAATAACATACTTTGTGGTAGAGTGAAACCTTTAACTGAATGTTTCAGGTCTATTGCCATGCCAAATATTTGACTGAATTAAAAAGGAAATTCATGAAGTGTTTATGGCCTCTAGACATTGGTTTATTTCAACAGGCTACTAAAGGATTCCCTTTTATGGGAAACTGAAGGCTGAATCTCTGAAAAATTGGAGATGGAGGCCCTACTACACAGTCTGACAAGGCTGGATCTAGCAGATCAGGAAAAAATAAAATTGGGAGAGGCACAGTGTCAAAGTCTTGTGTCATCTATTCTCCTAGCTCTATATGGCTGCATCAAAGCACAATTATGGGGGAAGAAAGGAGAAGGAAAACAAAGTTATTATGCCGTTTAGCGAGGAGAACTCCAGGAGCTGATTGAAGGGACAAATATCTATCTAATCTATCTATTTTTTTATTAGGAGGAGCTGATTATGTCAATCACAGGCTGGGTGCTGGAGATCCTTGCCCATCACCTTTTTCCTCTTGGTGTCAGGAAACTGAACCGAAACCAGAATGATTCATGCCGATAGAGGAGCAGACAGAAATGGCACTGAGCCCTCATTCAAATTGGAGCGAATTGACAAGCCACAGCTCATTGCAGGCAATGGCAACATTCCAATTGGTGCAACAATAACAGTTCCTATACTATTTTTTGGGCGCGGCTTCAATAGACATCTGTATGAAGCCACACTGAAATTGTGCAATTTCAAAGCCACGTTCAAGGTGATTTCATGCGTGAAGTTTACAAACCCTTTAATTCCAACATATTAGGTTTACTGTTGTACTAACACAATAATGAGTATATTTGTGAAATTTTGGTTGTGCGACTTAGATTCTGATGCTCTGCCGCTTCCTCCCTCTTACAACCTGCCACTGTTCCCTTACCCTGTCAAATGGTTAGCATAGAAGATGGAACAGCTGCATAAATAACCCAGGGAACAATTACATATTTTAGTATAGAGAGATTAACTAGATGTATGCATTTTGCACATACCTACACACCAGGGGTTGAAAAGTAGCATGTATGCCCCACAGCTTTGGAATACATTACTCTGTCCACTCTTGCTCAGAAAACCCACACGGTAACGTCCAATAGCTGCATCAGCCGGTGACTTGATAGTGATTACCATGGAGTGGTCAATGTTGGTTTTGGAGGTAGCATGCCAAGATTTTTCATTGCTGGAGCCAAGTATTATTTTGGAGCTTGGGAGGCCTGCTAGTTACAAGATAACAGTAATTCTGTTGGTAGATGTTGAAGTTAATGTACACTTAATATTCTGCATTAAACTATACCTTATTCATTTGGAGTAAATATATGCTTGGGAAAAAAAAAAAAAAAAAAACCCCCACACACTTTGCTTCGGAGTTGAGTTGCCAGTAGGGATGGGTGAACGGTTTGGCCCGAGCATTAGTTTGGGCCAAACTGTCATTGTTTGGACATTCAGCGAACATCCGAACAAACGGGTCAACGGTTTGTTTGGGCCTCCCGAACCAACCACAATGCATTGTGGCGTTGAACAATGCATTGCAAGACCTGATTGGCTGAAGCAGTGAAAGCTTCAGCCAAGCAGGGCACAGAGCACTGTCAGTCATGATTGGACACTGTCTTCCTGACTTTATTCAATCATGGCTCATTCCCACCCCACAGTATAAAAGTATTCTTTCAATGGCAGCCATTTTCAGTGCGATTTTGGTGTGGAGAGATAGAACAGGGCTCTGTTCAGTTAGTGTACTATACGGTGCCATTTTGCTTCAATTGTCAGTGTAGAATATTAGTTTAGTGTCAGTCTAGGATAGTGTGTGAGCGTAGTGAGGAGGACCATCATTCAGCTTTGCATAGTGTCCAGCAAGAGTAGGGACAGCTCAGATAGTGTAGTGAGACCGGGTCATTCATACATATGTGTAGAGTAGGGACAGCTCAGATAACTTCAGTGTAGTGTAGTGAGACCGTGTCAGTAATCTTGACATTAGTATATAGCTAGAGTAGGGACAGTTCAGATAGCTTCAGTGTAGTGACAGTTGAACACCGTCTGATTGCGTTACTGCTAGTTTAACACCATACAGTTTTGTGCATCACTGTATGTTTGGTGCATTATATTGCATCCGTGGAGTGTGTCTGTAGTGCGAGTACTCAAATTAAAGGGCACCAAAAACCTCTTTACATTGATTAAAGTGCATCTACGTACAGATTTCATCTTCTTTACATTTGCTTATAAGCACCGCCCCCTCCCAATAATGTCTGGGAGAACAAAAGGAGAGGCAGACGTTCCCTTGGCATTGTAAGGGGGCCAGCAGGCTGCTTAGCTTTGAGGGTGTTGAAGAATGTTTTTGGTATGGGTTTCATGGGCACACCTAACACCCAAGGACCAATTTTTCTGACAGGTGCATATCACAGCAAATTTTTTTGTCTTCAAGGGCACCTATATAGGGTTACGGTGGGAAGGGGCCCCGACACCCAAAGAGTAATTTTTCTGCTCCTGTTTGACAGGTGCATATCACTGCAATTTTTTACAGCAAGGCAAATTCTTGCCTTCATCGAGATGATCTCTATAGGGTTTAGGGTGGGAATAGTAAAGAGTAATTTTTCTGCACCTGTTACTTCTATCCAAAAGGGACACCAGAATGTATACAAAAAAATAAAATAAAAAACCTCTAATCTTGTTCCCAGTGCACTACATTGTGGCCTCATACACACCGTCTGCTGAGCAAAATAAAGGCAGCTTGCAGGAAAATGACATTTTTGTTGGCTTTATAAATTCAATTATTGCTGCAGCAGATTCTAGGCATGGTACAGATCTGCCACTTAACAGTTAGACTAAGGGCATCTCTCTCTCAAAAATGACTTTCACAAACTTTGTTGATCCATGTCCCCCAGGGCAGGACCCCTATAACCATTGTATGCCTAATTATTTGCATTTAAGCCTTAAAAATGGGCACTTGATATTTGGCATTCGGGTCCCATTGACTTTAATGGGTCCGAATTTTTGCGATGTTCGGAAGTTCTGGTCCAAACAGGAGGTCCATTCGGCCCATCCCTAGTTGCCAGCAGACTTGAGGGAGATGCCCTCAAAACACATCATGACAAACCACTGAGCACTGCAAAGGAAGGGCCTGAGACTCATGCTACCAGCCCATTTTTGGATTGTCTCTCCATAGAGCCCTGCAGGCAATCAGCAGGAATGGGACGTTTGTGTGTGCAGCCTTGCTTTCCCATATCTGCTGGTAAAAGTGAGCGAAGAGTTTCCAGGCATACTAATTACTGTATTTATCGGCGTATAACACACACTTTTTTCCCCCTTAAAAATCAGGGGAAAGTCGCAGGTGCGTGTTATACGCCGATCCCCAGCTGTCACAACTTCAAAATCGCCGACCGCGATTTGAAAATGGCGCCGGAATACACAGAGCCGGTCCTCGGCGCCATTTTCAAATCGCGGTCGGTGATTTTGAAGCCCAGGATGGCAGGGACAGGGGATCGAAGGCTGAACTGGGGCAAGGCTGCAATGATGGGCATTTAAAATGTAAGTTTTTTTTTCCCTTAAAATTCCCTCCTAAATTGGGGTGCGTGTTATACGCCGATAAATATGGTAACTTAATGACAAAAGTCCAAGGTGCAAACCCCACTAAGATTATGCATGCAATTCTTGTTTTTCTGAATTCTTTCATTCTCTCCCTAACCCACCCAAGATTGCCCTTCATCCCCTTATGCAGATCAACAGGGAAAGCTGCATCAGCATTAAAAATCTCCCCAAAACTGTGCGCCCCCCTCCATTTTGGCTAGAGTAAGGGAGTGTTATAGACCCTGTCTTTTTTCCAGGAACTGTCTCATTGCAGAGATTTCCCTTTACTTCCTCTCCTATAACCAAACAGGAAGTGAGGGGAACCCCTGTAAATTAAGGGGATTCCCAGAAATAGTGTCCCCATTGGAATATTACCCTCTTCTCTGGGGGCACCATTTTGGGATTTTGACAATTATAAAAATAGACAGAGTGCAGTTCCCAAATACAACCCCCCCCCCCCCATATATTTCAGTTATATACTTTGAGGTTGTACTATGCTCAGAAAAAGCTTTTATAATTTGTTTTGATTAGGCGTTACAGTGCATGGATAGCCAAGACTTGATAACATAGGGAAAAGTAAAACCACCATCAGGTTTTTTTTTTTTTTTACTGTATGGATTCAGCTAGGGAGAGTTCCATTTTCTTCTGGTCTTGAACATACAGGACGCAAAAATCTCCCCAAAACGATGTTTAATTCCCATCTAAGGCACTTGTAACCAGAACATTTGTCCCCAGACAAGATTTGCTTTTATCCCTCATGACAACTCTAAAATGTAGAATTACCCCACAGTTTAAGCAGGCAGGACTACTGTACCTCCCTGCCCTTCTGTCATGATTTTAATCTGCTTGCATATTGTAATTTTTATAGCATTGACTACTACCAAATGCATTACCTGTCTCAGTCCACCATTTCAGGTTGTCTTCAGGTTGCACAGCCCTGTTGAAGATGACTTTCATGCTGAATGGCTCACCTCTCCTTACAACAAGCTTTTCAGTCATGAACTCATTGGTCCTATGTGCAATAGTATTTGAGTCTCGTTGAAGGTCCAGGTGTAGAACCTGTAAGGCTAAAAAAAAAAAGCAAAACATCCAATGTACTTTAGAATGTTAAACAATTCTCACTGCACTCTGGTAGCCCCAAAAACCCAGGCTACAAATAGCTACCAGGGTACATTTTCCCCCCTCCCATTTGCCCCCCCCCCCCCCCCCCCCGCATTTCTGTTAACATCCATATACTATGGAGGGGGGGGCAACAGGAAGGAGGCAGGCCAGAAGAGCAACCAGAGAGCTGTAAAAGTTGATTCTGGATGATCTTCTAAAAACATACCTCAAAGAATTAGAACTTTACTTCTTGCCCTCCGTTGAATAATGTCAAGAGGAAATATGAGCCATACTCCAAAATGTTGTAATGCTATAAACCAGGTACATTATAGAACAAGTCTACACTTGTTAATTTAAGATTTAGCCCTCACAAACCCATTGCAAGAAATTCACCTTTTGAAGGGCATGCATTTATGAGGTTGGGCTGGTGCCTTTTTTCAACCTCACCTACTATGTAAAATAATAGTAGCCATCAGGGACCATTCACAGCATGTGCATTGGAATGTGTTGCGCAATACAGAGTCAACACAATGACTGCATTGGTGTGCCCTGGGTAAGAGCAGAACATGCATTGGATCACAACATAATGCAGTGCGGCTTTAAGGTTAAGAAAATAAAAGTATTTTGGGGAAAAAAAAAAAAAAAAAAACACAAATAAATAAACCAACACACACACACACACACACACACACACACACACACACACACACACACACACACACACACACACCACCTTAAAGGTGGATGATAAACCCAGTTTTTTAAATTTATTTAATTTTTTTTCTCCAGACCCTGCAGAATTGTTTTATCACACAACAAATTTGGTCTGCCACATCAGACTCAGCTACTGTATATCAATCTATTCTGTGAGTTGGGAGGTGTAGTGAGTATAATGCGCCTTGGGTTGAGAAACCTTTTTAGGTACAGGTATCAGCTAATAGTGTCTTGGCAAATAGTGGCAAGTTTATTTGTGCAATTTACAGGTACACATCTATGTCAGACCCCATCCACCCTCACCAGCTACCCAGACAAATAGCTGGACAAACTCACACTGCAATATCACTCAGCACTTCAGAGAAAAATATATTTTCAACAAAATCTAGCAATGTCTCAGCTCTTCCTACACCTTGGCAATCCTAGCTAACCTACTGCTAGACAACCTTCCCACAGTGTTTTCACTTTACTAACCTTTTGTTGTACCAGACATGATTGCTTCACTCCCCAGGTTGCAGAGCACTGACTATGGGTGTTCCAGGTGAGCTTAAATTGCCTAAAACAGAGAGGTGCAAAACCTGAAGTGGAGCCTTCTGATCTTGAGCAGGAGACCCGACTAACACATAAACGCATTTGACTCTTTTTTTCACAAAGAGTACATTTAGTTTGATAAGAGTTTGACTGTGCCACAGGTGGTGGAGAACATGAGGTGTCGGTGCGTTTAACTATTAGCATTATGACATCCATCATTTTGACCCAGTGATATTTGCATCATTTGGGATTGTTTATCTCACTTGCACATTTATTTGGACTTTCCTTTTTTCACTTCATTTATTTACATGACTTATCACTGTTCATTATATACATCTTCATTTTTAGCGCAGCACTTTTTCACAATTTTGGCTGCTCAGGTGGTGAGAAATGAATTTTTGAAGAACGTTAAGAAGACCACAGGATTCCCCTACCTGGAAATACTGGGTATTTTTCAGGACTCTGGCTCATGAACCCTGGTGCCAGGGTAGGGTTGCCACCTCATCCCTGTAAACCCCAACACATATTAATTACACAGGTTCTGTAGCTGATTAAGGTGGTAATTAAACTCACTTAGTTCCTTAAATGCAATAAATCAGCCCCAGAACCTGTGTAATGAATATGTGTTCGGGTTTAAAGGGATGAGATGGCAACCATATTCCAGGGTGAAGTCACAAGGAGGTATCTACGGTGAATCTGGAAAGTATTCACAGCGCTTCACTTTATCCACATTTTGTTATGTTACAGCCTTATTCCAAAATTGAGTACATTCGTTATTTTCCTCAAAGTTCTACAAACAATATCCCCAAATGACAACCTAAAAGAAGTTTGTTTGAATTCTTTGCAAATTTATTAAAAATAAAAAACAAAAAAATCACATGTACATAAGTATTCACAGCCTTTGCCATGACACTCAAAATTAAACTCAGGTGCATCCTGTTTCCACTGATCATCCTTGAGATGTTTCTACAACTTGATTGGAGTCCACCTGTGGTAAATTCAGTTGATTGGACATGATTTGGAAAGGCACACACCTGTCTATATAAGGTCCCACAGTTAACAGTGCATGTCAGAGCACAAACAAAGCCATAAAGTCCAAGGAATTGTCTGTAGACCTCCAAAACAGGATTGTATATTGACACACAGATCTGGGGAAGGGTACAGAAAAATTTCTGCAGCATTGAAGGTCCCCATGAGCACAGTGGCCTTCATCACCCGTAAATGGAAGAAGTTTGGAACCACCAGGACTCTTCCTAGAGCGGGCCGCCCGGCAAAACTGAGCAATCAGGGGAGAAATGCCTTAATCGGGGAGGTGACCAAGAACCCGATACTCACTCTGACAGAGCTCCAGCGTTTCTCTGTGGAGAGCCTTCCAGAAGAACAACTATCTCTGCAGCACTCCACCAATTAGGCCTGTATGTTAGAGTGGCCAGATGTAAGCCACTCTTCAGTATAAGGCACATGACAGCCCACCTGGAGTTTGCCAAAAGGCACCTGAAGACCATGAGAAACAAAATTCTCTGGTCTGATGAAATAAAGATTGAACTCTTTGGCTTGAATGGCAAGTGTCATGTCTGGAGGAAACTAGGCACCGCTCATCACCTGGCCAAAATCATCCCTACAGTGAAGCATGGTGGTGGCAGCATCATGCTGTGGGGAAGTTTTTCAGCGGCAGGAACTGGGAGACTAGTCAGGATCGAGGGAAAGAATAATGCAGCAATGTACAGAGACATCCTTGAAAACCTGTTCCAGAGCACTCTGGACCTCAGACTGGGGCGAAAGTTTATTTCCAACAGGACTACAACCCTAAGCACACAGCCAAGATAACAAAGAAGTGGCTACGGAACAACTCTGTAAAGGTCCTTGAGTGACCCAGCCAGAGCCCAGACTTGAACCACATTAAACATCTCAGGAGAGATCTGAAAATGGCTGTTCACCGACCCTCCCCATTCAATCTGATAGAGCTTGAGAGGTCCTGCAAAGAAGAATGGGAGAAACTGCCCAAAAATAGGTGTGCCAAACCTGTAGCATTATACTCAAAAAGACTTGAGGCTGTAATTGGTGCCAAAGGTGCTTCAACAAAGTATTGAGCATATGCTGTGAATACTTAAATACATGTTATTTTTTTTTTCGTTTTTTATTTTTAATACATTTGCAAAGATTTCAAACATCTTTCACATTGTCATTATGGGGTATTATTTGTAAAATTTTGAGGAAAATAATAAATTTAATCCATTTTGGAATAAGGCTGTAACATAATGTGTAAAAAGGAAAGAGCTACGGGGCGTGGCCGGATGTGAACTAGGCAGCACGCTTTTCTCAGAGGCTCCGATCATCCTGAAAATATCCCTGATATAGGAGCACTTATTCAACAATTCCATCATCATCATTGTACAGGGGAAGGTGCCTGGATCACAGGGATGCATTCCTCGGCCTCCAAGAAGCAACAGAAGGCCGCAAAAGACCCGCGCCAAACACGCTCCATGAAGGAAGGGGAGAGAGACTCCGCCCCTGCCATCTTGAATGCACGGAGCTCGGCAAAGCACGCCAAGCAGTCAACAGTGACAATGGCGATGGAGAGGGCTGCTGTGGAGCTGGGAGCTGACGCTGAACTAGCGGAGGACACACTGGGGGCTGTGGACACGGAGGCTATAATCAGACCAATCCTAGAGGCCATAAATAGCAGTAAGTCGGAACTAATGGGCAGGATTGACCATCTATCATCAGAATGCACGCTGATCAGGCATGACTTAGATAAGATCAGGGGGCGGCTCTCCACTGTGGAATCAAGGGTCTCTGATGTGGAGGACACTTCTCACTCTCAGGGGGTAAATCTAGCTGAGCTAAAAGATATGGTGCTCTTTCAGCGCAGGGCAATTGATGCTGAAGACAGACCTAGGAGGAACAACATCAGGGTGGTGGGCCTGCCTGAGGGAGCAGAAGGAGACAAGCCAGTTTTGTTTGCTGAGGCTTTTTTCAAACAATTACTGTCCCTGGGGAATTTACCCCCCCACCTATGTTGTGGAAAGAGCACACAGAGTACCCACAGGTCGGAGACCGCCAGGAGCTTTTCCTAGGCCCTTGCTGGTTCAGTTTCTGAACTATAGGGACCATGACATGATCCTGGCCGAGTCCAGAAAACAGAAGGAGCTCAAGTATGAAAATGCCAGAGTAATGTTTTTCCCAGACTTCTCAGTGGCTATGCAACAGCAACGTCGATCACTTAATGATGTCCGCAAGCAATTGAGGGACAAGGAGATCCAAAACAGTATGCTGTACCCGAGCAAGCTCCGGATCCAATTTAAGGACAGGCTGAAATTCTTTGAAGACCCTGGAGAGGCAAGTGACGGGCTCGACAAGGAACTCTCCTGAATTGTCCTGGAACTAAGGCCAAATACTCCTGGATTTACAGTTGCACCTGTTGAGCTTTGTTCTGGGCTCCTGTTTCTGTTTCCCAGCATTAGAGTATCTGTGGAGTAGCGTACAAAGACCTATGTGACTATATTCAGCTGAATGGGATGGAGGACCCCACAGCCATTTTTGTGTCTCCGAGATCTGCACCTAAATGGGTAAGAGGAAGTAGTGATTGCTGGTGGGTGGACAAGGGGAGCTTCCCCGGGTCCCCAGCAGAAATGACTGAGAAAGTATGCCATACTTCAAGCAACTAATCTCTACTGCAGACTGAGGGGGGCCTCCAGTTGTGCATGTTATGTACCCACATTTGTCTGCAACACATACGGTAGTGGTGGTGAGTCTTAACCGGGCTTATGTACATTTTTAGTTAACCAATATCTCGGTTGCTCCAATTGTTCACGAAATGGAGCAATGAGAGTCAAGCGGATTCGACACAGTGCTGCAGAACTATTGTTTGCAACGACCGGACCTCACAGGAAGTTTTTTGTTGTTTTTGGGAAGAAGCTGCATACCGGAACTGTTTTTGTGTTTAGTTGGGGATTTTTTTCTGGTATAATAGCAGGGGGGGATGTTTTAATTGTCACAGCCCAGATATTTGTACCCATTGTTTGGAGTAAGAATCCAGTACTGTTACTAAAGAATGATAATGCCGCTGGGAGGGAACAGGTAGGTCCCCTGACACTCCATAATACTGGTCCCAAGGACCATGAAGGTCATGACAGATAAAGTTAATATAGTGTCCTGGAACGTCAGGGGACTCAACAGCAAATT
Organism: Lithobates clamitans; assembly: GCA_037952925.1. Lineage (NCBI taxonomy): Eukaryota > Metazoa > Chordata > Amphibia > Anura > Ranidae > Lithobates > Lithobates clamitans. Next base: position 1,398,664 of record JBBGZY010000790.1, read on the forward strand.
CAAACCGGCCTCGATTTTTCACTATTTAAAGCATTATAAGCCACACCTAATTATACTACAGGAAACCCACCTAGACGGAGGTAGAGTTATGGCATTGCACAAACAGTGGATTCAAAAAGCTGTGCACTCCACTTACTCCACGTTTGCGAGGGGAGTCTCCATTCTTATAAGTAGGTCGGTCCCGTGTACTATCCATCAAGTAATAACGGACCCCGGGGGCAGGTATGCAGCAGTGATACTAGATATCTTTAACAGTCATATATTGATAATTAATGTGTACATACCTCCTCCTTTCCAGGTTCAAATTTTGTATGAAATGTGGACTAGGCTGGCTCAATACATACATTTACCCCTGGTTGTGTTGGGAGACTTTAACGCTGTGCTGGACGCAGCGTTGGACTCTTCCAATCCGGCCATGGCGAGCTCTGCTGACCTACAGGATTGGGCCTCAGTGGCTGGAGTGGTGGAGTTATGGAGGTGGAAGCATCCATCGGGTCAGTGCTTCTCTCATACTTCAACAGCCCATGGCTCTGCAGCGAGAATAGACTTAGCATTTGGTAATAACCTAATAATGCCATTCGTGGAGAGTATTGACTACCTGGCAGGGGGTCTGTCGGATCACAATCCTCTGTCCCTCACTCTGGCCTTCCGGTCAGGGGGGGAGAGAGGGGGATGGCGTCTATCCCCTAGTTGGCTGCAGCACTAACAAGTTGCGGCCCAGCTGGAGGTGGCTATCCAGCAGTATTGGACTTCCAATGTTGACACGGTAGATCCCCCAGTGGTCTGGGATGCCTTCAAGGCGGTTGCCAGAGGGGAATGTATATCGGCCATTAAGACTGCTAGAGTTAATGAAAATGAGGAATACAAATACATACAACTGGAAGAGAGAGAATGTGCTAAGGCATATGCGGAGTCCGCATTGGGGAACTCTTATAGATCCCTTCTGGAAGTTAGACGGCGCCTGTCACTATTGGTCAAAGGTCAGACAAAGACAGAAGAGTCTCAGAAAATGCACAAGGTTTTTGCTGAGGGTGACAAGAATGGGAAGCTCCTGGCTATGGTGGTGGCGGATCACCCTCCGATGGCTTACATTCCGGTTATGAAAGACAAAGGGGGGGGGGGTTGGTCAGTTATCCAACACTTATCATGCAGGAGTTTGTTGATTTTTTCTCATCACTATATTTTCCTATTCCTCCGTATGATACGGTGGAATTGGATAACGTACTTCAGAAACTGCCTATACCCTGATTGTCAGAAGGAGACTGTGGCCTGTTAGAGGCCAAGATCACGGTTAAACTAAACAAGGGAAGGGGCCCCCTAATGGTCGACTTTTAAGGCACGTAAAAAAGGTTAAAAATGTAGTAGTATAAATACAGTTTATTCAATTCAAATGTTAAAACACAATAATGGTGTAACAAAAGTTACATGGAACACATAGCAGACATTTTATACACAGTTGAGGAGTGCTCTTGCACCCGACGCGTTTCGGAGTGTGTATCTCCTTTCTCAGAGGTGGGTGTGAGCAGAGAGCATCTATACTAATGTTATAATGTGTTGTTCATTTAGCGTTCCATATGTTTCAAGATAAAAACAACAAACAGAGGACACGGTCTGTCTACCATACGGATTCCTGGTTCCAAAAGAGTGTACTAGTTTTCAATTTGGGTATTCCTGAGGAGTTATTTTATCATACTCCAATGAGAGATGAAGTGCAAAATTTGTTCAGATGATAGTAGGGGAGGGGGAGTAGGGTCCTCCCTTGGCCTTCCAGAAAGAAAGAAAGAGAAGGCCAGTAGAGGGCGTAATAATAGTGTTTCTGAAGATGCACTTAGGCCGAAAGGTGAGTCCTGAGAATTATTTTACGGTCCAACGATTAGTGTTGTATATGGATGGTAGCTATAGGTTGTAGAGATACACAGGTATCAGACAGCACAGACCGGTGTCATACATTGATGTGATGGACATGTCCTCTGTTTGTTGTTTTTATCTTGAAACATATGGAACACTAAATGAACAACACATTATAACATTAGAATAGATGCTCTCTGCTCACACCCACCCCTGAGGAAGGAGATACACACTCCGAAACGCGTCGGGTGCAAGAGCACTCCTCTCAACTGTGTATAAAATGTCTGCTATGCGTTCCATGTAACTTTTGTTACACCATTATTGTGTTTTTAACATTTGAATTGAATAAACTGTATTTATACTACAAAATTTTTAACCTTTTTTACGTGCCTTAAAAGTCCACCATTAGGGGGCCCCTTCCCTTGTTTAGTTTCACTACTGGATGTGACACAAAAAAACCAGCAAGCTGCCATTCTACAATAGACCTTCTAGATCACGGTTAAAGAGATCAAGGCTGCAATGTTCGATTTCCCGCCTAATAAGGCCCCCGGGCTGGATGGCTTTCCAGCAGATTTTTACAAGGCTAATGCTGAAATATTAGCTGCTAGATTTATTTGGTTACTAGAACACTGTCTACAACACTCCTCCTTACCGGATTCAATGATGGAAGCATATATGATTCTTTTACCAAAACCAGGGAAGGACTTGACTGACTGTGCATCCTACCGCCCCATTGCCCTCCTGAATACAGACCTTAAAATTCTAACCAAAGTATTAGCAACCAGACTTGCCCAAGTTATACAAACAATAGTTAATATAGACCAAACGGGTTTCTTGCCAGGCAAATCGTCAGACACCAACATCAGTGTCAGAGAGCCTACCTCGGTGGACGTTGTGCTGCTTGCTGTGGTGACCATCGGGGTGCGCCGGCGCGCGCTAATTGCGCGCGTTCCTGCTGGTCCTGTTGTGCGCGCTCCTTTGGGCACTAGTTTGCATCATCTGATGGGGCCTGGCGTGCACGCCGGTGTGCGGGTGCTCGTGCATGGGCAAGTGCGGGTGCACGTGCCTGTGCGTGCCGGTGCGTGCGCGCACGCGCCGTTTGGCGCCAATCAGTCTATTTAGGCTGGCTTCACTCTCTGATCAGTGCTGCCTGATCAACAGCTCTGCCGTTCCCTTGTACCTGTTTCCTGTGCCTGTAACCAGATCTCCTGACTAACCCGGCTTGTTTCCTGGACTCCTCTAAACTCTGCCTGCAACCGACCTCTGGCCTGTCTGACTATTCTTTTGCCTGCTCCGTTGTACCTCACTGCCTGCCTGTTGCCGAACCCAGCCTGTCTCCTGACCTTCCTGTTCAGTCTTTGTTTGCCTGTGTTCCAGCCTGCACCTTGCTGCTAAGGACTGCTCATCCACCAGCATCTTTACTCTATTACCAGGCTCCCATACCACTCCGTACTCCTGTGCTTCCTGTATACTCTACCAGGGGCCGCGAGTCAGATGCGTAAGGGAGCCTACCCTCTGCCCAAGCGGACTCGCCGGTCTGGTAAGTGAGAAGTCTTATGGTATCAGGCAGCCATGACCGAGTCAGGGCAGGGGGCTTCCCCTATGGATGAACTTTGCAGACATCTGGCGGGGTTAACCCAAGCGGTAAAAAGCCTACAAGAGGGCTATGCGAGATTGGAGGAACGTGTCCAGGCTCTGTCTGTAGTTATGCTCCCTCAAGAGCCCAAAGTACCCATACCCGAAAGGTTTTCCGGAGACCGTAGCAAATACCGTGCATTCTGGAATGCCTGTGGACTCTACTTCGCTTTGCAGCCCCGTACCTTCTCTCTAGAAGCTACCAAGGTGGGCTTTGTCATTTCCCTACTGTCCGGTGAGCCTCAAACCTGGGCCCACTGTCTTCTGGAGCAGAAGTCTGATTCTTTGGAAAGTCTGGATGCCTTCTTTCTGGCAATGTCGCAGCTCTATGAGGACCCTCAGCTAACTGCAACT